>OZ024910.1:76321154-77521154 GCA_964017125.1 Flabesymbios commensalis | reverse complement strand
AGTAGTGCGTGATATTCCTACGCGCAAGAAAGTAGTGCGTGATTTTCCTACGCTCAAGAAAGTAGTGCGTGATATTCCTACGCGCAAGAAAGTAGTGCGTGATATTCCTAGGCGCAAGAAAGTAGTGCGTGAAATTCCTACGCACAAAAAAGTAGTGCGTGATATTCCTACGCGCAAGAAAGTAGTGCGTGAAATTCCTACGCGCAAGAAAGTAGTGCGTGATATTCCTACGCGCAAGAAAGTAGTGCGTGATATTCCTACGCTCAAGAAAGTAGTGAGTGATATTCCTACGAGCAAGAAAGTAGTGCGTGAAATTCCTACGCGCAAGAAAGTAGTGCGTGATATTCCTACGCGCAAGAAAGTAGTGCGTGATATTCCTACGCGCAAGAAAGTAGTGCGTGATATTCCTACGCGCCAGAAAGTAGTGCGTGATATTCCTACGCGCAAGAAAGTAGTGCGTGAAATTCCTACGGGCAAGAAAGTAGTGCGTGATATTCCTACGCGCAAAAAAGTAGTGCGTGATATACCTACGCGCAAGAAAGTAGTGCGTGATATTCCTACGCGCAAGAAAGTAGTGCGTGATATTCCTACGGGCAAGAAAGTAGTGCGTGATATTCCTACGCGCATAAAAGTGGTGCGTGATATACCTACGCGCAAGAAAGTGTTGCGTGATATTCCTACGCGCAAGAAAGTAGTGTGTGATATTCCTACGCGCAAGAAAGTAGTGCGTGATATTCCTACGCGCAAGAAAGTAGTGCGTGATATTCCTGCGCGCAAGAAAGTAGTGCGCGATATTCCTGCGCGCAAGAAAGTAGTGCGTGATATTCCTACACACAAGAAAGTAGTGCGTGATATTCCTACGCGCAAGAAAGTTGTGCATAATATTCCTCCGCGCAAGAAAGTAGTGCGTGAAATTCCTACGCGCAAGAAAGTAGTGCGTGATATTCCTACACGCAAGAAAGTAGTTCTTGAAATTCCTACGCGCAAGAAATAGTGCCTGAAATTCCTATGCGCAAGAAAGTACTGCGTTATATTCCTACGCGCAAGAAAGTAGTGCGAGATATTCCTACGCGCAAGAAAGTAGTGCGTGATATTCCTACGTGCAAGAAAGTATTGCGTGATATTCCTACGCGCAAAAAAATAGTGTGTGATATTCCTACGCACAAAAAAGTGGTGAGTAAAATTCCTACGCGCCAGAAAGTAGTGCGTGATATTCCTACGCGCAAGAAAGTAGTGCGTGATATTCCTACGCGCAAGTAAGTAGTGCGTGAAATTTCTACGCGCAAGAAAGTAGTGCGTGGAATTCCTACGCGCTAGAAAGTAGTGCGTGATATTCCTACGCGCAAGAAAGTAGTGCGTGATATTCCTAGGCGCAAGAAAGTAGTGCGTGAAATTCCTACGCGCAAAAAAGTAGTGCTTGATATTCCTACGCGCAAGAAAGTAGTGCGTGAAATTCCTACGCACAAGAAAGTAGTGTGTGATATTCCTACGCGCAAGAAAGTAGTGCGTGATATTCCTACGCTCAAGAAAGTAGTGAGTGATATTCCTACGAGCAAGAAAGTAGTGCGTGAAATTCCTACGCGCAAGAAAGTAGTGCGTGATATTCCTACGCGCAAGAAAGTAGTGCGTGATATTCCTACACGCACGAAAGTAGTGCGTGATATTCCTACGCGCAAGAAAGTAGTGCGTGATATTCCTACACGCAAGAAAGTAGTGCGTGAAATTCCTACGGGCAAGAAAATAGTGCGTGATATTCCTACGCGCAAAAAGTAGTGAGTGATATACCTGCGCGCAAGAAAGTAGTGCGTGATATTCCTACGCGCAAGAAAGTAGTGCGTGATATTCTTACGGGCAAGAAAGTAGTGCGTGATATTCCTACGCGCAAGAAAGTAGTGCGTGATATTCCTACGCGCAAGAAAATAGTGTGTGATATTCATACGCACAAGAAAGTAGTGCGTGATATTCATACGCACAAGAAAGTAGTGCGTGATATTCCTGCGCGCAAGAAAGTAGTGCGTGATATTCCTACGCGCAAGAAAGTAGTGTGTGATATTCCTGCGCGCAAGAAAGCAGTGCGCGATATTCCTGCGCGCAAGAAAGTAGTGCGTGATATTCCTACACGCAAGAAAGTAGTGCGTGATATTCCTACGCGCAAGAAAGTAGTGCATGATATTCCTCCGCGCAAGAAAGTAGTGCGTGAAATTCCTACGCGCAAGAAAGTAGTGCGTGATATACCTACGCGCAAGAAAGTAGTGCGTGATATTCCTACGCGCAAGAAAGTAGTGCGTGATATTCCTACGGGCAAGAAAGTAATGCGTGATATTCCTACGCGCAAAAAAGTAGTGTGTGATATTCCTACGCGCAATAAGTGCGCAAGAAAGTAGTTCGTGATATTCCTACGCGCAAGAAAGTAGTGCGTGAAATTCCTACGTGCAAGAAAGTAGTGCGTGATATTCCTACGCGCAAGAAAGTAGTGCGTGATATTCCTACGCTCAAGAAGGTAGTGAGTGATATTCCTACGAGCAAGAAAGTAGTGCGTGAAATTCCTACGCGCAAGAAAGTAGTGCGTGATATTCCTAAGGGCAAGAAGGTAGTGCGTGATATTCCTACACGCACGAAAGTAGTGCGTGATATTCCTACGCGCAAGAAAGTAGTGCGTGATATTCCTACGCGCAAGAAAATAGTGTGTGATATTCATACGCACAAGAAAGTAGTGCGTGATATTCATACGCACAAGAAAGTAGTGCGTGATATTCCTGCGCGCAAGAAAGTAGTGCGTGATATTCCTACGCGCAAGAAAGTAGTGTGTGATATTCCTGCGCGCAAGAAAGCAGTGCGCGATATTCCTGCGCGCAAGAAAGTAGTGCGTGATATTCCTACACGCAAGAAAGTAGTGCGTGATATTCCTACGCGCAAGAAAGTAGTGCATGATATTCCTCCGCGCAAGAAAGTAGTGCGTGAAATTCCTACGCGCAAGAAAGTAGTGCGTGATATACCTACGCGCAAGAAAGTAGTGCGTGATATTCCTACGCGCAAGAAAGTAGTGCGTGATATTCCTACGGGCAAGAAAGTAATGCGTGATATTCCTACGCGCAAAAAAGTAGTGTGTGATATTCCTACGCGCAATAAGTGCGCAAGAAAGTAGTTCGTGATATTCCTACGCGCAAGAAAGTAGTGCGTGAAATTCCTACGTGCAAGAAAGTAGTGCGTGATATTCCTACGCGCAAGAAAGTAGTGCGTGATATTCCTACGCTCAAGAAGGTAGTGAGTGATATTCCTACGAGCAAGAAAGTAGTGCGTGAAATTCCTACGCGCAAGAAAGTAGTGCGTGATATTCCTAAGGGCAAGAAGGTAGTGCGTGATATTCCTACACGCACGAAAGTAGTGCGTGATATTCCTACGCGCAAGAAAGTAGTGCGTGATATTCCTACGCGCAAGAAAGTAGTGCGTGATATTCCTACGGGCAAGAAAGTAGTGCGTGATATTCCTACGCGCAAAAAAGTGGTGCGTGATATAGCTACGCGCAAGAAAGTAGTGCGTGATATTCCTAGGCGCAAGAAAGTAGTGCGTGAAATTCCTACGCGCAAAAAAGTAGTGCTTGATATTCCTACGCGCAAGAAAGTAGTGCGTGAAATTCCTACGCACAGGAAAGTAGTGCGTGATATTCCTACGCGCAAGAAAGTAGTGCGTGATATTCCTACGCTCAAGAAAGTAGTGAGTGATATTCCTACGAGCAAGAAAGTAGTGCGTGAAATTCCTACGAGCAAGAAAGTAGTGCGTGATATTCCTACGCGCAAGAAAGTAGTGCGTGATATTCCTACACGCACGAAAGTAGTGCGTGATATTCCTACGCGCAAGAAAGTAGTGCGTGATATTCCTACGCGCAAGAAAGTAGTGCGTGAAATTCCTACGCGCAAGAAAGTAGTGCGTGAAATTCCTACGGGCAAGAAAATAGTCCGTGATATTCCTACGCGCAAAAAAGTAGTGCGTGATATTCCTACGAGCAAGAAAGTAGTGCGTGAAATTCCTACGCGCAAGAAAGTAGTGCGTGATATTCCTACGCGCAAGAAAGTAGTGCGTGATATTCCTACACGCACGAAAGTAGTGCGTGATATTCCTACGCGCAAGAAAGTAGTGCGTGATATTCCTACACGCAAGAAAGTAGTGCGTGAAATTCCTACGGGCAAGAAAATAGTGCGTGATATTCCTACGCGCAAAAAGTAGTGAGTGATATACCTGCGCGCAAGAAAGTAGTGCGTGATATTCCTACGCGCAAGAAAGTAGTGCGTGATATTCTTACGGGCAAGAAAGTAGTGCGTGATATTCCTACGCGCAAGAAAGTAGTGCGTGATATTCCTACGCGCAAGAAAATAGTGTGTGATATTCATACGCACAAGAAAGTAGTGCGTGATATTCATACGCACAAGAAAGTAGTGCGTGATATTCCTGCGCGCAAGAAAGTAGTGCGTGATATTCCTACGCGCAAGAAAGTAGTGTGTGATATTCCTGCGCGCAAGAAAGCAGTGCGCGATATTCCTGCGCGCAAGAAAGTAGTGCGTGATATTCCTACACGCAAGAAAGTAGTGCGTGATATTCCTACGCGCAAGAAAGTAGTGCATGATATTCCTCCGCGCAAGAAAGTAGTGCGTGAAATTCCTACGCGCAAGAAAGTAGTGCGTGATATACCTACGCGCAAGAAAGTAGTGCGTGATATTCCTACGCGCAAGAAAGTAGTGCGTGATATTCCTACGGGCAAGAAAGTAATGCGTGATATTCCTACGCGCAAAAAAGTAGTGTGTGATATTCCTACGCGCAATAAGTGCGCAAGAAAGTAGTTCGTGATATTCCTACGCGCAAGAAAGTAGTGCGTGAAATTCCTACGTGCAAGAAAGTAGTGCGTGATATTCCTACGCGCAAGAAAGTAGTGCGTGATATTCCTACGCTCAAGAAGGTAGTGAGTGATATTCCTACGAGCAAGAAAGTAGTGCGTGAAATTCCTACGCGCAAGAAAGTAGTGCGTGATATTCCTAAGGGCAAGAAGGTAGTGCGTGATATTCCTACACGCACGAAAGTAGTGCGTGATATTCCTACGCGCAAGAAAGTAGTGCGTGATATTCCTACGCGCAAGAAAGTAGTGCGTGATATTCCTACGGGCAAGAAAGTAGTGCGTGATATTCCTACGCGCAAAAAAGTGGTGCGTGATATAGCTACGCGCAAGAAAGTAGTGCGTGATATTCCTAGGCGCAAGAAAGTAGTGCGTGAAATTCCTACGCGCAAAAAAGTAGTGCTTGATATTCCTACGCGCAAGAAAGTAGTGCGTGAAATTCCTACGCACAGGAAAGTAGTGCGTGATATTCCTACGCGCAAGAAAGTAGTGCGTGATATTCCTACGCTCAAGAAAGTAGTGAGTGATATTCCTACGAGCAAGAAAGTAGTGCGTGAAATTCCTACGAGCAAGAAAGTAGTGCGTGATATTCCTACGCGCAAGAAAGTAGTGCGTGATATTCCTACACGCACGAAAGTAGTGCGTGATATTCCTACGCGCAAGAAAGTAGTGCGTGATATTCCTACGCGCAAGAAAGTAGTGCGTGAAATTCCTACGCGCAAGAAAGTAGTGCGTGAAATTCCTACGGGCAAGAAAATAGTCCGTGATATTCCTACGCGCAAAAAAGTAGTGCGTGATATACCTACGCGCAAGAAAGTAGTGCGTGATATTCCTACGTGCAAGAAAGTAGTGCGTGATATTCCTACGTGCAAGAAAGTAGTGCGTGATATTCCTACGCGCAAGAAAGTAGTGCGTGATATTCCTACGCGCAAGAAAGTAGTGCGTGATATTCCTACGTGCAAGAAAGTAGTGCGTGATATTCCTACGCGCAAGAAAGTAGTGCGTGATATTCCTACGCGCAAGAAAGTAGTGCGTGATATTCCTACGCGCAAGAAAGTAGTGCGTGATTTTCCTACGCTCAAGAAAGTAGTGAGTGATATTCCTACGAGCAAGAAAGTAGTGCGTGAAATTCCTACGCGCAAGAAAGTAGTGCGTGATATTCCTACGCGCAAGAAAGTAGTGCGTGATTTTCCTACGCTCAAGAAAGTAGTGAGTGATATTCCTACGAGCAAGAAAGTAGTGCGTGAAATTCCTACGCGCAAGAAAGTAGTGCGTGATATTCCTACGCGCAAGAAAGTAGTGCGTGATATTCCTACGCGCAAGAAAGTAGTGCGTGATATTCCTACGCGCAAGAAAGTAGTGCGTGATATTCCTAGGCGCAAGAAAGTAGTGCGTGAAATTCCTACGCACAAAAAAGTAGTGCGTGATATTCCTACGCGCAAGAAAGTAGTGCGTGAAATTCCTACGCGCAAGAAAGTAGTGCGTGATATTCCTACGCGCAAGAAAGTAGTGCGTGATATTCCTACGCTCAAGAAAGTAGTGAGTGATATTCCTACGAGCAAGAAAGTAGTGCGTGAAATTCCTACGCGCAAGAAAGTAGTGCGTGATATTCCTACGCGCAAGAAAGTAGTGCGTGATATTCCTACGCGCAAGAAAGTAGTGCGTGATATTCCTACGCGCCAGAAAGTAGTGCGTGATATTCCTACGCGCAAGAAAGTAGTGCGTGAAATTCCTACGGGCAAGAAAGTAGTGCGTGATATTCCTACGCGCAAAAAAGTAGTGCGTGATATACCTACGCGCAAGAAAGTAGTGCGTGATATTCCTACGCGCAAGAAAGTAGTGCGTGATATTCCTACGGGCAAGAAAGTAGTGCGTGATATTCCTACGCGCATAAAAGTGGTGCGTGATATACCTACGCGCAAGAAAGTGTTGCGTGATATTCCTACGCGCAAGAAAGTAGTGTGTGATATTCCTACGCGCAAGAAAGTAGTGTGTGATATTCCTACGCGCAAGAAAGTAGTGCGTGATATTCCTGCGCGCAAGAAAGTAGTGCGCGATATTCCTGCGCGCAAGAAAGTAGTGCGTGATATTCCTACACACAAGAAAGTAGTGCGTGATATTCCTACGCGCAAGAAAGTTGTGCATAATATTCCTCCGCGCAAGAAAGTAGTGCGTGAAATTCCTACGCGCAAGAAAGTAGTGCGTGATATTCCTACACGCAAGAAAGTAGTTCTTGAAATTCCTACGCGCAAGAAATAGTGCCTGAAATTCCTATGCGCAAGAAAGTACTGCGTGATATTCCTACGCGCAAGAAAGTAGTGCGAGATATTCCTACGCGCAAGAAAGTAGTGCGTGATATTCCTAGGCGCAAGAAAGTAGTGCGTGAAATTCCTACGCGCAAAAAAGTAGTGCTTGATATTCCTACGCGCAAGAAAGTAGTGCGTGAAATTCCTACGCACAAGAAAGTAGTGTGTGATATTCCTACGCGCAAGAAAGTAGTGCGTGATATTCCTACGCTCAAGAAAGTAGTGAGTGATATTCCTACGAGCAAGAAAGTAGTGCGTGAAATTCCTACGCGCAAGAAAGTAGTGCGTGATATTCCTACGCGCAAGAAAGTAGTGCGTGATATTCCTACACGCACGAAAGTAGTGCGTGATATTCCTACGCGCAAGAAAGTAGTGCGTGAAATTCCTACGGGCAAGAAAATAGTGCATGATATTCCTACGCGCAAAAAGTAGTGAGTGATATACCTACGCGCAAGAAAGTAGTGCGTGATATTCCTACGCGCAAGAAAGTAGTGCGTGATATTCTTACGGGCAAGAAAGTAGTGCGTGATATTCCTACGCGCAAGAAAGTAGTGCGTGATATTCCTACGCGCAAGAAAATAGTGTGTGATATTCATACGCACAAGAAAGTAGTGCGTGATATTCATACGCACAAGAAAGTAGTGCGTGATTTTCCTGCGCGCAAGAAAGTAGTGCGTGATATTCCTACGCGCAAGAAAGTAGTGTGTGATATTCCTGCGCGCAAGAAAGCAGTGCGCGATATTCCTGCGCGCAAGAAAGTAGTGCGTGATATTCCTACACGCAAGAAAGTAGTGCGTGATATTCCTACGCGCAAGAAAGTAGTGCATGATATTCCTCCGCGCAAGAAAGTAGTGCGTGAAATTCCTACGCGCAAGAAAGTAGTGCGTGATATTCCTACGCGCAAGAAAGTAGTGCGTGATATTCCTACGGGCAAGAAAGTAATGCGTGATATTCCTACGCGCAAAAAAGTAGTGTGTGATATTCCTACGCGCAATAAGTGCGCAAGAAAGTAGTTCGTGATATTCCTACGCCCAAGAAAGTAGTGCGTGAAATTCCTACGTGCAAGAAAGTAGTGCGTGATATTCCTACGCGCAAGAAAGTAGTGCGTGATATTCCTACGCTCAAGAAGGTAGTGAGTGATATTCCTACGAGCAAGAAAGTAGTGCGTGAAATTCCTACGCGCAAGAAAGTAGTGCGTGATATTCCTAAGGGCAAGAAGGTAGTGCGTGATATTCCTACACGCACGAAAGTAGTGCGTGATATTCCTACGCGCAAGAAAGTAGTGCGTGATATTCCTACGCGCAAGAAAGTAGTGCGTGATATTCCTACGGGCAAGAAAGTAGTGCGTGATATTCCTACGCGCAAAAAAGTGGTGCGTGATATAGCTACGCGCAAGAAAGTGTTGCGTGATATTCCTACGCGCAAGAAAGTAGTGTGTGATATTCATACGCACAACAAAGTAGTGCGTGATATTCCTACGCGCAAGAAAGTAGTGCGTGATATTCCTACGCGCAAGAAAGTAGTGCGTGATATTCCTGCGCGCAAGAAAGTAGTGCGCGATATTCCTGCGCGCAAGAAAGTAGTGCGTGATATTCCTACACACAAGAAAGTAGCGCGTGATATTCCCACGCACAAGAAAGTTGTGCATAATATTCCTCCGCGCAAGAAAGTAGTGCGTGAAATTCCTACGCGCAAGAAAGTAGTGCGTGATATTCCTACACGCAAGAAAGTAATGCTTGAAATTCCTACGCGCAAGAAAGTAGTGCGTGAAATTCCTATGCGCAAGAAAGTACTGCGTGATATTCCTACGCGCAAGAAAGTAGTGCGAAATATTCCTACGCGCAAGAAAGTAGTGCGTGATATTCCTACGCGCAAAAAAGTAGTGAGTGAAATCCTACGCGCCAGAAAGTAGTGCGTGATATTCCTACGCGCAAGAAAGTAGTGTGTGATATTCCCACGCGCAAGAAAGTAGTGCGTGAAATTTTTACGCGCAAGAAAGTAGTGCGTGGAATTCCTACGCGCTAGGAAGTAGTGCGTGATATTCCTACGCGCAAGAAAGTAGTGCGTGATATTCCTAGGCGCAAGAAAGTAGTGCGTGAAATTCCTACGCGCAAAAAAGTAGTGCTTGATATTCCTACGCGCAAGAAAGTAGTGCGTGAAATTCCTACGCACAGGAAAGTAGTGCGTGATATTCCTACGCGCAAGAAAGTAGTGCGTGATATTCCTACGCTCAAGAAAGTAGTGAGTGATATTCCTACGAGCAAGAAAGTAGTGCGTGAAATTCCTACGCGCAAGAAAGTAGTGCGTGATATTCCTACGCGCAAGAAAGTAGTGCGTGATATTCCTACGGGCAAGAAAGTAATGCGTGATATTCCTACGCGCAAAAAAGTAGTGTGTGATATTCCTACGCGCAAGAAAGTAGTGCGTGAAATTCCTACGCGCAAGAAAGTAGTGCGTGAAATTCCTACGGGCAAGAAAATAGTGCGTGATATTCCTACGCGCAAAAAAGTAGTGCGTGATATACCTACGCGCAAGAAAGTAGTGCGTGATATTCCTACGTGCAAGAAAGTAGTGCGTGATATTCCTACGTGCAAGAAAGTAGTGCGTGATATTCCTACGCGCAAGAAAGTAGTGCGTGATATTCCTACGCGCAAGAAAGTAGTGCGTGATATTCCTACGTGCAAGAAAGTAGTGCGTGATATTCCTACTCGCAAGAAAGTAGTGCATGAAATTCCTAAGCGCAAAAAAGTAGTGCGTGAAATTCCTACGTGCAAAAAAGTAGTGCGTGATATTCCTACGCGCAAGAAAGTAGTGCGTGAAATTCCTACGCGCAAGAAAGTAGTGCGTGATATTCCTACGCGCAAGAAAGTAGTGCGTGATTTTCCTACGCTCAAGAAAGTAGTGAGTGATATTCCTACGAGCAAGAAAGTAGTGCGTGAAATTCCTACGCGCAAGAAAGTAGTGCGTGATATTCCTACGCGCAAGAAAGTAGTGCGTGATATTCCTACGCGCAAGAAAGTAGTGCGTGATATTCCTACGCGCAAGAAAGTAGTGCGTGATATTCCTAGGCGCAAGAAAGTAGTGCGTGAATTTTCTACGCACAAAAAAGTAGTGCGTGATATTCCTACGCGCAAGAAAGTAGTGCGTGAAATTCCTACGCGCAAGAAAGTAGTGCGTGATATTCCTACGCGCAAGAAAGTAGTGCGTGATATTCCTACGCTCAAGAAAGTAGTGAGTGATATTCCTACGAGCAAGAAAGTAGTGCGTGAAATTCCTACGCGCAAGAAAGTAGTGCGTGATATTCCTACGCGCAAGAAAGTAGTGCGTGATATTCCTACGCGCAAGAAAGTAGTGCGTGATATTCCTACGCGCCAGAAAGTAGTGCGTGATATTCCTACGCGCAAGAAAGTAGTGCGTGAAATTCCTACGGGCAAGAAAGTAGTGCGTGATATTCCTACACGCAAAAAAGTAGTGCGTGATATACCTACGCGCAAGAAAGTAGTGCGTGATATTCCTACGCGCAAGAAAGTAGTGCGTGATATTCCTACGGGCAAGAAAGTAGTGCGTGATATTCCTACGCGCATAAAAGTGGTGCGTGATATACCTACGCGCAAGAAAGTGTTGCGTGATATTCCTACGCGCAAGAAAGTAGTGTGTGATATTCCTACGCGCAAGAAAGTAGTGCGTGATATTCCTACGCGCAAGAAAGTAGTGCGTGATATTCCTGCGCGCAAGAAAGTAGTGCGCGATATTCCTGCGCGCAAGAAAGTAGTGCGTGATATTCCTACACACAAGAAAGTAGTGCGTGATATTCCTACGCGCAAGAAAGTTGTGCATAATATTCCTCCGCGCAAGAAAGTAGTGCGTGAAATTCCTACGCGCAAGAAAGAAGTGCGTGATATTCCTACACGCAAGAAAGTAGTTCTTGAAATTCCTACGCGCAAGAAAGTAGTGCCTGAAATTCCTATGCGCAAGAAAGTACTGCGTGATATTCCTACGCGCAAGAAAGTAGTGCGAGATATTCCTACGCGCAAGAAAGTAGTGCGTGATATTCCTACGTGCAAGAAAGTAATGCGTGATATTCCTACGCGCAAAAAAATAGTGTGTGATATTCCTACGCACAAAAAAGTAGTGAGTAAAATTCCTACGCGCCAGAAAGTAGTGCGTGATATTCCTACGCGCAAGAAAGTAGTGCGTGATATTCCTACGCGCAAGTAAGTAGTGCCTGAAATTTCTACGCGCAAGAAAGTAGTGCGTGGAATTCCTACGCGCTAGAAAGTAGTGCGTGATATTCCTACGCGCAAGAAAGTAGTGCGTGATATTCCTAGGCGCAAGAAAGTAGTGCGTGAAATTCCTACGCGCAAAAAAGTAGTGCTTGATATTCCTACGCGCAAGAAAGTAGTGCGTGAAATTCCTACGCACAAGAAAGTAGTGTGTGATATTCCTACGCGCAAGAAAGTAGTGCGTGATATTCCTACGCTCAAGAAAGTAGTGAGTGATATTCCTACGAGCAAGAAAGTAGTGCGTGAAATTCCTACGCGCAAGAAAGTAGTGCGTGATATTCCTACGCGCAAGAAAGTAGTGCGTGATATTCCTACACGCACGAAAGTAGTGTGTGATATTCCTACGCGCAAGAAAGTAGTGCGTGATATTCCTACGCGCAAGAAAGTAGTGCGTGAAATTCCTACGGGCAAGAAAATAGTGCGTGATATTCCTACGCGCAAAAAGTAGTGAGTGATATACCTACGCGCAAGAAAGTAGTGCGTGATATTCCTACGCGCAAGAAAGTAGTGCGTGATATTCTTACGGGCAAGAAAGTAGTGCGTGATATTCCTACGCGCAAGAAAGTAGTGCGTGATATTCCTACGCGCAAGAAAATAGTGTGTGATATTCATACGCACAAGAAAGTAGTGCGTGATATTCATACGCACAAGAAAGTAGTGCGTGATATTCCTGCGCGCAAGAAAGTAGTGCGTGATATTCCTACGCGCAAGAAAGTAGTGTGTGATATTCCTGCGCGCAAGAAAGCAGTGCGCGATATTCCTGCGCGCAAGAAAGTAGTGCGTGATATTCCTACACGCAAGAAAGTAGTGCGTGATATTCCTACGCGCAAGAAAGTAGTGCATGATATTCCTCCGCGCAAGAAAGTAGTGCGTGAAATTCCTACGAGCAAGAAAGTAGTGCGTGATATACCTACGCGCAAGAAAGTAGTGCGTGATATTCCTACGGGCAAGAAAGTAATGCGTGATATTCCTACGCGCAAAACAGTAGTGTGTGATATTCCTACGCGCAATAAGTGCGCAAGAAAGTAGTCCGTGATATTCCTACGCGCAAGAAAGTAGTGCGTGAAATTCCTACGTGCAAGAAAGTAGTGCGTGATATTCCTACGCTCAAGAAGGTAGTGAGTGATATTCCTACGAGCAAGAAAGTAGTGCGTGAAATTCCTACGCGCAAGAAAGTAGTGCCTGATATTCCTAAGGGCAAGAAGGTAGTGCGTGATATTCCTACACGCACGAAAGTAGTGCGTGATATTCCTACGCGCAAGAAAGTAGTGCGTGAAATTCCTAAGCGCAAAAAAGTAGTGCGTGAAATTCCTACGTGCAAAAAAGTAGTGCGTGATATTCCTACGCACAAGAAAGTAGTGCGTGAAATTCCTACGCGCAAGAAAGTAGTGCGTGATATTCCTACGCGCAAGAAAGTAGTGCGTGATTTTCCTACGCTCAAGAAAGTAGTGAGTGATATTCCTACGAGCAAGAAAGTAGTGCGTGAAATTCCTACGCGCAAGAAAGTAGTGCGTGATATTCCTACGCGCAAGAAAGTAGTGCGTGATATTCCTACGCGCAAGAAAGTAGTGCGTGATATTCCTACGCGCAAGAAAGTAGTGCGTGATATTCCTAGGCGCAAGAAAGTAGTGCGTGAATTTTCTACGCACAAAAAAGTAGTGCGTGATATTCCTACGCGCAAGAAAGTAGTGCGTGAAATTCCTACGCGCAAGAAAGTAGTGCGTGATATTCCTACGCGCAAGAAAGTAGTGCGTGATATTCCTACGCTCAAGAAAGTAGTGAGTGATATTCCTACGAGCAAGAAAGTAGTGCGTGAAATTCCTACGCGCAAGAAAGTAGTGCGTGATATTCCTACGCGCAAGAAAGTAGTGCGTGATATTCCTACGCTCAAGAAGGTAGTGAGTGATATTCCTACGAGCAAGAAAGTAGTGCGTGAAATTCCTACGCGCAAGAAAGTAGTGCCTGATATTCCTAAGGGCAAGAAGGTAGTGCGTGATATTCCTACACGCACGAAAGTAGTGCGTGATATTCCTACGCGCAAGAAAGTAGTGCGTGAAATTCCTAAGCGCAAAAAAGTAGTGCGTGAAATTCCTACGTGCAAAAAAGTAGTGCGTGATATTCCTACGCGCAAGAAAGTAGTGCGTGAAATTCCTACGCGCAAGAAAGTAGTGCGTGATATTCCTACGCGCAAGAAAGTAGTGCGTGATTTTCCTACGCTCAAGAAAGTAGTGAGTGATATTCCTACGAGCAAGAAAGTAGTGCGTGAAATTCCTACGCGCAAGAAAGTAGTGCGTGATATTCCTACGCGCAAGAAAGTAGTGCGTGATATTCCTACGCGCAAGAAAGTAGTGCGTGATATTCCTACGCGCAAGAAAGTAGTGCGTGATATTCCTAGGCGCAAGAAAGTAGTGCGTGAATTTTCTACGCACAAAAAAGTAGTGCGTGATATTCCTACGCGCAAGAAAGTAGTGCGTGAAATTCCTACGCGCAAGAAAGTAGTGCGTGATATTCCTACGCGCAAGAAAGTAGTGCGTGATATTCCTACGCTCAAGAAAGTAGTGAGTGATATTCCTACGAGCAAGAAAGTAGTGCGTGAAATTCCTACGCGCAAGAAAGTAGTGCGTGATATTCCTACGCGCAAGAAAGTAGTGCGTGATATTCCTACGCGCAAGAAAGTAGTGCGTGATATTCCTACGCGCCAGAAAGTAGTGCGTGATATTCCTACGCGCAAGAAAGTAGTGCGTGAAATTCCTACGGGCAAGAAAGTAGTGCGTGATATTCCTACACGCAAAAAAGTAGTGCGTGATATACCTACGCGCAAGAAAGTAGTGCGTGATATTCCTACGCGCAAGAAAGTAGTGCGTGATATTCCTACGGGCAAGAAAGTAGTGCGTGATATTCCTACGCGCATAAAAGTGGTGCGTGATATACCTACGCGCAAGAAAGTGTTGCGTGATATTCCTACGCGCAAGAAAGTAGTGTGTGATATTCCTACGCGCAAGAAAGTAGTGCGTGATATTCCTACGCGCAAGAAAATAGTGTGTGATATTCATACGCACAAGAAAGTAGTGCGTGATATTCATACGCACAAGAAAGTAGTGCGTGATATTCCTGCGCGCAAGAAAGTAGTGCGTGATATTCCTACGCGCAAGAAAGTAGTGTGTGATATTCCTGCGCGCAAGAAAGCAGTGCGCGATATTCCTGCGCGCAAGAAAGTAGTGCGTGATATTCCTACACGCAAGAAAGTAGTGCGTGATATTCCTACGCGCAAGAAAGTAGTGCATGATATTCCTCCGCGCAAGAAAGTAGTGCGTGAAATTCCTACGAGCAAGAAAGTAGTGCGTGATATACCTACGCGCAAGAAAGTAGTGCGTGATATTCCTACGGGCAAGAAAGTAATGCGTGATATTCCTACGCGCAAAACAGTAGTGTGTGATATTCCTACGCGCAATAAGTGCGCAAGAAAGTAGTCCGTGATATTCCTACGCGCAAGAAAGTAGTGCGTGAAATTCCTACGTGCAAGAAAGTAGTGCGTGATATTCCTACGCTCAAGAAGGTAGTGAGTGATATTCCTACGAGCAAGAAAGTAGTGCGTGAAATTCCTACGCGCAAGAAAGTAGTGCCTGATATTCCTAAGGGCAAGAAGGTAGTGCGTGATATTCCTACACGCACGAAAGTAGTGCGTGATATTCCTACGCGCAAGAAAGTAGTGCGTGAAATTCCTAAGCGCAAAAAAGTAGTGCGTGAAATTCCTACGTGCAAAAAAGTAGTGCGTGATATTCCTACGCGCAAGAAAGTAGTGCGTGAAATTCCTACGCGCAAGAAAGTAGTGCGTGATATTCCTACGCGCAAGAAAGTAGTGCGTGATTTTCCTACGCTCAAGAAAGTAGTGAGTGATATTCCTACGAGCAAGAAAGTAGTGCGTGAAATTCCTACGCGCAAGAAAGTAGTGCGTGATATTCCTACGCGCAAGAAAGTAGTGCGTGATATTCCTACGCGCAAGAAAGTAGTGCGTGATATTCCTACGCGCAAGAAAGTAGTGCGTGATATTCCTAGGCGCAAGAAAGTAGTGCGTGAATTTTCTACGCACAAAAAAGTAGTGCGTGATATTCCTACGCGCAAGAAAGTAGTGCGTGAAATTCCTACGCGCAAGAAAGTAGTGCGTGATATTCCTACGCGCAAGAAAGTAGTGCGTGATATTCCTACGCTCAAGAAAGTAGTGAGTGATATTCCTACGAGCAAGAAAGTAGTGCGTGAAATTCCTACGCGCAAGAAAGTAGTGCGTGATATTCCTACGCGCAAGAAAGTAGTGCGTGATATTCCTACGCTCAAGAAGGTAGTGAGTGATATTCCTACGAGCAAGAAAGTAGTGCGTGAAATTCCTACGCGCAAGAAAGTAGTGCCTGATATTCCTAAGGGCAAGAAGGTAGTGCGTGATATTCCTACACGCACGAAAGTAGTGCGTGATATTCCTACGCGCAAGAAAGTAGTGCGTGAAATTCCTAAGCGCAAAAAAGTAGTGCGTGAAATTCCTACGTGCAAAAAAGTAGTGCGTGATATTCCTACGCGCAAGAAAGTAGTGCGTGAAATTCCTACGCGCAAGAAAGTAGTGCGTGATATTCCTACGCGCAAGAAAGTAGTGCGTGATTTTCCTACGCTCAAGAAAGTAGTGAGTGATATTCCTACGAGCAAGAAAGTAGTGCGTGAAATTCCTACGCGCAAGAAAGTAGTGCGTGATATTCCTACGCGCAAGAAAGTAGTGCGTGATATTCCTACGCGCAAAAAAATAGTGTGTGATATTCCTACGCACAAAAAAAGTAGTGAGTAAAATTCCTACGCGCCAGAAAGTAGTGCGTGATATTCCTACGCGCAAGAAAGTAGTGCGTGATATTCCTACGCGCAAGTAAGTAGTGCCTGAAATTTCTACGCGCAAGAAAGTAGTGCGTGGAATTCCTACGCGCTAGAAAGTAGTGCGTGATATTCCTACGCGCAAGAAAGTAGTGCGTGATATTCCTAGGCGCAAGAAAGTAGTGCGTGAAATTCCTACGCGCAAAAAAGTAGTGCTTGATATTCCTACGCGCAAGAAAGTAGTGCGTGAAATTCCTACGCACAAGAAAGTAGTGTGTGATATTCCTACGCGCAAGAAAGTAGTGCGTGATATTCCTACGCTCAAGAAAGTAGTGAGTGATATTCCTACGCGCAAAAAAATAGTGTGTGATATTCCTACGCACAAAAAAGTAGTGAGTAAAATTCCTACGCGCCAGAAAGTAGTGCGTGATATTCCTACGCGCAAGAAAGTAGTGCGTGATATTCCTACGCGCAAGTAAGTAGTGCCTGAAATTTCTACGCGCAAGAAAGTAGTGCGTGGAATTCCTACGCGCTAGAAAGTAGTGCGTGATATTCCTACGCGCAAGAAAGTAGTGCGTGATATTCCTAGGCGCAAGAAAGTAGTGCGTGAAATTCCTACGCGCAAAAAAGTAGTGCTTGATATTCCTACGCGCAAGAAAGTAGTGCGTGAAATTCCTACGCACAAGAAAGTAGTGTGTGATATTCCTACGCGCAAGAAAGTAGTGCGTGATATTCCTACGCTCAAGAAAGTAGTGAGTGATATTCCTACGAGCAAGAAAGTAGTGCGTGAAATTCCTACGCGCAAGAAAGTAGTGCGTGATATTCCTACGCGCAAGAAAGTAGTGCGTGATATTCCTACACGCACGAAAGTAGTGTGTGATATTCCTACGCGCAAGAAAGTAGTGCGTGATATTCCTACGCGCAAGAAAGTAGTGCGTGAAATTCCTACGGGCAAGAAAATAGTGCGTGATATTCCTACGCGCAAAAAGTAGTGAGTGATATACCTACGCGCAAGAAAGTAGTGCGTGATATTCCTACGCGCAAGAAAGTAGTGCGTGATATTCTTACGGGCAAGAAAGTAGTGCGTGATATTCCTACGCGCAAGAAAGTAGTGCGTGATATTCCTACGCGCAAGAAAATAGTGTGTGATATTCATACGCACAAGAAAGTAGTGCGTGATATTCATACGCACAAGAAAGTAGTGCGTGATATTCCTGCGCGCAAGAAAGTAGTGCGTGATATTCCTACGCGCAAGAAAGTAGTGTGTGATATTCCTGCGCGCAAGAAAGCAGTGCGCGATATTCCTGCGCGCAAGAAAGTAGTGCGTGATATTCCTACACGCAAGAAAGTAGTGCGTGATATTCCTACGCGCAAGAAAGTAGTGCATGATATTCCTCCGCGCAAGAAAGTAGTGCGTGAAATTCCTACGAGCAAGAAAGTAGTGCGTGATATACCTACGCGCAAGAAAGTAGTGCGTGATATTCCTACGGGCAAGAAAGTAATGCGTGATATTCCTACGCGCAAAACAGTAGTGTGTGATATTCCTACGCGCAATAAGTGCGCAAGAAAGTAGTCCGTGATATTCCTACGCGCAAGAAAGTAGTGCGTGAAATTCCTACGTGCAAGAAAGTAGTGCGTGATATTCCTACGCTCAAGAAGGTAGTGAGTGATATTCCTACGAGCAAGAAAGTAGTGCGTGAAATTCCTACGCGCAAGAAAGTAGTGCCTGATATTCCTAAGGGCAAGAAGGTAGTGCGTGATATTCCTACACGCACGAAAGTAGTGCGTGATATTCCTACGCGCAAGAAAGTAGTGCGTGAAATTCCTAAGCGCAAAAAAGTAGTGCGTGAAATTCCTACGTGCAAAAAAGTAGTGCGTGATATTCCTACGCGCAAGAAAGTAGTGCGTGAAATTCCTACGCGCAAGAAAGTAGTGCGTGATATTCCTACGCGCAAGAAAGTAGTGCGTGATTTTCCTACGCTCAAGAAAGTAGTGAGTGATATTCCTACGAGCAAGAAAGTAGTGCGTGAAATTCCTACGCGCAAGAAAGTAGTGCGTGATATTCCTACGCGCAAGAAAGTAGTGCGTGATATTCCTACGCGCAAGAAAGTAGTGCGTGATATTCCTACGCGCAAGAAAGTAGTGCGTGATATTCCTAGGCGCAAGAAAGTAGTGCGTGAATTTTCTACGCACAAAAAAGTAGTGCGTGATATTCCTACGCGCAAGAAAGTAGTGCGTGAAATTCCTACGCGCAAGAAAGTAGTGCGTGATATTCCTACGCGCAAGAAAGTAGTGCGTGATATTCCTACGCTCAAGAAAGTAGTGAGTGATATTCCTACGAGCAAGAAAGTAGTGCGTGAAATTCCTACGCGCAAGAAAGTAGTGCGTGATATTCCTACGCGCAAGAAAGTAGTGCGTGATATTCCTACGCTCAAGAAGGTAGTGAGTGATATTCCTACGAGCAAGAAAGTAGTGCGTGAAATTCCTACGCGCAAGAAAGTAGTGCCTGATATTCCTAAGGGCAAGAAGGTAGTGCGTGATATTCCTACACGCACGAAAGTAGTGCGTGATATTCCTACGCGCAAGAAAGTAGTGCGTAAAATTCCTAAGCGCAAAAAAGTAGTGCGTGAAATTCCTACGTGCAAAAAAGTAGTGCGTGATATTCCTACGCGCAAGAAAGTAGTGCGTGAAATTCCTACGCGCAAGAAAGTAGTGCGTGATATTCCTACGCGCAAGAAAGTAGTGCGTGATTTTCCTACGCTCAAGAAAGTAGTGAGTGATATTCCTACGAGCAAGAAAGTAGTGCGTGAAATTCCTACGCGCAAGAAAGTAGTGCGTGATATTCCTACGCGCAAGAAAGTAGTGCGTGATATTCCTACGCGCAAGAAAGTAGTGCGTGATATTCCTACGCGCAAGAAAGTAGTGCGTGATATTCCTAGGCGCAAGAAAGTAGTGCGTGAATTTTCTACGCACAAAAAAGTAGTGCGTGATATTCCTACGCGCAAGAAAGTAGTGCGTGAAATTCCTACGCGCAAGAAAGTAGTGCGTGATATTCCTACGCGCAAGAAAGTAGTGCGTGATATTCCTACGCTCAAGAAAGTAGTGAGTGATATTCCTACGAGCAAGAAAGTAGTGCGTGAAATTCCTACGCGCAAGAAAGTAGTGCGTGATATTCCTACGCGCAAGAAAGTAGTGCGTGATATTCCTACGCGCAAGAAAGTAGTGCGTGATATTCCTACGCTCAAGAAAGTAGTGAGTGATATTCCTACGAGCAAGAAAGTAGTGCGTGAAATTCCTACGCGCAAAAAAGTAGTGCGTGAAATTCCTACGTGCAAAAAAGTAGTGCGTGATATTCCTACGCGCAAGAAAGTAGTGCGTGAAATTCCTACGCGCAAGAAAGTAGTGCGTGATATTCCTACGCGCAAGAAAGTAGTGCGTGATTTTCCTACGCTCAAGAAAGTAGTGAGTGATATTCCTACGAGCAAGAAAGTAGTGCGTGAAATTCCTACGCGCAAGAAAGTAGTGCGTGATATTCCTACGCGCAAGAAAGTAGTGCGTGATATTCCTACGCGCAAGAAAGTAGTGCGTGATATTCCTACGCGCAAGAAAGTAGTGCGTGATATTCCTAGGCGCAAGAAAGTAGTGCGTGAATTTTCTACGCACAAAAAAGTAGTGCGTGATATTCCTACGCGCAAGAAAGTAGTGCGTGAAATTCCTACGCGCAAGAAAGTAGTGCGTGATATTCCTACGCGCAAGAAAGTAGTGCGTGATATTCCTACGCTCAAGAAAGTAGTGAGTGATATTCCTACGAGCAAGAAAGTAGTGCGTGAAATTCCTACGCGCAAGAAAGTAGTGCGTGATATTCCTACGCGCAAGAAAGTAGTGCGTGATATTCCTACGCTCAAGAAGGTAGTGAGTGATATTCCTACGAGCAAGAAAGTAGTGCGTGAAATTCCTACGCGCAAGAAAGTAGTGCCTGATATTCCTAAGGGCAAGAAGGTAGTGCGTGATATTCCTACACGCACGAAAGTAGTGCGTGATATTCCTACGCGCAAGAAAGTAGTGCGTAAAATTCCTAAGCGCAAAAAAGTAGTGCGTGAAATTCCTACGTGCAAAAAAGTAGTGCGTGATATTCCTACGCGCAAGAAAGTAGTGCGTGAAATTCCTACGCGCAAGAAAGTAGTGCGTGATATTCCTACGCGCAAGAAAGTAGTGCGTGATTTTCCTACGCTCAAGAAAGTAGTGAGTGATATTCCTACGAGCAAGAAAGTAGTGCGTGAAATTCCTACGCGCAAGAAAGTAGTGCGTGATATTCCTACGCGCAAGAAAGTAGTGCGTGATATTCCTACGCGCAAGAAAGTAGTGCGTGATATTCCTACGCGCAAGAAAGTAGTGCGTGATATTCCTAGGCGCAAGAAAGTAGTGCGTGAATTTTCTACGCACAAAAAAGTAGTGCGTGATATTCCTACGCGCAAGAAAGTAGTGCGTGAAATTCCTACGCGCAAGAAAGTAGTGCGTGATATTCCTACGCGCAAGAAAGTAGTGCGTGATATTCCTACGCTCAAGAAAGTAGTGAGTGATATTCCTACGAGCAAGAAAGTAGTGCGTGAAATTCCTACGCGCAAGAAAGTAGTGCGTGATATTCCTACGCGCAAGAAAGTAGTGCGTGATATTCCTACGCGCAAGAAAGTAGTGCGTGATATTCCTACGCGCCAGAAAGTAGTGCGTGATATTCCTACGCGCAAGAAAGTAGTGCGTGAAATTCCTACGGGCAAGAAAGTAGTGCGTGATATTCCTACACGCAAAAAAGTAGTGCGTGATATACCTACGCGCAAGAAAGTAGTGCGTGATATTCCTACGCGCAAGAAAGTAGTGCGTGATATTCCTACGGGCAAGAAAGTAGTGCGTGATATTCCTACGCGCATAAAAGTGGTGCGTGATATACCTACGCGCAAGAAAGTGTTGCGTGATATTCCTACGCGCAAGAAAGTAGTGTGTGATATTCCTACGCGCAAGAAAGTAGTGCGTGATATTCCTACGCGCAAGAAAATAGTGTGTGATATTCATACGCACAAGAAAGTAGTGCGTGATATTCATACGCACAAGAAAGTAGTGCGTGATATTCCTGCGCGCAAGAAAGTAGTGCGTGATATTCCTACGCGCAAGAAAGTAGTGTGTGATATTCCTGCGCGCAAGAAAGCAGTGCGCGATATTCCTGCGCGCAAGAAAGTAGTGCGTGATATTCCTACACGCAAGAAAGTAGTGCGTGATATTCCTACGCGCAAGAAAGTAGTGCATGATATTCCTCCGCGCAAGAAAGTAGTGCGTGAAATTCCTACGAGCAAGAAAGTAGTGCGTGATATACCTACGCGCAAGAAAGTAGTGCGTGATATTCCTACGGGCAAGAAAGTAATGCGTGATATTCCTACGCGCAAAACAGTAGTGTGTGATATTCCTACGCGCAATAAGTGCGCAAGAAAGTAGTCCGTGATATTCCTACGCGCAAGAAAGTAGTGCGTGAAATTCCTACGTGCAAGAAAGTAGTGCGTGATATTCCTACGCTCAAGAAGGTAGTGAGTGATATTCCTACGAGCAAGAAAGTAGTGCGTGAAATTCCTACGCGCAAGAAAGTAGTGCCTGATATTCCTAAGGGCAAGAAGGTAGTGCGTGATATTCCTACACGCACGAAAGTAGTGCGTGATATTCCTACGCGCAAGAAAGTAGTGCGTGAAATTCCTAAGCGCAAAAAAGTAGTGCGTGAAATTCCTACGTGCAAAAAAGTAGTGCGTGATATTCCTACGCGCAAGAAAGTAGTGCGTGAAATTCCTACGCGCAAGAAAGTAGTGCGTGATATTCCTACGCGCAAGAAAGTAGTGCGTGATTTTCCTACGCTCAAGAAAGTAGTGAGTGATATTCCTACGAGCAAGAAAGTAGTGCGTGAAATTCCTACGCGCAAGAAAGTAGTGCGTGATATTCCTACGCGCAAGAAAGTAGTGCGTGATATTCCTACGCGCAAGAAAGTAGTGCGTGATATTCCTACGCGCAAGAAAGTAGTGCGTGATATTCCTAGGCGCAAGAAAGTAGTGCGTGAATTTTCTACGCACAAAAAAGTAGTGCGTGATATTCCTACGCGCAAGAAAGTAGTGCGTGAAATTCCTACGCGCAAGAAAGTAGTGCGTGATATTCCTACGCGCAAGAAAGTAGTGCGTGATATTCCTACGCTCAAGAAAGTAGTGAGTGATATTCCTACGAGCAAGAAAGTAGTGCGTGAAATTCCTACGCGCAAGAAAGTAGTGCGTGATATTCCTACGCGCAAGAAAGTAGTGCGTGATATTCCTACGCTCAAGAAGGTAGTGAGTGATATTCCTACGAGCAAGAAAGTAGTGCGTGAAATTCCTACGCGCAAGAAAGTAGTGCCTGATATTCCTAAGGGCAAGAAGGTAGTGCGTGATATTCCTACACGCACGAAAGTAGTGCGTGATATTCCTACGCGCAAGAAAGTAGTGCGTGAAATTCCTAAGCGCAAAAAAGTAGTGCGTGAAATTCCTACGTGCAAAAAAGTAGTGCGTGATATTCCTACGCGCAAGAAAGTAGTGCGTGAAATTCCTACGCGCAAGAAAGTAGTGCGTGATATTCCTACGCGCAAGAAAGTAGTGCGTGATTTTCCTACGCTCAAGAAAGTAGTGAGTGATATTCCTACGAGCAAGAAAGTAGTGCGTGAAATTCCTACGCGCAAGAAAGTAGTGCGTGATATTCCTACGCGCAAGAAAGTAGTGCGTGATATTCCTACGTGCAAAAAAATAGTGTTTGATATTCCTACGCACAAAAAAGTAGTGAGTAAAATTCCTACGCGCCAGAAAGTAGTGCGTGATATTCCTACGCGCAAGAAAGTAGTGCGTGATATTCCTACGCGCAAGTAAGTAGTGCCTGAAATTTCTACGCGCAAGAAAGTAGTGCGTGGAATTCCTACGCGCTAGAAAGTAGTGCGTGATATTCCTACGCGCAAGAAAGTAGTGCGTGATATTCCTAGGCGCAAGAAAGTAGTGCGTGAAATTCCTACGCGCAAAAAAGTAGTGCTTGATATTCCTACGCGCAAGAAAGTAGTGCGTGAAATTCCTACGCACAAGAAAGTAGTGTGTGATATTCCTACGCGCAAGAAAGTAGTGCGTGATATTCCTACGCTCAAGAAAGTAGTGAGTGATATTCCTACGCGCAAAAAAATAGTGTGTGATATTCCTACGCACAAAAAAGTAGTGAGTAAAATTCCTACGCGCCAGAAAGTAGTGCGTGATATTCCTACGCGCAAGAAAGTAGTGCGTGATATTCCTACGCGCAAGTAAGTAGTGCCTGAAATTTCTACGCGCAAGAAAGTAGTGCGTGGAATTCCTACGCGCTAGAAAGTAGTGCGTGATATTCCTACGCGCAAGAAAGTAGTGCGTGATATTCCTAGGCGCAAGAAAGTAGTGCGTGAAATTCCTACGCGCAAAAAAGTAGTGCTTGATATTCCTACGCGCAAGAAAGTAGTGCGTGAAATTCCTACGCACAAGAAAGTAGTGTGTGATATTCCTACGCGCAAGAAAGTAGTGCGTGATATTCCTACGCTCAAGAAAGTAGTGAGTGATATTCCTACGAGCAAGAAAGTAGTGCGTGAAATTCCTACGCGCAAGAAAGTAGTGCGTGATATTCCTACGCGCAAGAAAGTAGTGCGTGATATTCCTACACGCACGAAAGTAGTGTGTGATATTCCTACGCGCAAGAAAGTAGTGCGTGATATTCCTACGCGCAAGAAAGTAGTGCGTGAAATTCCTACGGGCAAGAAAATAGTGCGTGATATTCCTACGCGCAAAAAGTAGTGAGTGATATACCTACGCGCAAGAAAGTAGTGCGTGATATTCCTACGCGCAAGAAAGTAGTGCGTGATATTCTTACGGGCAAGAAAGTAGTGCGTGATATTCCTACGCGCAAGAAAGTAGTGCGTGATATTCCTACGCGCAAGAAAATAGTGTGTGATATTCATACGCACAAGAAAGTAGTGCGTGTTATTCATACGCACAAGAAAGTAGTGCGTGATATTCCTGCGCGCAAGAAAGTAGTGCGTGATATTCCTACGCGCAAGAAAGTAGTGTGTGATATTCCTGCGCGCAAGAAAGCAGTGCGCGATATTCCTGCGCGCAAGAAAGTAGTGCGTGATATTCCTACACGCAAGAAAGTAGTGCGTGATATTCCTACGCGCAAGAAAGTAGTGCATGATATTCCTCCGCGCAAGAAAGTAGTGCGTGAAATTCCTACGAGCAAGAAAGTAGTGCGTGATATACCTACGCGCAAGAAAGTAGTGCGTGATATTCCTACGGGCAAGAAAGTAATGCGTGATATTCCTACGCGCAAAACAGTAGTGTGTGATATTCCTACGCGCAATAAGTGCGCAAGAAAGTAGTCCGTGATATTCCTACGCGCAAGAAAGTAGTGCGTGAAATTCCTACGTGCAAGAAAGTAGTGCGTGATATTCCTACGCTCAAGAAGGTAGTGAGTGATATTCCTACGAGCAAGAAAGTAGTGCGTGAAATTCCTACGCGCAAGAAAGTAGTGCCTGATATTCCTAAGGGCAAGAAGGTAGTGCGTGATATTCCTACACGCACGGAAGTAGTGCGTGATATTCCTACGCGCAAGAAAGTAGTGCGTGAAATTCCTAAGCGCAAAAAAGTAGTGCGTGAAATTCCTACGTGCAAAAAAGTAGTGCGTGATATTCCTACGCGCAAGAAAGTAGTGCGTGAAATTCCTACGCGCAAGAAAGTAGTGCGTGATATTCCTACGCGCAAGAAAGTAGTGCGTGATTTTCCTACGCTCAAGAAAGTAGTGAGTGATATTCCTACGAGCAAGAAAGTAGTGCGTGAAATTCCTACGCGCAAGAAAGTAGTGCGTGATATTCCTACGCGCAAGAAAGTAGTGCGTGATATTCCTACGCGCAAGAAAGTAGTGCGTGATATTCCTACGCGCAAGAAAGTAGTGCGTGATATTCCTAGGCGCAAGAAAGTAGTGCGTGAATTTTCTACGCACAAAAAAGTAGTGCGTGATATTCCTACGCGCAAGAAAGTAGTGCGTGAAATTCCTACGCGCAAGAAAGTAGTGCGTGATATTCCTACGCGCAAGAAAGTAGTGCGTGATATTCCTACGCTCAAGAAAGTAGTGAGTGATATTCCTACGAGCAAGAAAGTAGTGCGTGAAATTCCTACGCGCAAGAAAGTAGTGCGTGATATTCCTACGCGCAAGAAAGTAGTGCGTGATATTCCTACGCTCAAGAAGGTAGTGAGTGATATTCCTACGAGCAAGAAAGTAGTGCGTGAAATTCCTACGCGCAAGAAAGTAGTGCCTGATATTCCTAAGGGCAAGAAGGTAGTGCGTGATATTCCTACACGCACGAAAGTAGTGCGTGATATTCCTACGCGCAAGAAAGTAGTGTGTGAAATTCCTAAGCGCAAAAAAGTAGTGCGTGAAATTCCTACGTGCAAAAAAGTAGTGCGTGATATTCCTACGCGCAAGAAAGTAGTGCGTGAAATTCCTACGCGCAAGAAAGTAGTGCGTGATATTCCTACGCGCAAGAAAGTAGTGCGTGATTTTCCTACGCTCAAGAAAGTAGTGAGTGATATTCCTACGAGCAAGAAAGTAGTGCGTGAAATTCCTACGCGCAAGAAAGTAGTGCGTGATATTCCTACGCGCAAGAAAGTAGTGCGTGATATTCCTACGCGCAAGAAAGTAGTGCGTGATATTCCTACGCGCAAGAAAGTAGTGCGTGATATTCCTAGGCGCAAGAAAGTAGTGCGTGAATTTTCTACGCACAAAAAAGTAGTGCGTGATATTCCTACGCGCAAGAAAGTAGTGCGTGAAATTCCTACGCGCAAGAAAGTAGTGCGTGATATTCCTACGCGCAAGAAAGTAGTGCGTGATATTCCTACGCTCAAGAAAGTAGTGAGTGATATTCCTACGAGCAAGAAAGTAGTGCGTGAAATTCCTACGCGCAAGAAAGTAGTGCGTGATATTCCTACGCGCAAGAAAGTAGTGCGTGATATTCCTACGCGCAAGAAAGTAGTGCGTGATATTCCTACGCGCCAGAAAGTAGTGCGTGATATTCCTACGCGCAAGAAAGTAGTGCGTGAAATTCCTACGGGCAAGAAAGTAGTGCGTGATATTCCTACACGCAAAAAAGTAGTGCGTGATATACCTACGCGCAAGAAAGTAGTGCGTGATATTCCTACGCGCAAGAAAGTAGTGCGTGATATTCCTACGGGCAAGAAAGTAGTGCGTGATATTCCTACGCGCATAAAAGTGGTGCGTGATATACCTACGCGCAAGAAAGTGTTGCGTGATATTCCTACGCGCAAGAAAGTAGTGTGTGATATTCCTACGCGCAAGAAAGTAGTGCGTGATATTCCTACGCGCAAGAAAATAGTGTGTGATATTCATACGCACAAGAAAGTAGTGCGTGATATTCATACGCACAAGAAAGTAGTGCGTGATATTCCTGCGCGCAAGAAAGTAGTGCGTGATATTCCTACGCGCAAGAAAGTAGTGTGTGATATTCCTGCGCGCAAGAAAGCAGTGCGCGATATTCCTGCGCGCAAGAAAGTAGTGCGTGATATTCCTACACGCAAGAAAGTAGTGCGTGATATTCCTACGCGCAAGAAAGTAGTGCATGATATTCCTCCGCGCAAGAAAGTAGTGCGTGAAATTCCTACGAGCAAGAAAGTAGTGCGTGATATACCTACGCGCAAGAAAGTAGTGCGTGATATTCCTACGGGCAAGAAAGTAATGCGTGATATTCCTACGCGCAAAACAGTAGTGTGTGATATTCCTACGCGCAATAAGTGCGCAAGAAAGTAGTCCGTGATATTCCTACGCGCAAGAAAGTAGTGCGTGAAATTCCTACGTGCAAGAAAGTAGTGCGTGATATTCCTACGCTCAAGAAGGTAGTGAGTGATATTCCTACGAGCAAGAAAGTAGTGCGTGAAATTCCTACGCGCAAGAAAGTAGTGCCTGATATTCCTAAGGGCAAGAAGGTAGTTCGTGATATTCCTACACGCACGAAAGTAGTGCGTGATATTCCTACGCGCAAGAAAGTAGTGCGTGAAATTCCTAAGCGCAAAAAAGTAGTGCGTGAAATTCCTACGTGCAAAAAAGTAGTGCGTGATATTCCTACGCGCAAGAAAGTAGTGCGTGAAATTCCTACGCGCAAGAAAGTAGTGCGTGATATTCCTACGCGCAAGAAAGTAGTGCGTGATTTTCCTACGCTCAAGAAAGTAGTGAGTGATATTCCTACGAGCAAGAAAGTAGTGCGTGAAATTCCTACGCGCAAGAAAGTAGTGCGTGATATTCCTACGCGCAAGAAAGTAGTGCGTGATATTCCTACGCGCAAGAAAGTAGTGCGTGATATTCCTACGCGCAAGAAAGTAGTGCGTGATATTCCTAGGCGCAAGAAAGTAGTGCGTGAATTTTCTACGCACAAAAAAGTAGTGCGTGATATTCCTACGCGCAAGAAAGTAGTGCGTGAAATTCCTACGCGCAAGAAAGTAGTGCGTGATATTCCTACGCGCAAGAAAGTAGTGCGTGATATTCCTACGCTCAAGAAAGTAGTGAGTGATATTCCTACTAGCAAGAAAGTAGTGCGTGAAATTCCTACGCGCAAGAAAGTAGTGCGTGATATTCCTACGCGCAAGAAAGTAGTGCGTGATATTCCTACGCTCAAGAAGGTAGTGAGTGATATTCCTACGCGCAAGAAAGTAGTGCGTGATATTCCTACGCTCAAGAAGGTAGTGAGTGATATTCCTACGAGCAAGAAAGTAGTGCGTGAAATTCCTACGCGCAAGAAAGTAGTGCCTGATATTCCTAAGGGCAAGAAGGTAGTGCGTGATATTCCTACACGCACGAAAGTAGTGCGTGATATTCCTACGCGCAAGAAAGTAGTGCGTGAAATTCCTAAGCGCAAAAAAGTAGTGCGTGAAATTCCTACGTGCAAAAAAGTAGTGCGTGATATTCCTACGCGCAAGAAAGTAGTGCGTGAAATTCCTACGCGCAAGAAAGTAGTGCGTGATATTCCTACGCGCAAGAAAGTAGTGCGTGATTTTCCTACGCTCAAGAAAGTAGTGAGTGATATTCCTACGAGCAAGAAAGTAGTGCGTGAAATTCCTACGCGCAAGAAAGTAGTGCGTGATATTCCTACGCGCAAGAAAGTAGTGCGTGATATTCCTACGCGCAAGAAAGTAGTGCGTGATATTCCTACGCGCAAGAAAGTAGTGCGTGATATTCCTAGGCGCAAGAAAGTAGTGCGTGAATTTTCTACGCACAAAAAAGTAGTGCGTGATATTCCTACGCGCAAGAAAGTAGTGCGTGAAATTCCTACGCGCAAGAAAGTAGTGCGTGATATTCCTACGCGCAAGAAAGTAGTGCGTGATATTCCTACGCTCAAGAAAGTAGTGAGTGATATTCCTACGAGCAAGAAAGTAGTGCGTGAAATTCCTACGCGCAAGAAAGTAGTGCGTGATATTCCTACGCGCAAGAAAGTAGTGCGTGATATTCCTACGCGCAAGAAAGTAGTGCGTGATATTCCTACGCGCCAGAAAGTAGTGCGTGATATTCCTACGCGCAAGAAAGTAGTGCGTGAAATTCCTACGGGCAAGAAAGTAGTGCGTGATATTCCTACACGCAAAAAAGTAGTGCGTGATATACCTACGCGCAAGAAAGTAGTGCGTGATATTCCTACGCGCAAGAAAGTAGTGCGTGATATTCCTACGGGCAAGAAAGTAGTGCGTGATATTCCTACGCGCATAAAAGTGGTGCGTGATATACCTACGCGCAAGAAAGTAGTGCGTGATATTCCTACGCGCAAGAAAGTAGTGCGTGATATTCCTACGGGCAAGAAAGTAGTGCGTGATATTCCTACGCGCATAAAAGTGGTGCGTGATATACCTACGCGCAAGAAAGTAGTGTGTGATATTCCTACGCGCAAGAAAGTAGTGCGTGATATTCCTACGCTCAAGAAAGTAGTGAGTGATATTCCTACGAGCAAGAAAGTAGTGCGTGAAATTCCTACGCGCAAGAAAGTAGTGCGTGATATTCCTACGCGCAAGAAAGTAGTGCGTGATATTCCTACACGCACGAAAGTAGTGTGTGATATTCCTACGCGCAAGAAAGTAGTGCGTGATATTCCTACGCGCAAGAAAGTAGTGCGTGAAATTCCTACGGGCAAGAAAATAGTGCGTGATATTCCTACGCGCAAAAAGTAGTGAGTGATATACCTACGAGCAAGAAAGTAGTGCGTGATATTCCTACGCGCATAAAAGTGGTGCTTGATATACCTACGCGCAAGAAAGTAGTGCGTGATATTCCTACGCGCAAGAAAGTAGTGCGTGATATTCCTACGGGCAAGAAAGTAGTGCGTGATATTCCTACGCGCATAAAAGTGGTGCGTGATATACCTACGCGCAAGAAAGTAGTGTGTGATATTCCTACGCGCAAGAAAGTAGTGCGTGATATTCCTACGCTCAAGAAAGTAGTGAGTGATATTCCTACGAGCAAGAAAGTAGTGCGTGAAATTCCTACGCGCAAGAAAGTAGTGCGTGATATTCCTACGCGCAAGAAAGTAGTGCGTGATATTCCTACGCGCAAGAAAGTAGTGCGTGATATTCCTACACGCACGAAAGTAGTGTGTGATATTCCTACGCGCAAGAAAGTAGTGCGTGAAATTCCTACGGGCAAGAAAATAGTGCGTGATATTCCTACGCGCAAAAAGTAGTGAGTGATATTCCTACGAGCAAGAAAGTAGTGCGTGAAATTCCTACGCGCAAGAAAGTAGTGCCTGATATTCCTAAGGGCAAGAAGGTAGTGCGTGATATTCCTACACGCACGAAAGTAGTGCGTGATATTCCTACGCGCAAGAAAGTAGTGCGTGAAATTCCTAAGCGCAAAAAAGTAGTGCGTGAAATTCCTACGTGCAAAAAAGTAGTGCGTGATATTCCTACGCGCAAGAAAGTAGTGCGTGAAATTCCTACGCGCAAGAAAGTAGTGCGTGATATTCCTACGCGCAAGAAAGTAGTGCGTGATTTTCCTACGCTCAAGAAAGTAGTGAGTGATATTCCTACGAGCAAGAAAGTAGTGCGTGAAATTCCTACGCACAAGAAAGTAGTGCGTGATATTCCTACGCGCAAGAAAGTAGTGCGTGATATTCCTACGCGCAAGAAAGTAGTGCGTGATATTCCTACGCGCAAGAAAGTAGTGCGTGATATTCCTAGGCGCAAGAAAGTAGTGCGTGAAATTCCTAAGCGCAAAAAAGTAGTGCGTGAAATTCCTACGTGCAAAAAAGTAGTGCGTGATATTCCTACGCGCAAGAAAGTAGTGCGTGAAATTCCTACGCGCAAGAAAGTAGTGCGTGATATTCCTACGCGCAAGAAAGTAGTGCGTGATTTTCCTACGCTCAAGAAAGTAGTGAGTGATATTCCTACGAGCAAGAAAGTAGTGCGTGAAATTCCTACGCGCAAGAAAGTAGTGCGTGATATTCCTACGCGCAAGAAAGTAGTGCGTGATATTCCTACGCTCAAGAAAGTAGTGAGTGATATTCCTACGAGCAAGAAAGTAGTGCGTGAAATTCCTACGCGCAAGAAAGTAGTGCGTGATATTCCTACGCGCAAGAAAGTAGTGCGTGATATTCCTACGCTCAAGAAGGTAGTGAGTGATATTCCTACGAGCAAGAAAGTAGTGCGTGAAATTCCTACGCGCAAGAAAGTAGTGCCTGATATTCCTAAGGGCAAGAAGGTAGTGCGTGATATTCCTACACGCACGAAAGTAGTGCGTGATATTCCTACGCGCAAGAAAGTAGTGCGTGAAATTCCTAAGCGCAAAAAAGTAGTGCGTGAAATTCCTACGTGCAAAAAAGTAGTGCGTGATATTCCTACGCGCAAGAAAGTAGTGCGTGAAATTCCTACGCGCAAGAAAGTAGTGCGTGATATTCCTACGCGCAAGAAAGTAGTGCGTGATTTTCCTACGCTCAAGAAAGTAGTGAGTGATATTCCTACGAGCAAGAAAGTAGTGCGTGAAATTCCTACGCGCAAGAAAGTAGTGCGTGATATTCCTACGCGCAAGAAAGTAGTGCGTGATATTCCTACGCGCAAGAAAGTAGTGCGTGATATTCCTACGCGCAAGAAAGTAGTGCGTGATATTCCTAGGCGCAAGAAAGTAGTGCGTGAATTTTCTACGCACAAAAAAGTAGTGCGTGATATTCCTACGCGCAAGAAAGTAGTGCGTGAAATTCCTACGCGCAAGAAAGTAGTGCGTGATATTCCTACGCGCAAGAAAGTAGTGCGTGATATTCCTACGCTCAAGAAAGTAGTGAGTGATATTCCTACGAGCAAGAAAGTAGTGCGTGAAATTCCTACGCGCAAGAAAGTAGTGCGTGATATTCCTACGCGCAAGAAAGTAGTGCGTGATATTCCTACGCGCAAGAAAGTAGTGCGTGATATTCCTACGCGCCAGAAAGTAGTGCGTGATATTCCTACGCGCAAGAAAGTAGTGCGTGAAATTCCTACGGGCAAGAAAGTAGTGCGTGATATTCCTACACGCAAAAAAGTAGTGCGTGATATACCTACGCGCAAGAAAGTAGTGCGTGATATTCCTACGCGCAAGAAAGTAGTGCGTGATATTCCTACGGGCAAGAAAGTAGTGCGTGATATTCCTACGCGCATAAAAGTGGTGCGTGATATACCTACGCGCAAGAAAGTGTTGCGTGATATTCCTACGCGCAAGAAAGTAGTGTGTGATATTCCTACGCGCAAGAAAGTAGTGCGTGATATTCCTACGCGCAAGAAAATAGTGTGTGATATTCATACGCACAAGAAAGTAGTGCGTGATATTCATACGCACAAGAAAGTAGTGCGTGATATTCCTGCGCGCAAGAAAGTAGTGCGTGATATTCCTACGCGCAAGAAAGTAGTGTGTGATATTCCTGCGCGCAAGAAAGCAGTGCGCAATATTCCTGCGCGCAAGAAAGTAGTGCGTGATATTCCTACACGCAAGAAAGTAGTGCGTGATATTCCTACGCGCAAGAAAGTAGTGCATGATATTCCTCCGCGCAAGAAAGTAGTGCGTGAAATTCCTACGAGCAAGAAAGTAGTGCGTGATATACCTACGCGCAAGAAAGTAGTGCGTGATATTCCTACGGGCAAGAAAGTAATGCGTGATATTCCTACGCGCAAAACAGTAGTGTGTGATATTCCTACGCGCAATAAGTGCGCAAGAAAGTAGTCCGTGATATTCCTACGCGCAAGAAAGTAGTGCGTGAAATTCCTACGTGCAAGAAAGTAGTGCGTGATATTCCTACGCTCAAGAAGGTAGTGAGTGATATTCCTACGAGCAAGAAAGTAGTGCGTGAAATTCCTACGCGCAAGAAAGTAGTGCCTGATATTCCTAAGGGCAAGAAGGTAGTGCGTGATATTCCTACACGCACGAAAGTAGTGCGTGATATTCCTACGCGCAAGAAAGTAGTGTGTGAAATTCCTAAGCGCAAAAAAGTAGTGCGTGAAATTCCTACGTGCAAAAAAGTAGTGCGTGATATTCCTACGCGCAAGAAAGTAGTGCGTGAAATTCCTACGCGCAAGAAAGTAGTGCGTGATATTCCTACGCGCAAGAAAGTAGTGCGTGATTTTCCTACGCTCAAGAAAGTAGTGAGTGATATTCCTACGAGCAAGAAAGTAGTGCGTGAAATTCCTACGCGCAAGAAAGTAGTGCGTGATATTCCTACGCGCAAGAAAGTAGTGCGTGATATTCCTACGCGCAAGAAAGTAGTGCGTGATATTCCTACGCGCAAGAAAGTAGTGCGTGATATTCCTAGGCGCAAGAAAGTAGTGCGTGAATTTTCTACGCACAAAAAAGTAGTGCGTGATATTCCTACGCGCAAGAAAGTAGTGCGTGAAATTCCTACGCGCAAGAAAGTAGTGCGTGATATTCCTACGCGCAAGAAAGTAGTGCGTGATATTCCTACGCTCAAGAAAGTAGTGAGTGATATTCCTACGAGCAAGAAAGTAGTGCGTGAAATTCCTACGCGCAAGAAAGTAGTGCGTGATATTCCTACGCGCAAGAAAGTAGTGCGTGATATTCCTACGCTCAAGAAGGTAGTGAGTGATATTCCTACGCGCAAGAAAGTAGTGCGTGATATTCCTACGCTCAAGAAGGTAGTGAGTGATATTCCTACGAGCAAGAAAGTAGTGCGTGAAATTCCTACGCGCAAGAAAGTAGTGCCTGATATTCCTAAGGGCAAGAAGGTAGTGCGTGATATTCCTACACGCACGAAAGTAGTGCGTGATATTCCTACGCGCAAGAAAGTAGTGCGTGAAATTCCTAAGCGCAAAAAAGTAGTGCGTGAAATTCCTACGTGCAAAAAAGTAGTGCGTGATATTCCTACGCGCAAGAAAGTAGTGCGTGAAATTCCTACGCGCAAGAAAGTAGTGCGTGATATTCCTACGCGCAAGAAAGTAGTGCGTGATTTTCCTACGCTCAAGAAAGTAGTGAGTGATATTCCTACGAGCAAGAAAGTAGTGCGTGAAATTCCTACGCGCAAGAAAGTAGTGCGTGATATTCCTACGCGCAAGAAAGTAGTGCGTGATATTCCTACGCGCAAGAAAGTAGTGCGTGATATTCCTACGCGCAAGAAAGTAGTGCGTGATATTCCTAGGCGCAAGAAAGTAGTGCGTGAATTTTCTACGCACAAAAAAGTAGTGCGTGATATTCCTACGCGCAAGAAAGTAGTGCGTGAAATTCCTACGCGCAAGAAAGTAGTGCGTGATATTCCTACGCGCAAGAAAGTAGTGCGTGATATTCCTACGCTCAAGAAAGTAGTGAGTGATATTCCTACGAGCAAGAAAGTAGTGCGTGAAATTCCTACGCGCAAGAAAGTAGTGCGTGATATTCCTACGCGCAAGAAAGTAGTGCGTGATATTCCTACGCGCAAGAAAGTAGTGCGTGATATTCCTACGCGCCAGAAAGTAGTGCGTGATATTCCTACGCGCAAGAAAGTAGTGCGTGAAATTCCTACGGGCAAGAAAGTAGTGCGTGATATTCCTACACGCAAAAAAGTAGTGCGTGATATACCTACGCGCAAGAAAGTAGTGCGTGATATTCCTACGCGCAAGAAAGTAGTGCGTGATATTCCTACGGGCAAGAAAGTAGTGCGTGATATTCCTACGCGCATAAAAGTGGTGCGTGATATACCTACGCGCAAGAAAGTAGTGCGTGATATTCCTACGCGCAAGAAAGTAGTGCGTGATATTCCTACGGGCAAGAAAGTAGTGCGTGATATTCCTACGCGCATAAAAGTGGTGCGTGATATACCTACGCGCAAGAAAGTAGTGTGTGATATTCCTACGCGCAAGAAAGTAGTGCGTGATATTCCTACGCTCAAGAAAGTAGTGAGTGATATTCCTACGAGCAAGAAAGTAGTGCGTGAAATTCCTACGCGCAAGAAAGTAGTGCGTGATATTCCTACGCGCAAGAAAGTAGTGCGTGATATTCCTACACGCACGAAAGTAGTGTGTGATATTCCTACGCGCAAGAAAGTAGTGCGTGATATTCCTACGCGCAAGAAAGTAGTGCGTGAAATTCCTACGGGCAAGAAAATAGTGCGTGATATTCCTACGCGCAAAAAGTAGTGAGTGATATACCTACGAGCAAGAAAGTAGTGCGTGATATTCCTACGCGCATAAAAGTGGTGCGTGATATACCTACGCGCAAGAAAGTAGTGCGTGATATTCCTACGCGCAAGAAAGTAGTGCGTGATATTCCTACGGGCAAGAAAGTAGTGCGTGATATTCCTACGCGCATAAAAGTGGTGCGTGATATACCTACGCGCAAGAAAGTAGTGTGTGATATTCCTACGCGCAAGAAAGTAGTGCGTGATATTCCTACGCTCAAGAAAGTAGTGAGTGATATTCCTACGAGCAAGAAAGTAGTGCGTGAAATTCCTACGCGCAAGAAAGTAGTGCGTGATATTCCTACGCGCAAGAAAGTAGTGCGTGATATTCCTACGCGCAAGAAAGTAGTGCGTGATATTCCTACACGCACGAAAGTAGTGTGTGATATTCCTACGCGCAAGAAAGTAGTGCGTGAAATTCCTACGGGCAAGAAAATAGTGCGTGATATTCCTACGCGCAAAAAGTAGTGAGTGATATTCCTACGAGCAAGAAAGTAGTGCGTGAAATTCCTACGCGCAAGAAAGTAGTGCCTGATATTCCTAAGGGCAAGAAGGTAGTGCGTGATATTCCTACACGCACGAAAGTAGTGCGTGATATTCCTACGCGCAAGAAAGTAGTGCGTGAAATTCCTAAGCGCAAAAAAGTAGTGCGTGAAATTCCTACGTGCAAAAAAGTAGTGCGTGATATTCCTACGCGCAAGAAAGTAGTGCGTGAAATTCCTACGCGCAAGAAAGTAGTGCGTGATATTCCTACGCGCAAGAAAGTAGTGCGTGATTTTCCTACGCTCAAGAAAGTAGTGAGTGATATTCCTACGAGCAAGAAAGTAGTGCGTGAAATTCCTACGCGCAAGAAAGTAGTGCGTGATATTCCTACGCGCAAGAAAGTAGTGCGTGATATTCCTACGCGCAAGAAAGTAGTGCGTGATATTCCTACGCGCAAGAAAGTAGTGCGTGATATTCCTAGGCGCAAGAAAGTAGTGCGTGAAATTCCTAAGCGCAAAAAAGTAGTGCGTGAAATTCCTACGTGCAAAAAAGTAGTGCGTGATATTCCTACGCGCAAGAAAGTAGTGCGTGAAATTCCTACGCGCAAGAAAGTAGTGCGTGATATTCCTACGCGCAAGAAAGTAGTGCGTGATTTTCCTACGCTCAAGAAAGTAGTGAGTGATATTCCTACGAGCAAGAAAGTAGTGCGTGAAATTCCTACGCGCAAGAAAGTAGTGCGTGATATTCCTACGCGCAAGAAAGTAGTGCGTGATATTCCTACGCGCAAGAAAGTAGTGCGTGATATTCCTACGCGCAAGAAAGTAGTGCGTGATATTCCTAGGCGCAAGAAAGTAGTGCGTGAATTTTCTACGCACAAAAAAGTAGTGCGTGATATTCCTACGCGCAAGAAAGTAGTGCGTGAAATTCCTACGCGCAAGAAAGTAGTGCGTGATATTCCTACGCGCAAGAAAGTAGTGCGTGATATTCCTACGCTCAAGAAAGTAGTGAGTGATATTCCTACGAGCAAGAAAGTAGTGCGTGAAATTCCTACGCGCAAGAAAGTAGTGCGTGATATTCCTACGCGCAAGAAAGTAGTGCGTGATATTCCTACGCGCAAGAAAGTAGTGCGTGATATTCCTACGCGCCAGAAAGTAGTGCGTGATATTCCTACGCGCATAAAAGTGGTGCGTGATATACCTACGCGCAAGAAAGTAGTGCGTGATATTCCTACGCGCAAGAAAGTAGTGCGTGATATTCCTACGGGCAAGAAAGTAGTGCGTGATATTCCTACGCGCATAAAAGTGGTGCGTGATATACCTACGCGCAAGAAAGTAGTGTGTGATATTCCTACGCGCAAGAAAGTAGTGCGTGATATTCCTACGCTCAAGAAAGTAGTGAGTGATATTCCTACGAGCAAGAAAGTAGTGCGTGAAATTCCTACGCGCAAGAAAGTAGTGCGTGATATTCCTACGCGCAAGAAAGTAGTGCGTGATATTCCTACACGCACGAAAGTAGTGTGTGATATTCCTACGCGCAAGAAAGTAGTGCGTGATATTCCTACGCGCAAGAAAGTAGTGCGTGAAATTCCTACGGGCAAGAAAATAGTGCGTGATATTCCTACGCGCAAAAAGTAGTGAGTGATATACCTACGAGCAAGAAAGTAGTGCGTGATATTCCTACGCGCATAAAAGTGGTGCGTGATATACCTACGCGCAAGAAAGTAGTGTGTGATATTCCTACGCGCAAGAAAGTAGTGCGTGATATTCCTACGGGCAAGAAAGTAGTGCGTGATATTCCTACGCGCATAAAAGTGGTGCGTGATATACCTACGCGCAAGAAAGTAGTGTGTGATATTCCTACGCGCAAGAAAGTAGTGCGTGATATTCCTACGCTCAAGAAAGTAGTGAGTGATATTCCTACGAGCAAGAAAGTAGTGCGTGAAATTCCTACGCGCAAGAAAGTAGTGCGTGATATTCCTACGCGCAAGAAAGTAGTGCGTGATATTCCTACGCGCAAGAAAGTAGTGCGTGATATTCCTACACGCACGAAAGTAGTGTGTGATATTCCTACGCGCAAGAAAGTAGTGCGTGAAATTCCTACGGGCAAGAAAATAGTGCGTGATATTCCTACGCGCAAAAAGTAGTGAGTGATATTCCTACGAGCAAGAAAGTAGTGCGTGAAATTCCTACGCGCAAGAAAGTAGTGCCTGATATTCCTAAGGGCAAGAAGGTAGTGCGTGATATTCCTACACGCACGAAAGTAGTGCGTGATATTCCTACGCGCAAGAAAGTAGTGCGTGAAATTCCTAAGCGCAAAAAAGTAGTGCGTGAAATTCCTACGTGCAAAAAAGTAGTGCGTGATATTCCTACGCGCAAGAAAGTAGTGCGTGAAATTCCTACGCGCAAGAAAGTAGTGCGTGATATTCCTACGCGCAAGAAAGTAGTGCGTGATTTTCCTACGCTCAAGAAAGTAGTGAGTGATATTCCTACGAGCAAGAAAGTAGTGCGTGAAATTCCTACGCGCAAGAAAGTAGTGCGTGATATTCCTACGCGCAAGAAAGTAGTGCGTGATATTCCTACGCGCAAGAAAGTAGTGCGTGATATTCCTACGCGCAAGAAAGTAGTGCGTGATATTCCTAGGCGCAAGAAAGTAGTGCGTGAAATTCCTAAGCGCAAAAAAGTAGTGCGTGAAATTCCTACGTGCAAAAAAGTAGTGCGTGATATTCCTACGCGCAAGAAAGTAGTGCGTGAAATTCCTACGCGCAAGAAAGTAGTGCGTGATATTCCTACGCGCAAGAAAGTAGTGCGTGATTTTCCTACGCTCAAGAAAGTAGTGAGTGATATTCCTACGAGCAAGAAAGTAGTGCGTGAAATTCCTACGCGCAAGAAAGTAGTGCGTGATATTCCTACGCGCAAGAAAGTAGTGCGTGATATTCCTACGCGCAAGAAAGTAGTGCGTGATATTCCTACGCGCAAGAAAGTAGTGCGTGATATTCCTAGGCGCAAGAAAGTAGTGCGTGAATTTTCTACGCACAAAAAAGTAGTGCGTGATATTCCTACGCGCAAGAAAGTAGTGCGTGAAATTCCTACGCGCAAGAAAGTAGTGCGTGATATTCCTACGCGCAAGAAAGTAGTGCGTGATATTCCTACGCTCAAGAAAGTAGTGAGTGATATTCCTACGAGCAAGAAAGTAGTGCGTGAAATTCCTACGCGCAAGAAAGTAGTGCGTGATATTCCTACGCGCAAGAAAGTAGTGCGTGATATTCCTACGCGCAAGAAAGTAGTGCGTGATATTCCTACGCGCCAGAAAGTAGTGCGTGATATTCCTACGCGCAAGAAAGTAGTGCGTGAAATTCCTACGGGCAAGAAAGTAGTGCGTGATATTCCTACACGCAAAAAAGTAGTGCGTGATATACCTACGCGCAAGAAAGTAGTGCGTGATATTCCTACGCGCAAGAAAGTAGTGCGTGATATTCCTACGGGCAAGAAAGTAGTGCGTGATATTCCTACGCGCATAAAAGTGGTGCGTGATATACCTACGCGCAAGAAAGTGTTGCGTGATATTCCTACGCGCAAGAAAGTAGTGTGTGATATTCCTACGCGCAAGAATGTAGTGCGTGATATTCCTACGCGCAAGAAAGTAGTGCGTGATATTCCTGCGCGCAAGAAAGTAGTGCGCGATATTCCTGCGCGCAAGAAAGTAGTGCGTGATATTCCTACACACAAGAAAGTAGTGCGTGATATTCCTACGCGCAAGAAAGTTGTGCATAATATTCCTCCGCGCAAGAAAGTAGTGCGTGAAATTGCTACGCGCAAGAAAGAAGTGCGTGATATTCCTACACGCAAGAAAGTAGTTCTTGAAATTCCTACGCGCAAGAAAGTAGTGCCTGAAATTCCTATGCGCAAGAAAGTACTGCGTGATATTCCTACGCGCAAGAAAGTAGTGCGAGATATTCCTACGCGCAAGAAAGTAGTGCGTGATATTCCTACGTGCAAGAAAGTAATGCGTGATATTCCTACGCGCAAAAAAATAGTGTGTGATATTCCTACGCACAAAAAAGTAGTGAGTAAAATTCCTACGCGCCAGAGAGTAGTGCGTGATATTCCTACGCGCAAGAAAGTAGTGCGTGATATTCCTACGCGCAAGTAAGTAGTGCCTGAAATTTCTACGCGCAAGAAAGTAGTGCGTGGAATTCCTACGCGCTAGAAAGTAGTGCGTGATATTCCTACGCGCAAGAAAGTAGTGCGTGATATTCCTAGGCGCAAGAAAGTAGTGCGTGAAATTCCTACGCGCAAAAAAGTAGTGCTTGATATTCCTACGCGCAAGAAAGTAGTGCGTGAAATTCCTACGCACAAGAAAGTAGTGTGTGATATTCCTACGCGCAAGAAAGTAGTGCGTGATATTCCTACGCTCAAGAAAGTAGTGAGTGATATTCCTACGAGCAAGAAAGTAGTGCGTGAAATTCCTACGCGCAAGAAAGTAGTGCGTGATATTCCTACGCGCAAGAAAGTAGTGCGTGATATTCCTACACGCACGAAAGTAGTGCGTGATATTCCTACGCGCAAGAAAGTAGTGCGTGATATTCCTACGCGCAAGAAAGTAGTGCGTGAAATTCCTACGGGCAAGAAAATAGTGCGTGATATTCCTACGCGCAAAAAGTAGTGAGTGATATACCTACGCGCAAGAAAGTAGTGCGTTATATTCCTACGCGCAAGAAAGTAGTGCGTGATATTCTTACGGGCAAGAAAGTAGTGCGTGATATTCCTACGCGCAAGAAAGTAGTGCGTGATATTCCTACGCGCAAGAAAATAGTGTGTGATATTCATACGCACAAGAAAGTAGTGCGTGATATTCATACGCACAAGAAAGTAGTGCGTGATATTCCTGCGCGCAAGAAAGTAGTGCGTGATATTCCTACGCGCAAGAAAGTAGTGTGTGATATTCCTGCGCGCAAGAAAGCAGTGCGCGATATTCCTGCGCGCAAGAAAGTAGTGCGTGATATTCCTACACGCAAGAAAGTAGTTCGTGATATTCCTACGCGCAAGAAAGTAGTGCATGATATTCCTCCGCGCAAGAAAGTAGTGCGTGAAATTCCTACGAGCAAGAAAGTAGTGCGTGATATACCTACGCGCAAGAAAGTAGTGCGTGATATTCCTACGGGCAAGAAAGTAATGCGTGATATTCCTACGCGCAAAAAAGTAGTGTGTGATATTCCTACGCGCAATAAGTGCGCAAGAAAGTAGTCCGTGATATTCCTACGCGCAAGAAAGTAGTGCGTGAAATTCCTACGTGCAAGAAAGTAGTGCGTGATATTCCTACGCGCAAGAAAGTAGTGCGTGATATTCCTACGCTCAAGAAGGTAGTGAGTGATATTCCTACGAGCAAGAAAGTAGTGCGTGAAATTCCTACGCGCAAGAAAGTAGTGCCTGATATTCCTAAGGGCAAGAAGGTAGTGCGTGATATTCCTACACGCACGAAAGTAGTGCGTGATATTCCTACGCGCAAGAAAGTAGTGCGTGATATTCCTACGCGCAAGAAAGTAGTGCGTGAAATTCCTATGGGCAAGAAAGTAGTGCGTGATATTCCTACGCGCAAAAAAGTAGTGCGTGATATACCTACGCGCAAGAAAGTAGTGCGTGATATTCCTACGGGCAAGAAAGTAGTGCGTGATATTCCTACGGGCAAGAAAGTAGTGCGTGATATTCCTACGCGCAAAAAAGTAGTGCGTGATATACCTACGTGCAAGAAAGTAGTGCGTGATATTCCTACGCGCAAGAAAGTAGTGTGTGATATTCATACGCACAAGAAAGTAGTGCGTGATATTCCTACGCGCAAGAAAGTAGTGCGTGATATTCCTACGCGCAAGAAAGTAGTGCGTGATATTCCTGCGCGCAAGAAAGTAGTGCGCGATATTCCTGCTCGCAAGAAAGTAGTGCGTGATATTCCTACACACAAGAAAGAAGTGCATGATATTCCTACGCGCAAGAAAGTAGTGCATGATATTCCTCCGCGCAAGAAAGTAGTGCGTGAAATTCCTACGCGCAAGAAAGTAGTGCATGATATTCCTACACGCAAGAAAGTAGTGCTTGAAATTCCTACGCGCAAGAAAGTAGTGCGTGATATTTCTAGGCGCAAGAAAGTAGTGCGTGGAATTCCTACGCGCAAAAGAATAGTGCGTGATATTCCTACGCGCAAGAAAGTAGTGCGTGATATTCCTACGCGCAAGAGAGTAGTGTGTGATATTCCTGCGCGCAAGAAAGTAGTGCGCGATATTCCTGCGCGCAAGAAAGTAGTGCGTGATATTCCTACACGCAAGAAAGTAGTGCGTGATATTCCTACGCGCAAGAAAGTAGTGCATGATATTCCTCCGCGCAAGAAAGTAGTGCGTGAAATTCCTACGCGCAAGAAAGTAGTGCGTGATATACCTACGCGCAAGAAAGTAGTGCGTGATATTCCTACGCGCAAGAAAGTAGTGCATGATATTCCTCCGCGCAAGAAAGTAGTGCGTGAAATTCCTACGCGCAAGAAAGTAGTGCGTGATATACCTACGCGCAAGAAAGTAGTGCGTGATATTCCTACGCGCAAGAAAGTAGTGCGTGATATTCCTACGGGCAAGAAAGTAATGCGTGATATTCCTACGCGCAAAAAAGTAGTGCGTGATATTCCTACGCGCAAGAAAGTGCGCAAGAAAGTAGTCCGTCATATTCCTACGCGCAAGAAAGTAGTGCGTGAAATTCCTACGTGCAAGAAAGTAGTGCGTGATATTCCTACGCGCAAGAAAGTAGTGCGTGATATTCCTACGCTCAAGAAAGTTGTGAGTGATATTCCTACGAGCAAGAAAGTAGTGCGTGATATTCCTACGCGCAAGAAAGTAGTGCGTGATATTCCTACACGCACGAAAGTAGTGCGTGATATTCCTACGCGCAAGAAAGTAGTGCGTGATATTCCTACGTGCAAGAAAGTAGTGCGTGATATTCCTATGGGCACGAAAGTAGTGCGTGATATTCCAACGCGCAAAAAAGTAGTGCGTGATATACCTACGCGCAAGAAAGTAGTGCGTGATATTCCTACGCGCAAGAAAGTACTGCGTGATATTTCTACGGGCAAGAAAGTAGTGCGTGATATTCCTACGGGCAAAAAAGTAGTGCGTGATATACCTACGTGCAAGAAAGTAGTGCGTGATATTCCTACGCGCAAGAAAGTAGTGTGTGATATTCATACGCACAAGAAAGTAGTGCGTGATATTCCTACGCGCAAGAAAGTAGTGCGTGATATTCCTACGCGCAAAAAAGTAGTGCGTGATATTCCTGTGCGCAAGAAAGTAGTGCGCGATATTCCTGCGTGCAAGAAAGTAGTGCGTGATATTCCTACACACTAGAAAGTAGTGCGTGATATTCCTATGCGCAAGAAAGTAGTGCATGATATTCCTCCGCGCAAGAAAGTAGTGCGTGAAATTCCTACGCGCAAGAAAGTAGTGTGTGATATTCCTACACGCAAGAAAGTAGTGCTTGAAATTCCTACGCGCAAGAAAGTAGTGCGTGATATTCCTAGGCGCAAGAAAGTAGTGCGTGAAATTCCTACGCGCAAAAGAATAGTGCGTGATATTCCTACGCGCAAGAAAGTAGTGCGTGAAATTCCTACGCACAAGAAAGTAGTGCGTGATATTCCTACGCGCAAGAAAGTAGTGCGTGATATTCCTACGCTCAAGAAAGTAGTGAGTGATATTCCTACGAGCAAGAAAGTAGTGCGTGATATTCCTACGCGCAAGAAAGTAGTGCGTGAAATTCCTACACGCAAGAAAGTAGTGTGTGATATTCCTACGCGCAAGAAAGTAGTGTGTGATATTCCTACGCGCAAGAAAGTAGTGCGTGAAATTCCTACGCGCAAGAAAGTAGTGCGTGATATTCCTACGCGCAAGAAAATAGTGTGTGATATTCCTACGCGCAAAAAAGTAGTGCGTGATATTCCTACGCGCAAAAAAGTAGTGCGTGATATTCCTATGCGCAAGAAAATGCGCAAGAAAGTTGTCTGTGATATTCCTACGCGCAAGAAAGTTGTCTGTGATATTCCTACGCGCAAGAAAGTAGTGCGTGATATTCCTACGTGCAAGAAAGTAGTGCGTGATATTCCTACGTGCAAGAAAGTTGTCTGTGATATTCCTACGCGCAAGAAAGTAGTGCGTGATATTCCTACGTGCAAGAAAGTAGTGCGTGATATTCCTACGTGCAAGAAAGTAGTGCGTGATATTCCCACGCGCAAGAAAGTAGTGCGTGATATTCCTACGCGCAAGAAAGTAGTGTGTGATATTCCTGCGCGCAAGAAAGTAGTGCGCGATATTCCTGCGCGCAAGAAAGTAGTGCTTGATATTCCTACACGCAAGAAAGTAGTGCGTGATATTCCTACGCGCAAGAAAGTAGTGCATGATATTCCTCCGCGCAAGAAAGTAGTGCGTGAAATTCCTACGCGCAAGAAAGTAGTGCGTGATATACCTACGCGCAAGAAAGTAGTGCGTGATATTCCTACGCGCAAGAAAGTAGTGCATGATATTCCTCCGCGCAAGAAAGTAGTGCGTGAAATTCCTACGCGCAAGAAAGTAGTGCGTGATATACCTACGCGCAAGAAAGTAGTGCGTGATATTCCTACGCGCAAGAAAGTAGTGCGTGATATTCCTACGGGCAAGAAAGTAATGCGTGATATTCCTACGCGCAAAAAAGTAGTGCGTGATATTCCTACGTGCAAGAAAGTGCGCAAGAAAGTAGTCCGTCATATTCCTACGCGCAAGAAAGTAGTGCGTGAAATTCCTACGTGCAAGAAAGTAGTGCGTGATATTCCTACCCGCAAGAAAGTAGTGCGTGATATTCCTACGCTCAAGAAAGTAGTGAGTGATATTCCTACGAGCAAGAAAGTAGTGCGTGATATTCCTACGCGCAAGAAAGTAGTGCTTGATATTCCTACACGCACGAAAGTAGTGCGTGATATTCCTACGTGCAAGAAAGTAGTGCGTGATATTCCTACGTGCAAGAAAGTAGTGCGTGAAATTCCTATGGGCACGAAAGTAGTGCGTGATATTCCTACGCGCAAAAAAGTAGTGCGTGATATACCTACGCGCAAGAAAGTAGTGCGTGATATTCCTACGCGCAAGAAAGTAGTGCGTGATATTCCTACGGGCAAGAAAGTAGTGCGTGATATTCCTAGGCGCAAAAAAGTAGTGCGTGATATACCTACGTGCAAGAAAGTAGTGCGTGATATTCCTACGTGCAAGAAAGTAGTGTGTGATATTCATACGCACAAGAAAGTAGTGCGTGATAATCCTACGCGCAAGAAAGTAGTGCGTGATATTCCTACGCGCAAAAAAGTAGTGCGTGATATTCCTGCGCGCAAGAAAGTAGTGCGCGATATTCCTGCGTGCAAGAAAGTAGTGCGTGATATTCCTACACACAAGAAAGTAGTGCGTGATATTCCTACTCGCAAGAAAGTAGTGCATGATATTCCTCCGCGCAAGAAAGTAGTGCGTGAAATTCCTACGCGCAAGAAAGTAGTGCATGATATTCCTACACGCAAGAAGGTAGTGCTTGAAATTCCTACGCGCAAGAAAGTAGTGCGTGATATTCCTAGGCGCAAGAAAGTAGTGCGTGAAATTCCTACGCGCAAAAGAATAGTGCGTGATATTCCTACGCGCAAGAAAGAAGTGCGTGAAATTCCTACGCACAAGAAAGTAGTGCGTGATATTCCTACGCGCAAGAAAGTAGTGCGTGATATTCCTACGCTCAAGAAAGTAGTGATTGATATTCCTACGAGCAAGAAAGTAGTGCGTGATATTCCTACGCGCAAGAAAGTAGTGCGTGAAATTCCTACACGCAAGAAAGTAGTGCGTGATATTCCTATGCGGAAGAAAATGCGCAAGAAAGTTGTCTGTGATATTCCTACGCGCAAGAAAGTTGTCTGTGATATTCCTACGCGCAAGAAAGTAGTGCGTGATATTCCTACGTGCAAGAAAGTAGTGCGTGATATTCCTACGTGCAAGAAAGTTGTCTGTGATATTCCTACGCGCAAGAAAGTAGTGCGTGATATTCCTACGTGCAAGAAAGTAGTGCGTGATATTCCTACGTGCAAGAAAGTAGTGCGTGATATTCCCACGCGCAAGAAAGTAGTGCGTGATATTCCTACGCGCAAGAAAGTAGTGTGTGATATTCCTGCGCGCAAGAAAGTAGTGCGCGATATTCCTGCGCGCAAGAAAGTAGTGCTTGATATTCCTACACGCAAGAAAGTAGTGCGTGATATTCCTACGCGCAAGAAAGTAGTGCATGATATTCCTCCGCGCAAGAAAGTAGTGCGTGAAATTCCTACGCGCAAGAAAGTAGTGCGTGATATACCTACGCGCAAGAAAGTAGTGCGTGATATTCCTACGCGCAAGAAAGTAGTGCATGATATTCCTCCGCGCAAGAAAGTAGTGCGTGAAATTCCTACGCGCAAGAAAGTAGTGCGTGATATACCTACGCGCAAGAAAGTAGTGCGTGATATTCCTACGCGCAAGAAAGTAGTGCGTGATATTCCTACGGGCAAGAAAGTAATGCGTGATATTCCTACGCGCAAAAAAGTAGTGCGTGATATTCCTACGCGCAAGAAAGTGCGCAAGAAAGTAGTCCGTCATATTCCTACGCGCAAGAAAGTAGTGCGTGAAATTCCTACGTGCAAGAAAGTAGTGCGTGATATTCCTACCCGCAAGAAAGTAGTGCGTGATATTCCTACGCTCAAGAAAGTAGTGAGTGATATTCCTACGAGCAAGAAAGTAGTGCGTGATATTCCTACGCGCAAGAAAGTAGTGCTTGATATTCCTACACGCACGAAAGTAGTGCGTGATATTCCTACGTGCAAGAAAGTAGTGCGTGATATTCCTACGTGCAAGAAAGTAGTGCGTGAAATTCCTATGGGCACGAAAGTAGTGCGTGATATTCCTACGCGCAAAAAAGTAGTGCGTGATATACCTACGCGCAAGAAAGTAGTGCGTGATATTCCTACGCGCAAGAAAGTAGTGCGTGATATTCCTACGGGCAAGAAAGTAGTGCGTGATATTCCTAGGCGCAAAAAAGTAGTGCGTGATATACCTACGTGCAAGAAAGTAGTGCGTGATATTCCTACGTGCAAGAAAGTAGTGTGTGATATTCATACGCACAAGAAAGTAGTGCGTGATAATCCTACGCGCAAGAAAGTAGTGCGTGATATTCCTACGCGCAAAAAAGTAGTGCGTGATATTCCTGCGCGCAAGAAAGTAGTGCGCGATATTCCTGCGTGCAAGAAAGTAGTGCGTGATATTCCTACACACAAGAAAGTAGTGCGTGATATTCCTACTCGCAAGAAAGTAGTGCATGATATTCCTCCGCGCAAGAAAGTAGTGCGTGAAATTCCTACGCGCAAGAAAGTAGTGCATGATATTCCTACACGCAAGAAAGTAGTGCTTGAAATTCCTACGCGCAAGAAAGTAGTGCGTGATATTCCTAGGCGCAAGAAAGTAGTGCGTGAAATTCCTACGCGCAAAAGAATAGTGCGTGATATTCCTACGCGCAAGAAAGAAGTGCGTGAAATTCCTACGCACAAGAAAGTAGTGCGTGATATTCCTACGCGCAAGAAAGTAGTGCGTGATATTCCTACGCGCAAGAAAGTAGTGCGTGATATTCCTACGCGCAAAAAAGTAGTGCGTGATATTCCTACGCGCAAGAAAGTGCGCAAGAAAGTAGTCCGTCATATTCCTACGCGCAAGAAAGTAGTGCGTGAAATTCCTACGTGCAAGAAAGTAGTGCGTGATATTCCTACCCGCAAGAAAGTAGTGCGTGATATTCCTACGCTCAAGAAAGTAGTGAGTGATATTCCTACGAGCAAGAAAGTAGTGCGTGATATTCCTACGCGCAAGAAAGTAGTGCTTGATATTCCTACACGCACGAAAGTAGTGCGTGATATTCCTACGTGCAAGAAAGTAGTGCGTGATATTCCTACGTGCAAGAAAGTAGTGCGTGAAATTCCTATGGGCACGAAAGTAGTTTCTGATATTCCTACGCGCAAAAAAGTAGTGCGTGATATACCTACGCGCAAGAAAGTAGTGCGTGATATTCCTACGCGCAAGAAAGTAGTGCGTGATATTCCTACGGGCAAGAAAGTAGTGCGTGATATTCCTAGGCGCAAAAAAGTAGTGCGTGATATACCTACGTGCAAGAAAGTAGTGCGTGATATTCCTACGTGCAAGAAAGTAGTGTGTGATATTCATACGCACAAGAAAGTAGTGCGTGATAATCCTACTCGCAAGAAAGTAGTGCGTGATATTCCTACGCGCAAAAAAGTAGTGCGTGATATTCCTGCGCGCAAGAAAGTAGTGCGCGATATTCCTGCGTGCAAGAAAGTAGTGCGTGATATTCCTACACACAAGAAAGTAGTGCGTGATATTCCTACTCGCAAGAAAGTAGTGCATGATATTCCTCCGCGCAAGAAAGTAGTGCGTGAAATTCCTACGCGCAAGAAAGTAGTGCATGATATTCCTACACGCAAGAAAGTAGTGCTTGAAATTCCTACGCGCAAGAAAGTAGTGCGTGATATTCCTAGGCGCAAGAAAGTAGTGCGTGAAATTCCTACGCGCAAAAGAATAGTGCGTGATATTCCTACGCGCAAGAAAGAAGTGCGTGAAATTCCTACGCACAAGATAGTAGTGCGTGATATTCCTACGCGCAAGAAAGTAGTGCGTGATATTCCTACGCTCAAGAAAGTAGTGATTGATATTCCTACGAGCAAGAAAGTAGTGCGTGATATTCCTACGCGCAAGAAAGTAGTGCGTGAAATTCCTACACGCAAGAAAGTAGTGTGTGATATTCCTACGCGCAAGAAAGTAGTGTGTGATATTCCTACGCGCAAGAAAGTAGTGCGTGAAATTCCTACGCGCAAGAAAGTAGTGCGTGATATTCCTACGCGCAAGAAAATAGTGTGTGATATTCCTACGCGCAAAAAAGTAGTGCGTGATATTCCTACGCGCAAAAAAGTGCGCAAGAAAGTAGTCCGTGATATTCCTACGTGCAAGAAAGTAGTGTGTGATATTCCTACGCGCAAAAAAGTAGTGCGTGATATTCCTATGCGCAAGAAAATGCGCAAGAAAGTTGTCTGTGATATTCCTACGCGCAAGAAAGTTGTCTGTGATATTCCTACGCGCAAGAAAGTAGTGCGTGATATTCCCACGTGCAAGAAAGTAGTGCGTGATATTCCTACGTGCAAGAAAGTAGTGCGTGATATTCCTACGCGCAAAAAAATAGTGTGTGATATTCCTACGCGCAAAAAAGTAGTGCGTGAAATTCCTACGCGCAAGAAAGTAGTGCGTGATATTCCTACGCGCAAGAAAGTAGTGCGTGATAATCCTACGCGCAAGAAAATGGTGCGTGATATTCCTACGCGCAAGTAAGTAGTGCGTGAAATTTCTACGCGCAAGAAAGTAGTGCGTTGAAGTCCTACGCGCAAGAAAGTAGTGTGTGATATTCCTACGCGCAAGAAAGTAGTGCGTGATATTCCTAGGCGCAAGAAAGTAGTGCGTGAAATTCCTACGCGCAAAAAAGTAGTGCGTGATATTCCTATGCGCAAGAAAGTAGTGCGTAAAATTCCTACGCGCAAGAAAGTAGTGCGTGATATTCCTACGCGCAAGAAAGTAGTGCGTAATATTCCTACGCTCAAGAAAGTAGTGCGTGATATTCCTACATGCACGAAAGTAGTGCGTGATATTCCTACGCGCAAGAAAGTAGTGCGTGATATTCCTACGCGCAAGAAAGTAGTCCGTGAAATTCCTACGCGCAAGAAAGTGGTGCGTGATATTCCTACGCGCAAAAAAGTAGTGCCTGATATTCCTACGCGCAAGAAAGTAGTGCGTGATATTCCTACGCGCAAGAAAGTAGTGCGTGAAATTCCTACACGCAAGAAAGTAGTGTGTGATATTCCTGCGCACAAGAAAGTAGTGCGTGATATTCCTACGGGCAAGAAAGTAGTGCTTGATATTCCTAGGCGCAAAAAAGTAGTGCGTGATATCCCTACGTGCAAGAAAGTAGTGCGTGATATTCCTACGCGCAAGAAAGTAGTGTGTGATATTCATACGCACAAGAAAGTAGTGCGTGATATTCCTACGCGCAAGAAAGTAGTGCGTGATATTCCTACGCGCAAAAAAGTAGTGCGTGATATTCCTGCGCGCAAGAAAGTAGTGCGCGATATTCCTGCGTGCAAGAAAGTAGTGCGTGATATTCCTACACACAAGAAAGTAGTGCGTGATATTCCTACGCGCAAGAAAGTAGTGCATGATATTCCTCCGCGCAAGAAAGTAGTGCGTGAAATTCCTACGCGCAAGAAAGTAGTGCATGATATTCCTACACGCAAGAAAGTAGTGCTTGAAATTCCTACGCGCAAGAAAGTAGTGCGTGATATTCCTAGGCGCAAGAAAGTAGTGCGTGAAATTCCTACGCGCAAAAGAATAGTGCGTGATATTCCTACGCGCAAGAAAGTAGTGCGTGAAATTCCTACGCACAAGAAAGTAGTGCGTGATATTCCCACGCGCAAGAAAGTAGTGCGTGATATTCCTACGCTCAAGAAAGTAGTGAGTGATATTCCTACGAGCAAGAAAGTAGTGCGTGATATTCCTACGCGCAAGAAAGTAGTGCGTGAAATTCCTACACGCAAGAAAGTAGTGTGTGATATTCCTACGCGCAAGAAAGTAGTGTGTGATATTCCTACGCGCAAGAAAGTAGTGCGTGAAATTCCTACGCGCAAGAAAGTAGTGCGTGATATTCCTACGCGCAAGAAAATAGTGTGTGATATTCCTACGCGCAAAAAAGTAGTGCGTGATATTCCTACGCGCAAAAAAGTGCGCAAGAAAGTAGTCCGTGATATTCCTACGTGCAAGAAAGTAGTGCGTGATATTCCTACGCGCAAAAAAGTAGTGCGTGATATTCCTATGCGCAAGAAAATGCGCAAGAAAGTTGTCTGTGATATTCCTACGCGCAAGAAAGTTGTCTGTGATATTCCTACGCGCAAGAAAGTAGTGCGTGATATTCCTACGTGCAAGAAAATAGTGCGTGATATTCCTACGTGCAAGAAAGTAGTGCGTGATATTCCTACGCGCAAAAAAATAGTGTGTGATATTCCTACGCGCAAAAAAGTAGTGCGTGAAATTCGTACGCGCAAGAAAGTAGTGCGTGATATTCCTACGCGCAAGAAAGTAGTGCGTGATAATCCTACGCGCAAGAAAATAGTGCGTGATATTCCTACGCGCAAGTAAGTAGTGCGTGAAATTTCTACGCGCAAGAAAGTAGTGCGTGGAATTCCTACGCGCAAGAAAGTAGTGTGTGATATTCCTACGCGCAAGAAAGTAGTGCGTGATATTCCTAGGCGCAAGAAAGTAGTGCGTGAAATTCCTACGCGCAAAAAAGTAGTGCGTGATATTCCTACGCGCAAGAAAGTAGTGCGTAAAATTCCTACGCGCAAGAAAGTAGTGCGTGATATTCCTACGCGCAAGAAAGTAGTGCGTAATATTCCTACGCTCAAGAAAGTAGTGCGTGATATTCCTACATGCACGAAAGTAGTGCGTGATATTCCTACGCGCAAGAAAGTAGTGCGTGATATTCCTACGCGCAAGAAAGTAGTCCGTGAAATTCCTACGCGCAAGAAAGTGGTGCGTGATATTCCTACGCGCAAAAAAGTAGTGCCTGTATTCCTACGTGCAAGAAAGTAGTGCGTGATATTCCTACGCGCAAGAAAGTAGTGCGTGAAATTCCTACACGCAAGAAAGTAGTGTGTGATATTCCTGCGCACAAGAAAGTAGTGCATGATATTCCTACACGCAAGAAAGTAGCGCGTGATATTCTTACGTGCAAGAAAGTAGTGTGTGATATTCCTACGCGCAAGAAAGTATTGTGTGATATTCCTACGCGCAAGAAAGTAGTGCGTGAAATTCCTACGCGCAAGAAAGTAGTGCGTGATATTCCTACGCGCAAGAAAATAGTGTGTGATATTCCTACGCGCAAAAAAGTAGTGCGTGATATTCCTACGCACAAAAAAGTGCGCAAGAAAGTAGTCCGTGATATTCCTACGTGCAAGAAAGTAGTGCGTAATATTCCTACGCGCAAAAAAGTAGTGCGTGATATTCCTATGCGCAAGAAAATGCGCAAGAAAGTTGTCTGTGATATTCCTACTCGCAAGAAAGTTGTCTGTGATATTCCCACGCGCAAGAAAGTAGTGCGTGATATTCCTACATGCAAGAAAGTAGTGCGTGATATTCCTACGTGCAAGAAAGTAGTGCGTGATATTCCTACGCGCAAAAAAATAGTGTGTGATATTCCTACGCGCAAAAAAGTAGTGCGTGAAATTCCTACGCGCAAGAAAGTAGTGCGTGATATTCCTACGCGCAAGAAAGTAGTGCGTGATAATCCTACGCGCAAGAAAATAGTGCGTGATATTCCTACGCGCAAGTGAGTAGTGCGTGAAATTTCTACGCGCAAGAAAGTAGTGCGTGGAATTCCTACGCGCAAGAAAGTAGTGTGTGATATTCCTACGCGCAAGAAAGTAGTGCGTGATATTCCTAGGCGCAAGAAAGTAGTGCGTGAAATTCCTACGCGCAAAAAAGTAGTGCGTGATATTCCTACGCGCAAGAAAGTAGTGCGTGAAATTCTTACGCGCAAGAAAGTAGTGCGTGATATTCCTACGCGCAAGAAAGTAGTGCGTAATATTCCTACGCTCAAGAAAGTAGTGCGTGATATTCCTACATGCACGAAAGTAGTGCGTGATATTCCTACGCGCAAGAAAGTAGTGCGTGATATTCCTACGCGCAAGAAAGTAGTCCGTGAAATTCCTACGCGCAAGAAAGTGGTGCGTGATATTCCTACGCGCAAAAAAGTAGTGCCTGATATTCCTACGCGCAAGAAAGTAGTGCGTGATATTCCTACGCGCAAGAAAGTAGTGCGTGAAATTCCTACACGCAAGAAAGTAGTGTGTGATATTCCTGCGCACAAGAAAGTAGTGTGTGATATTCCTACACGCAAGAAAGTAGCGCGTGATATTCCTACGTGCAAGAAAGTAGTGTGTGATATTCCTACGCGCTAGAAAGTAGTGCGTGATATTCCTACGCGCAAAAAAGTGCGCAAGAAAGTAGTCCGTGATATTCCTACGTGCAAGAAAGTAGTGCGTGATATTCCTACGCGCAAAAAAGTAGTGCGTGATATTCCTATGCGCAAGAAAATGTGCAAGAAAGTTGTCTGTGATATTCCTACGCGCAAGAAAGTTGTCTGTGATATTCCTACGCGCAAGAAAGTAGCGCGTGATATTCCTACGTGCAAGAAAGTAGTGCGTGATATTCCTACGTGCAAGAAAGTAGTGCGTGATATTCCCACGCGCAAGAAAGTAGTGCGTGATATTCCTACGCGCAAGAAAGTAGTGCGTGATATTCCTACGCGCAAGAAAGTAGTGTGTGATATTCCTGCGCGCAAGAAAGTAGTGCGCGATATTCCTGTGCGCAAGAAAGTAGTGCGTGATATTCCTACACGCAAGAAAGTAGTGCGTGATATTCCTACGCGCAAGAAAGTGGTGCATGATATTCCTCCGCGCAAGAAAGTAGTGCGTGAAATTCCTACGCGCAAGAAAGTAGTGCGTGATATACCTACGCGCAAGAAAGTAGTGCGTGATATTCCTACGCGCAAGAAAGTAGTGCATGATATTCCTCCGCGCAAGAAAGTAGTGCGTGAAATTCCTACGCGCAAGAAAGTAGTGCGTGATATACCTACGCGCAAGAAAGTAGTGCGTGATATTCCTACGCGCAAGAAAGTAGTGCGTGATATTCCTACGGGCAAGAAAGTAATGCGTGATATTCCTACGCGCAAAAAAGTAGTGCGTGATATTCCTACGCGCAAGAAAGTAGTCCGTCATATTCCTACGCGCAAGAAAGTAGTGCGTGATATTCCTACGCGCAAAAAAGTAGTGCGTGATATTCCTACGCGCAAAAAAGTAGTGCGTGATATACCTACGTGCAAGAAAGTAGTGCGTGATATTCCTACGCGCAAGAAAGTAGTGTGTGATATTCATACGCACAAGAAAGTAGTGCGTGATATTCCTACGCGCAAGAAAGTAGTGCGTGATATTCCTACCCGCAAGAAAGTAGTGCGTGATATTCCTACGCTCAAGAAAGTAGTGAGTGATATTCCTACGAGCAAGAAAGTAGTGCGTGATATTCCTACGCGCAAGAAAGTAGTGCGTGATATTCCTACACGCACGAAAGTAGTGCGTGATATTCCTACGCGCAAGAAAGTAGTGCGTGATATTCCTACGTGCAAGAAAGTAGTGCGTGAAATTCCTATGGGCACGAAAGTAGTGCGTGATATTCCTACGCGCAAAAAAGTAGTGCGTGATATACCTACGCGCAAGAAAGTAGTGCGTGATATTCCTACGCGCAAGAAAGTAGTGCGTGATATTCCTACGGGCAAGAAAGTAGTGCGTGATATTCCTACGCGCAAAAAAGTAGTGCGTGATATACCTACGTGCAAGAAAGTAGTGTGTGATATTCCTACGCGCAAGAAAGTAGTGTGTGATATTCATACGCACAAGAAAGTAGTGCGTGATATTCCTACGCGCAAGAAAGTAGTGCGTGATATTCCTACGCGCAAAAAAGTAGTGCGTGATATACCCACGTGCAAGAAAGTAGTGTGTGATATTCCTACGCGCAAGAAAGTAGTGTGTGATATTCATACGCACAAGAAAGTAGTGCGTGATAATCCTACGCGCAAGAAAATAGTGCGTGATATTCCTACGCGCAAGTGAGTAGTGCGTGAAATTTCTACGCGCAAGAAAGTAGTGCGTGGAATTCCTACGCGCAAGAAAGTAGTGTGTGATATTCCTACGCGCAAGAAAGTAGTGCGTGATATTCCTAGGCGCAAGAAAGTAGTGCGTGAAATTCTTACGCGCAAAAAAGTAGTGCGTGATATTCCTACGCGCAAGAAAGTAGTGCGTGAAATTCCTACGCGCAAGAAAGTAGTGCGTGATATTCCTACGCGCAAGAAAGTAGTGCGTAATATTCCTACGCTCAAGAAAGTAGTGCGTGATATTCCTACAAGCACGAAAGTAGTGCGTGATATTCCTACGCGCAAGAAAGTAGTGCGTGATATTCCTACGCGCAAGAAAGTAGTCCGTGAAATTCCTACGCGCAAGAAAGTGGTGCGTGATATTCCTACGCGCAAAAAAGTAGTGCCTGATATTCCTACGCGCAAGAAAGTAGTGCGTGATATTCCTACGCGCAAGAAAGTAGTGCGTGAAATTCCTACACGCAAGAAAGTAGTGTGTGATATTCCTGCGCACAAGAAAGTAGTGCGTGATATTCCTACACGCAAGAAAGTAGCGCGTGATATTCCTACGTGCAAGAAAGTAGTGTGTGATATTCCTACGCGCTAGAAAGTAGTGCGTGATATTCCTACGCGCAAAAAAGTGCGCAAGAAAGTAGTCCGTGATATTCCTACGTGCAAGAAAGTAGTGCGTGATATTCCTACGCGCAAAAAAGTAGTGCGTGATATTCCTATGCGCAAGAAAATGTGCAAGAAAGTTGTCTGTGATATTCCTACGCGCAAGAAAGTTGTCTGTGATATTCCTACGCGCAAGAAAGTAGCGCGTGATATTCCTACGTGCAAGAAAGTAGTGCGTGATATTCCTACGTGCAAGAAAGTAGTGCGTGATATTCCCACGCGCAAGAAAGTAGTGCGTGATATTCCTACGCGCAAGTGAGTAGTGCGTGAAATTTCTACGCGCAAGAAAGTAGTGCGTGGAATTCCTACGCGCAAGAAAGTAGTGTGTGATATTCCTACGCGCAAGAAAGTAGTGCGTGATATTCCTAGGCGCAAGAAAGTAGTGCGTGAAATTCCTACGCGCAAAAAAGTAGTGCGTGATATTCCTACGCGCAAGAAAGTAGTGCGTGAAATTCCTACGCGCAAGAAAGTAGTGCGTGATATTCCTACGCGCAAGAAAGTAGTGCGTAATATTCCTACGCTCAAGAAAGTAGTGCGTGATATTCCTACATGCACGAAAGTAGTGCGTGATATTCCTACGCGCAAGAAAGTAGTGCGTGATATTCCTACGCGCAAGAAAGTAGTCCGTGAAATTCCTACGCGCAAGAAAGTGGTGCGTGATATTCCTACGCGCAAAAAAGTAGTGCCTGATATTCCTACGCGCAAGAAAGTAGTGCGTGATATTCCTACGCGCAAGAAAGTAGTGCGTGAAATTCCTACACGCAAGAAAGTAGTGTGTGATATTCCTGCGCACAAGAAAGTAGTGCGTGATATTCCTACACGCAAGAAAGTAGCGCGTGATATTCCTACGTGCAAGAAAGTAGTGTGTGATATTCCTACGCGCTAGAAAGTAGTGCGTGATATTCCTACGCGCAAAAAAGTGCGCAAGAAAGTAGTCCGTGATATTCCTACGTGCAAGAAAGTAGTGCGTGATATTCCTACGCGCAAAAAAGTAGTGCGTGATATTCCTATGCGCAAGAAAATGTGCAAGAAAGTTGTCTGTGATATTCCTACGCGCAAGAAAGTTGTCTGTGATATTCCTACGCGCAAGAAAGTAGCGCGTGATATTCCTACGTGCAAGAAAGTAGTGCGTGATATTCCTACGTGCAAGAAAGTAGTGCGTGATATTCCCACGCGCAAGAAAGTAGTGCGTGATATTCCTACGCGCAAGAAAGTAGTGCGTGATATTCCTACGCGCAAGAAAGTAGTGTGTGATATTCCTGCGCGCAAGAAAGTAGTGCGCGATATTCCTGCGCGCAAGAAAGTAGTGCGTGATATTCCTACACGCAAGAAAGTAGTGCGTGATATTCCTACGCGCAAGAAAGTAGTGCATGATATTCCTCCGCGCAAGAAAGTAGTGCGTGAAATTCCTACGCGCAAGAAAGTAGTGCGTGATATACCTACGCGCAAGAAAGTAGTGCGTGATATTCCTACGCGCAAGAAAGTAGTGCATGATATTCCTCCGCGCAAGAAAGTAGTGCGTGAAATTCCTACGCGCAAGAAAGTAGTGCGTGATATACCTACGCGCAAGAAAGTAGTGCGTGATATTCCTACGCGCAAGAAAGTAGTGCGTGATATTCCTACGGGCAAGAAAGTAATGCGTGATATTCCTACGCGCAAAAAAGTAGTGCGTGATATTCCTACGCGCAAGAAAGTAGTCCGTCATATTCCTACGCGCAAGAAAGTAGTGCGTGATATTCCTACGCGCAAAAAAGTAGTGCGTGATATTCCTACGCGCAAAAAAGTAGTGCGTGATATACCTACGTGCAAGAAAGTAGTGCGTGATATTCCTACGCGCAAGAAAGTAGTGTGTGATATTCATACGCACAAGAAAGTAGTGCGTGATATTCCTACGCGCAAGAAAGTAGTGCGTGATATTCCTACCCGCAAGAAAGTAGTGCGTGATATTCCTACGCTCAAGAAAGTAGTGAGTGATATTCCTACGAGCAAGAAAGTAGTGCGTGATATTCCTACGCGCAAGAAAGTAGTGCGTGATTTTCCTACGCGCACGAAAGTAGTGCGTGATATTCCTACGCGCAAGAAAGTAGTGCGTGATATTCCTACGTGCAAGAAAGTAGTGCGTGAAATTCCTATGGGCACGAAAGTAGTGCGTGATATTCCTACGCGCAAAAAAGTAGTGTGTGATATACCTACGCGCAAGAAAGTAGTGCGTGATATTCCTACGCGCAAGAAAGTAGTGCGTGATATTCCTACGGGCAAGAAAGTAGTGCGTGATATTCCTACGCGCAAAAAAGTAGTGCGTGATATACCTACGTGCAAGAAAGTAGTGTGTGATATTCCTACGCGCAAGAAAGTAGTGTGTGATATTCATACGCACAAGAAAGTAGTGCGTGATATTCCTACGCGCAAGAAAGTAGTGCGTGATATTCCTACGCGCAAAAAAGTAGTGCGTGATATTCCTGCGCGCAAGAAAGTAGTGCGCGATATTCATGCGTGCAAGAAAGTAGTGCGTGATATTCCTACACACAAGAAAGTAGTGCGTGATATTCCTACGCGCAAGAAAGTAGTGCATGATATTCCTCCGCGCAAGAAAGTAGTGCGTGAAATTCCTACGCGCAAGAAAGTAGTGCATGATATTCCTACACGCAAGAAAGTAGTGCTTGAAATTCCTACGCGCAAGAAAGTAGTGCGTGATATTCCTAGGCGCAAGAAAGTAGTGCGTGAAATTCCTACGCGCAAAAGAATAGTGCGTGATATTCCTACGCGCAAGAAAGTAGTGCGTGAAATTCCTATGCACAAGAAAGTAGTGCGTGATATTCCTACGCGCAAGAAAGTAGTGCGTGATATTCCTACGCTCAAGAAAGTAGTGAGTGATATTCCTACGAGCAAGAAAGTAGTGCGTGATATTCCTACGCGCAAGAAAGTAGTGCGTGAAATTCCTACACGCAAGAAAGTAGTGTGTGATATTCCTACGCGCAAGAAAGTAGTGTGTGATATTCCTACGCGCAAGAAAGTAGTGCGTGAAATTCCTACGCGCAAGAAAGTAGTGCGTGATATTCCTACGCGCAAGAAAATAGTGTGTGATATTCCTACGCGCAAAAAAGTAGTGCGTGATATTCCTACGCGCAAAAAAGTGCGTAAGAAAGTAGTCCGTGATATTCCTACGTGCAAGAAAGTAGTGCGTGATATTCCTACGCGCAAAAAAGTAGTGCGTGATATTCCTATGCGCAAGAAAATGCGCAAGAAAGTTGTCTGTGATATTCCTACGCGCAAGAAAGTTGTCTGTGATATTCCTACGCGCAAGAAAGTAGTGCGTGATATTCCTACGTGCAAGAAAGTAGTGCGTGATATTCCTACGTGCAAGAAAGTAGTGCGTGATATTCCTACGCGCAAAAAAATAGTGTGTGATATTCCTACGCGCAAAAAAGTAGTGCGTGAAATTCCTACGCGCAAGAAAGTAGTGCGTGATATTCCTACGCGCAAGAAAGTAGTGCGTGATAATCCTACGCGCAAGAAAATAGTGCGTGATATTCCTACGCGCAAGTAAGTAGTGCGTGAAATTTCTACGCGCAAGAAAGTAGTGCGTGGAATTCCTACGCGCAAGAAAGTAGTGTGTGATATTCCTACGCGCAAGAAAGTAGTGCGTGATATTCCTAGGCGCAAGAAAGTAGTGCGTGAAATTCCTACGCGAAAAAAAGTAGTGCGTGATATTCCTACGCGCAAGAAAGTAGTGCGTGAAATTCCTACGCGCAAGAAAGTAGTGCGTGATATTCCTACGCGCAAGAAAGTAGTGCGTAATATTCCTACGCTCAAGAAAGTAGTGCGTGATATTCCTACATGCACGAAAGTAGCGCGTGATATTCCTACGCGCAAGAAAGTAGTGCGTGATATTCCTACGCGCAAGAAAGTAGTCCGTGAAATTCCTACGCGCAAGAAAGTGGTGCGTGATATTACTACGCGCAAAAAAGTAGTGCCTGATATTCCTACGCGCAAGAAAGTAGTGCGTGATATTCCTACGCGCAAGAAAGTAGTGCGTGAAATTCCTACTCGCAAGAAAGTAGTGCGTGATATACCTACGCGCAAGAAAGTAGTGCGTGATATTCCTACGCGCAAGAAAGTAGTGCGTGATATTCCTACGGGCAAGAAAGTAGTGCGTGATATTCCTAGGCGCAAAAAAGTAGTGCGTGATATACCTACGTGCAAGAAAGTAGTGCGTGATATTCCTACGTGCAAGAAAGTAGTGTGTGATATTCATACGCACAAGAAAGTAGTGCGTGATAATCCTACGCGCAAGAAAGTAGTGCGTGATATTCCTACGCGCAAAAAAGTAGTGCGTGATATTCCTGCGCGCAAGAAAGTAGTGCGCGATATTCCTGCGTGCAAGAAAGTAGTGCGTGATATTCCTACACACAAGAAAGTAGTGCGTGATATTCCTACTCGCAAGAAAGTAGTGCATGATATTCCTCCGCGCAAGAAAGTAGTGCGTGAAATTCCTACGCGCAAGAAAGTAGTGCATGATATTCCTACACGCAAGAAAGTAGTGCTTGAAATTCCTACGCGCAAGAAAGTAGTGCGTGATATTCCTAGGCGCAAGAAAGTAGTGCGTGAAATTCCTACGCGCAAAAGAATAGTGCGTGATATTCCTACGCGCAAGAAAGAAGTGCGTGAAATTCCTAAGCACAAGAAAGTAGTGCGTGATATTCCTACGCGCAAGAAAGTAGTGCGTGATATTCCTACGCTCAAGAAAGTAGTGATTGATATTCCTACGAGCAAGAAAGTAGTGCGTGATATTCCTACGCGCAAGAAAGTAGTGCGTGAAATTCCTACACGCAAGAAAGTAGTGTGTGATATTCCTACGCGCAAGGAAGTAGTGTGTGATATTCCTACGCGCAAGAAAGTAGTGCGTGAAATTCCTACGCGCAAGAAAGTAGTGCGTGATATTCCTACGCGCAAGAAAATAGTGTGTGATATTCCTACGCGCAAAAAAGTAGTGCGTGATATTCCTACGCGCAAAAAAGTGCGCAAGAAAGTAGTCCGTGATATTCCTACGTGCAAGAAAGTAGTGTGTGATATTCCTACGCGCAAAAAAGTAGTGCGTGATATTCCTATGCGCAAGAAAATGCGCAAGAAAGTTGTCTGTGATATTCCTACGCGCAAGAAAGTTGTCTGTGATATTCCTACGCGCAAGAAAGTAGTGCGTGATATTCCTACGTGCAAGAAAGTAGTGCGTGATATTCCTACGTGCAAGAAAGTAGTGCGTGATATTCCTACGCGCAAAAAAATAGTGTGTGATATTCCTACGCGCAAAAAAGTAGTGCGTGAAATTCCTACGCGCAAGAAAGTAGTGCGTGATATTCCTACGCGCAAGAAAGTAGTGCGTGATAATCCTACGCGCAAGAAAATGGTGCGTGATATTCCTACGCGCAAGTAAGTAGTGCGTGAAATTTCTACGCGCAAGAAAGTAGTGCGTTGAAGTCCTACGCGCAAGAAAGTAGTGTGTGATATTCCTACGCGCAAGAAAGTAGTGCGTGATATTCCTAGGCGCAAGAAAGTAGTGCGTGAAATTCCTACGCGCAAAAAAGTAGTGCGTGATATTCCTATGCGCAAGAAAGTAGTGCGTAAAATTCCTACGCGCAAGAAAGTAGTGCGTGATATTCCTACGCGCAAGAAAGTAGTGCGTAATATTCCTACGCTCAAGAAAGTAGTGCGTGATATTCCTACATGCACGAAAGTAGTGCGTGATATTCCTACGCGCAAGAAAGTAGTGCGTGATATTCCTACGCGCAAGAAAGTAGTCCGTGAAATTCCTACGCGCAAGAAAGTGGTGCGTGATATTCCTACGCGCAAAAAAGTAGTGCCTGATATTCCTACGCGCAAGAAAGTAGTGCGTGATATTCCTACGCGCAAGAAAGTAGTGCGTGAAATTCCTACACGCAAGAAAGTAGTGTGTGATATTCCTGCGCACAAGAAAGTAGTGCGTGATATTCCTACGGGCAAGAAAGTAGTGCGTGATATTCCTAGGCGCAAAAAAGTAGTGCGTGATATACCTACGTGCAAGAAAGTAGTGCGTGATATTCCTACGCGCAAGAAAGTAGTGTGTGATATTCATACGCACAAGAAAGTAGTGCGTGATATTCCTACGCGCAAGAAAGTAGTGCGTGATATTCCTACGCGCAAAAAAGTAGTGCGTGATATTCCTGCGCGCAAGAAAGTAGTGCGCGATATTCCTGCGTGCAAGAAAGTAGTGCGTGATATTCCTACACACAAGAAAGTAGTGCGTGATATTCCTACGCGCAAGAAAGTAGTGCATGATATTCCTCCGCGCAAGAAAGTAGTGCGTGAAATTCCTACGCGCAAGAAAGTAGTGCATGATATTCCTACACGCAAGAAAGTAGTGCTTGAAATTCCTACGCGCAAGAAAGTAGTGCGTGATATTCCTAGGCGCAAGAAAGTAGTGCGTGAAATTCCTACGCGCAAAAGAATAGTGCGTGATATTCCTACGCGCAAGAAAGTAGTGCGTGAAATTCCTACGCACAAGAAAGTAGTGCGTGATATTCCCACGCGCAAGAAAGTAGTGCGTGATATTCCTACGCTCAAGAAAGTAGTGAGTGATATTCCTACGAGCAAGAAAGTAGTGCGTGATATTCCTACGCGCAAGAAAGTAGTGCGTGAAATTCCTACACGCAAGAAAGTAGTGTGTGATATTCCTACGCGCAAGAAAGTAGTGTGTGATATTCCTACGCGCAAGAAAGTAGTGCGTGAAATTCCTACGTGCAAGAAAGTAGTGCGTGATATTCCTACGCGCAAGAAAATAGTGTGTGATATTCCTACGCGCAAAAAAGTAGTGCGTGATATTCCTACGCGCAAAAAAGTGCGCAAGAAAGTAGTCCGTGATATTCCTACGTGCAAGAAAGTAGTGCGTGATATTCCTACGCGCAAAAAAGTAGTGCCTGATATTCCTATGCGCAAGAAAATGCGCAAGAAAGTTGTCTGTGATATTCCTACGCGCAAGAAAGTTGTCTGTGATATTCCTACGCGCAAGAAAGTAGTGCGTGATATTCCTACGTGCAAGAAAATAGTGCGTGATATTCCTACGTGCAAGAAAGTAGTGCGTGATATTCCTACGCGCAAAAAAATAGTGTGTGATATTCCTACGCGCAAAAAAGTAGTGCGTGAAATTCGTACGCGCAAGAAAGTAGTGCGTGATATTCCTACGCGCAAGAAAGTAGTGCGTGATAATCCTACGCGCAAGAAAATAGTGCGTGATATTCCTACGCGCAAGTAAGTAGTGCGTGAAATTTCTACGCGCAAGAAAGTAGTGCGTAGAATTCCTACGCGCAAGAAAGTAGTGTGTGATATTCCTACGCGCAAGAAAGTAGTGCGTGATATTCCTAGGCGCAAGAAAGTAGTGCGTGAAATTCCTACGCGCAAAAAAGTAGTGCGTGATATTCCTACGCGCAAGAAAGTAGTGCGTAAAATTCCTACGCGCAAGAAAGTAGTGCGTGATATTCCTACGCGCAAGAAAGTAGTGCGTAATATTCCTACGCTCAAGAAAGTAGTGCGTGATATTCCTACATGCACGAAAGTAGTGCGTGATATTCCTACGCGCAAGAAAGTAGTGCGTGATATTCCTACGCGCAAGAAAGTAGTCCGTGAAATTCCTACGCGCAAGAAAGTGGTGCGTGATATTCCTACGCGCAAAAAAGTAGTGCCTGTATTCCTACGCGCAAGAAAGTAGTGCGTGATATTCCTACGCGCAAGAAAGTAGTGCGTGAAATTCCTACACGCAAGAAAGTAGTGTGTGATATTCCTGCGCACAAGAAAGTAGTGCATGATATTCCTACACGCAAGAAAGTAGCGCGTGATATTCTTACGTGCAAGAAAGTAGTGTGTGATATTCCTACGCGCAAGAAAGTAGTGTGTGATATTCCTACGCGCAAGAAAGTAGTGCGTGAAATTCCTACGCGCAAGAAAGTAGTGCGTGATATTCCTACGCGCAAGAAAATAGTGTGTGATATTCCTACGCGCAAAAAAGTAGTGCGTGATATTCCTACGCGCAAAAAAGTGCGCAAGAAAGTAGTCCGTGATATTCCTACGTGCAAGAAAGTAGTGCGTAATATTCCTACGCGCAAAAAAGTAGTGCGTGATATTCCTATGCGCAAGAAAATGCGCAAGAAAGTTGTCTGTGATATTCCTACTCGCAAGAAAGTTGTCTGTGATATTCCCACGCGCAAGAAAGTAGTGCGTGATATTCCTACATGCAAGAAAGTAGTGCGTGATATTCCTACGTGCAAGAAAGTAGTGCGTGATATTCCTACGCGCAAAAAAATAGTGTGTGATATTCCTACGCGCAAAAAAGTAGTGCGAGAAATTCCTACGCGCAAGAAAGTAGTGCGTGATATTCCTACGCGCAAGAAAGTAGTGCGTGATAATCCTACGCGCAAGAAAATAGTGCGTGATATTCCTACGCGCAAGTGAGTAGTGCGTGAAATTTCTACGCGCAAGAAAGTAGTGCGTGGAATTCCTACGCGCAAGAAAGTAGTGTGTGATATTCCTACGCGTAAGAAAGTAGTGCGTGATATTCCTAGGCGCAAGAAAGTAGTGCGTGAAATTCCTACGCGCAAAAAAGTAGTGCGTGATATTCCTACGCGCAAGAAAGTAGTGCGTGAAATTCTTACGCGCAAGAAAGTAGTGCGTGATATTCCTACGCGCAAGAAAGTAGTGCGTAATATTCCTACGCTCAAGAAAGTAGTGCGTGATATTCCTACATGCACGAAAGTAGTGCGTGATATTCCTACGCGCAAGAAAGTAGTGCGTGATATTCCTACGCGCAAGAAAGTAGTCCGTGAAATTCCTACGCGCAAGAAAGTGGTGCGTGATATTCCTACGCGCAAAAAAGTAGTGCCTGATATTCCTACGCGCAAGAAAGTAGTGCGTGATATTCCTACGCGCAAGAAAGTAGTGCGTGAAATTCCTACACGCAAGAAAGTAGTGTGTGATATTCCTGCGCACAAGAAAGTAGTGTGTGATATTCCTACACGCAAGAAAGTAGCGCGTGGTATTCCTACGTGCAAGAAAGTAGTGTGTGATATTCCTACGCGCTAGAAAGTAGTGCGTGATATTCCTACGCGCAAAAAAGTGCGCAAGAAAGTAGTCCGTGATATTCCTACGTGCAAGAAAGTAGTGCGTGATATTCCTACGCGCAAAAAAGTAGTGCGTGATATTCCTATGCGCAAGAAAATGTGCAAGAAAGTTGTCTGTGATATTCCTACGCGCAAGAAAGTTGTCTGTGATATTCCTACGCGCAAGAAAGTAGCGCGTGATATTCCTACGTGCAAGAAAGTAGTGCGTGATATTCCTACGTGCAAGAAAGTAGTGCGTGATATTCCCACGCGCAAGAAAGTAGTGCGTGATATTCCTACGCGCAAGAAAGTAGTGCGTGATATTCCTACGCGCAAGAAAGTAGTGTGTGATATTCCTGCGCGCAAGAAAGTAGTGCGCGATATTCCTGCGCGCAAGAAAGTAGTGCGTGATATTCCTACACGCAAGAAAGTAGTGCGTGATATTCCTACGCGCAAGAAAGTAGTGCATGATATTCCTCCGCGCAAGAAAGTAGTGCGTGAAATTCCTACGCGCAAGAAAGTAGTGCGTGATATACCTACGCGCAAGAAAGTAGTGCGTGATATTCCTACGCGCAAGAAAGTAGTGCATGATATTCCTCCGCGCAAGAAAGTAGTGCGTGAAATTCCTACGCACAAGAAAGTAGTGCGTGATATACCTACGCGCAAGAAAGTAGTGCGTGATATTCCTACGCGCAAGAAAGTAGTGCGTGATATTCCTACGGGCAAGAAAGTAATGCGTGATATTCCTACGCGCAAAAAAGTAGTGCGTGATATTCCTACGCGCAAGAAAGTAGTCCGTCATATTCCTACGCGCAAGAAAGTAGTGCGTGATATTCCTACGCGCAAAAAAGTAGTGCGTGATATTCCTACGCGCAAAAAAGTAGTGCGTGATATACCTACGTGCAAGAAAGTAGTGCGTGATATTCCTACGCGCAAGAAAGTAGTGTGTGATATTCATACGCACAAGAAAGTAGTGCGTGATATTCCTACGCGCAAGAAAGTAGTGCGTGATATTCCTACCCGCAAGAAAGTAGTGCGTGATATTCCTACGCTCAAGAAAGTAGTGAGTGATATTCCTACGAGCAAGAAAGTAGTGCGTGATATTCCTACGCGCAAGAAAGTAGTGCGTGATATTCCTACACGCACGAAAGTAGTGCGTGATATTCCTACGCGCAAGAAAGTAGTGCGTGATATTCCTACGTGCAAGAAAGTAGTGCGTGAAATTCCTATGGGCACGAAAGTAGTGCGTGATATTCCTACGCGCAAAAAAGTAGTGCGTGATATACCTACGCGCAAGAAAGTAGTGCGTGATATTCCTATGCGCAAGAAAGTAGTGCGTGATATTCCTACGGGCAAGAAAGTAGTGCGTGATATTCCTACGCGCAAAAAAGTAGTGCGTGATATACCTACGTGCAAGAAAGTAGTGTGTGATATTCCTACGCGCAAGAAAGTAGTGTGTGATATTCATACGCACAAGAAAGTAGTGCGTGATATTCCTACGCGCAAGAAAGTAGTGCGTGATATTCCTACGCGCAAAAAAGTAGTGCGTGATATACCTACGTGCAAGAAAGTAGTGTGTGATATTCCTACGCGCAAGAAAGTAGTGTGTGATATTCATACGCACAAGAAAGTAGTGCGTGATAATCCTACGCGCAAGAAAATAGTGCGTGATATTCCTACGCGCAAGTGAGTAGTGCGTGAAATTTCTACGCGCAAGAAAGTAGTGCGTGGAATTCCTACGCGCAAGAAAGTAGTGTGTGATATTCCTACGCGCAAGAAAGTAGTGCGTGATATTCCTAGGCGCAAGAAAGTAGTGCGTGAAATTCCTACGCGCAAAAAAGTAGTGCGTGATATTCCTACGCGCAAGAAAGTAGTGCGTGAAATTCCTACGCGCAAGAAAGTAGTGCGTGATATTCCTACGCGCAAGAAAGTAGTGCGTAATATTCCTACGCTCAAGAAAGTAGTGCGTGATATTCCTACGCGCAAGAAAGTAGTCCGTGAAATTCCTACGCGCAAGAAAGTGGTGCGTGATATTCCTACGCGCAAAAAAGTAGTGCCTGATATTCCTACGCGCAAGAAAGTAGTGCGTGATATTCCTACGCGCAAGAAAGTAGTGCGTGAAATTCCTACACGCAAGAAAGTAGTGTGTGATATTCCTGCGCACAAGAAAGTAGTGCGTGATATTCCTACACGCAAGAAAGTAGCGCGTGATATTCCTACGTGCAAGAAAGTAGTGTGTGATATTCCTACGCGCTAGAAAGTAGTGCGTGATATTCCTACGCGCAAAAAAGTGCGCAAGAAAGTAGTCCGTGATATTCCTACGTGCAAGAAAGTAGTGCGTGATATTCCTACGCGCAAAAAAGTAGTGCGTGATATTCCTATGCGCAAGAAAATGTGCAAGAAAGTTGTCTGTGATATTCCTACGCGCAAGAAAGTAGCGCGTGATATTCCTACGTGCAAGAAAGTAGTGCGTGATATTCCTACGTGCAAGAAAGTAGTGCGTGATATTCCCACGCGCAAGAAAGTAGTGCGTGATATTCCTACGCGCAAGTGAGTAGTGCGTGAAATTTCTACGCGCAAGAAAGTAGTGCGTGGAATTCCTACGCGCAAGAAAGTAGTGTGTGATATTCCTACGCGCAAGAAAGTAGTGCGTGATATTCCTAGGCGCAAGAAAGTAGTGCGTGAAATTCCTACGCGCAAAAAAGTAGTGCGTGATATTCCTACGCGCAAGAAAGTAGTGCGTGAAATTCCTACGCGCAAGAAAGTAGTGCGTGATATTCCTACGCGCAAGAAAGTAGTGCGTAATATTCCTACGCTCAAGAAAGTAGTGCGTGATATTCCTACATGCACGAAAGTAGTGCGTGATATTCCTACGCGCAAGAAAGTAGTGCGTGATATTCCTACGCGCAAGAAAGTAGTCCGTGAAATTCCTACGCGCAAGAAAGTGGTGCGTGATATTCCTACGCGCAAAAAAGTAGTGCCTGATATTCCTACGCGCAAGAAAGTAGTGCGTGATATTCCTACGCGCAAGAAAGTAGTGCGTGAAATTCCTACACGCAAGAAAGTAGTGTGTGATATTCCTGCGCACAAGAAAGTAGTGCGTGATATTCCTACACGCAAGAAAGTAGCGCGTGATATTCCTACGTGCAAGAAAGTAGTGTGTGATATTCCTACGCGCTAGAAAGTAGTGCGTGATATTCCTACGCGCAAAAAAGTGCGCAAGAAAGTAGTCCGTGATATTCCTACGTGCAAGAAAGTAGTGCGTGATATTCCTACGCGCAAAAAAGTAGTGCGTGATATTCCTATGCGCAAGAAAATGTGCAAGAAAGTTGTCTGTGATATTCCTACGCGCAAGAAAGTTGTCTGTGATATTCCTACGCGCAAGAAAGTAGCGCGTGATATTCCTACGTGCAAGAAAGTAGTGCGTGATATTCCTACGTGCAAGAAAGTAGTGCGTGATATTCCCACGCGCAAGAAAGTAGTGCGTGATATTCCTACGCGCAAGTGAGTAGTGCGTGAAATTTCTACGCGCAAGAAAGTAGTGCGTGGAATTCCTACGCGCAAGAAAGTAGTGTGTGATATTCCTACGCGCAAGAAAGTAGTGCGTGATATTCCTAGGCGCAAGAAAGTAGTGCGTGAAATTCCTACGCGCAAAAAAGTAGTGCGTGATATTCCTACGCGCAAGAAAGTAGTGCGTGAAATTCCTACGCGCAAGAAAGTGGTGCGTGATATTCCTACGCGCAAGAAAGTAGTGCGTAATATTCCTACGCTCAAGAAAGTAGCGCGTGATATTCCTACATGCACGAAAGTAGTGCGTGATATTCCTACGCGCAAGAAAGTAGTGCGTGATATTCCTACGCGCAAGAAAGTAGTCCGTGAAATTCCTACGCGCAAGAAAGTGGTGCGTGATATTCCTACGCGCAAAAAAGTAGTGCCTGATATTCCTACGCGCAAGAAAGTAGTGCGTGATATTCCTACGCGCAAGAAAGTAGTGCGTGAAATTCCTACACGCAAGAAAGTAGTGTGTGATATTCCTGCGCACAAGAAAGTAGTGCGTGATATTCCTACACGCAAGAAAGTAGCGCGTGATATTCCTACGTGCAAGAAAGTAGTGTGTGATATTCCTACGCGCTAGAAAGTAGTGCGTGATATTCCTACGCGCAAAAAAGTGCGCAAGAAAGTAGTCCGTGATATTCCTACGTGCAAGAAAGTAGTGCGTGATATTCCTACGCGCAAAAAAGTAGTGCGTGATATTCCTATGCGCAAGAAAATGTGCAAGAAAGTTGTCTGTGATATTCCTACGCGCAAGAAAGTTGTCTGTGATATTCCTACGCGCAAGAAAGTAGCGCGTGATATTCCTACGTGCAAGAAAGTAGTGCGTGATATTCCTACGTGCAAGAAAGTAGTGCGTGATATTCCCACGCGCAAGAAAGTAGTGCGTGATATTCCTACGCGCAAGAAAGTAGTGCGTGATATTCCTACGCGCAAGAAAGTAGTGTGTGATATTCCTGCGCGCAAGAAAGTAGTGCGCGATATTCCTGCGCGCAAGAAAGTAGTGCGTGATATTCCTACACGCAAGAAAGTAGTGCGTGATATTCCTACGCGCAAGAAAGTAGTGCATGATATTCCTCCGCGCAAGAAAGTAGTGCGTGAAATTCCTACGCGCAAGAAAGTAGTGCGTGATATACCTACGCGCAAGAAAGTAGTGCGTGATATTCCTACGCGCAAGAAAGTAGTGCATGATATTCCTCCGCGCAAGAAAGTAGTGCGTGAAATTCCTACGCGCAAGAAAGTAGTGCGTGATATACCTACGCGCAAGAAAGTAGTGCGTGATATTCCTACGCGCAAGAAAGTAGTGCGTGATATTCCTACGGGCAAGAAAGTAATGCGTGATATTCCTACGCGCAAAAAAGTAGTGCGTGATATTCCTACGCGCAAGAAAGTAGTGCGTGAAATTCCTACGCACAAGAAAGTAGTGCGTGATATACCTACGCGCAAGAAAGTAGTGCGTGATATTCTTACGCGCAAGAAAGTAGTGCGTGATATTCCTACGGGCAAGAAAGTAATGCGTGATATTCCTACGCGCAAAAAAGTAGTGCGTGATATTCCTACGCGCAAGAAAGTAGTCCGTCATATTCCTACGCGCAAGAAAGTAGTGCGTGATATTCCTACGCGCAAAAAAGTAGTGCGTGATATTCCTACGCGCAAAAAAGTAGTGCGTGATATACCTACGTGCAAGAAAGTAGTGCGTGATATTCCTACGCGCAAGAAAGTAGTGTGTGATATTCATACGCACAAGAAAGTAGTGCGTGATATTCCTACGCGCAAGAAAGTAGTGCGTGATATTCCTACCCGCATGAAAGTAGTGCGTGATATTCCTACGCTCAAGAAAGTAGTGAGTGATATTCCTACGAGCAAGAAAGTAGTGCGTGATATTCCTACGCGCAAGAAAGTAGTGCGTGATATTCCTACACGCACGAAAGTAGTGCGTGATATTCCTACGCGCAAGAAAGTAGTGCGTGATATTCCTACGTGCAAGAAAGTAGTGCGTGAAATTCCTATGGGCACGAAAGTAGTGCGTGATATTCCTACGCGCAAAAAAGTAGTGCGTGATATACCTACGCGCAAGAAAGTAGTGCGTGATATTCCTATGCGCAAGAAAGTAGTGCGTGATATTCCTACGGGCAAGAAAGTAGTGCGTGATATTCCTACGCGCAAAAAAGTAGTGCGTGATATACCTACGTGCAAGAAAGTAGTGTGTGATATTCCTACGCGCAAGAAAGTAGTGTGTGATATTCATACGCACAAGAAAGTAGTGCGTGATATTCCTACGCGCAAGAAAGTAGTGCGTGATATTCCTACGCGCAAAAAAGTAGTGCGTGATATACCTACGTGCAAGAAAGTAGTGTGTGATATTCCTACGCGCAAGAAAGTAGTGTGTGATATTCATACGCACAAGAAAGTAGTGCGTGATAATCCTACGCGCAAGAAAATAGTGCGTGATATTCCTACGCGCAAGTGAGTAGTGCGTGAAATTTCTACGCGCAAGAAAGTAGTGCGTGGAATTCCTACGCGCAAGAAAGTAGTGTGTGATATTCCTACGCGCAAGAAAGTAGTGCGTGATATTCCTAGGCGCAAGAAAGTAGTGCGTGAAATTCCTACGCGCAAAAAAGTAGTGCGTGATATTCCTACGCGCAAGAAAGTAGTGCGTGAAATTCCTACGCGCAAGAAAGTAGTGCGTGATATTCCTACGCGCAAGAAAGTAGTGCGTAATATTCCTACGCTCAAGAAAGTAGTGCGTGATATTCCTACGCGCAAGAAAGTAGTCCGTGAAATTCCTACGCGCAAGAAAGTGGTGCGTGATATTCCTACGCGCAAAAAAGTAGTGCCTGATATTCCTACGCGCAAGAAAGTAGTGCGTGATATTCCTACGCGCAAGAAAGTAGTGCGTGAAATTCCTACACGCAAGAAAGTAGTGTGTGATATTCCTGCGCACAAGAAAGTAGTGCGTGATATTCCTACACGCAAGAAAGTAGCGCGTGATATTCCTACGTGCAAGAAAGTAGTGTGTGATATTCCTACGCGCTAGAAAGTAGTGCGTGATATTCCTACGCGCAAAAAAGTGCGCAAGAAAGTAGTCCGTGATATTCCTACGTGCAAGAAAGTAGTGCGTGATATTCCTACGCGCAAAAAAGTAGTGCGTGATATTCCTATGCGCAAGAAAATGTGCAAGAAAGTTGTCTGTGATATTCCTACGCGCAAGAAAGTTGTCTGTGATATTCCTACGCGCAAGAAAGTAGCGCGTGATATTCCTACGTGCAAGAAAGTAGTGCGTGATATTCCTACGTGCAAGAAAGTAGTGCGTGATATTCCCACGCGCAAGAAAGTAGTGCGTGATATTCCTACGCGCAAGTGAGTAGTGCGTGAAATTTCTACGCGCAAGAAAGTAGTGCGTGGAATTCCTACGCGCAAGAAAGTAGTGTGTGATATTCCTACGCGCAAGAAAGTAGTGCGTGATATTCCTAGGCGCAAGAAAGTAGTGCGTGAAATTCCTACGCGCAAAAAAGTAGTGCGTGATATTCCTACGCGCAAGAAAGTAGTGCGTGAAATTCCTACGCGCAAGAAAGTAGTGCGTGATATTCCTACGCGCAAGAAAGTAGTGCGTAATATTCCTACGCTCAAGAAAGTAGTGCGTGATATTCCTACATGCACGAAAGTAGTGCGTGATATTCCTACGCGCAAGAAAGTAGTGCGTGATATTCCTACGCGCAAGAAAGTAGTCCGTGAAATTCCTACGCGCAAGAAAGTGGTGCGTGATATTCCTACGCGCAAAAAAGTAGTGCCTGATATTCCTACGCGCAAGAAAGTAGTGCGTGATATTCCTACGCGCAAGAAAGTAGTGCGTGAAATTCCTACACGCAAGAAAGTAGTGTGTGATATTCCTGCGCACAAGAAAGTAGTGCGTGATATTCCTACACGCAAGAAAGTAGCGCGTGATATTCCTACGTGCAAGAAAGTAGTGTGTGATATTCCTACGCGCTAGAAAGTAGTGCGTGATATTCCTACGCGCAAAAAAGTGCGCAAGAAAGTAGTCCGTGATATTCCTACGTGCAAGAAAGTAGTGCGTGATATTCCTACGCGCAAAAAAGTAGTGCGTGATATTCCTATGCGCAAGAAAATGTGCAAGAAAGTTGTCTGTGATATTCCTACGCGCAAGAAAGTTGTCTGTGATATTCCTACGCGCAAGAAAGTAGCGCGTGATATTCCTACGTGCAAGAAAGTAGTGCGTGATATTCCTACGTGCAAGAAAGTAGTGCGTGATATTCCCACGCGCAAGAAAGTAGTGCGTGATATTCCTACGCGCAAGTGAGTAGTGCGTGAAATTTCTACGCGCAAGAAAGTAGTGCGTGGAATTCCTACGCGCAAGAAAGTAGTGTGTGATATTCCTACGCGCAAGAAAGTAGTGCGTGATATTCCTAGGCGCAAGAAAGTAGTGCGTGAAATTCCTACGCGCAAAAAAGTAGTGCGTGATATTCCTACGCGCAAGAAAGTAGTGCGTGAAATTCCTACGCGCAAGAAAGTAGTGCGTGAAATTTCTACGCGCAAGAAAGTAGTGCGTGGAATTCCTACGCGCAAGAAAGTAGTGTGTGATATTCCTACGCGCAAGAAAGTAGTGCGTGATATTCCTAGGCGCAAGAAAGTAGTGCGTGAAATTCCTACGCGCAAAAAAGTAGTGCGTGATATTCCTACGCGCAAGAAAGTAGTGCGTGAAATTCCTACGCGCAAGAAAGTAGTGCGTGATATTCCTACGCGCAAGAAAGTAGTGCGTAATATTCCTACGCTCAAGAAAGTAGTGCGTGATATTCCTACATGCACGAAAGTAGTGCGTGATATTCCTACGCGCAAGAAAGTAGTGCGTGATATTCCTACGCGCAAGAAAGTAGTCCGTGAAATTCCTACGCGCAAGAAAGTGGTGCGTGATATTCCTACGCGCAAAAAAGTAGTGCCTGATATTCCTACGCGCAAGAAAGTAGTGCGTGATATTCCTACGCGCAAGAAAGTAGTGCGTGAAATTCCTACACGCAAGAAAGTAGTGTGTGATATTCCTGCGCACAAGAAAGTAGTGCGTGATATTCCTACACGCAAGAAAGTAGCGCGTGATATTCCTACGTGCAAGAAAGTAGTGTGTGATATTCCTACGCGCTAGAAAGTAGTGCGTGATATTCCTACGCGCAAAAAAGTAGTGTGTGATATTCCTGCGCACAAGAAAGTAGTGCGTGATATTCCTACACGCAAGAAAGTAGCGCGTGATATTCCTACGTGCAAGAAAGTAGTGTGTGATATTCCTACGCGCTAGAAAGTAGTGCGTGATATTCCTACGCGCAAAAAAGTGCGCAAGAAAGTAGTCCGTGATATTCCTACGTGCAAGAAAGTAGTGCGTGATATTCCTACGCGCAAAAAAGTAGTGCGTGATATTCCTATGCGCAAGAAAATGTGCAAGAAAGTTGTCTGTGATATTCCTACGCGCAAGAAAGTTGTCTGTGATATTCCTACGCGCAAGAAAGTAGCGCGTGATATTCCTACGTGCAAGAAAGTAGTGCGTGATATTCCTACGTGCAAGAAAGTAGTGCGTGATATTCCCACGCGCAAGAAAGTAGTGCGTGATATTCCTACGCGCAAGTGAGTAGTGCGTGAAATTTCTACGCGCAAGAAAGTAGTGCGTGGAATTCCTACGCGCAAGAAAGTAGTGTGTGATATTCCTACGCGCAAGAAAGTAGTGCGTGATATTCCTAGGCGCAAGAAAGTAGTGCGTGAAATTCCTACGCGCAAAAAAGTAGTGCGTGATATTCCTACGCGCAAGAAAGTAGTGCGTGAAATTCCTACGCGCAAGAAAGTAGTGCGTGATATTCCTACGCGCAAGAAAGTAGTGCGTAATATTCCTACGCTCAAGAAAGTAGTGCGTGATATTCCTACATGCACGAAAGTAGTGCGTGATATTCCTACGCGCAAGAAAGTAGTGCGTGATATTCCTACGCGCAAGAAAGTAGTCCGTGAAATTCCTACGCGCAAGAAAGTGGTGCGTGATATTCCTACGCGCAAGAAAGTAGTGCGTGATATTCCTACGCGCAAGAAAGTAGTGCGTGAAATTCCTACACGCAAGAAAGTAGTGTGTGATATTCCTGCGCACAAGAAAGTAGTGCGTGATATTCCTACACGCAAGAAAGTAGCGCGTGATATTCCTACGTGCAAGAAAGTAGTGTGTGATATTCCTACGCGCTAGAAAGTAGTGCGTGATATTCCTACGCGCAAAAAAGTGCGCAAGAAAGTAGTCCGTGATATTCCTACGTGCAAGAAAGTAGTGCGTGATATTCCTACGCGCAAAAAAGTAGTGCGTGATATTCCTATGCGCAAGAAAATGTGCAAGAAAGTTGTCTGTGATATTCCTACGCGCAAGAAAGTTGTCTGTGATATTCCTACGCGCAAGAAAGTAGCGCGTGATATTCCTACGTGCAAGAAAGTAGTGCGTGATATTCCTACGTGCAAGAAAGTAGTGCGTGATATTCCCACGCGCAAGAAAGTAGTGCGTGATATTCCTACGCGCAAGTGAGTAGTGCGTGAAATTTCTACGCGCAAGAAAGTAGTGCGTGGAATTCCTACGCGCAAGAAAGTAGTGTGTGATATTCCTACGCGCAAGAAAGTAGTGCGTGATATTCCTAGGCGCAAGAAAGTAGTGCGTGAAATTCCTACGCGCAAAAAAGTAGTGCGTGATATTCCTACGCGCAAGAAAGTAGTGCGTGAAATTCCTACGCGCAAGAAAGTAGTGCGTGATATTCCTACGCGCAAGAAAGTAGTGCGTAATATTCCTACGCTCAAGAAAGTAGTGCGTGATATTCCTACATGCACGAAAGTAGTGCGTGATATTCCTACGCGCAAGAAAGTAGTGCGTGATATTCCTACGCGCAAGAAAGTAGTCCGTGAAATTCCTACGCGCAAGAAAGTGGTGCGTGATATTCCTACGCGCAAAAAAGTAGTGCCTGATATTCCTACGCGCAAGAAAGTAGTGCGTGATATTCCTACGCGCAAGAAAGTAGTGCGTGAAATTCCTACACGCAAGAAAGTAGTGTGTGATATTCCTGCGCACAAGAAAGTAGTGCGTGATATTCCTACACGCAAGAAAGTAGCGCGTGATATTCCTACGTGCAAGAAAGTAGTGTGTGATATTCCTACGCGCTAGAAAGTAGTGCGTGATATTCCTACGCGCAAAAAAGTGCGCAAGAAAGTAGTCCGTGATATTCCTACGTGCAAGAAAGTAGTGCGTGATATTCCTACGCGCAAAAAAGTAGTGCGTGATATTCCTATGCGCAAGAAAATGTGCAAGAAAGTTGTCTGTGATATTCCTACGCGCAAGAAAGTTGTCTGTGATATTCCTACGCGCAAGAAAGTAGCGCGTGATATTCCTACGTGCAAGAAAGTAGTGCGTGATATTCCTACGTGCAAGAAAGTAGTGCGTGATATTCCCACGCGCAAGAAAGTAGTGCGTGATATTCCTACGCGCAAGTGAGTAGTGCGTGAAATTTCTACGCGCAAGAAAGTAGTGCGTGGAATTCCTACGCGCAAGAAAGTAGTGTGTGATATTCCTACGCGCAAGAAAGTAGTGCGTGATATTCCTAGGCGCAAGAAAGTAGTGCGTGAAATTCCTACGCGCAAAAAAGTAGTGCGTGATATTCCTACGCGCAAGAAAGTAGTGCGTGAAATTCCTACGCGCAAGAAAGTAGTGCGTGATATTCCTACGCGCAAGAAAGTAGTGCGTAATATTCCTACGCTCAAGAAAGTAGTGCGTGATATTCCTACATGCACGAAAGTAGTGCGTGATATTCCTACGCGCAAGAAAGTAGTGCGTGATATTCCTACGCGCAAGAAAGTAGTCTGTGAAATTCCTACGCGCAAGAAAGTGGTGCGTGATATTCCTACGCGCAAAAAAGTAGTGCCTGATATTCCTACGCGCAAGAAAGTAGTGCGTGATATTCCTACGCGCAAGAAAGTAGTGCGTGAAATTCCTACACGCAAGAAAGTAGTGTGTGATATTCCTGCGCACAAGAAAGTAGTGCGTGATATTCCTACACGCAAGAAAGTAGCGCGTGATATTCCTACGTGCAAGAAAGTAGTGTGTGATATTCCTACGCGCTAGAAAGTAGTGCGTGATATTCCTACGCTCAAGAAAGTAGTGCGTGATATTCCTACATGCACGAAAGTAGTGCGTGATATTCCTACGTGCAAGAAAGTAGTGTGTGATATTCCTACGCGCTAGAAAGTAGTGCGTGATATTCCTACGCGCAAAAAAGTGCGCAAGAAAGTAGTCCGTGATATTCCTACGTGCAAGAAAGTAGTGCGTGATATTCCTACGCGCAAAAAAGTAGTGCGTGATATTCCTATGCGCAAGAAAATGTGCAAGAAAGTTGTCTGTGATATTCCTACGCGCAAGAAAGTTGTCTGTGATATTCCTACGCGCAAGAAAGTAGCGCGTGATATTCCTACGTGCAAGAAAGTAGTGCGTGATATTCCTACGTGCAAGAAAGTAGTGCGTGATATTCCCACGCGCAAGAAAGTAGTGCGTGATATTCCTACGCGCAAGTGAGTAGTGCGTGAAATTTCTACGCGCAAGAAAGTAGTGCGTGGAATTCCTACGCGCAAGAAAGTAGTGTGTGATATTCCTACGCGCAAGAAAGTAGTGCGTGATATTCCTAGGCGCAAGAAAGTAGTGCGTGAAATTCCTACGCGCAAAAAAGTAGTGCGTGATATTCCTACGCGCAAGAAAGTAGTGCGTGAAATTCCTACGCGCAAGAAAGTAGTGCGTGATATTCCTACGCGCAAGAAAGTAGTGCGTAATATTCCTACGCTCAAGAAAGTAGTGCGTGATATTCCTACATGCACGAAAGTAGTGCGTGATATTCCTACGCGCAAGAAAGTAGTGCGTGATATTCCTACGCGCAAGAAAGTAGTGCGTGATATTCCTACGCTCAAGAAAGTAGTGCGTGATATTCCTACATGCACGAAAGTAGTGCGTGATATTCCTACGCGCAAGAAAGTAGCGCGTGATATTCCTACGTGCAAGAAAGTAGTGCGTGATATTCCTACGTGCAAGAAAGTAGTGCGTGATATTCCCACGCGCAAGAAAGTAGTGCGTGATATTCCTACGCGCAAGTGAGTAGTGCGTGAAATTTCTACGCGCAAGAAAGTAGTGCGTGGAATTCCTACGCGCAAGAAAGTAGTGTGTGATATTCCTACGCGCAAGAAAGTAGTGCGTGATATTCCTAGGCGCAAGAAAGTAGTGCGTGAAATTCCTACGCGCAAAAAAGTAGTGCGTGATATTCCTACGCGCAAGAAAGTAGTGCGTGAAATTCCTACGCGCAAGAAAGTAGTGCGTGATATTCCTACGCGCAAGAAAGTAGTGCGTAATATTCCTACGCTCAAGAAAGTAGTGCGTGATATTCCTACATGCACGAAAGTAGTGCGTGATATTCCTACGCGCAAGAAAGTAGTGCGTGATATTCCTACGCGCAAGAAAGTAGTCCGTGAAATTCCTACGCGCAAGAAAGTGGTGCGTGATATTCCTACGCGCAAAAAAGTAGTGCCTGATATTCCTACGCGCAAGAAAGTAGTGCGTGATATTCCTACGCGCAAGAAAGTAGTGCGTGAAATTCCTACACGCAAGAAAGTAGTGTGTGATATTCCTGCGCACAAGAAAGTAGTGCGTGATATTCCTACACGCAAGAAAGTAGCGCGTGATATTCCTACGTGCAAGAAAGTAGTGTGTGATATTCCTACGCGCTAGAAAGTAGTGCGTGATATTCCTACGCGCAAAAAAGTGCGCAAGAAAGTAGTCCGTGATATTCCTACGTGCAAGAAAGTAGTGCGTGATATTCCTACGCGCAAAAAAGTAGTGCGTGATATTCCTATGCGCAAGAAAATGTGCAAGAAAGTTGTCTGTGATATTCCTACGCGCAAGAAAGTTGTCTGTGATATTCCTACGCGCAAGAAAGTAGCGCGTGATATTCCTACGTGCAAGAAAGTAGTGCGTGATATTCCTACGTGCAAGAAAGTAGTGCGTGATATTCCCACGCGCAAGAAAGTAGTGCGTGATATTCCTACGCGCAAGTGAGTAGTGCGTGAAATTTCTACGCGCAAGAAAGTAGTGCGTGGAATTCCTACGCGCAAGAAAGTAGTGTGTGATATTCCTACGCGCAAGAAAGTAGTGCGTGATATTCCTAGGCGCAAGAAAGTAGTGCGTGAAATTCCTACGCGCAAAAAAGTAGTGCGTGATATTCCTACGCGCAAGAAAGTAGTGCGTGAAATTCCTACGCGCAAGAAAGTAGTGCGTGAAATTCCTACGTGCAAGAAAGTAGTGCGTGATATTCCTACGCGCAAAAAAGTAGTGCGTGATATTCCTATGCGCAAGAAAATGTGCAAGAAAGTTGTCTGTGATATTCCTACGCGCAAGAAAGTTGTCTGTGATATTCCTACGCGCAAGAAAGTAGCGCGTGATATTCCTACGTGCAAGAAAGTAGTGCGTGATATTCCTACGCGCAAGAAAGTAGTACGTGAAATTCCTACGCGCAAGAAAGTAGTGCGTGATATTCCTACGCGCAAGAAAGTAGTGCGTAATATTCCTACGCTCAAGAAAGTAGTGCGTGATATTCCTACATGCACGAAAGTAGTGCGTGATATTCCTACGCGCAAGAAAGTAGTGCGTGATATTCCTACGCGCAAGAAAGTAGTCCGTGAAATTCCTACGCGCAAGAAAGTGGTGCGTGATATTCCTACGCGCAAAAAAGTAGTGCCTGATATTCCTACGCGCAAGAAAGTAGTGCGTGATATTCCTACGCGCAAGAAAGTAGTGCGTGAAATTCCTACACGCAAGAAAGTAGTGTGTGATATTCCTGCGCACAAGAAAGTAGTGCGTGATATTCCTACACGCAAGAAAGTAGCGCGTGATATTCCTACGTGCAAGAAAGTAGTGTGTGATATTCCTACGCGCTAGAAAGTAGTGCGTGATATTCCTACGCGCAAAAAAGTGCGCAAGAAAGTAGTCCGTGATATTCCTACGTGCAAGAAAGTAGTGCGTGATATTCCTACGCGCAAAAAAGTAGTGCGTGATATTCCTATGCGCAAGAAAATGTGCAAGAAAGTTGTCTGTGATATTCCTACGCGCAAGAAAGTTGTCTGTGATATTCCTACGCGCAAGAAAGTAGCGCGTGATATTCCTACGTGCAAGAAAGTAGTGCGTGATATTCCTACGTGCAAGAAAGTAGTGCGTGATATTCCCACGCGCAAGAAAGTAGTGCGTGATATTCCTACGCGCAAGAAAGTAGTGCGTGATATTCCTACGCGCAAGAAAGTAGTGTGTGATATTCCTGCGCGCAAGAAAGTAGTGCGCGATATTCCTGCGCGCAAGAAAGTAGTGCGTGATATTCCTACACGCAAGAAAGTAGTGCGTGATATTCCTACGCGCAAGAAAGTAGTGCATGATATTCCTCCGCGCAAGAAAGTAGTGCGTGAAATTCCTACGCGCAAGAAAGTAGTGCGTGATATACCTACGCGCAAGAAAGTAGTGCGTGATATTCCTACGCGCAAGAAAGTAGTGCATGATATTCCTCCGCGCAAGAAAGTAGTGCGTGAAATTCCTACGCGCAAGAAAGTAGTGCGTGATATACCTACGCGCAAGAAAGTAGTGCGTGATATTCCTGCGCGCAAGAAAGTAGTGCGTGATATTCCTACGGGCAAGAAAGTAATGCGTGATATTCCTACGCGCAAAAAAGTAGTGCGTGATATTCCTACGCGCAAGAAAGTAGTCCGTCATATTCCTACGCGCAAGAAAGTATTGCGTGATATTCCTACGCGCAAAAAAGTAGTGCGTGATATTCCTACGCGCAAAAAAGTAGTGCGTGATATACCTACGTGCAAGAAAGTAGTGCGTGATATTCCTACGCGCAAGAAAGTAGTGTGTGATATTCATACGCACAAGAAAGTAGTGCGTGATATTCCTACGCGCAAGAAAGTAGTGCGTGATATTCCTACCCGCAAGAAAGTAGTGCGTGATATTCCTACGCTCAAGAAAGTAGTGAGTGATATTCCTACGAGCAAGAAAGTAGTGCGTGATATTCCTACGCGCAAGAAAGTAGTGCGTGATTTTCCTACACGCACGAAAGTAGTGCGTGATATTCCTACGCGCAAGAAAGTAGTGCGTGATATTCCTACGTGCAAGAAAGTAGTGCGTGAAATTCCTATGGGCACGAAAGTAGTGCGTGATATTCCTACGCGCAAAAAAGTAGTGCGTGATATACCTACGCGCAAGAAAGTAGTGCGTGATATTCCTACGCGCAAGAAAGTAGTGCGTGATATTCCTACGGGCAAGAAAGTAGTGCGTGATATTCCTACGCGCAAAAAAGTAGTGCGTGATATACCTACGTGCAAGAAAGTAGTGTGTGATATTCCTACGCGCAAGAAAGTAGTGTGTGATATTCATACGCACAAGAAAGTAGTGCGTGATATTCCTACGCGCAAGAAAGTAGTGCGTGATATTCCTACGCGCAAAAAAGTAGTGCGTGATATTCCTGCGCGCAAGAAAGTAGTGCGCGATATTCATGCGTGCAAGAAAGTAGTGCGTGATATTCCTACACACAAGAAAGTAGTGCGTGATATTCCTACGCGCAAGAAAGTAGTGCATGATATTCCTCCGCGCAAGAAAGTAGTGCGTGAAATTCCTACGCGCAAGAAAGTAGTGCATGATATTCCTACACGCAAGAAAGTAGTGCTTGAAATTCCTACGCGCAAGAAAGTAGTGCGTGATATTCCTAGGCGCAAGAAAGTAGTGCGTGAAATTCCTACGCGCAAAAGAATAGTGCGTGATATTCCTACGCGCAAGAAAGTAGTGCGTGAAATTCCTATGCACAAGAAAGTAGTGCGTGATATTCCTACGCGCAAGAAAGTAGTGCGTGATATTCCTACGCTCAAGAAAGTAGTGAGTGATATTCCTACGAGCAAGAAAGTAGTGCGTGATATTCCTACGTGCAAGAAAGTAGTGCGTGATATTCCTACGCGCAAAAAAATAGTGTGTGATATTCCTACGCGCAAAAAAGTAGTGCGTGAAATTCCTACGCGCAAGAAAGTAGTGCGTGATATTCCTACGCGCAAGAAAGTAGTGCGTGATAATCCTACGCGCAAGAAAATAGTGCGTGATATTCCTACGCGCAAGTAAGTAGTGCGTGAAATTTCTACGCGCAAGAAAGTAGTGCGTGGAATTCCTACGCGCAAGAAAGTAGTGTGTGATATTCCTACGCGCAAGAAAGTAGTGCGTGATATTCCTAGGCGCAAGAAAGTAGTGCGTGAAATTCCTACGCGAAAAAAAGTAGTGCGTGATATTCCTACGCGCAAGAAAGTAGTGCGTGAAATTCCTACGCGCAAGAAAGTAGTGCGTGATATTCCTACGCGCAAGAAAGTAGTGCGTAATATTCCTACGCTCAAGAAAGTAGTGCGTGATATTCCTACATGCACGAAAGTAGCGCGTGATATTCCTACGCGCAAGAAAGTAGTGCGTGATATTCCTACGCGCAAGAAAGTAGTCCGTGAAATTCCTACGCGCAAGAAAGTGGTGCGTGATATTACTACGCGCAAAAAAGTAGTGCCTGATATTCCTACGCGCAAGAAAGTAGTGCGTGATATTCCTACGCGCAAGAAAGTAGTGCGTGAAATTCCTACACGCAAGAAAGTAGTGCGTGATATTCCTACGCGCAAGAAAGTAGTGCGCGATATTCCTACGGGCAAGAAAGTAATGCGTGATATTCCTACGCGCAAAAAAGTAGTGCGTGATATTCCTACGCGCAAGAAAGTGCGCAAGAAAGTAGTCCGTCATAATCCTACGCGCAAGAAAGTAGTGCGTGAAATTCCTACGTGCAGGAAAGTAGTGCGTGATATTCCTACCCGCAAGAAAGTAGTGCGTGATATTCCTACGCTCAAGAAAGTAGTGAGTGATATTCCTACGAGCAAGAAAGTAGTGCGTGATATTCCTACGTGCAAGAAAGTAGTGCGTGATATTCCTACACGCACGAAAGTAGTGCGTGATATTCCTACGCGCAAGAAAGTAGTGCGTGATATTCCTACGTGCAAGAAAGTAGTGCGTGAAATTCCTATGGGCACGAAAGTAGTGCGTGATATTCCTACGCGCAAAAAAGTAGTGCGTGATATACCTACGCGCAAGAAAGTAGTGCGTGATATTCCTACGCGCAAGAAAGTAGTGCGTGATATTCCTACGGGCAAGAAAGTAGTGCGTGATATTCCTACGCGCAAAAAAGTAGTGCGTGATATACCTACGTGCAAGAAAGTAGTGCGTGATATTCCTACGCGCAAGAAAGTAGTGTGTGATATTCATACGCACAAGAAAGTAGTGCGTGATATTCCTACGCGCAAGAAAGTAGTGCGTGATATTCCTACGCGCAAAAAAGTAGTGCGTGATATTCCTGCGCGCAAGAAAGTAGTGCGCGATATTCCTGCATGCAAGAAAGTAGTGCGTGAAATTCCTACACACAAGAAAGTAGTGCGTGATATTCCTACGCGCAAGAAAGTAGTGCATGATATTCCTCCGCGCAAGAAAGTAGTGCGTGAAATTCCTACGCGCAAGAAAGTAGTGCATGATATTCCTACACGCAAGAAAGTAGTGCTTGAAATTCCTACGCGCAAGAAAGTAGTGCGTGATATTCCTAGGCGCAAGAAAGTAGTGCGTGAAATTCCTACGCGCAAAAGAATAGTGCGTGATATTCCTACGCGCAAGAAAGTAGTGCGTGAAATTCCTACGCACAAGAAAGTAGTGCGTGATATTCCTACGCGCAAGAAAGTAGTGCGTGATATTCCTACGCTCAAGAAAGTAGTGAGTGATATTCCTACGAGCAAGAAAGTAGTGCGTGATATTCCTACGCGCAAGAAAGTAGTGCGTGAAATTCCTACACGCAAGAAAGTAGTGTGTGATATTCCTACGGGCAAGAAAGTAGTGCGTGATATTCCTACGCGCAAGAAAGTAGTGCGTGAAATTCCTACGCGCAAGAAAGTAGTGCGTGATATTCCTACGCGCAAGAAAATAGTGTGTGATATTCCTACGCGCAAAAAAGTAGTGCGTGATATTCCTACGCGCAAAAAAGTGCGTAAGAAAGTAGTCCGTGATATTCCTACGTGCAAGAAAGTAGTGCGTGATATTCCTACGCGCATAAAAGTAGTGCGTGATATTCCTATGCGCAAGAAAATGCGCAAGAAAGTTGTCTGTGATATTCCTACGCACAAGAAAGTTGTCTGTGATATTCCTACGCGCAAGAAAGTAGTGCGTGATATTCCTACGTGCAAGAAAGTAGTGCGTGATATTCCTACGTGCAAGAAAGTAGTGCGTGATATTCCTACGCGCAAAAAAATAGTGTGTGATATTCCTACGCGCAAAAAAGTAGTGCGTGAAATTCCTACGCGCAAGAAAGTAGTGTGTGATATTCCTACGCGCAAGAAAGTAGTGCGTGATAATCCTACGCGCAAGAAAATAGTGCGTGATATTCCTACGCGCAAGTGAGTAGTGCGTGAAATTTCTACGCGCAAAAAAGTAGTGCGTGGAATTCCTACGCGCAAGAAAGTAGTGTGTGATATTCCTACGCGCAAGAAAGTAGTGCGTGATATTCCTAGGCGCAAGAAAGTAGTGCGTGAAATTCCTACGCGCAAAAAAGTAGTGCGTGATATTCCTACGCGCAAGAAAGTAGTGCGTGAAATTCCTACGCGCAAGAAAGTAGTGCGTGATATTCCTACGCGCAAGAAAGTAGTGCGTAATATTCCTACGCTCAAGAAAGTAGTGCGTGATATTCCTACATGCACGAAAGTAGTGCGTGATATTCCTACGCGCAAGAAAGTAGTGCGTGATATTCCTACGCGCAAGAAAGTAGTCCATGAAATTCCTACGCGCAAGAAAGTGGTGCGTGATATTCCTACGCGCAAAAAAGTAGTGCCCGATATTCCTACGCGCAAGAAAGTAGTGCGTGATATTCCTACGCGCAAGAAAGTAGTGCGTGAAATTCCTGCACGCAAGAAAGTAGTGTGTGATATTCCTGCGCACAAGAAAGTAGTGTGTGATATTCCTACGCGCTAGAAAGTAGTGCGTGATATTCCTACGCGCAAAAAAGTGCGCAAGAAAGTAGTCCGTGATATTCCTACGTGCAAGAAAGTAGTGCGTGATATTCCTACGCGCATTAAAGTAGTGCGTGATATTCCTATGCGCAAGAAAATGTGCAAGAAAGTTGTCTGTGATATTCCTACGCGCAAGAAAGTTGTCTGTGATATTCCTACGCGCAAGAAAGTAGCGCGTGATATTCCTACGTGCAAGAAAGTAGTGCGTGATATTCCTACGTGCAAGAAAGTAGTGCGTGATATTCCCACGCGCAAGAAAGTAGTGCGTGATATTCCTACGCGCAAGAAAGTAGCGCGTGATATTCCTACGTGCAAGAAAGTAGTGCGTGATATTCCTACGTGCAAGAAAGTAGTGCGTGATATTCCCACGCGCAAGAAAGTAGTGCGTGATATTCCTACGCGCAAGAAAGTAGTGCGTGATATTCCTACGCGCAAGAAAGTAGTGTGTGATATTCCTACGCGCAAAAAAGTAGTGCGTGATATTCCTACGCGCAAGAAAGTAGTGCGTGAAATTCCTACGCGCAAGAAAGTAGTGCGTGATATTCCTACGCGCAAGAAAGTAGTGCGTAATATTCCTACGCTCAAGAAAGTAGTGCGTGATATTCCTACATGCACGAAAGTAGTGCGTGATATTCCTACGCGCAAGAAAGTAGTGCGTGATATTCCTACGCGCAAGAAAGTAGTCCATGAAATTCCTACGCGCAAGAAAGTGGTGCGTGATATTCCTACGCGCAAAAAAGTAGTGCCCGATATTCCTACGCGCAAGAAAGTAGTGCGTGATATTCCTACGTGCAAGAAAGTAGTGCGTGAAATTCCTACACGCAAGAAAGTAGTGTGTGATATTCCTGCGCACAAGAAAGTAGTGTGTGATATTCCTACGCGCTAGAAAGTAGTGCGTGATATTCCTACGCGCAAAAAAGTGCGCAAGAAAGTAGTCCGTGATATTCCTACGTGCAAGAAAGTAGTGCGTGATATTCCTACGCGCATTAAAGTAGTGCGTGATATTCCTATGCGCAAGAAAATGTGCAAGAAAGTTGTCTGTGATATTCCTACGCGCAAGAAAGTTGTCTGTGATATTCCTACGCGCAAGAAAGTAGCGCGTGATATTCCTACGTGCAAGAAAGTAGTGCGTGATATTCCTACGTGCAAGAAAGTAGTGCGTGATATTCCCACGCGCAAGAAAGTAGTGCGTGATATTCCTACGCGCAAGAAAGTAGTGCGTGATATTCCTACGCGCAAGAAAGTAGTGTGTGATATTCCTGCGCGCAAGAAAGTAGTGCGCGATATTCCTGCGCGCAAGAAAGTAGTGCGTGATATTCCTACACGCAAGAAAGTAGTGCGTGATATTCCTACGCGCAAGAAAGTAGTGCATGATATTCCTCCGCGCAAGAAAGTAGTGCGTGAAATTCCTACGCGCAAGAAAGTAGTGCGTGATATACCTACGCGCAAGAAAGTAGTGCGTGATATTCCTACGCGCAAGAAAGTAGTGCATGATATTCCTCCGCGCAAGAAAGTAGTGCGTGAAATTCCTACGCGCAAGAAAGTAGTGCGTGATATACCTACGCGCAAGAAAGTAGTGCGTGATATTCCTACGCGCAAGAAAGTAGTGCGTGATATTCCTACGGGCAAGAAAGTAATGCGTGATATTCCTACGCGCAAAAAAGTAGTGCGTGATATTCCTACGCGCAAGAAAGTAGTCCGTCATATTCCTACGCGCAAGAAAGTAGTGCGTGATATTCCTACGCGCAAAAAAGTAGTGCGTGATATTCCTACGCGCAAAAAAGTAGTGCGTGATATACCTACGTGCAAGAAAGTAGTGCGTGATATTCCTACGCGCAAGAAAGTAGTGTGTGATATTCATACGCACAAGAAAGTAGTGCGTGATATTCCTACGCGCAAGAAAGTAGTGCGTGATATTCCTACCCGCAAGAAAGTAGTGCGTGATATTCCTACGCTCAAGAAAGTAGTGAGTGATATTCCTACGAGCAAGAAAATAGTGCGTGATATTCCTACGCGCAAGAAAGTAGTGCGTGATATTCCTACACGCACGAAAGTAGTGCGTGATATTCCTACGCGCAAGAAAGTAGTGCGTGATATTCCTACGTGCAAGAAAGTAGTGCGTGAAATTCCTATGGGCACGAAAGTAGTGCGTGATATTCCTACGCGCAAAAAAGTAGTGCGTGATATACCTACGCGCAAGAAAGTAGTGCGTGATATTCCTACGCGCAAGAAAGTAGTGCGTGATATTCCTACGGGCAAGAAAGTAGTGCGTGATATTCCTACGCGCAAAAAAGTAGTGCGTGATATACCTACGTGCAAGAAAGTAGTGCGTGATATTCCTACGCGCAAGAAAGTAGTGTGTGATATTCATACGCACAAGAAAGTAGTGCGTAATATTCCTACGCGCAAGAAAGTAGTGCGTGATATTCCTACGCGCAAAAAAGTAGTGCGTGATATTCCTGCGCGCAAGAAAGTATTGCGCGATATTCCTGCGTGCAAGAAAGTAGTGCGTGATATTCCTACACACAAGAAAGTAGTGCGTGATATTCCTACGCGCAAGAAAGTAGTGCATGATATTCCTCCGCGCAAGAAAGTAGTGCGTGAAATTCCTACGCGCAAGAAAGTAGTGCATGATATTCCTACACGCAAGAAAGTAGTGCTTGAAATTCCTACGCGCAAGAAAGTTGTGCGTGATATTCCTAGGCGCAAGAAAGTAATGCGTGAAATTCCTACGCGCAAAAGAATAGTGCGTGATATTCCTACGCGCAAGAAAGTAGTACGTGAAATTCCTACGCACAAGAAAGTAGTGCGTGATATTCCTACGCGCAAGAAAGTAGTGCGTGATATTCCTACGCTCAAGAAAGTAGTGAGTGATATTCCTACGAGCAAGAAAGTAGTGCGTGATATTCCTACGCGCAAGAAAGTAGTGCGTGAAATTCCTACACGCAAGAAAGTAGTGTGTGATATTCCTACGCGCAAGAAAGTAGTGTGTGATATTCCTACGCGCAAGAAAGTAGTGCGTGAAATTCCTACGCGCAAGAAAGTAGTGCGTGATATTCCTACGCGCAAGAAAATAGTGTGTGATATTCCTACGCGCAAAAAAGTAGTGCGTGATATTCCTACGCGCAAAAAAGTGCGTAAGAAAGTAGTCCGTGATATTCCTACGTGCAAGAAAGTAGTGCGTGATATTCCTACGCGCAAAAAAGTAGTGCGTGATATTCCTATGCGCAAGAAAATGCGCAAGAAAGTTGTCTGTGATATTCCTACGCGCAAGAAAGTTGTCTGTGATATTCCTACGCGCAAGAAAGTAGTGCGTGATATTCCTACGTGCAAGAAAGTAGTGCGTGATATTCCTACGCGCAAAAAAATAGTGTGTGATATTCCTACGCGCAAAAAAGTAGTGCATGAAATTCCTACGCGCAAGAAAGTAGTGCGTGATATTCCTACGCGCAAGAAAGTAGTGCGTGATAATCCTACGCGCAAGAAAATAGTGCGTGATATTCCTACGCGCAAGTAAGTAGTGCGTGAAATTTCTACGCGCAAGAAAGTAGTGCGTGGAACTCCTACGCGCAAGAAAGAAGTGTGTGATATTCCTACGCGCAAGAAAGTAGTGCGTGATATTCCTAGGCGCAAGAAAGTAGTGCGTGAAATTCCTAGGCGCAAAAAAGTAGTGCGTGATATTCCTACGTGCAAGAAAGTAGTGCGTGAAATTCCTACGCGCAAGAAAGTAGTGCGTGATATTCCTACGCGCAAGAAAGTAGTGCGTAATATTCCTACGCTCAAGAAAGTAGTGCGTGATATTCCTACATGCACGAAAGTAGTGCGTGATATTCCTACGCGCAAGAAAGTAGTGCGTGATATTCCTACGCGCAAGATAGTAGTCCGTGAAATTCCTACGCGCAAGAAAGTGGTGCGTGATATTACTACGCGCAAAAAAGTAGTGCCTGATATTCCTACGCGCAAGAAAGTAGTGCGTGATATTCCTACGCGCAAGAAAGTAGTGCGTGAAATTCCTACACGCAAGAAAGTAGTGCGTGATATTCCTACGCGCAAGAAAGTAGTGCGTGATATTCCTACGGGCAAGAAAGTAATGCGTGATATTCCTACGCGCAAAAAAGTAGTGCGTGATATTCCTACGCGCAAGAAAGTGCGCAAAAAAGTAGTCCGTCATATTCCTACGCGCAAGAAAGTAGTGCGTGAAATTCCTACGTGCAAGAAAGTAGTGCGTGATATTCCTACCCGCAAGAAAGTAGTGCGTGATATTCCTACGCTCAAGAAAGTAGTGAGTGATATTCCTACGAGCAAGAAAGTAGTGCGTGATATTCCTACGTGCAAGAAAGTAGTGCGTGATATTCCTACACGCACGAAAGTAGTGCGTGATATTCCTACGCGCAAGCAAGTAGTGCGTGATATTCCTACGTGCAAGAAAGTAGTGCGTGAAATTCCTATGGGCATGAAAGTAGTGCGTGATATTCCTACGCGCAAAAAAGTAGTGCGTGATATACCTACGCGCAAGAAAGTAGTGCGTGATATTCCTACGCGCAAGAAAGTAGTGCGTGATATTCCTACGGGCAAGAAAGTAGTGCGTGATATTCCTACGCGCAAAAAAGTAGTGCGTGATATACCTACGTGCAAGAAAGTAGTGCGTGATATTCCTACGCGCAAGAAAGTAGTGTGTGATATTCATACGCACAAGAAAGTAGTGCGTGATATTCCTACGCGCAAGAAAGTAGTGCGTGATATTCCTACGCGCAAAAAAGTAGTGCGTGATATTCCTGCGCGCAAGAAAGTAGTGCGCGATATTCCTACATGCAAGAAAGTAGTGCGTGAAATTCCTACACACAAGAAAGTAGTGCGTGATATTCCTACGCGCAAGAAAGTAGTGCATGATATTCCTCCGCGCAAGAAAGTAGTGCGTGAAATTCCTACGCGCAAGAAAGTAGTGCATGATATTCCTACACGCAAGAAAGTAGTGCTTGAAATTCCTACGCGCAAGAAAGTAGTGCGTGATATTCCTAGGCGCAAGAAAGTAGTGCGTGAAATTCCTACGCGCAAAAGAATAGTGCGTGATATTCCTACGCGCAAGAAAGTAGTGCGTGAAATTCCTACGCACAAGAAAGTAGTGCGTGATATTCCTACGAGCAAGAAAGTAGTGCGTGATATTCCTACGCTTAAGAAAGTAGTGAGTGATATTCCTACGAGCAAGAAAGTAGTGCGTGATATTCCTACGCGCGAGAAAGTAGTGCGTGAAATTCCTACACGCAAGAAAGTAGTGTGTGATATTCCTACGCGCAAGAAAGTAGTGTGTGATATTCCTACGCGCAAGAAAGTAGTGCGTGAAATTCCTACACGCAAGAAAGTAGTGTGTGATATTCCTACGCGCAAGAAAATAGTGTGTGATATTCCTACGCGCAAAAAAGTAGTGCGTGATATTCCTACGCGCAAAAAAGTGCGTAAGAAAGTAGTCCGTGATATTCCTACGTGCAAGAAAGTAGTGCGTGATATTCCTACGCGCAAAAAAGTAGTGCGTGATATTCCTATGCGCAAGAAAATGCGCAAGAAAGTTGTCTGTGATATTCCTACGCGCAAGAAAGTTGTCTGTGATATTCCTACGCGCAAGAAAGTAGTGCGTGATATTCCTACGTGCAAGAAAGTAGTGCGTGATATTCCTACGTGCAAGAAAGTAGTGCGTGATATTCCTACGCGCAAAAAAATAGTGTGTGATATTCCTACGCGCAAAAAAGTAGTGCGTGAAATTCCTACGCGCAAGAAAGTAGTGCGTGATATTCCTACGCGCAAGAAAGTAGTGCGTGATAATCCTACGCGCAAGAAAATAGTGCGTGATATTCCTACGCGCAAGTAAGTAGTGCGTGAAATTTCTACGCGCAAGAAAGTAGTGCGTGGAACTCCTACGCGCAAGAAAGTAGTGTGTGATATTCCTACGCGCAAGAAAGTAGTGCGTGATATTCCTAGGCGCAAGAAAGTAGTGCGTGAAATTCCTAGGCGCAAAAAAGTAGTGCGTGATATTCCTACGTGCAAGAAAGTAGTGCGTGAAATTCCTACGCGCAAGAAAGTAGTGCGTGATATTCCTACGCGCAAGAAAGTAGTGCGTAATATTCCTACGCTCAAGAAAGTAGTGCGTGATATTCCTACATGCACGAAAGTAGTGCGTGATATTCCTACGCGCAAGAAAGTAGTGCGTGATATTCCTACGCGCAAGATAGTAGTCCGTGAAATTCCTACGCGCAAGAAAGTGGTGCGTGATATTACTACGCGCAAAAAAGTAGTGCCTGATATTCCTACGCGCAAGAAAGTAGTGCGTGATATTCCTACGCGCAAGAAAGTAGTGCGTGAAATTCCTACACGCAAGAAAGTAGTGCGTGATATTCCTACGCGCAAGAAAGTAGTGCGTGATATTCCTACGGGCAAGAAAGTAATGCGTGATATTCCTACGCGCAAAAAAGTAGTGCGTGATATTCCTACGCGCAAGAAAGTGCGCAAAAAAGTAGTCCGTCATATTCCTACGCGCAAGAAAGTAGTGCGTGAAATTCCTACGTGCAAGAAAGTAGTGCGTGATATTCCTACCCGCAAGAAAGTAGTGCGTGATATTCCTACGCTCAAGAAAGTAGTGAGTGATATTCCTACGAGCAAGAAAGTAGTGCGTGATATTCCTACGTGCAAGAAAGTAGTGCGTGATATTCCTACACGCACGAAAGTAGTGCGTGATATTCCTACGCGCAAGCAAGTAGTGCGTGATATTCCTACGTGCAAGAAAGTAGTGCGTGAAATTCCTATGGGCACGAAAGTAGTGCGTGATATTCCTACGCGCAAAAAAGTAGTGCGTGATATACCTACGCGCAAGAAAGTAGTGCGTGATATTCCTACGCGCAAGAAAGTAGTGCGTGATATTCCTACGGGCAAGAAAGTAGTGCGTGATATTCCTACGCGCAAAAAAGTAGTGCGTGATATACCTACGTGCAAGAAAGTAGTGCGTGATATTCCTACGCGCAAGAAAGTAGTGTGTGATATTCATACGCACAAGAAAGTAGTGCGTGATATTCCTACGCGCAAGAAAGTAGTGCGTGATATTCCTACGCGCAAAAAAGTAGTGCGTGATATTCCTGCGCGCAAGAAAGTAGTGCGCGATATTCCTGCATGCAAGAAAGTAGTGCGTGAAATTCCTACACACAAGAAAGTAGTGCGTGATATTCCTACGCGCAAGAAAGTAGTGCATGATATTCCTCCGCGCAAGAAAGTAGTGCGTGAAATTCCTACGCGCAAGAAAGTAGTGCATGATATTCCTACACGCAAGAAAGTAGTGCTTGAAATTCCTACGCGCAAGAAAGTAGTGCGTGATATTCCTAGGCGCAAGAAAGTAGTGCGTGAAATTCCTACGCGCAAAAGAATAGTGCGTGATATTCCTACGCGCAAGAAAGTAGTGCGTGAAATTCCTACGCACAAGAAAGTAGTGCGTGATATTCCTACGCGCAAGAAAGTAGTGCGTGATATTCCTACGCTTAAGAAAGTAGTGAGTGATATTCCTACGAGCAAGAAAGTAGTGCGTGATATTCCTACGCGCAAGAATGTAGTGCGTGAAATTCCTACACGCAAGAAAGTAGTGTGTGATATTCCTACGCGCAAGAAAGTAGTGTGTGATATTCCTACGCGCAAGAAAGTAGTGCGTGAAATTCCTACACGCAAGAAAGTAGTGTGTGATATTCCTACGCGCAAGAAAATAGTGTGTGAAATTCCTACGCGCAAAAAAGTAGTGCGTGATATTCCTACGCGCAAAAAAGTGCGTAAGAAAGTAGTCCGTGATATTCCTACGTGCAAGAAAGTAGTGCGTGATATTCCTACGCGCAAAAAAGTAGTGCGTGATATTCCTATGCGCAAGAAAATGCGCAAGAAAGTTGTCTGTGATATTCCTACGCGCAAGAAAGTTGTCTGTGATATTCCTACGCGCAAGAAAGTAGTGCGTGATATTCCTACGTGCAAGAAAGTAGTGCGTGATATTCCTACGTGCAAGAAAGTAGTGCGTGATATTCCTACGCGCAAAAAAATAGTGTGTGATATTCCTACGCGCAAAAAAGTAGTGCGTGAAATTCCTACGCGCAAGAAAGTAGTGCGTGATATTCCTACGCGCAAGAAAGTAGTGCGTGATAATCCTACGCGCAAGAAAATAGTGCGTGATATTCCTACGCGCAAGTAAGTAGTGCGTGAAATTTCTACGCGCAAGAAAGTAGTGCGTGGAATTCCTACGCGCAAGAAAGTAGTGTGTGATATTCCTACGCGCAAGAAAGTAGTGCGTGATATTCCTAGGCGCAAGAAAGTAGTGCGTGAAATTCCTACGCGCAAAAAAGTAGTGCGTGATATTCCTACGCGCAAGAAAGTAGTGCGTGAAATTCCTACGCGCAAGAAAGTAGTGCGTGATATTCCTACGCGCAAGAAAGTAGTGCGTAATATTCCTACGCTCAAGAAAGTAGAGCGTGATATTCCTACATGCACGAAAGTAGTGCGTGATATTCCTACGCGCAAGAAAGTAGTGCGTGATATTCCTACGCGCAAGAAAGTAGTCCGTGAAATTCCTACGCGCAAGAAAGTGGTGCGTGATATTCCTACGCGCAAAAAAGTAGTGCCTGATATTCCTACGCGCAAGAAAGTAGTGCGTGATATTCCTACGCGCAAGAAAGTAGTGCGTGAAATTCCTACACGCAAGAAAGTAGTGTGTGATATTCCTGCGCACAAGAAAGTAGTGCGTGATATTCCTACACGCAAGAAAGTAGCGCGTGATATTCTTACGTGCAAGAAAGTTGTGTGTGATATTCCTACGCGCAAGAAAGTAGTGTGTGATATTCCTACGCGCAAGAAAGTAGTGCGTAAAATTCCTACGCGCAAGAAAGTAGTGCGTGATATTCCTACGCGCAAGAAAATAGTGTGTGATATTCCTACGCGCAAAAAAGTAGTGCGTGATATTCCTACGCGCAAAAAAGTGCGCAAGAAAGTAGTCCGTGATATTCCTACGTGCAAGAAAGTAGTGCGTAATATTCCTACGCGCAAAAAAGTAGTGCGTGATATTCCTATGCGCAAGAAAATGCGCAAGAAAGTTGTCTGTGATATTCCTACGCGCAAGAAAGTTGTCTGTGATATTCCTACGCGCAAGAAAGTAGTGCGTGATATTCCTACGTGCAAGAAAGTAGTGCGTGATATTCCTACGTGCAAGAAAGTAGTGCGTGATATTCCTACGCGCAAAAAAATAGTGTGTGATATTCCTACGCGCAAAAAAGTAGTGCGTGAAATTCCTACGCGCAAGAAAGTAGTGCGTGATATTCCTACGCGCAAGAAAGTAGTGCGTGATAATCCTACGCGCAAGAAAATAGTGCGTGATACTCCTACGCGCAAGTGAGTAGTGCGTAAAATTTCTACGCGCAAGAAAGTAGTGCGTGGAATTCCTACGCGCAAGAAAGTAGTGTGTGATATTCCTACGCGCAAGAAAGTAGTGTGTGATATTCCTAGGCGCAAGAAAGTAGTGCGTGAAATTCCTACGCGCAAAAAAGTAGTGCGTGATATTCCTACGCGCAAGAAAGTAGTGCGTGAAATTCCTACGCGCAAGAAAGTAGTGCGTGATATTCCTACGCGCAAGAAAGTAGTGCGTAATATTCCTACGCTCAAGAAAGTAGTGCGTGATATTCCTACATGCACGAAAGTAGTGGGTGATATTCCTACGCGCAAGAAAGTAGTCCGTGAAATTCCTACGCGCAAGAAAGTGGTGCGTGATATTCCTACGCGCAAAAAAGTAGTGCCTGATATTCCTACGCGCAAGAAAGTAGTGCGTGATATTCCTACGCGCAAGAAAGTAGTGCGTGAAATTCCTACACGCAAGAAAGTAGTGTGTGATATTCCTGCGCACAAGAAAGTAGTGCGTGATATTCCTACACGCAAGAAAGTAGCGCGTGATATTCTTACGTGCAAGAAAGTAGTGTGTGATATTCCTACGCGCAAGAAAGTAGTGTGTGATATTCCTACGCGCAAGAAAGTAGTGCGTAAAATTCCTACGCGCAAGAAAGTAGTGCGTGATATTCCTACGCGCAAGAAAATAGTGTGTGATATTCCTACGCGCAAAAAAGTAGTGCGTGATATTCCTACGCGCAAAAAAGTGCGCAAGAAAGTAGTCCGTGATATTCCTACGTGCAAGAAAGTTGTGCGTAATATTCCTACGCGCAAAAAAGTAGTGCGTGATATTCCTATGCGCAAGAAAATGCGCAAGAAAGTTGTCTGTGATATTCCTACGCGCAAGAAAGTTGTCTGTGATATTCCTACGCGCAAGAAAGTAGTGCGTGATATTCCTACGTGCAAGAAAGTAGTGCGTGATATTCCTACGTGCAAGAAAGTAGTGCGTGATATTCCTACGCGCAAAAAAATAGTGTGTGATATTCCTACGCGCAAAAAAGTAGTGCGTGAAATTCCTACGCGCAAGAAAGTAGTGCGTGATCTTCCTACGCGCAAGAAAGTAGTGCGTGATATTCCTACGCGCAAGAAAGTAGTCCGTGAAATTCCTACGCGCAAGAAAGTGGTGCGTGATATTCCTACGCGCAAAAAAGTAGTGCAAGAAAATAGTGCGTGATACTCCTACGCGCAAGTGAGTAGTGCGGGAAATTTCTACGCGCAAGAAAGTAGTGTGTGGAATTCCTACGCGCAAGAAAGTAGTGTGTGATATTCCTACGCGCAAGAAAGTAGTGCGTGATATTCCTAGGCGCAAGAAAGTAGTGCGTGAAATTCCTACGCGCAAAAAAGTAGTGCGTGATATTCCTACGCGCAAGAAAGTAGTGCGTGAAATTCCTACGTGCGTGATATTCCTACGCGCAAAAAAATAGTGTGTGATATTCCTACGCGCAAAAAAGTAGTGCGTGAAATTCCTACGCGCAAGAAAGTAGTGCGTGATATTCCTACGCGCAAGAAAGTAGTGCGTGATATTCCTATGCGCAAGAAAGTAGTGCGTAATATTCCTACGCTCAAGAAAGTAGTGCGTGATATTCCTACATGCACGAAAGTAGTGCGTGATATTCCTACGCGCAAGAAAGTAGTGCGTGATATTCCTACGCGCAAGAAAGTAGTCCGTGAAATTCCTACGCGCAAGAAAGTGGTGCGTGATATTCCTACGCGCAAAAAAGTAGTGCCTGATATTCCTACGCGCAAGAAAGTAGTGTGTGATATTCCTACGCGCAAGAAAGTAGTGCGTGAAATTCCTACACGCAAGAAAGTAGTGTGTGATATTCCTGCGCACAAGAAAGTAGTGCGTGATATTCCTACACGCAAGAAAGTAGCGCGTGATATTCCTACGTGCAAGAAAGTAGTGTGTGATATTCCTACGCGCAAGAAAGTAGTGCGTGAAATTCCTACGCGCAAGAAAGTAGTGCGTGATATTCCTACGCGCAAGAAAATAGTGCGTGATATTCCTACGCGCAAAAAAGTAGTGCGTGATATTCCTACGCCCAAAAAAGTGCGCAAGAAAGTAGTCCGTGATATTCCTACGTGCAAGAAAGTAGTGCGTGATATTCCTACGCGCAAGAAAGTAGTGCGTGATATTCCTACGCGCAAGAAAGTAGTGCGTGATATTCCTACGCGCAAAAAAGTAGTGTGTGATATTCCTGCGCGCAAGAAAGTAGTGCGCGATATTCCTGCGCGCAAGAAAGTAGTGCGTGATATTCCTGCACGCAAGAAAGTAGTGCATGATATTCCTCCGCGCAAGAAAGTAGTGCGTGAAATTCCTACGCGCAAGAAAGTAGTGCGTGATATACCTACGCGCAAGAAAGTAGTGCGTGATATTCCTACGCGCAAGAAAGTAGTGCATGATATTCCTCCGCGCAAGAAAGTAGTGCGTGAAATTCCTACGCGCAAGAAAGTAGTGCGTGATATACCTACGCGCAAGAAAGTAGTGCGTGATATTCCTACGCGCAAGAAAGTAGTGCGTGATATTCCTACGGGCAAGAAAGTAATGCGTGATATTCCTACGCGCAAAAAAATAGTGTGTGATATTCCTACGCGCAAGAAAGTGCGCAAGAAAGTAGTCCGTGATATTCCTACGCGCAAGAAAGTAGTGCGTGATATTCCTACGCGCAAGAAAGTAGTGCGTGATATTCCTACGCTCAAGAAAGTAGTGAGTGATATTCCTACGAGCAAGAAAGTAGTGCGTGAAATTCCTACGCGCAAGAAAGTAGTGCGTGATATTCCTACGCGCAAGAATGTAGTGCGTGATATTCCTACACGCACGAAAGTAGTGCGTGATATTCCTACGCGCAAGAAAGTAGTGCGTGATATTCCTACGTGCAAGAAAGTAGTGCGTGAAATTCCTATGGGCAAGAAAGTAGTGCGTGATATTCCTACGCGCAAAAAAGTAGTGCGTGATATACCTAAGCGCAAGAAAGTAGTGCGTGATATTCCTACGCGCAAGAAAGTAGTGCGTGATATTCCTACGGGCAAGAAAGTAGTGCGTGATATTCCTACGTGCAAAAAAGTAGTGCGTGATATACCTACGTGCAAGAAAGTAGTGCGTGATATTCCTACGCGCAAGAAAGTAGTGTGTGATATTCATACGCACAAGAAAGTAGTGCGTGATATTCCTACGCGCAAGAAAGTAGTGCGTGATATTCCTACGCGCAAGAAAGTAGTGCGTGATATTCCTGCGCGCAAGAAAGTAGTGCACGATATTCCTGCGCGCAAGAAAGTAGTGCGTGATATTCCTACACACAAGAAAGTAGTGCGTGATATTCCTACGCGCAAGAAAGTAGTGCATGATATTCCTCCGCGCAAGAAAGTAGTGCGTGAAATTCCTACGCGCAAGAAAGTAGTGCGTGATATTCCTACACGCAAGAAAGTAGTGCTTGAAATTCCTAAGCGCAAGAAAGTAGTGCGTGATATTCCTAGGCGCAAGAAAGTAGTGCGTGAAATTCCTACGCGCAAAAAAATAGTGCGTGATATTCCTACGCGCAAGAAAGTAGTGCGTGAAATTCCTACGCACAAGAAAGTAGTGCGTGATATTCCTACGCGCAAGAAAGTAGGGCGTGATATTCGTACGCTCAAGAAAGTAGTGAGTGATATTCCTACGAGCAAGAAAGTAGTGCGTGATATTCCTACGCGCAAGAAAGTAGTGCGTGAAATTCCTACACGCAAGAAAGTAGTGTGTGATTTTCCTACGGGCAAGAAAGTAGTGCGTGATATTCCTACGTGCAAAAAAGTAGTGCGTGATATACCTACGTGCAAGAAAGTAGTGCGTGATATTCCTACGCGCAAGAAAGTAGTGTGTGATATTCATACGCACAAGAAAGTAGTGCGTGATATTCCTACGCGCAAGAAAGTAGTGCGTGATATTCCTACGCGCAAGAAAGTAGTGCGTGATATTCCTGCGCGCAAGAAAGTAGTGCACGATATTCCTGCGCGCAAGAAAGTAGTGCGTGATATTCCTACACACAAGAAAGTAGTGCGTGATATTCCTACGCGCAAGAAAGTAGTGCATGATATTCCTCCGCGCAAGAAAGTAGTGCGTGAAATTCCTACGCGCAAGAAAGTAGTGCGTGATATTCCTACACGCAAGAAAGTAGTGCTTGAAATTCCTAAGCGCAAGAAAGTAGTGCGTGATATTCCTAGGCGCAAGAAAGTAGTGCGTTAAATTCCTACGCGCAAAAAAATAGTGCGTGATATTCCTACGCGCAAGAAAGTAGTGCGTGAAATTCCTACGCACAAGAAAGTAGTGCGTGATATTCCTACGCGCAAGAAAGTAGGGCGTGATATTCGTACGCTCAAGAAAGTAGTGAGTGATATTCCTACGAGCAAGAAAGTAGTGCGTGATATTCCTACGCGCAAGAAAGTAGTGCGTGAAATTCCTACACGCAAGAAAGTAGTGTGTGATTTTCCTACGCGCAAGAAAGTAGTGTGTGATATTCCTACGCGCAAGAAAGTAGTGCGTGAAATTCCTACACGCAAGAAAGTAGTGCGTGATATTCCTACGCGCAAGAAAATAGTGTGTGATATTCCTACGCGCAAAAAAGTAGTGCGTGATATTCCTACGCGCAAAAAAGTGCGCAAGAAAGTAGTCCGTGATATTCCTACGTGCAAGAAAGTAGTGCGTGATATTCCTACGAGCAAAAAAGTAGTGCGTGATATTCCTATGCGCAAGAAAATGTGCAAGAAAGTTGTCTGTGATATTCCTACGCGCAAGAAAGTTGTCTGTGATATTCCTACGCGCAAGAAAGTAGTGCGTGATATTCCTACGTGCAAGAAAGTAGTGCGTGATATTCCTACGTGCAAGAAAGTAGTGCGTGATATTCCTACGCGCAAAAAAATAGTGTGTGATATTCCTACGCGCAAAAAAGTAGTGCGTGAAATTCATACGCGCAAGAAAGTAGTGCGTGATATTCCTACGCGCAAGAAAGTAGTGCGTGATAATCCTACGCGCAAGAAAGTTGTGCGTGATATTCCTACGCGCAAGTAAGTAGTGCGTGAAATTTCTACGCGCAAGGAAGTAGTGCGTGCAATTCCTACGCGCAAGAAAGTAGTGTGTGATATTCCTACGCGCAAGAAAGTAGTGCGTGATATTCCTAGGCGCAAGAAAGTAGTGCGCGAAATTCCTACGCGCAAAAAAGTACTGCGTGATATTCCAACGCGCAAGAAAGTAGTGCGTGAAATTCCTACGCGCAAGAAAGTAGTGCGTGATATTCCTACGCGCAAGAAAGTAGTGCGTGATATTCCTACGCTCAAGAAAGTAGTGCGTGATATTCCTACATGCACGAAAGTAGTGCGTGATATTCCTACGCGCAAGAAAGTAGTGCGTGATATTCCTACGCGCAAGAAAGTAGTCCGTGAAATTCCTACGCGCAAGAAAGTGGTGCGTGATATTTCTACGCGCAAAAAAGTAGTGCCTGATATTCCTACGCGCAAGAAAGTAGTGCGTGATATTCCTACGCGCAAGAAAGTAGTGCGTGAAATTCCTACGCGCAAGAAAGTAGTGCGTGATATTCTTACGCGCAAGAAAATAGTGCGTGATATTGCTACGCGCAAAAAAGTAGTGCGTGATATTCCTACGCGCAAAAAAGTGCGCAAGAAAGTAGTCCGTGATATTCCTACGTGCAAGAAAGTAGTGCGTGATATTCCTACGCGCAAGAAAGTAGTGCGTGATATTCCTACGCGCAAGAAAGTAGTGCGTGATATTCCTACGCGCAAGTAAGTAGTGCGTGAAATTTCTACGCGCAAGAAAGTAGTGCGTGGAATTCCTACGCGCAAGAAAGTAGTGCGTGATATTCCTACGCGCAAGAAAGTAGTGCGTGATATTCCTAGGCGCAAGAAAGTAGTGCGTGAAATTCCTACGCGCAAAAAAGTAGTGCGTGATATTCCTACGCGCAAGAAAGTAGTGCGTGAAATTTCTACGCGCAAGAAAGTAGTGCGTGATACTCCTACGCGCAAGAAAGTTGTGCGTGATATTCCTACGCGCAAGTAAGTAGTGCGTGAAATTTCTACGCGCAAGGAAGTAGTGCGTGCAATTCCTACGCGCAAGAAAGTAGTGTGTGATATTCCTACGCGCAAGAAAGTAGTGCGTGATATTCCTAGGCGCAAGAAAGTAGTGCGCGAAATTCCTACGCGCAAAAAAGTACTGCGTGATATTCCAACGCGCAAGAAAGTAGTGCGTGAAATTCCTACGCGCAAGAAAGTAGTGCGTGATATTCCTACGCGCAAGAAAGTAGTGCGTGATATTCCTACGCTCAAGAAAGTAGTGCGTGATATTCCTACATGCACGAAAGTAGTGCGTGATATTCCTACGCGCAAGAAAGTAGTGCGTGATATTCCTACGCGCAAGAAAGTAGTCCGTGAAATTCCTACGCGCAAGAAAGTGGTGCGTGATATTTCTACGCGCAAAAAAGTAGTGCCTGATATTCCTACGCGCAAGAAAGTAGTGCGTGATATTCCTACGCGCAAGAAAGTAGTGCGTGAAATTCCTACGCGCAAGAAAGTAGTGCGTGATATTCTTACGCGCAAGAAAATAGTGCGTGATATTGCTACGCGCAAAAAAGTAGTGCGTGATATTCCTACGCGCAAAAAAGTGCGCAAGAAAGTAGTCCGTGATATTCCTACGTGCAAGAAAGTAGTGCGTGATATTCCTACGCGCAAGAAAGTAGTGCGTGATATTCCTACGCGCAAGAAAGTAGTGCGTGATATTCCTACGCGCAAGTAAGTAGTGCGTGAAATTTCTACGCGCAAGAAAGTAGTGCGTGGAATTCCTACGCGCAAGAAAGTAGTGCGTGATATTCCTACGCGCAAGAAAGTAGTGCGTGATATTCCTAGGCGCAAGAAAGTAGTGCGTGAAATTCCTACGCGCAAAAAAGTAGTGCGTGATATTCCTACGCGCAAGAAAGTAGTGCGTGAAATTTCTACGCGCAAGAAAGTAGTGCGTGATACTCCTATGCGCAAGAAAGTAGTGCGTGATATTCCTACGCTCAAGAAAGTAGTGAGTGATATTCCTACGAGCAAGAAAGTAGTGCGTGATAATCCTACGCGCAAGAAAGTAGTGCGTGATATTCCTACGCGCAAGTAAGTAGTGCGTGAAATTTCTACGCGCAAGAAAGTAGTGCGTGGAATTCCTACGCGCAAGAAAGTAGTGTGTGATATTCCTACGCACAAGAAAGTAGTGCGTGATATTCCTAGGCGCAAGAAAGTAATGCGTGAAATTCCTACGCGCAAAAAAGTAGTGTGTGATATTCCTACGCGCAAGAAAGTAGTGAGTGAAATTCCTACGCGCAAGAAAGTAGTGCGTGATATTCCTACGCGCAAGAAAGTAGTGCGTGATATTCCTACGCTCAAGAAAGTAGTGCGTGATATTCATACACGCACGAAAGTAGTGCGTGATATTCCTACGCGCAAGAAAGTAGTGCGTGATATTCCCACGCGCAAGAAAGTAGCCCGTGAAATTCCTACGCGCAAGAAAGTGGTGGGTGATATTCCTACGCGCAAAATAGTAGTGCCTTATATTCCTACGCGCAAGAAAGTAGTGCGTGATATTCCTACGCGCAAAAAAGTGCGCAAGAAAGTAGTCCGTGATATTCCTACGTGCAAGAAAGTAGTGCGTGATATTCCTACGCGCAAAAAAGTAGTGCGTGATATTCCTACGCGCAAGAAAGTAGTGCGTGAAATTTCTACGCGCAAGAAAGTAGTGCGTGATATTCCTATGCGCAAGAAAGTAGTGCGTGATATTCCTACGCTCAAGAAAGTAGTGAGTGATATTCCTACGAGCAAGAAAGTAGTGCGTGATAATCCTACGCGCAAGAAAGTAGTGCGTGATATTCCTACGCGCAAGTAAGTAGTGCGTGAAATTTCTACGCGCAAGAAAGTAGTGCGTGGAATTCCTACGCGCAAGAAAGTAGTGTGTGATATTCCTACGCGCAAGAAAGTAGTGCGTGATATTCCTAGGCGCAAGAAAGTAATGCGTGAAATTCCTACGCGCAAAAAAGTAGTGTGTGATATTCCTACGCGCAAGAAAGTAGTGAGTGAAATTCCTACGCGCAAGAAAGTAGTGCGTGATATTCCTACGCGCAAGAAAGTAGTCCGTGAAATTCCTACGCGCAAGAAAGTGGTGCGTGATATTTCTACGCGCAAAAAAGTAGTGCCTGATATTCCTACGCGCAAGAAAGTAGTGCGTGATATTCCTACGCGCAAGAAAGTAGTGCGTGAAATTCCTACGCGCAAGAAAGTAGTGCGTGATATTCTTACGCGCAAGAAAATAGTGCGTGATATTGCTACGCGCAAAAAAGTAGTGCGTGATATTCCTACGCGCAAAAAAGTGCGCAAGAAAGTAGTCCGTGATATTCCTACGTGCAAGAAAGTAGTGCGTGATATTCCTACGCGCAAGAAAGTAGTGCGTGATATTCCTACGCGCAAGAAAGTAGTGCGTGATATTCCTACGCGCAAGTAAGTAGTGCGTGAAATTTCTACGCGCAAGAAAGTAGTGCGTGGAATTCCTACGCGCAAGAAAGTAGTGCGTGATATTCCTACGCGCAAGAAAGTAGTGCGTGATATTCCTAGGCGCAAGAAAGTAGTGCGTGAAATTCCTACGCGCAAAAAAGTAGTGCGTGATATTCCTACGCGCAAGAAAGTAGTGCGTGAAATTTCTACGCGCAAGAAAGTAGTGCGTGATACTCCTATGCGCAAGAAAGTAGTGCGTGATATTCCTACGCTCAAGAAAGTAGTGAGTGATATTCCTACGAGCAAGAAAGTAGTGCGTGATAATCCTACGCGCAAGAAAGTAGTGCGTGATATTCCTACGCGCAAGTAAGTAGTGCGTGAAATTTCTACGCGCAAGAAAGTAGTGCGTGGAATTCCTACGCGCAAGAAAGTAGTGTGTGATATTCCTACGCACAAGAAAGTAGTGCGTGATATTCCTAGGCGCAAGAAAGTAATGCGTGAAATTCCTACGCGCAAAAAAGTAGTGTGTGATATTCCTACGCGCAAGAAAGTAGTGAGTGAAATTCCTACGCGCAAGAAAGTAGTGCGTGATATTCCTACGCGCAAGAAAGTAGTGCGTGATATTCCTACGCTCAAGAAAGTAGTGCGTGATATTCATACACGCACGAAAGTAGTGCGTGATATTCCTACGCGCAAGAAAGTAGTGCGTGATATTCCCACGCGCAAGAAAGTAGCCCGTGAAATTCCTACGCGCAAGAAAGTGGTGGGTGATATTCCTACGCGCAAAATAGTAGTGCCTTATATTCCTACGCGCAAGAAAGTAGTGCGTGATATTCCTACGCGCAAAAAAGTGCGCAAGAAAGTAGTCCGTGATATTCCTACGTGCAAGAAAGTAGTGCGTGATATTCCTACGCGCAAAAAAGTAGTGCGTGATATTCCTACGCGCAAGAAAGTAGTGCGTGAAATTTCTACGCGCAAGAAAGTAGTGCGTGATATTCCTATGCGCAAGAAAGTAGTGCGTGATATTCCTACGCTCAAGAAAGTAGTGAGTGATATTCCTACGAGCAAGAAAGTAGTGCGTGATAATCCTACGCGCAAGAAAGTAGTGCGTGATATTCCTACGCGCAAGTAAGTAGTGCGTGAAATTTCTACGCGCAAGAAAGTAGTGCGTGGAATTCCTACGCGCAAGAAAGTAGTGTGTGATATTCCTACGCGCAAGAAAGTAGTGCGTGATATTCCTAGGCGCAAGAAAGTAATGCGTGAAATTCCTACGCGCAAAAAAGTAGTGTGTGATATTCCTACGCGCAAGAAAGTAGTGAGTGAAATTCCTACGCGCAAGAAAGTAGTGCGTGATATTCCTACGCGCAAGAAAGTAGTGCGTGATATTCCTACGCTCAAGAAAGTAGTGCGTGATATTCCTACACGCACGAAAGTAGTGCGTGATATTCCTACGCGCAAGAAAGTAGTGCATGATATTCCCACGCGCAAGAAAGTAGTTAGTGAAATTCCTACGCGCAAGAAAGTGGTGGGTGATATTCCTACGCGCAAAATAGTAGTGCCTTATATTCCTACGCGCAAGAAAGTAGTGCGTGATATTCCTACGCGCAAAAAAGTGCGCAAGAAAGTAGTCCGTGATATTCCTACGTGCAAGAAAGTAGTGTGTGATATTCCTACGCGCAAAAAAGTAGTGCGTGATATTCCTACGCACAAGAAAATGCGCAAGAAAGTTGTCTGTGAGATTCCTCCGCGCAATAAAGTAGTGCGTGATATTCCTACGTGCAAGAAAGTAGTGCGTGATATTCCTACGCGCAAGAAAGTAGTGCGTGATATTCCTACGTGCAAGAAAGTAGTGCGTGATATTCCTATGCGCAAAAAAATAGTGTGTGATATTCCTACGCGCAAAAAAGTAGTGCGGGAAATTCCTACGCGCAAGAAAGTAGTGCGTGATATTCCTACACGCAAGAAAGTAGTGCGTGATATTCCTACGCGCAAGAAAGTAGTGCATGATATTCCTCCGCGCAAGAAAGTAGTGCGTGAAATTCCTACGCGCAAGAAAGTAGTCCGTGATATTCCTACGTGCAAGAAAGTAGTGCGTGATATTCCTACGCGCAAGAAAGTAGTGCGTGATATTCCTACGCGCAAGAAAGTAGTGCGTGATATTCCTACGCGCAAGTAAGTAGTGCGTGAAATTTCTACGCGCAAGAAAGTAGTGCGTGGAATTCCTACGCGCAAGAAAGTAGTGCGTGATATTCCTACGCGCAAGAAAGTAGTGCGTGATATTCCTAGGCGCAAGAAAGTAGTGCGTGAAATTCCTACGCGCAAAAAAGTAGTGCGTGATATTCCTACGCGCAAGAAAGTAGTGCGTGAAATTTCTACGCGCAAGAAAGTAGTGCGTGATACTCCTATGCGCAAGAAAGTAGTGCGTGATATTCCTACGCTCAAGAAAGTAGTGAGTGATATTCCTACGAGCAAGAAAGTAGTGCGTGATAATCCTACGCGCAAGAAAGTAGTGCGTGATATTCCTACGCGCAAGTAAGTAGTGCGTGAAATTTCTACGCGCAAGAAAGTAGTGCGTGGAATTCCTACGCGCAAGAAAGTAGTGTGTGATATTCCTACGCACAAGAAAGTAGTGCGTGATATTCCTAGGCGCAAGAAAGTAATGCGTGAAATTCCTACGCGCAAAAAAGTAGTGTGTGATATTCCTACGCGCAAGAAAGTAGTGAGTGAAATTCCTACGCGCAAGAAAGTAGTGCGTGATATTCCTACGCGCAAGAAAGTAGTGCGTGATATTCCTACGCTCAAGAAAGTAGTGCGTGATATTCATACACGCACGAAAGTAGTGCGTGATATTCCTACGCGCAAGAAAGTAGTGCGTGATATTCCCACGCGCAAGAAAGTAGCCCGTGAAATTCCTACGCGCAAGAAAGTGGTGGGTGATATTCCTACGCGCAAAATAGTAGTGCCTTATATTCCTACGCGCAAGAAAGTAGTGCGTGATATTCCTACGCGCAAAAAAGTGCGCAAGAAAGTAGTCCGTGATATTCCTACGTGCAAGAAAGTAGTGCGTGATATTCCTACGCGCAAAAAAGTAGTGCGTGATATTCCTACGCGCAAGAAAGTAGTGCGTGAAATTTCTACGCGCAAGAAAGTAGTGCGTGATATTCCTATGCGCAAGAAAGTAGTGCGTGATATTCCTACGCTCAAGAAAGTAGTGAGTGATATTCCTACGAGCAAGAAAGTAGTGCGTGATAATCCTACGCGCAAGAAAGTAGTGCGTGATATTCCTACGCGCAAGTAAGTAGTGCGTGAAATTTCTACGCGCAAGAAAGTAGTGCGTGGAATTCCTACGCGCAAGAAAGTAGTGTGTGATATTCCTACGCGCAAGAAAGTAGTGCGTGATATTCCTAGGCGCAAGAAAGTAATGCGTGAAATTCCTACGCGCAAAAAAGTAGTGTGTGATATTCCTACGCGCAAGAAAGTAGTGAGTGAAATTCCTACGCGCAAGAAAGTAGTGCGTGATATTCCTACGCGCAAGAAAGTAGTGCGTGATATTCCTACGCTCAAGAAAGTAGTGCGTGATATTCCTACACGCACGAAAGTAGTGCGTGATATTCCTACGCGCAAGAAAGTAGTGCATGATATTCCCACGCGCAAGAAAGTAGTTAGTGAAATTCCTACGCGCAAGAAAGTGGTGGGTGATATTCCTACGCGCAAAATAGTAGTGCCTTATATTCCTACGCGCAAGAAAGTAGTGCGTGATATTCCTACGCGCAAAAAAGTGCGCAAGAAAGTAGTCCGTGATATTCCTACGTGCAAGAAAGTAGTGTGTGATATTCCTACGCGCAAAAAAGTAGTGCGTGATATTCCTACGCACAAGAAAATGCGCAAGAAAGTTGTCTGTGAGATTCCTCCGCGCAATAAAGTAGTGCGTGATATTCCTACGTGCAAGAAAGTAGTGCGTGATATTCCTACGCGCAAGAAAGTAGTGCGTGATATTCCTACGTGCAAGAAAGTAGTGCGTGATATTCCTATGCGCAAAAAAATAGTGTGTGATATTCCTACGCGCAAAAAAGTAGTGCGGGAAATTCCTACGCGCAAGAAAGTAGTGCGTGATATTCCTCCGCGCAAGAAAGTAGTGCGTGAAATTCCTACGCGCAAGAAAGTAGTGCGTGATATACCTACGCGCAAGAAAGTAGTGCGTGATATTCCTACGCGCAAGAAAGTAGTGCGTGATATTCCTACGCGCAAGAAAGTAGTGCGTGATATTCCTACGCTCAAGAAAGTAGTGCGTGATATTCCTACACGCACGAAAGTAGTGCGTGATATTCCTACGCGCAAGAAAGTAGTGCGTGATATTCCTATGCGCAAGAAAGTAGTCCGTGAAATTCCTACGCGCAAGAAAGTGGTGGGTGATATTCCTACGCGCAAAAAAGTAGTGCCTTATATTCCTACGCGCAAGAAAGTAGTGCGTGATATTCCTACGCGCAAAAAAGTGCGCAAGAAAGTAGTCCATGATATTCCTACGTGCAAGAAAGTAGTGCGTGATATTCCTGCGCGCAAGAAAGTAGTGCGTGATATTCCTACGCACAAGAAAATGCGCAAGAAAGTTGTCTGTGATATTCCTACGCGCAATAAAGTAGTGCGTGATATTCCTACGTGCAAGAAAGTAGTGCGTGATATTCCTACGCTCAAGAAAGTAGTGTGTGATATTCCTATGTGCAAGAAAGTAGTGCGTTATATTCCTACGCGCAAAAAAATAGTGTGTGATATTCCTACGCGCAAAAAAGTAGTGCGTGAAATTCCTACGCGCAAGAAAGTAGTGCGTGATATTCCTACGCGCAAGAAAGTAGTGCGTGATATTCCTACGCGCAAGTAAGTAGTGCGTGAAATTTCTACGCGCAAGAAAGTAGTGCGTGGAATTCCTACGCGCAAGAAAGTAGTGCGTGATATTCCTACGCGCAAGAAAGTAGTGCGTGATATTCCTACGCGCAAGAAGGTAGTGCATGATATTCCTCTGCGCAAGAAAGTAGTGCGTGAAATTCCTACGCGCAAGAAAGTAGTGCGTGATATACCTACGCGCAAGAAAGTAGTGCGTGATATTCCTACGCGCAAGAAAGTAGTGCGTGATATTCCTACGCGCAAGAAAGTAGTGCGTGATATTCCTACGCTCAAGAAAGTAGTGCGTGATATTCCTACACGCACGAAAGTAGTGCGTGATATTCCTACCCGCAAGAAAGTAGTGCGTGATATTCCTATGCGCAAGAAAGTAGTAAGTGAAATTCCTACGCGCAAGAAAGTGGTGGGTGATATTCCTACGCGCAAAAAAGTAGTGCCTTATATTCCTACGCGCAAGAAAGTAGTGCGTGATATTCCTACGCGCAAAAAAGTGCGCAAGAAAGTAGTCCGTGATATTCCTACGTGCAAGAAAGTAGTGCGTGATATTCCTACGCACAAAAAAGTAGTGCGTGATATTCCTACGCACAAGAAAATGCGCAAGAAAGTTGTCTGTGATATTCCTACGCGCAATAAAGTAGTGCGTGATATTCCTACGTGCAAGAAAGTAGTGCGTGATATTCCTACGCTCAAGAAAGTAGTGTGTGATATTCCTACGTGCAAGAAAGTAGTGCGTTATATTCCTACGCGCAAAAAAATAGTGTGTGATATTCCTACGCGCAAAAAAGTAGTGCGTGAAATTCCTACGCGCAAGAAAGTAGTGCGTGATATTCCTACGCGCAAGAAAGTAGTGCGTGATATTCCTACGCGCAAGTAAGTAGTGCGTGAAATTTCTACGCGCAAGAAAGTAGTGCGTGGAATTCCTACGCGCAAGAAAGTAGTGCGTGATATTCCTACGCGCAAGAAAGTAGTGCGTGATATTCCTACGCGCAAGAAAATAGTGCGTGATATTCCTATGCGCAAAAAAGTAGTGCGTGATATTCCTACGCGCAAGAAAGTAGTGCATGATATTCCTCCGCGCAATAAAGTAGTGCGTGAAATTCCTACGCGCAAGAAAGTAGTGCGTGATATACCTAGGCGAAAGAAAGTAGTGCGTGATATTCCTACACGCACGAAAGTAGTGCGTGATATTCCTACGCGCAAGAAAGTAGTGCGTGATATTCCTACGCGCAAGAAAGTAGTGCGTGAAATTCCTACGCGCAAGAAAGTAGTGCATGATATTCCTACGGGCAAGAAAGTAGTGCGTGATATTCCTACGCGCAAAAAAGTAGTGCGTGATATACCTACGCGCAAGAAAGTAGTGCGTGATATTCCTACGCGCAAGAAAGTAGTGTGTGATATTCATACGCACAAGAAAGTAGTGCGTGATATTCCTACGCGCAAGAAAGTAGTGCGTGATATTCCTACGCGCAAGAAAGTAGTGTGTGATATTCCTGCGCGCAAGAAAGTAGTGCGCGATATTCCTGCGCGCAAGAAAGTAGTGCGTGATATTCCTACACGCAAGAAAGTAGTGCGTGATATTCCTACGCGCGAGAAAGTAGTGCATGATATTCCTCCGCGCAAGAAAGTAGTGCGTGAAATTCCTACGCGCAAGAAAGTAGTGCGTGATATACCTACGCGCAAGAAAGTAGTGCGTGATATTCCTACGCGCAAGAAAGTAGTGCGTGATATTCCTACGCGCAAGAAAGTAGTGCGTGATATTCCTACGCTCAAGAAAGTAGTGCGTGATATTCCTACACGCACGAAAGTAGTGCGTTATATTCCTACGCGCAAGAAAGTAGTGCGTGATATTCCTACGCGCAAGAAAGTAGTCCGTGAAATTCCTACGCGCAAGAAAGTGGTGGGTGATATTCCTACGCGCAAAAAAGTAGTGCCTTATATTCCTACGCGCAAGAAAGTAGTGCGTGATATTCCTACGCGCAAAAAAGTGCGCAAGAAAGTAGTCCGTGATATTCCTACGTGCAAGAAAGTAGTGCGTGATATTCCTATGCGCAAAAAAGTAGTGCGTGATATTCCTACGCACAAGAAAATGCGCAAGAAAGTTGTCTGTGATATTCCTACGCGCAATAAAGTAGTGCGTGATATTCCTACGTGCAAGAAAGTAGTGCGTGATATTCCTACGCGCAAGAAAGTAGTGCGTGATATTCCTACGTGCAAGAAAGTAGTGCGTGATATTCCTACGCGCAAAAAAATAGTGTGTGATATTCCTACGCGCAAAAAAGTAGTGCGTGAAATTCCTACGCGCAAGAAAGTAGTGCGTGATATTCCTACACGTAAGAAAGTAGTGCGTGATATTCCTACGCGCAAGAAAGTAGTGCATGATATTCTTCCGCGCAAGAAAGTAGTGTGTGAAATTCCTACGCGCAAGAAAGTAGTGCGTGATATTCCTACGCGCAAGAAAGTAGTGCGTGATATTCCTACGCTCAAGAAAGTAGTGCGTGATATTCCTACACGCACGAAAGTAGTGCGTGATATTCCTACGCGCAAGAAAGTAGTGCGTGATATTCCTACGCGCAAGAAAGTAGTTCGTGAAATTCCTACGCGCAAGAAAGTGGTGGGTGATATTCCTACGCGCAAAAAAGTAGTGCCTTATATTCCTACGCGCAAGAAAGTAGTGCATGATATTCCTACGCGCAAAAAAGTGCGCAAGAAAGTAGTCCGTGATATTCCTACGTGCAAGAAAGTAGTGCGTGATATTCCTACGCGCAAAAAAGTAGTGCGTGATATTCCTACGCACAAGAAAATGCGCAAGAAAGTTGTCTGTGATATTCCTACGCGCAATAAAGTAGTGCGTGATATTCCTACGTGCAAGAAAGTAGTGCGTGATATTCCTACGCGCAAGAAAGTAGTGCGTGATATTCCTACGTGCAAGAAAGTAGTGCGTGATATTCCTACGCGCAAAAAAATAGTGTGTGATATTCCTACGCGCAAAAAAGTAGTGCGTGAAATTCCTATGCGCAAGAAAGTAGTGCGTGATATTCCTACGCGCAAGAAAGTAGTGCGTAATATTTCTACGCGCAAGAAAGTAGTGCGTGATATTCCTACGCGCAAGAAAGTAGTGCGTGATATTCCTACGCGCAAGAAAATAGTGCGTGATATTCCTACGCGCAAAAAAGTAGTGCGTGATATTCCTACGCGCAAAAAAGTGCGCAAGAAAGTAGTCCGTGATATTCCTACGTGCAAGAAAGTAGTGCGTGATATTCCTACGTGCAAAAAAGTAGTGCGTGATAGTCCTACGCACAAGAAAATGCGCAAGAAAGTTGTCTGTGATATTCCTACGCGCAATAAAGTAGTGCGTGATATTCCTACGTGCAAGAAAGTAGTGCGTGATATTCCTACGCGCAAGAAAGTAGTGCGTGATATTCCTACGTGCAAGAAAGTAGTGCGTGATTTTCCTACGCGCAAAAAAATAGTGTGTGATATTCCTACGCGCAAAAAAGTAGTGCGTGAAATTCCTACGCGCAAGAAAGTAGTGCGTGATATTCCTACGCGCAAGAAAGTAGTGCGTGATATTCCTACGCGCAAGTAAGTAGTGCGTGAAATTTCTACGCGCAAGAAAGTAGTGCGTGGAATACCTACGCGCAAGAAAGTAGTGCGTGATATTCCTACGCGCAAGAAAGTAGTGCGTGATATTCCTAGGCGCAAGAAAGTAGTGCGTGAAATTCCTACGCGCAAAAAAGTAGTGCGTGATATTCCTACGCGCAAGAAAGTAGTGCGTGAAATTCCTACGCGCAAGAAAGTAGTGCGTGATATTCCTACGCGCAAGAAAGTAGTGCGTGATATTCCTACGCTCAAGAAAGTAGTGAGTGATATTCCTACGAGCAAGAAAGTAGTGCGTGATATTCCTACGCGCAAAAAAGTAGTGCGTGATATTCCTACGCACAAGAAAATGCGCAAGAAAATTGTCTGTGATATTCCTACGCGCAATAAAGTAGTGCGTGATATTCCTACGCGCAAGAAAGTAGTGCGTGATATTCCTACGCGCAAGAAAGTAGTGTGTGATATTCCTGCGCGCAAGAAAGTAGTGCGCGATATTCCTGCGCGCAAGAAAGTAGTGCGTGATATTCCTACACGCAAGAAAGTAGTGCGTGATATTCCTACGCGCGAGAAAGTAGTGCATGATATTCCTCCGCGCAAGAAAGTAGTGCGTGAAATTCCTACGCGCAAGAAAGTAGTGCGTGATATACCTACGCGCAAGAAAGTAGTGCGTGATATTCCTACGCGCAAGAAAGTAGTGCGTGATATTCCTACGCGCAAGAAAGTAGTGCGTGATATTCCTACGCTCAAGAAAGTTGTGCGTGATATTCCTACACGCACGAAAGTAGTGCGTGATATTCCTACGCGCAAGAAAGTAGTGCGTGATATTCCTACGCGCAAGAAAGTAGTCCGTGAAATTCCTGCGCGCAAGAAAGTGGTGGGTGATATTCCTACGCGCAAAAAATTAGTGCCTTATATTCCTACGCGCAAGAAAGTAGTGTGTGATATTCCTACGCGCAAAAAAGTGCGCAAGAAAGTAGTCCGTGATATTCCTACGTGCAAAAAAGTAGTGCGTGATATTCCTATGCGCAAAAAAGTAGTGCGTGATATTCCTACGCACAAGAAAATGCGCAAGAAAGTTGTCTGTGATATTCCTACGCGCAATAAAGTAGTGCGTGATATTCCTACGTGCAAGAAAGTAGTGCGTGATATTCCTACGCGCAAGAAAGTAGTGCGTGATATTCCTACGTGCAAGAAAGTAGTGCGTGATATTCCTACGCGCAAGAAAGTAGTGCGTGATATTCCTACATGCAAGAAAGTAGTGCGTGATATTCCTACGCGCAAAAAAATAGTGTGTGATATTCCTACGCGCAAAAAAGTAGTGCGTGAAATTCCTACGCGCAAGAAAGTAGTGCGTGATATTCCTACGCGCAAGAAAGTAGTGCGTAATATTTCTACGCGCAAGAAATTAGTGCGTGATATTCCTACGCGCAAGAAAGTAGTGCGTGATATTCCTACTCGCAAGAAAATAGTGCGTGATATTCCTACGCGCAAAAAAGTAGTGCGTGATATTCCTACGCGCAAAAAAGTGCGCAAGAAAGTAGTCCGTGATATTCCTACGTGCAAGAAAGTAGTGCGTGATATTCCTACGCGCAAAAAAGTAGTGCGTGATAGTCCTACGCACAAGAAAATGCGCAAGAAAGTTGTCTGTGATATTCCTACGCGCAATAAAGTAGTGCGTGATATTCCTACGTGCAAGAAAGTAGTGCGTGATATTCCTACGCGCAAGAAAGTAGTGCGTGATATTCCTACGTGCAAGAAAGTAGTGCGTGATATTCCTACGCGCAAAAAAATAGTGTGTGATATTCCTACGCGCAAAAAAGTAGTGCGTGAAATTCCTACGCGCAAGGAAGTAGTGCGTGATATTCCTACGCGCAAGAAAGTAGTGCGTAATATTTCTACGCGCAAGAAAGTAGTGTGTGATATTCCTACGTGCAAGAAAGTAGTGCGTGATTTTCCTACGCGCAAAAAAATAGTGTGTGATATTCCTACGCGCAAAAAAGTAGTGCGTGAAATTCCTACGCGCAAGAAAGTAGTGCGTGATATTCCTACGCGCAAGAAAGTAGTGCGTGATATTCCTACGCGCAAGTAAGTAGTGCGTGAAATTTCTACGCGCAAGAAAGTAGTGCGTGGAATTCCTACGCGCAAGAAAGTAGTGCGTGATATTCCTACGCGCAAGAAAGTAGTGCGTGATATTCCTAGGCGCAAGAAAGTAGTGCGTGAAATTCCTACGCGCAAAAAAGTAGTGCGTGATATTCCTACGCGCAAGAAAGTTGTGCGTGAAATTCCTACGCGCAACAAAGTAGTGCGTGATATTCCTACGCGCAAGAAAGTAGTGCGTGATATTCCTACGCTCAAGAAAGTAGTGAGTGATATTCCTACGAGCAAGAAAGTAGTGCGTGATATTCCTACGCTCAAAAAAGTAGTGCGTGATATTCCTACGCACAAGAAAATGCGCAAGAAAATTGTCTGTGATATTCCTACGCGCAATAAAGTAGTGCGTGATATTCCTACGTGCAAGAAAGTAGTGCGTGATATTCCTACGCGCAAGAAAGTAGTGCGTAAAATTCCTACGCGCAAGAAAGTAGTGCGTGATATTCCTACGCGCAAGAAAGTAGTGCGTGATATTCCTACGCGCAAGTAAGTAGTGCGTGATATTTCTACGCGCAAGAAAGTAGTGCGTGGAATTCCTACGCGCAAGAAAGTAGTGCGTGATATTCCTATGCGCAAGAAAATAGTGCGTGATATTCCTACGCGCAAAAAAGTAGTGCGTGATATTCCTACGCGCAAAAAAGTGCGCAAGAAAGTAGTCCGTGATATTCCTACGTGCAAGAAAGTAGTGCGTGATATTCCTACGCGCAAAAAAGTAGTGCGTGATAGTCCTACGCACAAGAAAATGCGCAAGAAAGTCGTCTGTGATATTCCTACGCGCAATAAAGTAGTGCGTGATATTCCTACGTGCAAGAAAGTAGTGCGTGATATTCCTACGCGCAAGAAAGTAGTGCGTGATATTCCTACGTGCAAGAAAGTAGTGCGTGATTTTCCTACGCACAAAAAAATAGTGTGTGATATTCCTACGCGCAAAAAAGTAGTGCGTGAAATTCCTACGCGCAAGAAAGTAGTGCGTGATATTCCTACGCGCAAGAAAGTAGTGCGTGATATTCCTACGCGCAAGAAAGTAGTGCGTGATTTTCCTATGCACAAAAAAATAGTGTGTGATATTCCTACGCGCAAAAAAGTAGTGCGTGAAATTCCTACGCGCAAGAAAGTAGTGCGTGATATTCCTACGCGCAAGAAAGTAGTGCGTGATATTCCTACGCGCAAGAAAGTAGTGCGTGATATTCCTAGGCGCAAGAAAGTAGTGCGTGAAATTCCTACGCGCAAAAAAGTAGTGCGTGATATTCCTACGCGCAAGAAAGTAGTGCGTGATATACCTACGCGCAAGAAAGTAGTGCGTGATATTCCTACGCGCAAGAAAGTAGTGCGTGATATTCCTACGCGCAAGAAAGTAGTGCGTGATATTCCTACGCTCAAGAAAGTTGTGCGTGATATTCCTACACGCACGAAAGTAGTGCGTGATATTCCTACGCGCAAGAAAGTAGTGCGTGATATTCCTACGCGCAAGAAAGTAGTCCGTGAAATTCCTGCGCGCAAGAAAGTGGTGGGTGATATTCCTACGCGCAAAAAATTAGTGCCTTATATTCCTACGCGCAAGAAAGTAGTGTGTGATATTCCTACGCGCAAAAAAGTGCGCAAGAAAGTAGTCCGTGATATTCCTACGTGCAAAAAAGTAGTGCGTGATATTCCTATGCGCAAAAAAGTAGTGCGTGATATTCCTACGCACAAGAAAATGCGCAAGAAAGTTGTCTGTGATATTCCTACGCGCAATAAAGTAGTGCGTGATATTCCTACGTGCAAGAAAGTAGTGCGTGATATTCCTACGCGCAAGAAAGTAGTGCGTGATATTCCTACGTGCAAGAAAGTAGTGCGTGATATTCCTACGCGCAAAAAAATAGTGTGTGATATTCCTACGCGCAAAAAAGTAGTGCGTGAAATTCCTACGCGCCAGAAAGTAGTGCGTGATATTCCTACACGTAAGAAAGTAGTGCGTGATATTCCTACGCGCAAGAAAGTAGTGCATGATATTCCTCCGCGCAAGAAAGTAGTGCGTGAAATTCCTACGCGCAAGAAAGTAGTGCGTGATATTCCTACGCGCAAGAAAGTAGTGCGTGATATTCCTACGCTCAAGAAAGTAGTGCGTGATATTCCTACACGCACGAAAGTAGTGCGTGATATTCCTACGCGCAAGAAAGTAGTTCGTGATATTCCTACGCGCAAGAAAGTAGTCCGTGAAATTCCTACGCGCAAGAAAGTGGTGGGTGATATTCCTACGCGCAAAAAAGTAGTGCCTTATATTCCTACGCGCAAGAAAGTAGTGCATGATATTCCTACGCGCAAAAAAGTGCGCAAGAGAGTAGTCCGTGATATTCCTACGTGCAAGAAAGTAGTGCGTGATATTCCTACGCGCAAAAAAGTAGTGCGTGATATTCCTACGCACAAGAAAATGCGCAAAAAAGTTGTCTGTGATGTTCCTACGCGCAATAAAGTAGTGCGTGATATTCCTACGTGCAAGAAAGTAGTGCGTGATATTCCTACGAGCAAGAAAGTAGTGCGTGATATTCCTACATGCAAGAAAGTAGTGCGTGATATTCCTACGCGCAAAAAAATAGTGTGTGATATTCCTACGCGCAAAAAAGTAGTGCGTGAAATTCCTACGCGCAAGAAAGTAGTGCGTGATATTCCTACGCGCAAGAAAGTAGTGCGTAATATTTCTACGCGCAACAAAGTAGTGCGTGATATTCCTACGCGCAAGAAAGTAGTGCGTGATATTCCTACGCTCAAGAAAGTAGTGAGTGATATTCCTACGAGCAAGAAAGTAGTGCGTGATATTCCTACGCTCAAAAAAGTAGTGCGTGATATTCCTACGCACAAGAAAATGCGCAAGAAAATTGTCTGTGATATTCCTACGCGCAATAAAGTAGTGCGTGATATTCCTACGTGCAAGAAAGTAGTGCGTGATATTCCTACGCGCAAGAAAGTAGTGCGTAAAATTCCTACGCGCAAGAAAGTAGTGCGTGATATTCCTACGCGCAAGAAAGTAGTGCGTGATATTCCTACGCGCAAGTAAGTAGTGCGTGATATTTCTACGCGCAAGAAAGTAGTGCGTGGAATTCCTACGCGCAAGAAAGTAGTGCGTGATATTCCTATGCGCAAGAAAATAGTGCGTGATATTCCTACGCGCAAAAAAGTAGTGCGTGATATTCCTACGCGCAAAAAAGTGCGCAAGAAAGTAGTCCGTGATATTCCTACGTGCAAGAAAGTAGTGCGTGATATTCCTACGCGCAAAAAAGTAGTGCGTGATAGTCCTACGCACAAGAAAATGCGCAAGAAAGTCGTCTGTGATATTCCTACGCGCAATAAAGTAGTGCGTGATATTCCTACGTGCAAGAAAGTAGTGCGTGATATTCCTACGCGCAAGAAAGTAGTGCGTGATATTCCTACGTGCAAGAAAGTAGTGCGTGATTTTCCTACGCACAAAAAAATAGTGTGTGATATTCCTACGCGCAAAAAAGTAGTGCGTGAAATTCCTACGCGCAAGAAAGTAGTGCGTGATATTCCTACGCGCAAGAAAGTAGTGCGTGATATTCCTACGCGCAAGAAAGTAGTGCGTGATTTTCCTATGCACAAAAAAATAGTGTGTGATATTCCTACGCGCAAAAAAGTAGTGCGTGAAATTCCTACGCGCAAGAAAGTAGTGCGTGATATTCCTACGCGCAAGAAAGTAGTGCGTGATATTCCTACGCGCAAGAAAGTAGTGCGTGATATTCCTAGGCGCAAGAAAGTAGTGCGTGAAATTCCTACGCGCAAAAAAGTAGTGCGTGATATTCCTACGCGCAAGAAAGTAGTGCGTGATATACCTACGCGCAAGAAAGTAGTGCGTGATATTCCTACGCGCAAGAAAGTAGTGCGTGATATTCCTACGCGCAAGAAAGTAGTGCGTGATATTCCTACGCTCAAGAAAGTTGTGCGTGATATTCCTACACGCACGAAAGTAGTGCGTGATATTCCTACGCGCAAGAAAGTAGTGCGTGATATTCCTACGCGCAAGAAAGTAGTCCGTGAAATTCCTGCGCGCAAGAAAGTGGTGGGTGATATTCCTACGCGCAAAAAATTAGTGCCTTATATTCCTACGCGCAAGAAAGTAGTGTGTGATATTCCTACGCGCAAAAAAGTGCGCAAGAAAGTAGTCCGTGATATTCCTACGTGCAAAAAAGTAGTGCGTGATATTCCTATGCGCAAAAAAGTAGTGCGTGATATTCCTACGCACAAGAAAATGCGCAAGAAAGTTGTCTGTGATATTCCTACGCGCAATAAAGTAGTGCGTGATATTCCTACGTGCAAGAAAGTAGTGCGTGATATTCCTACGCGCAAGAAAGTAGTGCGTGATATTCCTACGTGCAAGAAAGTAGTGCGTGATATTCCTACGCGCAAAAAAATAGTGTGTGATATTCCTACGCGCAAAAAAGTAGTGCGTGAAATTCCTACGCGCCAGAAAGTAGTGCGTGATATTCCTACACGTAAGAAAGTAGTGCGTGATATTCCTACGCGCAAGAAAGTAGTGCATGATATTCCTCCGCGCAAGAAAGTAGTGCGTGAAATTCCTACGCGCAAGAAAGTAGTGCGTGATATTCCTACGCGCAAGAAAGTAGTGCGTGATATTCCTACGCTCAAGAAAGTAGTGCGTGATATTCCTACACGCACGAAAGTAGTGCGTGATATTCCTACGCGCAAGAAAGTAGTTCGTGATATTCCTACGCGCAAGAAAGTAGTCCGTGAAATTCCTACGCGCAAGAAAGTGGTGGGTGATATTCCTACGCGCAAAAAAGTAGTGCCTTATATTCCTACGCGCAAGAAAGTAGTGCATGATATTCCTACGCGCAAAAAAGTGCGCAAGAGAGTAGTCCGTGATATTCCTACGTGCAAGAAAGTAGTGCGTGATATTCCTACGCGCAAAAAAGTAGTGCGTGATATTCCTACGCACAAGAAAATGCGCAAAAAAGTTGTCTGTGATGTTCCTACGCGCAATAAAGTAGTGCGTGATATTCCTACGTGCAAGAAAGTAGTGCGTGATATTCCTACGAGCAAGAAAGTAGTGCGTGATATTCCTACATGCAAGAAAGTAGTGCGTGATATTCCTACGCGCAAAAAAATAGTGTGTGATATTCCTACGCGCAAAAAAGTAGTGCGTGAAATTCCTACGCGCAAGAAAGTAGTGCGTGATATTCCTACGCGCAAGAAAGTAGTGCGTAATATTTCTACGCGCAAGAAATTAGTGCGTGATATTCCTACGCGCAAGAAAGTAGTGCGTGATATTCCTACTCGCAAGAAAATAGTGCGTGATATTCCTACGCGCAAAAAAGTAGTGCGTGATATTCCTACGCGCAAAAAAGTGCGCAAGAAAGTAGTCCGTGATATTCCTACGTGCAAGAAAGTAGTGCGTGATATTCCTACGCGCAAAAAAGTAGTGCGTGATAGTCCTACGCACAAGAAAATGCGCAAGAAAGTTGTCTGTGATATTCCTACGCGCAATAAAGTAGTGCGTGATATTCCTACGTGCAAGAAAGTAGTGCGTGATATTCCTACGCGCAAGAAAGTAGTGCGTGATATTCCTACGTGCAAGAAAGTAGTGCGTGATATTCCTACGCGCAAAAAAATAGTGTGTGATATTCCTACGCGCAAAAAAGTAGTGCGTGAAATTCCTACGCGCAAGAAAGTAGTGCGTGATATTCCTACGCGCAAGAAAGTAGTGCGTAATATTTCTACGCGCAAGAAAGTAGTGTGTGATATTCCTACGTGCAAGAAAGTAGTGCGTGATTTTCCTACGCGCAAAAAAATAGTGTGTGATATTCCTACGCGCAAAAAAGTAGTGCGTGAAATTCCTACGCGCAAGAAAGTAGTGCGTGATATTCCTACGCGCAAGAAAGTAGTGCGTGATATTCCTACGCGCAAGTAAGTAGTGCGTGAAATTTCTACGCGCAAGAAAGTAGTGCGTGGAATTCCTACGCGCAAGAAAGTAGTGCGTGATATTCCTACGCGCAAGAAAGAAGTGCGTGATATTCCTAGGCGCAAGAAAGTAGTGCGTGAAATTCCTACGCGCAAAAAAGTAGTGCGTGATATTCCTACGCGCAAGAAAGTTGTGCGTGAAATTCCTACGCGCAACAAAGTAGTGCGTGATATTCCTACGCGCAAGAAAGTAGTGCGTGATATTCCTACGCTCAAGAAAGTAGTGAGTGATATTCCTACGAGCAAGAAAGTAGTGCGTGATATTCCTACGCTCAAAAAAGTAGTGCGTGATATTCCTACGCACAAGAAAATGCGCAAGAAAATTGTCTGTGATATTCCTACGCGCAATAAAGTAGTGCATGATATTCCTACGTGCAAGAAAGTAGTGCGTGATATTCCTACGCGCAAGAAAGTAGTGCGTAAAATTCCTACGCGCAAGAAAGTAGTGCGTGATATTCCTACGCGCAAGAAAGTAGTGCGTGATATTCCTACGCGCAAGTAAGTAGTGCGTGATATTTCTACGCGCAAGAAAGTAGTGCGTGGAATTCCTACGCGCAAGAAAGTAGTGCGTGATATTCCTACGCGCAAGAAAGTAGTGCGTGATATTCCTATGCGCAAGAAAATAGTGCGTGATATTCCTACGCGCAAAAAAGTAGTGCGTGATATTCCTACGCGCAAAAAAGTGCGCAAGAAAGTAGTCCGTGATATTCCTACGTGCAAGAAAGTAGTGCGTGATATTCCTACGCGCAAAAAAGTAGTGCGTGATAGTCCTACGCACAAGAAAATGCGCAAGAAAGTCGTCTGTGATATTCCTACGCGCAATAAAGTAGTGCGTGATATTCCTACGTGCAAGAAAGTAGTGCGTGATATTCCTACGCGCAAGAAAGTAGTGCGTGATATTCCTACGTGCAAGAAAGTAGTGCGTGATTTTCCTACGCACAAAAAAATAGTGTGTGATATTCCTACGCGCAAAAAAGTAGTGCGTGAAATTCCTACGCGCAAGAAAGTAGTGCGTGATATTCCTACGCGCAAGAAAGTAGTGCGTGATATTCCTACGCGCAAGAAAGTAGTGCGTGATTTTCCTACGCACAAAAAAATAGTGTGTGATATTCCTACGCGCAAAAAAGTAGTGCGTGAAATTCCTACGCGCAAGAAAGTAGTGCGTGATATTCCTACGCGCAAGAAAGTAGTGCGTGATATTCCTACGCGCAAGAAAGTAGTGCGTGATATTCCTACGCGCAAGAAAGTAGTGCGTGAAATTCCTACGCGCAAAAAAGTAGTGCGTGATATTCCTACGCGCAAGAAAGTAGTGCGTGATATTCCTACGCGCAAGAAAGTAGTGCGTGATATTCCTACGCGCAAGAAAGTAGTGCGTGATATTCCTACGCTCAAGAAAGTAGTGAGTGATATTCCTACGAGCAAGAAAGTAGTGCGTGATAATCCTACGCGCAAGAAAGTAGTGCGTGATATTCCTACGCGCAAGTAAGTAGTGCGTGAAATTTCTACGCGCAAGAAAGTAGTGCGTGGAATTCCTAAGCGAAAGAAAGTAGTGTGTGATATTCCTACGCGCAAGAAAGTAGTGCGTGATATTCCTAGGCGCAAGAAAGTAGTGCGTGAAATTCCTACGCGCAAAAAAGTAGTGCGTGATATTCCTATGCGCAAGAAAGTAGTGCGTGAAATTCCTACGCGCAAGAAAGTAGTGCGTGATATTCCTACGCGCAAGAAAGTAGTGCGTGATATTCCTACGCTCAAGAAAGTAGTGCGTGATATTCCTACACGCACGAAAGTAGTGCGTGATATTCCTACGCGCAAGAAAGTAGTGCGTGATATTCCTACGCGCAAGAAAGTAGTGCGTGAAATTCCTACGCGCAAGAAAGTGGTGCGTGATATTCCTACGCGCAAAAAAGTAGTGCCTGATATTCCTACGCGCAAGAAAGTAGTGCATGATATTCCTCCGCGCAAGAAAGTAGTGCGTGAAATTCCTACGCGCAAGAAAGTAGTGCGTGATATACCTACGCGCAAGAAAGTAGTGCGTGATATTCCTACACGCACGAAAGTAGTGCGTGATATTCCTACGCGCAAGAAAGTAGTGCGTGATATTCCTACGCGCAAGAAAGTAGTGCGTGAAATTCCTACGGGCAAGAAAGTAGTGCGTGATATTCCTACGCGCAAAAAAGTAGTGCGTGATATTCCTACGCGCAAAAAAGTAGTGCGTGATATTCCTACGCACAAGAAAATGCGCAAGAAAGTTGTCTGTGATATTCCTACGCGCAATAAAGTAGTGCGTGATATTCCTACGTGCAAGAAAGTAGTGCGTGATATTCCTACGCGCAAGAAAGTAGTGCGTGATATTCCTACGTGCAAGAAAGTAGTGCGTGATATTCCTACGCGCAAGAAAGTAGTGCGTGAAATTCCTACGCGCAAGAAAGTAGTGCGTGATATTCCTACGCGCAAGAAAGTAGTGCGTGATATTCCTACGCGCAAGTAAGTAGTGCGTGATATTTCTACGCGCAAGAAAGTAGTGCGTGGAATTCCTACGCGCAAGAAAGTAGTGCGTGATATTCCTACGCGCAAGAAAGTAGTGCGTGATATTCCTATGCGCAAGAAAATAGTGCGTGATATTCCTACGCGCAAAAAAGTAGTGCGTGATATTCCTACGCGCAAAAAAGTGCGCAAGAAAGTAGTCCGTGATATTCCTACGTGCAAGAAAGTAGTGCGTGATATTCCTACGCGCAAAAAAGTAGTGCGTGATAGTCCTACGCACAAGAAAATGCGCAAGAAAGTCGTCTGTGATATTCCTACGCGCAATAAAGTAGTGCGTGATATTCCTACGTGCAAGAAAGTAGTGCGTGATATTCCTACGCGCAAGAAAGTAGTGCGTGATATTCCTACGTGCAAGAAAGTAGTGCGTGATATTCCTACGCGCAAGTAAGTAGTGCGTGAAATTTCTACGCGCAAGAAAGTAGTGCGTGGAATTCCTACGCGCAAGAAAGTAGTGCGTGATATTCCTACGCGCAAGAAAGTAGTGCGTGATATTCCTAGGCGCAAGAAAGTAGTGCGTGAAATTCCTACGCGCAAAAAAGTAGTGCGTGATATTCCTACGCGCAAGAAAGTAGTGCGTGAAATTCCTACGCGCAACAAAGTAGTGCGTGATATTCCTACGCGCAAGAAAGTAGTGCGTGATATTCCTAGGCGCAAGAAAGTAGTGCGTGATATTCCTACGCGCAAGAAAGTAGTGCGTGAAATTCCTACGCGCAACAAAGTAGTGCGTGATATTCCTACGCGCAAGAAAGTAGTGCGTGATATTCCTACGCGCACGAAAGTAGTGCGTGATATTCCTACGCGCAAGAAAGTAGTGCGTGATATTCCTACGCGCAAGAAAGTAGTGCGTGAAATTCCTACGGGCAAGAAAGTAGTGCGTGATATTCCTACGCGCAAAAAAGTAGTGCGTGATATTCCTACGCGCAAAAAAGTAGTGCGTGATATTCCTACGCACAAGAAAATGCGCAAGAAAGTTGTCTGTGATATTCCTACGCGCAATAAAGTAGTGCGTGATATTCCTACGTGCAAGAAAGTAGTGCGTGATATTCCTACGCGCAAGAAAGTAGTGCGTGATATTCCTACGTGCAAGAAAGTAGTGCGTGATATTCCTACGCGCAAGAAAGTAGTGCGTGAAATTCCTACGCGCAAGAAAGTAGTGCGTGATATTCCTACGCGCAAGAAAGTAGTGCGTGATATTCCTACGCGCAAGTAAGTAGTGCGTGATATTTCTACGCGCAAGAAAGTAGTGCGTGGAATTCCTACACGCAAGAAAGTAGTGCGTGATATTCCTACGCGCAAGAAAGTAGTGCGTGATATTCCTATGCGCAAGAAAATAGTGCGTGATATTCCTACGCGCAAAAAAGTAGTGCGTGATATTCCTACGCGCAAAAAAGTGCGCAAGAAAGTAGTCCGTGATATTCCTACGTGCAAGAAAGTAGTGCGTGATATTCCTACGCGCAAAAAAGTAGTGCGTGATAGTCCTACGCACAAGAAAATGCGCAAGAAAGTCGTCTGTGATATTCCTACGCGCAATAAAGTAGTGTGTGATATTCCTACGTGCAAGAAAGTAGTGCGTGATATTCCTACGCGCAAGAAAGTAGTGCGTGATATTCCTACGTGCAAGAAAGTAGTGCGTGATATTCCTACGCGCAAGTAAGTAGTGCGTGAAATTTCTACGCGCAAGAAAGTAGTGCGTGGAATTCCTACGCGCAAGAAAGTAGTGCGTGATATTCCTACGCGCAAGAAAGTAGTGCGTGATATTCCTAGGCGCAAGAAAGTAGTGCGTGAAATTCCTACGCGCAAAAAAGTAGTGCGTGATATTCCTACGCGCAAGAAAGTAGTGCGTGAAATTCCTACGCGCAACAAAGTAGTGCGTGAATTTCCTACGCGCAAGAAAGTAGTGCGTGATATTCCTACGCGCAAGAAAGTAGTGCGTGATATTCCTAGGCGCAAGAAAGTAGTGCGTGAAATTCCTACGCGCAAAAAAGTAGTGCGTGATATTCCTACGCGCAAGAAAGTAGTGCGTGAAATTCCTACGCGCAAGAAAGTAGTGCGTGATATTCCTACGCGCAAGAAAGTAGTGCGTGATATTCCTACGCTCAAGAAAGTAGTGAGTGATATTCCTACGAGCAAGAAAGTAGTGCGTGATAATCCTACGCGCAAAAAAGTAGTGCGTGATATTCCTACGCGCAAGTAAGTAGTGCGTGAAATTTCTACGCGCAAGAAAGTAGTGCGTGGAATTCCTAAGCGAAAGAAAGTAGTGTGTGATATTCCTACGCGCAAGAAAGTAGTGCGTGATATTCCTAGGCGCAAGAAAGTAGTGCGTGAAATTCCTACGCGCAAAAAAGTAGTGCGTGATATTCCTACGCGCAAGAAAGTAGTGCGTGAAATTCCTACGCGCAAGAAAGTAGTGCGTGATATTCCTACGCGCAAGAAAGTAGTGCGTGATATTCCTACGCTCAAGAAAGTAGTGCGTGATATTCCTACACGCACGAAAGTAGTGCGTGATATTCCTACGCGCAAGAAAGTAGTGCGTGATATTCCTACGCGCAAGAAAGTAGTGCGTGAAATTCCTACGCGCAAGAAAGTGGTGCGTGATATTCCTACGCGCAAAAAAGTAGTGCCTGATATTCCTACGCGCAAGAAAGTAGTGCATGATATTCCTCCGCGCAAGAAAGTAGTGCGAGAAATTCCTACGCGCAAGAAAGTAGTGCGTGATATACCTACGCGCAAGAAAGTAGTGCGTGATATTCCTACACGCACGAAAGTAGTGCGTGATATTCCTACGCGCAAGAAAGTAGTGCGTGATATTCCTACGCGCAAGAAAGTAGTGCGTGAAATTCCTACGGGCAAGAAAGTAGTGCGTGATATTCCTACGCGCAAAAAAGTAGTGCGTGATATTCCTACGCGCAAAAAAGTAGTGCGTGATATTCCTACGCACAAGAAAATGCGCAAGAAAGTTGTCTGTGATATTCCTACGCGCAATAAAGTAGTGCGTGATATTCCTACGTGCAAGAAAGTAGTGCGTGATATTCCTACGCGCAAGAAAGTAGTGCGTGATATTCCTACGTGCAAGAAAGTAGTGCGTGATATTCCTACGCGCAAAAAAATAGTGTGTGATATTCCTATGCGCAAAAAAGTAGTGCGTGAAATTCCTACGCGCAAGAAAGTAGTGCTTGATATTCCTACGCGCAAGAAAGTAGTGCGTGATATTCCTACGCGCAAGTAAGTAGTGCGTGAAATTTCTACGCGCAAGAAAGTAGTGCGTGGAATTCCTACGCGCAAGAAAGTAGTGCGTGATATTCCTACGCGCAAGAAATTAGTGCGTGATATTCCTACGCGCAAGAAAATAGTGCGTGATATTCCTACGCGCAAAAAAGTAGTGCGTGATATTCCTACGCGCAAGAAAGTAGTGCATGATATTCCTCTGCGCAAGAAAGTAGTGCGTGAAATTCCTACGCGCAAGAAAGTAGTGCGTGATATACCTACGCGCAAGAAAGAAGTGCGTGATATTCCTACACGCACGAAAGTAGTGCGTGATATTCCTACGCGCAAGAAAGTAGTGCGTGATATTCCTACGCGCAAGAAAGTAGTGCGTGAAATTCCTACGGGCAAGAAAGTAGTGCGTGATATTCCTACGCGCAAAAAAGTAGTGCGTGATATACCTACGCGCAAGAAAGTAGTGCGTGATATTCCTACGCGCAAGAAAGTAGTGCATGATATTCCTACGGGCAAGAAAGTAGTGCGTGATATTCCTACGCGCAAAAAAGTAGTGCGTGATATACCTACGCGCAAGAAAGTAGTGCGTGATATTCCTACGCGCAAGAAAGTAGTGTGTGATATTCATACGCACAAGAAAGTAGTGCGTGATATTCCTACGCGCAAGAAAGTAGTGCCTTATATTCCTACGCGCAAGAAAGTAGTGCGTGATATTCCTTCGCGCAAAAAAGTGCGCAAGAAAGTAGTCCGTGATATTCCTACGTGCAAGAAAGTAGTGCGTGATATTCCTATGCGCAAAAAAGTAGTGCGTGATATTCCTACGCACAAGAAAATGCGCAAGAAAGTTGTCTGTGATATTCCTACGCGCAATAAAGTAGTGCGTGATATTCCTACGTGCAAGAAAGTAGTGTGTGATATTCCTACGCGCAATAAAGTCGTGCGTGATATTCCTACATGCAAGAAAGTAGTGGGTGATATTCCTACGCGCAAAAAAATAGTGTGTGATATTCCTACGCGCAAAAAAGTAGTGCGTGAAATTCCTACGCGCAAGAAAGTAGTGCGTGATATTCCTACACGCAAGAAAGTAGTGCGTGATATTCATACGCGCAAGAAAGTAGTGCATGATATTCCTCCGCGCAAGAAAGTAGTGTGTGAAATTCCTACGCGCAAGAAAGTAGTGCGTGATATACCTACGCGCAAGAAAGTAGTGCGTGATATTCCAACGCGCAAGAAAGTAGTGTGTGATATTCCTACGCGCAAGAAAGAAGTGCGTGATATTCCTACGCTCAAGAAAGTAGTGCGTGATATTCCTACACGCTCGAAAGTAGTGCGTGATATTCCTACGCGCAAGAAAGTAGTGCGTGATATACCTACGCGCAAGAAAGAAGTGTGTGATATTCCTACACGCACGAAAGTAGTGCGTGATATTCCTACGCGCAAGAAAGTAGTGCGTGATATTCCTACGCGCAAGAAAGTAGTGCGTGAAATTCCTACGGGCAAGAAAGTAGTGCGTGATATTCCTACGCGCAAAAAAGTAGTGCATGATATTCCTACGGGCAAGAAAGTAGTGCGTGATATTCCTACGCGCAAAAAAGAAGTGCGTGATATACCTACGCGCAAGAAAGTAGTGCGTGATATTCCTACGCGCAAGAAAGTAGTGTGTGATATTCATACGCACAAGAAAGTAGTGCGTGATATTCCTACGAGCAAGAAAGTAGTGCGTGATATTCCTACGCGCAAGAAAGTAGTGTGTGATATTCCTGCGCGCAAGAAAGTAGTGCGCGATATTCCTGCGCGCAAGAAAGTAGTGCGTGAGATTCCTACACGCAAGAAAGTAGTGCGTGATATTCCTACGCGCAAGAAAGTAGTGCATGATATTCCTCCGCGCAAGAAAGTAGTGCGTGAAATTCCTACGCGCAAGAAAGTAGTGCGTGATATACCTACGCGCAAGAAAGTAGTGCGTGAGATTCTTACGCGCAAGAAAGTAGTGCGTGATATTCCTACGCGCAAGAAAGTAGTGCGTGATATTCCTACGCGCAAGAAAGTGGTGGGTGATATTCCTACGCGCAAAAAAGTAGTGCCTTATATTCCTACGCGCAAGAAAGTAGTGCGTGATATTCCTTCGCGCAAAAAAGTGCGCAAGAAAGTAGTCCGTGATATTCCTACGTGCAAGAAAGTAGTGCGTGATATTCCTATGCGCAAAAAAGTAGTGCGTGATATTCCTACGCACAAGAAAATGCGCAAGAAAGTTGTCTGTGATATTCCTACGCGCAATAAAGTAGTGCGTGATATTCCTACTTGCAAGAAAGTAGTGCGTGATATTCCTACGCGCAAGAAAGTAGTGCGTGATATTCCCACATGCAAGAAAGTAGTGGGTGATATTCCTACGCGCAAAAAAATAGTGTGTGATATTCCTACGCGCAAAAAAGTAGTGTGTGAAATTCCTACGCGCAAGAAAGTAGTGCGTGATATTCCTACACGCAAGAAAGTAGTGCGTGATATTCCTGCGCGCAAGAAAGTAGTGCATGATATTCCTCCGCGCAAGAAAGTAGTGTGTGAAATTCCTACGCGCAAGAAAGTAGTGCGTGATATACCTACGCGCAAGAAAGTAGTGCGTGATATTCCTACGCGCAAGAAAGTAGTGCGTGATATTCCTACGCGCAAGAAAGAAGTGGGTGATATTCCTACGCTCAAGAAAGTAGTGCGTGATATTCCTACACGCACGAAAGTAGTGCGTGATATTCCAACGCGCAAGAAAGTAGTGCGTGATATTCCTACACGCAAGAAAGTAGTCCGTGAAATTCCTACGCGCAAGAAAGTGGTGGGTGATATTCCTACGCGCAAAAAAGTAGTGCCTTATATTCCTACGCGCAAGAAAGTAGTGCGTGATATTCCTACGCGCAAAAAAGTGCGCAAGAAAGTAGTCCGTGATATTCCTACGTGCAAGAAAGTAGTGCGTGATATTCCTACGCGCAAAAAAGTAGTGCGTGATATTCCTACGCACAAGAAAATGCGCAAGAAAGTTGTCTGTGATATTCCTACGCGCAATAAAGTAGTGCGTGATATTCCTACGTGCAAGAAAGTAGTGCGTGATATTCCTACGCGCAAGAAAGTAGTGCGTGATATTCCTACGTGCAAGAAAGTAGTGCGTGATATTCCTACGCGCAAAAAAATAGTGTGTGATGTTCCTACGCGCAAAAAAGTAGTGCGTGAAATTCCTACGCGCAAGAAAGTAGTGCGTGATATTCCTACGCGCAAGAAAGTAGTGCGTGATATTCCTACGCGCAAGTAAGTAGTGCGTGATATTTCTACGCGCAAGAAAGTAGTGCGTGGAATTCCTACGCGCAAGAAAGTAGTGCGTGATATTCCTACGCGCAAGAAAGTAGTGCGTGATATTCCTACGCGCAAGAAAATAGTGCGTGATATTCCTACGCGCAAAAAAGTAGTGCGTGATATTCCTACGCGCAAAAAAGTGCGCAAGAAAGTAGTCCGTGATATTCCTACGTGCAAGAAAGTAGTGCGTGATATTCCTACACGCAAAAAAGTAGTGCGTGACAGTCCTACGCACAAGAAAATGCGCAAGAAAGTTGTCTGTGATATTCCTACGCGCAATAAAGTAGTGCGTGATATTCCTACGTGCAAGAAAGTAGTGCGTGATATTCCTACGCGCAAGAATGTAGTGCGTGATATTTCTACGTGCAAGAAAGTAGTGCGTGATTTTCCTACGCGCAAAAAAATAGTGTGTGATATTCCTACGCGCAAAAAAGTAGTGAGTGATATTCCTACGAGCAAGAAAGTAGTGCGTGATAATCCTACGCGCAAGAAAGTAGTGCGTGATATTCCTACGCGCAAGTAAGTAGTGCGTGAAATTTCTACGCGCAAGAAAGTAGTGCGTGGAATTCCTACGCGCAAGAAAGTAGTGCGTGATATTCCTACGCGCAAGAAAGTAGTGCGTGATATTCCTAGGCGCAAGAAAGTAGTGCGTGAAATTCCTACGCGCAAAAAAATAGTGCGTGATATTCCTACGCGCAAGAAAGTAGTGCGTGAAATTCCTACGCGCAAGAAAGTAGTGCGTGATATTCCAACGCGCAAGAAAGTAGTGCGTAATATTCCTACGCTCAAGAAAGTAGTGAGTGATATTCCTACGAGCAAGAAAGTAGTGCGTGATAATCCTACGCGCAAGAAAGTAGTGCGTGATATTCCTACGCGCAAGTAAGTCGTGCGTGAAATTTCTACGCGCAAGAAAGTAGTGCGTGGAATTCCTACGCGCAAGAAAGTGGTGGGTGATATTCCTACGCGCAAAAAAGTAGTGCCTTATATTCCTACGCGCAAGAAAGTAGTGCGTGATATTCCTACGCGCAAAAAAGTGCGCAAGAAAGTAGTCCGTGATATTCCTACGTGCAAGAAAGTAGTGCGTGATATTCCTACGCGCAAAAAAGTAGTGCGTGATATTCTTACGCACAAGAAAATGCGCAAGAAAGTTGTCTGTGATATTCCTACGCGCAATAAAGTAGTGCGTGATATTCCTACGTGCAAGAAAGTAGTGCGTGATATTCCTACGCGCAAGAAAGTAGTGCGTGATATTCCTACATGCAAGAAAGTAGTGGGTGATATTCCTACGCGCAAAAAAATAGTGTGTGATATTCCTACGCGCAAAAAAGTAGTGCGTGAAATTCCTACGCGCAAGAAAGTAGTGCGTGATATTCCTACACGCAAGAAAGTAGTGCGTGATATTCCTACGCGCAAGAAAGTAGTGCATGATATTCCTCCGCGCAAGAAAGTAGTGTGTGAAATTCCTACGCGCAAGAAAGTAGTGCGTGATATACCTACGCGGAAGAAAGTAGTGCGTGATATTCCTACGCGCAAGAAAGTAGTGCGTGATATTCCTACGCGCAAGAAAGAAGTGCGTGATATTCCTACGCTCAAGAAAGTAGTGCGTGATATTCCTACACGCACGAAAGTAGTGCGTGATATTCCAACGCGCAAGAAAGTAGTGCGTGATATTCCTACACGCAAGAAAGTAGTCCGTGAAATTCCTACGCGCAAGAAAGTGGTGGGTGATATTCCTACGCGCAAGAAAGTAGTGCGTGATAATCCTACGCGCAAGAAAGTAGTGCGTGATATTCCTACGCGCAAGTAAGTAGTGCGTGAAATTTCTACGCGCAAGAAAGTAGTGCGTGGAATTCCTACGCGCAAGAAAGTAGTGCGTGATATTCCTACGCGCAAGAAAGTAGTGCGTGATATTCCTAGGCGCAAGAAAGTAGTGCGTGAAATTCCTACGCGCAAAAAAGTAGTGCGTGATATTCCTACGCGCAAGAAAGTAGTGCGTGAAATTCCTACGCGCAAGAAAGTAGTGCGTGATATTCCAACGCGCAAGAAAGTAGTGCGTAATATTCCTACGCTCAAGAAAGTAGTGAGTGATATTCCTACGAGCAAGAAAGTAGTGCGTGATAATCCTACGCGCAAGAAAGTAGTGCGTGATATTCCTACGCGCAAGTAAGTCGTGCGTGAAATTTCTACGCGCAAGAAAGTAGTGCGTGGAATTCCTACGCGCAAGAAAGTGGTGGGTGATATTCCTACGCGCAAAAAAGTAGTGCCTTATATTCCTACGCGCAAGAAAGTAGTGCGTGATATTCCTACGCGCAAAAAAGTGCGCAAGAAAGTAGTCCGTGATATTCCTACGTGCAAGAAAGTAGTGCGTGATATTCCTACGCGCAAAAAAGTAGTGCGTGATATTCCTACGCACAAGAAAATGCGCAAGAAAGTTGTCTGTGATATTCCTACGTGCAATAAAGTAGTGCGTGATATTCCTACGTGCAAGAAAGTAGTGCGTGATATTCCTACGCGCAAGAAAGTAGTGCGTGATATTCCTACGTGCAAGAAAGTAGTGGGTGATATTCCTACGCGCAAAAAAATAGTGTGTGATATTCCTACGCGCAAAAAAGTAGTGCGTGAAATTCCTACGCGCAAGAAAGTAGTGCGTGATATTCCTACACGCAAGAAAGTAGTGCGTGATATTCCTACGCGCAAGAAAGTAGTGCATGATATTCCTCCGCGCAAGAAAGTAGTGTGTGAAATTCCTACGCGCAAGAAAGTAGTGCGTGATATACCTACGCGCAAGAAAGTAGTGCGTGATATTCCTACGCGCAAGAAAGTAGTGCGTGATATTCCTACGCGCAAGAAAGAAGTGCGTGATATTCCTACGCTCAAGAAAGTAGTGCGTGATATTCCTACACGCACGAAAGTAGTGCGTGATATTCCAACGCGCAAGAAAGTAGTGCGTGATATTCCTACACGCAAGAAAGTAGTCCGTGAAATTCCTACGCGCAAGAAAGTGGTGGGTGATATTCCTACGCGCAAAAAAGTAGTGCCTTATATTCCTACGCGCAAGAAAGTAGTGCGTGATATTCCTACGCGCAAAAAAGTGCGCAAGAAAGTAGTCCGTGATATTCCTACGTGCAAGAAAGTAGTGCGTGATATTCCTACGCGCAAAAAAGTAGTGCGTGATATTCCTACGCACAAGAAAATGCGCAAGAAAGTTGTCTGTGATATTCCTACGCGCAATAAAGTAGTGCGTGATATTCCTACGTGCAAGAAAGTAGTGCGTGATATTCCTACGCGCAAGAAAGTAGTGCGTGATATTCCTACGTGCAAGAAAGTAGTGCGTGATATTCCTACGCGCAAAAAAATAGTGTGTGATGTTCCTACGCGCAAAAAAGTAGTGCGTGAAATTCCTACGCGCAAGAAAGTAGTGCGTGATATTCCTACGCGCAAGAAAGTAGTGCGTGATATTCCTACGCGCAAGTAAGTAGTGCGTGATATTTCTACGCGCAAGAAAGTAGTGCGTGGAATTCCTACGCGCAAGAAAGTAGTGCGTGATATTCCTACGCGCAAGAAAGTAGTGCGTGATATTCCTACGCGCAAGAAAATAGTGCGTGATATTCCTACGCGCAAAAAAGTAGTGCGTGATATTCCTACGCGCAAAAAAGTGCGCAAGAAAGTAGTCCGTGATATTCCTACGTGCAAGAAAGTAGTGCGTGATATTCCTACGCGCAAAAAAGTAGTGCGTGATAGTCCTACGCACAAGAAAATGCGCAAGAAAGTTGTCTGTGATATTCCTACGCGCAATAAAGTAGTGCGTGATATTCCTACGTGCAAGAAAGTGGTGCGTGATATTCCTACGCGCAAGAATGTAGTGCGTGATATTTCTACGTGCAAGAAAGTAGTGCGTGATTTTCCTACGCGCAAAAAAATAGTGTGTGATATTCCTACGCGCAAAAAAGTAGTGAGTGATATTCCTACGAGCAAGAAAGTAGTGCGTGATAATCCTACGCGCAAGAAAGTAGTGCGTGATATTCCTACGCGCAAGTAAGTAGTGCGTGAAATTTCTACGCGCAAGAAAGTAGTGCGTGGAATTCCTACGCGCAAGAAAGTAGTGCGTGATATTCCTACGCGCAAGAAAGTAGTGCGTGATATTCCTAGGCGCAAGAAAGTAGTGCGTGAAATTCCTACGCGCAAAAAAGTAGTGCGTGATATTCCTACGCGCAAGAAAGTAGTGCGTGAAATTCCTACGCGCAAGAAAGTAGTGCGTGATATTCCAACGCGCAAGAAAGTAGTGCGTAATATTCCTACGCTCAAGAAAGTAGTGAGTGATATTCCTACGAGCAAGAAAGTAGTGCGTGATAATCCTACGCGCAAGAAAGTAGTGCGTGATATTCCTACGCGCAAGTAAGTCGTGCGTGAAATTTCTACGCGCAAGAAAGTAGTGCGTGGAATTCCTACGCGCAAGAAAGTGGTGGGTGATATTCCTACGCGCAAAAAAGTAGTGCCTTATATTCCTACGCGCAAGAAAGTAGTGCGTGATATTCCTACGCGCAAAAAAGTGCGCAAGAAAGTAGTCCGTGATATTCCTACGTGCAAGAAAGTAGTGCGTGATATTCCTACGCGCAAAAAAGTAGTGCGTGATATTCCTACGCACAAGAAAATGCGCAAGAAAGTTGTCTGTGATATTCCTACGCGCAATAAAGTAGTGCGTGATATTCCTACGTGCAAGAAAGTAGTGCGTGATATTCCTACGCGCAAGGAGGTAGTGCGTGATATTCCTACGTGCAAGAAAGTAGTGCGTGATATTCCTACGCGCAAAAAAATAGTGTGTGATATTCCTACGCGCAAAAAAGTAGTGCGTGAAATTCCTACGCGCAAGAAAGTAGTGCGTGATATTCCTACGCGCAAGAAAGTAGTGCGTGATATTCCTACGCGCAAGTAAGTAGTGCGTGATATTTCTACGCGCAAGAAAGTAGTGCGTGGAATTCCTACGCGCAAGAAAGTAGTGCGTGATATTCCTACGCGCAAGAAAGTACAGTACTGTTCATTTGAAACTTGCGGGGAATTCACCGGGAATATTCACATGAATTCACCACAAGAGAATTCTCCATGGGGAATTCCCCTTGGGGAATCTGATTCTTTGCCCCAGGCAAATTGGTGAATTCACGAAGAATGCCCGGGGAATCAGATTCACGGTGAATTCCCCATGGTGAATTCACCGTGGTGAATTCTCCATTGGGATTCTCTGGGGAATTCCTTATGGTGAATTCCCCATAGGAAATTCCCCATGGTGAATTCCCCACGGAGAATTATTCTTGGGAAATAGGATTAACAGTAGGGAATTCATATGATTCATCCTGGAGAATCTGGGAATGCAACAGCAAAATGCTGCTATCTATGTATGCAAGGAGGCGAATTGTCAACTTAAAACAGACACAGAGGGTCACAGAGGCTTGTGCAAATTCCCCACCGCGAATTCGCCGAATTCCTCACCGCGAATCCGCCGACTTCCTCACCGCGAATTCGCCGACTTCCCCACCACGAATTCCCTACCGCGAATTCGCCGACCTATCTCTATCGCTGGCGAATATCGATCAGTGAATTCGCGGGGAATCCATGGCGAATGTTCGCCCAATCATTTGTGTTATCGGCGAATATCATTCATCGCGAATTCGGCGAATTAAATTCGTGTGAATTCGTGGCGAATATTCACCACGTAAGTTTCAAATGAACAGTACTGTAGTGCGTGATATTCCTACGCGCAAGAAAATAGTGCGTGATATTCCTACGCGCAAAAAAGTAGTGCGTGATATTCCTACGCGCAAAAAAGTGCGCAAGAAAGTAGTCCGTGATATTCCTACGTGCAAGAAAGTAGTGCGTGATATTCCTACGCACAAAAAAGTAGTGCGTGATAGTCCTACGCACAAGAAAATGCGCAAGAAAGTTGTCTGTGATATTCCTACGCGCAATAAAGTAGTGCGTGATATTCCTACGTGCAAGAAAGTAGTGCGTGATATTCCTACGCGCAAGAAGGTAGTGCGTGATATTCCTACGTGCAAGAAAGTAGTGCGTGATATTCCTACGCGCAAAAAAATAGTGTGTGATATTCCTACGCGCAAAAAAGTAGTGCGTGAAATTCCTACGCGCAAGAAAGTAGTGCGTGATATTCCTACGCGCAAGAAAGTAGTGCGTGATATTCCTACGCGCAAGAAAGTAGTGCGTGGAATTCCTACGCGCAAGAAAGTAGTGCGTGATATTCCTACGCGCAAGAAAGTAGTGCGTGATATTCCTACGCGCAAGAAAATAGTGCGTGATATTCCTACGCGCAAAAAAGTAGTGCGTGATATTCCTACGCGCAAAAAAGTGCGCAAGAAAGTAGTCCGTGATATTCCTACGTGCAAGAAAGTAGTGCGTGATATTCCTACGCGCAAAAAAGTAGTGCGTGATAGTCCTACGCACAAGAAAATGCGCAAGAAAGTTGTCTGTGATATTCCTACGCGCAATAAAGTAGTGCGTGATATTCCTACGTGCAAGAAAGTAGTGCGTGATATTCCTACGCGCAAGAAAGTAGTGCGTGATATTCCTACGTGCAAGAAAGTAGTGCGTGATAATCCTACGCGCAAGAAAGTAGTGCGTGATATTCCTACGCGCAAGTAAGTAGTGCGTGAAATTTCTACGCGCAAAAAAGTAGTGCGTGGAATTCCTACGCGCAAGAAAGTAGTGCGTGATATTCCTACGCGCAAGAAAGTAGTGCGTGATATTCCTAGACGCAAGAAAGTAGTGCGTGAAATTCCTACGCGCAAAAAAGTAGTGCGTGATATTCCTACGCGCAAGGAAGTAGTGCGTGAAATTCCTACGCGCAAGAAAGTAGTGCGTGATATTCCTACGCGCAAGAAAGTAGTGTGTGATATTCCTACGCTCAAGAAAGTAGTGAGTGATATTCCTACGAGCAAGAAAGTAGTGCGTGATAATCCTACGCGCAAGAAAGTAGTGCGTGATATTCCTACGCGCAAGTAAGTCGTACGTGAAATTTCTGCGCGCAAGAAAGTAGTGTGTGGAATTCCTACGCGCAAGAAAGTAGTGTGTGATATTCCTACGCGCAGAAAGTAGTGCGTGATATTCCTAGGCGCAAGAAAGTAGTGCGTCAATTTCCTACGCGCAAAAAAGTAGTGCGTGATATTCCTACGCGCAAGAAAGTAGTGCGTGAAATTCCTACGCGCAAGAAAGTAGTGCGTGATATTCCTAAGCGCAAGAAAGTAGTGCGTGATATTCCTACGCTCAAGAAAGTAGTGCGTGATATTCCTACACGCACGAAAGTAGTGCGTGATATTCCTACGCGCAAGAAAGTAGTGCGTGATATTCCTACACGCAAGAAAGTAGTCCGTGAAATTCCTACGCGCAAGAAAGTGGTGGGTGATATTCCTACGCGCAAAAAAGTAGTGCCTTATATTCCTACGCGCAAGAAAGTAGTGCGTGATATTCCTACGCGCAAAAAAGTGCGCAAGAAAGTAGTCCGTGATATTCCTACGTGCAAGAAAGTAGTGCGTGATATTCCTACGCGCAAAAAAGTAGTGTGTGATATTCCTACGCACAAGAAAATGTGCAAGAAAGTTGTCTGTGATATTCCTACGCGCAATAAAGTAGTGCGTGATATTCCTACGTGCAAGAAAGTAGTGCGTGATATTCCTACGCGCAAGAAAGTAGTGCGTGATATTCCTACGTGCAAGAAAGTAGTGCGTGATATTCCTACGCGCAAAAAAATAGTGTGTGATATTCCTACGCGCAAAAAAGTAGTGCGTGAAATTCCTACGCGCAAGAAAGTAGTGCGTGATATTCCTACGCGCAAGAAAGTAGTGTGTGATATTCGTACGCGCAAGTAAATAGTGCGTGATATTTCTACGCGCAAGAAAGTAGTGCGTGGAATTCCTACGCGCAAGAAAGTAGTGCGTGATATTCCTACGCGCAAGAAAGTAGTGCGTGATATTCCTACGCGCAAGAAAATAGTGTGTGATATTCCTACGCGCAAAAAAGTAGTGCGTGATATTCCTACGCGCAAAAAAGTGCGCAAGAAAGAAGTCCGTGATATTCCCACGTGCAAGAAAGTAGTGCGTGATATTCCTACGCGCAAAAAAGTAGTGCGTGATAGTCCTACGCACAAGAAAATGCGCAACAAAGTTGTCTGTGATATTCCTACGCGCAATAAAGTAGTGCGTGATATTCCTACGTGCAAGAAAGTAGTGCGTGATATTCCTACGCGCAAGAAAGTAGTGCGTGATATTCCTACGTGCAAGAAAGTAGTGCGTGATTTTCCTACGCGCAAAAAAATAGTGTGTGATATTCCTACGCGCTAAAAAGTAGTGAGTGATATTCCTACGAGCAAGAAAGTAGTGCGTGATAATCCTACGCGCAAAAAAGTAGTGCGTGATATTCCTACGCGCAAGAAAGTAGTGCGTGAAATTCCTACGCGCAAGAAAGTAGTGCGTGATATTCCTACGCGCAAGAAAGTAGTGCGTGATATTCCTACGCTCAAGAAAGTAGTGAGTGATATTCCTACGAGCAAGAAAGTAGTGCGTGATAATCCTACGCGCAAGAAAGTAGTGCGTGATATTCCTACGCGCAAGTAAGTCGTGCGTGAAATTTCTACGCGCAAGAAAGTAGTGCGTGGAATTCCTACGCGCAAGAAAGTAGTGTGTGATATTCCTACGCGCAAGAAAGTAGTGCGTGATATTCCTAGGCGCAAGAAAGTAGTGCGTGAAATTCCTACGCGCAAAAAAGTAGTGCGTGATATTCCTACGCGCAAGAAAGTAGTGCGTGAAATTCCTACGCGTAAGAAAGTAGTGCGTGATATTCCTACGCGCAAGAAAGTAGTGCGTGATATTCCTACGCTCAAGAAAGTAGTGTGTGATATTCCTACACGCACGAAAGTAGTGCGTGATATTCCTACGCGCAAGAAAGTGGAGCGTGATATTCCTACGCGCAAGAAAGTAGTCCGTGAAATTCCTACGCACAAGAAAGTGGTGCGTGATATTCCTACGCGCAAAAAAGTAGTGCCTGATATTCCTACGCGCAAGAAAGTAGTGCATGATATTCCTCCGCGCAAGAAAGTAGTGCGTGATATTCCTACGCGCAAAAAAGTAGTGCGTAATATACCTACGCGCAAGAAAGTAGTGCGTGATATTCCTACGCGCAAGAAAGTAGTGCGTGATATTCCTACGGGCAAGAAAGTAGTGCGTGATATTCCTACGCGCAAGAAAGTAGTGCATGATATTCCTCCGCGCAAGAAAGTAGTGCGTGAAATTCCTACGCGCAAGAAAGTAGTGCGTGATATACCTACGCGCAAGAAAGTAGTGCGTGATATTCCTACACGCACGAAAGTAGTGCGTGATATTCCTACGCGCAAGAAAGTAGTGCGTGATATTCCTACGCGCAAGAAAGTAGTGCATGATATTCCTACGGGCAAGAAAGTAGTGCGTGATATTCCTACGCGCAAAAAAGTAGTGCGTGATATACCTACGCGCAAGAAAGTAGTGCGTGATATTCCTACGCGCAAGAAAGTAGTGTGTGATATTCATACGCACAAGAAAGTAGTGCGTGATATTCCTACGCGCAAAAAAGTAGTGCGTGATATTCCTACGCGCAAGAAAGTAGTGTGTGATATTCCCGCGCGCAAGAAAGTAGTGCGCAATATTCCTGCGCGCAAGAAAGTAGTGCGTGATATTCCTACACGCAAGAAAGTAGTGCGTGATATTCCTACGCGCAAGAAAGTAGTGCATGATATTCCTCCGCGCAAGAAAGTAGTGCGTGAAATTCCTACGCGCAAGAAAGTAGTGCGTGATATACCTACGCGCAAGAAAGTAGTGCGTGATATTCCTACGCGCAAGAAAGTAGTGCGTGATATTCCTACGCGCAAGAAAGTAGTGCGTGATATTCCTACGCGCAAGAAAGTAGTGCATGATATTCCTCCGCGCAAGAAAGTAGTGCGTGAAATTCCTACGCGCAAGAAAGTAGTGCGTGATATACCTACGCGCAAGAAAGTAGTGCGTGATATTCCTACACGCACGAAAGTAGTGCGTGATATTCCTACGCGCAAGAAAGTAGTGCGTGATATTCCTACGCGCAAGAAAGTAGTGCGTGAAATTCCTACGGGCAAGAAAGTAGTGCGTGATATTCCTACGCGCAAAAAAGTAGTGCGTGATATACCTACGCGCAAGAAAGTAGTGCGTGATATTCCTACGCGCAAGAAAGTAGTGCATGATATTCCTACGGGCAAGAAAGTAGTGCGTGATATTCCTACGCGCAAAAAAGTAGTGCGTGATATACCTACGCGCAAGAAAGTAGTGCGTGATATTCCTACGCGCAAGAAAGTAGTGCGTGATATTCCTACGCGCAGGAAAGTAGTGTGTGATATTCCCGCGCGCAAGAAAGTAGTGCGCAATATTCCTGCGCGCAAGAAAGTAGTGCGTGATATTCCTACACGCAAGAAAGTAGTGCGTGATATTCCTACGCGCAAGAAAGTAGTGCATGATATTCCTCCGCGCAAGAAAGTAGTGCGTGAAATTCCTACGCGCAAGAAAGTAGTGCGTGATATACCTACGCGCAAGAAAGTAGTGCGTGATATTCCTACGCGCAAGAAAGTAGTGCGTGATATTCCTACACGCAAGAAAGTAGTGCGTGATATTCCTACGCGCAAGAAAGTAGTGCATGATATTCCTCCGCGCAAGAAAGTAGTGCGTGAAATTCCTACGCGCAAGAAAGTAGTGCGTGATATACCTACGCGCAAGAAAGTAGTGCGTGATATTTCTACGCGCAAGTAAGTCGTGCGTGAAATTTCTACGCGCAAGTAAGTCGTGCGTGGAATTCCTACACGCAAGAAAGTAGTGTGTGATATTCCTACGCGCAAGAAAGTAGTGCGTGATATTCCTACGCGCAAGAAAGCAATGCGTGAAATTCCTACGGGCAAGAAAGTAGTGCGTGATATTCCTACGCGCAAAAAAGTAGTGCGTGATATACCTACGCGCAAGAAAGTAGTGCGTGATATTCCTACGCGCAAGAAAGTAGTGCATGATATTCCTACGGGCAAGAAAGTAGTGCGTGATATTCCTACGCGCAAAAAAGTAGTGCGTGATATACCTACGCGCAAGAAAGTAGTGCGTGATATTCCTACGCGCAAGAAAGTAGTGTGTGATATTCATACGCAAAAGAAAGTAGTGCGTGATATTCCTACGCGCAAGAAAGTAGTGCGTGATATTCCTACGCGCAAGAAAGTAGTGTGTGATATTCCCGCGCACAAGAAAGTAGTGCGAGATATTCCTGCGCGCAAGAAAGTAGTGCGTGATATTCCTACACGCAAGAAAGTAGTGCGTGATATTCCTACGCGCAAGAAAGTAGTGCGTGATATTCCTACGCGCAAGAAAGTAGTGTGTGATATTCATACGCACAAGAAAGTAGTGCGCGATATTCCTACGCGCAAGAAAGTAGTGCGTGATATTCCTACGCGCAAGAAAGTAGTGTGTGATATTCCCGCGCACAAGAAAGTAGTGCGAGATATTCCTGCGCGCAAGAAAGTAGTGCGTGATATTCCTACACGCAAGAAAGTAGTGCGTGATATTCCTACGCGCAAGAAAGTAGTGCATGATATTCCTCCGCTCAAGAAAGTAGTGCGTGAAATTCCTACGCGCAAGAAAGTAATGCGTGATATACCTACGCGCAAGAAAGTAGTGCGTGATATTCCTACGCGCAAGAAAGTAGTGCGTGATATTCCTACGCGCAAGAAAGTAGTGCGTGATATTCTTACGCTCAAGAAAGTAGTGCGTGATATTCCTACACGCACGAAAGTAGTGCGTGATATTCCTACGCGCAAGAAAGTAGTGCGTGATATTCCTACGCGCAAGAAAGTAGTCCGTGAAATTCCTACGCGCAAGAAAGTGGTGGGTGATATTCCTACGCGCAAAAAAGTAGTGCCTTATATTCCTACGCGCAAGAAAGTAGTGCGTGATATTCCTACGCGCAAAAAAGTGTGCAAGAAAGTAGTCCGTGATATTCCTACGTGCAAGAAAGTAGTGCGTGATATTCCTACGCGCAAAAAAGTAGTGCGTGATATTCCTACGCACAAGAAAATGCGCAAGAAAGTTGTCTCTGATATTCCTACGCGCAATAAAGTAGTGCGTGATATTCCTACGTGCAAGAAAGTAGTGCGTGATATTCCTACGCGCAAGAAAGTAATGCGTGATATTCCTACGTGCAAGAAAGTAGTGTGTGATATTCCTACGCGCAAAAAAATAGTGTGTGATATTCCTACGCGCAAAAAAGGAGTGCGTGAAATTCCTACGCGCAAGAAAGTAGTGCGTGATATTCCTACGCGCAAGAAAGTAGTGCGTGATATTCCTACGCGCAAGTAAGTAGTGCGTGAAATTTCTACGCGCAAGAAAGTAGTGCGTGGAATTCCTACGCGCAAGAAAGTAGTGCGTGATATTCCTACGCGCAAGAAAGTAGTGCGTGATATTCCTACGCGCAAGAAAATAGTGCGTGATATTCCTACGCGCAAAAAAGTAGTGCGTGATATTCCTACGCGCGAAAAAGTGCGCAAGAAAGTAGTCCGTGATATTCCTACGTGCAAGAAAGTAGTGCGTGATATTCCTACGCGCAAAAAAGTAGTGCGTGATATTCCAACGTGCAAGAAAGTAGTGCGTGATTTTCCTACGCGCAAAAAAAGAGTGTGTGATATTCCTACGCGCAAAAAAGTAGTGCGTGAAATTCCTACGCGCAAGAAAGTAGTGCGTGATATTCCTACGCGCAAGAAAGTAGTGCGTGATATTCCTACGCGCAAGTAAGTAGTGCGTGAAATTTCTACGCGCAAGAAAGTAGTGCGTGGAATTCCTACGCGCAAGAAAGTAGTGCGTGATATTCCTACGCGCAAGAAAGTAGTGCGTGATATTCCTAGGCGCAAGAAAGTAGTGCGTGAATTTCCTACGCGCAAAAAAGTAATGCGTGATATTCCTACGCGCAAGAAATTAGTGCGTGAAATTCCTACGCGCAAGAAGGTAGTGCGTGATATTCCTACGCGCAATAAAGTAGTGCGTGATATTCCTACGCTCAAGAAAGTAGTGAGTGATATTCCTACGCGCAAGAAAGTAGTGCGTGATATTCCTACACGCACGAAAGTAGTGTGTGATATTCCTACGCGCAAGAAAGTAGTGCGTGATATTCCTACGCGCAAGAAAGTAGTGGGTGAAATTCCTACGGGCAAGAAAGTAGTGCGTGATATTCCTACGTGCAAAAAAGTAGTGCGTGATATACCTACGCGCAAGAAAGTAGTGCGTGATATTCCTACGCGCAAGAAAGTAGTGCGTGATATTCCTACGGGCAAGAAAGTAGTGCGTGATATTCCTACGCGCAAAAAAGTAGTGCGTGATATACCTACGCGCAAGAAAGTGTTGCGTGATATTCCTACGCGCAAGAAAGTAGTGTGTGATATTCATACGCACAAGAAAGTAGTGCGTGACATTCCTACGCGCAAGAAAGTAGTGCGTGATATTCCTACGCGCAAGAAAGTAGTGCGTGATATTCCTGCGCGCAAGAAAGTAGTGCGCGATATTCCTGCGCGCAAGAAAGTAGAGCGTGATATTCTTACACACAAGAAAGTAGTGCGTGATATTCCTACGCGCAAGAAAGTTGTGCATAATATTCCTACGCGCAAGAAAGTAGTGCGTGAAATTCCTACACGCAAGAAAGTAGTGCGTGATATTCCTACGCGCAAGAAAGTAGTGCTTGAAATTCCTACGCGCAAGAAAGTAGTGCGTGAAATTCCTATGCGCAAGAAAGAACTGCGTGATATTCCTACGCGCAAGAAAGTAGTGCGAGATATTCCTACGCGCAAGAAAGTAGTGCCTGATATTCCTACGTGCAAGAAAGTATTGCGTGATATTCCTACGCGCAAAAAAATAGTGTGTGATATTCCTAAGCGCAAAAAAGTAGTGAGTGAAATTCCTACGCGCCAGAAAGTAGTGCGTGATATTCCTACGCGCAAGAAAGTAGTGCGTGATATTCCTACGCGCAAGTAAGTAGTGCGTGAAATTTCTACGCGCAAGAAAGTAGTGCGTAAAATTCCTACGCGCTAGAAAGTAGTGCGTGATATTCCTACGCGCAAGAAAGAAGTGCGTGATATTTCTAGGCGCAAGAAAGTAGTGCGTGAAATTCCTACGCGCAAAAAAGTAGTTCTTGATATTCCTACGCGCAAGAAAGTAGTGCGTGAAATTCCTACGTACAAGAAAGTAGTGCGTGATATTCCTACGCGCAAGAAAGTAGTGCGTGATATTCCTACGCTCAAGAAAGTAGTGAGTGATATTCCTACGAGCAAGAAAGTAGTGGGTGAAATTCCTACGCGCAAGAAAGTAGTGCGTGATATTCCTACGCGCAATAAAGTAGTGCGTGATATTCCTACGTGCAAGAAAGTAGTGCGTGATATTCCTACGCACAAGAAAGTAGTGCGTGATATTCCTACGAGCAAGAAAGTAGTGCGTGATATTCCTACGCGCAAAAAAATAGTGAGTGATATTCCTACGCGCAAAAAAGTAGTGCGTGAAATTCCAACGCGCAAGAAAGTAGTGCGTGATATTCCTACGCGCAAGAAAGTAGTGCGTGATATTCCTACGCGCAAGTAAGTAGTGCGTGAAATTTCTACGCGCAAGAAAGTAGTGCGTGGAATTCCTACGCGCAAGAAAGTAGTGCATGATATTCCCACGCGCAAGAAAGTAGTGCGTGATATTCCTAGGCGCAAGAAAGTAGTGCGTGAAATTCCTACGCGCAAGAAAGTAGTGCGTGATATTCCTACGCGCAAGAAAGTAGTGCGTGAAATTCCTACGCGCAAGAAAGTAGTGCGTGATATTCCTACGCGCAAGAAAGTAGTGCGTGATATTCCTACGCTCAAGAAAGTAGTGAGTGATATTCCTACGAGCAAAAAAGTAGTGCGTGAAATTCCTACGCGCAAGAAAGTAGTGCGTGATATTCCTACGCGCAAGAAAGTAGTGCGTGATATTCCTACACGCACGAAAGTAGTGCGTGATATTCCTACGCGCAAGAAAGTAGTGCGTGATATTCCTACGCGCAAGAAAGTAGTGGGTGAAATTCCTACGGGCAAGAAAGTAGTGCGTGATATTCCTACGTGCAAAAAAGTAGTGCGTGATATACCTACGTGCAAGAAAGTAGTGCGTGCTATTCCTACGCGCAAGAAAGTAGTGCGTGATATTCCTACGGGCAAGAAAGTAGTGCGTGATATTCCTACGCGCTAAAAAGTAGTGCGTGATATACCTACGCGCAAGAAAGTGTTGCGTGATATTCCTACGCGCAAGAAAGTAGTGTGTGATATTCATACGCACAAGAAAGTAGTGCGTGATATTCCTACGCGCAAGAAAGTAGTGCGTGATATTCCTACGCGCAAGAAAGTAGTGCGTGATATTCCTGCGCACAAGAAAGTAGTGCGCGATATTCCTGCGCGCAAGAAAGTAGTGTGTGATATTCTTACACACAAGAAAGTAGTGCGTGATATTCCTACGCGCAAGAAAGTTGTGCATAATATTCCTACGCGCAAGAAAGTAGTGCGTGAAATTCCTACACGCAAGAAAGTAGTGCGTGATATTCCTACGCGCAAGAAAGTAGTGCTTGAAATTCCTACGCGCAAGAAAGTAGTGCGTGAAATTCCTATGCGCAAGAAAGAACTGCGTGATATTCCTACGCGCAAGAAAGTAGTGCGAGATATTCCTACGCGCAAGAAAGTAGTGCCTGATATTCCTACGTGCAAGAAAGTATTGCGTGATATTCCTACGCGCAAAAAAATAGTGTGTGATATTCCTACGCGCAAAAAAGTAGTGAGTGAAATTCCAACGCGCCAGAAAGTAGTGCGTGATATTCCTACGCGCAAGAAAGTAGTGCGTGATATTCCTACGCGCAAGTAAGTAGTGCGTGAAATTTCTACGCGCAAGAAAGTAGTGCGTAAAATTCCTACGCGCTAGAAAGTAGTGCGTGATATTCCTACGCGCAAGAAAGTAGTGCGTGATATTTCTAGGCGCAAGAAAGTAGTGCGTGAAATTCCTACGCGCAAAAAAATAGTTCTTGATATTCCTACGCGCAAGAAAGTAGTGCGTGAAATTCCTACGTACAAGAAAGTAGTGCGTGATATTCCTACGCGCAAGAAAGTAGTGCGTGATATTCCTACGCTCAAGAAAGTAGTGAGTGATATTCCTACGAGCACGAAAGTAGTGCGTGAAATTCCTACGCGCAAGAAAGTAGTGCGTGATATTCCTACGCGCAAGAAAGTAGTGCGTGATATTCCTACACGCACGAAAGTAGTGCGTGATATTCCTACGCGCAAGAAAGTAGTGCGTGATATTCCTACGCGCAAGAAAGTAGTGCGTGAAATTCCTACGGGCAAGAAAGTAGTGCGTGATATTCCTACGCGCAAAAAAGTAGTGCGTGATATACCTACGCGCAAGAAAGTAGTGCGTGATATTCCTATGCGCAAGAAAGTAGTGCGTGATATTCCTACGGGCAAGAAAGTAGTGCGTGATATTCCTACGCGCAAAAAAGTAGTGCGTGATATACCTACGCGCAAGAAAGTAGTGCGTGATATTCCTACGCGCAAGAAAGTAGTGTGTGATATTCATACGCACAAGAAACTAGTGCGTGATATTCCTACGCGCAAGAAAGTAGTGCGTGAAATTCCTACGCGCAAGAAAGTAGTGCGTGATATTCCTACGCGCAAGAAAGTAGTGCGTGATATTCCTACGCTCAAGAAAGTAGTGAGTGATATTCCTACGAGCAAAAAAGTAGTGCGTGAAATTCCTACGCGCAAGAAAGTAGTGCGTGATATTCCTACGCGCAAGAAAGTAGTGCGTGATATTCCTACACGCACGAAAGTAGTGCGTGATATTCCTACGCGCAAGAAAGTAGTGCGTGATATTCCTACGCGCAAGAAAGTAGTTGGTGAAATTCCTACGGGCAAGAAAGTAGTGCGTGATATTCCTACGTGCAAAAAAGTAGTGCGTGATATAGCTACGCGCAAGAAAGTAGTGCGTGATATTCCTACGCGCAAGAAAGTAGTGCGTGATATTCCTACGGGCAAGAAAGTAGTGCGTGATATTCCTACGCGCAAAAAAGTAGTGCGTGATATACCTACGCGCAAGAAAGTGTTGCGTGATATTCCTACGCGCAAGAAAGTAGTGTGTGATATTCATACGCACAAGAAAGTAGTGCGTGATATTCCTACGCGCAAGAAAGTAGTGCGTGATATTCCTACGCGCAAGAAAGTAGTGCGTGATATTCCTGCGCGCAAGAAAGTAGTGCGCGATATTCCTGCGCGCAAGAAAGTAGTGCGTGATATTCTTACACACAAGAAAGTAGTGCGTGATATTCCTACGCGCAAGAAAGTTGTGCATAATATTCCTACGCGCAAGAAAGTAGTGCGTGAAATTCCTACACGCAAGAAAGTAGTGCGTGATATTCCTACGCGCAAGAAAGTAGTGCTTAAAATTCCTACACGCAAGAAAGTAGTGCGTGAAATTCCTATGCGCAAGAAAGAACTGCGTGATATTCCTACGCGCAAGAAAGTAGTGCGAGATATTCCTACGCGCAAGAAAGTAGTGCCTGATATTCCTACGTGCAAGAAAGTATTGCGTGATATTCCTACGCGCAAAAAAATAGTGTGTGATATTCCTACGCGCAAAAAAGTAGTGAGTGAAATTCCTACGCGCCAGAAAGTAGTGCGTGATATTCCTACGCGCAAGAAAGTAGTGCGTGATATTCCTACGCGCAAGTAAGTAGTGCGTGAAATTTCTACGCGCAAGAAAGTAGTGCGTAATATTCCTACGCGCAAGAAAGTAGTGCGTAAAATTCCTACGCGCTAGAAAGTAGTGCGTGATATTCCTACGCGCAAGAAAGTAGTGCGTGATATTTCTAGGCGCAAGAAAGTAGTGCGTGAAATTCCTACGCGCAAAAAAGGAATTCTTGATATTCCTACGCGCAAGAAAGTAGTGCGTGAAATTCCTACGTACAAGAAAGTAGTGCGTGATATTCCTACGCGCAAGAAAGTAGTGCGTGATATTCCTACGCTCAAGAAAGTAGTGAGTGATATTCCTACGAGCAAGAAAGTAGTGCGTGAAATTCCTACGCGCAAGAAAGTAGTGCGTGAAATTCCTACGTACAAGAAAGTAGTGCGTGATATTCCTACGCGCAAGAAAGTAGTGCGTGATATTCCTACGCTCAAGAAAGTAGTGAGTGATATTCCTACGAGCAAGAAAGTAGTGCGTGAAATTCCTACGCGCAAGAAAGTAGTGCGTGATATTCCTACGCGCAATAAAGTAGTGCGTGATAATCCTACGTGCAAGAAAGTAGTGCGTGATATTCCTACGCACAAGAAAGTAGTGCGTGATATTCCTACGAGCAAGAAAGTAGTGCGTGATATTCCTACGCGCAAAAAAATAGTGTGTGATATTCCTACGCGCAAAAAAGTAGTGCGTGAAATTCCAACGCGCAAGAAAGTAGTGCGTGATATTCCTACGCGCAAGAAAGTAGTGCGTGATATTCCTACGCGCAAGTAAGTAGTGCGTGAAATTTCTACGCGCAAGAAAGTAGTGCGTGGAATTCCTACGCGCAAGAAAGTAGTGCGTGATATTCCTACGCGCAAGAAAGTAGTGCGTGATATTCCTAGGCGCAAGAAAGTAGTGCGTGAAATTCCTACGCGCAAAAAAGTAGTGCGTGATATTCCTACGCGCAAGAAAGTAGTGCGTGAAATTCCTACGCGCAAGAAAGTAGTGCGTGATATTCCTACGCGCAAGAAAGTAGTGCGTGATATTCCTACGCTCAAGAAAGTAGTGAGTGATATTCCTACGAGCAAAAAAGTAGTGCGTGAAATTCCTACGCGCAAGAAAGTAGTGCGTGATATTCCTACGCGCAAGAAAGTAGTGCGTGATATTCCTACACGCACGAAAGTAGTGCGTGAAATTCCTACGCGCAAGAAAGTAGTGCGTGATATTCCTACGCGCAAGAAAGTAGTGGGTGAAATTCCTACGGGCAAGAAAGTAGTGCGTGATATTCCTACGTGCAAAAAAGTAGTGCGTGATATACCTACGCGCAAGAAAGTAGTGCGTGCTATTCCTACGCGCAAGAAAGTAGTGCGTGATATTCCTACGGGCAAGAAAGTAGTGCGTGATATTCCTACGCGCAAAAAAGTAGTGCGTGATATACCTACGCGCAAAAAAGTGTTGCGTGATATTCCTACGCGCAAGAAAGTAGTGTGTGATATTCATACGCACAAGAAAGTAGTGCGTGATATTCCTACGCGCAAGAAAGTAGTGCGTGATATTCCTACGCGCAAGAAAGTAGTGCGTGATATTCCTGCGCGCAAGAAAGTAGTGCGCGATATTCCTGCCCGCAAGAAAGTAGTGCGTGATATTCTTACACACAAGAAAGTAGTGCGTGATATTCCTACGCGCAAAAAAAGTTGTGCATAATATTCCTACGCGCAAGAAAGTAGTGCGTGAAATTCCTACACGCAAGAAAGTAGTGCGTGATATTCCTACGCGCAAGAAAGTAGTGGTTGAAATTCCTACGCGCAAGAAAGTAGTGCGTGAAATTCCTATGCGCAAGAAAGAACTGCGTGATATTCCTACGCGCAAGAAAGTAGTGCGAGATATTCCTACGCGCAAGAAAGTAGTGCCTGATATTCCTACGTGCAAGAAAGTATTGCGTGATATTCCTACGCGCAAAAAAATAGTGTGTGATATTCCTACGCGCAAAAAAGTAGTGAGTGAAATTCCTACGCGCCAGAAAGTAGTGCGTGATATTCCTACGCGCAAGAAAGTAGTGCGTGATATTCCTACGCGCAAGTAAGTAGTGCGTGAAATTTCTACGCGCAAGAAAGTAGTGCGTAAAATTCCTACGCGCTAGAAAGTAGTGCGTGATATTCCTACGCGCAAGAAAGTAGTGCGTGATATTTCTAGGCGCAAGAAAGTAGTGCGTGAAATTCCTACGCGCAAAAAAGTAGTTCTTGATATTCCTACGCGCAAGAAAGTAGTGCGTGAAATTCCTACGTACAAGAAAGTAGTGCGTGATATTCCTACGCGCAAGAAAGTAGTGCGTGATATTCCTACGCTCAAGAAAGTAGTGAGTGATATTCCTACGAGCAAGAAAGTAGTGCGTTAAATTCCTACGCGCAAGAAAGTAGTGCGTGATATTCCTACGCGCAAGAAAGTAGTGCGTGATATTCCTACACGCACGAAAGTAGTGCGTGATATTCCTACGCGCAAGAAAGTAGTGCGTGATATTCCTACGCGCAAGAAAGTAGTGCGTGAAATTCCTACGGGCAAGAAAGTAGTGCGTGATATTCCTACGCGCAAAAAAGTAGTGCGTGATATACCTACGCGCAAGAAAGTAGTGCGTGATATTCCTACGCGCAAGAAAGTAGTGCGTGATATTCCTACGGGCAAGAAAGTAGTGCGTGATATTCCTACGCGCAAAAAAGTAGTGCGTGATATACCTACGCGCAAGAAAGTAGTGCGTGATATTCCTACGCGCAAGAAAGTAGTGTGTGATATTCATACGCACAAGAAACTAGTGCGTGATATTCCTACGCGCAAGAAAGTAGTGCGTGATATTCCTACGCGCAAGAAAGTAGTGTGTGATATTCCTACGCGCAAGAAAGTAGTGCGTGATATTCCTCCGCGCAAGAAAGTAGTGCGTCAAATTCCTACGCGCAAGAAAGTAGTGCGTGATATACCTACGCGCAAGAAAGTAGTGCGTGATATTCCTACACGCACGAAAGTAGTGAGTGATATTCCTACGCGCAAGAAAGTAGTGCGTGATATTCCTACGCGCAAGAAAGTAGTGCGTGAAATTCCTACGGGCAAGAAAGTAGTGCGTGATATTCCTACGCGCAAAAAAGTAGTGCGTGATATACCTACGCGCAAGAAAGTAGTGCGTGATATTCCTACGCGCAAGAAAGTAGTGCGTGATATTCCTACGGGCAAGAAAGTTGTGCGTGAAATTCCTACGTGCAAAAAAGTAGTGCGTGATATACCTACGCGCAAGAAAGTAGTGCGTGATATTCCTACGCGCAAGAAAGTAGTGTGTGATATTCATACGCACAAGAAAGTAGTGCGTGATATTCCTACGCGCAAGAAAGTAGTGCGTGATATTCCTACGCGCAAGAAAGTAGTGTGTGATATTCCTGAACGCAAGAAAGTAGTGCGCGATATTCCTGCGCGCAAGAAAGTAGTGCGTGATATTCCTACACGCAAGAAAGTAGTGCGTGATATTCCTACGCGCAAGAAAGTAGTGCATGATATTCCTCCGCGCAAGAAAGTAGTGCGTGAAATTCCTACGCGCAAGAAAGTAGTGCGTGATATACCTACGCGCAAGAAAGTAGTGTGTGATATTCCTACGCGCAAGAAAGTAGTGCGTGATATTCCTACGGGCAAGAAAGTAATGCGTGATATTCCTACGCGCAAAAAAGTAGTGCGTGATATTCCTACGCGCAAGAAAGTGCGCAAGAAAGTAGTCCGTGATATTCCTACGCGCAAGAAAGTAGTGCGTGAAATTCCTACGTGCAAGAAAGTAGTGCGTGATATTCCTACGCGCAAGAAGGTAGTGCGTGATATTCCTATGCTCAAGAAAGTAGTGAGTGATATTCCTACGAGCAAGAAAGTAGTGCGTGAAATTCCTACGCGCAAGAAAGTAGTTTGTGATATTCCTACGCGCAAGAAAGTAGTGCGTGATATTCCTACACGCACGAAAGTAGTGCGTGATATTCCTACGCGCAAGAAAGTAGTGCGTGATATTCCTACGCGCAAGAAAGTAGTGCGTGAAATTCCTACGCGCAAGAAAGTAGTGCGTGATATTCCTACGCGCAAGAAAGTAGTGCGTGATATTCCTACGGGCAAGAAAGTAGTGCGTGATATTCCTACGCGCAAAAAAGTAGTGCGTGATATACCTACGCGCAAGAAAGTAGTGTGTGATATTCATACGCACAAGAAAGTAGTGCGTGATATTCCTACGCGCAAGAAAGTAGTGCGTGATATTCCTACGCGCAAGAAAGTACTGCGTGATATTCCTGCGCGCAAGAAAGTAGTGCGCGATATTCCTGCGCGCAAAAAAGTAGTGCGTGATATACCTACGCGCAAGAAAGTAGTGCGTGATATTCCTACGGGCAAGAAAGTAGTGCGTGATATTCCTACGCGCAAGAAAGTAGTGCGTGAAATTCCTACAGGCAAGAAAGTAGTGCGTGATATTCCTACGCGCAAAAAAGTAGTGCGTGATATACCTACGGGCAAGAAAGTAGTGCGTGATATTCCTACGCGCAAGAAAGTAGTGCGTGATATTCCTACGGGCAAGAAAGTAGTGGGTGATATTCCTACGCGCAAACAGTAGTGCGTGATATACCTACGCGCAAGAAAGTAGTGCGTGATATTCCTACGCGCAAGAAAGTAGTGTGTGATATTCATACGCACAAGAAAGTAGTGCGTGATATTCCTACGCACAAGAAAGTAGTGCGTGATATTCCTACGCGCAAGAAAGTAGTGTGTGATATTCCTGCGCGCAAGAAAGTAGTGCGCGATATTCCTGCGCGCAAGAAAGTAGTGCGTGATATTCCTACACGCAAGAAAGTAGTGCGTGATATTCCTACGGGCAAGAAAGTAGTGCATGATATTCCTTTGCGCAAGAAAGTAGTGCGTGAAATTCCTACGCGCAAGAAAGTAGTGCGTGATATACCTACGCGCAAGAAAGTAGTGCGTGATATTCCTACGCGCAAGAAAGTAGTGCGTGATATTCCTACGGGCAAGAAAGTAATGCGTGATATTCCTACGCGCAAAAAAGTAGTGCGTGATATTCCTACGCGCAAGAAAGTGCGCAAGAAAGTAGTCCGTGATATTCCTACGCGCAAGAAAGTTGTGCGTGAAATTCCTACGTGCAAGAAAGTAGTGCGTGATATTCCTACGCGCAAGAAAGTAGTGCGTGATATTCCTACGCTCAAGAAAGTAGTGAGTGATATTCCTACGAGCAAGAAAGTATTGCGTGAAATTCCTAAGCGCAAGAAAGTAGTGCGTGATATTCCTACGCGCAAGAAAGTAGTGCGTGATATTCCTACACGCACGAAAGTAGTGCGTGATATTCCTACGCGCAAGAAAGTAGTGCGTGATATTCCCTACGCGCAAGAAAGTAGTGCGTGAAATTCCTACGGGCAAGAAAGTAGTGCGTGATATTCCTACGCGCAAAAAAGTAGTGCGTGATATACCTACGCGCAAGAAAGTAGTGCGTGATATTCCTACGCGCAAGAAAGTAGTGCGTGATATTCCTACGGGCAAGAAAATAGTGCGTGATATTCCTACGCGCAAAAAAGTAGTGCGTGATATACCTACGCGCAAGAAAGTAGTGTGTGATATTCCTGAACGCAAGAAAGTAGTGCGCGATATTCCTGCGCGCAAGAAAGTAGTGCGTGATATTCCTACACGCAAGAAAGTAGTGCGTGATATTCCTACGCGCAAGAAAGTAGTGCATGATATTCCTCCGCGCAAGAAAGTAGTGCGTGAAATTCCTACGCGCAAGAAAGTAGTGCGTGATATACCTACGCGCAAGAAAGTAGTGTGTGATATTCCTACGCGCAAGAAAGTAGTGCGTGATATTCCTACGGGCAAGAAAGTAATGCGTGATATTCCTACGCGCAAAAAAGTAGTGCGTGATATTCCTACGCGCAAGAAAGTGCGCAAGAAAGTAGTCCGTGATATTCCTACGCGCAAGAAAGTAGTGCGTGAAATTCCTACGTGCAAGAAAGTAGTGCGTGATATTCCTACGCGCAAGAAGGTAGTGCGTGATATTCCTATGCTCAAGAAAGTAGTGAGTGATATTCCTACGAGCAAGAAAGTAGTGCGTGAAATTCCTACGCGCAAGAAAGTAGTTTGTGATATTCCTACGCGCAAGAAAGTAGTGCGTGATATTCCTACACGCACGAAAGTAGTGCGTGATATTCCTACGCGCAAGAAAGTAGTGCGTGATATTCCTACGCGCAAGAAAGTAGTGCGTGAAATTCCTACGCGCAAGAAAGTAGTGCGTGATATTCCTACGCGCAAGAAAGTAGTGCGTGATATTCCTACGGGCAAGAAAGTAGTGCGTGATATTCCTACGCGCAAAAAAGTAGTGCGTGATATACCTACGCGCAAGAAAGTAGTGTGTGATATTCATACGCACAAGAAAGTAGTGCGTGATATTCCTACGCGCAAGAAAGTAGTGCGTGATATTCCTACGCGCAAGAAAGTACTGCGTGATATTCCTGCGCGCAAGAAAGTAGTGCGCGATATTCCTGCGCGCAAAAAAGTAGTGCGTGATATACCTACGCGCAAGAAAGTAGTGCGTGATATTCCTACGGGCAAGAAAGTAGTGCGTGATATTCCTACGCGCAAGAAAGTAGTGCGTGAAATTCCTACAGGCAAGAAAGTAGTGCGTGATATTCCTACGCGCAAAAAAGTAGTGCGTGATATACCTACGGGCAAGAAAGTAGTGCGTGATATTCCTACGCGCAAGAAAGTAGTGCGTGATATTCCTACGGGCAAGAAAGTAGTGGGTGATATTCCTACGCGCAAACAGTAGTGCGTGATATACCTACGCGCAAGAAAGTAGTGCGTGATATTCCTACGCGCAAGAAAGTAGTGTGTGATATTCATACGCACAAGAAAGTAGTGCGTGATATTCCTACGCACAAGAAAGTAGTGCGTGATATTCCTACGCGCAAGAAAGTAGTGTGTGATATTCCTGCGCGCAAGAAAGTAGTGCGCGATATTCCTGCGCGCAAGAAAGTAGTGCGTGATATTCCTACACGCAAGAAAGTAGTGCGTGATATTCCTACGGGCAAGAAAGTAGTGCATGACATTCCTTTGCGCAAGAAAGTAGTGCGTGAAATTCCTACGCGCAAGAAAGTAGTGCGTGATATACCTACGCGCAAGAAAGTAGTGCGTGATATTCCTACGCGCAAGAAAGTAGTGCGTGATATTCCTACGGGCAAGAAAGTAATGCGTGATATTCCTACGCGCAAAAAAGTAGTGCGTGATATTCCTACGCGCAAGAAAGTGCGCAAGAAAGTAGTCCGTGATATTCCTACGCGCAAGAAAGTTGTGCGTGAAATTCCTACGTGCAAGAAAGTAGTGCGTGATATTCCTACGCGCAAGAAAGTAGTGCGTGATATTCCTACGCTCAAGAAAGTAGTGAGTGATATTCCTACGAGCAAGAAAGTATTGCGTGAAATTCCTAAGCGCAAGAAAGTAGTGCGTGATATTCCTACGCGCAAGAAAGTAGTGCGTGATATTCCTACACGCACGAAAGTAGTGCGTGATATTCCTACGCGCAAGAAAGTAGTGCGTGATATTCCCTACGCGCAAGAAAGTAGTGCGTGAAATTCCTACGGGCAAGAAAGTAGTGTGTGATATTCCTACGCGCAAAAAAGTAGTGCGTGATATACCTACGCGCAAGAAAGTAGTGCGTGATATTCCTACGCGCAAGAAAGTAGTGCGTGATATTCCTACGGGCAAGAAAATAGTGCGTGATATTCCTACGCGCAAAAAAGTAGTGCGTGATATACCTACGCGCAAGAAAGTAGTGCGTGATATTCCTACGCGCAAGAAAGTAGTGTGTGATATTCATACGCACAAGAAAGTAGTGCGTGATATTTCTACGCGCAAGAAAGTAGTGCATGATATTCCTCTGCGCAAGAAAGTAGTGCGTGAAATTCCTACGCGCAAGAAAGTAGTGCGTGATATACCTACGCGCAGGAAAGTAGTGCGTGATATTCCTACACGCACGAAAGTAGTGCGTGATATTCCTACGCGCAAGAAAGTAGTGCGTGATATTCCTACGCGCAAGAAAGTAGTGCGTGAAATTCCTACGGGCAAGAAAGTAGTGCGTGATATTCCTACGCGCAAAAAAGTAGTGCGTGATATACCTACGCGCAAGAAAGTAGTGCGTGATATTCCTACGCGCAAGAAAGTAGTGTGTGATATTCATACGCACAAGAAAGTAGTGCGTGATATTCCTACGCGCAAGAAAGTAGTGCGTGATATTCCTACGCGCAAGAAAGTACTGCGTGATATTCCTGCGCGCAAGAAAGTAGTGCGCGATATTCCTGCGCGCAAAAAAGTAGTGCGTGATATACCTACGCGCAAGAAAGTAGTGCGTGATATTCCTACGGGCAAGAAAGTAGTGCGTGATATTCTTACGCGCAAGAAAGTAGTGCGTGAAATTCCTACGGGCAAGAAAGTAGTGCGTGATATTCCTACGCGCAAAAAAGTAGTGCGTGATATACCTACGGGCAAGAAAGTAGTGCGTGATATTCCTACGCGCAAGAAAGTAGTGCGTGATATTCCTACGGGCAAGAAAGTAGTGCGTGATATTCCTACGCGCAAAAAAGTAGTGCGTGATATACCTACGCGCAAGAAAGTAGTGCGTGATATTCCTACGCGCAAGAAAGTAGTGTGTGATATTCATACGCACAAGAAAGTAGTGCGTGATATTCCTACGCGCAAGAAAGTAGTGCGTGATATCCCTACGCGCAAGAAAGTAGTGTGTGATATTCCTGCGCGCAAGAAAGTAGTGCGCGATATTCCTGCGCGCAAGAAAGTAGTGCGTGATATTCCTACACGCAAGAAAGTAGTGCGTGATATTCCTACGCGCAAGAAAGTAGTGCATGATATTCCTCAGCGCAAGAAAGTAGTGGGTGAAATTCCTACGCGCAAGAAAGTAGTGCGTGATATACCTACGCGCAAGAAAGTAGTGCGTGATATTCCTACGAGCAAAAAAGTAGTGCGTGAAATTCCTACGCGCAAGAAAGTAGTGCGTGATATTCCTACGCGCAAGAAAGTAGTGCGTGATATTCCTACACGCACGAAAGTAGTGCGTGATATTCCTACGCGCAAGAAAGTAGTGCGTGATATTCCTACGCGCAAGAAAGTAGTGGGTGAAATTCCTACGGGCAAGAAAGTAGTGCGTGATATTCCTACGTGCAAAAAAGTAGTGCGTGATATACCTACGCGCAAGAAAGTAGTGCGTGCTATTCCTACGCGCAAGAAAGTAGTGCGTGATATTCCTACGGGCAAGAAAGTAGTGCGTGATATTCCTACGCGCAAAAAAGTAGTGCGTGATATACCTACGCGCAAAAAAGTGTTGCGTGATATTCCTACGCGCAAGAAAGTAGTGTGTGATATTCATACGCACAAGAAAGTAGTGCGTGATATTCCTACGCGCAAGAAAGTAGTGCGTGATATTCCTACGCGCAAGAAAGTAGTGCGTGATATTCCTGCGCGCAAGAAAGTAGTGCGCGATATTCCTGCCCGCAAGAAAGTAGTGCGTGATATTCTTACACACAAGAAAGTAGTGCGTGATATTCCTACGTGCAAAAAAGTAGTGCGTGATATACCTACGCGCAAGAAAGTAGTGCGTGCTATTCCTACGCGCAAGAAAGTAGTGCGTGATATTCCTACGGGCAAGAAAGTAGTGCGTGATATTCCTACGCGCAAGAAAGTAGTGCGTGATATTCCTACGCGCAAAAAAGTTGTGCGTGATATTCCTACACGCAAGAAAGTAGTGCGTGATATTCCTAGGCGCAAGAAAGTAGTGCGTGAAATTCCTACGTTCAAAAAAGTAGTGCGTGATATTCCTACGCGCAAAAAAGTAGTGCGTGATATTCCTACACACATGAAAGTAGTGCGTGAAATTCCTACGCGCAAGAAAGTAGTGCGTGATATTCCTACGCGCAAGAAAGTAGTCCGTGATATTCCTAGGCGCAAGAAAGTAGTGCGTGAAATTCCTACGCGCAAAAAAGTAGTGCGTGATATTCCTACGCGCAAGAAAGTAGCGCGTGATATTACTACACGCACGAAAGTAGTGCGTGAAATTCCTACGCGCAAGAAAGTAGTGCGTGATATTCCTACGCGCACGAAAGTAGTGCGTGAAGTTCCTACGCGCAAGAAAGTAGTGCGTGATATTCCTACACGCAAGAAAGTAGTGCGTGAAATTCCTACGCGCAAGAAAGTTGTGCGTGATATTCCTACGCGCAAGAAAGTAGTGCGTGATATTCCTACGCGCACGAAAGTAGTGCGTGATATTCCTACGCGCAAGAAAGTAGTGCGTGATATTCCTACGAGCAAGAAAGTAGTGCGTGAAATTCCTACGCGCAAGAAAGTAGTGCGTGATATTCCTACGCGCAAGAAAGTAGTGCGTGATTTTCCTACACGCACGAAAGTAGTGCGTGATATTCCTACGCGCAAGAAAGTAGTGCGTGATATTCCTACGCGCAAGAAAGTAGTCCGTGATATTCCTACGCGCAAGAAAGTAGTGCGTGAAATTCCTACGCGCAAAAAAGTGGTGCGTGATATTCCTACGCGCAAGAAAGTAGCGCGTGATATTCCTACACGCACGAAAGTAGTGCGTGAAATTTCTACGCGCAAGAAAGTAGTGCGTGATATTCCTACGCGCAAGAAAGTAGTGCGTGATATTCCTACACGCACGAAAGTAGTGCATGAAATTCTTACGCGCAAAAAAGTAGTGCGTGATATTCCTACACGCACGAAAGTAGTGCGTGATATTCCTACGCGCACGAAAGTAGTGCGTGATATTCCTACGCGCAAGAAAGTAGTGCGTGATATTCCTACGAGCAAGAAAGTAGTGCGTGAAATTCCTACGCGCAAGAAAGTAGTGCGTGATATTCCTACGCGCAAGAAAGTAGTGCGTGATATTCCTACGCGCAAGAAAGTAGTGCGTGATATTCCTACGCGCAAGAAAGTAGTGCGTGAAATTCCTACGCGCAAGAAAGTAGTGCGTGATATTCCTACGCGCAAGAAAGTAGTGCGTGATATTCCTACACGCACGAAAGTAGTGCGTAAAATTCTTACGCGCAAAAAAGTAGTGCGTGATATTCCTACACGCACGAAAGTAGTGCGTGAAATTCCTACGCGCAAGAAAGTAGTGCGTGATATTCCTACCCGCAAGAAAGTAGTGCGTGATATTCCTACGCGCACGAAAGTAGTGCGTGATATTCCTACACGCAAGAAAGTAGTGCGTGATATTCCTACGAGCAAGAAAGTAGTGCGTGAAATTCCTACGCGCAAGAAAGTAGTGCGTGATATTCCTACGCGCAAGAAAGTAGTGCGTGATATTCCTACACGCACGAAAGTAGTGCGTGATATTCCTACGCGCAAGAAAGTAGTGCGTGATATTCCTACGCGCAAGAAAGTAGTGCGTGAAATTCCTACGGGCAAGACAGTAGTGCGTGATATTCTTACGCGCAAAAAAGTAGTGCGTGATATACCAACGCGCAAGAAAGTGGTGCGTGATATTCCTACGCGCAAGAAAGCAGTGCGTGATATTCTTACGGGCAAGAAAGTAGTGCGTGAAATTCCTACGGGCAAGAAAGTAGTGCGTGATATTCTTACGCGCACGAAAGTAGTGCGTGAAATTCCTACGCGCAAGAAAGTACTGCGTGATATTCCTACGCGCAAGAAAGTAGTGCGTGATATTCTTACACGCACGAAAGTAGTGCGTGATATTCTTACGCGCAAGAAAGTAGTGCGTGATATTCCTACGAGCAAGAAAGTAGTGCGTGAAATTCCTGCGCGCAAGAAAGTAGTGCGTGATATTCCTACGCGCAAGAAAGTAGTGCGTGATATCCCTACGCGCAAGAAAGTAGTGTGTGATATTCCTGCGCGCAAGAAAGTAGTGCGCGATATTCCTGCGCGCAAGAAAGTAGTGCGTGATATTCCTACACGCAAGAAAGTAGTGCGTGATATTCCTACGCGCAAGAAAGTAGTGCATGATATTCCTCAGCGCAAGAAAGTAGTGGGTGAAATTCCTACGCGCAAGAAAGTAGTGCGTGATATACCTACGCGCAAGAAAGTAGTGCGTGATATTCCTACGAGCAAAAAAGTAGTGCGTGAAATTCCTACGCGCAAGAAAGTAGTGCGTGATATTCCTACGCGCAAGAAAGTAGTGCGTGATATTCCTACACGCACGAAAGTAGTGCGTGATATTCCTACGCGCAAGAAAGTAGTGCGTGATATTCCTACGCGCAAGAAAGTAGTGGGTGAAATTCCTACGGGCAAGAAAGTAGTGCGTGATATTCCTACGTGCAAAAAAGTAGTGCGTGATATACCTACGCGCAAGAAAGTAGTGCGTGCTATTCCTACGCGCAAGAAAGTAGTGCGTGATATTCCTACGGGCAAGAAAGTAGTGCGTGATATTCCTACGCGCAAAAAAGTAGTGCGTGATATACCTACGCGCAAAAAAGTGTTGCGTGATATTCCTACGCGCAAGAAAGTAGTGTGTGATATTCATACGCACAAGAAAGTAGTGCGTGATATTCCTACGCGCAAGAAAGTAGTGCGTGATATTCCTACGCGCAAGAAAGTAGTGCGTGATATTCCTGCGCGCAAGAAAGTAGTGCGCGATATTCCTGCCCGCAAGAAAGTAGTGCGTGATATTCTTACACACAAGAAAGTAGTGCGTGATATTCCTACGTGCAAAAAAGTAGTGCGTGATATACCTACGCGCAAGAAAGTAGTGCGTGCTATTCCTACGCGCAAGAAAGTAGTGCGTGATATTCCTACGGGCAAGAAAGTAGTGCGTGATATTCCTACGCGCAAGAAAGTAGTGCGTGATATTCCTACGCGCAAAAAAGTTGTGCGTGATATTCCTACACGCAAGAAAGTAGTGCGTGATATTCCTAGGCGCAAGAAAGTAGTGCGTGAAATTCCTACGTTCAAAAAAGTAGTGCGTGATATTCCTACGCGCAAAAAAGTAGTGCGTGATATTCCTACACGCATGAAAGTAGTGCGTGAAATTCCTACGCGCAAGAAAGTAGTGCGTGATATTCCTACGCGCAAGAAAGTAGTGCGTGATATTCCTACGCGCAAGAAAGTAGTGTGTGATATTCATACGCACAAGAAAGTAGTGCGTGATATTCCTACGCGCAAGAAAGTAGTGCGTGATATCCCTACGCGCAAGAAAGTAGTGTGTGATATTCCTGCGCGCAAGAAAGTAGTGCGCGATATTCCTGCGCGCAAGAAAGTAGTGCGTGATATTCCTACACGCAAGAAAGTAGTGCGTGATATTCCTACGCGCAAGAAAGTAGTGCATGATATTCCTCAGCGCAAGAAAGTAGTGGGTGAAATTCCTACGCGCAAGAAAGTAGTGCGTGATATACCTACGCGCAAGAAAGTAGTGCGTGATATTCCTACGAGCAAAAAAGTAGTGCGTGAAATTCCTACGCGCAAGAAAGTAGTGCGTGATATTCCTACGCGCAAGAAAGTAGTGCGTGATATCCCTACGCGCAAGAAAGTAGTGTGTGATATTCCTGCGCGCAAGAAAGTAGTGCGCGATATTCCTGCGCGCAAGAAAGTAGTGCGTGATATTCCTACACGCAAGAAAGTAGTGCGTGATATTCCTACGCGCAAGAAAGTAGTGCATGATATTCCTCAGCGCAAGAAAGTAGTGGGTGAAATTCCTACGCGCAAGAAAGTAGTGCGTGATATACCTACGCGCAAGAAAGTAGTGCGTGATATTCCTACGAGCAAAAAAGTAGTGCGTGAAATTCCTACGCGCAAGAAAGTAGTGCGTGATATTCCTACGCGCAAGAAAGTAGTGCGCGATATCCCTACGCGCAAGAAAGTAGTGTGTGATATTCCTGCGCGCAAGAAAGTAGTGCGCGATATTCCTGCGCGCAAGAAAGTAGTGCGTGATATTCCTACACGCAAGAAAGTGGTGCGTGATATTCCTACGCGCAAGAAAGCAGTGCGTGATATTCTTACGGGCAAGAAAGTAGTGCGTGAAATTCCTACGGGCAAGAAAGTAGTGCGTGATATTCTTACGCGCACGAAAGTAGTGCGTGAAATTCCTACGCGCAAGAAAGTACTGCGTGATATTCCTACGCGCAAGAAAGTAGTGCGTGATATTCTTACACGCACGAAAGTAGTGCGTGATGTTCTTACGCGCAAGAAAGTAGTGCGTGATATTCCTACGAGCAAGAAAGTAGTGCGTGAAATTCCTGCGCGCAAGAAAGTAGTGCGTGATATTCCTACGCGCAAGAAAGTAGTGCGTGATATCCCTACGCGCAAGAAAGTAGTGTGTGATATTCCTGCGCGCAAGAAAGTAGTGCGCGATATTCCTGCGCGCAAGAAAGTAGTGCGTGATATTCCTACACGCAAGAAAGTAGTGCGTGATATTCCTACGCGCAAGAAAGTAGTGCATGATATTCCTCAGCGCAAGAAAGTAGTGGGTGAAATTCCTACGCGCAAGAAAGTAGTGCGTGATATACCTACGCGCAAGAAAGTAGTGCGTGATATTCCTACGAGCAAAAAAGTAGTGCGTGAAATTCCTACGCGCAAGAAAGTAGTGCGTGATATTCCTACGCGCAAGAAAGTAGTGCGTGATATTCCTACACGCACGAAAGTAGTGCGTGATATTCCTACGCGCAAGAAAGTAGTGCGTGATATTCCTACGCGCAAGAAAGTAGTGGGTGAAATTCCTACGGGCAAGAAAGTAGTGCGTGATATTCCTACGTGCAAAAAAGTAGTGCGTGATATACCTACGCGCAAGAAAGTAGTGCGTGCTATTCCTACGCGCAAGAAAGTAGTGCGTGATATTCCTACGGGCAAGAAAGTAGTGCGTGATATTCCTACGCGCAAAAAAGTAGTGCGTGATATACCTACGCGCAAAAAAGTGTTGCGTGATATTCCTACGCGCAAGAAAGTAGTGTGTGATATTCATACGCACAAGAAAGTAGTGCGTGATATTCCTACGCGCAAGAAAGTAGTGCGTGATATTCCTACGCGCAAGAAAGTAGTGCGTGATATTCCTGCGCGCAAGAAAGTAGTGCGCGATATTCCTGCCCGCAAGAAAGTAGTGCGTGATATTCTTACACACAAGAAAGTAGTGCGTGATATTCCTACGTGCAAAAAAGTAGTGCGTGATATACCTACGCGCAAGAAAGTAGTGCGTGCTATTCCTACGCGCAAGAAAGTAGTGCGTGATATTCCTACGGGCAAGAAAGTAGTGCGTGATATTCCTACGCGCAAGAAAGTAGTGCGTGATATTCCTACGCGCAAAAAAGTTGTGCGTGATATTCCTACACGCAAGAAAGTAGTGCGTGATATTCCTAGGCGCAAGAAAGTAGTGCGTGAAATTCCTACGTTCAAAAAAGTAGTGCGTGATATTCCTACGCGCAAAAAAGTAGTGCGTGATATTCCTACACGCATGAAAGTAGTGCGTGAAATTCCTACGCGCAAGAAAGTAGTGCGTGATATTCCTACGCGCAAGAAAGTAGTGCGTGATATTCCTACGCGCAAGAAAGTAGTGTGTGATATTCATACGCACAAGAAAGTAGTGCGTGATATTCCTACGCGCAAGAAAGTAGTGCGTGATATCCCTACGCGCAAGAAAGTAGTGTGTGATATTCCTGCGCGCAAGAAAGTAGTGCGCGATATTCCTGCGCGCAAGAAAGTAGTGCGTGATATTCCTACACGCAAGAAAGTAGTGCGTGATATTCCTACGCGCAAGAAAGTAGTGCATGATATTCCTCAGCGCAAGAAAGTAGTGGGTGAAATTCCTACGCGCAAGAAAGTAGTGCGTGATATACCTACGCGCAAGAAAGTAGTGCGTGATATTCCTACGAGCAAAAAAGTAGTGAGTGAAATTCCTACGCGCAAGAAAGTAGTGCGTGATATTCCTACGCGCAAGAAAGTAGTGCGTGATATTCCTACACGCACGAAAGTAGTGCGTGATATTCCTACGCGCAAGAAAGTAGTGCGTGATATTCCTACGCGCAAGAAAGTAGTGGGTGAAATTCCTACGGGCAAGAAAGTAGTGCGTGATATTCCTACGTGCAAAAAAGTAGTGCGTGATATACCTACGCGCAAGAAAGTAGTGCGTGCTATTCCTACGCGCAAGAAAGTAGTGCGTGATATTCCTACGGGCAAGAAAGTAGTGCGTGATATTCCTACGCACAAAAAAGTAGTGCGTGATATTCTTACGCGCACGAAAGTAGTGCGTGAAATTCCTACGCGCAAGAAAGTACTGCGTGATATTCCTACGCGCAAGAAAGTAGTGCGTGATATTCTTACACGCACGAAAGTAGTGCGTGATATTCTTACGCGCAAGAAAGTAGTGCGTGATATTCCTACGAGCAAGAAAGTAGTGCGTGAAATTCCTGCGCGCAAGAAAGTAGTGCGTGATATTCCTACGCGCAAGAAAGTAGTGCGTGATATTCCTACACGCATGAAAGTAGTGCGTGATATTCCTACGCACAAGAAAGTCGTGCGTGATATTCCTACGAGCAAGAAAGTAGTGCGTGAAATTCCTACGCGCAAAAAAGTAGTGCGTGATATTCCTACGCGCAAGAAAGTAGTGCGTGATATTCCTACACGCACGAAAGTAGTGCGTGATATACCTACGCGCAAGAAAGTAGTGCGTGATATTCCTACGCGCAAGAAAGTAGTGTGTGATATTCATACGCACAAGAAAGTAGTGTGTGATATTCCTACGCGCAAGAAAGTAGTGCGTGAAATTCCTACGCGCAAGAAAGTAGTGCGTGATATTCCTGCGCACAAGAAAGTAGTGCGTGATATTCCTACGCGCAAGAAAGTAGTGCATGATATTCCTACGCGCAAGAAAGTAGTGCGTGATATTTCTACGCGCAAGAAAGTAGTGCGTGATATTCCTACGCACAAGAAAGTAGTGAGTAATATTCCTACGCGAAAGAAAGTAGTGCGTGAAATTCCTACGCGCAAGAAAGTAGTGAGTGATATTCCTACGCGCAAGAAAGTAGTGCGTGATATTCCTACGGGCAAGAAAGTAGTGCGTGATATTCCTACGCGCAAGAAAGTAGTGCGTGATATTCCTACGCGCAAAAAAGTTGTGCGTGATATTCCTACACGCAAGAAAGTAGTGCGTGATATTCCTAGGCGCAAGAAAGTAGTGCGTGAAATTCCTACGTTCAAAAAAGTAGTGCGTGATATTCCTACGCGCAAAAAAGTAGTGCGTGATATTCCTACACGCATGAAAGTAGTGCGTGAAATTCCTACGCGCAAGAAAGTAGTGCGTGATATTCCTACGCGCAAGAAAGTAGTCCGTGATATTCCTAGGCGCAAGAAAGTAGTGCGTGAAATTCCTACGCGCAAAAAAGTAGTGCGTGATATTCCTACGCGCAAGAAAGTAGCGCGTGATATTACTACACGCACGAAAGTAGTGCGTGAAATTCCTACGCGCAAGAAAGTAGTGCGTGATATTCCTACGCGCACGAAAGTAGTGCGTGAAGTTCCTACGCGCAAGAAAGTAGTGCGTGATATTCCTACACGCAAGAAAGTAGTGCGTGAAATTCCTACGCGCAAGAAAGTTGTGCGTGATATTCCTACGCGCAAGAAAGTAGTGCGTGATATTCCTACGCGCACGAAAGTAGTGCGTGATATTCCTACGCGCAAGAAAGTAGTGCGTGATATTCCTACGAGCAAGAAAGTAGTGCGTGAAATTCCTACGCGCAAGAAAGTAGTGCGTGATATTCCTACGCGCAAGAAAGTAGTGCGTGATTTTCCTACACGCACGAAAGTAGTGCGTGATATTCCTACGCGCAAGAAAGTAGTGCGTGATATTCCTACGCGCAAGAAAGTAATCCGTGATATTCCTACGCGCAAGAAAGTAGTGCGTGAAATTCCTACGCGCAAAAAAGTGGTGCGTGATATTCCTACGCGCAAGAAAGTAGCGCGTGATATTCCTACACGCACGAAAGTAGTGCGTGAAATTTCTACGCGCAAGAAAGTAGTGCGTGATATTCCTACGCGCAAGAAAGTAGTGCGTGATATTCCTACACGCACGAAAGTAGTGCATGAAATTCTTACGCGCAAAAAAGTAGTGCGTGATATTCCTACACGCACGAAAGTAGTGCGTGATATTCCTACGCGCACGAAAGTAGTGCGTGATATTCCTACGCGCAAGAAAGTAGTGCGTGATATTCCTACGAGCAAGAAAGTAGTGCGTGAAATTCCTACGCGCAAGAAAGTAGTGCGTGATATTCCTACGCGCAAGAAAGTAGTGCGTGATATTCCTACGCGCAAGAAAGTAGTGCGTGATATTCCTACGCGCAAGAAAGTAGTGCGTGAAATTCCTACGCGCAAGAAAGTAGTGCGTGATATTCCTACGCGCAAGAAAGTAGTGCGTGATATTCCTACACGCACGAAAGTAGTGCGTAAAATTCTTACGCGCAAAAAAGTAGTGCGTGATATTCCTACACGCACGAAAGTAGTGCGTGAAATTCCTACGCGCAAGAAAGTAGTGCGTGATATTCCTACCCGCAAGAAAGTAGTGCGTGATATTCCTACGCGCACGAAAGTAGTGCGTGATATTCCTACACGCAAGAAAGTAGTGCGTGATATTCCTACGAGCAAGAAAGTAGTGCGTGAAATTCCTACGCGCAAGAAAGTAGTGCGTGATATTCCTACGCGCAAGAAAGTAGTGCGTGATATTCCTACACGCACGAAAGTAGTGCGTGATATTCCTACGCGCAAGAAAGTAGTGCGTGATATTCCTACGCGCAAGAAAGTAGTGCGTGAAATTCCTACGGGCAAGAAAGTAGTGCGTGATATTCTTACGCGCAAAAAAGTAGTGCGTGATATACCAACGCGCAAGAAAGTGGTGCGTGATATTCCTACGCGCAAGAAAGCAGTGCGTGATATTCTTACGGGCAAGAAAGTAGTGCGTGAAATTCCTACGGGCAAGAAAGTAGTGCGTGATATTCTTACGCGCACGAAAGTAGTGCGTGAAATTCCTACGCGCAAGAAAGTACTGCGTGATATTCCTACGCGCAAGAAAGTAGTGCGTGATATTCTTACACGCACGAAAGTAGTGCGTGATATTCTTACGCGCAAGAAAGTAGTGCGTGATATTCCTACGAGCAAGAAAGTAGTCCGTGAAATTCCTGCGCGCAAGAAAGTAGTGCGTGATATTCCTACGCGCAAGAAAGTAGTGCGTGATATTCCTACACGCATGAAAGTTGTGCGTGATATTCCTACGCACAAGAAAGTCGTGCGTGATATTCCTACGAGCAAGAAAGTAGTGCGTGAAATTCCTACGCGCAAAAAAAGTAGTGCGTGATATTCCTACGCGCAAGAAAGTAGTGCGTGATATTCCTACACGCACGAAAGTAGTGCGTGATATTCCTAGGCGCAAGAAAGTAGTGCGTGAAATTCCTACGCGCAAAAAAGTAGTGCGTGATATTCCTACGCGCAAGAAAGTAGCGCGTGATATTACTACACGCACGAAAGTAGTGCGTGAAATTCCTACGCGCAAGAAAGTAGTGCGTGATATTCCTACGCGCACGAAAGTAGTGCGTGAAGTTCCTACGCGCAAGAAAGTAGTGCGTGATATTCCTACACGCAAGAAAGTAGTGCGTGAAATTCCTACGCGCAAGAAAGTTGTGCGTGATATTCCTACGCGCAAGAAAGTAGTGCGTGATATTCCTACGCGCACGAAAGTAGTGCGTGATATTCCTACGCGCAAGAAAGTAGTGCGTGATATTCCTACGAGCAAGAAAGTAGTGCGTGAAATTCCTACGCGCAAGAAAGTAGTGCGTGATATTCCTACGCGCAAGAAAGTAGTGCGTGATTTTCCTACACGCACGAAAGTAGTGCGTGATATTCCTACGCGCAAGAAAGTAGTGCGTGATATTCCTACGCGCAAGAAAGTAATCCGTGATATTCCTACGCGCAAGAAAGTAGTGCGTGAAATTCCTACGCGCAAAAAAGTGGTGCGTGATATTCCTACGCGCAAGAAAGTAGCGCGTGATATTCCTACACGCACGAAAGTAGTGCGTGAAATTTCTACGCGCAAGAAAGTAGTGCGTGATATTCCTACGCGCAAGAAAGTAGTGCGTGATATTCCTACACGCACGAAAGTAGTGCATGAAATTCTTACGCGCAAAAAAGTAGTGCGTGATATTCCTACACGCACGAAAGTAGTGCGTGATATTCCTACGCGCACGAAAGTAGTGCGTGATATTCCTACGCGCAAGAAAGTAGTGCGTGATATTCCTACGAGCAAGAAAGTAGTGCGTGAAATTCCTACGCGCAAGAAAGTAGTGCGTGATATTCCTACGCGCAAGAAAGTAGTGCGTGATATTCCTACGCGCAAGAAAGTAGTGCGTGATATTCCTACGCGCAAGAAAGTAGTGCGTGAAATTCCTACGCGCAAGAAAGTAGTGCGTGATATTCCTACGCGCAAGAAAGTAGTGCGTGATATTCCTACACGCACGAAAGTAGTGCGTAAAATTCTTACGCGCAAAAAAGTAGTGCGTGATATTCCTACACGCACGAAAGTAGTGCGTGAAATTCCTACGCGCAAGAAAGTAGTGCGTGATATTCCTACCCGCAAGAAAGTAGTGCGTGATATTCCTACGCGCACGAAAGTAGTGCGTGATATTCCTACACGCAAGAAAGTAGTGCGTGATATTCCTACGAGCAAGAAAGTAGTGCGTGAAATTCCTACGCGCAAGAAAGTAGTGCGTGATATTCCTACGCGCAAGAAAGTAGTGCGTGATATTCCTACACGCACGAAAGTAGTGCGTGATATTCCTACGCGCAAGAAAGTAGTGCGTGATATTCCTACGCGCAAGAAAGTAGTGCGTGAAATTCCTACGGGCAAGAAAGTAGTGCGTGATATTCTTACGCGCAAAAAAGTAGTGCGTGATATACCAACGCGCAAGAAAGTGGTGCGTGATATTCCTACGCGCAAGAAAGCAGTGCGTGATATTCTTACGGGCAAGAAAGTAGTGCGTGAAATTCCTACGGGCAAGAAAGTAGTGCGTGATATTCTTACGCGCACGAAAGTAGTGCGTGAAATTCCTACGCGCAAGAAAGTACTGCGTGATATTCCTACGCGCAAGAAAGTAGTGCGTGATATTCTTACACGCACGAAAGTAGTGCGTGATATTCTTACGCGCAAGAAAGTAGTGCGTGATATTCCTACGAGCAAGAAAGTAGTCCGTGAAATTCCTGCGCGCAAGAAAGTAGTGCGTGATATTCCTACGCGCAAGAAAGTAGTGCGTGATATTCCTACACGCATGAAAGTTGTGCGTGATATTCCTACGCACAAGAAAGTCGTGCGTGATATTCCTACGAGCAAGAAAGTAGTGCGTGAAATTCCTACGCGCAAAAAAAGTAGTGCGTGATATTCCTACGCGCAAGAAAGTAGTGCGTGATATTCCTACACGCACGAAAGTAGTGCGTGATATACCTACGCGCAAGAAAGTAGTGCGTGATATTCCTACGCGCAAGAAAGTTGTGTGTGATATTCATACGCACAAGAAAGTAGTGTGTGATATTCCTACGCGCAAGAAAGTAGTGCGTGAAATTCCTACGCGCAAGAAAGTAGTGCGTGATATTCCTGCGCACAAGAAAGTAGTGCGTGATATTCCTACGCGCAAGAAAGTAGTGCATGATATTCCTACGCGCAAGAAAGTAGTGCGTGATATTTCTACGCGCAAGAAAGTAGTGCGTGATATTCCTACGCACAAGAAAGTAGTGAGTAATATTCCTACGCGAAAGAAAGTAGTGCGTGAAATTCCTACGCGCAAGAAAGTAGTGAGTGATATTCCTACGCGCAAGAAAGTAGTGAGTGATATTCCTACGCGAAAGAAAGTAGTGCGTGAAATTTCTACGCGCAACAAAGTAGTGTGTGATATTCCTACGCGCAAGAAAGTAGTGGTTAAAATTCCTACGCGCAAGAAAGTAGTGCGTGAAATTCCTACACGCAAGAAAGTAGTGCGTGATATTCCTACGCGCAAGAAAGTAGTGGTTAAAATTCCTACGCGCAAGAAAGTAGTGCGTGAAATTCCTATGCGCAAGAAAGAACTGCGTGATATTCCTACGCGCAAGAAAGTAGTGCGAGATATTCCTACGCGCAAGAAAGTAGTGCCTGATATTCCTACGTGCAAGAAAGTATTGCGTGATATTCCTACGCGCAAAAAAATAGTGTGTGATATTCCTACGCGCAAAAAAGTAGTGAGTGAAATTCCTACGCGCCAGAAAGTAGTGCGTGATATTCCTACGCGCAAGAAAGTAGTGCGTGATATTCCTACGCGCAAGTAAGTAGTGCGTGAAATTTCTACGCGCAAGAAAGTAGTGCGTAAAATTCCTACGCGCTAGAAAGTAGTGCGTGATATTCCTACGCGCAAGAAAGTAGTGCGTGATAGTTCTAGGCGCAAGAAAGTAGTGCGTGAAATTCCTACGCGCAAAAAAGTAGTTCTTGATATTCCTACGCGCAAGAAAGTAGTGCGTGAAATTCCTACGTACAAGAAAGTAGTGCGTGATATTCCTACGCGCAAGAAAGTAGTGCGTGATATTCCTACGCTCAAGAAAGTAGTGAGTGATATTCCTACGAGCAAGAAAGTAGTGCGTGAAATTCCTACGCGCAAGAAAGTAGTGCGTGATATTCCTACGCGCAAGAAAGTAGTGCGTGATATTCCTACACGCACGAAAGTAGTGCGTGATATTCCTACGCGCAAGAAAGTAGTGCGTGATATTCCTACGCGCAAGAAAGTAGTGCGTGAAATTCCTACGGGCAAGAAAGTAGTGCGTGATATTCCTACGCGCAAAAAAAGTAGTGCGTGATATACCTACGCGCAAGAAAGTAGTGCGTGATATTCCTACGCGCAAGAAAGTAGTGCGTGATATTCCTACGGGCAAGAAAGTAGTGCGTGATATTCCTACGCGCAAAAAAGTAGTGCGTGATATACCTACGCTCAAGAAAGTAGTGCGTGATATTCCTACGCGCAAGAAAGTAGTGTGTGATATTCATACGCACAAGAAACTAGTGCGTGATATTCCTACGCGCAAGAAAGTAGTGCGTGATATTCCTACGCGCAAGAAAGTAGTGTGTGATATTCCTACGCGCAAGAAAATAGTGTGTGATATTCCTCCGCGCAAGAAAGTAGTGCGTCAAATTCCTACGCGCAAGAAAGTAGTGCGTGATATACCTACGCGCAAGAAAGTAGTGCGTGATATTCCTACACGCACGAAAGTAGTGAGTGATATTCCTGCGCGCAAGAAAGTAGTGCGTGATATTCCTACGCGCAAGAAAGTAGTGCGTGAAATTCCTACGGGCAAGAAAGTAGTGCGTGATATTCCTACGCGCAAAAAAGTAGTGCGTGATATACCTACGCGCAAGAAAGTAGTGCGTGATATTCCTACGCGCAAGAAAGTAGTGCGTGATATTCCTACGGGCAAGAAAGTAGTGCGTAATATTCCTACGCGCAAAAAAGTAGTGCGTGATATACCTACGCGCAAGAAAGTAGTGCGTGATATTCCTACGCGCAAGAAAGTAGTGTGTGATATTCATACGCACAAGAAAGTAGTGCGTGATATTCCTACGCGCAAGAAAGTAGTGCGTGATATTCCTACGCGCAAGAAAGTAGTGTGTGATATTCCTGAACGCAAGAAAGTAGTGCGCGATATTCCTGCGCGCAAGAAAGTAGTGCGTGATATTCCTACACGCAAGAAAGTAGTGCGTGATATTCCTACGCGCAAGAAAGTAGTGCATGATATTCCTCCGCGCAAGAAAGTAGTGCGTGAAATTCCTACGCGCAAGAAAGTAGTGCGTGATATACCTACGCGCAAGAAAGTAGTGTGTGATATTCCTACGCGCAAGAAAGTAGTGCGTGATATTCCTACGGGCAAGAAAGTAATGCGTGATATTCCTACGCGCAAAAAAGTAGTGCGTGATATTCCTACGCGCAAGAAAGTGCGCAAGAAAGTAGTCCGTGATATTCCTACGCGCAAGAAAGTAGTGCGTGAAATTCCTAAGTGCAAGAAAGTAGTGCGTGATATTCCTACGCGCAAGAAGGTAGTGCGTGATATTCCTATGCTCAAGAAAGTAGTGAGTGATATTCCTACGAGCAAGAAAGTAGTGCGTGAAATTCCTACGCGCAAGAAAGTAGTGTGTGATATTCCTACGCGCAAGAAAGTAGTGCGTGATATTCCTACGCGCAAGAAAGTAGTGCGTGATATTCCTACGCGCAAGAAAGTAGTGCGTGAAATTCCTACGCGCAAGAAAGTAGTGCGTGATATTCCTACGCGCAAGAAAGTAGTGCGTGATATTCCTACGGGCAAGAAAGTAGTGCGTGATATTCCTACGCGCAAAAAAGTAGTGCGTGATATACCTACGCGCAAGAAAGTAGTGTGTGATATTCATACGCACAAGAAAGTAGTGCGTGATATTCCTACGCGCAAGAAAGTAGTGCGTGATATTCCTACGCGCAAGAAAGTAGTGTGTGATATTCATACGCACAAGAAAGTAGTGCGTGATATTCCTACGCGCAAGAAAGTAGTGCGTGATATTCCTACGCGCAAGAAAGTAGTGTGTGATATTCCTGAACGCAAGAAAGTAGTGCGCGATATTCCTGCGCGCAAGAAAGTAGTGCGTGATATTCCTACACGCAAGAAAGTAGTGCGTGATATTCCTACGCGCAAGAAAGTAGTGCATGATATTCCTCCGCGCAAGAAAGTAGTGCGTGAAATTCCTACGCGCAAGAAAGTAGTGCGTGATATACCTACGCGCAAGAAAGTAGTGTGTGATATTCCTACGCGCAAGAAAGTAGTGCGTGATATTCCTACGGGCAAGAAAGTAATGCGTGATATTCCTACGCGCAAAAAAGTAGTGCGTGATATTCCTACGCGCAAGAAAGTGCGCAAGAAAGTAGTCCGTGATATTCCTACGCGCAAGAAAGTAGTGCGTGAAATTCCTACGTGCAAGAAAGTAGTGCGTGATATTCCTACGCGCAAGAAGGTAGTGCGTGATATTCCTATGCTCAAGAAAGTAGTGAGTGATATTCCTACGAGCAAGAAAGTAGTGCGTGAAATTCCTACGCGCAAGAAAGTAGTGTGTGATATTCCTACGCGCAAGAAAGTAGTGCGTGATATTCCTACGCGCAAGAAAGTAGTGCGTGATATTCCTACGCGCAAGAAAGTAGTGCGTGAAATTCCTACGCGCAAGAAAGTAGTGCGTGATATTCCTACGCGCAAGAAAGTAGTGCGTGATATTCCTACGGGCAAGAAAGTAGTGCGTGATATTCCTACGCGCAAAAAAGTAGTGCGTGATATACCTACGCGCAAGAAAGTAGTGTGTGATATTTATACGCACAAGAAAGTAGTGCGTGATATTCCTACGCGCAAGAAAGTAGTGCGTGATATTCCTACGCGCAAGAAAGTACTGCGTGATATTCCTGCGCGCAAGAAAGTAGTGCGCGATATTCCTGCGCGCAAAAAAGTAGTGCGTGATATACCTACACGCAAGAAAGTAGTGCGTGATATTCCTACGGGCAAGAAAGTAGTGCGTGATATTCCTACGCGCAAGAAAGTAGTGCGTGAAATTCCTACAGGCAAGAAAGTAGTGCCTGATATTCCTACGCGCAAAAAAGTAGTGCGTGATATACCTACGGGCAAGAAAGTAGTGCGTGATATTCCTACGCGCAAGAAAGCAGTGCGTGATATTCCTACGGGCAAGAAAGTAGTGGGTGATATTCCTACGCGCAAAAAAGTAGTGCGTGATATACCTACGCGCAAGAAAGTAGTGCGTGATATTCCTACGCGCAAGAAAGTAGTGTGTGATATTCATACGCACAAGAAAGTAGTGCGTGATATTCCTACGCGCAAGAAAGTAGTGCGTGATATTCCTACGCGCAAGAAAGTAGTGTGTGATATTCCTGCGCGCAAGAAAGTAGTGCGCGATATTCCTGCGCACAAGAAAGTAGTGCGTGATATTCCTACACGCAAGAAAGTAGTGCGTGATATTCCTACGCGCAAGAAAGTAGTGCATGATATTCCTCCGCGCAAGAAAGTAGTGCGTGAAATTCCTACGCGCAAGAAAGTAGTGCGTGATATACCTACGCGCAAGAAAGTAGTGCGTGATATTCCTACGCGCAAGAAAGTAGTGCGTGATATTCCTACGGGCAAGAAAGTAATGCGTGATATTCCTACGCGCAAAAAAGTAGTGCGTGATATTCCTACGCGCAAGAAAGTGCGCAAGAAAGTAGTCCGTGATATTCCTACGCGCAAGAAAGTTGTGCGTGAAATTCCTACGTGCAAGAAAGTAGTGCGTGATATTCCTACGCGCAAGAAAGTAGTGCGTGATATTCCTACGCTCAAGAAAGTAGTGAGTGATATTCCTACGAGCAAGAAAGTATTGCGTGAAATTCCTAAGCGCAAGAAAGTAGTGCGTGATATTCCTACGCGCAAGAAAGTAGTGCGTGATATTCCTACACGTACGAAAGTAGTGCGTGATATTCCTACGCGCAAGAAAGTAGTGCGTGATATTCCCTACGCGCAAGAAAGTAGTGCGTGAAATTCCTACGGGCAAGAAAGTAGTGCGTGATATTCCTACGCGCAAAAAAGTAGTGCGTGATATACCTACGCGCAAGAAAGTAGTGCGTGATATTCCTACGCGCAAGAAAGTAGTGCGTGATATTCCTACGGGCAAGAAAGTAGTGCGTGATATTCCTACGCGCAAAAAAGTAGTGCGTGATATACCTACGCGCAAGAAAGTAGTGCGTGATATTCCTACGCGCAAGAAAGTAGTGTGTGATATTCATACGCACAAGAAAGTAGTGCGTGATATTTCTACGCGCAAGAAAGTAGTGCATGATATTCCTCTGCGCAAGAAAGTAGTGCGTGAAATTCCTACGCGCAAGAAAGTAGTGCGTGATATACCTACGCGCAGGAAAGTAGTGCGTGATATTCCTACACGCACGAAAGTAGTGCGTGATATTCCTACGCGCAAGAAAGTAGTGCGTGATATTCCTACGCGCAAGAAAGTAGTGCGTGAAATTCCTACGGGCAAGAAAGTAGTGCGTGATATTTCTACGCGCAAAAAAGTAGTGCGTGATATACCTACGCGCAAGAAAGTAGTGCGTGATATTCCTACGCGCAAGAAAGTAGTGTGTGATATTCATACGCACAAGAAAGTAGTGCGTGATATTCCTACGCGCAAGAAAGTAGTGCGTGATATTCCTACGCGCAAGAAAGTACTGCGTGATATTCCTGCGCGCAAGAAAGTAGTGCGCGATATTCCTGCGCGCAAAAAAGTTGTGCGTGATATACCTACGCGCAAGAAAGTAGTGCGTGAAATTCCTACGGGCAAGAAAGTAGTGCGTGATATTCCTACGCGCAAAAAAGTAGTGCGTGATATACCTACGCGCAAGAAAGTAGTGCGTGATATTCCTACGCGCAAGAAAGTAGTGCGTGATATTCCTACGGGCAAGAAAGTAGTGCGTGATATTCCTACGCGCAAAAAAGTAGTGCGTGATATACCTACGCGCAAGAAAGTAGTGCGTGATATTCCTACGCGCAAGAAAGTAGTGTGTGATATTCATACGCACAAGAAAGTAGTGCGTGATATTTCTACGCGCAAGAAAGTAGTGCATGATATTCCTCTGCGCAAGAAAGTAGTGCGTGAAATTCCTACGCGCAAGAAAGTAGTGCGTGATATACCTACGCGCAGGAAAGTAGTGCGTGATATTCCTACACGCACGAAAGTAGTGCGTGATATTCCTACGCGCAAGAAAGTAGTGCGTGATATTCCTACGCGCAAGAAAGTAGTGCGTGAAATTCCTACGGGCAAGAAAGTAGTGCGTGATATTTCTACGCGCAAAAAAGTAGTGCGTGATATACCTACGCGCAAGAAAGTAGTGCGTGATATTCCTACGCGCAAGAAAGTAGTGTGTGATATTCATACGCACAAGAAAGTAGTGCGTGATATTCCTACGCGCAAGAAAGTAGTGCGTGATATTCCTACGCGCAAGAAAGTACTGCGTGATATTCCTGCGCGCAAGAAAGTAGTGCGCGATATTCCTGCGCGCAAAAAAGTTGTGCGTGATATACCTACGCGCAAGAAAGTAGTGCGTGATATTCCTACGGGCAAGAAAGTAGTGCGTGATATTCTTACGCGCAAGAAAGTAGTGCGTGAAATTCCTACGGGCAAGAAAGTAGTGCGTGATATTCCTACGCGCAAAAAAGTAGTGCGTGATATACCTACGGGCAAGAAAGTAGTGCGTGATATTCCTACGCGCAAGAAAGTAGTGCGTGATATTCCTACGGGCAAGAAAGTAGTGCGTGATATTCCTACGCGCAAAAAAGTAGTGCGTGATATACCTACGCGCAAGAAAGTAGTGCGTGATATTCCTACGGGCAAGAAAGTAGTGCGTGATATTCCTACGCGCAAGAAAGTAGTGCGTGATATTCCTACGCGCAAGAAAGTAGTGTGTGATATTTCTGCGCGCAAGAAAGTAGTGCGCGATATTCCTGCGCGCAAGAAAGTAGTGCGTGATATTCCTACACGCAAGAAAGTAGTGCGTGATATTCCTACGCGCAAGAAAGTAGTGCATGATATTCCTCAGCGCAAGAAAGTAGTGGGTGAAATTCCTACGCGCAAGAAAGTAGTGCGTGATATACCTACGCGCAAGAAAGTAGTGCGTGATATTCCTACGCGCAAGAAAGTAGTGCGTGATATTCCTACAGGCAAGAAAGTAATGCGTGATATTCCTACGCGCAAAAAAGTAGTGCGTGATATTCCTACGCGCAAGAAAGTGCGCAAGAAAGTAGTCCGTGATATTCCTACGCGCAAGAAAGTAGTGCGTGAAATTCCTACGTGCTAGAAAGTTGTGCGTGATATTCCTAAGCGCAAGAAAGTAGTGCGTGATATTCCTACGCTCAAGAAAGTAGTGAGTGATATTCCTACGAGCAAGAAAGTAGTGCGTGAAATTCCTAAGCGCAAGAAAGTAGTGCGTGATATTCCTACGCGCAAGAAAGTAGTGCGTGATATTCCTACACGCACGAAAGTAGTGCGTGATATTCCTACACGCAAGAAAGTAGTGCGTGATATTCCTACGCGCAAGAAAGTAGTGCGTGAAATTCCTACGGGCAAGAAAGTAGTGCGAGATATTCCTACGCGCAAAAAAGTAGTGCGTGATATACCTACGCGCAAGAAAGTAGTGCGTGATATTCCTACGCGCAAGAAAGTAGTGCGTGATATTCCTACGGGCAAGAAAGTAGTGTGTGATATTCCTACGCGCAAAAAAGTAGTGCGTGATATACCTACGCGCAAGAAAGTAGTGCGTGATATTCCTACGCGCAAGAAAGTAGTGTGTGATATTCATACGCACAAGAAAGTAGTGCGTGATATTCCTACGCGCAAGAAAGTAGTGCGTGATATTCCTACGCGCAAGAAAGTAGTGCGTGATATTCCTGCGCGCAAGAAAGTAGTGCGCGATATTCCTGCGCGCAAAAAAGCAGTGCGTGATATACCTACGCGCAAGAAAGTAGTGCGTGATATTCCTACGGGCAAAAAAGTAGTGCGTGATATTCCTACGCGCAAGAAAGTAGTGCGTGAAATTCCTACGGGCAAGAAAGTAGTGCGTGATATTCCTACGCGCAAAAAAGTAGTGCGTGATATTCCTACGGGCAAGAAAGTAGTGCGTGATATACCTACGTGCAAGAAAGTAGTGCGTGATATTCCTACGCGCAAGAAAGTAGTGTGTGATATTCATACGCACAAGAAAGTAGTGCGTGATATTCCTACGCGCAAGAAAGTAGTGCGTGATATTCCTACGCGCAAGAAAGTACTGCGTGATATTCCTGCGCGCAAGAAAGTAGTGCGCGATATTCCTGCGCGCAAAAAAGTAGTGCGTGATATACCTACGCGCAAGAAAGTAGTGCGTGATATTCCTACGGGCAAGAAAGTAGTGCGTGATATTCCTACGCGCAAGATAGTAGTGCGTGAAATTCCTACGGGCAAGAAAGTAGTGCGTGATATTCCTACGCGCAAAAAAGTAGTGCGTGATATACCTACGGGCAAGAAAGTAGTGCGTGATATTCCTACGCGCAAGAAAGTAGTGCGTGATATTCCTACGGGCAAGAAAGTAGTGCGTGATATTCCTACGCGCAAAAAAGTAGTGCGTGATATACCTACGCGCAAGAAAGTAGTGCGTGATATTCCTACGCGCAAGAAAGTAGTGTGTGATATTCATACGCACAAGAAAGTAGTGCGTGATATTCCTACGCGCAAGAAAGTAGTGCGTGATATTCCTACGCGCAAGAAAGTAGTGTGTGATATTCTTGCGCGCAAGAAAGTAGTGCGCGATATTCCTGCGCGCAAGAAAGTAGTGCGTGATATTCCTACACGCAAGAAAGTAGTGCGTGATATTCCTACGCGCAAGAAAGTAGGGCATGATATTCCTCCGCGCAAGAAAGTAGTGCGTGAAATTCCTACGCGCAAGAAAGTAGTGCGTGATATACCTACGCGCAAGAAAGTAGTGCGTGAAATTCCTACGCGCAAGAAAGTAGGGCGTGATATTCCTACGGGCAAGAAAGTAATGCGTGATATTCCTACGCGCAAAAAAGTAGTGCGTGATATTCCTACGCGCAAGAAAGTGCGCAAGAAAGTAGTCCGTGATATTCCTACGCGCAAGAAAGTAGTGCGTGAAATTCCTACGTGCAAGAAAGTAGTGCGTGATATTCCTACGCGCAAGAAAGTAGTGCGTGATATTCCTACGCTCAAGAAAGTAGTGAGTGATATTCCTACGAGCAAGAAAGTAGTGCGTGAAATTCCTAAGCGCAAGAAAGTAGTGCGTGATATTCCTACGCGCAAGAAAGTAGTGCGTGATATTCCTACACGCACGAAAGTAGTGCGTGATATTCCTACGCGCAAGAAAGTAGTGCGTGATATTCCTACGCGCAAGAAAGTAGTGCGTGAAATTCCTACGGGCAAGAAAGTAGTGCGTGATATTCCTACGCGCAAAAAAGTAGTGCGCGATATACCTACGCGCAAGAAAGTAGTGCGTGATATTCCTACGCGCAAGAAAGTAGTGCGTGATATTCCTACGGGCAAGAAAGTAGTGCGTGATATTCCTACGCGCAAAAAAGTAGTGCGTGATATACCTACGCGCAAGAAAGTAGTGCGTGATATTCCTACGCGCAAAAAAGTAGTGCGTGATATACCTACGCGCAAGAAAGTAGTGCGTGATATTTCTACGCGCAAGAAAGTAGTGCATGATATTCCTCCGCGCAAGAAAGTAGTGTGTGAAATTCCTACGCGCAAGAAAGTAGTGCGTGATATACCTACGCGCAAGAAAGTAGTGCGTGATATTCCTACACGCACGAAAGTAGTGCGTGATATTCCTACGCGCAAGAAAGTAGTGCGTGATATTCCTACGCGCAAGAAAGTAGTGCGTGAAATTCCTACGGGCAAGAAAGTAGTGCGTGATATTCCTACGCGCAAAAACGTAGTGCGTGATATACCTACGCGCAAGAAAGTAGTGCGTGATATTCCTACGCGCAAGAAAGTAGTGCGTGATATTCCTACGGGCAAGAAAGTAGTGCGTGATATTCCTACGCGCAAGAAAGTAGTGCGTGATATACCTACGCGCAAGAAAGTAGTGCGTGAAATTCCTACGCGCAAGAAAGTAGGGCGTGATATTCCTACGGGCAAGAAAGTAATGCGTGATATTCCTACGCGCAAAAAAGTAGTGCGTGATATTCCTACGCGCAAGAAAGTGCGCAAGAAAGTAGTCCGTGATATTCCTACGCGCAAGAAAGTAGTGCGTGAAATTCCTACGTGCAAGAAAGTAGTGCGTGATATTCCTACGCGCAAGAAAGTAGTGCGTGATATTCCTACGCTCAAGAAAGTAGTGAGTGATATTCCTACGAGCAAGAAAGTAGTGCGTGAAATTCCTAAGCGCAAGAAAGTAGTGCGTGATATTCCTACGCGCAAGAAAGTAGTGCGTGATATTCCTACACGCACGAAAGTAGTGCGTGATATTCCTACGCGCAAGAAAGTAGTGCGTGATATTCCTACGCGCAAGAAAGTAGTGCGTGAAATTCCTACGGGCAAGAAAGTAGTGCGTGATATTCCTACGCGCAAAAAAGTAGTGCGCGATATACCTACGCGCAAGAAAGTAGTGCGTGATATTCCTACGCGCAAGAAAGTAGTGCATGATATTCCTACGGGCAAGAAAGTAGTGCGTGATATTCCTACGCGCAAAAAAGTAGTGCGTGATATACCTACGCGCAAGAAAGTAAAGCGTGATATTCCTACGCGCAAAAAAGTAGTGCGTGATATACCTACGCGCAAGAAAGTAGTGCGTGATATTTCTACGCGCAAGAAAGTAGTGCATGATATTCCTCCGCGCAAGAAAGTAGTGCGTGAAATTCCTACGCGCAAGAAAGTAGTGCGTGATATACCTACGCGCAAGAAAGTAGTGCGTGATATTCCTACACGCACGAAAGTAGTGCGTGATATTCCTACGCGCAAGAAAGTAGTGCGTGATATTCCTACGGGCAAGAAAGTAGTGCGTGATATTCCTACGCGCAAAAAAGTAGTGCGTGATATACCTACGGGCAAGAAAGTAGTGCGTGATATTCCTACGCGCAAGAAAGTAGTGCGTGATATTCCTACGGGCAAGAAAGTAGTGCGTGATATTCCTACGCGCAAAAAAGTAGTGCGTGATATACCTACGCGCAAGAAAGTAGTGCGTGTTATTCCTACGCGCAAGAAAGTAGTGTGTGATATTCATACGCACAAGAAAGTAGTGCGTGATATTCCTACGCGCAAGAAAGTAGTGCGTGATATTCCTACGCGCAAGAAAGTAGTGTGTGATATTCTTGCGCGCAAGAAAGTAGTGCGCGATATTCCTGCGCGCAAGAAAGTAGTGCGTGATATTCCTACACGCAAGAAAGTAGTGCGTGATATTCCTACGCGCAAGAAAGTAGTGCATGATATTCCTCCGCGCAAGAAAGTAGTGCGTGAAATTCCTACGCGCAAGAAAGTAGTGCGTGATATACCTACGCGCAAGAAAGTAGTGCGTGAAATTCCTACGCGCAAGAAAGTAGGGCGTGATATTCCTACGGGCAAGAAAGTAATGCGTGATATTCCTACGCGCAAAAAAGTAGTGCGTGATATTCCTACGCGCAAGAAAGTGCGCAAGAAAGTAGTCCGTGATATTCCTACGCGCAAGAAAGTAGTGCGTGAAATTCCTACGTGCAAGAAAGTAGTGCGTGATATTCCTACGCGCAAGAAAGTAGTGCGTGATATTCCTACGCTCAAGAAAGTAGTGAGTGATATTCCTACGAGCAAGAAAGTAGTGCGTGAAATTCCTAAGCGCAAGAAAGTAGTGCGTGATATTCCTACGCGCAAGAAAGTAGTGCGTGATATTCCTACACGCACGAAAGTAGTGCGTGATATTCCTACGCGCAAGAAAGTAGTGCGTGATATTCCTACGCGCAAGAAAGTAGTGCGTGAAATTCCTACGGGCAAGAAAGTAGTGCGTGATATTCCTACGCGCAAAAAAGTAGTGCGCTATATACCTACGCGCAAGAAAGTAGTGCGTGATATTCCTACGCGCAAGAAAGTAGTGCGTGATATTCCTACGGGCAAGAAAGTAGTGCGTGATATTCCTACGCGCAAAAAAGTAGTGCGTGATATACCTACGCGCAAGAAAGTAGTGCGTGATATTCCTACGCGCAAAAAAGTAGTGCGTGATATACCTACGCGCAAGAAAGTAGTGCGTGATATTTCTACGCGCAAGAAAGTAGTGCATGATATTCCTCCGCGCAAGAAAGTAGTGCGTGAAATTCCTACGCGCAAGAAAGTAGTGCGTGATATACCTACGCGCAAGAAAGTAGTGCGTGATATTCCTACACGCACGAAAGTAGTGCGTGATATTCCTACGCGCAAGAAAATAGTGCGTGATATTCCTACGCGCAAGAAAGTAGTGCGTGAAATTCCTACGGGCAAGAAAGTAGTGCGTGATATTCCTACGCGCAAAAAAGTAGTGCGTGATATACCTACGCGCAAGAAAGTAGTGCGTGATATTCCTACGCGCAAGAAAGTAGTGCGTGATATTCCTACGGGCAAGAAAGTAGTGCGTGATATTCCAACGCGCAAAAAAGTAGTGCGTGATATACCTACGCGCAAGAAAGTAGTGCGTGATATTCCTACGCGCAAGAAAGTAGTGTGTGATATTCATACGCTCAAGAAAGTAGTGCGTGATATTCCTACGCGCAAGAAAGTAGTGCGTGATATTCCTACGCGCAAGAAAGTACTGCGTGATATTCCTGCGCGCAAGAAAGTAGTGCGCGATATTCCTGCGCGCAAAAAAGTAGTGCGTGATATACCTACGCGCAAGAAAGTAGTGCGTGATATTCCTACGGGCAAGAAAGTAGTGCGTGATATTCCTACGCGCAAGAAAGTAGTGCGTGAAATTCCTACGGGCAAGAAAGTAGTGCGTGATATTCCTACGCGCAAAAAAGTAGTGCGTGATATACCTACGGGCAAGAAAGTAGTGTGTGATATTCCTACGCGCAAGAAAGTAGTGCGTGATATTCCTACGGGCAAGAAAGTAGTGCGTGATATTCCTACGCGCAAAAAAGTAGTGCGTGATATACCTACGCGCAAGAAAGTAGTGCGTGATATTCCTACGCGCAAGAAAGTAGTGTGTGATATTCATACGCACAAGAAAGTAGTGCGTGTTATTTCTACGCGCAAGAAAGTAGTGCGTGATATTCCTACGCGCAAGAAAGTAGTGTGTGATATTCCTGCGCGCAAGAAAGTAGTGCGCGATATTCCTGCGCGCAAGAAAGTAGTGCGTGATATTCCTACACGCAAGAAAGTAGTGCGTGATATTCCTACGCGCAAGAAAGTAGTGCATGATATTCCTCAGCGCAAGAAAGTAGTGCGTGAAATTCCTACGCGCAAGAAAGTGGTGCGTGATATACCTACGCGCAAGAAAGTAGTGTGTGATATTCCTACGCGCAAGAAAGTAGTGCGTGATATTCCTACGGGCAAGAAAGTAATGCGTGATATTCCTACGCGCAAAAAAGTAGTGCGTGATATTCCTACGCGCAAGAAAGTGCGCAAGAAAGTAGTCCGTGATATTCCTACGCGCAAGAAAGTAGTGCGTGAAATTCCAACGTGCAAGAAAGTAGTGAGTGATATTCCTACGCGCAAGAAAGTAGTGCGTGATATTCCTACGCTCAAGAAAGTAGTGAGTGATATTCCTACGAGCAAGAAAGTAGTGCGTGAAATTCCTAAGCGCAAGAAAGTAGTGCGTGATATTCCTACGCGCAAGAAAGTAGTGCGTGATATTCCTACACGCACGAAAGTAGTGCGTGATATTCCTACGCGCAAGAAAGTAGTGCGTGATATTCCTACGCGCAAGAAAGTAGTGCGTGAAATTCCTACGGGCAAGAAAGTAGTGCGTGATATTCCTACGCGCAAAAAAGTAGTGCGTGATATACCTACGCGCAAGAAAGTAGTGCGTGATATTCCTACGCGCAAGAAAGTAGTGCGTGATATTCCTACGGGCAAGAAAGTAGTGCGTGATATTCCTACGCGCAAAAAAGTAGTGCGTGATATACCTACGCGCAAGAAAGTAGTGCGTGATATTCCTACGCGCAAGAAAGTAGTGTGTGATATTCATACGCACAAGAAAGTAGTGCGTGATGTTTCTACGCGCAAGAAAGTAGTGCGTGATATTCCTACGCGCAAGAAAGTAGTGCGTGATATTCCTGCGCGCAAGAAAGTAGTGCGCGATATTCCTGCGCGCAAAAAAGTAGTGCGTGATATACCTACGCGCAAGAAAGTAGTGCGTGATATTCCTACGGGCAAAAAAGTAGTGCGTGATATTCCTACGCGCAAGAAAGTAGTGCGTGAAATTCCTACGGGCAAGAAAGTAGTGCGTGATATTCCTACGCGCAAGAAAGTAGTGCGTGATATTCCTACGGGCAAGAAAGTAGTGCGTGATATTCCTACGCGCAAGAAAGTAGAGCGTGATATTCCTACGCGCAAGAAAGTAGTGTGTGATATTCCTGCGCGCAAGAAAGTAGTGCGCGATATTCCTGCGCGCAAGAAAGTAGTGCGTGATATTCCTACACGCAAGAAAGTACTGCGTGATATTCCTACGCGCAAGAAAGTAGTGCATGATATTCCTCCGCGCAAGAAAGTAGTGCGTGAAATTCCGACGCGCAAGAAAGTAGTGCGTGATATACCTACGCGCAAGAAAGTAGTGCGTGAAATTCCTACGTGCAAGAAAGTAGTGCGTGATATTCCTACGCGCAAGAAAGTAGTGCGTGATATTCCTACGCTCAAGAAAGTAGTGAGTGATATTCCTACGAGCAAGAAAGTAGTGCGTGAAATTCCTAAGCGCAAGAAAGTAGTGCGTGATATTCCTACGCGCAAGAAAGTAGTGCGTGATATTCCTACACGCACGAAAGTAGTGCGTGATATTCCTACGCGCAAGAAAAAAGTAGTGCGTGATATTCCTACGTGCAAGAAAGTAGTGCGTGAAATTCCTACGGGCAAGAAAGTATTGCGTGATATTCCTACGCGCAAAAAAGTAGTGCGTGATATACCTACGCGCAAGAAAGTAGTGCGTGATATTCCTATGCGCAAGAAAGTAGTGCGTGATATTCCTACGGGCAAGAAAGTAGTGCGTGATATTCCTACGCGCAAAAAAGTAGTGCGTGATATACCTACGCGCAAGAAAGTAGTGCGTGATATTCCTACGCGCAAGAAAGTAGTGTGTGATATTCATACGCACATGAAAGTAGTGCGTGATATTCCTACGCGCAAGAAAGTAGTGCGTGATATTCCTACGCGCAAGAAAGTAGTGCGTGATATTCCTGCGCGCAAGAAAGTAGTGCGCGATATTCCTGTGCGCAAAAAAGTAGTGCGTGATATACCTACGCGCAAGAAAGTAGTGCGTGATATTCCTACGGGCAAAAAAGTAGTGCGTGATATTCCTACGCGCAAGAAAGTAGTGCGTGAAATTCCTACGGGCAAGAAAGTAGTGCGTGATATTCCTACGCGCAAAAAAGTAGTGCGTGATATTCCTACGGGCAAGAAAGTAGTGCGTGATATACCTACGCGCAAGAAAGTAGTGCGTGATATTCCTACGCGCAAGAAAGTAGTGTGTGATATTCATACGCACAAGAAAGTAGTGCGTGATATTCCTACGCGCAAGAAAGTAGTGCGTGATATTCCTACGCGCAAGAAAGTACTGCGTGATATTCCTGCGCGCAAGAAAGTAGTGCGCGATATTCCTGCGCGCAAAAAAGTAGTGCGTGATATACCTACGCGCAAGAAAGTAGTGTGTGATATTCCTACGGGCAAGAAAGTAGTGCGTGATATTCCTACGCGCAAAAAAGTAGTGCGTGATATACCTACGGGCAAGAAAGTAGTGCGTGATATCCCTACGCGCAAGAAAGTAGTGCGTGATATTCCTACGGGCAAGAAAGTAGTGCGTGATATTCCTACGCGCAAAAAAGTAGTGCGTGATATACCTACGCTCAAGAAAGTAGTGCGTGATATTCCTACGCGCAAGAAAGTAGTGCGTGATATTCATACGCACAAGAAAGTAGTGCGTGATATTCCTACGCGCAAGAAAGTAGTGCGTGATATTCCTACGCGCAAGAAAGTAGTGTGTGATATTCCTGCGCGCAAGAAAGTAGTGCGCGATATTTCTGCGCGCAAGAAAGTAGTGCGTGATATTCCTACGCGCAAAAAAGTAGTGCGTGATATACCTACGGGCAAGAAAGTAGTGCGTGATATTCCTACGCGCAAAAAAGTAGTGCGTGATATACCTACGGGCAGGAAAGTAGTGCGTGATATTCCTACGCGCAAGAAAGTAGTGCGTGATATTCCTACGGGCAAGAAAGTAGTGCGTGATATTCCTACGCGCAAAAAAGTAGTGCGTGATATACCTACGCGCAAGAAAGTAGTGCGTGATATTCCTACGCGCAAGAAAGTAGTGTGTGATATTCATACGCACAAGAAAGTAGTGCGTGATATTCCTACGCGCAAGAAAGTAGTGTGTGATATTCCTACGCGCAAGAAAGTAGTGTGTGATATTCCTGCGCGCAAGAAAGTAGTGCGCGATATTCCTGCGCGCAAGAAAGTAGTGCGTGATATTCCTACGCGCAAGAAAGTAGTGCGTGAAATTCCTACGGGCAAGAAAGTAGTGCGTGATATTCCTACGCGCAAAAAGTAGTGCGTGATATTCCTACGGGCAAGAAAGTAGTGCGTGATATACCTACGCGCAAGAAAGTAGTGCGTGATATTCCTACGCGCAAGAAAGTAGTGTGTGATATTCATACGCACAAGAAAGTAGTGCGTGATATTCCTACGCGCAAGAAAGTAGTGCGTGATATTCCTACGCGCAAGAAAGTACTGCGTGATATTCCTACGGGCAAGAAAGTAGTGCGTGATATTCCTACGCGCAAAAAAGTAGTGCGTGATATACCTACGCGCAAGAAAGTAGTGCGTGATATTCCTACGCGCAAGAAAGTAGTGTGTGATATTCATACGCCCAAGAAAGTAGTGCGTGATATTCCTACGCGCAAGAAAGTAGTGCGTGATATTCCTACGCGCAAGAAAGTAGTGTGTGATATTCCTGCGCGCAAGAAAGTAGTGCGCGATATTCCTGCGCGCAAGAAAGTAGTGCGTGATATTCCTACGCGCAAGAAAGTAGTGCGTGATATTCCTACGCGCAAGAAAGTAGTGCGTGATATACCTACGGGCAAGAAAGTAGTGCGTGATATTCCTACGCACAAGAAAGTAGTGCGTGATATTCCTACGCGCAAGAAAGTAGTGTGTGATATTCCTGCGCGCAAGAAAGTAGTGCGCAATATTCCTGCGCGCAAGAAAGTAGTGCGTGATATTCCTACGCGCAAAAAAGTAGTGCGTGATATACCTACGGGCAAGAAAGTAGTGCGTGATATTCCTACGCGCAAAAAAGTAGTGCGTGATATACCTACGGGCAAGAAAGTAGTGCGTGATATTCCTACGCGCAAGAAAGTAGTGCGTGATATTCCTACGGGCAAGAAAGTAGTGCGTGATATTCCTACGCGCAAAAAAGTAGTGCGTGATATACCTACGCGCAAGAAAGTAGTGCGTGATATTCCTACGCGCAAGAAAGTAGTGTGTGATATTCATACGCCCAAGAAAGTAGTGCGTGATATTCCTACGCGCAAGAAAGTAGTGCGTGATATTCCTACGCGCAAGAAAGTAGTGTGTGATATTCCTGCGCGCAAGAAAGTAGTGCGCGATATTCCTGCGCGCAAGAAAGTAGTGCGTGATATTCCTACGCGCAAGAAAGTAGTGCGTGATATTCCTACGCGCAAGAAAGTAGTGTGTGATATTCCTGCGCGCAAGAAAGTACTGCGTGATATTCCTGCGCGCAAGAAAGTAGTGCGCGATATTCCTGCGCGCAAAAAAGTAGTGCGTGATATACCTACGCACAAGAAAGTAGTGCGTGATATTCCTACGCGCAAGAAAGTAGTGCGTGATATTCCTACGCGCAAGAAAGTAGTGCGTGATATTCCTGCGCGCAAGAAAGTAGTGCGCGATATTCCTGCGCGCAAAAAAGTAGTGCGTGATATTCCTACGCGCAAAAAAGTAGTGCGTGATATACCTACGGGCAAGAAAGTAGTGCGTGATATTCCTACGCGCAAGAAAGTAGTGCGTGATATTCCTACGCGCAAGAAAGTAGTGCGTGATATTCCTACGCACAAGAAAGTACTGCGTGATATTCCTGCGCGCAAGAAAGTAGTGCGCGATATTCCTGCGCGCAAAAAAGTAGTGCGTGATATACCTACGCGCAAGAAAGTAGTGCGTGATATTCCTACGCGCAAAAAAGTAGTGCGTGATATACCTACGCGCAAGAAAGTAGTGCGTGATATTCCTACGCGCAAGAAAGTAGTGTGTGATATTCATACGCACAAGAAAGTAGTGCGTGATATTCCTACGCGCAAGAAAGTAGTGCGTGATATTCCTACGCGCAAGACAGTAGTGCGTGATATTCCTGCGCGCAAGAAAGTAGTGCGCGATATTCCTGCGCGCAAAAAAGTAGTGCGTGATATACCTACGCGCAAGAAAGTAGTGCGTGATATTCCTACGGGCAAAAAAGTAGTGCGTGATATTCCTACGCGCAAGAAAGTAGTGCGTGAAATTCCTACGGGCAAGAAAGTAGTGCGTGATATTCCTACGCGCAAAAAAGTAGTGCGTGATATTCCTACGGGCAAGAAAGTAGTGCGTGATATACCTACGCGCAAGAAAGTAGTGCGTGATATTCCTACGCGCAAGAAAGTAGTGTGTGATATTCATACGCACAAGAAAGTAGTGCGTGATATTCCTACGCGCAAGAAAGTAGTGCGTGATATTCCTACGCGCAAGAAAGTACTGCGTGATATTCCTACGCGCAAAAAAGTAGTGCGTGATATTCCTACGGGCAAGAAAGTAGTGCGTGATATACCTACGCGCAAGAAAGTAGTGCGTGATATTCCTACGCGCAAGAAAGTAGTGTGTGATATTCATACGCACAAGAAAGTAGTGCGTGATATTCTTACGCGCAAGAAAGTAGTGCGTGATATTCCTACGCGCAAGAAAGTACTGCGTGATATTCCTGCGCGCAAGAAAGTAGTGCGCGATATTCCTGCGCGCAAAAAAGTAGTGCGTGATATACCTACGCGCAAGAAAGTAGTGCGTGATATTCCTACGGGCAAGAAAGTAGTGCGTGATATTCCTACGCGCAAAAAAGTAGTGCGTGATATACCTACGGGCAAGAAAGTAGTGCGTGATATTCCTACGCGCAAGAAAGTAGTGCGTGATATTCCTACGGGCAAGAAAGTAGTGCGTGATATTCCTACGCGCAAAAAAGTAGTTCGTGATATACCTACGCGCAAGAAAGTAGTGCGTGATATTCCTACGCGCAAGAAAGTAATGTGTGATATTCATACGCACAAGAAAGTAGTGCGTGATATTCCTACGCGCAAGAAAGTAGTGCGTGATATTCCTACGCGCAAGAAAGTAGTGTGTGATATTCCTGCGCGCAAGAAAGTAGTGCGCGATATTCCTGCGCGCAAGAAAGTAGTGCGTGATATTCCTACGCGCAAAAAAGTAGTGTGTGATATACCTACGGGCAAGAAAGTAGTGCGTGATATTCCTACGCGCAAAAAAGTAGTGCGTGATATACCTACGGGCAAGAAAGTAGTGCGTGATATTCCTACGCACAAGAAAGTAGTGCGTGATATTCCTACGGGCAAGAAAGTAGTGCGTGATATTCCTACGCGCATAAAAGTAGTGCGTGATATACCTACGCGCAAGAAAGTAGTGCGTGATATTCCTACGCGCAAGAAAGTAGTGTGTGATATTCATACGCACAAGAAAGTAGTGCGTGATATACCTACGGGCAAGAAAGTAGTGCGTGATATTCCTACGCGCAAAAAAGTAGTGCGTGATATACCTACGGGCAAGAAAGTAGTGCGTGATATTCCTACGCGCAAGAAAGTAGTGCGTGATATTCCTACGGGCAAGAAAGTAGTGCGTGATATTCCTACGCGCAAAAAAGTAGTGCGTGATATACCTACGCGCAAGAAAGTAGTGCGTGATATTCCTACGCGCAAGAAAGTAGTGTGTGATATTCATACGCCCAAGAAAGTAGTGCGTGATATTCCTACGCGCAAGAAAGTAGTGCGTGATATTCCTACGCGCAAGAAAGTAGTGTGTGATATTCCTGCGCGCAAGAAAGTAGTGCGCGATATTCCTGCGCGCAAAAAAGTAGTGCGTGATATACCTACGCACAAGAAAGTAGTGCGTGATATTCCTACGCGCAAGAAAGTAGTGCGTGATATTCCTACGCGCAAGAAAGTAGTGCGTGATATTCCTGCGCGCAAGAAAGTAGTGCGCGATATTCCTGCGCGCAAAAAAGTAGTGCGTGATATTCCTACGCGCAAAAAAGTAGTGCGTGATATACCTACGGGCAAGAAAGTAGTGCGCGATATTCCTACGCGCAAAAAAGTAGTGCGTGATATACCTACGGGCAAGAAAGTAGTGCGTGATATTCCTACGCGCAAGAAAGTAGTGCGTGATATTCCTACGCGCAAGAAAGTAGTGCGTGATATTCCTACGCGCAAGAAAGTACTGCGTGATATTCCTGCGCGCAAGAAAGTAGTGCGCGATATTCCTGCGCGCAAAAAAGTAGTGCGTGATATACCTACGCGCAAGAAAGTAGTGCGTGATATTCCTACGCGCAAAAAAGTAGTGCGTGATATACCTACGCGCAAGAAAGTAGTGCGTGATATTCCTACGCGCAAGAAAGTAGTGTGTGATATTCATACGCACAAGAAAGTAGTGCGTGATATTCCTACGCGCAAGAAAGTAGTGCGTGATATTCCTACGCGCAAGACAGTAGTGCGTGATATTCCTGCGCGCAAGAAAGTAGTGCGCGATATTCCTGCGCGCAAAAAAGTAGTGCGTGATATACCTACGCGCAAGAAAGTAGTGCGTGATATTCCTACAGGCAAAAAAGTAGTGCGTGATATTCCTACGCGCAAGAAAGTAGTGCGTGAAATTCCTACGGGCAAGAAAGTAGTGCGTGATATTCCTACGCGCAAAAAAGTAGTGCGTGATATTCCTACGGGCAAGAAAGTAGTGCGTGATATACCTACGCGCAAGAAAGTAGTGCGTGATATTCCTACGCGCAAGAAAGTAGTGTGTGATATTCATACGCACAAGAAAGTAGTGCGTGATATTCCTACGCGCAAGAAAGTAGTGCGTGATATTCCTACGCGCAAGAAAGTACTGCGTGATATTCCTACGCGCAAAAAAGTAGTGCGTGATATTCCTACGGGCAAGAAAGTAGTGCGTGATATACCTACGCGCAAGAAAGTAGTGCGTGATATTCCTACGCGCAAGAAAGTAGTGTGTGATATTCATACGCACAAGAAAGTAGTGCGTGATATTCCTACGCGCAAGAAAGTAGTGCGTGATATTCCTACGCGCAAGAAAGTACTGCGTGATATTCCTGCGCGCAAGAAAGTAGTGCGCGATATTCCTGCGCGCAAAAAAGTAGTGCGTGATATACCTACGCGCAAGAAAGTAGTGCGTGATATTCCTACGGGCAAGAAAGTAGTGCGTGATATTCCTACGCGCAAAAAAGTAGTGCGTGATATACCTACGGGCAAGAAAGTAGTGCGTGATATTCCTACGCGCAAGAAAGTAGTGCGTGATATTCCTACGGGCAAGAAAGTAGTGCGTGATATTCCTACGCGCAAAAAAGTAGTTCGTGATATACCTACGCGCAAGAAAGTAGTGCGTGATATTCCTACGCGCAAGAAAGTAATGTGTGATATTCATACGCACAAGAAAGTAGTGCGTGATATTCCTACGCGCAAGAAAGTAGTGCGTGATATTCCTACGCGCAAGAAAGTAGTGTGTGATATTCCTGCGCGCAAGAAAGTAGTGCGCGATATTCCTGCGCGCAAGAAAGTAGTGCGTGATATTCCTACGCGCAAAAAAGTAGTGTGTGATATACCTACGGGCAAGAAAGTAGTGCGTGATATTCCTACGCGCAAAAAAGTAGTGCGTGATATACCTACGGGCAAGAAAGTAGTGCGTGATATTCCTACGCACAAGAAAGTAGTGCGTGATATTCCTACGGGCAAGAAAGTAGTGCGTGATATTCCTACGCGCATAAAGGTAGTGCGTGATATACCTACGCGCAAGAAAGTAGTGCGTGATATTCCTACGCGCAAGAAAGTAGTGCGTGATATTCCTGCGCGCAAGAAAGTAGTGCGCGATATTCCTGCGCGCAAAAAAGTAGTGCGTGATATACCTACGCGCAAGAAAGTAGTGCGTGATATTCCTACGGGCAAAAAAGTAGTGCGTGATATTCCCACGCTCAAGAAAGTAGTGCGTGAAATTCCTACGGGCAAGAAAGTAGTGCGTGATATTCCTACGGGCAAGAAAGTAGTGCGTGATATACCTACGCGCAAGAAAGTAGTGCGTGATATTCCTACGCGCAAGAAAGTAGTGTGTGATATTCATACGCACAAGAAAGTAGTGCGTGATATTCCTACGCGCAAGAAAGTAGTGCGTGATATTCCTACGCGCAAGAAAGTACTGCGTGATATTCCTGCGCGCAAGAAAGTAGTGCGCGATATTCCTGCGCGCAAAAAAGTAGTGCGTGATATACCTACGCGCAAGAAAGTAGTGCGTGATATTCCTACGGGCAAGAAAGTAGTGCGTGATATTCCTACGCGCAAAAAAGTAGTGCGTGATATACCTACGGGCAAGAAAGTAGTGCGTGATATTCCTACGCGCAAGAAAGTAGTGCGTGATATTCCTACGGGCAAGAAAGTAGTGCGTGATATTCCTACGCGCAAAAAAGTAGTGCGTGATATACCTACGCGCAAGAAAGTAGTGCGTGATATTCCTACGCGCAAGAAAGTAGTGTGTGATATTCATACGCCCAAGAAAGTAGTGCGTGATATTCCTACGCGCAAGAAAGTAGTGCGTGATATTCCTACGCGCAAGAAAGTAGTGTGTGATATTCCTGCGCGCAAGAAAGTAGTGCGCGATATTCCTGCGCGCAAGAAAGTAGTGCGTGATATTCCTACGCGCAAGAAAGTAGTGCGTGATATTCCTACGCGCAAGAAAGTAGTGTGTGATATTCCTGCGCGCAAGAAAGTACTGCGTGATATTCCTGCGCGCAAGAAAGTAGTGCGCGATATTCCTGCGCGCAAAAAAGTAGTGCGTGATATACCTACGCACAAGAAAGTAGTGCGTGATATTCCTACGCGCAAGAAAGTAGTGCGTGATATTCCTACGCGCAAGAAAGTAGTGCGTGATATTCCTGCGCGCAAGAAAGTAGTGCGCGATATTCCTGCGCGCAAAAAAGTAGTGCGTGATATTCCTACGCGCAAAAAAGTAGTGCGTGATATACCTACGGGCAAGAAAGTAGTGCGTGATATTCCTACGCGCAAGAAAGTAGTGCGTGATATTCCTACGCGCAAGAAAGTAGTGCGTGATATTCCTACGCACAAGAAAGTACTGCGTGATATTCCTGCGCGCAAGAAAGTAGTGCGCGATATTCCTGCGCGCAAAAAAGTAGTGCGTGATATACCTACGCGCAAGAAAGTAGTGCGTGATATTCCTACGCGCAAAAAAGTAGTGCGTGATATACCTACGCGCAAGAAAGTAGTGCGTGATATTCCTACGCGCAAGAAAGTAGTGTGTGATATTCATACGCACAAGAAAGTAGTGCGTGATATTCCTACGCGCAAGAAAGTAGTGCGTGATATTCCTACGCGCAAGACAGTAGTGCGTGATATTCCTGCGCGCAAGAAAGTAGTGCGCGATATTCCTGCGCGCAAAAAAGTAGTGCGTGATATACCTACGCGCAAGAAAGTAGTGCGTGATATTCCTACGGGCAAAAAAGTAGTGCGTGATATTCCTACGCGCAAGAAAGTAGTGCGTGAAATTCCTACGGGCAAGAAAGTAGTGCGTGATATTCCTACGCGCAAAAAAGTAGTGCGTGATATTCCTACGGGCAAGAAAGTAGTGCGTGATATACCTACGCGCAAGAAAGTAGTGCGTGATATTCCTACGCGCAAGAAAGTAGTGTGTGATATTCATACGCACAAGAAAGTAGTGCGTGATATTCCTACGCGCAAGAAAGTAGTGCGTGATATTCCTACGCGCAAGAAAGTACTGCGTGATATTCCTACGCGCAAAAAAGTAGTGCGTGATATTCCTACGGGCAAGAAAGTAGTGCGTGATATACCTACGCGCAAGAAAGTAGTGCGTGATATTCCTACGCGCAAGAAAGTAGTGTGTGATATTCATACGCACAAGAAAGTAGTGCGTGATATTCTTACGCGCAAGAAAGTAGTGCGTGATATTCCTACGCGCAAGAAAGTACTGCGTGATATTCCTGCGCGCAAGAAAGTAGTGCGCGATATTCCTGCGCGCAAAAAAGTAGTGCGTGATATACCTACGCGCAAGAAAGTAGTGCGTGATATTCCTACGGGCAAGAAAGTAGTGCGTGATATTCCTACGCGCAAAAAAGTAGTGCGTGATATACCTACGGGCAAGAAAGTAGTGCGTGATATTCCTACGCGCAAGAAAGTAGTGCGTGATATTCCTACGGGCAAGAAAGTAGTGCGTGATATTCCTACGCGCAAAAAAGTAGTTCGTGATATACCTACGCGCAAGAAAGTAGTGCGTGATATTCCTACGCGCAAGAAAGTAATGTGTGATATTCATACGCACAAGAAAGTAGTGCGTGATATTCCTACGCGCAAGAAAGTAGTGCGTGATATTCCTACGCGCAAGAAAGTAGTGTGTGATATTCCTGCGCGCAAGAAAGTAGTGCGCGATATTCCTGCGCGCAAGAAAGTAGTGCGTGATATTCCTACGCGCAAAAAAGTAGTGTGTGATATACCTACGGGCAAGAAAGTAGTGCGTGATATTCCTACGCGCAAAAAAGTAGTGCGTGATATACCTACGGGCAAGAAAGTAGTGCGTGATATTCCTACGCACAAGAAAGTAGTGCGTGATATTCCTACGGGCAAGAAAGTAGTGCGTGATATTCCTACGCGCATAAAAGTAGTGCGTGATATACCTACGCGCAAGAAAGTAGTGCGTGATATTCCTACGCGCAAGAAAGTAGTGTGTGATATTCATACGCACAAGAAAGTAGTGCGTGATATACCTACGGGCAAGAAAGTAGTGCGTGATATTCCTACGCGCAAAAAAGTAGTGCGTGATATACCTACGGGCAAGAAAGTAGTGCGTGATATTCCTACGCGCAAGAAAGTAGTGCGTGATATTCCTACGGGCAAGAAAGTAGTGCGTGATATTCCTACGCGCAAAAAAGTAGTGCGTGATATACCTACGCGCAAGAAAGTAGTGCGTGATATTCCTACGCGCAAGAAAGTAGTGTGTGATATTCATACGCCCAAGAAAGTAGTGCGTGATATTCCTACGCGCAAGAAAGTAGTGCGTGATATTCCTACGCGCAAGAAAGTAGTGTGTGATATTCCTGCGCGCAAGAAAGTAGTGCGCGATATTCCTGCGCGCAAAAAAGTAGTGCGTGATATACCTACGCACAAGAAAGTAGTGCGTGATATTCCTACGCGCAAGAAAGTAGTGCGTGATATTCCTACGCGCAAGAAAGTAGTGCGTGATATTCCTGCGCGCAAGAAAGTAGTGCGCGATATTCCTGCGCGCAAAAAAGTAGTGCGTGATATTCCTACGCGCAAAAAAGTAGTGCGTGATATACCTACGGGCAAGAAAGTAGTGCGCGATATTCCTACGCGCAAAAAAGTAGTGCGTGATATACCTACGGGCAAGAAAGTAGTGCGTGATATTCCTACGCGCAAGAAAGTAGTGCGTGATATTCCTACGCGCAAGAAAGTAGTGCGTGATATTCCTACGCGCAAGAAAGTACTGCGTGATATTCCTGCGCGCAAGAAAGTAGTGCGCGATATTCCTGCGCGCAAAAAAGTAGTGCGTGATATACCTACGCGCAAGAAAGTAGTGCGTGATATTCCTACGCGCAAAAAAGTAGTGCGTGATATACCTACGCGCAAGAAAGTAGTGCGTGATATTCCTACGCGCAAGAAAGTAGTGTGTGATATTCATACGCACAAGAAAGTAGTGCGTGATATTCCTACGCGCAAGAAAGTAGTGCGTGATATTCCTACGCGCAAGACAGTAGTGCGTGATATTCCTGCGCGCAAGAAAGTAGTGCGCGATATTCCTGCGCGCAAAAAAGTAGTGCGTGATATACCTACGCGCAAGAAAGTAGTGCGTGATATTCCTACGGGCAAAAAAGTAGTGCGTGATATTCCTACGCGCAAGAAAGTAGTGCGTGAAATTCCTACGGGCAAGAAAGTAGTGCGTGATATTCCTACGCGCAAAAAAGTAGTGCGTGATATTCCTACGGGCAAGAAAGTAGTGCGTGATATACCTACGCGCAAGAAAGTAGTGCGTGATATTCCTACGCGCAAGAAAGTAGTGTGTGATATTCATACGCACAAGAAAGTAGTGCGTGATATTCCTACGCGCAAGAAAGTAGTGCGTGATATTCCTACGCGCAAGAAAGTACTGCGTGATATTCCTACGCGCAAAAAAGTAGTGCGTGATATTCCTACGGGCAAGAAAGTAGTGCGTGATATACCTACGCGCAAGAAAGTAGTGCGTGATATTCCTACGCGCAAGAAAGTAGTGTGTGATATTCATACGCACAAGAAAGTAGTGCGTGATATTCCTACGCGCAAGAAAGTAGTGCGTGATATTCCTACGCGCAAGAAAGTACTGCGTGATATTCCTGCGCGCAAGAAAGTAGTGCGCGATATTCCTGCGCGCAAAAAAGTAGTGCGTGATATACCTACGCGCAAGAAAGTAGTGCGTGATATTCCTACGGGCAAGAAAGTAGTGCGTGATATTCCTACGCGCAAAAAAGTAGTGCGTGATATACCTACGGGCAAGAAAGTAGTGCGTGATATTCCTACGCGCAAGAAAGTAGTGCGTGATATTCCTACGGGCAAGAAAGTAGTGCGTGATATTCCTACGCGCAAAAAAGTAGTTCGTGATATACCTACGCGCAAGAAAGTAGTGCGTGATATTCCTACGCGCAAGAAAGTAATGTGTGATATTCATACGCACAAGAAAGTAGTGCGTGATATTCCTACGCGCAAGAAAGTAGTGCGTGATATTCCTACGCGCAAGAAAGTAGTGTGTGATATTCCTGCGCGCAAGAAAGTAGTGCGCGATATTCCTGCGCGCAAGAAAGTAGTGCGTGATATTCCTACGCGCAAAAAAGTAGTGTGTGATATACCTACGGGCAAGAAAGTAGTGCGTGATATTCCTACGCGCAAAAAAGTAGTGCGTGATATACCTACGGGCAAGAAAGTAGTGCGTGATATTCCTACGCACAAGAAAGTAGTGCGTGATATTCCTACGGGCAAGAAAGTAGTGCGTGATATTCCTACGCGCATAAAAGTAGTGCGTGATATACCTACGCGCAAGAAAGTAGTGCGTGATATTCCTACGCGCAAGAAAGTAGTGCGTGATATTCCTGCGCGCAAGAAAGTAGTGCGCGATATTCCTGCGCGCAAAAAAGTAGTGCGTGATATACCTACGCGCAAGAAAGTAGTGCGTGATATTCCTACGGGCAAAAAAGTAGTGCGTGATATTCCCACGCTCAAGAAAGTAGTGCGTGAAATTCCTACGGGCAAGAAAGTAGTGCGTGATATTCCTACGGGCAAGAAAGTAGTGCGTGATATACCTACGCGCAAGAAAGTAGTGCGTGATATTCCTACGCGCAAGAAAGTAGTGTGTGATATTCATACGCACAAGAAAGTAGTGCGTGATATTCCTACGCGCAAGAAAGTAGTGCGTGATATTCCTACGCGCAAGAAAGTACTGCGTGATATTCCTGCGCGCAAGAAAGTAGTGCGCGATATTCCTGCGCGCAAAAAAGTAGTGCGTGATATACCTACGCGCAAGAAAGTAGTGCGTGATATTCCTACGGGCAAGAAAGTAGTGCGTGATATTCCTACGCGCAAAAAAGTAGTGCGTGATATACCTACGGGCAAGAAAGTAGTGCGTGATATTCCTACGCGCAAGAAAGTAATGCGTGATATTCCTACGGGCAAGAAAGTAGTGTGTGATATTCCTACGCGCAAAAAAGTAGTGCGTGATATACCTACGCGCAAGAAAGTAGTGCGTGATATTCCTACGCGCAAGAAAGTAGTGTGTGATATTCATACGCACAAGAAAGCAGTGCGTGATATTCCTACGCGCAAGAAAGTAGTGCGTGATATTCCTACGCGCAAGAAAGTAGTGTGTGATATTCCTGCGCGCAAGAAAGTAGTGCGCGATATTCCTGCGTGCAAGAAAGTAGTGCGTGATATTCCTACGCGCAAAAAAGTAGTGCGTGATATACCTACGGGCAAGAAAGTAGTGCGTGATATTCCTACGCGCAAAAAAGTAGTGCGTGATATACCTACGGGCAAGAAAGTAGTGCGTGATATTCCTACGCGCAAGAAAGTAGTGCGTGATATTCCTACGGGCAAGAAAGTAGTGCGTGATATTCCTACGCGCAAAAAAGTAGTGCGTGAAATACCTACGCGCAAGAAAGTAGTGCGTGATATTCCTACGCGCAAGAAAGTAGTGTGTGATATTCATACGCACAAGAAAGTAGTGCGTGATATTCCTACGCGCAAGAAAGTAGTGCGTGATATTCCTACGCGCAAGAAAGTAGTGTGTGATATTCCTGCGCGCAAGAAAGTAGTGCGCGATATTCCTGCGCGCAAGAAAGTAGTGCGTGATATTCCTACGCGCAAGAAAGTAGTGCGTGAAATTTCTACGGGCAAGAAAGTAGTGCGTGATATTCCTACGCGCAAAAAAGTAGTGCGTGATATTCCTACGCGCAAAAAAGTAGTGCGTGATATACCTACGGGCAAGAAAGTAGTGCGTGATATTCCTACGCGCAAAAAAGTAGTGCGTGATATACCTACGGGCAAGAAAGTAGTGCGTGATATTCCTACGCGCAAGAAAGTAGTGCGTGATATTCCTACGGGCAAGAAAGTAGTGCGTGATATTCCTACGCGCAAAAAAGTAGTGCGTGATATACCTACGCGCAAGAAAGTAGTGCGTGATATTCCTACGCGCAAGAAAGTAGTGTGTGATATTCATACGCACAAGAAAGTAGTGCGTGATATTCCTACGCGCAAGAAAGTAGTGCGTGATATTCCTACGCGCAAGAAAGTAGTGTGTGATATTCCTGCGCGCAAGAAAGTAGTGCGCGATATTCCTGCGCGCAAGAAAGTAGTGCGTGATATTCCTACACGCAAGAAAGTAGTGCGTGATATTCCTACGCGCAAGAAAGTAGTGCATGATATTCCTCCGCGCAAGAAATTAGTGCGTGAAATTCCTACGCGCAAGAAAGTAGTGCGTGATATACCTACGCGCAAGAAAGTAGTGCGTGATATTCCTACGCGCAAGAAAGTAGTGCGTGATATTCCTACGGGCAAGAAAGTAATGCGTGATATTCCTACGCGCAAAAAAGTAGTGCGTGATATACCTACGGGCAAGAAAGTAGTGCGTGATATTTCTACGCGCAAGAAAGTAGTGTGCGATATTCCTGCGCGCAAAAAAGTAGTGCGTGATATACCTACGCGCAAGAAAGTAGTGCGTGATATTCCTACGCGCAAAAAAGTAGTGCGTGATATACCTACGCGCAAGAAAGTAGTGCGTGATATTCCTACGCGCAAGAAAGTAGTGTGTGATATTCATACGCACAAGAAAGTAGTGCGTGATATTCCTACGCGCAAGAAAGTAGTGCGTGATATTCCTACGCGCAAGACAGTAGTGCGTGATATTCCTGCGCGCAAGAAAGTAGTGCGCGATATTCCTGCGCGCAAAAAAGTAGTGCGTGATATACCTACGCGCAAGAAAGTAGTGCGTGATATTCCTAAGGGCAAAAAAGTAGTGCGTGATATTCCTACGCGCAAGAAAGTAGTGCGTGAAATTCCTACGGGCAAGAAAGTAGTGCGTGATATTCCTACGCGCAAAAAAGTAGTGCGTGATATTCCTACGGGCAAGAAAGTAGTGCGTGATATACCTACGCGCAAGAAAGTAGTGCGTGATATTCCTACGCGCAAGAAAGTAGTGTGTGATATTCATACGCACAAGAAAGTAGTGCGTGATATTCCTACGCGCAAGAAAGTAGTGCGTGATATTCCTACGCGCAAGAAAGTACTGCGTGATATTCCTACGCGCAAAAAAGTAGTGCGTGATATTCCTACGGGCAAGAAAGTAGTGCGTGATATACCTACGCGCAAGAAAGTAGTGCGTGATATTCCTACGCGCAAGAAAGTAGTGTGTGATATTCATACGCACAAGAAAGTAGTGCGTGATATTCCTACGCGCAAGAAAGTAGTGCGTGATATTCCTACGCGCAAGAAAGTAGTGTGTGATATTCCTGCGCGCAAGAAAGTAGTGCGCGATATTCCTGCGCGCAAGAAAGTAGTGCGTGATATTCCTACGCGCAAAAAAGTAGTGTGTGATATACCTACGGGCAAGAAAGTAGTGCGTGATATTCCTACGCGCAAAAAAGTAGTGCGTGATATACCTACGGGCAAGAAAGTAGTGCGTGATATTCCTACGCACAAGAAAGTAGTGCGTGATATTCCTACGGGCAAGAAAGTAGTGCGTGATATTCCTACGCGCATAAAAGTAGTGCGTGATATACCTACGCGCAAGAAAGTAGTGCGTGATATTCCTACGCGCAAGAAAGTAGTGCGTGATATTCCTGCGCGCAAGAAAGTAGTGCGCGATATTCCTGCGCGCAAAAAAGTAGTGCGTGATATACCTACGCGCAAGAAAGTAGTGCGTGATATTCCTACGGGCAAAAAAGTAGTGCGTGATATTCCCACGCTCAAGAAAGTAGTGCGTGAAATTCCTACGGGCAAGAAAGTAGTGCGTGATATTCCTACGGGCAAGAAAGTAGTGCGTGATATACCTACGCGCAAGAAAGTAGTGCGTGATATTCCTACGCGCAAGAAAGTAGTGTGTGATATTCATACGCACAAGAAAGTAGTGCGTGATATCCCTACGCGCAAGAAAGTAGTGCGTGATATTCCTACGCGCAAGAAAGTACTGCGTGATATTACTGCGCGCAAGAAAGTAGTGCGCGATATTCCTGCGCGCAAAAAAGTAGTGCGTGATATACCTACGCGCAAGAAAGTAGTGCGTGATATTCCTACGGGCAAGAAAGTAGTGCGTGATATTCCTACGCGCAAAAAAGTAGTGCGTGATATACCTACGGGCAAGAAAGTAGTGCGTGATATTCCTACGCGCAAAAAAGTAATGCGTGATATTCCTACGGGCAAGAAAGTAGTGTGTGATATTCCTACGCGCAAAAAAGTAGTGCGTGATATACCTACGCGCAAGAAAGTAGTGCGTGATATTCCTACGCGCAAGAAAGTAGTGTGTGATATTCATACGCACAAGAAAGCAGTGCGTGATATTCCTACGCGCAAGAAAGTAGTGCGTGATATTCCTACGCGCAAGAAAGTAGTGTGTGATATTCCTGCGCGCAAGAAAGTAGTGCGCGATATTCCTGCGTGCAAGAAAGTAGTGCGTGATATTCCTACGCGCAAAAAAGTAGTGCGTGATATACCTACGGGCAAGAAAGTAGTGCGTGATATTCCTACGCGCAAAAAAGTAGTGCGTGATATACCTACGGGCAAGAAAGTAGTGCGTGATATTCCTACGCGCAAGAAAGTAGTGCGTGATATTCCTACGGGCAAGAAAGTAGTGCGTGATATTCCTACGCGCAAAAAAGTAGTGCGTGAAATACCTACGCGCAAGAAAGTAGTGCGTGATATTCCTACGCGCAAGAAAGTAGTGTGTGATATTCATACGCACAAGAAAGTAGTGCGTGATATTCCTACGCGCAAGAAAGTAGTGCGTGATATTCCTACGCGCAAGAAAGTAGTGTGTGATATTCCTGCGCGCAAGAAAGTAGTGCGCGATATTCCTGCGCGCAAGAAAGTAGTGCGTGATATTCCTACGCGCAAGAAAGTAGTGCGTGAAATTTCTACGGGCAAGAAAGTAGTGCGTGATATTCCTACGCGCAAAAAAGTAGTGCGTGATATTCCTACGCGCAAAAAAGTAGTGCGTGATATACCTACGGGCAAGAAAGTAGTGCGTGATATTCCTACGCGCAAAAAAGTAGTGCGTGATATACCTACGGGCAAGAAAGTAGTGCGTGATATTCCTACGCGCAAGAAAGTAGTGCGTGATATTCCTACGGGCAAGAAAGTAGTGCGTGATATTCCTACGCGCAAAAAAGTAGTGCGTGATATACCTACGCGCAAGAAAGTAGTGCGTGATATTCCTACGCGCAAGAAAGTAGTGTGTGATATTCATACGCACAAGAAAGTAGTGCGTGATATTCCTACGCGCAAGAAAGTAGTGCGTGATATTCCTACGCGCAAGAAAGTAGTGTGTGATATTCCTGCGCGCAAGAAAGTAGTGCGCGATATTCCTGCGCGCAAGAAAGTAGTGCGTGATATTCCTACACGCAAGAAAGTAGTGCGTGATATTCCTACGCGCAAGAAAGTAGTGCATGATATTCCTCCGCGCAAGAAATTAGTGCGTGAAATTCCTACGCGCAAGAAAGTAGTGCGTGATATACCTACGCGCAAGAAAGTAGTGCGTGATATTCCTACGCGCAAGAAAGTAGTGCGTGATATTCCTACGGGCAAGAAAGTAATGCGTGATATTCCTACGCGCAAAAAAGTAGTGCGTGATATACCTACGGGCAAGAAAGTAGTGCGTGATATTTCTACGCGCAAGAAAGTAGTGCGTGATATTCCTACGGGCAAGAAAGTAGTGCGTGATATTCCTACGCGCAAAAAAGTAGTGCGTGATATACCTACGCGCAAGAAAGTAGTGCGTGATATTCCTACGCGCAAGAAAGTAGTGTGTGATATTCCTGCGCGCAAGAAAGTAGTGCGCGTTATTCCTGCGCGCAAGAAAGTAGTGCGTGATATTCCTACGCGCAAAAAAGTAGTGCGTGATATTCCTACGCGCAAGAAAGTAGTGCGTGATATTCCTACGGGCAAGAAAGTAGTGCGTGATATTCCTACGCGCAAAAAAGTAGTGCGTGATATACCTACGCGCAAGAAAGTAGTGCGTGATATTCCTACGCGCAAGAAAGTAGTGTGTGATATTCATACGCACAAGAAAGTAGTGCGTGATATTCCTACGCGCAAGAAAGTAGTGCGTGATATTCCTACGCGCAAGAAAGTAGTGTGTGATATTCCTGCGCGCAAGAAAGTAGTGCGCGATATTCCTGCGCGCAAGAAAGTAGTGCGTGATATTCCTACGCGCAAAAAAGTAGTGCGTGATATACCTACGGGCAAGAAAGTAGTGCGTGATATACCTACGGGCAAGAAAGTAGTGCGTGATATTCCTACGCGCAAAAAAGTAGTGCGTGATATACCTACGCGCAAGAAAGTAGTGCGTGATATTCCTACGCGCAAGAAAGTAGTGTGTGATATTCATACGCACAAGAAAGTAGTGCGTGATATTCCTACGCGCAAGAAAGTAGTGCGTGATATTCCTACGCGCAAGAAAGTAGTGTGTGATATTCCTGCGCGCAAGAAAGTAGTGCGCGATATTCCTGCGCGCAAGAAAGTAGTGCGTGATATTCCTACGCGCAAGAAAGTAGTGCGTGAAATTTCTACGGGCAAGAAAGTAGTGCGTGATATTCCTACGCGCAAAAAAGTAGTGCGTGATATTCCTACGCGCAAAAAAGTAGTGCGTGATATACCTACGGGCAAGAAAGTAGTGCGTGATATTCCTACGCGCAAAAAAGTAGTGCGTGATATACCTACGGGCAAGAAAGTAGTGCGTGATATTCCTACGCGCAAGAAAGTAGTGCGTGATATTCCTACGGGCAAGAAAGTAGTGCGTGATATTCCTACGCGCAAAAAAGTAGTGCGTGATATACCTACGCGCAAGAAAGTAGTGCGTGATATTCCTACGCGCAAGAAGTTAGTGTGTGATATTCATACGCACAAGAAAGTAGTGCGTGATATTCCTACGCGCAAGAAAGTAGTGCGTGATATTCCTACGCGCAAGAAAGTAGTGTGTGATATTCCTGCGCGCAAGAAAGTAGTGCGCGATATTCCTGCGCGCAAGAAAGTAGTGCGTGATATTCCTACACGCAAGAAAGTAGTGCGTGATATTCCTACGCGCAAGAAAGTAGTGCATGATATTCCTCCGCGCAAGAAATTAGTGCGTGAAATTCCTACGCGCAAGAAAGTAGTGCGTGATATACCTACGCGCAAGAAAGTAGTGCGTGATATTCCTACGCGCAAGAAAGTAGTGCGTGATATTCCTACGGGCAAGAAAGTAATGCGTGATATTCCTACGCGCAAAAAAGTAGTGCGTGATATACCTACGGGCAAGAAAGTAGTGCGTGATATTCCTACGCGCAAGAAAGTAGTGCGTGATATTCCTACGGGCAAGAAAGTAGTGCGTGATATTCCTACGCGCAAAAAAGTAGTGCGTGATATACCTACGCGCAAGAAAGTAGTGCGTGATATTCCTACGCGCAAGAAAGTAGTGTGTGATATTCATACGCACAAGAAAGTAGTGCGTGATATTCCTACGCGCAAGAAAGTAGTGCGTGATATTCCTACGCGCAAGAAAGTAGTGTGTGATATTCCTGCGCGCAAGAAAGTAGTGCGCGTTATTCCTGCGCGCAAGAAAGTAGTGCGTGATATTCCTACGCGCAAAAAAGTAGTGCGTGATATTCCTACGCGCAAGAAAGTAGTGCGTGATATTCCTACGGGCAAGAAAGTAGTGCGTGATATTCCTACGCGCAAAAAAGTAGTGCGTGATATACCTACGCACAAGAAAGTAGTGCGTGATATTCCTACGCGCAAGAAAGTAGTGTGTGATATTCATACGCACAAGAAAGTAGTGCGTGATATTCCTACGCGCAAGAAAGTAGTGCGTGATATTCCTACGCGCAAGAAAGTAGTGTGTAATATTCCTGCGCGCAAGAAAGTAGTGCGCGATATTCCTGCGCGCAAGAAAGTAGTGCGTGATATTCCTACGCGCAAGAAAGTAGTGCGTGAAATTTCTACGGGCAAGAAAGTAGTGCGTGATATTCCTACGCGCAAAAAAGTAGTGCGTGATATTCCTACGCGCAAAAAAGTAGTGCGTGATATACCTACGGGCAAGAAAGTAGTGCGTGATATTCCTACGCGCAAAAAAGTAGTGCGTGATATACCTACGGGCAAGAAAGTAGTGCGTGATATTCCTACGCGCAAGAAAGTAGTGCGTGATATTCCTACGGGCAAGAAAGTAGTGCGTGATATTCCTACGCGCAAAAAAGTAGTGCGTGATATACCTACGCGCAAGAAAGTAGTGCGTGATATTCCTACGCGCAAGAAAGTAGTGTGTGATATTCATACGCACAAGAAAGTAGTGCGTGATATTCCTACGCGCAAGAAAGTAGTGCGTGATATTCCTACGCGCAAGAAAGTAGTGTGTGATATTCCTGCGCGCAAGAAAGTAGTGCGCGATATTCCTGCACGCAAGAAAGTAGTGCGTGATATTCCTACACGCAAGAAAGTAGTGCGTGATATTCCTACGCGCAAGAAAGTAGTGCATGATATTCCTTTGCGCAAGAAATTAGTGCGTAAAATTCCTACGCGCAAGAAAGTAGTGCGTGATATACCTACGCGCAAGAAAGTAGTGCGTGATATTCCTACGCGCAAGAAAGTAGTGCGTGATATTCCTACGGGCAAGAAAGTAATGCGTGATATTCCTACGCGCAAAAAAGTAGTGCGTGATATACCTACGGGCAAGAAAGTAGTGCGTGATATTCCTACGCGCAAGAAAGTAGTGCGTGATATTCCTACGGGCAAGAAAGTAGTGCGTGATATTCCTACGCGCAAAAAAGTAGTGCGTGATATAGCTACGCGCAAGAAAGTAGTGCGTGATATTCCTACGCGCAAGAAAGTAGTGTGTGATATTCATACGCACAAGAAAGTAGTGCGTGATATTCCTACGCGCAAGAAAGTAGTGCGTGATATTCCTACGCGCAAGAAAGTAGTGTGTGATATTCCTGCGCGCAAGAAAGTAGTGCGCGTTATTCCTGCGCGCAAGAAAGTAGTGCGTGATATTCCTACGCGCAAAAAAGTAGTGCGTGATATATCTACGGGCAAGAAAGTAGTGCGTGATATTCCTACGCGCAAAAAAGTAGTGTGTGATATACCTACGGGCAAGAAAGTAGTGCGTGATATTCCTACGCGCAAGAAAGTAGTGCGTGATATTCCTACGGGCAAGAAAGTAGTGCGTGATATTCCTACGCGCAAAAAAGTAGTGCGTGATATACCTACGCGCAAGAAAGTAGTGCGTGATATTCCTACGCGCAAGAAAGTAGTATGTGATATTCATACGCACAAGAAAGTAGTGCGTGATATTCCTACGCGCAAGAAAGTAGTGCGTGATATTCCTACGCGCAAGAAAGTAGTGCGTGATATTCCTGCGCGCAAGAAAGTAGTGCGCGATATTCCTGCGCGCAAAAAAGTAGTGCGTGATATACCTACGCGCAAGAAAGTAGTGCGTGATATTCCTACGGGCAAAAAAGTAGTGCGTGATATTCCTACAGGCAAGAAAGTAGTGCGTGATATACCTACGCGCAAGAAAGTAGTGCGTGATATTCCTACGCGCTAGAAAGTAGTGTGTGATATTCCTACGCGCAAGAAAGTAGTGCGTGATATTCCTACGCGCAAGAAAGTACTGCGTGATATTCCTGCGCGCAAGAAAGTAGTGCGCGATATTCCTGCGCGCAAAAAAGTAGTGCGTGATATACCTACGCGCAAGAAAGTAGTGCGTGATATTCCTACGGGCAAGAAAGTAGTGCGTGATATTCCTACGCGCAAAAAAGTAGTGCGTGATATACCTACGGGCAAGAAAGTAGTGCGTGATATTCCTACGCGCAAGAAAGTAGTGCGTGATATTCCTACGGGCAAGAAAGTAGTGCGTGATATTCCTACGCGCAAAAAAGTAGTGCGTGATATACCTACGCGCAAGAAAGTAGTGCGTGATATTCCTACGCGCAAGAAAGTAGTGTGTGATATTCATACGCACAAAAAAGTAGTGCGTGATATACCTACGCGCAAGAAAGTAGTGCGTGATATTCCTACGCGCAAGAAAGTAGTGTGATATTCCTGCGCGCAAGAAAGTAGTGCGCGATATTCCTGCGCGCAAGAAAGTAGTGCGTGATATTCCTACGCGCAAAAAAGTAGTGCGTGATATACCTACGGGCAAGAAAGTAGTGCGTGATATTCCTACGCGCAAAAAAGTAGTGCGTGATATACCTACGGGCAAGAAAGTAGTGCGTGATATTCCTACGCGCAAGAAAGTAGTGCGTGATATTCCTACGGGCAAGAAAGTAGTGCGTGATATTCCTACGCGCAAAAAAGTAGTGCGTGATATACCTACGCGCAAGAAAGTAGTGCGTGATATTCCTACGCGCAAGAAAGTAGTGTGTGATATTCATACGCACAAGAAAGTAGTGCGTGATATTCCTACGCGCAAGAAAGTAGTGCGTGATATTCCTACGCGCAAGAAAGTAGTGTGTGATATTCCTGCGCGCTAGAAAGTAGTGCGCGATATTCCTGCGTGCAAGAAAGTAGTGCGTGATATTCCTACGCGCAAGAAAGTAGTGCGTGAAATTCCTACGGGCAAGAAAGTAGTGCGTGATATTCCTACGCGCAAAAAAGTAGTGCGTGATATTCCTACGGGCAAGAAAGTAGTGCGTGATATACCTACGCGCAAGAAAGTAGTGCGTGATATTCCTACGCGCAAGAAAGTAGTGTGTGATATTCATACGCACAAGAAAGTAGTGCGTGATATTCCTACGCGCAAGAAAGTAGTGCGTGATATTCCTACGCGCAAGAAAGTACTGCGTGATATTCCTGCGCGCAAGAAAGTAGTGCGCGATATTCCTGCGCGCAAAAAAGTAGTGCGTGATATACCTACGCGCAAGAAAGTAGTGCGTGATATTCCTACGGGCAAGAAAGTAGTGCGTGATATTCCTACGCGCAAGAAAGTAGTGCGTGATATTCCTACGCGCAAGAAAGTACTGCGTGATATTCCTGCGCGCAAGAAAGTAGTGCGCGATATTCCTGCGCGCAAAAAAGTAGTGCGTGATATACCTACGCGCAAGAAAGTAGTGCGTGATATTCCTACGGGCAAGAAAGTAGTGCGTGATATTCCTACGCGCAAAAAAGTAGTGCGTGATATACCTACGGGCAAGAAAGTAGTGCGTGATATTCCTACGCGCAAGAAAGTAGTGCGTGATATTCCTACGGGCAAGAAAGTAGTGCGTGATATTCCTACGCGCAAAAAAGTAGTGCGTGATATACCTACGCGCAAGAAAGTAGTGCGTGATATTCCTACACGCAAGAAAGTAGTGTGTGATATTCATACGCACAAGAAAGTAGTGCGTGATATTCCTACGCGCAAGAAAGTAGTGCGTGATATTCCTACGCGCAAGAAAGTAGTGTGTGATATTCCTGCGCGCAAGAAAGTAGTGCGCGATATTCCTGCGTGCAAGAAAGTAGTGCGTGATATTCCTACGCGCAAAAAAGTAGTGCGTGATATACCTACGGGCAAGAAAGTAGTGCGTGATATTCCTACGCGCAAAAAAGTAGTGCGTGATATACCTAAGGGCAAGAAGGTAGTGCGTGATATTCCTACGCGCAAGAAAGTAGTGCGTGATATTCCTACGGGCAAGAAAGTAGTGCGTGATATTCCTACGCGCAAAAAAGTAGTGCGTGATATACCTACGCGCAAGAAAGTAGTGCGTGATATTCCTACGCGCAAGAAAGTAGTGTGTGATATTCCTGCGCGCAAGAAAGTAGTGCGCGATATTCCTGCGTGCAAGAAAGTAGTGCGTGATATTCCTACGCGCAAGAAAGTAGTGCGTGATATTCCTACGCGCAAGAAAGTAGTGCGTGAAATTCCTACGGGCAAGAAAGTAGTGCGTGATATTCCTACGCGCAAAAAAGTAGTGCGTGATATTCCTACGGGCAAGAAAGTAGTGCGTGATATACCTACGCGCAAGAAAGTAGTGCGTGATATTCCTACGCGCAAGAAAGTAGTGTGTGATATTCATACGCACAAGAAAGTAGTGCGTGATATTCCTACGCGCAAGAAAGTAGTGCGTGATATTCCTACGCGCAAGAAAGAAGTGTGTGATATTCCTGCGCGCAAGAAAGTAGTGCGCGATATTCCTGCGCGCAAGAAAGTAGTGCGTGATATTCCTACGCGCAAGAAAGTAGTGCGTGATATTCCTACGCGCAAGAAAGTAGTGTGTGATATTCATACGCACAAGAAAGTAGTGCGTGATATTCCTACGCGCAAGAAAGTAGTGCGTGATATTCCTACGCGCAAGAAAGTAGTGTGTGATATTCCTGCGCGCAAGAAAGTAGTGCGCGATATTCCTGCGCGCAAGAAAGTAGTGCGTGATATTCCTACGCGCAAGAAAGTAGTGCGTGAAATTCCTACGGGCAAGAAAGTAGTGCGTGATATTCCTACGCGCAAAAAAGTAGTGCGTGATATTCCTACGGGCAAGAAAGTAGTGCGTGATATACCTACGCGCAAGAAAGTAGTGCGTGATATTCCTACGCGCAAGAAAGTAGTGCGTGATATTCCTACGCGCAAGAAAGTACTGCGTGATATTCCTGCGCGCAAGAAAGTAGTGCGCGATATTCCTGCGCGCAAAAAAGTAGTGCGTGATATACCTACGGGCAAGAAAGTAATGCGTGATATTCCTACGCGCAAAAAAGTAGTGCGTGATATACCTACGGGCAAGAAAGTAGTGCGTGAAATTCCTACGCGCAAGAAAGTAGTGCGTGATATTCCTACGGGCAAGAAAGTAGTGCGTGATATTCCTACGCGCAAAAAAGTAGTGCGTGATATACCTACGCGCAAGAAAGTAGTGCGTGATATTCCTACGCGCAAGAAAGTAGTGTGTGATATTCATACGCACAAGAAAGTAGTGCGTGATATTCCTACGCGCAAGAAAGTAGTGCGTGATATTCCTACGCGCAAGAAAGTAGTGTGTGATATTCCTGCGCGCAAGAAAGTAGTGCGCGATATTCCTGCGCGCAAGAAAGTAGTGCGTGATATTCCTACGCGCAAGAAAGTAGTGCGTGAAATTTCTACGGGCAGGAAAGTAGTGCGTGATATTCCTACGCGCAAAAAAGTAGTGCGTGATATTCCTACGGGCAAGAAAGTAGTGCGTGATATACCTACGCGCAAGAAAGTAGTGCGTGATATTCCTACGCGCAAGAAAGTAGTGTGTGATATTCATACGCACAAGAAAGTAGTGCGTGATATTCCTACGCGCAAGAAAGTAGTGCGTGATATTCCTACGCGCAAGAAAGAAGTGTGTGATATTCCTGCGCGCAAGAAAGTAGTGCGCGATATTCCTGCGCGCAAGAAAGTAGTGCGTGATATTCCTACGCGCAAGAAAGTAGTGCGTGATATTCCTACGCGCAAGAAAGTAGTGTGTGATATTCATACGCACAAGAAAGTAGTGCGTGATATTCCTACGCGCAAGAAAGTAGTGCGTGATATTCCTACGCGCAAGAAAGTAGTGTGTGATATTCCTGCGCGCAAGAAAGTAGTGCGCGATATTCCTGCGCGCAAGAAAGTAGTGCGTGATATTCCTACGCGCAAGAAAGTAGTGCGTGAAATTCCTACGGGCAAGAAAGTAGTGCGTGATATTCCTACGCGCAAAAAAGTAGTGCGTGATATTCCTACGGGCAAGAAAGTAGTGCGTGATATACCTACGCGCAAGAAAGTAGTGCGTGATATTCCTACGCGCAAGAAAGTAGTGCGTGATATTCCTACGCGCAAGAAAGTACTGCGTGATATTCCTGCGCGCAAGAAAGTAGTGCGCGATATTCCTGCGCGCAAAAAAGTAGTGCGTGATATACCTACGGGCAAGAAAGTAATGCGTGATATTCCTACGCGCAAAAAAGTAGTGCGTGATATACCTACGGGCAAGAAAGTAGTGCGTGAAATTCCTACGCGCAAGAAAGTAGTGCGTGATATTCCTACGGGCAAGAAAGTAGTGCGTGATATTCCTACGCGCAAAAAAGTAGTGCGTGATATACCTACGCGCAAGAAAGTAGTGCGTGATATTCCTACGCGCAAGAAAGTAGTGTGTGATATTCATACGCACAAGAAAGTAGTGCGTGATATTCCTACGCGCAAGAAAGTAGTGCGTGATATTCCTACGCGCAAGAAAGTAGTGTGTGATATTCCTGCGCGCAAGAAAGTAGTGCGCGATATTCCTGCGCGCAAGAAAGTAGTGCGTGATATTCCTACGCGCAAGAAAGTAGTGCGTGAAATTTCTACGGGCAGGAAAGTAGTGCGTGATATTCCTACGCGCAAAAAAGTAGTGCGTGATATTCCTACGCGCAAAAAAGTAGTGCGTGATATACCTACGGGCAAGAAAGTAGTGCGTGATATTCCTACGCGCAAAAAAGTAGTGCGTGATATACCTACGGGCAAGAAAGTAGTGCGTGATATTCCTACGCGCAAGAAAGTAGTGCGTGATATTCCTACGGGCAAGAAAGTAGTGCGTGATATTCCTACGCGCAAAAAAGTAGTGCGTGATATACCTACGCGCAAGAAAGTAGTGCGTGATATTCCTACGCGCAAGAAAGTAGTGTGTGATATTCATACGCACAAGAAAGTAGTGCGTGATATTCCTACGCGCAAGAAAGTAGTGCGTGATATTCCTGCGCGCAAGAAAGTAGTGCGCGATATTCCTGCGCGCAAGAAAGTAGTGCGTGATATTCCTACACGCAAGAAAGTAGTGCGTGATATTCCTACGCGCAAGAAAGTAGTGCATGATATTCCTCCGCGCAAGAAATTAGTGCGTGAAATTCCTACGCGCAAGAAAGTAGTGCGTGATATACCTACGCGCAAGAAAGTAGTGCGTGATATTCCTACGCGCAAGAAAGTAGTGCGTGATATTCCTACGGGCAAGAAAGTAATGCGTGATATTCCTACGCGCAAAAAAGTAGTGCGTGATATACCTACGGGCAAGAAAGTAGTGCGTGATATTCCTACGCGCAAGAAAGTAGTGCGTGATATACCTGCGCGCAAGAAAGTAGTGCGTGATATTCCTACGCGCAAGAAAGTAGTGTGTGATATTCATACGCACAAGAAAGTAGTGCGTGATATTCCTACGCGCAAGAAAGTAGTGCGTGATATTCCTACGCGCAAGAAAGTAGTGTGTGATATTCCTGCGCGCAAGAAAGTAGTGCGCGATATTCCTGCGCGCAAGAAAGTAGTGCGTGATATTCCTACGCGCAAAAAAGTAGTGCGTGATATACCTACGGGCAAGAAAGTAGTGCGTGATATTCCTACGCGCAAAAAAGTAGTGCGTGATATACCTACGGGCAAGAAAGTAGTGCGTGATATTCCTACGCGCAAGAAAGTAGTGCGTGATATTCCTACGGGCAAGAAAGTAGTGCGTGATATTCCTACGCGCAAAAAAGTAGTGCGTGATATACCTACGCGCAAGAAAGTAGTGCGTGAAATTCCTACGGGCAAGAAAGTAGTGCGTGATATTCCTACGCGCAAAAAAGTAGTGCGTGATATTCCTACGGGCAAGAAAGTAGTGCGTGATATACCTACGCGCAAGAAAGTAGTGCGTGATATTCCTACGCGCAAGAAAGTAGTGCGTGATATTCCTACGCGCAAGAAAGTACTGCGTGATATTCCTGCGCGCAAGAAAGTAGTGCGCGATATTCCTGCGCGCAAAAAAGTAGTGCGTGATATACCTACGGGCAAGAAAGTAATGCGTGATATTCCTACGCGCAAAAAAGTAGTGCGTGATATACCTACGGGCAAGAAAGTAGTGCGTGAAATTCCTACGCGCAAGAAAGTAGTGCGTGATATTCCTACGGGCAAGAAAGTAGTGCGTGATATTCCTACGCGCAAAAAAGTAGTGCGTGATATACCTACGCGCAAGAAAGTAGTGCGTGATATTCCTACGCGCAAGAAAGTAGTGTGTGATATTCATACGCACAAGAAAGTAGTGCGTGATATTCCTACGCGCAAGAAAGTAGTGCGTGATATTCCTACGCGCAAGAAAGTAGTGTGTGATATTCCTGCGCGCAAGAAAGTAGTGCGCGATATTCCTGCGCGCAAGAAAGTAGTGCGTGATATTCCTACGCGCAAGAAAGTAGTGCGTGAAATTTCTACGGGCAGGAAAGTAGTGCGTGATATTCCTACGCGCAAAAAAGTAGTGCGTGATATTCCTACGGGCAAGAAAGTAGTGCGTGATATACCTACGCGCAAGAAAGTAGTGCGTGATATTCCTACGCGCAAGAAAGTAGTGTGTGATATTCATACGCACAAGAAAGTAGTGCGTGATATTCCTACGCGCAAGAAAGTAGTGCGTGATATTCCTACGCGCAAGAAAGAAGTGTGTGATATTCCTGCGCGCAAGAAAGTAGTGCGCGATATTCCTGCGCGCAAGAAAGTAGTGCGTGATATTCCTACGCGCAAGAAAGTAGTGCGTGATATTCCTACGCGCAAGAAAGTAGTGTGTGATATTCATACGCACAAGAAAGTAGTGCGTGATATTCCTACGCGCAAGAAAGTAGTGCGTGATATTCCTACGCGCAAGAAAGTAGTGTGTGATATTCCTGCGCGCAAGAAAGTAGTGCGCGATATTCCTGCGCGCAAGAAAGTAGTGCGTGATATTCCTACGCGCAAGAAAGTAGTGCGTGAAATTCCTACGGGCAAGAAAGTAGTGCGTGATATTCCTACGCGCAAAAAAGTAGTGCGTGATATTCCTACGGGCAAGAAAGTAGTGCGTGATATACCTACGCGCAAGAAAGTAGTGCGTGATATTCCTACGCGCAAGAAAGTAGTGCGTGATATTCCTACGCGCAAGAAAGTACTGCGTGATATTCCTGCGCGCAAGAAAGTAGTGCGCGATATTCCTGCGCGCAAAAAAGTAGTGCGTGATATACCTACGGGCAAGAAAGTAATGCGTGATATTCCTACGCGCAAAAAAGTAGTGCGTGATATACCTACGGGCAAGAAAGTAGTGCGTGAAATTCCTACGCGCAAGAAAGTAGTGCGTGATATTCCTACGGGCAAGAAAGTAGTGCGTGATATTCCTACGCGCAAAAAAGTAGTGCGTGATATACCTACGCGCAAGAAAGTAGTGCGTGATATTCCTACGCGCAAGAAAGTAGTGTGTGATATTCATACGCACAAGAAAGTAGTGCGTGATATTCCTACGCGCAAGAAAGTAGTGCGTGATATTCCTACGCGCAAGAAAGTAGTGTGTGATATTCCTGCGCGCAAGAAAGTAGTGCGCGATATTCCTGCGCGCAAGAAAGTAGTGCGTGATATTCCTACGCGCAAGAAAGTAGTGCGTGAAATTTCTACGGGCAGGAAAGTAGTGCGTGATATTCCTACGCGCAAAAAAGTAGTGCGTGATATTCCTACGCGCAAAAAAGTAGTGCGTGATATACCTACGGGCAAGAAAGTAGTGCGTGATATTCCTACGCGCAAAAAAGTAGTGCGTGATATACCTACGGGCAAGAAAGTAGTGCGTGATATTCCTACGCGCAAGAAAGTAGTGCGTGATATTCCTACGGGCAAGAAAGTAGTGCGTGATATTCCTACGCGCAAAAAAGTAGTGCGTGATATACCTACGCGCAAGAAAGTAGTGCGTGATATTCCTACGCGCAAGAAAGTAGTGTGTGATATTCATACGCACAAGAAAGTAGTGCGTGATATTCCTACGCGCAAGAAAGTAGTGCGTGATATTCCTGCGCGCAAGAAAGTAGTGCGCGATATTCCTGCGCGCAAGAAAGTAGTGCGTGATATTCCTACACGCAAGAAAGTAGTGCGTGATATTCCTACGCGCAAGAAAGTAGTGCATGATATTCCTCCGCGCAAGAAATTAGTGCGTGAAATTCCTACGCGCAAGAAAGTAGTGCGTGATATACCTACGCGCAAGAAAGTAGTGCGTGATATTCCTACGCGCAAGAAAGTAGTGCGTGATATTCCTACGGGCAAGAAAGTAATGCGTGATATTCCTACGCGCAAAAAAGTAGTGCGTGATATACCTACGGGCAAGAAAGTAGTGCGTGATATACCTACGCGCAAGAAAGTAGTGCGTGATATTCCTACGCGCAAGAAAGTAGTGCGTGATATTCCTACGGGCAAGAAAGTAATGCGTGATATACCTGCGCGCAAGAAAGTAGTGCGTGATATTCCTACGCGCAAGAAAGTAGTGTGTGATATTCATACGCACAAGAAAGTAGTGCGTGATATTCCTACGCGCAAGAAAGTAGTGCGTGATATTCCTACGCGCAAGAAAGTAGTGTGTGATATTCCTGCGCGCAAGAAAGTAGTGCGCGATATTCCTGCGCGCAAGAAAGTAGTGCGTGATATTCCTACGCGCAAAAAAGTAGTGCGTGATATACCTACGGGCAAGAAAGTAGTGCGTGATATTCCTACGCGCAAAAAAGTAGTGCGTGATATACCTACGGGCAAGAAAGTAGTGCGTGATATTCCTACGCGCAAGAAAGTAGTGCGTGATATTCCTACGGGCAAGAAAGTAGTGCGTGATATTCCTACGCGCAAAAAAGTAGTGCGTGATATACCTACGCGCAAGAAAGTAGTGCGTGATATTCCTACGCGCAAGAAAGTAGTGTGTGATATTCATACGCACAAGAAAGTAGTGCGTGATATTCCTACGCGCAAGAAAGTAGTGCGTGATATTCCTACGCGCAAGAAAGTAGTGCGTGATATTCTTGCGCGCAAGAAAGTAGTGCGCGATATTCCTGCGCGCAAAAAAGTAGTGCGTGATATACCTACGCGCAAGAAAGTAGTGCGTGATATTCCTACGGGCAAAAAAGTAGTGCGTGATATTCCTACGGGCAAGAAAGTAGTGCGTGATATACCTACGCGCAAGAAAGTAGTGCGTGATATTCCTACGCGCAAGAAAGTAGTGTGTGATATTCCTACGCGCAAGAAAGTAGTGCGTGATATTCCTACGCGCAAGAAAGTACTGCGTGATATTCCTGCGCGCAAGAAAGTAGTGCGCGATATTCCTGCGCGCAAAAAAGTAGTGTGTGATATACCTACGCGCAAGAAAGTAGTGCGTGATATTCCTACGGGCAAGAAAGTAGTGCGTGATATTCCTACGCGCAAAAAAGTAGTGCGTGATATACCTACGGGCAAGAAAGTAGTGCGTGATATTCCTACGCGCAAGAAAGTAGTGCGTGATATTCCTACGGGCAAGAAAGTAGTGCGTGATATTCCTACGCGCAAAAAAGTAGTGCGTGATATACCTACGGGCAAGAAAGTAGTGCGTGATATTCCTACGCGCAAAAAAGTAGTGCGTGATATACCTGCGCGCAAGAAAGTAGTGCGTGATATTCCTACGCGCAAGAAAGTAGTGTGTGATATTCATACGCACAAGAAAGTAGTGCGTGATATTCCTACGCGCAAGAAAGTAGTGCGTGATATTCCTACGCGCAAGAAAGTAGTGTGTGATATTCCTGCGCGCAAGAAAGTAGTGCGCGATATTCCTGCGCGCAAGAAAGTAGTGCGTGATATTCCTACGCGCAAAAAAGTAGTGCGTGATATACCTACGGGCAAGAAAGTAGTGCGTGATATTCCTACGCGCAAAAAAGTAGTGCGTGATATACCTACGGGCAAGAAAGTAGTGCGTGATATTCCTACGCGCAAGAAAGTAGTGCGTGATATTCCTACGGGCAAGAAAGTAGTGCGTGATATTCCTACGCGCAAAAAAGTAGTGCGTGATATACCTACGCGCAAGAAAGTAGTGCGTGATATTCCTACGCGCAAGAAAGTAGTGTGTGATATTCATACGCACAAGAAAGTAGTGCGTGATATTCCTACGCGCAAGAAAGTAGTGCGTGATATTCCTACGCGCAAGAAAGTAGTGCGTGATATTCTTGCGCGCAAGAAAGTAGTGCGCGATATTCCTGCGCGCAAAAAAGTAGTGCGTGATATACCTACGCGCAAGAAAGTAGTGCGTGATATTCCTACGGGCAAAAAAGTAGTGCGTGATATTCCTACGGGCAAGAAAGTAGTGCGTGATATACCTACGCGCAAGAAAGTAGTGCGTGATATTCCTACGCGCAAGAAAGTAGTGTGTGATATTCCTACGCGCAAGAAAGTAGTGCGTGATATTCCTACGCGCAAGAAAGTACTGCGTGATATTCCTGCGCGCAAGAAAGTAGTGCGCGATATTCCTGCGCGCAAAAAAGTAGTGTGTGATATACCTACGCGCAAGAAAGTAGTGCGTGATATTCCTACGGGCAAGAAAGTAGTGCGTGATATTCCTACGCGCAAAAAAGTAGTGCGTGATATACCTACGGGCAAGAAAGTAGTGCGTGATATTCCTACGCGCAAGAAAGTAGTGCGTGATATTCCTACGGGCAAGAAAGTAGTGCGTGATATTCCTACGCGCAAAAAAGTAGTGCGTGATATACCTACGCGCAAGAAAGTAGTGCGTGATATTCCTACGCGCAAGAAAGTAGTGTGTGATATTCATACGCACAAGAAAGTAGTGCGTGATATACCTACGCGCAAGAAAGTAGTGCGTGATATTCCTACGCGCAAGAAAGTAGTGTGTGATATTCCTGCGCGCAAGAAAGTAGTGCGCGATATTCCTGCGCGCAAGAAAGTAGTGCGTGATATTCCTACGCGCAAAAAAGTAGTGCGTGATATACCTACGGGCAAGAAAGTAGTGCGTGATATTCCTACGCGCAAAAAAGTAGTGCGTGATATACCTACGGGCAAGAAAGTAGTGCGTGATATTCCTACGCGCAAGAAAGTAGTGCGTGATATTCCTACGGGCAAGAAAGTAGTGCGTGATATTCCTACGCGCAAAAAAGTAGTGCGTGATATACCTACGCGCAAGAAAGTAGTGTGTGATATTCCTACGCGCAAGAAAGTAGTGTGTGATATTCATACGCACAAGAAAGTAGTGCGTGATATTCCTACGCGCAAGAAAGTAGTGCGTGATATTCCTACGCGCAAGAAAGTAGTGTGTGATATTCCTGCGCGCAAGAAAGTAGTGCGCGATATTCATGCGCGCAAGAAAGTAGTGCGTGATATTCCTACGCGCAAGAAAGTAGTGCGTGAAATTCCTACGGGCAAGAAAGTAGTGCGTGATATTCCTACGCGCAAAAAGTAGTGCGTGATATTCCTACGGGCAAGAAAGTAGTGCGTGATATACCTACGCGCAAGAAAGTAGTGCGTGATATTCCTACGCGCAAGAAAGTAGTGTGTGATATTCATACGCACAAGAAAGTAGTGCGTGATATTCCTACGCGCAAGAAAGTAGTGCGTGATATTCCTACGCGCAAGAAAGTACTGCGTGATATTCCTACGCGCAAGAAAGTACTGCGTGATATTCCTGCGCGCAAGAAAGTAGTGCGCGATATTCCTGCGCGCAAAAAAGTAGTGTGTGATATACCTACGCGCAAGAAAGTAGTGCGTGATATTCCTACGGGCAAGAAAGTAGTGCTTGATATTCCTACGCGCAAAAAAGTAGTGCGTGATATACCTACGGGCAAGAAAGTAGTGCGTGATATTCCTACGCGCAAGAAAGTAGTGCGTGATATTCCTACGGGCAAGAAAGTAGTGCGTGATATTCCTACGCGCAAAAAAGTAGTGCGTGATATACCTACGCGCAAGAAAGTAGTGCGTGATATTCCTACACGCAAGAAAGTAGTGTGTGATATTCATACGCACAGGAAAGTAGTGCGTGATATTCCTACGCGCAAGAAAGTAGTGTGTGATATTCCTGCGCGCAAGAAAGTAGTGCGCGATATTCCTGCGTGCAAGAAAGTAGTGCGTGATATTCCTACGCGCAAAAAAGTAGTGCGTGATATACCTACGGGCAAGAAAGTAGTGCGTGATATTCCTACGCGCAAAAAAGTAGTGCGTGATATTCCTACGGGCAAAAAAGTAGTGCGTGATATTCCTACGGGCAAGAAAGTAGTGCGTGATATACCTACGCGCAAGAAAGTAGTGCGTGATATTCCTACGCGCAAGAAAGTAGTGTGTGATATTCCTACGCGCAAGAAAGTAGTGCGTGATATTCCTACGCGCAAGAAAGTACTGCGTGATATTCCTGCGCGCAAGAAAGTAGTGCGCGATATTCCTGCGCGCAAAAAAGTAGTGTGTGATATACCTACGCGCAAGAAAGTAGTGCGTGATATTCCTACGGGCAAGAAAGTAGTGCGTGATATTCCTACGCGCAAAAAAGTAGTGCGTGATATACCTACGGGCAAGAAAGTAGTGCGTGATATTCCTACGCGCAAGAAAGTAGTGCGTGATATTCCTACGGGCAAGAAAGTAGTGCGTGATATTCCTACGCGCAAAAAAGTAGTGCGTGATATACCTACGCGCAAGAAAGTAGTGCGTGATATTCCTACGCGCAAGAAAGTAGTGTGTGATATTCATACGCACAAGAAAGTAGTGCGTGATATACCTACGCGCAAGAAAGTAGTGCGTGATATTCCTACGCGCAAGAAAGTAGTGTGTGATATTCCTGCGCGCAAGAAAGTAGTGCGCGATATTCCTGCGCGCAAGAAAGTAGTGCGTGATATTCCTACGCGCAAAAAAGTAGTGCGTGATATACCTACGGGCAAGAAAGTAGTGCGTGATATTCCTACGCGCAAAAAAGTAGTGCGTGATATACCTACGGGCAAGAAAGTAGTGCGTGATATTCCTACGCGCAAGAAAGTAGTGCGTGATATTCCTACGGGCAAGAAAGTAGTGCGTGATATTCCTACGCGCAAAAAAGTAGTGCGTGATATACCTACGCGCAAGAAAGTAGTGCGTGATATTCCTACGCGCAAGAAAGTAGTGTGTGATATTCATACGCACAAGAAAGTAGTGCGTGATATTCCTACGCGCAAGAAAGTAGTGCGTGATATTCCTACGCGCAAGAAAGTAGTGTGTGATATTCCTGCGCGCAAGAAAGTAGTGCGCGATATTCCTGCGCGCAAGAAAGTAGTGCGTGATATTCCTACGCGCAAGAAAGTAGTGCGTGAAATTCCTACGGGCAAGAAAGTAGTGCGTGATATTCCTACGCGCAAAAAGTAGTGCGTGATATTCCTACGGGCAAGAAAGTAGTGCGTGATATACCTACGCGCAAGAAAGTAGTGCGTGATATTCCTACGCGCAAGAAAGTAGTGTGTGATATTCATACGCACAAGAAAGTAGTGCGTGATATTCCTACGCGCAAGAAAGTAGTGCGTGATATTCCTACGCGCAAGAAAGTACTGCGTGATATTCCTACGCGCAAGAAAGTACTGCGTGATATTCCTGCGCGCAAGAAAGTAGTGCGCGATATTCCTGCGCGCAAAAAAGTAGTGTGTGATATACCTACGCGCAAGAAAGTAGTGCGTGATATTCCTACGGGCAAGAAAGTAGTGCTTGATATTCCTACGCGCAAAAAAGTAGTGCGTGATATACCTACGGGCAAGAAAGTAGTGCGTGATATTCCTACGCGCAAGAAAGTAGTGCGTGATATTCCTACGGGCAAGAAAGTAGTGCGTGATATTCCTACGCGCAAAAAAGTAGTGCGTGATATACCTACGCGCAAGAAAGTAGTGCGTGATATTCCTACACGCAAGAAAGTAGTGTGTGATATTCATACGCACAGGAAAGTAGTGCGTGATATTCCTACGCGCAAGAAAGTAGTGTGTGATATTCCTGCGCGCAAGAAAGTAGTGCGCGATATTCCTGCGTGCAAGAAAGTAGTGCGTGATATTCCTACGCGCAAAAAAGTAGTGCGTGATATACCTACGGGCAAGAAAGTAGTGCGTGATATTCCTACGCGCAAAAAAGTAGTGCGTGATATACCTACGGGCAAGAAAGTAGTGCGTGATATTCCTACGCGCAAGAAAGTAGTGCGTGATATTCCTACGGGCAAGAAAGTAGTGCGTGATATTCCTACGCGCAAAAAAGTAGTGCGTGATATACCTACGCGCAAGAAAGTAGTGCGTGATATTCCTACGCGCAAGAAAGTAGTGTGTGATATTCCTGCGCGCAAGAAAGTAGTGCGCGATATTCCTGCGTGCAAGAAAGTAGTGCGTGATATTCCTACGCGCAAGAAAGTAGTGCGTGATATTCCTACGCGCAAGAAAGTAGTGCGTGAAATTCCTACGGGCAAGAAAGTAGTGCGTGATATTCCTACGCGCAAAAAAGTAGTGCGTGATATTCCTACGGGCAAGAAAGTAGTGCGTGATATACCTACGCGCATGAAAGTAGTGCGTGATATTCCTGCGCGCAAGAAAGTAGTGTGTGATATTCATACGCACAAGAAAGTAGTGCGTGATATTCCTACGCGCAAGAAAGTAGTGCGTGATATTCCTACGCGCAAGAAAGTAGTGTGTGATATTCCTGCACGCAAGAAAGTAGTGCGCGATATTCCTGCGCGCAAGAAAGTAGTGCGCGATATTCCTACGCGCAAGAAAGTAGTGCGTGATATTCCTACGCGCAAGAAAGTAGTGTGTGATATTCATACGCACAAGAAAGTAGTGCGTGATATTCCTACGCGCAAGAAAGTAGTGCGTGATATTCCTACGCGCAAGAAAGTAGTGCGCGATATTCCTACGCGCAAGAAAGTAGTGCGTGATATTCCTACGCGCAAGAAAGTAGTGTGTGATATTCATACGCACAAGAAAGTAGTGCGTGATATTCCTACGCGCAAGAAAGTAGTGCGTGATATTCCTACGCGCAAGAAAGTAGTGTGTGATATTCCTGCGCGCAAGAAAGTAGTGCGCGATATTCCTGCGCGCAAGAAAGTAGTGCGTGATATTCCTACGCGCAAGAAAGTAGTGCGTGAAATTCCTACGGGCAAGAAAGTAGTGCGTGATATTCCTACGCGCAAAAAAGTAGTGTGTGATATTCCTACGGGCAAGAAAGTAGTGCGTGATATACCTACGCGCAAGAAAGTAGTGCGTGATATTCCTACGCGCAAGAAAGTAGTGCGTGATATTCCTACGCGCAAGAAAGCAGTGCGCGATATTCCTGCGCGCAAAAAAGTAGTGCGTGATATACCTACGCGCAAGAAAGTAGTGCGTGATATTCCTACGGGCAAGAAAGTAGTGCGTGATATTCCTACGCGCAAAAAAGTAGTGCGTGATATACCTACGGGCAAGAAAGTAGTGCGTGATATTCCTACGCGCAAGAAAGTAGTGCGTGATATTCCTACGGGCAAGAAAGTAGTGCGTGATATTCCTACGCGCAAAAAAGTAGTGCGTGATATACCTACGCGCAAGAAAGTAGTGCGTGATATTCCTACGCGCAAGAAAGTAGTGTGTGATATTCCTGCGCGCAAGAAAGTAGTGCGCGATATTCCTGCGCGCAAGAAAGTAGTGCGTGATATTCCTACGCGCCAGAAAGTAGTGCGTGAAATTCCTACGGGCAAGAAAGTAGTGCGTGATATTCCTACGCGCAAAAAAGTAGTGCGTGATATTCCTACGGGCAAGAAAGTAGTGCGTGATATACCTACGCGCAGGAAAGTAGTGCGTGATATTCCTACGCGCAAGAAAGTAGTGCGTGATATTCCTACGCGCAAGAAAGTACTGCGTGATATTCCTGCGCGCAAGAAAGCAGTGCGCGATATTCCTGCGCGCAAAAAAGTAGTGCGTGATATACCTACGCGCAAGAAAGTAGTGCGTGATATTCCTACGGGCAAGAAAGTAGTGCGTGATATTCCTACGCGCAAAAAAGTAGTGCGTGATATACCTACGGGCAAGAAAGTAGTGCGTGATATTCCTACGCGCAAGAAAGTAGTGCGTGATATTCCTACGGGCAAGAAAGTAGTGCGTGATATTCCTACGCGCAAAAAAGTAGTGCGTGATATACCCACGCGCAAGAAAGTAGTGCGTGATATTCCTACGCGCAAGAAAGTAGTGTGTGATATTCATACGCACAAGAAAGTAGTGCGTGATATACCTACGCGCAAGAAAGTAGTGCGTGATATTCCTACGCGCAAGAAAGTAGTGTGTGATATTCCTGCGCGCAAGAAAGTAGTGCGCGATATTCCTGCGCGCAAGAAAGTAGTGCGTGATATTCCTACGCGCAAGAAAGTAGTGCGTGAAATTCCTACGGGCAAGAAAGTAGTGCGTGATATTCCTACGCGCAAAAAAGTAGTGCGTGATATTCCTACGGGCAAGAAAGTAGTGCGTGATATACCTACGCGCAAGAAAGTAGTGCGTGATATTCCTACGCGCAAGAAAGTAGTGTGTGATATTCATACGCACAAGAAAGTAGTGCGTGATATTCCTACGCGCAAGAAAGTAGTGCGTGATATTCCTACGCGCAAGAAAGTACTGCGTGATATTCCTGCGCGCAAGAAAGTAGTGCGCAATATTCCTGCGCGCAAAAAAGTAGTGCGTGATATACCTACGCGCAAGAAAGTAGTGCGTGATATTCCTACGGGCAAGAAAGTAGTGCGTGATATACCTACGGGCAAGAAAGTAGTGCGTGATATTCCTACGCGCAAGAAAGTAGTGCGTGATATTCCTACGGGCAAGAAAGTAGTGCGTGATATTCCTACGCGCCAAAAAGTAGTGCGTGATATACCTACGCGCAAGAAAGTAGTGCGTGATATTCCTACACGCAAGAAAGTAGTGTGTGATATTCATACGCACAAGAAAGTAATGCGTGATATTCCTACGCGCAAGAAAGTAGTGCGTGATATTCCTACGCGCAAGAAAGTAGTGTGTGATATTCCTGCGCGCAAGAAAGTAGTGCGCGATATTCCTGCGTGCAAGAAAGTAGTTCGTGATATTCCTACGCGCAAAAAAGTAGTGCGTGATATACCTACGGGCTAGAAAGTAGTGCGTGATATTCCTACGCGCAAAAAAGTAGTGCGTGATATACCTACAGGCAAGAAAGTAGTGCGTGATATTCCTACGCGCAAGAAAGTAGTGCGTGATATTCCTACGGGCAAGAAAGTAGTGCGTGATATTCTTACGCGCAAAAAAGTAGTGCGTGATATACCTACGCGCAAGAAAGTAGTGCGTGATATTCCTACGCGCAAGAAAGTAGTGTGTGATATTCATACGCACAAGAAAGTAGTGCGTGATATTCCTACGCGCAAGAAAGTAGTGCGTAATATTCCTACGCGCAAGAAAGTAGTGTGTGATATTCCTGCGCGCAAGAAAGTAGTGTGTGATATTCCTGCGCGCAAGAAAGTAGTGCGTGATATTCCTACACGCAAGAAAGTAGTGCGTGATATTCCTACGCGCAAGAAAGTAGTGCATGATATTCCTCCGCGCAAGAAAGTAGTGCGTGAAATTCCTACGCGCAAGAAAGTAGTGCGTGATATACCTACGCGCAAGAAAGTAGTGCGTGATATTCCTACGGGCAAAAAAGTAGTGCGTGATATTCCTACGCGCAAGAAAGTAGTGCGTGAAATTCCTACGGGCAAGTAAGTAGTGCGTGATATTCCTACGCGCAAAAAAGTAGTGCGTGATATTCCTACGGGCAAGAAAGTAGTGCGTGATATACCTACGCGCAAGAAAGTAGTGCGTGATATTCCTACGCGCAAGAAAGTAGTGTGTGATATTCATACGCACAAGAAAGTAGTGCGTGATATTCCTACGCGCAAGAAAGTAGTGCGTGATATTCCTACGCGCAAGATAGTACTGCGTGATATTCCTGCGCGCAAGAAAGTAGTGCGCGATATTCCTGCGCGCAAAAAAGTAGTGCGTGATATACCTACGCGCAAGAAAGTAGTGCGTGATATTCCTACGGGCAAGAAAGTAGTGCGTGATATTCCTACGCGCTAAAAAGTAGTGCGTGATATACCTACGGGCAAGAAAGTAGTGCGTGATATTCCTACGCGCAAGAAAGTAGTGCGTGATATTCCTACGGGCAAGAAAGTAGTGCGTGATATTCCTACGCGCAAAAAAGTAGTGCGTGATATACCTACGCGCAAGAAAGTAGTGCGTGATATTCCTACGCGCAAGAAAGTAGTGTGTGATATTCATACGCACAAGAAAGTAGTGCGTGATATTCCTACGCGCAAGAAAGTAGTGCGTGATATTCCTACGCGTAAGAAAGTAGTGTGTGATATTCCTGCGCGCAAGAAAGTAGTGCGCGATATTCCTGCGCGCAAGAAAGTAGTGCGTGATATTCCTACGCGCAAAAAAGTAGTGCGTGATATACCTACGGGCAAGAAAGTAGTGCGTGATATTCCTACGCGCTAAAAAGTAGTGCGTGATATACCTACGGGCAAGAAAGTAGTGCGTGATATTCCTACGCGCAAGAAAGTAGTGCGTGATATTCCTACGGGCAAGAAAGTAGTGCGTGATATTCCTACGCGCAAAAAAGTAGTGCGTGATATACCTACGCGCAAGAAAGTAGTGCGTGATATTCCTACGCGCAAGAAAGTAGTGTGTGATATTCATACGCACAAGAAAGTAGTGCGTGATATTCCTACGCGCAAGAAAGTAGTGCGTGATATTCCTACGCGCAAGAAAGTAGTGTGTGATATTCCTGCGCGCAAGAAAGTAGTGCGCGATATTCCTGCGCGCAAGAAAGTAGTGCGTGATATTCCTACGCGCAAGAAAGTAGTGCATGAAATTCCTACGGGCAAGAAAGTAGTGCGTGATATTCCTACGCGCAAAAAAGTAGTGCGTGATATTCCTACGGGCAAGAAAGTAGTGCGTGATATACCTACGCGCAAGAAAGTAGTGCGTGATATTCCTACGCGCAAGAAAGTAGTGTGTGATATTCATACGCACAAGAAAGTAGTGCGTGATATTCCTACGCGCAAGAAAGTAGTGCGTGATATTCCTAGCGCAAGAAAGTACTGCGTGATATTCCTGCGCGCAAGAAAGTAGTGCGCGATATTCCTGCGCGCAAAAAAGTAGTGCGTGATATACCTACGCGCAAGAAAGTAGTGCGTGATATTCCTACGGGCAAGAAAGTAGTGCGTGATATTCCTACGCGCAAAAAAGTAGTGCGTGATATACCTACGGGCAAGAAAGTAGTGCGTGATATTCCTACGCGCAAGAAAGTAGTGCGTGATATTCCTACGGGCAAGAAAGTAGTGCGTGATATTCCTACGCGCAAAAAAGTAGTGCGTGATATACCTACGCGCAAGAAAGTAGTGCGTGATATTCCTACGCGCAAGAAAGTAGTGTGTGATATTCATACGCACAAGAAAGTAGTGCGTGATATTCCTACGCGCAAGAAAGTAGTGCGTGATATTCCTACGCGCAAGAAAGTAGTGTGTGATATTCCTGCGCGCAAGAAAGTAGTGCGCGATATTCCTGCGCGCAAGAAAGTAGTGCGTGATATTCCTACGCGCAAAAAAGTAGTGCGTGATATACCTACGGGCAAGAAAGTAGTGCGTGATATTCCTACGCGCAAAAAAGTAGTGCGTGATATACCTATGGGCAAGAAAGTAGTGCGTGATATTCCTACGCGCAAGAAAGTAGTGCGTGATATTCCTACGGGCAAGAAAGTAGTGCGTGATATTCTTACGCGCAAAAAAGTAGTGCGTGATATACCTACGCGCAAGAAAGTAGTGCGTGATATTCCTACGCGCAAGAAAGTAGTGCGTGATATTCATACGCGCAAGAAAGTAGTGTGTGATATTCATACGCACAAGAAAGTAGTGCGTGATATTCCTACGCGCAAGAAAGTAGTGCGTGATATTCCTACGCGCAAGAAAGTAGTGTGTGATATTCCTGCGCGCAAGAAAGTAGTGCGCGATATTCCTGCGCGCAAGAAAGTAGTGCATGATATTCCTACGCGCAAGAAAGTAGTGCGTGAAATTCCTACGGGCAAGAAAGTAGTGCGTGATATTCCTACGCGCAAAAAAGTAGTGCGTGATATTCCTACGCGCAAAAAAGTAGTGCGTGATATACCTACGCGCAAGAAAGTAGTGCGTGATATTCCTACGCGCAAGAAAGTAGTGTGTGATATTCATACGCACAAGAAAGTAGTGCGTGATATTCCTACGCGCAAGAAAGTAGTGCGTGATATTCCTAGCGCAAGAAAGTACTGCGTGATATTCCTGCGCGCAAGAAAGTAGTGCGCGATATTCCTGCGCGCAAAAAAGTAGTGCGTGATATACCTACGCGCAAGAAAGTAGTGCGTGATATTCCTACGGGCAAGAAAGTAGTGTGTGATATTCCTACGCGCAAAAAAGTAGTGCGTGATATACCTACGGGCAAGAAAGTAGTGCGTGATATTCCTACGCGCAAGAAAGTAGTGCGTGATATTCCTACGGGCAAGAAAGTAGTGCGTGATATTCCCACGCGCAAAAAAGTAGTGCGTGATATACCTACGCGCAAGAAAGTAGTGCGTGATATTCCTACGCGCAAGAAAGTAGTGTGTGATATTCATACGCACAAGAAAGTAGTGCGTGATATTCCTACGCGCAAGAAAGTAGTGCGTGATATTCCTACGCGCAAGAAAGTAGTGTGTGATATTCCTGCGCGCAAGAAAGTAGTGCGCGATATTCCCGCGCGCAAGAAAGTAGTGCGTGATATTCCTACGCGCAAAAAAGTAGTGCGTGATATACCTACGGGCAAGAAAGTAGTGCGTGATATTCCTACGCGCAAAAAAGTAGTGCGTGATATACCTACGGGCAAGAAAGTAGTGCGTGATATTCCTACGCGCAAGAAAGTAGTGCGTGATATTCCTACGGGCAAGAAAGTAGTGCGTGATATTCTTACGCGCAAAAAAGTAGTGCGTGATATACCTACGCGCAAGAAAGTAGTGCGTGATATTCCTACGCGCAAGAAAGTAGTGCGTGATATTCATACGCACAAGAAAGTAGTGCGTGATATTCCTACGCGCAAGAAAGTAGTGCGTGATATTCCTACGCGCAAGAAAGTAGTGTGTGATATTCCTGCGCGCAAGAAAGTAGTGCGCGATATTCCTGCGCGCAAGAAAGTAGTGCGTGATATTCCTACACGCAAGAAAGTAGTGCGTGATATTCCTACGCGCAAGAAAGTAGTGCATGATATTCCTCCGCGCAAGAAAGTAGTGCGTGAAATTCCTACGCGCAAGAAAGTAGTGCGTGATATACCTACGCGCAAGAAAGTAGTGCGTGATATTCCTACGCGCAAGAAAGTAGTGCGTGATATTCCTACGGGCAAGAAAGTAATGCGTGATATTCCTACGCGCAAAAAAGTAGTGCGTGATATTCCTACGCGCAAGAAAGTGCGCAAGAAAGTAGTCCGTGATATTCCTACGAGCAAGAAAGTAGTGCGTGAAATTCCTAAGCGCAAGAAAGTAGTGCGTGGTATTCCTACGCGCAAGAAAGTAGTGCGTGATATTCCTACACGCACGAAAGTAGTGCGTGATATTCCTACGCGCAAGAAAGTAGTGCGTGATATTCCTACGCGCAAGAAAGTAGTGCGTGAAATTCCTACGGGCAAGAAAGTAGTGCGTGATATTCCTACGCGCAAAAAAGTAGTGCGTGATATACCTACGCGCAAGAAAGTAGTGCGTGATATTCCTACGCGCAAGAAAGTAGTGCGTGATATTCCTTCGGGCAAGAAAGTAGTGCGTGATATTCCTACGCGCAAAAAAGTAGTGCGTGATATACCTACGCGCAAGAAAGTAGTGCGTGATATTCCTACGCGCAAGAAAGTAGTGTGTGATATTTATACGCACAAGAAAGTAGTGCGTGATATTCCTACGCGCAAGAAAGTAGTGCATGATATTCCTCCGCGCAAGAAAGTAGTGCGTGAAATTCCTACGCGCAAGAAAGTAGTGCGTGATATACCTACGCGCAAGAAAGTAGTGCGTGATATTCCTACACGCACGAAAGTAGTGCGTGATATTCCTACGCGCAAGAAAGTAGTGCGTGATATTCCTACGCGCAAGAAAGTAGTGCGTGAAATTCCTACGGGCAAGAAAGTAGTGCGTGATATTCCTACGCGCAAAAAAGTAGTGCGTGATATACCTACGCGCAAGAAAGTAGTGCGTGATATTCCTACGCGCAAGAAAGTAGTGCGTGATATTCCTACGGGCAAGAAAGTAGTGCGTGATATTCCTATGCGCAAAAAAGTAGTGCGTGATATACCTACGCGCAAGAAAGTAGTGCGTGATATTCCTACGCGCAAGAAAGTAGTGTGTGATATTCATACGCACAAGAAAGTAGTGCGTGATATTCCTACGCGCAAGAAAGAAGTGCGTGATATTCCTACGCGCAAGAAAGTACTGCGTGATATTCCTGCGCGCAAGAAAGTAGTGCGCGATATTCCTGCGCGCAAAAAAGTAGTGCGTGATATACCTACGCGCAAGAAAGAAGTGCGTGATATTCCTACGGGCAAGAAAGTAGTGCGTGATATTCCTACTCGCAAGAAAGTAGTGCGTGAAATTCCTACGGGCAAGAAAGTAGTGCGTGATATTCCTACGCGCAAAAAAGTAGTGCGTGATATACCTACGGGCAAGAAAGTAGTGCGTGATATTCCTACGAGCAAGAAAGTAGTGCGTGATATTCCTACGGGCAAGAAAGTAGTGCGTGATATTCCTACGCGCAAAAAAATAGTGCGTGATATACCTACGCGCAAGAAAGTAGTGCGTGATATTCCTACGCGCAAGAAAGTAGTGTGTGATATTCATACGCACAAGAAAGTAGTGCGTGATATTCCTACGCGCAAGAAAGTAGTGCGTGATATTCCTACGCGCAAGAAAGTAGTGTGTGATATTCCTGCGCGCAAGAAAGTAGTGCGCGATATTCCTGCGCGCAAGAAGGTAGTGTGTGATATTCCTACACGCAAGAAAGTAGTGCGTGATATTCCTACGCGCAAGAAAGTAGTGCATGATATTCCTCCGCGCAAGAAAGTAGTGCGTGAAATTCCTACGCGCAAGAAAGTAGTGCGTGATATACCTACGCGCAAGAAAGTAGTGCGTGATATTCCTACGCGCAAGAAAGTAGTGCGTGATATTCCTACGGGCAAGAAAGTAATGCGTGATATTCCTAGGCGCAAAAAAGTAGTGTGTGATATTCCTACGCGCAAGAAAGTGCGCAAGAAAGTAGTCAGTGAAATTCCTAAGCGCAAGAAAGTAGTGCGTGATATTCCTACGCGCAAGAAAGTAGTGCGTGATATTCCTACACGCACGAAAGTAGTGCGTGATATTCCTACGCGCAAGAAAGTAGTGGGTGATATTCCTACGCGCAAGAAAGTAGTGCGTGAAATTCCTACGGGCAAGAAAGTAGTGCGTGATATTCCTACGCGCAAAAAAGTAGTGCGTGATATACCTACGCGCAAGAAAGTAGTGCGTGATATTCCTACGCGCAAGAAAGTAGTGCGTGATATTCCTACGGGCAAGAAAGTAGTGCGTGATATTCCTACGCGCAAAAAAGTAGTGCGTGATATACCTACGCGCAAGAAAGTAGTGCGTGATATTCCTACGCGCAAGAAAGTAGTGCGTGATATTCCTACGGGCAAGAAAGTAGTGCGTGATATTCCTACGCGCAAAAAAGTAGTGCGTGATATACCTACGCGCAAGAAAGTAGTGCGTGATATTCCTACGCGCAAGAAAGTAGTGCGTGATATTCCTACGGGCAAGAAAGTAGTGTGTGATATTCCTACGCGCAAAAAAGTAGTGCGTGATATACCTACGCGCAAGAAAGTAGTGCGTGATATTCCTACGCGCAAGAAAGTAGTGTGTGTTATTCATACGCACAAGAAAGTAGTGCGTGATATTCCTACGCGCAAGAAAGTAGTGCATGATATTCCTCCGCGCAAGAAAGTAGTGCGTGAAATTCCTACGCGCAAGAAAGTAGTGCGTGATATACCTACGCGCAAGAAAGTAGTGCGTGATATTCCTACACGCACGAAAGTAGTGCGTGATATTCCTACGCGCAAGAAAGTAGTGCGTGATATTCCTACGCGCAAGAAAGTAGTGCGTGAAATTCCTACGGGCAAGAAAGTAGTGCGTGATATTCCTACGCGCAAAAAAGTAGTGCGTGATATACCTACGGGCAAGAAAGTAGTGCGTGATATTCCTACGAGCAAGAAAGTAGTGCGTGATATTCCTACGGGCAAGAAAGTAGTGCGTGATATTCCTACGCGTAAAAAATAGTGCGTGATATACCTACGCGCAAGAAAGTAGTGCGTGATATTCCTACGCGCAAGAAAGTAGTGTGTGATATTCATACGCACAAGAAAGTAGTGCGTGATATTCCTACGCGCAAGAAAGTAGTGCGTGATATTCCTACGCGCAAGAAAGTAGTGTGTGATATTCCTGCGCGCAAGAAAGTAGTGCGCGATATTCCTGCGCGCAAGAAAGTAGTGTGTGATATTCCTACACGCAAGAAAGTAGTGCGTGATATTCCTACGCGCAAGAAAGTAGTGCATGATATTCCTCCGCGCAAGAAAGTAGTGCGTGAAATTCCTACGCGCAAGAAAGTAGTGCGTGATATACCTACGCGCAAGAAAGTAGTGCGTGATATTCCTACGCGCAAGAAAGTAGTGCGTGATATTCCTACGGGCAAGAAAGTAATGCGTGATATTCCTACGCGCAAAAAAGTAGTGCGTGATATTCCTACGCGCAAGAAAGTGCGCAAGAAAGTAGTCCGTGATATTCCTACGCGCAAGAAAGTAGTTCGTGAAATTCCTACGTGCAAGAAAGTAGTGCGTGATATTCCTACGCGCAAGAAAGTAGTGCGTGATATTCCTACGCTCAAGAAAGTAGTGAGTGATATTCCTACGAGCAAGAAAGTAGTGCGTGAAATTCCTAAGCGCAAGAAAGTAGTGCGTGATATTCCTACGCGCAAGAAAGTAGTGCGTGATATTCCTACACGCACGAAAGTAGTGCGTGATATTCCTACGCGCAAGAAAGTAGTGCGTGATATTCCTACGCGCAAGAAAGTAGTGCGTGAAATTCCTACGGGCAAGAAAGTAGTGCGTGATATTCCTACGCGCAAAAAAGTAGTGCGTGATATACCTACGCGCAAGAAAGTAGTGCGTGATATTCCTACGCGCAAGAAAGTAGTGCGTGATATTCCTACGGGCAAGAAAGTAGTGCGTGATATTCCTATGCGCAAAAAAGTAGTGCGTGATATACCTACGCGCAAGAAAGTAGTGCGTGATATTCCTACGCGCAAGAAAGTAGTGTGTGATATTCATACGCACAAGAAAGTAGTGCGTGATATTCCTACTCGCAAGAAAGTAGTGCGTGATATTCCTACGCGCAAGAAAGTAGTGCGTGATATTCCTGCGCGCAAGAAAGTAGTGCGCGATATTCCTGCGCGCAAAAAAGTAGTGCGTGATATACCTACGCGCAAGAAAGTAGTGCGCGATATTCCTGCGCGCAAGAAAGTAGTGCGTGATATTCCTACACGCAAGAAAGTAGTGCGTGATATTCCTACGCGCAAGAAAGTAGTGCATGATATTCCTCCGCGCAAGAAAGTAGTGCGTGAAATTCCTACGCGCAAGAAAGTAGTGCGTGATATACCTACGCGCAAGAAAGTAGTGCGTGATATTCCTACGCGCAAGAAAGTAGTGCGTGATATTCCTACGGGCAAGAAAGTAATGCGTGATATTCCTACGCGCAAAAAAGTCGTGCGTGATATTCCTACGCGCAAGAAAGTGCGCAAGAAAGTAGTCCGTGATATTCCTACGCGCAAGAAAGTAGTGCGTGAAATTCCTACGCGCAAGAAAGTAGTGCGTGATATTCCTACGCTCAAGAAAGTAGTGAGTGATATTCCTACGCGCAAAAAAGTCGTGCGTGATATTCCTACGCGCAAGAAAGTGCGCAAGAAAGTAGTCCGTGAAATTCCTACGCGCAAGAAAGTAGTGCGTGATATTCCTACGCTCAAGAAAGTAGTGAGTGATATTCCTACGAGCAAGAAAGTAGTGCGTGAAATTCCTACGCGCAAGAAAGTAGTGCGTGATATTCCTACGCGCAAGAAAGTAGTGCGTGATATTCCTACAAGCACGAAAGTAGTGCGTGATATTCCTACGCGCAAGAAAGTAGTACGTGATATTCCTATGCGCAAGAAAGTAGTGCGTGAAATTCCTACGGGCAAGAAAGTAGTGTGTGATATTCCTACGCGCAAAAAAGTAGTGCGTGATATACCTACGCGCAAGAAAGTAGTGCGTGATATTCCTACGCGCAAGAAAGTAGTGCGTGATATACCTACGCGCAAGAAAGTAGTGCGTGATATTCCTACGCGCAAGAAAGTAGTGTGTGATATTCATACGCACAAGAAAGTAGTGCGTGATATTCCTACGCGCAAGAAAGTAGTGCGTGATATTCCTACGCGCAAGAAAGTAGTGCGTGATATTCCTGCGCGCAAGAATGTAGTGCGCGATATTCCTGCGCGCAAAAAAGTAGTGCGTGATATTCCTACGGGCAAGAAAGTAGTGCGTGATATTCCTACGCGCAAAAAAGTAGTGCGTGATATACCTATGCGCAAGAAAGTAGTGCGTGATATTCCTACGCGCAAGAAAGTAGTGTGTGATATTCATACGCACAAGAAAGTGGTGCGTGATATTCCTACGCGCAAGAAAGTAGTGCGTGATATTCCTACGCGCAAGAAAGTAGTGTGTGATATTCCTGCGCGCAAGAAAGTAGTGCGCGATATTCCTGCGCGCAAGAAAGTAGTGCGTGATATTCCTACGCGCAAGAAAGTAGTGCATGATATTCCTCCGCGCAAGAAAGTAGTGCGTGAAATTCCTACGCGCAAGAAAGTAGTGCGTGATATACCTACGCGCAAGAAAGTAGTGCGTGATATTCCTACGGGCAAGAAAGTAGTGCGTGATATTCCTACGGGCAAGAAAGTAGTGCATGATATTCCTCCGCGCAAGAAAGTAGTGCGTGAAATTCCTACGCGCAAGAAAGTAGTGCGTGATATACCTACGCGCAAGAAAGTAGTGCGTGATATTCCTACGCGCAAGAAAGTAGTGCGTGATATTCCTACGCGCAAGAAAGTAGTGCGTGATATTCCTACGCTCAAGAAAGTAGTGAGTGATATTCCTACGAGCAAGAAAGTAGTGCGTGAAATTCCTACGCGCAAGAAAGTGCGCAAGAAAGTAGTCCGTGATATTCCTACGCGCAAGAAAGTAGTGCGTGAAATTCCTACGTGCAAGAAAGTAGTGCGTGATATTCCTACGCGCAAGAAAGTAGTGCGTGATATTCCTACGCTCAAGAAAGTAGTGAGTGATATTCCTACGAGCAAGAAAGTAGTGCGTGAAATTCCTACGCGCAAGAAAGTAGTGCGTGATATTCCTACGCGCAAGAAAGTAGTGCGTGATATTCCTACACGCACGAAAGTAGTGCGTGATATTCCTACGTGCAAGAAAGTAGTGCGTGAAATTCCTACGGGCAAGAAAGTAGTGCATGATATTCCTCCGCGCAAGAAAGTAGTGCGTGAAATTCCTACGCGCAAGAAAGTAGTGCGTGATATACCTACGCGCAAGAAAGTAGTGCGTGATATTCCTACGCGCAAGAAAGCAGTGCGTGATATTCCTACGGGCAAGAAAGTAATGCGTGATATTCCTACGCGCAAAAAAGTCGTGCGTGATATTCCTACGCGCAAGAAAGTGCGCAAGAAAGTATCCCGTGATATTCCTACGCGCAAGAAAGTAGTGCGTGAAATTCCTACGCGCAAGAAAGTAGTGCGTGATATTCCTACGCTCAAGAAAGTAGTGAGTGATATTCCTACGAGCAAGAAAGTAGTGCGTGAAATTCCTACGCGCAAGAAAGTAGTGCGTGATATTCCTACGCGCAAGAAAGTAGTGCGTGATATTCCTACACGCACGAAAGTAGTGTGTGATATTCCTACGCGCAAGAAAGTAGTACGTGATATTCCTACGCGCAAGAAAGTAGTGTGTGATATTCCTACGCGCCAAAAAGTAGTGCGGGATATACCTACGCGCAAGAAAGTAGTGCGTGATATTCCTACGCGCAAGAAAGTAGTGCGTGATATACCTACGCGCAAGAAAGTAGTGCGTGATATTCCTACGCGCAAGAAAGTAGTGTGTGATATTCATACGCACAAGAAAGTAGTGCGTGATATTCCTATGCGCAAGAAAGTAGTGCGTGATATTCCTACGCGCAAGAAAGTAGTGCGTGATATTCCTGCGCGCAAGAAAGTAGTGCGCGATATTCCTGCGCGCAAAAAAGTAGTGCGTGATATTCCTACGGGCAAGAAAGTAGTGCGTGATATTCCTACGCGCAAGAAAGTAGTGTGTGATATTCCTGCGCGCAAGAAAGTAGTGCGCGATATTCCTGCGCGCAAGAAAGTAGTGCGTGATATTCCTACGCGCAAGAAAGTAGTGCATGATATTCCTCCGCGCAAGAAAGTAGTGCGTGAAATTCCTACGCGCAAGAAAGTAGTGCGTGATATACCTACGCGCAAGAAAGTAGTGCGTGATATTCCTACGCGCAAGTAAGTAGTGCGTGATATTCCTACGGGCAAGAAAGTAGTGCATGATATTCCTCCGCGCAAGAAAGTAGTGCGTGAAATTCCTACGCGCAAGAAAGTAGTGCGTGATATACCTACGCGCAAGAAAGTAGTACGTGATATTCCTACGCGCAAGAAAGTAGTGCGTGATATTCCTACGCGCAAGAAAGTAGTGCGTGATATTCCTACGCTCAAGAAAGTAGTGAGTGATATTCCTACGAGCAAGAAAGTAGTGCGTGAAATTCCTACGCGCAAGAAAGTGCGCAAGAAAGTAGTCCGTGATATTCCTACGCGCAAGAAAGTAGTGCGTGAAATTCCTACGTGCAAGAAAGTAGTGCGTGATATTCCTACGCGCAAGAAAGTAGTGCGTGATATTCCTACGCGCAAGAAAGTAGTGCGTGATATTCCTACGGGCAAGAAAGTAGTGCGTGATATTCCTACGCGCAAAAAAGTAGTGCGTGATATACCTACGCGCAAGAAAGTAGTGCGTGATATTCCTACGCGCAAGAAAGTAGTGTGTGATATTCATACGCACAAGAAAGTAGTGCGTGATATTCCTACGCGCAAGAAAGTAGTGCGTGATATTCCTACGTGCAAGAAAGTAGTGTGTGATATTCCTGCGCGCAAGAAAGTAGTGCGCGATATTCCTGCGCGCAAGAAAGTAGTGCGTGATATTCCTACACGCAAGAAAGTAGTGCGTGATATTCCTACGCGCAAGAAAGTAGTGCATGATATTCCTCCGCGCAAGAAAGTAGTGCGTGAAATTCCTACGCTCAAGAAAGTAGTGCGTGATATACCTACGCGCAAGAAAGTAGTGCGTGATATTCCTACGCGCAAGAAAGTAGTGCGTGATATTCCTACGGGCAAGAAAGTAATGCGTGATATTCCTACGCGCAAAAAAGTAGTGCGTGATATTCCTACGCGCAAGAAAGTGCGCAAGAAAGTAGTCCGTGATATTCCTACGCGCAAGAAAGTAGTGCGTGAAATTCCTACGCGCAAGAAAGTAGTGCGTGATATTCCTACGAGCAAGAAAGTAGTGAGTGATATTCCTACGAGGAAGAAAGTAGTGCGTGAAATTCCTACGCGCAAGAAAGTAGGGCGTGATATTCCTACGCGCAAGAAAGTAGTGCGTGATATTCCTACACGCACGAAAGTAGTGCGTGATATTCCTACGCGCAAGAAAGTAGTACGTGATATTCCTACGCGCAAGAAAGTAGTGCGTGAAATTCCTACGGGCAAGAAAGTAGTGTGTGATATTCCTACGCGCAAAAAAGTAGTGCGTGATATACCTACGCGCAAGAAAGTAGTGCGTGATATTCCTACGCGCAAGAAAGTAGTGCGTGATATACCTACGCGCAAGAAAGTAGTGCGTGATATTCCTACGCGCAAGAAAGTAGTGTGTGATATTCATACGCACAAGAAAGTAGTGCGTGATATTCCTACGCGCAAGAAAGTAGTGCGTGATATTCCTACGCGCAAGAAAGTAGTGCGTGATATTCCTGCGCGCAAGAAAGTAGTGCGCGATATTCCTGCGCGCAAAAAAGTAGTGCGTGATATTCCTACGGGCAAGAAAGTAGTGCGTGATATTCCTACGCGCAAAAAAGTAGTGCGTGATATACCTATGCGCAAGAAAGTAGTGCGTGATATTCCTACGCGCAAGAAAGTAGTGTGTGATATTCATACGCGCAAGAAAGTGGTGCGTGATATTCCTACGCGCAAGAAAGTAGTGCGTGATATTCCTACGCGCAAGAAAGTAGTGTGTGATATTCCTGCGCGCAAGAAAGTAGTGCGCGATATTCCTGCGCGCAAGAAAGTAGTGCGTGAAATTCCTACGCGCAAGAAAGTAGTGCGTGATATACCTACGCGCAAGAAAGTAGTGCGTGATATTCTTACGCGCAAGAAAGTAGTGCGTGATATTCCTACGGGCAAGAAAGTAGTGCATGATATTCCTCCGCGCAAGAAAGTAGTGCGTGAAATTCCTACGCGCAAGAAAGTAGTGCGTGATATACCTACGCGCAAGAAAGTAGTGCGTGATATTCCTACGCGCAAGAAAGTAGTGCGTGATATTCCTACGGGCAAGAAAGTAATGCGTGATATTCCTACGCGCAAAAAAGTAGTGCGTGATATTCCTACGCGCAAGAAAGTGCGCAAGAAAGTAGTCCGTGATATTCCTACGCGCAAGAAAGTAGTGCGTGAAATTCCTACGTGCAAGAAAGTAGTGCGTGATATTCCTACGCGCAAGAAAGTAGTGCGTGATATTCCTACGCTCAAGAAAGTAGTGAGTGATATTCCTACGAGCAAGAAAGTAGTGCGTGAAATTCCTACGCGCAAGAAAGTAGTGCGTGATATTCCTACGCGCAAGAAAGTAGTGCGTGATATTCGTACACGCACGAAAGTAGTGCGTGATATTCCTACGTGCAAGAAAGTAGTGCGTGAAATTCCTACGGGCAAGAAAGTAGTGCGTGATATTCCTACGCGCAAGAAAGTAGTGCGTGATATTCCTACGCGCAAGAAAGTAGTGAGTGATATTCCTACGGGCAAGAAAGTAGTGCGTGATATTCCTACGCGCAAAAAAGTAGTGCGTGATATACCTACGCGCAAGAAAGTAGTGCGTGATATTCCTACGCGCAAGAAAGTAGTGTGTGATATTCATACGCACAAGAAAGTAGTGCGTGATATTCCTACGCGCAAGAAAGTAGTGCGTGATATTCCTACACGCACGAAAGTAGTGCGTGATATTCCTACGCGCAAGAAAGTAGTACGTGATATTCCTACACGCAAGAAAGTAGTGCGTGAAATTCCTACGGGCAAGAAAGTAGTGTGTGATATTCCTACGCGCAAAAAAGTAGTGCGTGATATACCTACGCGCAAGAAAGTAGTGCGTGATATTCCTACGCGCAAGAAAGTAGTGCGTGATATACCTACGCGCAAGAAAGTAGTGCGTGATATTCCTACGCGCAAGAAAGTAGTGTGTGATATTCATACGCACAAGAAAGTAGTGCGTGATATTCCTACGCGCAAGAAAGTAGTGCGTGATATTCCTACGCGCAAGAAAGTAGTGCGTGATATTCCTGCGCGCAAGAAAGTAGTGCGCGATATTCCTGCGCGCAAAAAAGTAGTGCGTGATATTCCTACGGACAAGCAAGTAGTGCGTGATATTCCTACGCGCAAAAAAGTAGTGCGTGATATACCTATGCGCAAGAAAGTAGTGCGTGATATTCCTACGCGCAAGAAAGTAGTGTGTGATATTCATACGCACAAGAAAGTGGTGCGTGATATTCCTACGCGCAAGAAAGTAGTGCGTGATATTCCTACGCGCAAGAAAGTAGTGTGTGATATTCCTGCGCGCAAGAAAGTAGTGCGCGATATTCCTGCGCGCAAGAAAGTAGTGCGTGATATTCCTACACGCAAGAAAGTAGTGCGTGATATTCCTACGCGCAAGAAAGTAGTGCGTGATATTCCTACGGGCAAGAAAGTAGTGCGTGATATTCCTACGCGCAAAAAAGTAGTGCGTGATATACCTATGCGCAAGAAAGTAGTGCGTGATATTCCTACGCGCAAGAAAGTAGTGTGTGATATTCATACGCACAAGAAAGTGGTGCGTGATATTCCTACGCGCAAGAAAGTAGTGCGTGATATTCCTACGCGCAAGAAAGTAGTGTGTGATATTCCTGCGCGCAAGAAAGTAGTGCGCGATATTCCTGCGCGCAAGAAAGTAGTGCGTGATATTCCTACACGCAAGAAAGTAGTGCGTGATATTCCTACGCGCAAGAAAGTAGTGCGTGATATACCTACGCGCAAGAAAGTAGTGCGTGATATTCCTACGCGCAAGAAAGTAGTGTGTGATATTCATACGCAAAAGAAAGTAGTGCGTGATATTCCTACGCGCAAGAAAGTAGTGCGTGATATTCCTACGCGCAAGAAAGTAGTGCGTGATATTCCTGCGCGCAAGAAAGTAGTGCGCGATATTCCTGCGCGCAAAAAAGTAGTGCGTGATATTCCTACGGGCAAGAAAGTAGTGCGTGATATTCCTACGCGCAAAAAAGTAGTGCGTGATATACCTATGCGCAAGAAAGTAGTGCGTGATATTCCTACGCGCAAGAAAGTAGTGTGTGATATTCATACGCACAAGAAAGTGGTGCGTGATATTCCTACGCGCAAGAAAGTAGTGCGTGATATTCCTACGCGCAAGAAAGTAGTGTGTGATATTCCTGCGCGCAAGAAAGTAGTGCGCGATATTCCTGCGCGCAAGAAAGTAGTGCGTGATATTCCTACACGCAAGAAAGTAGTGCGTGATATTCCTACGCGCAAGAAAGTAGTGCGTGATATTCCTACGGGCAAGAAAGTAGTGCGCGATATTCCTGCGCGCAAGAAAGTAGTGCGTGATATTCCTACACGCAAGAAAGTAGTGCGTGATATTCCTACGCGCAAGAAAGTAATGCGTGATATTCCTACGCGCAAAAAAGTAGTGCGTGATATTCCTACGCGCAAGAAAGTGCGCAAGAAAGTAGTCCGTGATATTCCTACGCGCAAGAAAGTAGTGCGTGAAATTCCTACGTGCAAGAAAGTAGTGCGTGATATTCCTACGCGCAAGAAAGTAGTGCGTGATATTCCTACGCTCAAGAAAGTAGTGAGTGATATTCCTACGAGCAAGAAAGTAGTGCGTGAAATTCCTACGCGCAAGAAAGTAGTGCGTGATATTCCTACGCGCAAGAAAGTAGTGCGTGATATTCCTACACGCACGAAAGTAGTGCGTGATATTCCTACGCGCAAGAAAGTAGTGCGTGATATTCCTACGTGCAAGAAAGTAGTGCGTGAAATTCCTACGGGCAAGAAAGTAGTGCGTGATATTACTACGCGCAACAAAGTAGTGCGTGATATACCTACGCGCAAGAAAGTAGTGCGTGATATTCCTACGCGCAAGAAAGTAGTGAGTGATATTCCTACGGGCAAGAAAGAAGTGCGTGATATTCCTACGCGCAAAAAAGTAGTGCGTGATATACCTATGCGCAAGAAAGTAGTGCGTGATATTCCTACGCGCAAGAAAGTAGTGTGTGATATTCATACGCACAAGAAAGTGGTGCGTGATATTCCTACGCGCAAGAAAGTAGTGCGTGATATTCCTACGCGCAAGAAAGTAGTGTGTGATATTCCTACGCGTAAAAAATAGTGCGTGATATACCTACGCGCAAGAAAGTAGTGCGTGATATTCCTACACGCAAGAAAGTAGTGCGTGATATTCCTACGCGCAAGAAAGTAGTGCGTGATATTCCTACGGGCAAGAAAGTAGTGCGCGATATTCCTGCGCGCAAGAAAGTAGTGCGTGATATTCCTACACGCAAGAAAGTAGTGCGTGATATTCCTACGCGCAAGAAAGTAATGCGTGATATTCCTACGCGCAAAAAAGTAGTGCGTGATATTCCTACGCGCAAGAAAGTGCGCAAGAAAGTAGTCCGTGATATTCCTACGCGCAAGAAAGTAGTGCGTGAAATTCCTACGTGCAAGAAAGTAGTGCGTGATATTCCTACGCGCAAGAAAGTAGTGCGTGATATTCCTACGCTCAAGAAAGTAGTGAGTGATATTCCTACGAGCAAGAAAGTAGTGCGTGAAATTCCTACGCGCAAGAAAGTAGTGCGTGATATTCCTACGCGCAAGAAAGTAGTGCGTGATATTCCTACACGCACGAAAGTAGTGCGTGATATTCCTACGCGCAAGAAAGTAGTGCGTGATATTCCTACGTGCAAGAAAGTAGTGCGTGAAATTCCTACGGGCAAGAAAGTAGTGCGTGATATTACTACGCGCAACAAAGTAGTGCGTGATATACCTACGCGCAAGAAAGTAGTGCGTGATATTCCTACGCGCAAGAAAGTAGTGAGTGATATTCCTACGGGCAAGAAAGAAGTGCGTGATATTCCTACGCGCAAAAAAGTAGTGCGTGATATACCTATGCGCAAGAAAGTAGTGCGTGATATTCCTACGCGCAAGAAAGTAGTGTGTGATATTCATACGCACAAGAAAGTGGTGCGTGATATTCCTACGCGCAAGAAAGTAGTGCGTGATATTCCTACGCGCAAGAAAGTAGTGTGTGATATTCCTGCGCGCAAGAAAGTAGTGCGCGATATTCCTGCGCGCAAGAAAGTAGTGCGTGATATTCCTACACGCAAGAAAGTAGTGCGTGATATTCCTACGCGCAAGAAAGTAGTGCGTGATATTCCTACGGGCAAGAAAATAGTGCGTGATATTCCTACGCGCAAAAAAGTAGTGCGTGATATACCTATGCGCAAGAAAGTAGTGCGTGATATTCCTACGCGCAAGAAAGTAGTGTGTGATATTCATACGCACAAGAAAGTGGTGCGTGATATTCCTACGCGCAAGAAAGTAGTGCGTGATATTCCTACGCGCAAGAAAGTAGTGTGTGATATTCCTGCGCACAAGAAAGTAGTGCGTGATATTCCTACACGCAAGAAAGTAGTGCGTGATATTCCTACGCGCAAGAAAGTAATGCGTGATATTCCTACGCGCAAAAAAGTAGTGCGTGATATTCCTACGCGCAAGAAAGTGCGCAAGAAAGTAGTCCGTGATATTCCTACGCGCAAGAAAGTAGTGCGTGAAATTCCTACGTGCAAGAAAGTAGTGCGTGATATTCTTACGCGCAAGAAAGTAGTGCGTGATATTCCTACGCTCAAGAAAGTAGTGAGTGATATTCCTACGAGCAAGAAAGTAGTGCTTGAAATTCCTACGCGCAAGAAAGTAGTGCGTGATATTCCTACGCGCAAGAAAGTAGTGCGTGATATTCCTACACGCACGAAAGTAGTGCGTGATATTCCTACGCGCAAGAAAGTAGTGCGTGATATACCTATGCGCAAGAAAGTAGTGCGTGATATTCCTACGCGCAAGAAAGTAGTGTGTGATATTCATACGCACAAGAAAGTGGTGCGTGATATTCCTACGCGCAAGAAAGTAGTGCGTGATATTCCTACGCGCAAGAAAGTAGTGTGTGATATTCCTGCGCGCAAGAAAGTAGTGCGCGATATTCCTGCGCGCAAGAAAGTAGTGCGTGATATTCCTACACGCAAGAAAGTAGTGCGTGATATTCCTACGCGCAAGAAAGTAGTGCGTGATATTCCTACGGGCAAGAAAGTAGTGCGTGATATTCCTACGCGCAAAAAAGTAGTGCGTGATATACCTATGCGCAAGAAAGTAGTGCGTGATATTCCTACGCGCAAGAAAGTAGTGTGTGATATTCATACGCACAAGAAAGTGGTGCGTGATATTCCTACGCGCAAGAAAGTAGTGCGTGATATTCCTACGCGCAAGAAAGTAGTGTGTGATATTCCTGCGCGCAAGAAAGTAGTGCGCGATATTCCTGCGCGCAAGAAAGTAGTGTGTGATATTCCTGCGCGCAAGAAAGTAGTGCGCGATATTCCTGCGCGCAAGAAAGTAGTGCGTGATATTCCTACACGCAAGAAAGTAGTGCGTGATATTCCTACGCGCAAGAAAGTAGTGTGTGATATTCATACGCACAAGAAAGTAGTGCGTGATATTCCTACGCGCAAGAAAGTAGTGCGTGATATTCCCACGCGCAAGAAAGTAGTGCGTGATATTCCTGCGCGCAAGAAAGTAGTGCGCGATATTCCTGCGCGCAAAAAAGTAGTGCGTGATATTCCTACGGGCAAGAAAGTAGTGCGTGATATTCCTACGCGCAAAAAAGTAGTGCGTGATATACCTATGCGCAAGAAAGTAGTGCGTGATATTCCTACGCGCAAGAAAGTAGTGTGTGATATTCATACGCACAAGAAAGTGGTACGTGATATTCCTATGCGCAAGAAAGTAGTGCGTGATATTCCTACGCGCAAGAAAGTAGTGTGTGATATTCCTGCGCGCAAGAAAGTAGTGCGAGAAATTCCTGCGCGCAAGAAAGTAGTGCGTGATATTCCTACACGCAAGAAAGTAGTGCGTGATATTCCTACGCGCAAGAAAGTAGTGCGTGATATTCCTACGGGCAAGAAAGTAGTGCGTGATATTCCTACGCGCAAAAAAGTAGTGCGTGATATACCTATGCGCAAGAAAGTAGTGCGTGATATTCCTACGCGCTAGAAAGTAGTGTGTGATATTCATACGCACAAGAAAGTGGTGCGTGATATTCCTACGCGCAAGAAAGTAGTGCGTGATATTCCTACGCGCAAGAAAGTAGTGTGTGATATTCCTGCGCGCAAGAAAGTAGTGCGCGATATTCCTGCGCGCAAGAAAGTAGTGCGTGATATTCCTACACGCGAGAAAGTAGTGCGTGATATTCCTACGCGCAAGAAAGTAATGCGTGATATTCCTACGCGCAAAAAAGTAGTGCGTGATATTCCTACGCGCAAGAAAGTGCGCAAGAAAGTAGTCCGTGATATTCCTACGCGCAAGAAAGTAGTGCGTGAAATTCCTACGTGCAAGAAAGTAGTGCATGATATTCCTACGCGCAAGAAAGTAGTGCGTGATATTCCTACGCTCAAGAAAGTAGTGAGTGATATTCCTACGAGCAAGAAAGTATTGCGTGAAATTCCTACGCGCAAGAAAGTAGTGCGTGATATTCCTACGCGCAAGAAAGTAGTGCGTGATATTCCTACACGCACGAAAGTAGTGCGTGATATTCCTACGCGCAAGAAAGTAGTGCGTGATATTCCTACGTGCAAGAAAGTAGTGCGTGAAATTCCTACGGGCAAGAAAGTAGTGCGTGATATTCCTACGCGCAAAAAAGTAGTGCGTGATATACCTACGCGCAAGAAAGTAGTGCGTGATATTCCTACGCGCAAGAAAGTAGTGAGTGATATTCCTACGGGCAAGAAAGTAGTGCGTGATATTCCTACGCGCAAAAAAGTAGTGCGTGAAATACCTATGCGCAAGAAAGTAGTGCGTGATATTCCTACGCGCAAGAAAGTAGTGTGTGATATTCATACGCACAAGAAAGTGGTGCGTGATATTCCTACGCGCAAGAAAGTAGTGCGGGATATTCCTACGCGCAAGAAAGTAGTGTGTGATATTCCTGCGCGCAAGAAAGTAGTGCGCGATATTCCTGCGCGCAAGAAAGTAGTGCGTGATATTCCTACACGCAAGAAAGTAGTGCGTGATATTCCTACGCGCAAGAAAGTAGTGCGTGATATTCCTACGGGCAAGAAAATAGTGCGTGATATTCCTACGCGCAAAAAAGTAGTGCGTGATATACCTATGCGCAAGAAAGTAGTGCGTGATATTCCTACGCGCAAGAAAGTAGTGTGTGATATTCATACGCACAAGAAAGTGGTGCGTGATATTCCTACGCGCAAGAAAGTAGTGCGTGATATTCCTACGCGCAAGAAAGTAGTGTGTGATATTCCTGCGCACAAGAAAGTAGTGCGTGATATTCCTACACGCAAGAAAGTAGTGCGTGATATTCCTACGCGCAAGAAAGTAATGCGTGATAATCCTACGCGCAAAAAAGTAGTGCGTGATATTCCTACGCGCAAGAAAGTGCGCAAGAAAGTAGTCCGTGATATTCCTACGCGCAAGAAAGTAGTGCGTGAAATTCCTACGTGCAAGAAAGTAGTGCGTGATATTCTTACGCGCAAGAAAGTAGTGCGTGATATTCCTACGCTCAAGAAAGTAGTGAGTGATATTCCTACGAGCAAGAAAGTAGTGCGTGAAATTCCTACGCGCAAGAAAGTAGTGCGTGATATTCCTACGCGCAAGAAAGTAGTGCGTGATATTCCTACACGCACGAAAGTAGTGCGTGATATTCCTACGCGCAAGAAAGTAGTGCGTGATATACCTATGCGCAAGAAAGTAGTGCGTGATATTCCTACGCGCAAGAAAGTAGTGTGTGATATTCATACGCACAAGAAAGTGGTGCGTGATATTCCTACGCGCAAGAAAGTAGTGCGTGATATTCCTACGCGCAAGAAAGTAGTGTGTGATATTCCTGCGCGCAAGAAAGTAGTGCGCGATATTCCTGCGCGCAAGAAAGTAGTGCGTGATATTCCTACACGCAAGAAAGTAGTGCGTGATATTCCTACGCGCAAGAAAGTAGTGCGTGATATTCCTACGGGCAAGAAAGTAGTGCGTGATATTCCTACGCGCAAAAAAGTAGTGCGTGATATACCTATGCGCAAGAAAGTAGTGCGTGATATTCCTACGCGCAAGAAAGTAGTGTGTGATATTCATACGCACAAGAAAGTGGTGCGTGATATTCCTACGCGCAAGAAAGTAGTGCGTGATATTCCTACGCGCAAGAAAGTAGTGTGTGATATTCCTGCGCGCAAGAAAGTAGTGCGCGATATTTCTGCGCGCAAGAAAGTAGTGCGTGATATTCCTACACGCAAGAAAGTAGTGCGTGATATTCCTACGCGCAAGAAAGTAGTGCGTGATATACCTACGCGCAAGAAAGTAGTGCGTGATATTCCTACGCGCAAGAAAGTAGTGTGTGATATTCATACGCACAAGAAAGTAGTGCGTGATATTCCTACGCGCAAGAAAGTAGTGCGTGATATTCCCACGCGCAAGAAAGTAGTGCGTGATATTCCTGCGCGCAAGAAAGTAGTGCGCGATATTCCTGCGCGCAAAAAAGTAGTGCGTGATATTCCTACGGGCAAGAAAGTAGTGCGTGATATTCCTACGCGCAAAAAAGTAGTGCGTGATATACCTATGCGCAAGAAAGTAGTGCGTGATATTCCTACGCGCAAGAAAGTAGTGTGTGATATTCATACGCACAAGAAAGTGGTACGTGATATTCCTATGCGCAAGAAAGTAGTGCGTGATATTCCTACGCGCAAGAAAGTAGTGTGTGATATTCCTGCGCGCAAGAAAGTAGTGCGAGAAATTCCTGCGCGCAAGAAAGTAGTGCGTGATATTCCTACACGCAAGAAAGTAGTGCGTGATATTCCTACGCGCAAGAAAGTAGTGCGTGATATTCCTACGGGCAAGAAAGTAGTGCGTGATATTCCTACGCGCAAAAAAGTAGTGCGTGATATACCTATGCGCAAGAAAGTAGTGCGTGATATTCCTACGCGCTAGAAAGTAGTGTGTGATATTCATACGCACAAGAAAGTGGTGCGTGATATTCCTACGCGCAAGAAAGTAGTGCGTGATATTCCTACGCGCAAGAAAGTAGTGTGTGATATTCCTGCGCGCAAGAAAGTAGTGCGCGATATTCCTGCGCGCAAGAAAGTAGTGCGTGATATTCCTACACGCGAGAAAGTAGTGCGTGATATTCCTACGCGCAAGAAAGTAGTGCGTGATATTCCTACGCGCAAGAAAGTAGTGCGTGATATTCCTACGGGCAAGAAAGTAGTGCGTGATATTCCTACGCGCAAAAAAGTAGTGCGTGATATACCTATGCGCAAGAAAGTAGTGCGTGATATTCCTACGCGCTAGAAAGTAGTGTGTGATATTCATACGCACAAGAAAGTGGTGCGTGATATTCCTACGCGCAAGAAAGTAGTGCGTGATATTCCTACGCGCAAGAAAGTAGTGTGTGATATTCCTGCGCGCAAGAAAGTAGTGCGCGATATTCCTGCGCGCAAGAAAGTAGTGCGTGATATTCCTACACGCGAGAAAGTAGTGCGTGATATTCCTACGCGCAAGAAAGTAATGCGTGATATTCCTACGCGCAAAAAAGTAGTGCGTGATATTCCTACGCGCAAGAAAGTGCGCAAGAAAGTAGTCCGTGATATTCCTACGCGCAAGAAAGTAGTGCGTGAAATTCCTACGTGCAAGAAAGTAGTGCGTGATATTCCTACGCGCAAGAAAGTAGTGCGTGATATTCCTACGCTCAAGAAAGTAGTGAGTGATATTCCTACGAGCAAGAAAGTATTGCGTGAAATTCCTACGCGCAAGAAAGTAGTGCGTGATATTCCTACGCGCAAGAAAGTAGTGTGTGATATTCCTGCGCGCAAGAAAGTAGTGCGAGAAATTCCTGCGCGCAAGAAAGTAGTGTGTGATATTCATACGCACAAGAAAGTGGTACGTGATATTCCTATGCGCAAGAAAGTAGTGCGTGATATTCCTACGCGCAAGAAAGTAGTGTGTGATATTCCTGCGCGCAAGAAAGTAGTGCGAGAAATTCCTGCGCGCAAGAAAGTAGTGCGTGATATTCCTACACGCAAGAAAGTAGTGCGTGATATTCCTACGCGCAAGAAAGTAGTGCGTGATATTCCTACGGGCAAGAAAGTAGTGCGTGATATTCCTACGCGCAAAAAAGTAGTGCGTGATATACCTATGCGCAAGAAAGTAGTGCGTGATATTCCTACGCGCTAGAAAGTAGTGTGTGATATTCATACGCACAAGAAAGTGGTGCATGATATTCCTACGCGCAAGAAAGTAGTGCGTGATATTCCTACGCGCAAGAAAGTAGTGTGTGATATTCCTGCGCGCAAGAAAGTAGTGCGCGATATTCCTGCGCGCAAGAAAGTAGTGCGTGATATTCCTACACGCGAGAAAGTAGTGCGTGATATTCCTACGCGCAAGAAAGTAGTGCGTGATATTCCTACGCGCAAGAAAGTAGTGCGTGATATTCCTACGGGCAAGAAAGTAGTGCGTGATATTCCTACGCGCAAAAAAGTAGTGCGTGATATACCTATGCGCAAGAAAGTAGTGCGTGATATTCCTACGCGCTAGAAAGTAGTGTGTGATATTCATACGCACAAGAAAGTGGTGCGTGATATTCCTACGCGCAAGAAAGTAGTGTGTGATATTCCTGCGCGCAAGAAAGTAGTGCGCGATATTCCTGCGCGCAAGAAAGTAGTGCGTGATATTCCTACACGCGAGAAAGTAGTGCGTGATATTCCTACGTGCAAGAAAGTAATGCGTGATATTCCTACGCGCAAAAAAGTAGTGCGTGATATTCCTACGCGCAAGAAAGTGCGCAAGAAAGTAGTCCGTGATATTCCTACGCGCAAGAAAGTAGTGCGTGAAATTCCTACGTGCAAGAAAGTAGTGCGTGATATTCCTACGCGCAAGAAAGTAGTGCGTGATATTCCTACGCTCAAGAAAGTAGTGAGTGATATTCCTACGAGCAAGAAAGTATTGCGTGAAATTCCTACGCGCAAGAAAGTAGTGCGTGATATTCCTACGCGCAAGAAAGTAGTGCGTGATATTCCTACACGCACGAAAGTAGTGCGTGATATTCCTACGCGCAAGAAAGTAGTGCGTGATATTCCTACGTGCAAGAAAGTAGTGCGTGAAATTCCTACGGGCAAGAAAGTAGTGCGTGATATTCCTACGCGCAAAAAAGTAGTGCGTGATATACCTACGCGCAAGAAAGTAGTGCGTGATATTCCTACGCGCAAGAAAGTAGTGAGTGATATTCCTACGGGCAAGAAAGTAGTGCGTGATATTCCTACGCGCAAAAAAGTAGTGAGTGATATACCTACGCGCAAGAAAGTAGTGCGTGATATTCCTACGCGCAAGAAAGTAGTGCGTGATATTCCTACGCGCAAGAAAGTAGTGCGTGATATTCCTACGCGCAAGAAAGTAGTGCGTGATATTCCTACGGGCAAGAAAGTAGTGCGTGATATTCCTACGCGCAAGAAAGTAGTGCGTGATATACCTATGCGCAAGAAAGTAGTGCGTGATATTCCTACGCGCAAGAAAGTAGTGTGTGATATTCATACGCACAAGAAAGTGGTGCGTGATATTCCTACGCGCAAGAAAGTAGTGCGTGATATTCCTACGCGCAAGAAAGTAGTGTGTGATATTCCTGCGCGCAAGAAAGTAGTGCGCGATATTCCTGCGGGCAAGAAAGTAGTGCGTGATATTCCTACACGCAAGAAAGTAGTGCGTGATATTCCTACGCGCAAGAAAGTAGTGCGTGATATTCCTACGGGCAAGAAAGTAGTGCATGATATTCCTACGCGCAAAAAAGTAGTGCGTGATATACCTATGCGCAAGAAAGTAGCGCGTGATATTCCTACGCGCAAGAAAGTAGTGTGTGATATTTATACGCACAAGAAAGTGGTGCGTGATATTCCTACGCGCAAGAAAGTAGTGCGTGATATTCCTACACGCAAGAAAGTAGTGCGTGATATTCCTACGCGCAAGAAAGTAGTGCGTGATATACCTACGCGCAAGAAAGTAGTGCGTGATATTCCTACGCGCAAGAAAGTAGTGTGTGATATTCATACACACAAGAAAGTTGTGCGTGATATTCCTACGCGCAAGAAAGTAGTGCGTGATATTCCTACGCGCAAGAAAGTAGTGCGTGATATTCCTGCGCGCAAGAAAGTAGTGCGCGATATTCCTGCGCGCAAAAAAGTAGTGCGTGATATTCCTACGGGCAAGAAAGTAGTGCGTGATATTCCTACGCGCAAAAAAGTAGTGCGTGATATACCTATGCGCAAGAAAGTAGTGCGTGATATTCCTACGCGCAAGAAAGTAGTTTGTGATATTCATACGCACAAGAAAGTGGTGCGTGATATTCCTACGCGCAAGAAAGTAGTGTGTGATATTCCTGTGCGCAAGAAAGTAGTGCGCGATATTCCTGCGCGCAAGAAAGTAGTGCGTGATATTCCTACGCGCAAGAAAGTAATGCGTGATATTCCTACGCGCAAAAAAGTAGTGCGTGATATTCCTACGCGCAAGAAAATGCGCAAGAAAGTAGTCCGTGATATTCCCACGCGCAAGAAAGTAGTGCGTGAAATTCCTACGTGCAAGAAAGTAGTGCGTGATATTCCTACGCGCAAGAAAGTAGTGCGTGATATTCCTACGCTCAAGAAAGTAGTGAGTGATATTCCTACGAGCAAGAAAGTAGTGCGTGAAATTCCTACGCGCAAGAAAGTAGTGCGTGATATTCCTACGCGCAAGAAAGTAGTGCGTGATATTCCTACACGCACGAAAGTAGTGCGTGATATTCCTATGCGCAAGAAAGTAGTGCGTGATATACCTATGCGCAAGAAAGTAGTGCGTGATATTCCTACGCGCAAGAAAGTAGTGTGTGATATTCATACGCACAAGAAAGTGGTGCGTGATATTCCTACGCGCAAGAAAGTAGTGCGTGATATTCCTACGCGCAAGAAAGTAGTGTGTGATATTCCTGCGCGCAAGTAAGTAGTGCGCGATATTCCTGCGCGCAAGAAAGTAGTGCGTGATATTCCTACACGCAAGAAAGTAGTGCGTGATATTCCTACGCGCAAGAAAGTAGTGCGTGATATTCCTACGGGCAAGAAAGTAGTGCGTGATATTCCTACGCGCAAAAAAGTAGTGCGTGATATACCTATGCGCAAGAAAGTAGTGCGTGATATTCCTACGCGCAAGAAAGTAGTGTGTGATATTCATACGCACAAGAAAGTGGTGCGTGATATTCCTACGCGCAAGAAAGTAGTGCGTGATATTCCTACACGCAAGAAAGTAGTGCGTGATATTCCTACGCGCAAGAAATTAGTGCGTGATACACCTACGCGCAAGAAAGTAGTGCGTGATATTCGTACGCGCAAGAAAGTAGTGTGTGATATTCATACGCACAAGAAAGTAGTGCGTGATATTCCTACGCGCAAGAAAGTAGTGCGTGATATTCCTACGCGCAAGAAAGTAGTGCGTGATATTCCTGCGCGCAAGAAAGTAGTGCGTGATATTCCTACGCGCAAGAAAGTAGTGCGTGATATTCCTGCGCGCAAAAAAGTAGTGCGTGATATTCCTACGGGCAAGAAAGTAGTGCGTGATATTCCTACGCGCAAAAAAGTAGTGCGTGATATACCTATGCGCAAGAAAGTAGTGCGTGATATTCCTACGCGCAAGAAAGTAGTGTGTGATATTCATACGCACAAGAAAGTGGTGCGTGATATTCCTACGCGCAAGAAAGTAGTGCGTGATATTCCTACGCGCAAGAAAGTAGTGTGTGATATTCCTGCGCGCAAGAAAGTAGTGCGCGATATTCCTGCGCGCAAGAAAGTAGTACGTGATATTCCTACACGCAAGAAAGTAGTGCGTGATATTCCTACACGCAAGAAAGTAGTGCGTGATATTCCTACGCGCAAGAAAGTAGTGCGTGATATTTCTACGGGCAAGAAAGTAGTGCGTGATATTCCTACGCGCAAAAAAGTAGTGCGTGATATACCTACGCGCAAGAAAGTAGTGTGTGATATTCCTGCGCGCAAGAAAGTAGTGCGAGAAATTCCTGCGCGCAAGAAAGTAGTGCGTGATATTCCTACACGCAAGAAAGTAGTGCGTGATATTCCTACACGCAAGAAAGTGGTGCGTGATATTCCTACGCGCAAGAAAGTAGTGCGTGATATTCCTACGCGCAAGAAAGTAGTGCGTGATATTCCTACGGGCAAGAAAGTAGTGCGTGATATTCCTACGCGCAAAAAAGTAGTGCGTGATATACCTATGCGCAAGAAAGTAGCGCGTGATATTCCTACGCGCAAGAAAGTAGTGTGTGATATTTATACGCACAAGAAAGTGGTGCGTGATATTCCTACGCGCAAGAAAGTAGTGCGTGATATTCCTACACGCAAGAAAGTAGTGCGTGATATTCCTACGCGCAAGAAAGTAGTGCGTGATATACCTACGCGCAAGAAAGTAGTGCGTGATATTCCTACGCGCAAGAAAGTAGTGTGTGATATTCATACACACAAGAAAGTTGTGCGTGATATTCCTACGCGCAAGAAAGTAGTGCGTGATATTCCTACGCGCAAGAAAGTAGTGCGTGATATTCCTGCGCGCAAGAAAGTAGTGCGCGATATTCCTGCGCGAAAAAAAGTAGTGCGTGATATTCCTACGGGCAAGAAAGTAGTGCGTGATATTCCTACGCGCAAAAAAGTAGTGCGTGATATACCTATGCGCAAGAAAGTAGTGCGTGATATTCCTACGCGCAAGAAAGTAGTTTGTGATATTCATACGCACAAGAAAGTGGTGCGTGATATTCCTACGCGCAAGAAATTAGTGCGTGATATTCCTACGCGCAAGAAAGTAGTGTGTGATATTCCTGTGCGCAAGAAAGTAGTGCGCGATATTCCTGCGCGCAAGAAAGTAGTGCGTGATATTCCTACGCGCAAGAAAGTAATGCGTGATATTCCTACGCGCAAAAAAGTAGTGCGTGATATTCCTACGCGCAAGAAAATGCGCAAGAAAGTAGTCCGTGATATTCCCACGCGCAAGAAAGTAGTGCGTGAAATTCCTACGTGCAAGAAAGTAGTGCGTGATATTCCTACGCGCAAGAAAGTAGTGCGTGATATTCCTACGCTCAAGAAAGTAGTGAGTGATATTCCTACGAGCAAGAAAGTAGTGCGTGAAATTCCTACGCGCAAGAAAGTAGTGCGTGATATTCCTACGCGCAAGAAAGTAGTGCGTGATATTCCTACACGCACGAAAGTAGTGCGTGATATTCCTATGCGCAAGAAAGTAGTGCGTGATATACCTATGCGCAAGAAAGTAGTGCGTGATATTCCTACGCGCAAGAAAGTAGTGTGTGATATTCATACGCACAAGAAAGTGGTGCGTGATATTCCTACGCGCAAGAAAGTAGTGCGTGATATTCCTACGCGCAAGAAAGTAGTGTGTGATATTCCTGCGCGCAAGTAAGTAGTGCGCGATATTCCTGCGCGCAAGAAAGTAGTGCGTGATATTCCTACACGCAAGAAAGTAGTGCGTGATATTCCTACGCGCAAGAAAGTAGTGCGTGATATTCCTACGGGCAAGAAAGTAGTGCGTGATATTCCTACGCGCAAAAAAGTAGTGCGTGATATACCTATGCGCAAGAAAGTAGTGCGTGATATTCCTACGCGCAAGAAAGTAGTGTGTGATATTCATACGCACAAGAAAGTGGTGCGTGATATTCCTACGCGCAAGAAAGTAGTGCGTGATATTCCTACACGCAAGAAAGTAGTGCGTGATATTCCTACGCGCAAGAAAGTAGTGCGTGATATACCTACGCGCAAGAAAGTAGTGCGTGATATTCCTACGCGCAAGAAAGTAGTGTGTGATATTCATACGCACAAGAAAGTAGTGCGTGATATTCCTACGCGCAAGAAAGTAGTGCGTGATATTCCTACGCGCAAGAAAGTAGTGCGTGATATTCCTGCGCGCAAGAAAGTAGTGCGCGATATTCCTGCGCGCAAAAAAGTAGTGCGTGATATTCCTACGGGCAAGAAAGTAGTGCGTGATATTCCTACGCGCAAAAAAGTAGTGCGTGATATACCTATGCGCAAGAAAGTAGTGCGTGATATTCCTACGCGCAAGAAAGTAGTGTGTGATATTCATACGCACAAGAAAGTGGTGCGTGATATTCCTACGCGCAAGAAAGTAGTGCGTGATATTCCTACGCGCAAGAAAGTAGTGTGTGATATTCCTGCGCGCAAGAAAGTAGTGCGCGATATTCCTGCGCGCAAGAAAGTAGTACGTGATATTCCTACACGCAAGAAAGTAGTGCGTGATATTCCTACACGCAAGAAAGTAGTGCGTGATATTCCTACGCGCAAGAAAGTAGTGCGTGATATTCCTACGGGCAAGAAAGTAGTGCGTGATATTCCTACGCGCAAAAAAGTAGTGCGTGATATACCTATGCGCAAGAAAGTAGTGCGTGATATTCCTACGCGCTAGAAAGTAGTGTGTGATATTCATACGCACAAGAAAGTGGTGCGTGATATTCCTACGCGCAAGAAAGTAGTGCGTGATATTCCTACGCGCAAGAAAGTAGTGTGTGATATTCCTGCGCGCAAGAAAGTAGTGCGCGATATTCCTGCGCGCAAGAAAGTAGTGCGTGATATTCCTACACGCGAGAAAGTAGTGCGTGATATTCCTACGCGCAAGAAAGTAATGCGTGATATTCCTACGCGCAAAAAAGTAGTGCGTGATATTCCTACGCGCAAGAAAGTGCGCAAGAAAGTAGTCCGTGATATTCCTACGCGCAAGAAAGTAGTGCGTGAAATTCCTACGTGCAAGAAAGTAGTGCGTGATATTCCTACGCGCAAGAAAGTAGTGCGTGATATTCCTACGCTCAAGAAAGTAGTGAGTGATATTCCTACGAGCAAGAAAGTATTGCGTGAAATTCCTACGCGCAAGAAAGTAGTGCGTGATATTCCTACGCGCAAGAAAGTAGTGCGTGATATTCCTACACGCACGAAAGTAGTGCGTGATATTCCTACGCGCAAGAAAGTAGTGCGTGATATTCCTACGTGCAAGAAAGTAGTGCGTGAAATTCCTACGGGCAAGAAAGTAGTGCGTGATATTCCTACGCGCAAAAAAGTAGTGCGTGATATACCTACGCGCAAGAAAGTAGTGCGTGATATTCCTACGCGCAAGAAAGTAGTGAGTGATATTCCTACGGGCAAGAAAGTAGTGCGTGATATTCCTACGCGCAAAAAAGTAGTGAGTGATATACCTACGCGCAAGAAAGTAGTGCGTGATATTCCTACGCGCAAGAAAGTAGTGTGTGATATTCATACGCACAAGAAAGTAGTGCGTGATATTCCTACGCGCAAGAAAGTAGTGCGTGATATTCCTACGCGCAAGAAAGTAGTGCGTGATATTCCTACGGGCAAGAAAGTAGTGCGTGATATTCCTACGCGCAAGAAAGTAGTGCGTGATATACCTATGCGCAAGAAAGTAGTGCGTGATATTCCTACGCGCAAGAAAGTAGTGTGTGATATTCATACGCACAAGAAAGTGGTGCGTGATATTCCTACGCGCAAGAAAGTAGTGCGTGATATTCCTACGCGCAAGAAAGTAGTGTGTGATATTCCTGCGCGCAAGAAAGTAGTGCGCGATATTCCTGCGGGCAAGAAAGTAGTGCGTGATATTCCTACACGCAAGAAAGTAGTGCGTGATATTCCTACGCGCAAGAAAGTAGTGCGTGATATTCCTACGGGCAAGAAAGTAGTGCGTGATATTCCTACGCGCAAAAAAGTAGTGCGTGATATACCTATGCGCAAGAAAGTAGCGCGTGATATTCCTACGCGCAAGAAAGTAGTGTGTGATATTTATACGCACAAGAAAGTGGTGCGTGATATTCCTACGCGCAAGAAAGTAGTGCGTGATATTCCTACACGCAAGAAAGTAGTGCGTGATATTCCTACGCGCAAGAAAGTAGTGCGTGATATACCTACGCGCAAGAAAGTAGTGCGTGATATTCCTACGCGCAAGAAAGTAGTGTGTGATATTCATACGCACAAGAAAGTTGTGCGTGATATTCCTACGCGCAAGAAAGTAGTGCGTGATATTCCTACGCGCAAGAAAGTAGTGCGTGATATTCCTGCGCGCAAGAAAGTAGTGCGCGATATTCCTGCGCGCAAAAAAGTAGTGCGTGATATTCCTACGGGCAAGAAAGTAGTGCGTGATATTCCTACGCGCAAAAAAGTAGTGCGTGATATACCTATGCGCAAGAAAGTAGTGCGTGATATTCCTACGCGCAAGAAAGTAGTTTGTGATATTCATACGCACAAGAAAGTGGTGCGTGATATTCCTACGCGCAAGAAATTAGTGCGTGATATTCCTACGCGCAAGAAAGTAGTGTGTGATATTCCTGTGCGCAAGAAAGTAGTGCGCGATATTCCTGCGCGCAAGAAAGTAGTGCGTGATATTCCTACGCGCAAGAAAGTAATGCGTGATATTCCTACGCGCAAAAAAGTAGTGCGTGATATTCCTACGCGCAAGAAAATGCGCAAGAAAGTAGTCCGTGATATTCCCACGCGCAAGAAAGTAGTGCGTGAAATTCCTACGTGCAAGAAAGTAGTGCGTGATATTCCTACGCGCAAGAAAGTAGTGCGTGATATTCCTACGCTCAAGAAAGTAGTGAGTGATATTCCTACGAGCAAGAAAGTAGTGCGTGAAATTCCTACGCGCAAGAAAGTAGTGCGTGATATTCCTACGCGCAAGAAAGTAGTGCGTGATATTCCTACACGCACGAAAGTAGTGCGTGATATTCCTATGCGCAAGAAAGTAGTGCGTGATATACCTATGCGCAAGAAAGTAGTGCGTGATATTCCTACGCGCAAGAAAGTAGTGTGTGATATTCATACGCACAAGAAAGTGGTGCGTGATATTCCTACGCGCAAGAAAGTAGTGCGTGATATTCCTACGCGCAAGAAAGTAGTGTGTGATATTCCTGCGCGCAAGTAAGTAGTGCGCGATATTCCTGCGCGCAAGAAAGTAGTGCGTGATATTCCTACACGCAAGAAAGTAGTGCGTGATATTCCTACGCGCAAGAAAGTAGTGCGTGATATTCCTACGGGCAAGAAAGTAGTGCGTGATATTCCTACGCGCAAAAAAGTAGTGCGTGATATACCTATGCGCAAGAAAGTAGTGCGTGATATTCCTACGCGCAAGAAAGTAGTGTGTGATATTCATACGCACAAGAAAGTGGTGCGTGATATTCCTACGCGCAAGAAAGTAGTGCGTGATATTCCTACACGCAAGAAAGTAGTGCGTGATATTCCTACGCGCAAGAAAGTAGTGCGTGATATACCTACGCGCAAGAAAGTAGTGCGTGATATTCCTACGCGCAAGAAAGTAGTGTGTGATATTCATACGCACAAGAAAGTAGTGCGTGATATTCCTACGCGCAAGAAAGTAGTGCGTGATATTCCTACGCGCAAGAAAGTAGTGCGTGATATTCCTGCGCGCAAGAAAGTAGTGCGCGATATTCCTGCGCGCAAAAAAGTAGTGCGTGATATTCCTACGGGCAAGAAAGTAGTGCGTGATATTCCTACGCGCAAAAAAGTAGTGCGTGATATACCTATGCGCAAGAAAGTAGTGCGTGATATTCCTACGCGCAAGAAAGTAGTGTGTGATATTCATACGCACAAGAAAGTGGTGCGTGATATTCCTACGCGCAAGAAAGTAGTGCGTGATATTCCTACGCGCAAGAAAGTAGTGTGTGATATTCCTGCGCGCAAGAAAGTAGTGCGCGATATTCCTGCGCGCAAGAAAGTAGTACGTGATATTCCTACACGCAAGAAAGTAGTGCGTGATATTCCTACGCGCAAGAAAGTAGTGCGTGATATTCCTACGGGCAAGAAAGTAGTGCGTGATATTCCTACGCGCAAAAAAGTAGAGCGTGATATACCTATGCGCAAGAAAGTAGTGCGTGATATTCCTACGCGCAAGAAAGTAGTGTGTGATATTCATACGCACAAGAAAGTGGTGCGTGATATTCCTACGCGCAAGAAAGTAGTGCGTGATATTCCTACGCGCAAGAAAGTAGTGTGTGATATTCCTGCGCGCAAGAAAGTAGTGCGCGATATTCCTGCGCGCATGAAAGTAGTGCGTGATATTCCTACACGCAAGAAAGTAGTGCGTGATATTCCTACGCGCAAGAAAGTAATGCGTGATATTCCTACGCGCAAAAAAGTAGTGCGTGATATTCCTACGCGCAAGAAAGTAGTGTGTGATATTCATACGCACAAGAAAGTAGTTCGTGATATTCCTACACGCAAGAAAGTAGTGCGTGATATTCCTACGCGCAAGAAAGTAATGCGTGATATTCCTACGCGCAAAAAAGTAGTGCGTGATATTCCTACGCGCAAGAAAGTGCGCAAGAAAGTAGTCCGTGATATTCCTACGCGCAAGAAAGTAGTGCGTGAAATTCCTACGTGCAAGAAAGTAGTGCGTGATATTCCTACGCGCAAGAAAGTAGTGCGTGATATTCCTACGCTCAAGAAAGTAGTGAGTGATATTCCTACGAGCAAGAAAGTAGTGCGTGAAATTCCTACGCGCAAGAAAGTAGTGCGTGATATTCCTACGCGCAAGAAAGTAGTGCGTGATATTCCTACGCGCAAGAAAGTAGTGCGTGATATTCCTACGCGCAAGAAAGTAGTGCGCGATATTCCTGCGCGCAAGAAAGTAGTGCGTGATATTCCTACACGCAAGAAAGTAGTGCGTGATATTCCTACGCGCAAGAAAGTAGTGCGTGATATTCCTACGGGCAAGAAAGTAGTGCGTGATATTCCTACGCGCAAAAAAGTAGTGCGTGATATACCTATGCGCAAGAAAGTAGTGCGTGATATTCCTACGCGCAAGAAAGTAGTGTGTGATATTCATACGCACAAGAAAGTGGTGCGTGATATTCCTACGCGCAAGAAAGTAGTGCGTGATATTCCTACACGCAAGAAAGTAGTGCGTGATATTCCTACGCGCAAGAAAGTAGTGCGTGATATACCTACGCGCAAGAAAGTAGTGCGTGATATTCCTACGCGCAAGAAAGTAGTATGTCATATTCATACGCACAAGAAAGTAGTGCGTGATATTCCTACGCGCAAGAAAGTAGTGCGTGATATTCCTACGCGCAAGAAAGTAGTGCGTGATATTCCTGCGCGCAAGAAAGTAGTGCGCGATATTCCTGCGCGCAAAACAGCAGTGCGTGATATTCCTACGCGCAAGAAAGTAGTATGTCATATTCATACGCACAAGAAAGTAGTGCGTGATATACCTATGCGCAAGAAAGTAGTGCGTGATATTCCTACGCGCAAGAAAGTAGTGTGTGATATTCATACGCACAAGAAAGTGGTGCGTGATATTCCTACGCGCAAGAAAGTAGTGCGTGATATTCCTACACGCAAGAAAGTAGTGCGTGATATTCCTACGCGCAAGAAAGTAGTGCGTGATATACCTACGCGCAAGAAAGTAGTGCGTGATATTCCTACGCGCAAGAAAGTAGTGTGTGATATTTATACGCACAAGAAAGTGGTGCGTGATATTCCTACGCGCAAGAAAGTAGTGCGTGATATTCCTACACGCAAGAAAGTAGTGCGTGATATTCCTACGCGCAAGAAAGTAGTGCGTGATATACCTACGCGCAAGAAAGTAGTGCGTGATATTCCTACGCGCAAGAAAGTAGTGTGTGATATTCATACGCACAAGAAAGTTGTGCGTGATATTCCTACGCGCAAGAAAGTAGTGCGTGATATTCCTACGCGCAAGAAAGTAGTGCGTGATATTCCTGCGCGCAAGAAAGTAGTGCGCGATATTCCTGCGCGCAAAAAAGTAGTGCGTGATATTCCTACGGGCAAGAAAGTAGTGCGTGATATTCCTACGCGCAAAAAAGTAGTGCGTGATATACCTATGCGCAAGAAAGTAGTGCGTGATATTCCTACGCGCAAGAAAGTAGTTTGTGATATTCATACGCACAAGAAAGTGGTGCGTGATATTCCTACGCGCAAGAAATTAGTGCGTGATATTCCTACGCGCAAGAAAGTAGTGTGTGATATTCCTGTGCGCAAGAAAGTAGTGCGCGATATTCCTGCGCGCAAGAAAGTAGTGCGTGATATTCCTACGCGCAAGAAAGTAATGCGTGATATTCCTACGCGCAAAAAAGTAGTGCGTGATATTCCTACGCGCAAGAAAATGCGCAAGAAAGTAGTCCGTGATATTCCCACGCGCAAGAAAGTAGTGCGTGAAATTCCTACGTGCAAGAAAGTAGTGCGTGATATTCCTACGCGCAAGAAAGTAGTGCGTGATATTCCTACGCTCAAGAAAGTAGTGAGTGATATTCCTACGAGCAAGAAAGTAGTGCGTGAAATTCCTACGCGCAAGAAAGTAGTGCGTGATATTCCTACGCGCAAGAAAGTAGTGCGTGATATTCCTACACGCACGAAAGTAGTGCGTGATATTCCTATGCGCAAGAAAGTAGTGCGTGATATACCTATGCGCAAGAAAGTAGTGCGTGATATTCCTACGCGCAAGAAAGTAGTGTGTGATATTCATACGCACAAGAAAGTGGTGCGTGATATTCCTACGCGCAAGAAAGTAGTGCGTGATATTCCTACGCGCAAGAAAGTAGTGTGTGATATTCCTGCGCGCAAGTAAGTAGTGCGCGATATTCCTGCGCGCAAGAAAGTAGTGCGTGATATTCCTACACGCAAGAAAGTAGTGCGTGATATTCCTACGCGCAAGAAAGTAGTGCGTGATATTCCTACGGGCAAGAAAGTAGTGCGTGATATTCCTACGCGCAAAAAAGTAGTGCGTGATATACCTATGCGCAAGAAAGTAGTGCGTGATATTCCTACGCGCAAGAAAGTAGTGTGTGATATTCATACGCACAAGAAAGTGGTGCGTGATATTCCTACGCGCAAGAAAGTAGTGCGTGATATTCCTACACGCAAGAAAGTAGTGCGTGATATTCCTACGCGCAAGAAAGTAGTGCGTGATATACCTACGCGCAAGAAAGTAGTGCGTGATATTCCTACGCGCAAGAAAGTAGTGTGTGATATTCATACGCACAAGAAAGTAGTGCGTGATATTCCTACGCGCAAGAAAGTAGTGCGTGATATTCCTACGCGCAAGAAAGTAGTGCGTGATATTCCTGCGCGCAAGAAAGTAGTGCGCGATATTCCTGCGCGCAAAAAAGTAGTGCGTGATATTCCTACGGGCAAGAAAGTAGTGCGTGATATTCCTACGCGCAAAAAAGTAGTGCGTGATATACCTATGCGCAAGAAAGTAGTGCGTGATATTCCTACGCGCAAGAAAGTAGTGTGTGATATTCATACGCACAAGAAAGTGGTGCGTGATATTCCTACGCGCAAGAAAGTAGTGCGTGATATTCCTACGCGCAAGAAAGTAGTGTGTGATATTCCTGCGCGCAAGAAAGTAGTGCGCGATATTCCTGCGCGCAAGAAAGTAGTACGTGATATTCCTACACGCAAGAAAGTAGTGCGTGATATTCCTACGCGCAAGAAAGTAGTGCGTGATATTCCTACGGGCAAGAAAGTAGTGCGTGATATTCCTACGCGCAAAAAAGTAGAGCGTGATATACCTATGCGCAAGAAAGTAGTGCGTGATATTCCTACGCGCAAGAAAGTAGTGTGTGATATTCATACGCACAAGAAAGTGGTGCGTGATATTCCTACGCGCAAGAAAGTAGTGCGTGATATTCCTACGCGCAAGAAAGTAGTGTGTGATATTCCTGCGCGCAAGAAAGTAGTGCGCGATATTCCTGCGCGCATGAAAGTAGTGCGTGATATTCCTACACGCAAGAAAGTAGTGCGTGATATTCCTACGCGCAAGAAAGTAATGCGTGATATTCCTACGCGCAAAAAAGTAGTGCGTGATATTCCTACGCGCAAGAAAGTAGTGTGTGATATTCATACGCACAAGAAAGTAGTTCGTGATATTCCTACACGCAAGAAAGTAGTGCGTGATATTCCTACGCGCAAGAAAGTAATGCGTGATATTCCTACGCGCAAAAAAGTAGTGCGTGATATTCCTACGCGCAAGAAAGTGCGCAAGAAAGTAGTCCGTGATATTCCTACGCGCAAGAAAGTAGTGCGTGAAATTCCTACGTGCAAGAAAGTAGTGCGTGATATTCCTACGCGCAAGAAAGTAGTGCGTGATATTCCTACGCTCAAGAAAGTAGTGAGTGATATTCCTACGAGCAAGAAAGTAGTGCGTGAAATTCCTACGCGCAAGAAAGTAGTGCGTGATATTCCTACGCGCAAGAAAGTAGTGCGTGATATTCCTACGCGCAAGAAAGTAGTGCGTGATATTCCTACGCGCAAGAAAGTAGTGCGCGATATTCCTGCGCGCAAGAAAGTAGTGCGTGATATTCCTACACGCAAGAAAGTAGTGCGTGATATTCCTACGCGCAAGAAAGTAGTGCGTGATATTCCTACGGGCAAGAAAGTAGTGCGTGATATTCCTACGCGCAAAAAAGTAGTGCGTGATATACCTATGCGCAAGAAAGTAGTGCGTGATATTCCTACGCGCAAGAAAGTAGTGTGTGATATTCATACGCACAAGAAAGTGGTGCGTGATATTCCTACGCGCAAGAAAGTAGTGCGTGATATTCCTACACGCAAGAAAGTAGTGCGTGATATTCCTACGCGCAAGAAAGTAGTGCGTGATATACCTACGCGCAAGAAAGTAGTGCGTGATATTCCTACGCGCAAGAAAGTAGTATGTCATATTCATACGCACAAGAAAGTAGTGCGTGATATTCCTACGCGCAAGAAAGTAGTGCGTGATATTCCTACGCGCAAGAAAGTAGTGCGTGATATTCCTGCGCGCAAGAAAGTAGTGCGCGATATTCCTGCGCGCAAAAAAGTAGTGCGTGATATTCCTACGCGCAAGAAAGTAGTATGTCATATTCATACGCACAAGAAAGTAGTGCGTGATATTCCTACGCGCAAGAAAGTAGTGCGTGATATTCCTACGCGCAAGAAAGTAGTGTGTGATATTCATACGCACAAGAAAGTGGTGCGTGATATTCCTACGCGCAAGAAAGTAGTGCGTGATATTCCTACGCGCAAGAAAGTAGTGTGTGATATTCCTGCGCGCAAGAAAGTAGTGCGCGATATTCCTGCGCGCAAGAAAGTAGTGCGTGATATTCCTACGCGCAAGAAAGTAATGCGTGATATTCCTACGCGCGAAAAAGTAGTGCGTGATATTCCTACGCGCAAGAAAGTGCGCAAGAAAGTAGTCCGTGATATTCCTACGCGCAAGAAAGTAGTGTGTGAAATTCCTACGTGCAAGAAAGTAGTGCGTGATATTCCTACGCGCAAGAAAGTAGTGCGTGATATTCCTACGCTCAAGAAAGTAGTGAGTGATATTCCTACGAGCAAGAAAGTAGTGCGTGAAATTCCTACGCGCAAGAAAGTAGTGCGTGATATTCCTACGCGCAAGAAAGTAGTGCGTGATATTCCTACACGCACGAAAGTAGTGCGTGATATTCCTACGCGCAAGAAAGTAGTGCGTGATATACCTATGCGCAAGAAAGTAGTGCGTGATATTCCTACGCGCAAGAAAGTAGTGTGTGATATTCATACGCACAAGAAAGTGGTGCGTGATATTCCTACGCGCAAGAAAGTAGTGCGTGATATTCCTACGCGCAAGAAAGTAGTGTGTGATATTCCTGCGCGCAAGAAAGTAGTGCGCGATATTCCTGCGCGCAAGAAAGTAGTGCGTGATATTCCTACACGCAAGAAAGTAGTGCGTGATATTCCTACGCGCAAGAAAGTAGTGCGTGATATTCCTACGGGCAAGAAAGTAGTGCGTGATATTCCTACGCGCAAAAAAGTAGTGCGTGATATACCTATGCGCAAGAAAGTAGTGCGTGATATTCCTACGCGCGAGAAAGTAGTGTGTGATATTCATACGCACAAGAAAGTGGTGCGTGATATTCCTACGCGCAAGAAAGTAGTGCGTGATATTCCTACACGCAAGAAAGTAGTGCGTGATATTCCTACGCGCAAGAAAGTAGTGCGTGATATACCTACGCGCAAGAAAGTAGTGCGTGATATTCCTACGCGCAAGAAAGTAGTGTGTGATATTCATATGCACAAGAAAGTAGTGCGTGATATTCCTACGCGCAAGAAAGTAGTGCGTGATATTCCTACGCGCAAGAAAGTAGTGCGTGATATTCCTGCGCGCAAGAAAGTAATGCGCGATATTCCTGCGCGCAAAAAAGTAGTGCGTGATATTCCTACGGGCAAGAAAGTAGTGCGTGATATTCCTACGCGCAAAAAAGTAGTGCGTGATATACCTATGCGCAAGAAAGTAGTGCGTGATATTCCTACGCGCAAGAAAGTAGTGTGTGATATTCATACGCACAAGAAAGTGGTGCGTGATATTCCTACGCGCAAGAAAGTAGTGCGTGATATTCCTACGCGCAAGAAAGTAGTGTGTGATATTCCTGCGCGCAAGAAAGTAGTGCGCGATATTCCTGCGCGCAAGAAAGTAGTGCGTGATATTCCTACGCGCAAGAAAGTAGTGCGTGATATTCCTACGGGCAAGAAAGTAGTGTGTGATATTCCTACGCGCAAAAAAGGAGTGCGTGATATTCCTACGCGCAAGAAAGTAGTGTGTGATATTCATACGCACAAGAAAGTGGTGCGTGATATTCCTACGCGCAAGAAAGTAGTGCGTGATATTCCTACGCGCAAGAAAGTAGTGTGTGATATTCCTGCGCGCAAGAAAGTAGTGCGCGATATTCCTGCGCGCAAGAAAGTAGTGCGTGATATTCCTACACGCAAGAAAGTAGTGCGTGATATTCCTACGCGCAAGAAAGTAATGCGTGATATTCCTACGCGCAAAAAAGTAGTGCGTGATATTCCTACGCGCAAGAAAGTGCGCAAGAAAGTAGTCCGTGATATTCCTACGCGCAAGAAAGTAGTGCGTGAAATTCCTACGTGCAAGAAAGTAGTGTGTGATATTCCTACGCGCAAGAAAGTAGTGCGTGATATTCCTACGCTCAAGAAAGTAGTGAGTGATATTCCTACGAGCAAGAAAGAAGTGCGTGAAATTCCTACGCGCAAGAAAGTAGTGCGTGATATTCCTACGCGCAAGAAAGTAGTGCGTGATATTCCTACACGCACGAAAGTAGTGCGTGATATTCCTACGCGCAAGAAAGTAGTGCGTGATATTCCTACGTGCAAGAAAGTAGTGCGTGAAATTCCTACGGGCAAGAAAGTAGTGCGTGATATTCCTACGCGCAAAAAAGTAGTGCGTGATATACCTACGCGCAAGAAAGTAGTGCGTGATATTCCTACGCGCAAGAAAGTAGTGAGTGATATTCCTACGGGCAAGAAAGTAGTGCGTGATATTCCTACGCGCAAAAAAGTAGTGCGTGATATACCTATGCGCAAGAAAGTAGGGCGTGATATTCCTACGCGCAAGAAAGTAGTGTGTGATATTCATACGCACAAGAAAGTGGTGCGTGATATTCCTACGCGCAAGAAAGTAGTGCGTGATATTCCTATGCGCAAGAAAGTAGTGTGTGATATTCCTGCGCGCAAGAAAGTAGTGCGCGATATTCCTGCGCGCAAGAAAGTAGTGCGTGATATTCCTACACGCAAGAAAGTAGTGCGTGATATTCCTACGCGCAAGAAAGTAGTGCGTGATATTCCTACGGGCAAGAAAGTAGTGCGTGATATTCCTACGCGCAAAAAAGTAGTGCGTGATATACCTATGCGCAAGAAAGTAGTGCGTGATATTCCTACGCGCAAGAAAGTAGTGTGTGATATTCATACGCACAAGAAAGTGGTGCGTGATATTCCTACGCGCAAGAAAGTAGTGCGTGATATTCCTACGCGCAAGAAAGTAGTGTGTGATATTCCTGCGCGCAAGAAAGTAGTGCGTGATATTCCTACACGCAAGAAAGTAGTGCGTGATATTCCTACGCGCAAGAAAGTAATGCGTGATATTCCTACGCACAAAAAAGTAGTGCGTGATATTCCTACGCGCAAGAAAGTGCGCAAGAAAGTAGTCCGTGATATTCCTACGCGCAAGAAAGTAGTGCGTGAAATTCCTACGTGCAAGAAAGTAGTGCGTGATATTCCTACGCGCAAGAAAGTAGTGCGTGATATTCCTACGCTCAAGAAAGTAGTGAGTGATATTCCTACGAGCAAGAAAGTAGTGCGTGAAATTCCTACGCGCAAGAAAGTAGTGCGTGATATTCCTACGCGCAAGAAAGTAGTGTGTGATATTCCTACACGCACGAAAGTAGTGCGTGATATTCCTACGCGCAAGAAAGTAGTGCGTGATATACCTATGCGCAAGAAAGTAGTGCGTGATATTCCTACGCGCAAGAAAGTAGTGTGTGATATTCATACGCACAAGAAAGTGGTGCGTGATATTCCTACGCGCAAGAAAGTAGTGCGTGATATTCCTACGCGCAAGAAAGTAGTGTGCGATATTCCTGCGCGCAAGAAAGTAGTGCGCGATATTCCTGCGCGCAAGAAAGTAGTGCGTGATATTCCTACACGCAAGAAAGTAGTGCGTGATATTCCTACGCGCAAGAAAGTAGTGCGTGATATTCCTACGGGCAAGAAAGTAGTGTGTGATATTCCTACGCGCAAAAAAGTAGTGCGTGATATACCTATGCGCAAGAAAGTAGTGCGTGATATTCCTACGCGCAAGAAAGTAGTGTGTGATATTCATACGCACAAGAAAGTGGTGCGTGATATTCCTACGCGCAAGAAAGTAGTGTGTGATATTCCTACGCGCAAGAAAGTAGTGTGTGATATTCCTACGCGCAAGAAAGTAGTGCGCGATATTCCTGCGCGCAAGAAAGTAGTGCGTGATATTCCTACACGCAAGAAAGTAGTGCGTGATATTCCTACACGCAAGAAAGTAGTGTGTGATATACCTACGCGCAAGAAAGTAGTGCGTGATATTCCTACGCGCAAGAAAGTAGTGTGTGATATTCATACGCACAAGAAAGTAGTGCGTGATATTCCTACGCGCAAGAAAGTAGTGCGTGATATTCCTACGCGCAAGAAAGTAGTGCGTGATATTCCTGCGCGCAAGAAAGTAGTGCGCGATATTCCTGCGCGCAAAAAAGTAGTGCGTGATATTCCTACGGGCAAGAAAGTAGTGCGTGATATTCCTACGCGCAAAAAAGTAGTGCGTGATATACCTATGCGCAAGAGAGTAGTGCGTGATATTCCTACGCGCAAAAAAGTAGTGCGTGATATTCCTACGCGCAAGAAAGTGCGCAAGAAAGTAGTCCGTGATATTCCTACGCGCAAGAAAGTAGTGCGTGAAATTCCTACGTGCAAGAAAGTAGTGCGTGATATTCCTACGCGCAAGAAAGTAGTGCGTGATATTCCTACGCTCAAGAAAGTAGTGAGTGATATTCCTACGAGCAAGAAAGTAGTGCGTGAAATTCCTACGCGCAAGAAAGTAGTGCGTGATATTCCTACGCGCAAGAAAGTAGTGCGTGATATTCCTACACGCACGAAAGTAGTGCGTGATATTCCTACGCGCAAGAAAGTAGTGCGTGATATTCCTATCTGCAAGAAAGTAGTGCGTGAAATTCCTACGGGCAAGAAAGTAGTGCGTGATATTCCTACGCGCAAAAAAGTAGTGCGTGATATACCTACGCGCAAGAAAGTAGTGCGTGATATTCCTACGCGCAAGAAAGTAGTGAGTGATATTCCTACGGGCAAGAAAGTAGTGCGTGATATTCCTACGCGCAAAAAAGTAGTGCGTGATATACCTATGCGCAAGAAAGTAGTGCGTGATATTCCTACGCGCAAGAAAGTAGTGTGTGATATTCATACGCACAAGAAAGTGGTGCGTGATATTCCTACGCGCAAGAAAGTAGTGCGTGATATTCCTACGCGCAAGAAAGTAGTGTGTGATATTCCTGCGCGCAAGAAAGTAGTGTGTGATATTCATACGCACAAGAAAGTGGTGCGTGATATTCCTACGCGCAAGAAAGTAGTGCGTGATATTCCTACGCGCAAAAAAGTAGTGCGTGATATACCTATGCGCAAGAAAGTAGTGCGTGATATTCCTACGCGCAAGAAAGTAGTGTGTGATATTCATACGCACAAGAAAGTGGTGCGTGATATTCCTACGCGCAAGAAAGTAGTGCGTGATATTCCTATGCGCATGAAAGTAGTGTGTGATATTCATACGCACAAGAAAGTGGTGCGTGATATTCCTACGCGCAAGAAAGTAGTGCGTGATATTCCTATGCGCATGAAAGTAGTGTGTGATATTCCTGCGCGCAAGAAAGTAGTGCGCGATATTCCTGCGCGCAAGAAAGTAGTGCGTGATATTCCTACACGCAAGAAAGTAGTGCGTGATATTCCTACGCGCAAGAAAGTAGTGCGTGATATTCCTACGGGCAAGAAAGTAGTGCGTGATATTCCTACGCGCAAAAAAGTAGTGCGTGATATACCTATGCGCAAGAAAATAGTGCGTGATATTCCTACGCGCAAGAAAGTAGTTTGTGATATTCATACGCACAAGAAAGTGGTGCGTGATATTCCTACGCGCAAGAAAGTAGTGCGTGATATTCCTACGCGCAAGAAAGTAGTGTGTGATATTCCTGCGCGCAAGAAAGTAGTGCGTGATATTCCTACACGCAAGAAAGTAGTGCGTGATATTCCTACGCGCAAGAAAGTAATGCGTGATATTCCTACGCGCAAAAAAGTGGTGCGTGATATTCCTACGCGCAAGAAAGTGCGCAAGAAAGTAGTCCGTGATATTCCTACGCGCAAGAAAGTAGTGCGTGAAATTCCTACGTGCAAGAAAGTAGTGCGTGATATTCCTACGCGCAAGAAAGTAGTGCGTGATATTCCTACGCTCAAGAAAGTAGTGCGTGATATTCCTACGCGCAAGAAAGTAGTGCGTGATATTCCTACACGCACGAAAGTAGTGCGTGATATTCCTACGCGCAAGAAAGTAGTGCGTGATATTCCTATCTGCAAGAAAGTAGTGCGTGAAATTCCTACGGGCAAGAAAGTAGTGCGTGATATTCCTACGCGCAAAAAAGTAGTGCGTGATATACCTACGCGCAAGAAAGTAGTGCGTGATATTCCTACGCGCAAGAAAGTAGTGAGTGATATTCCTACGGGCAAGAAAGTAGTGCGTGATATTCCTACGCGCAAAAAAGTAGTGCGTGATATACCTATGCGCAAGAAAGTAGTGCGTGATATTCCTACGCGCAAGAAAGTAGTGTGTGATATTCATACGCACAAGAAAGTGGTGCGTGATATTCCTACGCGCAAGAAAGTAGTGCGTGTTATTCCTACGCGCAAGAAAGTAGTGTGTGATATTCCTGCGCGCAAGAAAGTAGTGTGTGATATTCATACGCACAAGAAAGTGGTGCGTGATATTCCTACGCGCAAGAAAGTAGTGCGTGATATTCCTACGCGCAAAAAAGTAGTGCGTGATATACCTATGCGCAAGAAAGTAGTGCGTGATATTCCTACGCGCAAGAAAGTAGTGTGTGATATTCATACGCACAAGAAAGTGGTGCGTGATATTCCTACGCGCAAGAAAGTAGTGCGTGATATTCCTATGCGCAAGAAAGTAGTGTGTGATATTCCTGCGCGCAAGAAAGTAGTGCGCGATATTCCTGCGCGCAAGAAAGTAGTGCGTGATATTCCTACACGCAAGAAAGTAGTGCGTGATATTCCTACGCGCAAGAAAGTAGTGCGTGATATTCCTACGGGCAAGAAAGTAGTGCGTGATATTCCTACGCGCAAAAAAGTAGTGCGTGATATACCTATGCGCAAGAAAGTAGTGCGTGATATTCCTACGCGCAAGAAAGTAGTGTGTGATATTCATACGCACAAGAAAGTGGTGCGTGATATTCCTACGCGCAAGAAAGTAGTGCGTGATATTCCTACGCGCAAGAAAGTAGTGTGTGATATTCCTGCGCGCAAGAAAGTAGTGCGTGATATTCCTACACGCAAGAAAGTAGTGCGTGATATTCCTACGCGCAATAAAGTAATGCGTGATATTCCTACGCGCAAAAAAGTAGTGCGTGATATTCCTACGCGCAAGAAAGTGCGCAAGAAAGTAGTCCGTGATATTCCTACGCGCAAGAAAGTAGTGCGTGAAATTCCTACGTGCAAGAAAGTAGTGCGTGATATTCCTACGCGCAAGAAAGTAGTGCGTGATATTCCTACGCTCAAGAAAGTACTGAGTGATATTCCTACGAGCAAGAAAGTAGTGCGTGAAATTCCTACGCGCAAGAAAGTAGTGCGTGATATTCCTACGCGCAAGAAAGTAGTGCGTGATATTCCTACAGGCACGAAAGTAGTGCGTGATATTCCTACGCGCAAGAAAGTAGTGCGTGATATACCTATGCGCAAGAAAGTAGTCCGTGATATTCCTACGCGCAAGAAAGTAGTGTGTGATATTCATACGCACAAGAAAGTGGTGTGTAATATTCCTACGCGCAAGAAAGTAGTGCGTGATATTCCTACGCGCAAGAAAGTTGTGTGTGATATTCCTGCGCGCAAGAAAGTAGTGCGCGATATTCCTGCGCGCAAGAAAGTAGTGCGTGATATTCCTACACGCAAGAAAGTAGTGCGTGATATTCCTACGCGCAAGAAAGTAGTGCGTGATATTCCTACGGGCAAGAAAGTAGTGCGTGATATTCCTACGCGCAAAAAAGTAGTGCGTGATATACCTATGCGCAGGAAAGTAGTGCGTGATATTCCTACGCGCAAGAAAGTAGTGTGTGATATTCATACGCACAAGAAAGTGGTGCGTGATATTCCTACGCGCAAGAAAGTAGTGCGTGATATTCCTACGCGCAAGAAAGTAGTGTGTGATATTCCTACGCGCAAGAAAGTAGTGCGCGATATTCCTGCGCGCAAGAAAGTAGTGCGTGATATTCCTACACGCAAGAAAGTAGTGCGTGATATTCCTACCCGCAAGAAAGTAGTGCGTGATATACCTACGTGCAAGAAAGTAGTGCGTGATATTCCTACGGGCAAGAAAGTAGTGCGTGATATTCCTACGCGCAAAAAAGTAGTGCGTGATATACGTATGCGCAAGAAAGTAGTGCGTGATATTCCTACGCGCAAGAAAGTAGTGTGTGATATTCATACGCACAAGAAAGTGGTGCGTGATATTCCTACGCGCAAGAAAGTAGTGCGTGATATTCCTACGCGCAAGAAAGTAGTGTGTGATATTCCTGCGCGCAAGAAAGTAGTGCGTGATATTCCTACACGCAAGAAAGTAGTGCGTGATATTCCTACGCGCAAGAAAGTAATGCGTGATATTCCTACGCGCAAAAAAGTAGTGCGTGATATTCCTACGCGCAAGAAAGTGCGCAAGAAAGTAGTCCGTGATATTCCTACGCGCAAGAAAGTAGTGCGTGAAATTCCTACGTGCAAGAAAGTAGTGCGTGATATTCCTACGCGCAAGAAAGTAGTGCGTGATATTCCTACGCTCAAGAAAGTAGTGAGTGATATTCCTACGAGCAAGAAAGTAGTGCGTGAAATTCCTACGCGCAAGAAAGTAGTGCGTGATATTCCTACGCGCAAGAAAGTAGTGCGTGATATTCCTACACGCACGAAAGTAGTGCGTGATATTCCTACGCGCAAGAAAGTAGTGCGTGATATACCTATGCGCAAGAAAGTAGTGCGTGATATTCCTACGCGCAAGAAAGTAGTGTGTGATATTCATACGCTCAAGAAAGTGGTGCGTGATATTCCTACGCGCAAGAAAGTAGTGCGTGAAATTCCTACGGGCAAGAAAGTAGTGCGTGATATTCCTACGCGCAAAAAAGTAGTGCGTGATATACCTACGCGCAAGAAAGTAGTGCGTGATATTCCTACGCGCAAGAAAGTAGTGAGTGATATTCCTACGGGCAAGAAAGTAGTGCGTGATATTCCTACGCGCAAAAAAGTAGTGCGTGATATACCTATGCGCAAGAAAGTAGTGCGTGATATTCCTACGCGCAAGAAAGTAGTGTGTGATATTCATACGCACAAGAAAGTGGTGCGTGATATTCCTACGCGCAAGAAAGTAGTGCGTGATATTCCTACGCGCAAGAAAGTAGTGTGTGATATTCCTGCGCGCAAGAAAGTAGTGTGTGATATTCATACGCACAAGAAAGTGGTGCGTGAAATTCCTACGCGCAAGAAAGTAGTGCGTGATATTCCTACGCGCAAAAAAGTAGTGCGTGATATACCTATGCGCAAGAAAGTAGTGCGTGATATTCCTACGCGCAAGAAAGTAGTGTGTGATATTCATACGCACAAGAAAGTGGTGCGTGATATTCCTACGCGCAAGAAAGTAGTGCGTGATATTCCTATGCGCATGAAAGTAGTGTGTGATATTCCTGCGCGCAAGAAAGTAGTGCGCGATATTCCTGCGCGCAAGAAAGTAGTGCGTGATATTCCTACACGCAAGAAAGTAGTGCGTGATATTCCTACGCGCAAGAAAGTAGTGCGTGATATTCCTACGGGCAAGAAAGTAGTGCGTGATATTCCTACGCGCAAAAAAGTAGTGCGTGATATACCTATGCGCAAGAAAATAGTGCGTGATATTCCTACGCGCAAGAAAGTAGTGTGTGATATTCATACGCACAAGAAAGTGGTGCGTGATATTCCTACGCGCAAGAAAGTAGTGCGTGATATTCCTACGCGCAAGAAAGTAGTGTGTGATATTCCTGCGCGCAAGAAAGTAGTGCGTGATATTCCTACACGCAAGAAAGTAGTGCGTGATATTCCTACGCGCAAGAAAGTAATGCGTGATATTCCTACGCGCAAAAAAGTGGTGCGTGATATTCCTACGCGCAAGAAAGTGCGCAAGAAAGTAGTCCGTGATATTCCTACGCGCAAGAAAGTAGTGCGTGAAATTCCTACGTGCAAGAAAGTAGTGCGTGATATTCCTACGCGCAAGAAAGTAGTGCGTGATATTCCTACGCTCAAGAAAGTAGTGCGTGATATTCCTACGCGCAAGAAAGTAGTGCGTGATATTCCTACACGCACGAAAGTAGTGCGTGATATTCCTACGCGCAAGAAAGTAGTGCGTGATATTCCTATCTGCAAGAAAGTAGTGCGTGAAATTCCTACGGGCAAGAAAGTAGTGCGTGATATTCCTACGCGCAAAAAAGTAGTGCGTGATATACCTACGCGCAAGAAAGTAGTGCGTGATATTCCTACGCGCAAGAAAGTAGTGAGTGATATTCCTACGGGCAAGAAAGTAGTGCGTGATATTCCTACGCGCAAAAAAGTAGTGCGTGATATACCTATGCGCAAGAAAGTAGTGCGTGATATTCCTACGCGCAAGAAAGTAGTGTGTGATATTCATACGCACAAGAAAGTGGTGCGTGATATTCCTACGCGCAAGAAAGTAGTGCGTGATATTCCTACGCGCAAGAAAGTAGTGTGTGATATTCCTGCGCGCAAGAAAGTAGTGTGTGATATTCATACGCACAAGAAAGTGGTGCGTGATATTCCTACGCGCAAGAAAGTAGTGCGTGATATTCCTACGCGCAAAAAAGTAGTGCGTGATATACCTATGCGCAAGAAAGTAGTGCGTGATATTCCTACGCGCAAGAAAGTAGTGTGTGATATTCATACGCACAAGAAAGTGGTGCGTGATATTCCTACGCGCAAGAAAGTAGCGCGTGATATTCCTATGCGCAAGAAAGTAGTGTGTGATATTCCTGCGCGCAAGAAAGTAGTGCGCGATATTCCTGCGCGCAAGAAAGTAGTGCGTGATATTCCTACACGCAAGAAAGTAGTGCGTGATATTCCTACGCGCAAGAAAGTAGTGCGTGATATTCCTACGGGCAAGAAAGTAGTGCGTGATATTCCTACGCGCAAAAAAGTAGTGCGTGATATACCTATGCGCAAGAAAGTAGTGCGTAATATTCCTACGCGCAAGAAAGTAGTGTGTGATATTCATACGCACAAGAAAGTGGTGCGTGATATTCCTACGCGCAAGAAAGTAGTGCGTGATATTCCTACGCGCAAGAAAGTAGTGTGTGATATTCCTGCGCGCAAGAAAGTAGTGCGTGATATTCCTACACGCAAGAAAGTAGTGCGTGATATTCCTACGCGCAATAAAGTAATGCGTGATATTCCTACGCGCAAAAAAGTAGTGCGTGATATTCCTACGCGCAAGAAAGTGCGCAAGAAAGTAGTCCGTGATATTCCTACGCGCAAGAAAGTAGTGCGTGAAATTCCTACGTGCAAGAAAGTAGTGCGTGATATTCCTACGCGCAAGAAAGTAGTGCGTGATATTCCTACGCTCAAGAAAGTACTGAGTGATATTCCTACGAGCAAGAAAGTAGTGCGTGAAATTCCTACGCGCAAGAAAGTAGTGCGTGATATTCCTACGCGCAAGAAAGTAGTGCGTGATATTCCTACAGGCACGAAAGTAGTGCGTGATATTCCTACGCGCAAGAAAGTAGTGCGTGATATACCTATGCGCAAGAAAGTAGTGCGTGATATTCCTACGCGCAAGAAAGTAGTGTGTGATATTCATACGCACAAGAAAGTGGTGCGTAATATTCCTACGCGCAAGAAAGTAGTGCGTGATATTCCTACGCGCAAGAAAGTTGTGTGTGATATTCCTGCGCGCAAGAAAGTAGTGCGCGATATTCCTGCGCGCAAGAAAGTAGTGCGTGATATTCCTACACGCAAGAAAGTAGTGCGTGATATTCCTACGCGCAAGAAAGTAGTGCGTGATATTCCTACGGGCAAGAAAGTAGTGCGTGATATTCCTACGCGCAAAAAAGTAGTGCGTGATATACCTATGCGCAGGAAAGTAGTGCGTGATATTCCTACGCGCAAGAAAGTAGTGTGTGATATTCATACGCACAAGAAAGTGGTGCGTGATATTCCTACGCGCAAGAAAGTAGTGCGTGATATTCCTACGCGCAAGAAAGTAGTGTGTGATATTCCTACGCGCAAGAAAGTAGTGCGCGATATTCCTGCGCGCAAGAAAGTAGTGCGTGATATTCCTACACGCAAGAAAGTAGTGCGTGATATTCCTACGCGCAAGAAAGTAGTGCGTGATATACCTACGTGCAAGAAAGTAGTGCGTGATATTCCTACGGACAAGAAAGTAGTGCGTGATATTCCTACGCGCAAAAAAGTAGTGCGTGATATACGTATGCGCAAGAAAGTAGTGCGTGATATTCCTACGCGCAAGAAAGTAGTGTGTGATATTCATATGCACAAGAAAGTGGTGCGTGATATTCCTACGCGCAAGAAAGTAGTGCGTGATATTCCTACGCGCAAGAAAGTAGTGTGTGATATTCCTGCGCGCAAGAAAGTAGTGCGTGATATTCCTACACGCAAGAAAGTAGTGCGTGATATTCCTACGCGCAAGAAAGTAATGCGTGATATTCCTACGCGCAAAAAAGTAGTGCGTGATATTCCTACGCGCAAGAAAGTGCGCAAGAAAGTAGTCCGTGATATTCCTACGCGCAAGAAAGTAGTGCGTGAAATTCCTACGTGCAAGAAAGTAGTGCGTGATATTCCTACGCGCAAGAAAGTAGTGCGTGATATTCCTACGCTCAAGAAAGTAGTGAGTGATATTCCTACGAGCAAGAAAGTAGTGCGTGAAATTCCTACGCGCAAGAAAGTAGTGCGTGATATTCCTACGCGCAAGAAAGTAGTGCGTGATATTCCTACACGCACGAAAGTAGTGCGTGATATTCCTACGCGCAAGAAAGTAGTGCGTGATATACCTATGCGCAAGAAAGTAGTGCGTGATATTCCTACGCGCAAGAAAGTAGTGTGTGATATTCATACGCTCAAGAAAGTGGTGCGTGATATTCCTACGCGCAAGAAAGTAGTGCGTGATATTCCTACGCGCAAGAAAGTAGTGTGTGATATTCCTGTGCGCAAGAAAGTAGTGCGCGATATTCCTGCGCGCAAGAAAGTAGTGCGTGATATTCCTACACGCAAGAAAGTAGTGCGTGATATTCCTACGCGCAAGAAAGTCGTGCGTGATATTCCTACGGGCAAGAAAGTAGTGCGTGATATTCCTACGCGCAAAAAAGTAGTGCGTGATATACCTATGCGCAAGAAAGTAGTGCGTGATATTCCTACGCGCAAGAAAGTAGTGTGTGATATTCATACGCACAAGAAAGTGGCGCGTGATATTCCTACGCGCAAGAAAGTAGTGCGTGATATTCCTACGCGCAAGAAAGTAGTGTGTGATATTCCTACGCGCAAGAAAGTAGTGCGCGATATTCCTGCGCGCAAGAAAGTAGTGCGTGATATTCCTACACGCAAGAAAGTAGTGCGTGATATTCCTACGCGCAAGAAAGTAGTGCGTGATATACCTACGCGCAAGAAAGTAGTGCGTGATATTCCTACGCGCAAGAAAGTAGTGTGTGATATTCATACGCACAAGAAAGTAGTGCGTGATATTCCTACGCGCAAGAAAGTAGTGCGTGATATTCCTACGCGCAAGAAAGTAGTGCGTGATATTCCTGCGCGCAAGAAAGTAGTGTGCGATATTCCTGCGCGCAAAAAAGTAGTGCGTGATATTCCTACGGGCAAGAAAGTAGTGCGTGATATTCCTACGCGCAAAAAAGTAGTGCGTGATATACCTATGCGCAAGAAAGTAGTGCGTGATATTCCTACGCGCAAGAAAGTAGTGTGTGATATTCATACGCACAAGAAAGTGGTGCGTGATATTCCTACGCGCAAGTACGTAGTGCGTGATATTCCTACGCGCAAGAAAGTAGTGTGTGATATTCCTGCGCGCAAGAAAGTAGTGCGCGATATTCCTGCGCGCAAGAAAGTAGTGCGTGATATTCCTACACGCAAGAAAGTAGTGCGTGATATTCCTACGCGCAAGAAAGTAATGCGTGATATTCCTACGCGCAAAAAAGTAGTGCGTGATATTCCTACGCTCAAGAATGTAGTGAGTGATATTCCTACGAGCAAGAAAGTAGTGCGTGAAATTCCTACGCGCAAGAAAGTAGTGTGTGATATTCCTACGCGCAAGAAAGTAGTGCGTGATATTCCTACACGCACGAAAGTAGTGCGTGATATTCCTACGCGCAAGAAAGTAGTGCGTGATATTCCTACGTGCAAGAAAGTAGTGCGTGAAATTCCTACGGGCAAGAAAGTAGTGCGTGATATTCCTACGCGCAAAAAAGTAGTGCGTGATATACCTACGCGCAAGAAAGTAGTGCGTGATATTCCTACGCGCAAGAAAGTAGTGAGTGATATTCCAACGGGCAAGAAAGTAGTGCGTGATATTCCTACGCGCAAAAAAGTAGTGCGTGATATACCTATGCGCAAGAAAGTAGTGCGTGATATTCCTACGCGCAAGAAAGTAGTGTGTGATATTCATACGCACAAGAAAGTGGTGCGTGATATTCCTACGCGCAAGAAAGTAGTGCGTGATATTCCTACGCGCAAGAAAGTAGTGTGTGATATTCCTGCGCGCAAGAAAGTAGTGTGTGATATTCATACGCACAAGAAAGTGGTGCGTGATATTCCTACGCGCAAAAAAGTAGTGCGTGATATTCCTACGCGCAAGAAAGTAGTGTGTGATATTCCTGCGCGCAAGAAAGTAGTGCGCGATATTCCTGCGCGCAAGAAAGTAGTGCGTGATATTCCTACACGCAAGAAAGTAGTGCGTGATATTCCTACGCGCAAGAAAGTAGTGCGTGATATTCCTACGGGCAAGAAAGTAGTGTGTGATATTCCTACGCGCAAAAAAGTAGTGCGTGATATACCTATGCGCAAGAAAGTAGTGCGTGATATTCCTACGCGCAAGAAAGTAGTGTGTGATATTCATACGCACAAGAAAGTGGTGCGTGATATTCCTACGCGCAAGAAAGTAGTGCGTGATATTCCTACGCGCAAGAAAGTAGTGTGTGATATTCCTGCGCGCAAGAAAGTAGTGCGCGATATTCCTGCGCGCAAGAAAGTAGTGCGTGATATTCCTACACGCAAGAAAGTAGTGCGTGATATTCCTACGCGCAAGAAAGTAGTGCGTGATATTCCTACGGGCAAGAAAGTAGTGTGTGATATTCCTACGCGCAAAAAAGTAGTGCGTGATATACCTATGCGCAAGAAAGTAGTGCGTGATATTCCTACGCGCAAGAAAGTAGTGTGTGATATTCATACGCACAAGAAAGTGGTGCGTGATATTCCTACGCGCAAGAAAGTAGTGCGTGATATTCCTACGCGCAAGAAAGTAGTGTGTGATATTCCTGCGCGCAAGAAAGTAGTGCGCGATATTCCTGCGCGCAAGAAAGTAGTGCGTGATATTCCTACACGCAAGAAAGTAGTGCGTGATATTCCTACGCGCAAGAAAGTAATGCGTGATATTCCTACGCGCAAAAAAGTAGTGCGTGATATTCCTACGCGCAAGAAAGTGCGCAAGAAAGTAGTCCGTGATATTCCTACGCGCAAGAAAGTAGTGCGTGAAATTCCTACGTGCAAGAAAGTAGTGTGTGATATTCCTACGCGCAAGAAAGTAGTGCGTGATATTCCTACGCGCAAAAAAGTAGTGCGTGATATACCTATGCGCAAGAAAGTAGTGCGTGATATTCCTACGCGCAAGAAAGTAGTGTGTGATATTCATACGCACAAGAAAGTGGTGCGTGATATTCCTACGCGCAAGAAAGTAGTGCGTGATATTCCTACGCGCAAGAAAGTAGTGTGTGATATTCCTGCGCGCAAGAAAGTAGTGTGTGATATTCATACGCACAAGAAAGTGGTGCGTGATATTCCTACGCGCAAAAAAGTAGTGCGTGATATTCCTACGCGCAAGAAAGTAGTGTGTGATATTCCTGCGCGCAAGAAAGTAGTGCGCGATATTCCTGCGCGCAAGAAAGTAGTGCGTGATATTCCTACACGCAAGAAAGTAGTGCGTGATATTCCTACGCGCAAGAAAGTAGTGCGTGATATTCCTACGGGCAAGAAAGTAGTGTGTGATATTCCTACGCGCAAAAAAGTAGTGCGTGATATACCTATGCGCAAGAAAGTAGTGCGTGATATTCCTACGCGCAAGAAAGTAGTGTGTGATATTCATACGCACAAGAAAGTGGTGCGTGATATTCCTACGCGCAAGAAAGTAGTGCGTGATATTCCTACGCGCAAGAAAGTAGTATGTGATATTCCTGCGCGCAAGAAAGTAGTGCGCGATATTCCTGCGCGCAAGAAAGTAGTGCGTGATATTCCTACACGCAAGAAAGTAGTGCGTGATATTCCTACGCGCAAGAAAGTAGTGCGTGATATTCCTACGGGCAAGAAAGTAGTGTGTGATATTCCTACGCGCAAAAAAGTAGTGCGTGATATACCTATGCGCAAGAAAGTAGTGCGTGATATTCCTACGCGCAAGAAAGTAGTGTGTGATATTCATACGCACAAGAAAGTGGTGCGTGATATTCCTACGCGCAAGAAAGTAGTGCGTGATATTCCTACGCGCAAGAAAGTAGTGTGTGATATTCCTGCGCGCAAGAAAGTAGTGCGCGATATTCCTGCGCGCAAGAAAGTAGTGCGTGATATTCCTACACGCAAGAAAGTAGTGCGTGATATTCCTACGCACAAGAAAGTAATGCGTGATATTCCTACGCGCAAAAAAGTAGTGCGTGATATTCCTACGCGCAAGAAAGTGCGCAAGAAAGTAGTCCGTGATATTCCTACGCGCAAGAAAGTAGTGCGTGAAATTCCTACGTGCAAGAAAGTAGTGTGTGATATTCCTACGCGCAAGAAAGTAGTGCGTGATATTCCTACGCTCAAGAAAGTAGTGAGTGATATTCCTACGAGCAAGAAAGTAGTGCGTGAAATTCCTACGCGCAAGAAAGTAGTGCGTGATATTCCTACGCGCAAGAAAGTAGTGCGTGATATTCCTACGCGCACGAAAGTAGTGCGTGATATTCCTACGCGCAAGAAAGTAGTGCGTGATATTCCTACGTGCAAGAAAGTAGTGCGTGAAATTCCTACGGGCAAGAAAGTAGTGCGTGATATTCCTACGCGCAAAAAAGTAGTGCGTGATATACCTACGCGCAAGAAAGTAGTGCGTGATATTCCTACGCGCAAGAAAGTAGTGAGTGATATTCCTACGGGCAAGAAAGTAGTGCGTGATATTCCTACGCGCAAAAAAGTAGTGCGTGATATACCTATGCGCAAGAAAGTAGTGCGTGATATTCCTACGCGCAAGAAAGTAGTGTGTGATATTCATACGCACAAGAAAGTGGTGCGTGATATTCCTACGCGCAAGAAAGTAGTGCGTGATATTCCTACGCGCAAGAAAGTAGTGTGTGATATTCCTGCACGCAAGAAAGTAGTGCGCGATATTCCTGCCCGCAAGAAAGTAGTGCGTGATATTCCTACACGCAAGAAAGAAGTGCGTGATATTCCTACGCGCAAGAAAGTAGTGCGTGATATTCCTACGGGCAAGAAAGTAGTGCGTGATATTCCTACGCGCAAAAAAGTAGTGCGTGATATACCTATGCGCAAGAAAGTAGTGCGTGATATTCCTACGCGCAAGAAAGAAGTGTGTGATATTCATACGCACAAGAAAGTGGTGCGTGATATTCCTACGCACAAGAAAGTAGTGCGTGATATTCCTACGCGCAAGAAAGTAGTGTGTGATATTCCTGCGCGCAAGAAAGTAGTGCGTGATATTCCTACACGCAAGAAAGTAGTGCGTGATATTCCTACGCGCAAGAAAGTAATGCGTGATATTCCTACGCGCAAAAAAGTAGTGCGTGATATTCCTACGCGCAAGAAAGTGCGCAAGAAAGTAGTCCGTGATATTCCTACGCGCAAGAAAGTAGTGCGTGAAATTCCTACGTGCAAGAAAGTAGTGCGTGATATTCCTACGCGCAAGAAAGTAGTGCGTGATATTCCTACGCTCAAGAAAGTAGTGAGTGATATTCCTACGAGCAAGAAAGTAGTGCGTGAAATTCCTACGCGCAAGAAAGTAGTGCGTGATATTCCTACGCGCAAGAAAGTAGTGCGTGATATTCCTACACGCACGAAAGTAGTGCGTGATATTCCTACGCGCAAGAAAGTAGTGCGTGATATACCTATGCGCAAGAAAGTAGTGCGTGATATTCCTACGCGCAAGAAAGTAGTGTGTGATATTCATACGCACAAGAAAGTGGTGCGTGATATTCCTACGCGCAAGAAAGTAGTGCGTGATATTCCTACGCGCAAGAAAGTAGTGTGTGATATTCCTGCGCGCAAGAAAGTAGTGCGCGATATTCCTGCGCGCAAGAAAGTAGTGCGTGATATTCCTACACGCAAGAAAGTAGTGCGTGATATTCCTACGCGCAAGAAAGTAGTGCGTGATATTCCTACGGGCAAGAAAGTAGTGCGTGATATTCCTACGCGCAAAAAAGTAGTGCGTGATATACCTATGCGCAAGAAAGTAGTGCGTGATATTCCTACGCGCAAGAAAGTAGTGTGTGATATTCATACGCACAAGAAAGTGGTGCGTGATATTCCTACGCGCAAGAAAGTAGTGCGTGATATTCCTACGCGCAAGAAAGTAGTGTGTGATATTCCTGCGCGCAAGAAAGTAGTGCGCGATATTCCTGCGCGCAAGAAAGTAGTGCGTGATATTCCTGCGCGCAAGAAAGTAGTGCGTGATATTCCTACGCGCAAGAAAGTAGTGCGTGATATACCTACGCGCAAGAAAGTAGTGCGTGATATTCCTACGCGCAAGAAAGTAGTGTGTGATATTCATACGCACAAGAAAGTAGTGCGTGATATTCCTACGCGCAAGAAAGTAGTGCGTGATATTCCTACGCGCAAGAAAGTAGTGCGTGATATTCCTGCGCGCAAGAAAGTAGTGCGCGATATTCCTGCGCGCAAAAAAGTAGTGCGTGATATTCCTACGGGCAAGAAAGTAGTGCGTGATATTCCTACGCGCAAAAAAGTAGTGCGTGATATACCTATGCGCAAGAAAGTAGTGCGTGATATTCCTACGCGCAAGAAAGTAGTGTGTGATATTCATACGCACAAGAAAGTGGTGCGTGATATTCCTACGCGCAAGAAAGTAGTGCGTGATATTCCTACGCGCAAGAAAGTAGTGTGTGATATTCCTGCGCGCAAGAAAGTAGTGCGCGATATTTCTGCGCGCAAGAAAGTAGTGCGTGATATTCCTACACGCAAGAAAGTAGTGCGTGATATTCCTACGCGCAAGAAAGTAATGCGTGATATTCCTACGCGCAAAAAAGTAGTGCGTGATATTCCTACGCGCAAGAAAGTGCGCAAGAAAGTAGTCCGTGATATTCCTACGCGCAAGAAAGTAGTGCGTGAAATTCCTACGTGCAAGAAAGTAGTGCGTGATATTCCTACGCGCAAGAAAGTAGTGCGTGATATTCCTACGCTCAAGAAAGTAGTGAGTGATATTCCTACGAGCAAGAAAGTAGTGCGTGAAATTCCTACGCGCAAGAAAGTAGTGCGTGATATTCCTACGCGCAAGAAAGTAGTGCGTGATATTCCTACACGCACGAAAGTAGTGCGTGATATTCCTACGGGCAAGAAAGTAGTGCGTGATATTCCTACGCGCAAAAAAGTAGTGCGTGACATACCTATGCGCAAGAAAGTAGTGCGTGATATTCCTACGCGCAAGAAAGTAGTGTGTGATATTCATACGCACAAGAAAGTGGTGCGTGATATTCCTACGCGCAAGAAAGTAGTGCGTGATATTCCTACGCGCAAGAAAGTAGTGTGTGATATTCCTGCGCGCAAGAAAGTAGTGCGCGATATTCCTGCGCGCAAGAAAGTAGTGCGTGATATTCCTACACGCAAGAAAGTAGTGCGTGATATTCCTACGCGCAAGAAAGTAGTGCGTGATATTCCTACGGGCAAGAAAGTAGTGTGTGATATTCCTACGCGCAAAAAAGTAGTGCGTGATATACCTATGCGCAAGAAAGTAGTGCGTGATATTCCTACGCGCAAGAAAGTAGTGTGTGATATTCATACGCACAAGAAAGTGGTGCGTGATATTCCTACGCGCAAGAAAGTAGTGCGTGATATTCCTACGCGCAAGAAAGTAGTGTGTGATATTCCTGCGCGCAAGAAAGTAGTGCGTGATATTCCTACGCGCAAAAAAGTAGTGCGTGATATACCTATGCGCAAGCAAGTAGTGCGTGATATTCCTACGCGCAAAAAAGTAGTGTGTGATATTCATACGCACATGAAAGTGGTGCGTGATATTCCTACGCGCAAGAAAGTAGTGCGTGATATTCCTACGCGCAAGAAAGTAGTGTGTGATATTCCTGCGCGCAAGAAAGTAGTGCGCGATATTTCTGCGCGCAAGAAAGTAGTGCGTGATATTCCTACACGCAAGAAAGTAGTGCGTGATATTCCTACGCGCAAGAAAGTAATGCGTGATATTCCTACGCGCAAAAAAGTAGTGCGTGATATTCCTACGCGCAAGAAAGTGCGCAAGAAAGTAGTCCGTGATATTCCTACGCGCAAGAAAGTAGTGCGTGAAATTCCTACGTGCAAGAAAGTAGTGCGTGATATTCCTACGCGCAAGAAAGTAGTGCGTGATATTCCTACGCTCAAGAAAGTAGTGAGTGATATTCCTACGAGCAAGAAAGTAGTGCGTGAAATTCCTACGCGCAAGAAAGTAGTGCGTGATATTCCTACGCGCAAGAAAGTAGTGCCTGATATTCCTACACGCACGAAAGTAGTGCGTGATATTCCTACGGGCAAGAAAGTAGTGCGTGATATTCCTACGCGCAAAAAAGTAGTGCGTGATATACCTATGCGCAAGAAAGTAGTGCGTGATATTCCTACGCGCAAGAAAGTAGTGTGTGATATTCATACGCACAAGAAAGTGGTGCGTGATATTCCTACGCGCAAGAAAGTAGTGCGTGATATTCCTACGCGAAAGAAAGTAGTGTGTGATATTCCTGCGCGCAAGAAAGTAGTGCGCGATATTCCTGCGCGCAAGAAAGTAGTGCGTGATATTCCTACACGCAAGAAAGTAGTGCGTGATATTCCTACGCGCAAGAAAGTAGTGCGTGATATTCCTACGGGCAAGAAAGTAGTGCGTGATATTCCTACTCGCAAAAAAGTAGTGCGTGATATACCTATGCGCAAGAAAGTAGTGCGTGATATTCCTACGCGCAAGAAAGTAGTGTGTGATATTCATACGCACAAGAAAGTGGTGCGTGATATTCCTACGCGCAAGAAAGTAGTGCGTGATATTCCTACGCGCAAGAAAGTAGTGTGTGATATTCCTGCGCGCAAGAAAGTAGTGCGTGATATTCCTACACGCAAGAAAGTAGTGCGTGATATTCCTACGCGCAAGAAAGTAATGCGTGATATTCCTACGCGCAAAAAAGTAGTGCGTGATATTCCTACGCGCAAGAAAGTGCGCAAGAAAGTAGTCCGTGATATTCCTACGCGCAAGAAAGTAGTGCGTGAAATTCCTACGTGCAAGAAAGTAGTGCGTGATATTCCTACGCGCAAAAAAGTAGTGCGTGATATTCCTACGCGCAAGAAAGTAGTGTGTGATATTCATACGCACAAGAAAGTGGTGCGTGATATTCCTACGCGCAAGAAAGTAGTGCGTGATATTCCTACGCGCAAGAAAGTAGTGTGTGATATTCCTGCGCGCAAGAAAGTAGTGCGTGATATTCCTACGCGCAAAAAAGTAGTGCGTGATATACCTATGCGCAAGCAAGTAGTGCGTGATATTCCTACGCGCAAAAAAGTAGTGTGTGATATTCATACGCACACGAAAGTGGTGCGTGATATTCCTACGCGCAAGAAAGTAGTGCGTGATATTCCTACGCGCAAGAAAGTAGTGTGTGATATTCCTGCGCGCAAGAAAGTAGTGCGCGATATTTCTGCGCGCAAGAAAGTAGTGCGTGATATTCCTACACGCAAGAAAGTAGTGCGTGATATTCCTACGCGCAAGAAAGTAATGCGTGATATTCCTACGCGCAAAAAAGTAGTGCGTGATATTCCTACGCGCAAGAAAGTGCGCAAGAAAGTAGTCCGTGATATTCCTACGCGCAAGAAAGTAGTGCGTGAAATTCCTACGTGCAAGAAAGTAGTGCGTGATATTCCTACGCGCAAGAAAGTAGTGCGTGATATTCCTACGCTCAAGAAAGTAGTGAGTGATATTCCTACGAGCAAGAAAGTAGTGCGTGAAATTCCTACGCGCAAGAAAGTAGTGCGTGATATTCCTACGCGCAAGAAAGTAGTGCCTGATATTCCTACACGCACGAAAGTAGTGCGTGATATTCCTACGGGCAAGAAAGTAGTGCGTGATATTCCTACGCGCAAAAAAGTAGTGCGTGATATACCTATGCGCAAGAAAGTAGTGCGTGATATTCCTACGCGCAAGAAAGTAGTGTGTGATATTCATACGCACAAGAAAGTGGTGCGTGATATTCCTACGCGCAAGAAAGTAGTGCGTGATATTCCTACGCGAAAGAAAGTAGTGTGTGATATTCCTGCGCGCAAGAAAGTAGTGCGCGATATTCCTGCGCGCAAGAAAGTAGTGCGTGATATTCCTACACGCAAGAAAGTAGTGCGTGATATTCCTACGCGCAAGAAAGTAGTGCGTGATATTCCTACGGGCAAGAAAGTAGTGCGTGATATTCCTACTCGCAAAAAAGTAGTGCGTGATATACCTATGCGCAAGAAAGTAGTGCGTGATATTCCTACGCGCAAGAAAGTAGTGTGTGATATTCATACGCACAAGAAAGTGGTGCGTGATATTCCTACGCGCAAGAAAGTAGTGCGTGATATTCCTACGCGCAAGAAAGTAGTGTGTGATATTCCTGCGCGCAAGAAAGTAGTGCGTGATATTCCTACACGCAAGAAAGTAGTGCGTGATATTCCTACGCGCAAGAAAGTAATGCGTGATATTCCTACGCGCAAAAAAGTAGTGCGTGATATTCCTACGCGCAAGAAAGTGCGCAAGAAAGTAGTCCGTGATATTCCTACGCGCAAGAAAGTAGTGCGTGAAATTCCTACGTGCAAGAAAGTAGTGCGTGATATTCCTACGCGCAAGAAAGTAGTGCGTGATATTCCTACGCTCAAGAAAGTAGTGAGTTATATTCCTACGAGCAAGAAAGTAGTGTGTGAAATTCCTACGCGCAAGAAAGTAGTGCGTGATATTCCTACGCGCAAGAAAGTAGTGCGTGATATTCCTACACGCACGAAAGTAGTGCGTGATGTTCCTACGCGCAAGAAAGTAGTGCGTGATATACCTATGCGCAAGAAAGTAGTGCGTGATATTCCTACGCGCAAGAAAGTAGTGTGTGATATTCATACGCACAAGAAAGTGGTGCGTGATATTCCTACGCGCAAGAAAGTAGTGTGTGATATTCCTGCGCGCAAGAAAGTAGTGCGCGATATTCCTGCGCGCAAGAAAGTAGTGCGTGATATTCCTACACGCAAGAAAGTAGTGCGTGATATTCCTACGCGCAAGAAAGTAGTGCGTGATATTCCTACGGGCAAGAAAGTAGTGCGTGATATTCCTACGCGCAAAAAAGTAGTGCGTGATATACCTATGCGCAAGAAAGTAGTGCGTGATATTCCTACGCGCAAGAAAGTAGTGTGTGATATTCATACGCGCAAGAAAGTAATGCGTGATATTCCTACACGCAAGAAAGTAGTGCGTGATATTCCTACGCGCAAGAAAGTAATGCGTGATATTCCTACGCGCAAAAAAGTAGTGCGTGATATTCCTACGCGCAAGAAAGTGCGCAAGAAAGTAGTCCGTGATATTCCTACGCGCAAGAAAGTAGTGCGTGAAATTCCTACGTGCAAGAAAGTAGTGCGTGATATTCCTACGCGCAAGAAAGTAGTGCGTGATATTCCTACGCTCAAGAAAGTAGTGAGTTATATTCCTACGAGCAAGAAAGTAGTGTGTGAAATTCCTACGCGCAAGAAAGTAGTGCGTGATATTCCTACGCGCAAGAAAGTAGTGCGTGATATTCCTACACGCACGAAAGTAGTGCGTGATGTTCCTACGCGCAAGAAAGTAGTGCGTGATATACCTATGCGCAAGAAAGTAGTGCGTGATATTCCTACGCGCAAGAAAGTAGTGTGTGATATTCATACGCACAAGAAAGTGGTGCGTGATATTCCTACGCGCAAGAAAGTAGTGTGTGATATTCCTGCGCGCAAGAAAGTAGTGCGCGATATTCCTGCGCGCAAGAAAGTAGTGCGTGATATTCCTACACGCAAGAAAGTAGTGCGTGATATTCCTACGCGCAAGAAAGTAGTGCGTGATATTCCTACGGGCAAGAAAGTAGTGCGTGATATTCCTACGCGCAAAAAAGTAGTGCGTGATATACCTATGCGCAAGAAAGTAGTGCGTGATATTCCTACGCGCAAGAAAGTAGTGTGTGATATTCATACGCACAAGAAAGTGGTGCGTGATATTCCTACGCGCAAGAAAGTAGTGCGTGATATTCCTACGCGCAAGAAAGTAGTGTGTGATATTCCTGCGCGCAAGAAAGTAGTGCGCGATATTCCTGCGCGCAAGAAAGTAGTGCGTGATATTCCTACACGCAAGAAAGTAGTGCGTGATATTCCTACGCGCAAGAAAGTAGTGCGTGATATACCTACGCGCAAGAAAGTAGTGCGTGATATTCCTACGCGCAAGAAAGTAGTGTGTGATATTCATACGCACAAGAAAGTAGTGCGTGATATTCCTACGCGCAAGAAAGTAGTGCGTGATATTCCTACGCGCAAGAAAGTAGTGCGTGATTTTCCTGCGCGCAAGAAAGTAGTGCGCAATATTCCTGCGCGCAAAAAAGTAGTGCATGATATTCCTACGGGCAAGAAAGTAGTGCGTGATATTCCTACGCGCAAAAAAGTAGTGCGTGATATACCTATGCGCAAGAAAGTAGTGCGTGATATTCCTACGCGCAAGAAAGTAGTGTGTGATATTCATACGCACAAGAAAGTGGTGCGTGATATTCCTACGCGCAAGAAAGTAGTGCGTGATATTCCTACGCGCAAGAAAGTAGTGTGTGATATTCCTGCGCGCAAGAAAGTAGTGCGCGATATTCCTGCGCGCAAGAAAGTAGTGCGTGATATTCCTACGCGCAAGAAAGTAGTGTGTGATATTCATACGCACAAGAAAGTGGTGCGTGATATTCCTACGCGCAAGAAAGTAGTGCGTGATATTCCTACGCGCAAGAAAGTAGTGTGTGATATTCCTGCGCGCAAGAAAGTAGTGCGCGATATTCCTGCGCGCAAGAAAGTAGTGCGTGATATTCCTACACGCAAGAAAGTAGTGCGTGATATTCCTACGCGCAAGAAAGTAATGCGTGATATTCCTATGCGCAAAAAGGTAGTGCGTGATATTCCTACGCGCAAGAAAGTGCGCAAGAAAGTAGTCCGTGATATTCCTACGCGCAAGAAAGTTGTGCGTGAAATTCCTACGTGCAAGAAAGTAGTGCGTGATATTCCTACGCGCAAGAAAGTAGTGCGTGATATTCCTACGCTCAAGAAAGTAGTGAGTGATATTCCTACGAGCAAGAAAGTAGTGCGTGAAATTCCTACGCGCAAGAAAGTAGTGCGTGATATTCCTACGCGCAAGAAAGTAGTGCGTGATATTCCTACACGCACGAAAGTAGTGCGTGATATTCCTACGCGCAAGAAAGTAGTGCGTGATATTCCTACGTGCAAGAAAGTAGTGCGTGAAATTCCTACGGGCAAGAAAGTAGTGCGTGATATTCCTACGCGCAAAAAAGTAGTGCGTGATATACCTACGCGCAAGAAAGTAGTGCGTGATATTCCTACGCGCAAAAAAGTAGTGAGTGATATTCCTACGGGCAAGAAAGTAGTGCGTGATATTCCTACGCGCAAAAAAGTAGTGCGTGATATACCTATGCGCAAGAAAGTAGTGCGTGATATTCCTACGCGCAAGAAAGTAGTGTGTGATATTCATACGCACAAGAAAGTGGTGCGTGATATTCCTACGCGCAAGAAAGTAGTGCGTGATATTCCTACGCGCAAGAAAGTAGTGTGTGATATTCCTGCGCGCAAGAAAGTAGTGTGTGATATTCATACGCACAAGAAAGTGGTGCGTGATATTCCTACGCGCAAAAAAGTAGTGCGTGATATTCCTACGCGCAAGAAAGTAGTGTGTGATATTCCTGCGCGCAAGAAAGTAGTGCGCGATATTCCTGCGCGCAAGAAAGTAGTGCGTGATATTCCTACACGCAAGAAAGTAGTGCGTGATATTCCTACGCGCAAGAAAGTAGTGCGTGATATTCCTACGGGCAAGAAAGTAGTGTGTGATATTCCTACGCGCAAAAAAGTAGTGCGTGATATACCTATGCGCAAGAAAGTAGTGCGTGATATTCCTACGCGCAAGAAAGTAGTGTGTGATATTCATACGCACAAGAAAGTGGTGCGTGATATTCCTACGCGCAAGAAAGTAGTGCGTGATATTCCTACGCGCAAGAAAGTAGTGTGTGATATTCCTGCGCGCAAGAAAGTAGTGCGCGATATTTCTGCGCGCAAGAAAGTAGTGCGTGATATTCCTACACGCAAGAAAGTAGTGCGTGATATTCCTACACGCAAGAAAGTAGTGCGTGATATTCCTACGGGCAAGAAAGTAGTGCGTGATATTCCTACGCGCAAAAAAGAAGTGCGTGATATACCTATGCGCAAGAAAGTAGTGCGTGATATTCCTACGCGCAAGAAAGTAGTGTGTGATATTCATACGCACAAGAAAGTGGTGCGTGATATTCCTACGCGCAAGAAAGTAGTGCGTGATATTCCTACGCGCAAGAAAGTAGTGTGTGATATTCCTGCGCGCAAGAAAGTAGTGCGCGATATTCCTGCGCGCAAGAAAGTAGTGCGTGATATTCCTACACGCAAGAAAGTAGTGCGTGATATTCCTACGCGCAAGAAAGTAGTGCGTGATATACCTACGCGCAAGAAAGTAGTGCGTGATATTCCTACGCGCAAGAAAGTAGTGTGTGATATTCATACGCACAAGAAAGTAGTGCGTGATATTCCTACGCGCAAGAAAGTAGTGCGTGATATTCCTACGCGCAAGAAAGTAGTGCGTGATATTCCTGCGCGCAAGAAAGTAGTGCGCGATATTCCTGCGCGCAAAAAAGTAGTGCGTGATATTCCTACGGGCAAGAAAGTAGTGCGTGATATTCCTACGCGCAAAAAAGTAGTGCGTGATATACCTATGCGCAAGAAAGTAGTGCGTGATATTCCTACGCGCAAGAAAGTAGTGTGTGATATTCATACGCACAAGAAAGTGGTGCGTGATAAAATCCTACGCGCAAGAAAGTAGTGCGTGATATTCCTACGCGCAAGAAAGTAGTGTGTGATATTCCTGCGCGCAAGAAAGTAGTGCGCGATATTTCTGCGCGCAAGAAAGTAGTGCGTGATATTCCTACACGCAAGAAAGTAGTGCGTGATATTCCTACGCGCAAGAAAGTAATGCGTGATATTCCTACGCGCAAAAAAGTAGTGCGTGATATTCCTACGCGCAAGAAAGTGCGCAAGAAAGTAGTCCGTGATATTCCTACGCGCAAGAAAGTAGTGCGTGAAATTCCTACGTGCAAGAAAGTAGTGCGTGATATTCCTACGCGCAAGAAAGTAGTGCGTGATATTCCTACGCTCAAGAAAGTAGTGAGTGATATTCCTACGAGCAAGAAAGTAGTGCGTGAAATTCCTACGCGCAAGAAAGTAGTGCGTGATATTCCTACGCGCAAGAAAGTAGTGCGTGATATTCCTACACGCACGAAAGTAGTGCGTGATATTCCTACGGGCAAGAAAGTAGTGCGTGATATTCCTACGCGCAAAAAAGTAGTGCGTGACATACCTATGCGCAAGAAAGTAGTGCGTGATATTCCTACGCGCAAGAAAGTAGTGTGTGATATTCATACGCACAAGAAAGTGGTGCGTGATATTCCTACGCGCAAGAAAGTAGTGCGTGATATTCCTACGCGCAAGAAAGTAGTGTGTGATATTCCTGCGCGCAAGAAAGTAGTGCGCGATATTCCTGCGCGCAAGAAAGTAGTGCGTGATATTCCTACACGCAAGAAAGTAGTGCGTGATATTCCTACGCGCAAGAAAGTAGTGCGTGATATTCCTACGGGCAAGAAAGTAGTGCGTGATATTCCTACGCGCAAAAAAGTAGTGCGTGATATACCTATGCGCAAGAAAGTAGTGCGTGATATTCCTACGCGCAAGAAAGTAGTGTGTGATATTCATACGCACAAGAAAGTGGTGCGTGATATTCCTACGCGCAAGAAAGTAGTGCGTGATATTCCTACGCGCAAGAAAGTAGTGTGTGATATTCCTGCGCGCAAGAAAGTAGTGCGTGATATTCCTACGCGCAAAAAAGTAGTGCGTGATATACCTATGCGCAAGAAAGTAGTGCGTGATATTCCTACGCGCAAGAAAGTAGTGTGTGATATTCATACGCACAAGAAAGTGGTGCGTGATATTCCTACGCGCAAGAAAGTAGTGCGTGATATTCCTACGCGCAAGAAAGTAGTGTGTGATATTCCTGCGCGCAAGAAAGTAGTGCGCGATATTTCTGCGCGCAAGAAAGTAGTGCGTGATATTCCTACACGCAAGAAAGTAGTGCGTGATATTCCTACGCGCAAGAAAGTAATGCGTGATATTCCTACGCGCAAAAAAGTAGTGCGTGATATTCCTACGCGCAAGAAAGTGCGCAAGAAAGTAGTCCGTGATATTCCTACGCGCAAGAAAGTAGTGCGTGAAATTCCTACGTGCAAGAAAGTAGTGCGTGATATTCCTACGCGCAAGAAAGTAGTGCGTGATATTCCTACGCTCAAGAAAGTAGTGAGTGATATTCCTACGAGCAAGAAAGTAGTGCGTGAAATTCCTACGCGCAAGAAAGTAGTGCGTGATATTCCTACGCGCAAGAAAGTAGTGCGTGATATTCCTACACGCACGAAAGTAGTGCGTGATATTCCTACGGGCAAGAAAGTAGTGCGTGATATTCCTACGCGCAAAAAAGTAGTGCGTGACATACCTATGCGCAAGAAAGTAGTGCGTGATATTCCTACGCGCAAGAAAGTAGTGTGTGATATTCATACGCACAAGAAAGTGGTGCGTGATATTCCTACGCGCAAGAAAGTAGTGCGTGATATTCCTACGCGCAAGAAAGTAGTGTGTGATATTCCTGCGCGCAAGAAAGTAGTGCGCGATATTCCTGCGCGCAAGAAAGTAGTGCGTGATATTCCTACACGCAAGAAAGTAGTGCGTGATATTCCTACGCGCAAGAAAGTAGTGCGTGATATTCCTACGGGCAAGAAAGTAGTGCGTGATATTCCTACGCGCAAAAAAGTAGTGCGTGATATACCTATGCGCAAGAAAGTAGTGCGTGATATTCCTACGCGCAAGAAAGTAGTGTGTGATATTCATACGCACAAGAAAGTGGTGCGTGATATTCCTACGCGCAAGAAAGTAGTGCGTGATATTCCTACGCGCAAGAAAGTAGTGTGTGATATTCCTGCGCGCAAGAAAGTAGTGCGTGATATTCCTACGCGCAAAAAAGTAGTGCGTGATATACCTATGCGCAAGCAAGTAGTGCGTGATATTCCTACGCGCAAAAAAGTAGTGTGTGATATTCATACGCACACGAAAGTGGTGCGTGATATTCCTAAGCGCAAGAAAGTAGTGCGTGATATTCCTACGCGCAAGAAAGTAGTGTGTGATATTCCTGCGCGCAAGAAAGTAGTGCGCGATATTTCTGCGCGCAAGAAAGTAGTGCGTGATATTCCTACACGCAAGAAAGTAGTGCGTGATATTCCTACGCGCAAGAAAGTAATGCGTGATATTCCTACGCGCAAAAAAGTAGTGCGTGATATTCCTACGCGCAAGAAAGTGCGCAAGAAAGTAGTCCGTGATATTCCTACGCGCAAGAAAGTAGTGCGTGAAATTCCTACGTGCAAGAAAGTAGTGCGTGATATTCCTACGCGCAAGAAAGTAGTGCGTGATATTCCTACGCTCAAGAAAGTAGTGAGTGATATTCCTACGAGCAAGAAAGTAGTGCGTGAAATTCCTACGCGCAAGAAAGTAGTGCGTGATATTCCTACGCGCAAGAAAGTAGTGCCTGATATTCCTACACGCACGAAAGTAGTGCGTGATATTCCTACGGGCAAGAAAGTAGTGCGTGATATTCCTACGCGCAAAAAAGTAGTGCGTGATATACCTATGCGCAAGAAAGTAGTGCGTGATATTCCTACGCGCAAGAAAGTAGTGTGTGATATTCATACGCACAAGAAAGTGGTGCGTGATATTCCTACGCGCAAGAAAGTAGTGCGTGATATTCCTACGCGCAAGAAAGTAGTGTGTGATATTCCTGCGCGCAAGAAAGTAGTGCGCGATATTCCTGCGCGCAAGAAAGTAGTGCGTGATATTCCTACACGCAAGAAAGTAGTGCGTGATATTCCTACGCGCAAGAAAGTAGTGCGTGATATTCCTACGGGCAAGAAAGTAGTGCGTGATATTCCTACGCGCAAAAAAGTAGTGCGTGATATACCTATGCGCAAGAAAGTAGTGCGTGATATTCCTACGCGCAAGAAAGTAGTGTGTGATATTCATACGCACAAGAAAGTGGTGCGTGATATTCCTACGCGCAAGAAAGTAGTGCGTGATATTCCTACGCGCAAGAAAGTAGTGTGTGATATTCCTGCGCGCAAGAAAGTAGTGCGTGATATTCCTACACGCAAGAAAGTAGTGCGTGATATTCCTACGCGCAAGAAAGTAATGCGTGATATTCCTACGCGCAAAAAAGTAGTGCGTGATATTCCTACGCGCAAGAAAGTGCGCAAGAAAGTAGTCCGTGATATTCCTACGCGCAAGAAAGTAGTGCGTGAAATTCCTACGTGCAAGAAAGTAGTGCGTGATATTCCTACGCGCAAGAAAGTAGTGCGTGATATTCCTACGCTCAAGAAAGTAGTGAGTTATATTCCTACGAGCAAGAAAGTAGTGTGTGAAATTCCTACGCGCAAGAAAGTAGTGCGTGATATTCCTACGCGCAAGAAAGTAGTGCGTGATATTCCTACACGCACGAAAGTAGTGCGTGATGTTCCTACGCGCAAGAAAGTAGTGCGTGATATACCTATGCGCAAGAAAGTAGTGCGTGATATTCCTACGCGCAAGAAAGTAGTGTGTGATATTCATACGCACAAGAAAGTGGTGCGTGATATTCCTACGCGCAAGAAAGTAGTGCGTGATATTCCTACGCGCAAGAAAGTAGTGTGTGATATTCCTGCGCGCAAGAAAGTAGTGCGCGATATTCCTGCGCGCAAGAAAGTAGTGCGTGATATTCCTACACGCAAGAAAGTAGTGCGTGATATTCCTACGCGCAAGAAAGTAGTGCGTGATATTCCTACGGGCAAGAAAGTAGTGCGTGATATTCCTACGCGCAAAAAAGTAGTGCGTGATATACCTATGCGCAAGAAAGTAGTGCGTGATATTCCTACGCGCAAGAAAGTAGTGTGTGATATTCATACGCACAAGAAAGTGGTGCGTGATATTCCTACGCGCAAGAAAGTAGTGCGTGATATTCCTACGCGCAAGAAAGTAGTGTGTGATATTCCTGCGCGCAAGAAAGTAGTGCGCGATATTCCTGCGCGCAAGAAAGTAGTGCGTGATATTCCTACACGCAAGAAAGTAGTGCGTGATATTCCTACGCGCAAGAAAGTAGTGCGTGATATACCTACGCGCAAGAAAGTAGTGCGTGATATTCCTACGCGCAAGAAAGTAGTGTGTGATATTCATACGCACAAGAAAGTAGTGCGTGATATTCCTACGCGCAAGAAAGTAGTGCGTGATATTCCTACGCGCAAGAAAGTAGTGCGTGATTTTCCTGCGCGCAAGAAAGTAGTGCGCGATATTCCTGCGCGCAAAAAAGTAGTGCATGATATTCCTACGGGCAAGAAAGTAGTGCGTGATATTCCTACGCGCAAAAAAGTAGTGCGTGATATACCTATGCGCAAGAAAGTAGTGCGTGATATTCCTACGCGCAAGAAAGTAGTGTGTGATATTCATACGCACAAGAAAGTGGTGCGTGATATTCCTACGCGCAAGAAAGTAGTGCGTGATATTCCTACGCGCAAGAAAGTAGTGTGTGATATTCCTGCGCGCAAGAAAGTAGTGCGCGATATTCCTGCGCGCAAGAAAGTAGTGCTTGATATTCCTACGCGCAAGAAAGTAGTGTGTGATATTCATACGCACAAGAAAGTGGTGCGTGATATTCCTACGCGCAAGAAAGTAGTGCGTGATATTCCTACGCGCAAGAAAGTAGTGTGTGATATTCCTGCGCGCAAGAAAGTAGTGCGCGATATTCCTGCGCGCAAGAAAGTAGTGCGTGATATTCCTACACGCAAGAAAGTAGTGCGTGATATTCCTACGCGCAAGAAAGTAATGCGTGATATTCCTACGCGCAAAAAGGTAGTGCGTGATATTCCTACGCGCAAGAAAGTGCGCAAGAAAGTAGTCCGTGATATTCCTACGCGCAAGAAAGTTGTGCGTGAAATTCCTACGTGCAAGAAAGTAGTGCGTGATATTCCTACGCGCAAGAAAGTAGTGCGTGATATTCCTACGCTCAAGAAAGTAGTGAGTGATATTCCTACGAGCAAGAAAGTAGTGCATGAAATTCCTACGCGCAAGAAAGTAGTGCGTGATATTCCTACGCGCAAGAAAGTAGTGCGTGATATTCCTACACGCACGAAAGTAGTGCGTGATATTCCTACGCGCAAGAAAGTAGTGCGTGATATTCCTACGTGCAAGAAAGTAGTGCGTGAAATTCCTACGGGCAAGAAAGTAGTGCGTGATATTCCTACGCGCAAAAAAGTAGTGCGTGATATACCTACGCGCAAGAAAGTAGTGCGTGATATTCCTACGCGCAAGAAAGTAGTGAGTGATATTCCTACGGGCAAGAAAGTAGTGCGTGATATTCCTACGCGCAAAAAAGTAGTGCGTGATATACCTATGCGCAAGAAAGTAGTGCGTGATATTCCTACGCGCAAGAAAGTAGTGTGTGATATTCATACGCACAAGAAAGTGGTGCGTGATATTCCTACGCGCAAGAAAGTAGTGCGTGATATTCCTACGCGCAAGAAAGTAGTGTGTGATATTCCTGCGCGCAAGAAAGTAGTGTGTGATATTCATACGCACAAGAAAGTGGTGCGTGATATTCCTACGCGCAAAAAAGTAGTGCGTGATATTCCTACGCGCAAGAAAGTAGTGTGTGATATTCCTGCGCGCAAGAAAGTAGTGCGCGATATTCCTGCGCGCAAGAAAGTAGTGCGTGATATTCCTACACGCAAGAAAGTAGTGCGTGATATTCCTACGCGCAAGAAAGTAGTGCGTGATATTCCTACGGGCAAGAAAGTAGTGTGTGATATTCCTACGCGCAAAAAAGTAGTGCGTGATATACCTATGCGCAAGAAAGTAGTGCGTGATATTCCTACGCGCAAGAAAGTAGTGTGTGATATTCATACGCACAAGAAAGTGGTGCGTGATATTCCTACGCGCAAGAAAGTAGTGCGTGATATTCCTACGCGCAAGAAAGTAGTGTGTGATATTCCTGCGCGCAAGAAAGTAGTGCGCGATATTCCTGCGCGCAAGAAAGTAGTGCGTGATATTCCTACACGCAAGAAAGTAGTGCGTGATATTCCTACGCGCAAGAAAGTAGTGCGTGATATTCCTACGGGCAAGAAAGTAGTGCGTGATATTCCTACGCGCAAAAAAGTAGTGCGTGATATACCTATGCGCAAGAAAGTAGTGCGTGATATTCCTACGCGCAAGAAAGTAGTGTGTGATATTCATACGCACAAGAAAGTGGTGCGTGATATTCCTACGCGCAAGAAAGTAGTGCGTGATATTCCTACGCGCAAGAAAGTAGTGTGTGATATTCCTGCGCGCAAGAAAGTAGTGCGCGATATTCCTGCGCGCAAGAAAGTAGTGCGTGATATTCCTACACGCAAGAAAGTAGTGCGTGATATTCCTACGCGCAAGAAAGTAGTGCGTGATATACCTACGCGCAAGAAAGTAGTGCGTGATATTCCTACGCGCAAGAAAGTAGTGTGTGATATTCATACGCACAAGAAAGTAGTGCGTGATATTCCTACGCGCAAGAAAGTAGTGCGTGATATTCCTACGCGCAAGAAAGTAGTGCGTGATATTCCTGCGCGCAAGAAAGTAGTGCGCGATATTCCTGCGCGCAAAAAAGTAGTGCGTGATATTCCTACGGGCAAGAAAGTAGTGCGTGATATTCCTACGCGCAAAAAAGTAGTGCGTGATATACCTATGCGCAAGAAAGTAGTGCGTGATATTCCTACGCGCAAGAAAGTAGTGTGTGATATTCATACGCACAAGAAAGTGGTGCGTGATATTCCTACGCGCAAGAAAGTAGTGCGTGATATTCCTACGCGCAAGAAAGTAGTGTGTGATATTCCTGCGCGCAAGAAAGTAGTGCGCGATATTTCTGCGCGCAAGAAAGTAGTGCGTGATATTCCTACACGCAAGAAAGTAGTGCGTGATATTCCTACGCGCAAGAAAGTAATGCGTGATATTCCTACGCGCAAAAAAGTAGTGCATGATATTCCTACGCGCAAGAAAGTGCGCAAGAAAGTAGTCCGTGATATTCCTACGCGCAAGAAAGTAGTGCGTGAAATTCCTACGTGCAAGAAAGTAGTGCGTGATATTCCTACGCGCAAGAAAGTAGTGCATGATATTCCTACGCTCAAGAAAGTAGTGAGTGATATTCCTACGAGCAAGAAAGTAGTGCGTGAAATTCCTACGCGCAAGAAAGTAGTGCGTGATATTCCTACGCGCAAGAAAGTAGTGCGTGATATTCCTACACGCACGAAAGTAGTGCGTGATATTCCTACGGGCAAGAAAGTAGTGCGTGATATTCCTACGCGCAAAAAAGTAGTGCGTGACATACCTATGCGCAAGAAAGTAGTGCGTGATATTCCTACGCGCAAGAAAGTAGTGTGTGATATTCATACGCACAAGAAAGTGGTGCGTGATATTCCTACGCGCAAGAAAGTAGTGCGTGATATTCCTACGCGCAAGAAAGTAGTGTGTGATATTCCTGCGCGCCAGAAAGTAGTGCGCGATATTCCTGCGCGCAAGAAAGTAGTGCGTGATATTCCTACACGCAAGAAAGTAGTGCGTGATATTCCTACGCGCAAGAAAGTAGTGCGTGATATTCTTACGGGCAAGAAAGTAGTGCGTGATATTCCTACGCGCAAAGAAGTAGTGCGTGATATACCAATGCGCAAGAAAGTAGTGCGTGATATTCCTACGCGCAAGAAAGTAGTGTGTGATATTCATACGCACAAGAAAGTGGTGCGTGATATTCCTACGCGCAAGAAAGTAGTGCGTGATATTCCTACGCGCAAGAAAGTAGTGTGTGATATTCCTGCGCGCAAGAAAGTAGTGCGTGATATTCCTACGCGCAAAAAAGTAGTGCGTGATATACCTATGCGCAAGAAAGTAGTGCGTGATATTCCTACGCGCAAGAAAGTAGTGTGTGATATTCATACGCACACGAAAGTGGTGCGTGATATTCCTACGCGCAAGAAAGTAGTGCGTGATATTCCTACGCGCAAGAAAGTAGTGTGTGATATTCCTGCGCGCAAGAAAGTAGTGCGCGATATTTCTGCGCGCAAGAAAGTAGTGCGTGATATTCCTACACGCAAGAAAGTAGTGCGTGATATTCCTACGCGCAAGAAAGTAATGCGTGATATTCCTACGCGCAAAAAAGTAGTGCGTGATATTCCTACGCGCAAGAAAGTGCGCAAGAAAGTAGTCCGTGATATTCCTACGCGCAAGAAAGTAGTGCGTGAAATTCCTACGTGCAAGAAAGTAGTGCGTGATATTCCTACGCGCAAGAAAGTAGTGCGTGATATTCCTACGCTCAAGAAAGTAGTGAGTGATATTCCTACGAGCAAGAAAGTAGTGCGTGAAATTCCTACGCGCAAGAAAGTAGTGCGTGATATTCCTACGCGCAAGAAAGTAGTGCGTGATATTCCTACACGCACGAAAGTAGTGCGTGATATTCCTACGGGCAAGAAAGTAGTGCGTGATATTCCTACGCGCAAAAAAGTAGTGCGTGATATACCTATGCGCAAGAAAGTAGTGCGTGATATTCCTACGCGCAAGAAAGTAGTGTGTGATATTCATACGCACAAGAAAGTGGTGCGTGATATTCCTACGCGCAAGAAAGTAGTGCGTGATATTCCTACGCGCAAGAAAGTAGTGTGTGATATTCCTGCGCGCAAGAAAGTAGTGCGCGATATTCCTGCGCGCAAGAAAGTAGTGCGTGATATTCCTACACGCAAGAAAGTAGTGCGTGATATTCCTACGCGCAAGAAAGTAGTGCGTGATATTCCTACGGGCAAGAAAGTAGTGCGTGATATTCCTACGCGCAAAAAAGTAGTGCGTGATACACCTATGCGCAAGAAAGTAGTGCGTGATATTCCTACGCGCAAGAAAGTAGTGTGTGATATTCATACGCACAAGAAAGTGGTGCGTGATATTCCTACGCGCAAGAAAGTAGTGCGTGATATTCCTACGCGCAAGAAAGTAGTGTGTGATATTCCTGCGCGCAAGAAAGTAGTGCGTGATATTCCTACACGCAAGAAAGTAGTGCGTGATATTCCTACGCGCAAGAAAGTAATGCGTGATATTCCTACGCGCAAAAAAGTAGTGCGTGATATTCCTACGCGCAAGAAAGTGCGCAAGAAAGTAGTCCGTGATATTCCTACGCGCAAGAAAGTAGTGCGTGAAATTCCTACGTGCAAGAAAGTAGTGCGTGATATTCCTACGCGCAAGAAAGTAGTGCGTGATATTCCTACGCTCAAGAAAGTAGTGAGTTATATTCCTACGAGCAAGAAAGTAGTGCGCGATATTCCTGCGCGCAAGAAAGTAGTGCGTGATATTCCTACACGCAAGAAAGTAGTGCGTGATATTCCTACGCGCAAGAAAGTAGTGCGTGATATACCTACGCGCAAGAAAGTAGTGCGTGATATTCCTACGCGCAAGAAAGTAGTGTGTGATATTCATACGCACAAGAAAGTAGTGCGTGATATTCCTACGCGCAAGAAAGTAGTGCGTGATATTCCTACGCGCAAGAAAGTAGTGCGTGATTTTCCTGCGCGCAAGAAAGTAGTGCGCGATATTCCTGCGCGCAAAAAAGTAGTGCATGATATTCCTACGGGCAAGAAAGTAGTGCGTGATATTCCTACGCGCAAAAAAGTAGTGCGTGATATACCTATGCGCAAGAAAGTAGTGCGTGATATTCCTACGCGCAAGAAAGTAGTGTGTGATATTCATACGCACAAGAAAGTGGTGCGTGATATTCCTACGCGCAAGAAAGTAGTGCGTGATATTCCTACGCGCAAGAAAGTAGTGTGTGATATTCCTGCGCGCAAGAAAGTAGTGCGCGATATTCCTGCGCGCAAGAAAGTAGTGCTTGATATTCCTACACGCAAGAAAGTAGTGCGTGATATTCCTACGCGCAAGAAAGTAGTGCGTGATATTCCTACGGGCAAGAAAGTAGTGCGTGATATTCCTACGCGCAAAAAAGTAGTGCGTGATATACCTATGCGCAAGAAAGTAGTGCGTGATATTCCTACGCGCAAGAAAGTAGTGTGTGATATTCATACGCACAAGAAAGTGGTGCGTGATATTCCTACGCGCAAGAAAGTAGTGCGTGATATTCCTACGCGCAAGAAAGTAGTGTGTGATATTCCTGCGCGCAAGAAAGTAGTGCGCGATATTCCTGCGCGCAAGAAAGTAGTGCGTGATATTCCTACATGCAAGAAAGTAGTGCGTGATATTCCTACGCGCAAGAAAGTAATGCGTGATATTCCTACGCGCAAAAAAGTAGTGCGTGATATTCCTACGCGCAAGAAAGTGCGCAAGAAAGTAGTCCGTGATATTCCTACGCGCAAGAAAGTTGTGCGTGAAATTCCTACGTGCAAGAAAGTAGTGCGTGATATTCCTACGCGCAAGAAAGTAGTGCGTGATATTCCTACGCTCAAGAAAGTAGTGAGTGATATTCCTACGAGCAAGAAAGTAGTGCGTGAAATTCCTACGCGCAAGAAAGTAGTGCGTGATATTCCTACGCGCAAGAAAGTAGTGCGTGATATTCCTACACGCACGAAAGTAGTGCGTGATATTCCTACGCGCAAAAAAGTAGTGCGTGATATTCCTACGTGCAAGAAAGTAGTGCGTGAAATTCCTACGGGCAAGAAAGTAGTGCGTGATATTCCTACGCGCAAGAAAGTAGTGCGTGATATTCCTACGCTCAAGAAAGTAGTGAGTGATATTCCTACGAGCTAGAAAGTAGTGCGTGAAATTCCTACGCGCAAGAAAGTAGTGCGTGATATTCCTACGCGCAAGAAAGTAGTGCGTGATATTCCTACACGCACGAAAGTAGTGCGTGATATTCCTACGGGCAAGAAAGTAGTGCGTGATATTCCTACGCGCAAAAAAGTAGTGCGTGATATACCTATGCGCAAGAAAGTAGTGCGTGATATTCCTACGCGCAAGAAAGTAGTGTGTGATATTCATACGCACAAGAAAGTGGTGCGTGATATTCCTACGCGCAAGAAAGTAGTGCGTGATATTCCTACGCGCAAGAAAGTAGTGTGTGATATTCCTGCGCGCAAGAAAGTAGTGCGCGATATTCCTGCGTGCAAGAAAGTAGTGCGTGATATTCCTACACGCAAGAAAGTAGTGCGTGATATTCCTACGCGCAAGAAAGTAGTGCGTGATATTCCTACGGGCAAGAAAGTAGTGCGTGATATTCCTACGCGCAAAAAAGTAGTGCGTGATACACCTATGCGCAAGAAAGTAGTGCGTGATATTCCTACGCGCAAGAAAGTAGTGTGTGATATTCATACGCACAAGAAAGTGGTGCGTGATATTCCTACGCGCAAGAAAGTAGTGCGTGATATTCCTACGCGCAAGAAAGTAGTGTGTGATATTCCTGCGCGCAAGAAAGTAGTGCGTGATATTCCTACACGCAAGAAAGTAGTGCGTGATATTCCTACGCGCAAGAAAGTAATGCGTGATATTCCTACGCGCAAAAAAGTAGTGCGTGATATTCCTACGCGCAAGAAAGTGCGCAAGAAAGTAGTCCGTGATATTCCTACGCGCAAGAAAGTAGTGCGTGAAATTCCTACGTGCAAGAAAGTAGTGCGTGATATTCCTACGCGCAAGAAAGTAGTGCGTGATATTCCTACGCTCAAGAAAGTAGTGAGTTATATTCCTACGAGCAAGAAAGTAGTGCGCGATATTCCTGCGCGCAAGAAAGTAGTGCGTGATATTCCTACACGCAAGAAAGTAGTGCGTGATATTCCTACGCGCAAGAAAGTAGTGCGTGATATACCTACGCGCAAGAAAGTAGTGCGTGATATTCCTACGCGCAAGAAAGTAGTGTGTGATATTCATACGCACAAGAAAGTAGTGCGTGATATTCCTACGCGCAAGAAAGTAGTGCGTGATATTCCTACGCGCAAGAAAGTAGTGCGTGATTTTCCTGCGCGCAAGAAAGTAGTGCGCGATATTCCTGCGCGCAAAAAAGTAGTGCATGATATTCCTACGGGCAAGAAAGTAGTGCGTGATATTCCTACGCGCAAAAAAGTAGTGCGTGATATACCTATGCGCAAGAAAGTAGTGCGTGATATTCCTACGCGCAAGAAAGTAGTGTGTGATATTCATACGCACAAGAAAGTGGTGCGTGATATTCCTACGCGCAAGAAAGTAGTGCGTGATATTCCTACGCGCAAGAAAGTAGTGTGTGATATTCCTGCGCGCAAGAAAGTAGTGCGCGATATTCCTGCGCGCAAGAAAGTAGTGCTTGATATTCCTACACGCAAGAAAGTAGTGCGTGATATTCCTACGCGCAAGAAAGTAGTGCGTGATATTCCTACGGGCAAGAAAGTAGTGCGTGATATTCCTACGCGCAAAAAAGTAGTGCGTGATATACCTATGCGCAAGAAAGTAGTGCGTGATATTCCTACGCGCAAGAAAGTAGTGTGTGATATTCATACGCACAAGAAAGTGGTGCGTGATATTCCTACGCGCAAGAAAGTAGTGCGTGATATTCCTACGCGCAAGAAAGTAGTGTGTGATATTCCTGCGCGCAAGAAAGTAGTGCGCGATATTCCTGCGCGCAAGAAAGTAGTGCGTGATATTCCTACATGCAAGAAAGTAGTGCGTGATATTCCTACGCGCAAGAAAGTAATGCGTGATATTCCTACGCGCAAAAAAGTAGTGCGTGATATTCCTACGCGCAAGAAAGTGCGCAAGAAAGTAGTCCGTGATATTCCTACGCGCAAGAAAGTTGTGCGTGAAATTCCTACGTGCAAGAAAGTAGTGCGTGATATTCCTACGCGCAAGAAAGTAGTGCGTGATATTCCTACGCTCAAGAAAGTAGTGAGTGATATTCCTACGAGCAAGAAAGTAGTGCGTGAAATTCCTACGCGCAAGAAAGTAGTGCGTGATATTCCTACGCGCAAGAAAGTAGTGCGTGATATTCCTACACGCACGAAAGTAGTGCGTGATATTCCTACGCGCAAAAAAGTAGTGCGTGATATTCCTACGTGCAAGAAAGTAGTGCGTGAAATTCCTACGGGCAAGAAAGTAGTGCGTGATATTCCTACGCGCAAAAAAGTAGTGCGTGATATACCTACGCGCAAGAAAGTAGTGCGTGATATTCCTACGCGCAAGAAAGTAGTGCGTGAAATTCCTACGTGCAAGAAAGTAGTGCGTGATATTCCTACGCGCAAGAAAGTAGTGCGTGATATTCCTACGCTCAAGAAAGTAGTGAGTTATATTCCTACGAGCAAGAAAGTAGTGCGCGATATTCCTGCGCGCAAGAAAGTAGTGCGTGATATTCCTACACGCAAGAAAGTAGTGCGTGATATTCCTACGCGCAAGAAAGTAGTGCGTGATATACCTACGCGCAAGAAAGTAGTGCGTGATATTCCTACGCGCAAGAAAGTAGTGTGTGATATTCATACGCACAAGAAAGTAGTGCGTGATATTCCTACGCGCAAGAAAGTAGTGCGTGATATTCCTACGCGCAAGAAAGTAGTGCGTGATTTTCCTGCGCGCAAGAAAGTAGTGCGCGATATTCCTGCGCGCAAAAAAGTAGTGCATGATATTCCTACGGGCAAGAAAGTAGTGCGTGATATTCCTACGCGCAAAAAAGTAGTGCGTGATATACCTATGCGCAAGAAAGTAGTGCGTGATATTCCTACGCGCAAGAAAGTAGTGTGTGATATTCATACGCACAAGAAAGTGGTGCGTGATATTCCTACGCGCAAGAAAGTAGTGCGTGATATTCCTACGCGCAAGAAAGTAGTGTGTGATATTCCTGCGCGCAAGAAAGTAGTGCGCGATATTCCTGCGCGCAAGAAAGTAGTGCTTGATATTCCTACACGCAAGAAAGTAGTGCGTGATATTCCTACGCGCAAGAAAGTAGTGCGTGATATTCCTACGGGCAAGAAAGTAGTGCGTGATATTCCTACGCGCAAAAAAGTAGTGCGTGATATACCTATGCGCAAGAAAGTAGTGCGTGATATTCCTACGCGCAAGAAAGTAGTGTGTGATATTCATACGCACAAGAAAGTGGTGCGTGATATTCCTACGCGCAAGAAAGTAGTGCGTGATATTCCTACGCGCAAGAAAGTAGTGTGTGATATTCCTGCGCGCAAGAAAGTAGTGCGCGATATTCCTGCGCGCAAGAAAGTAGTGCGTGATATTCCTACATGCAAGAAAGTAGTGCGTGATATTCCTACGCGCAAGAAAGTAATGCGTGATATTCCTACGCGCAAAAAAGTAGTGCGTGATATTCCTACGCGCAAGAAAGTGCGCAAGAAAGTAGTCCGTGATATTCCTACGCGCAAGAAAGTTGTGCGTGAAATTCCTACGTGCAAGAAAGTAGTGCGTGATATTCCTACGCGCAAGAAAGTAGTGCGTGATATTCCTACGCTCAAGAAAGTAGTGAGTGATATTCCTACGAGCAAGAAAGTAGTGCGTGAAATTCCTACGCGCAAGAAAGTAGTGCGTGATATTCCTACGCGCAAGAAAGTAGTGCGTGATATTCCTACACGCACGAAAGTAGTGCGTGATATTCCTACGCGCAAAAAAGTAGTGCGTGATATTCCTACGTGCAAGAAAGTAGTGCGTGAAATTCCTACGGGCAAGAAAGTAGTGCGTGATATTCCTACGCGCAAAAAAGTAGTGCGTGATATACCTACGCGCAAGAAAGTAGTGCGTGATATTCCTACGCGCAAGAAAGTAGTGAGTGATATTCCTACGGGCAAGAAAGTAGTGCGTGATATTCCTACGCGCAAAAAAGTAGTGCGTGATATACCTACGCGCAAGAAAGTAGTGCGTGATAGTCCTACGCGCAAGAAAGTAGTGTGTGATATTCATACGCACAAGAAAGTAGTGCGTGATATTCCTACGCGCAAGAAAGTAGTGCGTGATATTCCTACGCGCAAGAAAGTAGTGCGTGATATTCCTGCGCGCAAGAAAGTAGTGCGCGATATTTCTGCGCGCAAGAAAGTAGTGCGTGATATTCCTACACACAAGAAAGTATTGCGTGATATTCCTACGCGCAAGAAAGTAGTGCGTGATATTCATACGGGCAAGAAAGTAGTGCGTGATATTCCTACGCGCAAGAAAGTAGTGCGTGAAATTCCTACGGGCAAGAAAGTAGTGCGTGATATACCTAAGCGCAAGAAAGTAGTGCGTGATATTCCTACGCGCAAGAAAGTAGTGTGTGATATTCATACGCACAAGAAAGTAGTGCGTGATATTCCTACGCGCAAGAAAGTAGTGCGTGATATTCCTACGCGCAAGAAAGTAGTGTGTGATATTCCTGCGCGCAAGAAAGTAGTGCGCGATATTCCTGCGCGCAAGAAAGTAGTGCGTGATATTCCTACACGCAAGAAAGTAGTGCGTGATATTCCTACGCGCAAGAAAGTAGTGCATGATATTCCTCCGCGCAAGAAAGTAGTGCGTGATATTCCTACGCGCAAAAAAGTAGTGTGTGATATTCCTACGCGCAAGAAAGTGCGCAAGAAAGTAGTCCGTGATATTCCTACGCGCAAGAAAGTAGTGCGTGAAATTCCTACGTGCAAAAAAGTAGTGCGTGATATTCCTACGCGCAAGAAAGTAGTGCGTGATATTCCTACGCTCAAGAAAGTAGTGAGTGATATTCCTACGAGGAAGAAAGTAGTGCGTGAAATTCCTACGCGCAAGAAAGTAGTGCGTGATATTCCTACGCGCAAGAAAGTAGTGCGTGATATTCCTACACGCACGAAAGTAGTGCGTGATATTCCTACGCGCAAGAAAGTAGTACGTGATATTCCTACGCGCAAGAAAGTAGTGCGTGAAATTCCTACGGGCAAGAAAGTAGTGCGTGATATTCCTACGCGCAAAAAAGTAGTGCGTGATATACCTACGCGCAAGAAAGTAGTGCGTGATATTCCTACGCGCAAGAAAGTAGTGCGTGATATTCCTACGGGCAAGAAAGTAGTGCGTGATATTCCTACGCGCAAAAGAGTAGTGCGTGATATACCTACGCGCAAGAAAGTAGTGCGTGATATTCCTACGCGCAAGAAAGTAGTGTGTGATATTCATACGCACAAGAAAGTAGTGCGTGATTTTCCTACGCGCAAGAAAGTAGTGCGTGATATTCCTACGCGCAAGAAAGTAGTGCGTGATATTCCTGCGCGCAAGAAAGTAGTGCGCGATATTCCTGCGCGCAAAAAAGTAGTGCGTGATATTCCTACGGGCGAGAAAGTAGTGCGTGATATTCCTACGCGCAAAAAAGTAGTGCGTGATATACCTATGCGCAAGAAAGTAGTGCGTGATTTTTCTACGCGCAAGAAAGTAGTGTGTGATATTCATACGCACAAGAAAGTAGTGCGTGATATTCCCACGCGCAAGAAAGTAGTGCGTGATATTCCTACGCGCAAGAAAGTAGTGTGTGATATTCCTACGCGCAAAAGAGTAGTGCGTGATATTCCTACGCGCAAAAGAGTAGTGCGTGATATACCTACGCGCAAGAAAGTAGTGCGTGATATTCCTACGCGCAAGAAAGTAGTGTGTGATATTCATACGCACAAGAAAGTAGTGCGTGATTTTCCTACGCGCAAGAAAGTAGTGCGTGATATTCCTACGCGCAAGAAAGTAGTGCGTGATATTCCTGCGCGCAAGAAAGTAGTGCGCGATATTCCTGCGCGCAAAAAAGTAGTGCGTGATATTCCTACGGGCGAGAAAGTAGTGCGTGATATTCCTACGCGCAAAAAAGTAGTGCGTGATATACCTATGCGCAAGAAAGTAGTGCGTGATTTTCCTACGCGCAAGAAAGTAGTGTGTGATATTCATACGCACAAGAAAGTAGTGCGTGATATTCCCACGCGCAAGAAAGTAGTGCGTGATATTCCTACGCGCAAGAAAGTAGTGTGTGATATTCCTGCGCGCAAGAAAGTAGTGCGCGATATTCTTGCGCGCAAGAAAGTAGTGCGTGATATTCCTACACGCAAGAAAGTAGTGCGTGATATTCCTACGCGCAAGAAAGTAGTGCATGATATTCCTCTGCGCAAGAAAGTAGTGCGTGAAATTCCTACGCGCAAGAAAGTAGTGCGTGATATACCTACGCGCAAGAAAGTAGTGCGTGATATTCCTACGCACAAGAAAGTAGTGCGTGATATTCCTACGGGCAAGAAAGTAATGCGTGATATTCCTACGCGCAAAAAAGTAGTGCGATATATTCCTACGCGCAAGAAAGTGCACAAGAAAGTAGTCCGTGATATTCCTACGCGCAAGAAAGTAGTGCGTGAAATTCCTACGTGCAAGAAAGTAGTGCATGATATTCCTACGCGCAAGAAAGTAGTGCGTGATATTCCTACGCTCAAGAAAGTAGTGAGTGATATTCCTACGAGCAAGAAAGTAGTGCGTGAAATTCCTACGCGCAAGAAAGTAGTGCGTGATATTCCTACGCGCAAGAAAGTAGTGCGTGATATTCCTACACGCACGAAAGTAGTGCGTGATATTCCTACGCGCAAGAAAGTAGTGCGTGATATTCCTACATGCAAGAAAGTAGTGCGTGAAATTCCTACGGGCAAGAAAGTAGTGCGTGATATTCCTACGCGCAAAAAAGTAGTGCGTGATATACCTACGCGCAAGAAAGTAGTGCGTGATATTTCTACGCGCAAGAAAGTAGTGAGTGATATTCCTACGGGCAAGAAAGTAGTGCGTGATATTCCTACGCGCAAAAAAGTAGTGCGTGATATACCTACGCGCAAGAAAGTAGTGCGTGATATTCCTACGCGCAAGAAAGTAGTGTGTGATATTCATACGCACAAGAAAGTAGTGCGTGATATTCCTACGCGCAAGAAAGTAGTGCGTGATATTCCTACGCGCAAGAAAGTAGTGCGTGATATTCCTGCGCGCAAGAAAGTAGTGCGCGATATTCCTGCGCGCAAGAAAGTAGTGCGTGATATTCCTACACACAAGAAAGTAGTGCGTGATATTCCTACGCGCAAGAATTAGTGCATGATATTCCTCCGCGCAAGAAAGTAGTGCGTGAAATTCCTACGTGCAAGAAAGTAGCGCGTGATATTCCTACGCGCAAGAAAGTAGTGCTTGAAATTCCTACGCGCAAGAAAGTAGTGCGTGATATTCCTAGGCGCAAGAAAGTAGTGCGTGAAATTCCTACGCGCAAGAAAATAGTGCGTGATATTCCTACGCGCAAGAAAGTAGTGCGTGAAATTCCTACGCACAAGAAAGTAGTGCGTGATATTCCTACACGCAAGAAAGTAGTGCGTGATATTCCTACGCTCAAGAAAGTAGTGAGTGATATTCCTACGAGCAAGAAAGTAGTGCGTGATATTCCTACGCGCAAGAAAGTAGTGCGTAAAATTCCTACACGCAAGAAAGTAGTGTGTGATATTCCTACGCGCAAGAAAGTAGTGTGTGATATTCCTACGCACAAGAAAGTAGTGCGTGATATTCCTACGGGCAAGAAAGTAATGCGTGATATTCCTACGCGCAAAAAAGTAGTGCGATATATTCCTACGCGCAAGAAAGTGCACAAGAAAGTAGTCCGTGATATTCCTACGCGCAAGAAAGTAGTGCGTGAAATTCCTACGTGCAAGAAAGTAGTGCATGATATTCCTACGCGCAAGAAAGTAGTGCGTGATATTCCTACGCTCAAGAAAGTAGTGAGTGATATTCCTACGAGCAAGAAAGTAGTGCGTGAAATTCCTACGCGCAAGAAAGTAGTGCGTGATATTCCTACGCGCAAGAAAGTAGTGCGTGATATTCCTACACGCACGAAAGTAGTGCGTGATATTCCTACGCGCAAGAAAGTAGTGCGTGATATTCCTAAATGCAAGAAAGTAGTGCGTGAAATTCCTACGGGCAAGAAAGTAGTGCGTGATATTCCTACGCGCTAAAAAGTAGTGCGTGATATACCTACGCGCAAGAAAGTAGTGCGTGATATTCCTACGCGCAAGAAAGTAGTGAGTGATATTCCTACGGGCAAGAAAGTAGTGCGTGATATTCCTACGCGCAAAAAAGTAGTGCGTGATATACCTACGCGCAAGAAAGTAGTGCGTGATATTCCTACGCGCAAGAAAGTAGTGTGTGATATTCATACGCACAAGAAAGTAGTGCGTGATATTCCTACGCGCAAGAAAGTAGTGCGTGATATTCCTACGCGCAAGAAAGTAGTGCGTGATATTCCTGCGCGCAAGAAAGTAGTGCGCGATATTCCTGCGCGCAAGAAAGTAGTGCGTGATATTCCTACACACAAGAAAGAAGTGCGTGATATTCCTACGCGCAAGAATTAGTGCATGATATTCCTTCGCGCAAGAAAGTAGTGCGTGAAATTCCTACGTGCAAGAAAGTAGCGCGTGATATTCCTACGCGCAAGAAAGTAGTGCTTGAAATTCCTACGCGCAAGAAAGTAGTGCGTGATATTCCTAGGCGCAAGAAAGTAGTGCGTGAAATTCCTACGCGCAAGAAAATAGTGCGTGATATTCCTACGCGCAAGAAAGTAGTGCGTGAAATTCCTACGCACAAGAAAGTAGTGCGTGATATTCCTACACGCAAGAAAGTAGTGCGTGATATTCCTACGCTCAAGAAAGTAGTGAGTGATATTCCTACGAGCAAGAAAGTAGTGCGTGATATTCCTACGCGCAAGAAAGTAGTGCGTAAAATTCCTACACGCAAGAAAGTAGTGTGTGATATTCCTACGCGCAAGAAAGTAGTGTGTGATATTCCTACGCGCAAGAAAGTAGTGCGTGAAATTCCTACGCGCAAGAAAGTAGTGCGTGATATTCCTACGCGCAAGAAAATAGTGTGTGATATTCCTACGCGCAAAAAAGTAGTGCGTGATATTCCTATGCGCAAGAAAATGCGCAAGAAAGTTGTCTGTGATATTCCTACGCGCAAGAAAGTTGTCTGTGATATTCCTACGCGCAAGAAAGTAGTGCGTGATATTCCTACGTGCAAGAAAGTAGTGCGTGATATTCCTACGCGCAAAAAAATAGTGTGTGATATTCCTACGCGCAAAAAAGTAGTGCGTGAAATTCCTACGCGCAAGAAAGTAGTGCGTGATATTCCTACGCGCAAGAAAGTAGTGCGTGATATACCTACGCGCAAGAAAGTAGTGCGTGATATTCCTACGCGCAAGAAAGTAGTGCGTGATATTCCTACGGGCAAGAAAGTAATGCGTGATATTCCTACGCGCAAAAAAGTAGTGCGTGATATTCCTACGCGCAAGAAAGTGCGCAGGAAAGTAGTCCGTGATATTCCTACGCGCAAGAAAGTAGTGCGTGAAATTCCTACGTGCAAAAAAGTAGTGCGTGATATACCTACGCGCAAGAAAGTAGTGCGTGATATTCCTACGCTCAAGAAAGTAGTGCGTGATATTCCTACGGGCAAGAAAGTAGTGCGCGATATTCCTGCGCGCAAGAAAGTAGTGCGTGATATTCCTACACGCAAGAAAGTAGTGCGTGATATTCCTACGCGCAAGAAAGTAGTGCATGATATTCCTCTGCGCAAGAAAGTAGTGTGTGAAATTCCTACGCGCAAGAAAGTAGTGCGTGATATTCCTACGCACAAGAAAGTAGTGCGTGATATTCCTACGGGCAAGAAAGTAATGCGTGATATTCCTACGCGCAAAAAAGTAGTGCGATATATTCCTACGCGCAAGAAAGTGCACAAGAAAGTAGTCCGTGATATTCCTACGCGCAAGAAAGTAGTGCGTGAAATTCCTACGTGCAAGAAAGTAGTGCATGATATTCCTACGCGCAAGAAAGTAGTGCGTGATATTCCTACGCTCAAGAAAGTAGTGAGTGATATTCCTACGAGCAAGAAAGTAGTGCGTGAAATTCCTACGCGCAAGAAAGTAGTGCGTGATATTCCTACGCGCAAGAAAGTAGTGCGTGATATTCCTACACGCACGAAAGTAGTGCGTGATATTCCTACGCGCAAGAAAGTAGTGCGTGATATTCCTACATGCAAGAAAGTAGTGCGTGAAATTCCTACGGGCAAGAAAGTAGTGCGTGATATTCCTACGCGCAAAAAAGTAGTGCGTGATATACCTACGCGCAAGAAAGTAGTGCGTGATATTTCTACGCGCAAGAAAGTAGTGAGTGATATTCCTACGGGCAAGAAAGTAGTGCGTGATATTCCTACGCGCAAAAAAGTAGTGCGTGATATACCTACGCGCAAGAAAGTAGTGCGTGATATTCCTACGCGCAAGAAAGTAGTGTGTGATATTCATACGCACAAGAAAGTAGTGCGTGATATTCCTACGCGCAAGAAAGTAGTGCGTGATATTCCTACGCGCAAGAAAGTAGTGCGTGATATTCCTGCGCGCAAGAAAGTAGTGCGCGATATTCCTGCGCGCAAGAAAGTAGTGCGTGATATTCCTACACACAAGAAAGTAGTGCGTGATATTCCTACGCGCAAGAATTAGTGCATGATATTCCTCCGCGCAAGAAAGTAGTGCGTGAAATTCCTACGTGCAAGAAAGTAGCGCGTGATATTCCTACGCGCAAGAAAGTAGTGCTTGAAATTCCTACGCGCAAGAAAGTAGTGCGTGATATTCCTAGGCGCAAGAAAGTAGTGCGTGAAATTCCTACGCGCAAGAAAATAGTGCGTGATATTCCTACGCGCAAGAAAGTAGTGCGTGAAATTCCTACGCACAAGAAAGTAGTGCGTGATATTCCTACACGCAAGAAAGTAGTGCGTAATATTCCTACGCTCAAGAAAGTAGTGAGTGATATTCCTACGAGCAAGAAAGTAGTGCGTGATATTCCTACGCGCAAGAAAGTAGTGCGTAAAATTCCTACACGCAAGAAAGTAGTGTGTGATATTCCTACGCGCAAGAAAGTAGTGTGTGATATTCCTACGCACAAGAAAGTAGTGCGTGATATTCCTACGGGCAAGAAAGTAATGCGTGATATTCCTACGCGCAAAAAAGTAGTGCGATATATTCCTACGCGCAATAAAGTGCACAAGAAAGTAGTCCGTGATATTCCTACGCGCAAGAAAGTAGTGCGTGAAATTCCTACGTGCGAGAAAGTAGTGCATGATATTCCTACGCGCAAGAAAGTAGTGCGTGATATTCCTACGCTCAAGAAAGTAGTGAGTGATATTCCTACGAGCAAGAAAGTAGTGCGTGAAATTCCTACGCGCAAGAAAGTAGTGCGTGATATTCCTACGCGCAAGAAAGTAGTGCGTGATATTCCTACACGCACGAAAGTAGTGCGTGATATTCCTACGCGCAAGAAAGTAGTGCGTGATATTCCTAAATGCAAGAAAGTAGTGCGTGAAATTCCTACGGGCAAGAAAGTAGTGCGTGATATTCCTACGCGCAAAAAAGTAGTGCGTGATATACCTACGCGCAAGAAAGTAGTGCGTGATATTCCTACGCGCAAGAAAGTAGTGAGTGATATTCCTACGGGCAAGAAAGTAGTGCGTGATATTCCTACGCGCAAAAAAGTAGTGCGTGATATACCTACGCGCAAGAAAGTAGTGCGTGATATTCCTACGCGCAAGAAAGTAGTGTGTGATATTCATACGCACAAGAAAGTAGTGCGTGATATTCGTACGCGCAAGAAAGTAGTGCGTGATATTCCTACGCGCAAGAAAGTAGTGCGTGATATTCCTGCGCGCAAGAAAGTAGTGAGCGATATTCCTGCGCGCAAGAAAGTAGTGCGTGATATTCCTACACACAAGAAAGTAGTGCGTGATATTCCTACGCGCAAGAATTAGTGCATGATATTCCTCCGCGCAAGAAAGTAGTGCGTGAAATTCCTACGTGCAAGAAAGTAGCGCGTGATATTCCTACGCGCAAGAAAGTAGTGCTTGAAATTCCTACGCGCAAGAAAGTAGTGCGTGATATTCCTAGGCGCAAGAAAGTAGTGCGTGAAATTCCTACGCGCAAGAAAATAGTGCGTGATATTCCTACGCGCAAGAAAGTAGTGCGTGAAATTCCTACGCACAAGAAAGTAGTGCGTGATATTCCTACACGCAAGAAAGTAGTGCGTGATATTCCTACGCTCAAGAAAGTAGTGAGTGATATTCCTACGAGCAAGAAAGTAGTGCGTGATATTCCTACGCGCAAGAAAGTAGTGCGTAAAATTCCTACACGCAAGAAAGTAGTGTGTGATATTCCTACGCGCAAGAAAGTAGTGTGTGATATTCCTACGCGCAAGAAAGTAGTGCGTGAAATTCCTACGCGCAAGAAAGTAGTGCGTGATATTCCTACGCGCAAGAAAATAGTGTGTGATATTCCTACGCGCAAAAAAGTAGTGCGTGATATTCCTACGCGCAAAAAAGTGCGCAAGAAAGTAGTCCGTGATATTTCTACGTGCAAGAAAGTAGTGCGTGATATTCCTACGCGTAAAAAAGTAGTGCGTGATATTCCTATGCGCAAGAAAATGCGCAAGAAAGTTGTCTGTGATATTCCTACGCGCAAGAAAGTTGTCTGTGATATTCCTACGCGCAAGAAAGTAGTGCGTGATATTCCTACGTGCAAGAAAGTAGTGCGTGATATTCCTACGCGCAAAAAAATAGTGTGTGATATTCCTACGCGCAAAAAAGTAGTGCGTGAAATTCCTACGCGCAAGAAAGTAGTGCGTGATATTCCTACGCGCAAGAAAGTAGTGCGTGATATACCTACGCGCAAGAAAGTAGTGCGTGATATTCCTACGCGCAAGAAAGTAGTGCGTGATATTCCTACGGGCAAGAAAGTAATGCGTGATATTCCTACGCGCAAAAAAGTAGTGCGTGATATTCCTACGCGCAAGAAAGTGCGCAGGAAAGTAGTCCGTGATATTCCTACGCGCAAGAAAGTAGTGCGTGAAATTCCTACGTGCAAAAAAGTAGTGCGTGATATACCTACGCGCAAGAAAGTAGTGCGTGATATTCCTACGCTCAAGAAAGTAGTGCGTGATATTCCTACGGGCAAGAAAGTAGTGTGCGATATTCCTGCGCGCAAGAAAGTAGTGCGTGATATTCCTACACGCAAGAAAGTAGTGCGTGATATTCCTACGCGCAAGAAAGTAGTGCATGATATTCCTCTGCGCAAGAAAGTAGTGTGTGAAATTCCTACGCGCAAGAAAGTAGTGCGTGATATACCTACGCGCAAGAAAGTAGTGCGTGATATTCCTACGCACAAGAAAGTAGTGCGTGATATTCCTACGGGCAAGAAAGTATTGCGTGATATTCCTACGCGCAAAAAAGTAGTGCGATATATTCCTACGCGCAAGAAAGTGCGCAAGAAAGTAGTCCGTGATATTCCTACGCGCAAGAAAGTAGTGCGTGAAATTCCTACGTGCAAGAAAGTAGTGCATGATATTCCTACGCGCAAGAAAGTAGTGCGTGATATTCCTACGCTCAAGAAAGTAGTGAGCGATATTCCTATGAGCAAGAAAGTAGTGCGTGAAATTCCTACGCGCAAGAAAGTAGTGCATGATATTTCTACGCGCAAGAAAGTAGTGCGTGATATTCCTACACGCACGAAAGTAGTGCGTGATATTCCTACGCGCAAGAAAGTAGTGCGTGATATTCCTACATGCAAGAAAGTAGTGCGTGAAATTCCTACGGGCAAGAAAGTAGTGCGTGATATTCCTACGCGCAAAAAAGTAGTGCGTGATATACCTACGCGCAAGAAAGTAGTGCGTGATATTCCTACGCGCAAGAAAGTAGTGAGTGATATTCCTACGGGCAAGAAAGTAGTGCGTGATATTCCTACACGCAAAAAAGTAGTGCGTGATATACCTACGCGCAAGAAAGTAGTGCGTGATATTCCTACGCGCAAGAAAGTAGTGTGTGATATTCATACGCACAAGAAAGTAGTGCGTGATATTCCTACGCGCAAGAAAGTAGTGTGTGATATTCCTACGCGCAAGAAAGTAGTGCGTGATATTCCTGCGCGCAAGAAAGTAGTGCGCGATATTCCTGCCGTCAAGAAAGTAGTGCGTGATATTCCTACACACAAGAAAGTAGTGCGTGATATTCCTACGCGCAAGAATTAGTGCATGATATTCCTCCGCGCAAGAAAGTAGTGCGTGAAATTCCTACGTGCAAGAAAGTAGCGCGTGATATTCCTACGCGCAAGAAAGTAGTGCTTGAAATTCCTACGCGCAAGAAAGTAGTGCGTGATATTCCTAGGCGCAAGAAAGTAATGCGTGAAATTCCTACGCGCAAAAAAATAGTGCGTGATATTCTTACGCGCAAGAAAGTAGTGCGTGAAATTCCTACGCACAAGAAAGTAGTGCGTGATATTCCTACACGCAAGAAAGTAGTGCGTGATATTCCTACGCTCAAGAAAGTAGTGAGTGATATTCCTACGAGCAAGAAAGTAGTGCGTGATATTCCTACGCGCAAGAAAGTAGTGCGTAAAATTCCTACACGCAAGAAAGTAGTGTGTGATATTCCTACGCGCAAGAAAGTAGTGTGTGATATTCCTACGCGCAAGAAAGTAGTGCGTGAAATTCCTACGCGCAAGAAAGTAGTGCGTGATATTCCTACGCGCAAGAAAATAGTGTGTGATATTCCTACGCGCAAAAAAGTAGTGCGTGATATTCCTACGCGCAAAAAAGTGCGCAAGAAAGTAGTCCGTGATATTCCTACGTGCAAGAAAGTGGTGCGTGATATTCCTACGCGCAAAAAAGTAGTGCGTGATATTCCTACGCGCAAAAAAATAGTGTGTGATATTCCTACGCGCAAAAAAGTAGTGCGTGAAATTCCTACGCGCAAGAAAGTAGTGCGTGATATTCCAACGCGCAAGAAAGTAGTGTATGATATTTTTCGCGCAAGAAAGTAGTGCGTGAAATTCCTACGCGCAAGAAAGTAGTGCGTGATATACCTACGCGCAAGAAGGTAGTGCGTGATATTCCTACGCGCAAGAAAGTAGTGCGTGATATTCCTACGGGCAAGAAAGTAATGCGTGATATTCCTACGCGCAAAAAAGTAGTGCGTGATATTCCTACGCGCAAGAAAGTGCGCAAGAAAGTAGTCCGTGATATTCCTACGCGCAAGAAAGTAGTGCGTGAAATTCCTACGTGCAAAAAAGTAGTGCGTGATATTCCTACGCTTAAGAAAGTAGTGCGTGATATTCCTACGCTCAAGAAAGTAGTGCGTGATATTCCTACGGGCAAGAAAGTAGTGCGCGATATTCCTGCGCGCAAGAAAGTAGTGCGTGATATTCCTACACGCAAGAAAGTAGTGCGTGATATTCCTACGCGCAAGAAAGTAGTGCATGATATTCCTCCGCGCAAGAAAGTAGTGCGTGAAATTCCTACGCGCAAGAAAGTAGTGCGTGATATACCTACGCGCAAGAAAGTAGTGCGTGATATTCCTACGCGCAAGAAAGTAGTGCGTGATATTCCTACGGGCAAGAAAGTAATGCGTGATATTCCTACGCGCAAAAAAGTAGTGCGTGATATTCCTACGCGCAAGAAAGTGCGCAAGAAAGTAGTCCGTGATATTCCTACGCGCAAGAAAGTAGTGCGTGAAATTCCTACGTGCAAAAAAGTAGTGCGTGATATTCCTACGCGCAAGAAAGTAGTGCGTGATATTCCTACGCTCAAGAAAGTAGTGAGTGATATTCCTACGAGCAAGAAAGTAGTGCGTGAAATTCCTACGCGCAAGAAAGTAGTGCGTGATATTCCTACGCGCAAGAAAGTAGTGCGTGATATTCCTACACGCACGAAAGTAGTGCGTGATATTCCTACGCGCAAGAAAGTAGTACGTGATATTCCTACGCGCAAGAAAGTAGTGCGTGAAATTCCTACGGGCAAGAAAGTAGTGCGTGATATTCCTACGCGCAAAAAAGTAGTGCGTGATATACCTACGCGCAAGAAAGTAGTGCGTGATATTCCTACGCGCAAGAAAGTAGTGCGTGATATTCCTACGGGCAAGAAAGTAGTGCGTGATATTCCTACGCGCAAAAAAGTAGTGCGTGATATACCTACGCGCAAGAAAGTAGTGCGTGATATTCCTACGCGCAAGAAAGTAGTGTGTGATATTCATACGCACAAGAAAGTAGTGCGTGATTTTCCTACGCGCAAGAAAGTAGTGCGTGACATTCCTACGCGCAAGAAAGTAGTGCGTGATATTCCTGCGCGCAAGAAAGTAGTGCGCGATATTCCTGCGCGCAAAAAAGTAGTGCGTGATATTCCTACGGGCAAGAAAGTAGTGCGTGATATTCCTACGCGCAAAAAAGTAGTGCGTGATATACCTATGCGCAAGAAAGTAGTGCGTGATATTCCTACGCGCAAGAAAGTAGTGTGTGATATTCATACGCACAAGAAAGTAGTGCGTGATATTCCTATGCGCAAGAAAGTAGTGCGTGATATTCCTACGCGCAAGAAAGTAGTGTGTGATATTCCTGCGCGCAAGAAAGTAGTGCGCGATATTCCTGCGCGCAAGAAAGTAGTGCGTGATATTCCTACGGGCAAGAAAGTAGTGCGTGATATACCTACGCGCAAGAAAGTAGTGCGTGATATTCCTACGCGCAAGAAAGTAGTGCGTGATATTCCTACGGGCAAGAAAGTAATGCGTGATATTCCTACGCGCAAAAAAGTAGTGCGTGATATTCCTACGCGCAAGAAAGTGCGCAAGAAAGTAGTCCGTGATATTCCTAAGCGCAAAAAAGTAGTGCGTGAAATTCCTACGTGCAAGAAAGTAGTGCGTGATATTCCTACGCGCAAGAAAGTAGTGCGTGATATTCCTACGCTCAAGAAAGTAGTGAGTGATATTCCTACGAGCAAGAAAGTAGTGCGTGAAATTCCTACGCGCAAGAAAGTAGTGCGTGATATTCCTACGCGCAAGAAAGTAGTGCGTGATATTCCTACACGCACGAAAGTAGTGCGTGATATTCCTACGCGCAAGAAAGTAGTGCGTGATATTCCTACGTGCAAGAAAGTAGTGCGTGAAATTCCTACGGGCAAGAAAGTAGTGCGTGATATTCCTACGCGCAAAAAAGTAGTGCGTGATATACCTACGCGCAAGAAAGTAGTGCGTGATATTCCTACGCGCAAGAAAGTAGTGAGTGATATTCCTACGGGCAAGAAAGTAGTGCGTGATATTCCTACGCGCAAAAAAGTAGTGCGTAATATACCTACGCGCAAGAAAGTAGTGCGTGATATTCCTACGCGCAAGAAAGTAGTGTGTGATATTCATACGCACTAGAAAGTAGTGGGTGATATTCCTACGCGCAAGAAAGTAGTGCGTGATATTTCTACGCGCTAGAAAGTAGTGCGTGATATTCCTGCGCGCAAGAAAGTAGTGCGCAATATTCCTGCGCGCAAGAAAGTAGTGCGTGATATTCCTACACACAAGAAAGTAGTGCGTGATATTCCTCCGCGCAAGAAAGTAGTGCATGATATTCCTCCGCGCAAGAAAGTAGTGCGTGAAATTCCTACGCGCAAGAAAGTAGCGCGTGATATTTCTACGCGCAAGAAAGTAGTGCTTGAAATTCCTACGCGCAAGAAAGTAGTGCGTGATATTCCTACGCGCAAGAAAGTAGTGCGTGATATTCCTACGGGCAAGAAAGTAATGCGTGATATTCCTACGCGCAAAAAAGTAGTGCGTGATATTCCTACGCGCAAGAAAGTGCGCAAGAAAGTGGTCCGTGATATTCCTACGCGCAAGAAAGTAGTGCGTGAAATTCCTACGTGCAAAAAAGTAGTGCGTGATATTCCTACGCGCAAGAAAGTAGTGCGTGATATTCCTACGCTCAAGAAAGTAGTGAGTGATATTCCTACGAGCAAGAAAGTAGTGCGTGAAATTCCTACGCGCAAGAAAGTAGTGCGTGATATTCCTACGCGCAAGAAAGTAGTGCGTGATATTCCTACACGCACGAAAGTAGTGCGTGATATTCCTACGCGCAAGAAAGTAGTACGTGATATTCCTACGTGCAAGAAAGTAGTGCGTGAAATTCCTACGGGCAAGAAAGTAGTGCGTGATATTCCTACGCGCAAAAAAGTAGTGCGTGATATACCTACGCGCAAGAAAGTAGTGCGTGATATTCCTACGCGCAAGAAAGTAGTGCGTGATATTCCTACGGGCAAGAAAGTAGTGCGTGATATTCCTACGCGCAAAAAAGTAGTGCGTGATATACCTACGCGCAAGAAAGTAGTGCGTGATATTCCTACGCGCAAGAAAGTAGTGTGTGATATTCATACGCACAAGAAAGTAGTGCGTGATTTTCCTACGCGCAAGAAAGTAGTGCGTGACATTCCTACGCGCAAGAAAGTAGTGCGTGATATTCCTGCGCGCAAGAAAGTAGTGCGCGATATTCCTGCGCGCAAAAAAGTAGTGCGTGATATTCCTACGGGCAAGAAAGTAGTGCGTGATATTCCTACGCGCAAAAAAGTAGTGCGTGATATACCTATGCGCAAGAAAGTAGTGCGTGATATTCCTACGCGCAAGAAAGTAGTGTGTGATATTCATACGCACAAGAAAGTAGTGCGTGATATTCCTATGCGCAAGAAAGTAGTGCGTGATATTCCTACGCGCAAGAAAGTAGTGTGTGATATTCCTGCGCGCAAGAAAGTAGTGCGCGATATTCCTGCGCGCAAGAAAGTAGTGCGTGATATTCCTACGGGCAAGAAAGTAGTGCGTGATATACCTACGCGCAAGAAAGTAGTGCGTGATATTCCTACGCGCAAGAAAGTAGTGCGTGATATTCCTACGGGCAAGAAAGTAATGCGTGATATTCCTACGCGCAAAAAAGTAGTGCGTGATATTCCTACGCGCAAGAAAGTGCGCAAGAAAGTAGTCCGTGATATTCCTAAGCGCAAAAAAGTAGTGCGTGAAATTCCTACGTGCAAGAAAGTAGTGCGTGATATTCCTACGCGCAAGAAAGTAGTGCGTGATATTCCTACGCTCAAGAAAGTAGTGAGTGATATTCCTACGAGCAAGAAAGTAGTGCGTGAAATTCCTACGCGCAAGAAAGTAGTGCGTGATATTCCTACGCGCAAGAAAGTAGTGCGTGATATTCCTACACGCACGAAAGTAGTGCGTGATATTCCTACGCGCAAGAAAGTAGTGCGTGATATTCCTACGTGCAAGAAAGTAGTGCGTGAAATTCCTACGGGCAAGAAAGTAGTGCGTGATATTCCTACGCGCAAAAAAGTAGTGCGTGATATACCTACGCGCAAGAAAGTAGTGCGTGATATTCCTACGCGCAAGAAAGTAATGAGTGATATTCCTACGGGCAAGAAAGTAGTGCGTGATATTCCTACGCGCAAAAAAGTAGTGCGTAATATACCTACGCGCAAGAAAGTAGTGCGTGATATTCCTACGCGCAAGAAAGTAGTGTGTGATATTCATACGCACAAGAAAGTAGTGCGTGATATTCCTACGCGCAAGAAAGTAGTGCGTGATATTTCTACGCGCTAGAAAGTAGTGCGTGATATTCCTGCGCGCAAGAAAGTAGTGCGCAATATTCCTGCGCGCAAGAAAGTAGTGCGTGATATTCCTACACACAAGAAAGTAGTGCGTGATATTCCTCCGCGCAAGAAAGTAGTGCATGATATTCCTCCGCGCAAGAAAGTAGTGCGTGAAATTCCTACGCGCAAGAAAGTAGCGCGTGATATTTCTACGCGCAAGAAAGTAGTGCTTGAAATTCCTACGCGCAAGAAAGTAGTGCGTGATATTCCTAGGCGCAAGAAAGTAGTGGGTGAAATTCCTACGCGCAAAAAAATAGTGCGTGATATTCCTACGCGCAAGAAAGTAGTGCGTGAAATTCCTACGCACAAGAAACTAGTGCGTGATATTCCTACACGCAAGAAAGTAGTGCGTGATATTCCTACGCTCAAGAAAGTAGTGAGTGATATTCCTACGAGCAAGAAAGTAGTGCGTGATATTCCTACGCGCAAGAAAGTAGTGCGTGAAATTCCTACACGCAAGAAAGTAGTGTGTGATATTCCTACGCGCAAGAAAGTAGTATGTGATATTCCTACGCGCAAGAAAGTAGTGCGTGAAATTCCTACGCGCATGAAAGTAGTGCGTGATATTCCTACGCGCAAGAAAATAGTGTGTGATATTCCTACGCGCAAAAAAGTAGTGCGTGATATTCCTACGCGCAAAAAAGTGCGCAAGAAAGTAGTCCGTGATATTCCTACGTGCAAGAAAGTAGTGCGTGATATTCCTACGCGCAAAAAAGTAGTGCATGATATTCCTATGCGCAAGAAAATGCGCAAGAAAGTTGTCTGTGATATTCCTACGCGCAAGAAAGTTGTCTGTGATATTCCTACGCGCAAGAAAGTAGTGCGTGATATTCCTGCGCGCAAGAAAGTAGTGTGCGATATTCCTGCGCGCAAAAAAGTAGTGCGTGATATTCCTACGGGCAAGAAAGTAGTGCGTGATATTCCTACGCGCAAAAAAGTAGTGCGTGATATACCTATGCGCAAGAAAGTAGTGCGTGATATTCCTACGCGCAAGAAAGTAGTGTGTGATATTCCTGCGCGCAAGAAAGTAGTGCGCGATATTCCTGCGCGCAAGAAAGTAGTGCGTGATATTCCTACACGCAAGAAAGTAGTGCGTGATATTCCTACGCGCAAGAAAGTAGTGCATGATATTCCTCCGCGCAAGAAAGTAGTGCGTGAAATTCCTACGCGCAAGAAAGTAGTGCGTGATATACCTACGCGCAAGAAAGTAGTGCGTGATATTCCTACGCGCAAGAAAGTAGTGCGTGATATTCCTACGGGCAAGAAAGTAATGCGTGATATTCCTACGCGCAAAAAAGTAGTGCGTGATATTCCTACGCGCAAGAAAGTGCGCAAGAAAGTAGTCCGTGATATTCCTACGCGCAAGAAAGTAGTGCATGAAATTCCTACGTGCAAGAAAGTAGTGCGTGATATTCCTACGCACAAGAAAGTAGTGCGTGATATTCCTACGCTCAAGAAAGTAGTGAGTGATATTCCTACGAGCAAGAAAGTAGTGCGTGAAATTCCTACGCGCAAGAAAGTAGTGCGTGATATTCCTACGCGCAAGAAAGTAGTGCGTGATATTCCTACACGCACGAAAGTAGTGCGTGATATTCCTACGCGCAAGAAAGTAGTGCGTGATATTCCTACGTGCAAGAAAGTAGTGCGTGAAATTCCTACGCACAAGAAAGTAGTGCGTGATATTCCTACACGCAAGAAAGTAGTGTGTGATATTCCTACGCTCAAGAAAGTAGTGAGTGATATTCCTACGAGCAAGAAAGTAGTGTGTGATATTCCTACGCGCAAGAAAGTAGTGCGTAAAATTCCTACACGCAAGAAAGTAGTGTGTGATATTCCTACGCGCAAGAAAGTAGTGTGTGATATTCCTACGCGCAAGAAAGTAGTGCGTGAAATTCCTACGCGCAAGAAAGTAGTGCGTGATATTCCTACGCGCAAGAAAATAGTGTGTGATATTCCTACGCGCAAAAAAGTAGTGCGTGATATTCCTACGCGCAAAAAAGTGCGCAAGAAAGTAGTCCGTGATATTCCTACGTGCAAGAAAGTAGTGCGTGATATTCCTACGCGCAAAAACGTAGTGCGTGATATTCCTATGCGCAAGAAAATGCGCAAGAAAGTTGTCTGTGATATTCCTACGCGCAAGAAAGTTGTCTGTGATATTCCTACGCGCAAGAAAGTAGTGCGTGATATTCCTACGTGCAAGAAAGTAGTGCGTGATATTCCTACGCGCAAAAAAAAAAGTGTGTGATATTCCTACGCGCAAAAAAGTAGTGCGTGAAATTCCTACGCGCAAGAAAGTAGTGCCTGATATTCCTACGCGCAAGAAAGTAGTGCGTGATAATCCTACGCGCAAGAAAGTAGTGCGTGATATTCCTACGCGCAAGTAAGTAGTGCGTGAAATTTCTACGCGCAAGAAAGTAGTGCGTGATATTCCTACGCGCAAGAAAGTAGTGCGTGATATTCCTAGGCGCAAGAAAGTAGTGCGTGAAATTCCTACGCGCAAAAAAGTAGTGCGTGATATTCCTACGCGCAAGAAAGTAGTGCGTGATATACCTACGCGCAAGAAAGTAGTGCGTGATATTCCTACGCGCAAGAAAGTATTGTGTGATATTCATACGCACAAGAAAGTAGTGCGTGATATTCCTACGCACAAGAAAGTAGTGCGTGATATTCATACGCGCAAGAAAGTAGTGCGTGATATTCCTACGCGCAAGAAAGTAGTGCGTGATATTCCTGCGCGCAAGAAAGTAGTGCGTGATATTCCTGCGCGCAAGAAAGTAGTACATGATATTCCTCCGCGCAAGAAAGTAGTGCGTGAAATTCCTACGCGCAAGAAAGTAGTGCGTGATATTCCTACGCGCAAGAAAGTAGTGCTTGATATTCCTACGCGCAAGAAAGTAGTGCGTGATATTCCTACGCGCAAGAAAGTAGTGCGTGATAATCCTACGCGCAAGAAAGTAGTGCGTGATATTCCTACGCGCAAGTAAGTAGTGCGTGAAATTTCTACGCGCAAGAAAGTAGTGCGTGGAATTCCTACGCGCAAGAAAGTAGTGCGTGATATTCCTACGCGCAAGAAAGTAGTGCGTGATATTCCTAGGCGCAAGAAAGTAGTGCGTGAAATTCCTACGCGCAAAAAAGTAGTGCGTAATATTCCTACGCGCAAGAAAGTAGTGCGTGATATACCTACGCGCAAGAAAGTAGTGCGTGATATTCCTACGAGCAAGAAAGTATTGTGTGATATTCATACGCACAAGAAAGTAGTGCGTGATATTCCTACGCACAAGAAAGTAGTGCGTGATATTCATACGCGCAAGAAAGTAGTGCGTGATATTCCTACGCGCAAGAAAGTAGTGCGTGATATTCCTGCGCGCAAGAAAGTAGTGCGTGATATTCCTGCGCGCAAGAAAGTAGTACATGATATTCCTCCGCGCAAGAAAGTAGTGCGTGAAATTCCTACGCGCAAGAAAGTAGTGCGTGATATTCCTACGCGCAAGAAAGTAGTGGGTGATACTCCTACGGGCAAGAAAGTAGTGCGTGATATTCCTACGCGCAAAAAAGTAGTGCGTGATATACCTACGCGCAAGAAAGTAGTGCGTGATATTCCTACGCGCAAGAAAATAGAGGGTGATATTCATACGCACAAGAAAGTAGTGCGTGATATTCCTACGCGCAAGAAAGTAGTGCGTGAAATTCCTACCCGCAAGAAAGTAGTGCGTGATATTCCTGCGCACAAGAAAGTAGTGCGTGATATTCCTACGCGCAAGAAAGTAGTGAGTGAAATTCCTACGAGCAAGAAAGTAGTGCGTGATACTCCTACGCGCAAGGAAGTAGTGCGTGATATTCCTACGCGCAAAAAAGTAGTGCGAGATATTCCTACGCGAAAGAAAGTAGTGAGTGATATTCCTACGCAAAAGAAAGTAGTGCGTGAAATTCCTACGCGCAAGAAAGTAGTGCTTGATATTCCTACGCGCAAGAAAGTAGTGCGTGATATTCCTACGCGCAAGAAAGTAGTGCGTGATATTCCTACGCGCAAGAAAGTAGTGCGTGATATTCCTACTGGCAAGAAAGTAGTGCGTGATATTCCTACGCGCAAAAAAGTAGTGAGTGAAATTCCTACGAGCAAGAAAGTAGTGCGTGATACTCCTACGCGCAAGGAAGTAGTACGTGATATTCCTACGCGCAAAAAAGTAGTGCGTGATATTCCTACGCGAAAGAAAGTAGTGAGTGATATTCCTACGCAAAAGAAAGTAGTGCGTGAAATTCCTACGCGCAAGAAAGTAGTGAGTGATATTCCTACGCGCAAGAAAGTAGAGCGTGATATTCCTACGCGCAAGAAAGTAGTGAGTGATATTCCTACGCGAAAGAAAGTAGTGCGTGAAATTCCAACACGCAAGAAAGTAGTGCGTGATATTCCTACACGCAAGAAAGTAGTGTGTGATATTCCTACACGCACGAAAGTAGTGTGTGATATTCCTACGCGCAAGAAAGTAGTGCATGATATTCCTACGCGCAAGAAAGTAGTGCGTGAAATTCCTACGCGCAAAAAAGTAGTGCGTGATATACCTACGCGCAAGAAAGTGGTGCGTGATATTCCTACGCGCAAGAAAGTAGTGTGTGATATTCATACGCACAAGAAAGTAGTGCGTGATATTCCTACGCGCAAGAAAGTAGTGTGTGATATTCATACGCACAAGAAAGTAGTGCGTGATATTCCTACGCGCAAGAAAGTAGTGCGTGATATTCCTACGCGCAAGAAAGTAGTGAGTGAAATTCCTACGCGCAAGAAAGTAGTCCGTGATATTCCTACGCGCAAGAAAGTAGTGCGTGAAATTCCTACGTGCAAGAAAGTAGTGCGTGATATTCCTACGCGCAAGAAAGTAGTGCGTGATATTCCTACGCTCAAGAAAGTAGTGAGTGATATTCCTACGAGCAAGAAAGTAGTGCGTGAAATTCCTACGCGAAAGAAAGTAGTGCGTGATATTCCTACGCGCAAGAAAGTAGTGCGTGATATTCCTACACGCACGAAAGTAGTGCGTGATATTCCTACGCGCAAGAAAGTAGTGCGTGATATTCCTACGTGCAAGTAAGTAGTGCGTGAAATTTCTACGCGCAAGAAAGTAGTGCGTGGAATTCCTACGCGCAAGAAAGTAGTGCGTGATATTCCTACGCGCAAGAAAGTAGTGCGTGATATTCCTAGGCGCAAGAAAGTAGTGCGTGAAATTCCTACGCGCAAAAAAGTAGTGCGTAATATTCCTACGCGCAAGAAAGTAGTGCGTGATATACCTACGCGCAAGAAAGTAGTGCGTGATATTCCTACGAGCAAGAAAGTATTGTGTGATATTCATACGCACAAGAAAGTAGTGCGTGATATTCCTACGCACAAGAAAGTAGTGCGTGATATTCATACGCGCAAGAAAGTAGTGCGTGATATTCCTACGCGCAAGAAAGTAGTGCGTGATATTCCTGCGCGCAAGAAAGTAGTGCGTGATATTCCTGCGCGCAAGAAAGTAGTACATGATATTCCTCCGCGCAAGAAAGTAGTGCGTGAAATTCCTACGCGCAAGAAAGTAGTGCGTGATATTCCTACGCGCAAGAAAGTAGTGGGTGATACTCCTACGGGCAAGAAAGTAGTGCGTGATATTCCTACGCGCAAAAAAGTAGTGCGTGATATACCTACGCGCAAGAAAGTAGTGCGTGATATTCCTACGCGCAAGAAAATAGAGGGTGATATTCATACGCACAAGAAAGTAGTGCGTGATATTCCTACGCGCAAGAAAGTAGTGCGTGAAATTCCTACCCGCAAGAAAGTAGTGCGTGATATTCCTGCGCACAAGAAAGTAGTGCGTGATATTCCTACGCGCAAGAAAGTAGTGAGTGAAATTCCTACGAGCAAGAAAGTAGTGCGTGATACTCCTACGCGCAAGGAAGTAGTGCGTGATATTCCTACGCGCAAAAAAGTAGTGCGAGATATTCCTACGCGAAAGAAAGTAGTGAGTGATATTCCTACGCAAAAGAAAGTAGTGCGTGAAATTCCTACGCGCAAGAAAGTAGTGCTTGATATTCCTACGCGCAAGAAAGTAGTGCGTGATATTCCTACGCGCAAGAAAGTAGTGCGTGATATTCCTACGCGCAAGAAAGTAGTGCGTGATATTCCTACTGGCAAGAAAGTAGTGCGTGATATTCCTACGCGCAAAAAAGTAGTGAGTGAAATTCCTACGAGCAAGAAAGTAGTGCGTGATACTCCTACGCGCAAGGAAGTAGTACGTGATATTCCTACGCGCAAAAAAGTAGTGCGTGATATTCCTACGCGAAAGAAAGTAGTGAGTGATATTCCTACGCAAAAGAAAGTAGTGCGTGAAATTCCTACGCGCAAGAAAGTAGTGAGTGATATTCCTACGCGCAAGAAAGTAGAGCGTGATATTCCTACGCGCAAGAAAGTAGTGAGTGATATTCCTACGCGAAAGAAAGTAGTGCGTGAAATTCCTACGCGCAAGAAAGTAGTGCGTGATATTCCTACACGCAAGAAAGTAGTGTGTGATATTCCTACACGCACGAAAGTAGTGTGTGATATTCCTACGCGCAAGAAAGTAGTGCATGATATTCCTACGCACAAGAAAGTAGTGCGTGAAATTCCTACGCGCAAAAAAGTAGTGCGTGATATACCTACGCGCAAGAAAGTGGTGCGTGATATTCCTACGCGCAAGAAAGTAGTGTGTGATATTCATACGCACAAGAAAGTAGTGCGTGATATTCCTACGCGCAAGAAAGTAGTGTGTGATATTCATACGCACAAGAAAGTAGTGCGTGATATTCCTACGCGCAAGAAAGTAGTGCGTGATATTCCTACGCGCAAGAAAGTAGTGAGTGAAATTCCTACGCGCAAGAAAGTAGTCCGTGATATTCCTACGCGCAAGAAAGTAGTGCGTGAAATTCCTACGTGCAAGAAAGTAGTGCGTGATATTCCTACGCGCAAGAAAGTAGTGCGTGATATTCCTACGCTCAAGAAAGTAGTGAGTGATATTCCTATGAGCAAGAAAGTAGTGCGTGAAATTCCTACGCGAAAGAAAGTAGTGCGTGATATTCCTACGCGCAAGAAAGTAGTGCGTGATATTCCTACACGCACGAAAGTAGTGCGTGATATTCCTACGCGCAAGAAAGTAGTGCGTGATATTCCTACGTGCAAGAAAGTAGTGCGTGAAATTCCTACGGGCAAGAAAGTAGTGCGTGATATTCCTACGCGCAAAAAAGTAGTGCGTGATATACCTACGCGCAAGAAAGTAGTGCGTGATATTCCTACGCGCAAGAAAGTAGTGAGTGATATTCCTACGGGCAAGAAAGTAGTGCGTGATATTCCTACGCGCAAAAAAGTAGTGCGTGATATACCTACGCGCAAGAAAGTAGTTCGTGATATTCCTACGCGCAAGAAAGTAGTGTGTGATATTCATACGCACAAGAAAGTAGTGCGTGATATTCCTACGCGCAAGAAAGTAGTGCGTGATATTTCTACGCGCAAGAAAGTAGTGCGTGATATTCCTGCGCGCAAGAAAGTAGTGCGCGATATTCCTGCGCGCAAGAAAGTAGTGCGTGATATTCCTACACACAAGAAAGTAGTGCGTGATATTCCTCCGCGCAAGAAAGTAGTGCATGATATTCCTCCGCGCCAGAAAGTAGTGCGTGAAATTCCTACGCGCAAGAAAGTAGCGCGTGATATTCCTACGCGCAAGAAAGTAGTGCTTGAAATTCCTACGCGCAAGAAAGTAGTGCGTGATATTCCTAGGCGCAAGAAAGTAGTGCGTGAAATTCCTACGCGCAAAAAAATAGTGCGTGATATTCCTACGCGCAAGAAAGTAGTGCGTGAAATTCCTACGCACAAGAAACTAGTGCGTGATATTCCTACACACAAGAAAGTAGTGCGTGATATTCCTACGCTCAAGAAAGTAGTGAGTGATATTCCTACGAGCAAGAAAGTAGTGCGTGATATTCCTACGCGCAAGAAAGTAGTGCGTGAAATTCCTACACGCAAGAAAGTAGTGTGTGATATTCCTACGCGCAAGAAAGTAGTGTGTGATATTCCTACGCGAAGAAAGTAGTGCGTGAAATTCCTACGCGCAAGAAAGTAGTGCGTGATATTCCTACGCGCAAGAAAATAGTGTGTGATATTCCTACGCGCAAAAAAGTAGTGCGTGATATTCCTACACGCAAAAAAGTGCGCAAGAAAGTAGTCCGTGATATTCCTACGTGCAAGAAAGTAGTGCGTGATATTCCTACGCGCAAAAAAGTAGTGCATGATATTCCTATGCGCAAGAAAATGCGCAAGAAAGTTGTCTGTGATATTCCTACGCGCAAGAAAGTTGTCTGTGATATTCCTACGCGCAAGAAAGTAGTGCGTGATATTCCTGCGCGCAAGAAAGTAGTGCGCGATATTCCTGCGCGCAAAAAAGTTGTGCGTGATATTCCTACGGGCAAGAAAGTAGTGCGTGATATTCCTACGCGCAAAAAAGTAGTGCGTGATATACCTATGCGCAAGAAAGTAGTGCGTGATATTCCTACGCGCAAGAAAGTAGTGCGTGAAATTCCTACGCGCAAGAAAGTAGTGCGTGATATTCCTACGCGCAAGAAAATAGTGTGTGATATTCCTACGCGCAAAAAAGTAGTGCGTGATATTCCTACGCGCAAAAAAGTGCGCAAGAAAGTAGTCCGTGAATTTCCTACGTGCAAGAAAGTAGTGCGTGATATTCCTACGCGCAAAAAAGTAGTGCATGATATTCCTATGCGCAAGAAAATGCGCAAGAAAGTTGTCTGTGATATTCCTACGCGCAAGAAAGTTGTCTGTGATATTCCTACGCGCAAGAAAGTAGTGCGTGATATTCCTGCGCGCAAGAAAGTTGTGCGCGATATTCCTGCGCGCAAAAAAGTAGTGCGTGATATTCCTACGGGCAAGAAAGTAGTGCGTGATATTCCTACGCGCAAAAAAGTAGTGCGTGATATACCTATGCGCAAGAAAGTAGTGCGTGATATTCCTACGGGCAAGAAAGTAGTGCGTGATATTCCTACGCGCAAGAAAGTAGTGTGTGATATTCCTGCGCGCAAGAAAGTAGTGCGCGATATTCCTGCGCGCAAGAAAGTAGTGCGTGATATCCCTACGCGCAAGAAAGTAGTGCATGATATTCCTCCGCGCAAGAAAGTAGTGCGTGAAATTCCTACGCGCAAGAAAGTAGTGCGTGATATATCTACGCGCAAGAAAATAGTGCGTGATATTCCTACGCGCAAGAAAGTAGTGCGTGATATTCCTACGGGCAAGAAAGTAAGGCGTGATATTCCTACGCGCAAAAAAGTAGTGCGTGATATTCCTACGCGCAAGAAAGTGCGCAAGAAAGTAGTCCGTGATATTCCTACGCGCAAGAAAGTAGTGCGTGAAATTCCTACGTGCAAGAAAGTAGTGCGTGATATTCCTACGCGCAAGAAAGTAGTGCGTGATATTCCTACGCTCAAGAAAGTAGTGAGTGATATTCCTACGCTCAAGAAAGTAGTGAGTGATATTCCTACGAGCAAGAAAGTAGTGCGTGAAATTCCTACGCGCAAGAAAGTAGTGCGTGATATTCCTACGTGCAAGAAAGTAGTGCGTGATATTCCTACGCGCAAAAAAGTAGTGCGTGATATACCTACGCGCAAGAAAGTAGTGCGTGATATTCCTACGCGCAAGAAAGTAGTGAGTGATATTCCTACGGGCAAGAAAGTAGTGCGTGATAATCCTACGCGCAAAAAAGTAGTGCGTGATATACCTACGCGCAAGAAAGTAGTGCGTGATATTCCTACGCGCAAGAAAGTAGTGTGTGATATTCATACGCACAAGAAAGTAGTGCGTGATATTCCTACGCGGAAGAAAGTAGTGCGTGATATTTCTACGCGCAAGAAAGTAGTGCGTGATATTCCTGCGCGCAAGAAAGTAGTGCGCGATATTCCTGCGTGCAAGAAAGTAGTGCGTGATATTCCTACACACAAGAAAGTAGTGCGTGATATTCCTAAGCGCAAGAAAGTAGTGCATGATATTCCTCCGCGCAAGAAAGTAGTGCGTGAAATTCCTACGCGCAAGAAAGTAGCGCGTGATATTCCTACGCGCAAGAAAGTAGTGCTTGAAATTCCTACGCGCAAGAAAGTAGTGCGTGATATTCCTAGGCGCAAGAAAGTAGTGCGTGAAATTCCTACGCGCAAAAAAATAGTGCGTGATATTCCTACGCGCAAGAAAGTGGTGCGTGAAATTCCTACGCACAAGAAAGTAGTGCGTGATATTCCTACACGCAAGAAAGTAGTGCGTGATATTCCTACGCTCAAGAAAGTAGTGAGTGATATTCCTACGAGCAAGAAAGTAGTGCGTGATATTCCTACGCGCAAGAAAGTAGTGTGTGAAATTCCTACACGCAAGAAAGTAGTGTGTGATATTCCTACGCGCAAGAAAGTAGTGTGTGATATTCCTACGCGCAAGAAAGTAGTGCGTGAAATTCCTACGCGCAAGAAAGTAGTGCGTGATATTCCTACGCGCAAGAAAATAGTGTGATATTCCTACGCGCAAAAAAGTAGTGCGTGATATTCCTACGCGCAAAAAAGTGCGCAAGAAAGTAGTCCGTGATATTTCTACGTGCAAGAAAGTAGTGCGTGATATTCCTACGCGCAAAAAAGTAGTGCGTGATATTCCTATGCGCAAGAAAATGCGCAAGAAAGTTGTCTGTGATATTCCTACGCGCAAGAAAGTTGTGTGTGATATTCCTACGCGCAAGAAAGTAGTGCGTGATATTCCTACGTGCAAGAAAGTAGTGCGTGATATTCCTACGCGCAAAAAAATAGTGTGTGATATTCCTACGCGCAAAAAAGTAGTGCGTGAAATTCCTACGCGCAAGAAAGTAGTGCCTGATATTCCTACGCGCAAGAAAGTAGTGCGTGATAATCCTACGCGCAAGAAAGTAGTGTGTGATATTCCTACGCTCAAGAAAGTAGTGAGTGATATTCCTACGAGCAAGAAAGTAGTGCGTGAAATTCCTACGCGCAAGAAAGTAATGCGTGATATTCCTACACGCAAGAAAGTAGTGCGTGATATTCCTACGCACAAGAAAGTAGTGCGTGATATTCCTACACGCAAGAAAGTAGTGCGTGATATTCCTACGCTCAAGAAAGTAGTGAGTGATATTCCTACGAGCAAGAAAGTAGTGCGTGATATTCCTACGCGCAAGAAAGTAGTGCGTAAAATTCCTACACGCAAGAAAGTAGTGTGTGATATTCCTACGCGCAAGAAAGTAGTGTGTGATATTCCTACGCGCAAGAAAGTAGTGCGTGAAATTCCTACGCGCAAGAAAGTAGTGCGTGATATTCCTACGCGCAAGAAAATAGTGTGTGATATTCCTACGCGCAAAAAAGTAGTGCGTGATATTCCTACGCGCAAAAAAGTGCGCAAGAAAGTAGTCCGTGATATTCCTACGTGCAAGAAAGTAGTGCGTGATATTCCTACGCGCAAAAAAGTAGTGCGTGATATTCCTATGCGCAAGAAAATGCGCAAGAAAGTTGTCTGTGATATTCCTACGCGCAAGAAAGTTGTCTGTGATATTCCTACGCGCAAGAAAGTAGTGCGTGATATTCCTACGTGCAAGAAAGTAGTGCGTGATATTCCTACGCGCAAAAAAAAAGTGTGTGATATTCCTACGCGCAAAAAAGTAGTGCGTGAAATTCCTACGTGCAAGAAAGTAGTGCCTGATATTCCTACGCGCAAGAAAGTAGTGCGTGATAATCCTACGCGCAAGAAAGTAGTGTGTGATATTCCTACGCGCAAGTAAGTAGTGCGTGAAATTTCTAAGCGCAAGAAAGTAGTGCGTGGAATTCCTACGCGCAAGAAAGTAGTGCGTGATATTCCTACGCGCAAGAAAGTAGTGCGTGATATTCCTAGGCGCAAGAAAGTAGTGCGTGTAATTCCTACGCGCAAAAAAGTAGTGCGTGATATTCCTACGCGCAAGAAAGTAGTGCGTGATATACCTACGCGCAAGAAAGTAGTGCGTGATATTCCTACGCGCAAGAAAGTATTGTGTGATATTCATACGCACAAGAAAGTAGTGCGTGATATTCCTACGCACAAGAAAGTAGTGCGTGATATTCATACGCGCAAGAAAGTAGTGCGTGATATTCCTACGCACAAGAAAGTAGTGCGTGATATTCCTACGCGCAAGAAAGTAGTGCGTGATATTCCTGCGTGCAAGAAAGTAGTGCGTGATATTCCTGCGCGCAAGAAAGTAGTACATGATATTCCTCCGCGCAAGAAAGTAGTGCGTGAAATTCCTACGCGCAAGAAAGTAGTGCGTGATATTCCTACGCGCAAGAAAGTAGTGCTTGATATTCCTACGCGCAAGAAAGTAGTGCGTGATATTCCTACGCGCAAGAAAGTAGTGCGTGATATTCCTACGCGCAAGAAAGTAGTGGGTGATACTCCTACGGGCAAGAAAGTAGTGCTTGATATTCCTACGCGCAAAAAAGTAGTGCGTGATATACCTACGCGCAAGAAAGTAGTGCGTGATATTCCTACGCGCAAGAAAATAGAGGGTGATATTCATACGCACAAGAAAGTAGTGCGTGATATTCCTAAGCGCAAGAAAGTAGTGCGTGAAATTCCTACCCGCAAGAAAGTAGTGCGTGATATTCCTGCGCACAAGAAAGTAGTGCGTGATATTCCTAAGCGCAAGAAAGTAGTGAGTGAAATTCCTACGAGCAAGAAAGTAGTGCGTGATACTCCTACGCGCAAGGAAGTAGTGCGTGATATTCCTACGCGCAAAAAAGTAGTGCGAGATATTCCTACGCGAAAGAAAGTAGTGAGTGATATTCCTACGCGCAAGAAAGTAGTGCGTGAAATTCCTACGCGCAAGAAAGTAGTGCTTGATATTCCTACGCGCAAGAAAGTAGTGCGTGATATTCCTACGCGCAAGAAAGTAGTGCGTGATATTCCTACGCGCAAGAAAGTAGTGCGTGATATTCCTACTGGCAAGAAAGTAGTGCGTGATATTCCTACGCGCAAAAAAGTAGTGAGTGAAATTCCTACGAGCAAGAAAGTAGTGCGTGATACTCCTACGCGCAAGGAAGTAGTACGTGATATTCCTACGCGCAAAAAAGTAGTGCGTGATATTCCTACGCGAAAGAAAGTAGTGAGTGATATTCCTACGCAAAAGAAAGTAGTGCCTGAAATTCCTACGCGCAAGAAAGTAGTGAGTGATATTCCTACGCGCAAGAAAGTAGAGCGTGATATTCCTATGCGCAAGAAAGTAGTGAGTTATATTCCTACGCGAAAGAAAGTAGTGCGTGAAATTCCTACGCGCAAGAAAGTAGTGCATGATATTCCTACACGCAAGAAAGTAGTGCGTGATATTCCTACACGCACGAAAGTAGTGTGTGATATTCCTACGCGCAAGCAAGTAGTGCATGATATTCCTACGCGCAAGAAAGTAGTGCGTGAAATTCCTACGCGCAAGAAAGTGGTGCGTGATATTCCTACGCGCAAGAAAGTAGTGCGTGATATTCCTACGCGCAAAAAAGTAGTGCGTGATATACCTACGCGCAAGAAAGTAGTGCGTGATATTCCTACGCGCAAGAAAGTAGTGTGTGATATTCATACGCACAAGAAAGTAGTGCGTGATATTCCTACACGCAAGAAAGTAGTGCATGATATTCCTACGCGCAAGAAAGTAGTGAGTAAAATTCCTACGCGCAAGAAAGTAGTGCGTGAAATTCCTACGCGCAAGAAAGTGGTGCGTGATATTCCTACGCGCAAAAAAGTAGTGCCTGATATTCCTACGCGCAAGAAAGTAGTGCGTGATATTCCTAGGAACGCGCAAGAAAGTAGTGCGTGAAATTCCTACACGCAAGAAAGTAGTGTGTGATATTTCTACGCGCTAGAAAGTAGTGTGTGATATTCCTACGCGCAAGAAAGTAGTGTGTGAAATTCCTACGCGCAAGAAAGTAGTGCGTGATATTCCTACGCGCAAGAAAATAGTGTGTGATATTCCTACGCGCAAAAAAGTAGTGCGTGATATTCCTACGCGCAAAAAAGTGCGCAAGAAAGTAGTCCGTGATATTCCTACGTGCAAGAAAGTAGTGCGTGATATTCCTACGCGCAAAAAAGTAGTGCGTGATATTCCTACGCGCAAGAAAATGCGCAAGAAAGTTGTCTGTGATATTCCTACACGCAAGAAAGTTGTCTATGATATTCCTACGCGCAAGAAAGTAGTGCGTGATATTCCTACGTGCAAGAAAGTAGTGCATGATATTCCTACGTGCAAGAAAGTAGTGCGTGATATTCCTAGGCGCAAGAAAGTAGTGCGTAAAATTCCTACGCGCAAAAAAGTAGTGCGTGATATTCCTACGCGCAAGAAAGTAGTGCGTGAAATTTCTACGCGCGAGAAAGTAGTGCGTGGAATTCCTACGCGCAAGAAAGTAGTGCGTGATATTCCTACGCGCAAGAAAGTAGTGCGTGATATTCCTAGGCGCAAGAAAGTAGTGCGTAAAATTCCTACGCGCAAAAAAGTAGTGCGTGATATTCCTACGCGCAAGAAAGTAGTGCGTGAAATTCCTACGCGCAAGAAAGTAGTGCGTGATATTCCTGCGCACAAGAAAGTAGTGCGTGATATTCCTACGCGCAAGAAAGTAGTGCGTGATATTCCTACGCGCAAGAAAGTAGTGAGTGAAATTCCTACGCGCAAGAAAGTAGTGCGTGATATTCCTACGCGCAAAGGAAGTAGTGTGTGATATTCCTACGCGCAAAAAAGTAGTGCGTGATATTCCTACGCGAAAGAAAGTAGTGAGTGATATTCCTACGCAAAAGAAAGTAGTGCGTGAAATTCCTACGCACAAGAAAGTAGTGAGTGATATTCCTACGCGCAAGAAAGTAGAGCGTGATATTCCTACACGCAAGAAAGTAGTGAGTGATATTCCTACGCGAAAGAAAGTAGTGCGTGATATTCCTACACGCACGAAAGTGGTGTGTGATATTCCTACGCGCAAGAAAGTAGTGCGTGATATTCCTACGCGCAAGAAAGTAGTGCGTGAAATTCCTACGCGCAAGAAAGTGGTGCGTGATATTCCTACGCGCGAGAAAGTAGTGCGTGATATTCCAACGCGCAAAAAAGTAGTGCGCGATATTCCTACGCGCAAAAAAGTAGTGCGTGATATTCCTACGCGCAAGAAAGTAGTGCGTAAAATTCCTACGCGCAAGAAAGTAGTGCGTGATATTCCTACGCGCAAAAAAATAGTGTGTGAAATTTCTACGCGCAAAAAAGTAGTGCGTGAAATTCCTACGCGCAAGAAAGTAGTGCGTGATATTCCAACGCGCAAGAAAGTAGTGCGTGATAATCCTACGCGCAAGAAAGTAGTGCGTGATATTCCTACGCGCAAGTAAGTAGTGCGTGAAATTTCTACGCGCGAGAAAGTAGTGCGTGGAATTCCTACGCGCAAGAAAGTAGTGCGTGATATTCCTACGCGCAAGAAAGTAGTGCGTGATATTCCTAGGCGCAAGAAAGTAGTGCGTAAAATTCCTACGCGCAAAAAAGTAGTGCGTGATATTCCTACGCGCAAGAAAGTAGTGCGTGAAATTCCTACGCGCAAGAAAGTAGTGCGTGATATTCCTGCGCACAAGAAAGTAGTGCGTGATATTCCTACGCGCAAGAAAGTAGTGCGTGATATTCCTACGCGCAAGAAAGTAGTGAGTGAAATTCCTACGCGCAAGAAAGTAGTGCGTGATATTCCTACGCGCAAAGGAAGTAGTGTGTGATATTCCTACGCGCAAAAAAGTAGTGCGTGATATTCCTACGCGAAAGAAAGTAGTGAGTGATATTCCTACGCAAAAGAAAGTAGTGCGTGAAATTCCTACGCACAAGAAAGTAGTGAGTGATATTCCTACGCGCAAGAAAGTAGAGCGTGATATTCCTACACGCAAGAAAGTAGTGAGTGATATTCCTACGCGAAAGAAAGTAGTGCGTGATATTCCTACACGCACGAAAGTGGTGTGTGATATTCCTACGCGCAAGAAAGTAGTGCGTGATATTCCTACGCGCAAGAAAGTAGTGCGTGAAATTCCTACGCGCAAGAAAGTGGTGCGTGATATTCCTACGCGCGAGAAAGTAGTGCGTGATATTCCAACGCGCAAAAAAGTAGTGCGCGATATTCCTACGCGCAAAAAAGTAGTGCGTGATATTCCTACGCGCAAGAAAGTAGTGCGTAAAATTCCTACGCGCAAGAAAGTATTGCGTGATATTCCTACGCGCAAAAAAGTAGTGCGTGATATTCCTACGTGCAAGAAAGTAGTGAGTGATATTCCTACGCAAAAGAAAGTAGTGCGTGAAATTCCTACGCGCAAGAAAGTAGTGCTTGATATTCCTACGCGCAAGAAAGTAGTGCGTGATATTCCTACGCGCAAGAAAGTAGTGCGTGATATTCCTACGCGCAAGAAAGTAGTGAGTGATATTCCTACGCGCAAGAAAGTAGTGCGTAAAATTCCTACGCGCAAGAAAGTAGTGCGTGATATTCCTACGCGCAAAAAAGTAGTGAGTGAAATTCCTACGAGCAAGAAAGTAGTGCGTGATACTCCTACGCGCAAGGAAGTAGTACGTGATATTCCTACGCGCAAAAAAGTAGTGCGTGATATTCCTACGCGAAAGAAAGTAGTGAGTGATATTCCTACGCAAAAGAAAGTAGTGCCTGAAATTCCTACGCGCAAGAAAGTAGTGAGTGATATTCCTACGCGCAAGAAAGTAGAGCGTGATATTCCTATGCGCAAGAAAGTAGTGAGTGATATTCCTACGCGAAAGAAAGTAGTGCGTGAAATTCCTACGCGCAAGAAAGTAGTGCGTGATATTCCTACACGCAAGAAAGTAGTGCGTGATATTCCTACACGCACGAAAGTAGTGTGTGATATTCCTACACGCACGAAAGTAGTGTGTGATATTCCTACGCGCAAGAAAGTAGTGCATGATATTCCTACGCGCAAGAAAGTAGTGCGTGAAATTCCTACGCGCAAGAAAGTGGTGCGTGATATTCCTACGCGCAAGAAAGTAGTGCGTGATATTCCTACGCGCAAAAAAGTAGTGCGTGATATACCTACGCGCAAGAAAGTAGTGCGTGATATTCCTACGCGCAAGAAAGTAGTGTGTGATATTCATACGCACAAGAAAGTAGTGCGTGATATTCCTACGCGCAAGAAAGTAGTGCATGATATTCCTACGCGCAAGAAAGTAGTGAGTGAAATTCCTACGCGCAAGAAAGTAGTGCGTGAAATTCCTACGCGCAAGAAAGTGGTGCGTGATATTCCTACGCGCAAAAAAGTAGTGCCTGATATTCCTACGCGCAAGAAAGTAGTGCGTGATATTCCTAGGAACGCGCAAGAAAGTAGTGCGTGAAATTCCTACACGCAAGAAAGTAGTGTGTGATATTTCTACGCGCTAGAAAGTAGTGTGTGATATTCCTACGCGCAAGAAAGTAGTGTGTGAAATTCCTACGCGCAAGAAAGTAGTGCGTGATATTCCTACGCGCAAGAAAATAGTGTGTGATATTCCTACGCGCAAAAAAGTAGTGCGTGATATTCCTACGCGCAAAAAAGTGCGCAAGAAAGTAGTCCGTGATATTCCTACGTGCAAGAAAGTAGTGCGTGATATTCCTACGCGCAAAAAAGTAGTGCGTGATATTCCTACGCGCAAGAAAATGCGCAAGAAAGTTGTCTGTGATATTCCTACACGCAAGAAAGTTGTCTATGATATTCCTACGCGCAAGAAAGTAGTGCGTGATATTCCTACGTGCAAGAAAGTAGTGCATGATATTCCTACGTGCAAGAAAGTAGTGCGTGATATTCCTACGCGCAAAAAAATAGTGTGTGATATTCCTACGCGCAAAAAAGTAGTGCGTGAAATTCCTACGCGCAAGAAAGTAGTGCGTGATATTCCAACGCGCAAGAAAGTAGTGCGTGATAATCCTACGCGCAAGAAAGTAGTGCGTGATATTCCTACGCGCAAGTAAGTAGTGCGTGAAATTTCTACGCGCGAGAAAGTAGTGCGTGGCATTCCTACGCGCAAGAAAGTAGTGCGTGATATTCCTACGCGCAAGAAAGTAGTGCGTGATATTCCTAGGCGCAAGAAAGTAGTGCGTAAAATTCCTACGCGCAAAAAAGTAGTGCGTGATATTCCTACGCGCAAGAAAGTAGTGCGTGAAATTCCTACGCGCAAGAAAGTAGTGCGTGATATTCCTGCGCACAAGAAAGTAGTGCGTGATATTCCTACGCGCAAGAAAGTAGTGCGTGATATTCCTACGCGCAAGAAAGTAGTGAGTGAAATTCCTACGCGCAAGAAAGTAGTGCGTGATATTCCTACGCGCAAAGGAAGTAGTGTGTGATATTCCTACGCGCAAAAAAGTAGTGCGTGATATTCCTACGCGAAAGAAAGTAGTGAGTGATATTCCTACGCAAAAGAAAGTAGTGCGTGAAATTCCTACGCACAAGAAAGTAGTGAGTGATATTCCTACGCGCAAGAAAGTAGAGCGTGATATTCCTACACGCAAGAAAGTAGTGAGTGATATTCCTACGCGAAAGAAAGTAGTGCGTGATATTCCTACACGCACGAAAGTGGTGTGTGATATTCCTACGCGCAAGAAAGTAGTGCGTGATATTCCTACGCGCAAGAAAGTAGTGCGTGAAATTCCTACGCGCAAGAAAGTGGTGCGTGATATTCCTACGCGCGAGAAAGTAGTGCGTGATATTCCAACGCGCAAAAAAGTAGTGCGCGATATTCCTACGCGCAAAAAAGTAGTGCGTGATATTCCTACGCGCAAGAAAGTAGTGCGTAAAATTCCTACGCGCAAGAAAGTATTGCGTGATATTCCTACGCGCAAAAAAGTAGTGCGTGATATTCCTACGTGCAAGAAAGTAGTGAGTGATATTCCTACGCGAACGAAAGTAGTGCGTGAAATTCCTACGCACAAGAAAGTAGTGCGTGATATTTCTACGCGCAAGAAAGTAGTGCGTGATATTCCTACACGCACGAAAGTAGTGCGTGATATTCCTACGCGCAAGAAAGTAGTGCGTGATATTCCTACGCGCAAGAAAGTAGTCCGTGAAATTGCTACGCGCAAGAAAGTGGTGCGCGATATTCCTACGCGCAAAAAAGTAGTGCGTGATATTCCTACGCGCAAGAAAGTAGTGCGTGATATTCCTACGCGCAAGAAAGTAGTGCGTGAAATTCCTACACGCAAAAAAGTAGTGTGTGATATTCCTGCGCACAAGAAAGTAGTGCGTGATATTCCTACACGCAAGAAAGTAGCGCGTGATATTCCTACGCGCAAGAAAGTAGTGTGTGATATTCCTACGCGCAAGAAAGAAGTGCGTGAAATTCCTACGCGCAAGAAAGTAGTGCGTGATATTCCTACGCGCAAGAAAATAGTGCGTGATATTCCTACGCGCAAAAAAGTAGTGCGTGATATTCCTACGCGCAAAAGAGTGCGCAAGAAAGTAGTCCGTTATATTCCTACGTGCCAGAAAGTAGTGCGTGATATTCCTACGCGCAAAAAAGTAGTGCGTGATATTCCTACGCGCAAGAAAATGCGCAAGAAAGTTGTCTGTGATATTCCTACCCGCAAGTAAGTAGTGCGTGATATTCTTACGTGCAAGAAAGTAGTGCGTGATATTCCTACGCGCAAGAAAGTAGTGCGTGATATTCCTACGCGCAAAAAAATAGTGTGCGATATTTCTACGCACAAAAAAGTAGTGCGTGAAATTCCTACTCGCAAGAAAGTAGTGCGTGATATTTCTACGCGCAAGAAAGTAGTGCGTGATATACCTACGCGCAAAAAAGTAGTGCGTGATATTCCTACGCGCAAGAAAGTATTGTGTGATATTCATACGCACAAGAAAGTAGTGCGTGATATTCCTACGCACAAGAAAGTAGTGCGTGATATTCATACGCGCAAGAAAGTAGTGTGTGATATTCCTACGCGCAAGAAAGTAGTGCGTGATATTCCTACGCGCAAGAAAGTAGTGCGTGATATTCCTGCGTGCAAGAAAGTAGTGCGTGATATTCCTGCGCGCAAGAAAGTAGTACATGATATTCCTCCGCGCAAGAAAGTAGTGCGTGAAATTCCTACGCGCAAGAAAGTAGTGCGTGATATTCCTACGCGCAAGAAAGTAGAGCTTGATATTCCTACGCGCAAGAAAGTAGTGCGTGATATTCCTACGCGCAAGAAAGTAGTGCGTGATATTCCTACGCGCAAGAAAGTAGTGTGTGATATTCCTACGCGCAAAAAAGTAGTGCGTGATATTCCTACGCGAAAGAAAGTAGTGAGTGATATTCCTACGCAAAAGAAAGTAGTGCGTGAAATTCCTACGCACAAGAAAGTAGTGAGTGATATTCCTACGCGCAAGAAAGTAGAGCGTGATATTCCTACACGCAAGAAAGTAGTGAGTGATATTCCTACGCGAAAGAAAGTAGTGCGTGATATTCCTACACGCACGAAAGTGGTGTGTGATATTCCTACGCGCAAGAAAGTAGTGCGTGATATTCCTACGCGCAAGAAAGTAGTGCGTGAAATTCCTACGCGCAAGAAAGTGGTGCGTGATATTCCTACGCGCGAGAAAGTAGTGCGTGATATTCCAACGCGCAAAAAAGTAGTGCGCGATATTCCTACGCGCAAAAAAGTAGTGCGTGATATTCCTACGCGCAAGAAAGTAGTGCGTAAAATTCCTACGCGCAAGAAAGTATTGCGTGATATTCCTACGCGCAAAAAAGTAGTGCGTGATATTCCTACGTGCAAGAAAGTAGTGAGTGATATTCCTACGCGAACGAAAGTAGTGCGTGAAATTCCTACGCGCAAGAAAGTAGTGCGTGATATTTCTACGCGCAAGAAAGTAGTGCGTGATATTCCTACATGCACGAAAGTAGTGCGTGATATTCCTACGCGCAAGAAAGTAGTGCGTGATATTCCTACGCGCAAGAAAGTAGTCCGTGAAATTCCTACGCGCAAGAAAGTGGTGCGCGATATTCCTACGCGCAAAAAAGTAGTGCGTGATATTCCTACGCGCAAGAAAGTAGTGCGTGATATTCCTACGCGCAAGAAAGTAGTGCGTGAAATTCCTACACGCAAAAAAGTAGTGTGTGATATTCCTGCGCACAAGAAAGTAGTGCGTGATATTCCTACACGCAAGAAAGTAGCGCGTGATATTCCTACGCGCAAGAAAGTAGTGTGTGATATTCCTACGCGCAAGAAAGAAGTGCGTGAAATTCCTACGCGCAAGAAAGTAGTGCGTGATATTCCTACGCGCAAGAAATTAGTGCGTGATATTCCTACGCGCAAAAAAGTAGTGCGTGATATTCCTACGCGCAAAAGAGTGCGCAAGAAAGTAGTCCGTTATATTCCTACGTGCCAGAAAGTAGTGCGTGATATTCCTACGCGCAAAAAAGTAGTGCGTGATATTCCTACGCGCAAGAAAATGCGCAAGAAAGTTGTCTGTGATATTCCTACCCGCAAGTAAGTAGTGCGTGATATTCTTACGTGCAAGAAAGTAGTGCGTGATATTCCTACGCGCAAGAAAGTTGTGCGTGATATTCCTACGCGCAAAAAAATAGTGTGCGATATTTCTACGCACAAAAAAGTAGTGCGTGAAATTCCTACTCGCAAGAAAGTAGTGCGTGATATTTCTACGCGCAAGAAAGTAGTGCGTGATATACCTACGCGCAAAAAAGTAGTGCGTGATATTCCTACGCGCAAGAAAGTATTGTGTGATATTCATACGCACAAGAAAGTAGTGCGTGATATTCCTACGCACAAGAAAGTAGTGCGTGATATTCATACGCGCAAGAAAGTAGTGTGTGATATTCCTACGCGCAAGAAAGTAGTGCGTGATATTCCTACGCGCAAGAAAGTAGTGCGTGATATTCCTGCGTGCAAGAAAGTAGTGCGTGATATTCCTGCGCGCAAGAAAGTAGTACATGATATTCCTCCGCGCAAGAAAGTAGTGCGTGAAATTCCTACGCGCAAGAAAGTAGTGCGTGATATTCCTACGCGCAAGAAAGTAGAGCTTGATATTCCTACGCGCAAGAAAGTAGTGCGTGATATTCCTACGCGCAAGAAAGTAGTGCGTGATATTCCTACGCGCAAGAAAGAAGTGGGTGATACTCCTACGGGCAAGAAAGTAGTGCGTGATATTCCTACGCGCAAAAAAGTAGTGCGTGATATACCTACGCGCAAGAAAGTAGTGCGTGATATTCCTACGCGCAAGAAAATAGAGGGTGATATTCATACGCACAAGAAAGTAGTGCGTGATATTCCTACGCGCAAGAAAGTAGTGCGTGAAATTCCTACCCGCAAGAAAGTAGTGCGTGATATTCCTGCGCACAAGAAAGTAGTGCGTGATATTCCTAAGCGCAAGAAAGTAGTGAGTGAAATTCCTACGAGCAAGAAAGTAGTGCGTGATACTCCTACGCGCAAGGAAGTAGTGCGTGATATTCCTACGCGCAAAAAAGTAGTGCGAGATATTCCTACGCTAAAGAAAGTAGTGAGTGATATTCCTACGCAAAAGAAAGTAGTGCGTGAAATTCCTACGCGCAAGAAAGTAGTGCTTGATATTCCTACGCGCAAGAAAGTAGTGCGTGATATTCCTACGCGCAAGAAAGTAGTGCGTGATATTCCTACGCGCAAGAAAGTAGTGCGTGATATTCCTACTGGCAAGAAAGTAGTGCGTGATATTCCTACGCGCAAAAAAGTAGTGAGTGAAATTCCTACGAGCAAGAAAGTAGTGCGTGATACTCCTACGCGCAAGGAAGTAGTACGTGATATTCCTACGCGCAAAAAAGTAGTGCGTGATATTCCTACGCGAAAGAAAGTAGTGAGTGATATTCCTACGCAAAAGAAAGTAGTGCGTGAAATTCCTACGCGCAAGAAAGTAGTGAGTGATATTCCTACGCGCAAGAAAGTAGAGCGTGATATTCCTATGCGCAAGAAAGTAGTGAGTGATATTCCTACGCGAAAGAAAGTAGTGCGTGAAATTCCTACGCGCAAGAAAGTAGTGCGTGATATTCCTACACGCAAGAAAGTAGTGCGTGATATTCCTACACGCACGAAAGTAGTGTGTGATATTCCTACGCGCAAGAAAGTAGTGCATGATATTCCTACGCGCAAGAAAGTAGTGCGTGAAATTCCTACGCGCAAGAAAGTGGTGCGTGATATTCCTACGCGCAAGAAAGTAGTGCGTGATATTCCTACGCGCAAAAAAGTAGTGCGTGATATACCTACGCGCAAGAAAGTAGTGCGTGATATTCCTACGCGCAAGAAAGTAGTGTGTGATATTCATACGCACAAGAAAGTAGTGCGTGATATTCCTACGCGCAAGAAAGTAGTGCATGATATTCCTACGCGCAAGAAAGTAGTGAGTGAAATTCCTACGTGCAAGAAAGTAGTGCGTGAAATTCCTACGCGCAAGAAAGTGGTGCGTGATATTCCTACGCGCAAAAAAGTAGTGCCTGATATTCCTACGCGCAAGAAAGTAGTGCGTGATATTCCTAGGAACGCGCAAGAAAGTAGTGCGTGAAATTCCTACACGCAAGAAAGTAGTGTGTGATATTTCTACGCGCTAGAAAGTAGTGTGTGATATTCCTACGCGCAAGAAAGTAGTGTGTGAAATTCCTACGCGCAAGAAAGTAGTGCGTGATATTCCTACGCGCAAGAAAATAGTGTGTGATATTCCTACGCGCAAAAAAGTAGTGCGTGATATTCCTACGCGCAAAAAAGTGCGCAAGAAAGTAGTCCGTGATATTCCTACGTGCAAGAAAGTAGTGCGTGATATTCCTACGCGCAAAAAAGTAGTGCGTGATATTCCTACGCGCAAGAAAATGCGCAAGAAAGTTGTCTGTGATATTCCTACACGCAAGAAAGTTGTCTATGATATTCCTACGCGCAAGAAAGTAGTGCGTGATATTCCTACGTGCAAGAAAGTAGTGCATGATATTCCTACGTGCAAGAAAGTAGTGCGTGATATTCCTACGCGCAAAAAAATAGTGTGTGATATTCCTACGCGCAAAAAAGTAGTGCGTGAAATTCCTACGCGCAAGAAAGTAGTGCGTGATATTCCAACGCGCAAGAAAGTAGTGCGTGATAATCCTACGCGCAAGAAAGTAGTGCATGATATTCCTACGCGCAAGTAAGTAGTGCGTGAAATTTCCACGCGCAAGAAAGTAGTGCGTGGAATTCCTACGCGCAAGAAAGTAGTGCGTGATATTCCTACGCGCAAGAAAGTAGTGCGTGATATTCCTAGGCGCAAGAAAGTAGTGCGTAAAATTCCTACGCACAAAAAAGTAGTGCGTGATATTCCTACGCGCAAGAAAGTAGTGCGTGAAATTCCTACGCGCAAGAAAGTAGTGCGTGATATTCCTGCGCACAAGAAAGTAGTGCGTGATATTCCTACGCGCAAGAAAGTAGTGCGTGATATTCCTACGCGCAAGAAAGTAATGAGTGAAATTCCTACGCGCAAGAAAGTAGTGCGTGATATTCCTACGCGCAAAGGAAGTAGTGTGTGATATTCCTACGCGCAAAAAAGTAGTGCGTGATATTCCTACGCGAAAGAAAGTAGTGAGTGATATTCCTACGCAAAAGAAAGTAGTGCGTGAAATTCCTACGCACAAGAAAGTAGTGAGTGATATTCCTACGCTCAAGAAAGTAGAGCGTGATATTCCTACACGCAAGAAAGTAGTGAGTAATATTCCTACGCGAAAGAAAGTAGTGCGTGATATTCCTACACGCACGAAAGTGGTGTGTGATATTCCTACGCGCAAGAAAGTAGTGCGTGATATTCCTACGCGCAAGAAAGTAGTGCGTGAAATTCCTACGCGCAAGAAAGTGGTGCGTGATATTCCTACGCGCGAGAAAGTAGTGCGTGATATTCCAACGCGCAAAAAAGTAGTGCGTGATATTCCTACGCGCAAAAAAGTAGTGCGTGATATTCCTACGCGCAAGAAAGTAGTGCGTAAAATTCCTACGCTCAAGAAAGTATTGCGTGATATTCCTACGCGCAAAAAAGTAGTGCGTGATATTCCTACGTGCAAGAAAGTAGTGAGTGATATTCCTACGCGAACGAAAGTAGTGCGTGAAATTCCTACGCGCAAGAAAGTAGTGCGTGATATTTCTACGCGCAAGAAAGTAGTGCGTGATATTCCTACACGCACGAAAGTAGTGCGTGATATTCCTACGCGCAAGAAAGTAGTGCGTGATATTCCTACGCGCAAGAAAGTAGTCCGTGAAATTCCTACGCACAAGAAAGTGGTGCGCAATATTCCTACGCGCAAAAAAGTAGTGCGTGATATTCCTACGCGCAAGAAAGTAGTGCGTGATATTCCTACGCGCAAGAAAGTAGTGCGTGAAATTCCTACACGCAAAAAAGTAGTGTGTGATATTCCTGCGCACAAGAAAGTAGTGCGTGATATTCCTACACGCAAGAAAGTAGCGCGTGATATTCCTACGCGCAAGAAAGTAGTGTGTGATATTCCTACGCGCAAGAAAGAAGTGCGTGAAATTCCTACGCGCAAGAAAGTAGTGCGTGATATTCCTACGCGCAAGAAAATAGTGCGTGATATTCCTACGCGCAAAAAAGTAGTGCGTGATATTCCTACGCGCAAAAAAGTGCGCAAGAAAGTAGTCCGTTATATTCCTACGTGCAAGAAAGTAGTGCGTGATATTCATACGCGCAAGAAAGTAGTGTGTGATATTCCTACGCGCAAGAAAGTAGTACATGATATTCCTCCGCGCAAGAAAGTAGTGCGTGATATTCCTACGCGCAAGAAAGTAGAGCTTGATATTCCTACGCGCAAGAAAGTAGTGCGTGATATTCCTACGCGCAAGAAAGTAGTGCGTGATATTCCTACGCGCAAGAAAGTAGTGTGTGATATTCCTACGCGCAAAAAAGTAGTGCGTGATATTCCTACGCGAAAGAAAGTAGTGAGTGATATTCCTACGCAAAAGAAAGTAGTGCGTGAAATTCCTACGCACAAGAAAGTAGTGAGTGATATTCCTACGCGCAAGAAAGTAGAGCATGATATTCCTACACGCAAGAAAGTAGTGAGTGATATTCCTACGCGAAAGAAAGTAGTGCGTGATATTCCTACACGCACGAAAGTGGTGTGTGATATTCCTACGCGCAAGAAAGTAGTGCGTGATATTCCTACGCGCAAGAAAGTAGTGCGTGAAATTCCTACGCGCAAGAAAGTGGTGCGTGATATTCCTACGCGCGAGAAAGTAGTGCGTGATATTCCAACGCGCAAAAAAGTAGTGCGCGATATTCCTACGCGCAAAAAAGTAGTGCGTGATATTCCTACGCGCAAGAAAGTAGTGCGTAAAATTCCTACGCGCAAGAAAGTATTGCGTGATATTCCTACGCGCAAAAAAGTAGTGCGTGATATTCCTACGTGCAAGAAAGTAGTGAGTGATATTCCTACGCGAACGAAAGTAGTGCGTGAAATTCCTACGCGCAAGAAAGTAGTGCGTGATATTTCTACGCGCAAGAAAGTAGTGCGTGATATTCCTACACGCACGAAAGTAGTGCGTGATATTCCTACGCGCAAGAAAGTAGTGCGTGATATTCCTACGCGCAAGAAAGTAGTCCGTGAAATTCCTACGCGCAAGAAAGTGGTGCGCGATATTCCTACGCGCAAAAAAGTAGTGCGTGATATTCCTACGCGCAAGAAAGTAGTGCGTGATATTCCTACGCGCAAGAAAGTAGAGCTTGATATTCCTACGCGCAAGAAAGTAGTGCGTGATATTCCTACGCGCAAGAAAGTAGTGCGTGATATTCCTCCGCGCAAGAAAGTAGTGCGTGATATTCCTACGCGCAAGAAAGTAGAGCTTGATATTCCTACGCGCAAGAAAGTAGTGCGTGATATTCCTACGCGCAAGAAAGTAGTGCGTGATATTCCTACGCGCAAGAAAGTAGTGTGTGATATTCCTACGCGCAAAAAAGTAGTGCGTGATATTCCTACGCGAAAGAAAGTAGTGAGTGATATTCCTACGCAAAAGAAAGTAGTGCGTGAAATTCCTACGCACAAGAAAGTAGTGAGTGATATTCCTACGCGCAAGAAAGTAGAGCATGATATTCCTACACGCAAGAAAGTAGTGAGTGATATTCCTACGCGAAAGAAAGTAGTGCGTGATATTCCTACACGCACGAAAGTGGTGTGTGATATTCCTACGCGCAAGAAAGTAGTGCGTGATATTCCTACGCGCAAGAAAGTAGTGCGTGAAATTCCTACGCGCAAGAAAGTGGTGCGTGATATTCCTACGCGCGAGAAAGTAGTGCGTGATATTCCAACGCGCAAAAAAGTAGTGCGCGATATTCCTACGCGCAAAAAAGTAGTGCGTGATATTCCTACGCGCAAGAAAGTAGTGCGTAAAATTCCTACGCGCAAGAAAGTATTGCGTGATATTCCTACGCGCAAAAAAGTAGTGCGTGATATTCCTACGTGCAAGAAAGTAGTGAGTGATATTCCTACGCGAACGAAAGTAGTGCGTGAAATTCCTACGCGCAAGAAAGTAGTGCGTGATATTTCTACGCGCAAGAAAGTAGTGCGTGATATTCCTACACGCACGAAAGTAGTGCGTGATATTCCTACGCGCAAGAAAGTAGTGCGTGATATTCCTACGCGCAAGAAAGTAGTCCGTGAAATTCCTACGCGCAAGAAAGTGGTGCGCGATATTCCTACGCGCAAAAAAGTAGTGCGTGATATTCCTACGCGCAAGAAAGTAGTGCGTGATATTCCTACGCGCAAGAAAGTAGTGCGTGAAATTCCTACACGCAAAAAAGTAGTGTGTGATATTCCTGCGCACAAGAAAGTAGTGCGTGATATTCCTACACGCAAGAAAGTAGCGCGTGATATTCCTACGCGCAAGAAAGTAGTGTGTGATATTCCTACGCGCAAGAAAGAAGTGCGTGAAATTCCTACGCGCAAGAAAGTAGTGCGTGATATTCCTACGCGCAAGAAATTAGTGCGTGATATTCCTACGCGCAAAAAAGTAGTGCGTGATATTCCTACGCGCAAAAGAGTGCGCAAGAAAGTAGTCCGTTATATTCCTACGTGCCAGAAAGTAGTGCGTGATATTCCTACGCGCAAAAAAGTAGTGCGTGATATTCCTACGCGCAAGAAAATGCGCAAGAAAGTTGTCTGTGATATTCCTACCCGCAAGTAAGTAGTGCGTGATATTCTTACGTGCAAGAAAGTAGTGCGTGATATTCCTACGCGCAAGAAAGTAGTGCGTGATATTCCTACGCGCAAAAAAATAGTGTGCGATATTTCTACGCACAAAAAAGTAGTGCGTGAAATTCCTACTCGCAAGAAAGTAGTGCGTGATATTTCTACGCGCAAGAAAGTAGTGCGTGATATACCTACGCGCAAAAAAGTAGTGCGTGATATTCCTACGCGCAAGAAAGTATTGTGTGATATTCATACGCACAAGAAAGTAGTGCGTGATATTCCTACGCACAAGAAAGTAGTGCGTGATATTCATACGCGCAAGAAAGTAGTGTGTGATATTCCTACGCGCAAGAAAGTAGTGCGTGATATTCCTACGCGCAAGAAAGTAGTGCGTGATATTCCTGCGTGCAAGAAAGTAGTGCGTGATATTCCTGCGCGCAAGAAAGTAGTACATGATATTCCTCCGCGCAAGAAAGTAGTGCGTGAAATTCCTACGCGCAAGAAAGTAGTGCGTGATATTCCTACGCGCAAGAAAGTAGAGCTTGATATTCCTACGCGCAAGAAAGTAGTGCGTGATATTCCTACGCGCAAGAAAGTAGTGCGTGATATTCCTACGCGCAAGAAAGAAGTGGGTGATACTCCTACGGGCAAGAAAGTAGTGCGTGATATTCCTACGCGCAAAAAAGTAGTGCGTGATATACCTACGCGCAAGAAAGTAGTGCGTGATATTCCTACGCGCAAGAAAATAGAGGGTGATATTCATACGCACAAGAAAGTAGTGCGTGATATTCCTACGCGCAAGAAAGTAGTGCGTGAAATTCCTACCCGCAAGAAAGTAGTGCGTGATATTCCTGCGCACAAGAAAGTAGTGCGTGATATTCCTAAGCGCAAGAAAGTAGTGAGTGAAATTCCTACGAGCAAGAAAGTAGTGCGTGATACTCCTACGCGCAAGGAAGTAGTGCGTGATATTCCTACGCGCAAAAAAGTAGTGCGAGATATTCCTACGCTAAAGAAAGTAGTGAGTGATATTCCTACGCAAAAGAAAGTAGTGCGTGAAATTCCTACGCGCAAGAAAGTAGTGCTTGATATTCCTACGCGCAAGAAAGTAGTGCGTGATATTCCTACGCGCAAGAAAGTAGTGCGTGATATTCCTACGCGCAAGAAAGTAGTGCGTGATATTCCTACTGGCAAGAAAGTAGTGCGTGATATTCCTACGCGCAAAAAAGTAGTGAGTGAAATTCCTACGAGCAAGAAAGTAGTGCGTGATACTCCTACGCGCAAGGAAGTAGTACGTGATATTCCTACGCGCAAAAAAGTAGTGCGTGATATTCCTACGCGAAAGAAAGTAGTGAGTGATATTCCTACGCAAAAGAAAGTAGTGCGTGAAATTCCTACGCGCAAGAAAGTAGTGAGTGATATTCCTACGCGCAAGAAAGTAGAGCGTGATATTCCTATGCGCAAGAAAGTAGTGAGTGATATTCCTACGCGAAAGAAAGTAGTGCGTGAAATTCCTACGCGCAAGAAAGTAGTGCGTGATATTCCTACACGCAAGAAAGTAGTGCGTGATATTCCTACACGCACGAAAGTAGTGTGTGATATTCCTACGCGCAAGAAAGTAGTGCATGATATTCCTACGCGCAAGAAAGTAGTGCGTGAAATTCCTACGCGCAAGAAAGTGGTGCGTGATATTCCTACGCGCAAGAAAGTAGTGCGTGATATTCCTACGCGCAAAAAAGTAGTGCGTGATATACCTACGCGCAAGAAAGTAGTGCGTGATATTCCTACGCGCAAGAAAGTAGTGTGTGATATTCATACGCACAAGAAAGTAGTGCGTGATATTCCTACGCGCAAGAAAGTAGTGCATGATATTCCTACGCGCAAGAAAGTAGTGAGTGAAATTCCTACGTGCAAGAAAGTAGTGCGTGAAATTCCTACGCGCAAGAAAGTGGTGCGTGATATTCCTACGCGCAAAAAAGTAGTGCCTGATATTCCTACGCGCAAGAAAGTAGTGCGTGATATTCCTAGGAACGCGCAAGAAAGTAGTGCGTGAAATTCCTACACGCAAGAAAGTAGTGTGTGATATTTCTACGCGCTAGAAAGTAGTGTGTGATATTCCTACGCGCAAGAAAGTAGTGTGTGAAATTCCTACGCGCAAGAAAGTAGTGCGTGATATTCCTACGCGCAAGAAAATAGTGTGTGATATTCCTACGCGCAAAAAAGTAGTGCGTGATATTCCTACGCGCAAAAAAGTGCGCAAGAAAGTAGTCCGTGATATTCCTACGTGCAAGAAAGTAGTGCGTGATATTCCTACGCGCAAAAAAGTAGTGCGTGATATTCCTACGCGCAAGAAAATGCGCAAGAAAGTTGTCTGTGATATTCCTACACGCAAGAAAGTTGTCTATGATATTCCTACGCGCAAGAAAGTAGTGCGTGATATTCCTACGTGCAAGAAAGTAGTGCATGATATTCCTACGTGCAAGAAAGTAGTGCGTGATATTCCTACGCGCAAAAAAATAGTGTGTGATATTCCTACGCGCAAAAAAGTAGTGCGTGAAATTCCTACGCGCAAGAAAGTAGTGCGTGATATTCCAACGCGCAAGAAAGTAGTGCGTGATAATCCTACGCGCAAGAAAGTAGTGCATGATATTCCTACGCGCAAGTAAGTAGTGCGTGAAATTTCCACGCGCAAGAAAGTAGTGCGTGGAATTCCTACGCGCAAGAAAGTAGTGCGTGATATTCCTACGCGCAAGAAAGTAGTGCGTGATATTCCTAGGCGCAAGAAAGTAGTGCGTAAAATTCCTACGCACAAAAAAGTAGTGCGTGATATTCCTACGCGCAAGAAAGTAGTGCGTGAAATTCCTACGCGCAAGAAAGTAGTGCGTGATATTCCTGCGCACAAGAAAGTAGTGCGTGATATTCCTACGCGCAAGAAAGTAGTGCGTGATATTCCTACGCGCAAGAAAGTAATGAGTGAAATTCCTACGCGCAAGAAAGTAGTGCGTGATATTCCTACGCGCAAAGGAAGTAGTGTGTGATATTCCTGCGCGCAAAAAAGTAGTGCGTGATATTCCTACGCGAAAGAAAGTAGTGAGTGATATTCCTACGCAAAAGAAAGTAGTGCGTGAAATTCCTACGCACAAGAAAGTAGTGAGTGATATTCCTACGCTCAAGAAAGTAGAGCGTGATATTCCTACACGCAAGAAAGTAGTGAGTAATATTCCTACGCGAAAGAAAGTAGTGCGTGATATTCCTACACGCACGAAAGTGGTGTGTGATATTCCTACGCGCAAGAAAGTAGTGCGTGATATTCCTACGCGCAAGAAAGTAGTGCGTGAAATTCCTACGCGCAAGAAAGTGGTGCGTGATATTCCTACGCGCGAGAAAGTAGTGCGTGATATTCCAACGCGCAAAAAAGTAGTGCGTGATATTCCTACGCGCAAAAAAGTAGTGCGTGATATTCCTACGCGCAAGAAAGTAGTGCGTAAAATTCCTACGCTCAAGAAAGTATTGCGTGATATTCCTACGCGCAAAAAAGTAGTGCGTGATATTCCTACGTGCAAGAAAGTAGTGAGTGATATTCCTACGCGAACGAAAGTAGTGCGTGAAATTCCTACGCGCAAGAAAGTAGTGCGTGATATTTCTACGCGCAAGAAAGTAGTGCGTGATATTCCTACACGCACGAAAGTAGTGCGTGATATTCCTACGCGCAAGAAAGTAGTGCGTGATATTCCTACGCGCAAGAAAGTAGTCCGTGAAATTCCTACGCGCAAGAAAGTGGTGCGCAATATTCCTACGCGCAAAAAAGTAGTGCGTGATATTCCTACGCGCAAGAAAGTAGTGCGTGATATTCCTACGCGCAAGAAAGTAGTGCGTGAAATTCCTACACGCAAAAAAGTAGTGTGTGATATTCCTGCGCACAAGAAAGTAGTGCGTGATATTCCTACACGCAAGAAAGTAGCGCGTGATATTCCTACGCGCAAGAAAGTAGTGTGTGATATTCCTACGCGCAAGAAAGAAGTGCGTGAAATTCCTACGCGCAAGAAAGTAGTGCGTGATATTCCTACGCGCAAGAAAATAGTGCGTGATATTCCTACGCGCAAAAAAGTAGTGCGTGATATTCCTACGCGCAAAAAAGTGCGCAAGAAAGTAGTCCGTTATATTCCTACGTGCAAGAAAGTAGTGCGTGATATTCCTACGCGCAAAAAAGTAGTGCGTGATATTCCTACGCGCAAGAAATGCGCAAGAAAGTTGTCTGTGATATTCCTACGCGCAAGAAAGTAGTGCGTGATATTCTTACGTGCAAGAAAGTAGTGCGTGATATTCCTACGCGCAAGAAAGTAGTGCGTGATATTCCTACGCGCAAAAAAATAGTGTGTGATATTTCTACGCACAAAAAAGTAGTGCGTGAAATTCCTACTCGCAAGAAAGTAGTGCGTGATATTCCTACGCGCAAGTAAGTAGTGCGTGAAATTTCTACGCGCAAGAAAGTAGTGCGTGGAATTCCTACGCGCAAGAAAGTAGTGCGTAAAATTCCTACGCACAATAAAGTAGTGCGTGATATTCCTAGGCGCAAGAAAGTAGTGCGTGAAATTCCTACGCGCAAAAAAGTAGTGCGTGATATTCCTACGCGCAAGAAAGTAGTTCGTGAAATTCCTACGAGCAAGAAAGTAGTGCGTGATATTCCTACGCGCAAGAAAGTAGTGCGTGATATTCCTACGCGCAAGAAAGTAGTGAGTGATATTCCTACGAGCAAGAAAGTAGTGCGTGAAATTCCTACGCGCAAGAAAGTAGTGCGTGATATTCCTACGCGCAAGAAAGTAGTGCGTGATATTCCTACACGCACGAAAGTAGTGCGTGATATTCCTACGCGCAAGAAAGTAGTGCGTGACATTCCTACGCGCAAGAAAGTAGTGCGTGAAATTCCTACGGGCAAGAAAGTAGTGCGTGATATTCCTACGCGCAAAAAGGTAGTGCGTGATATACCTACGCGCAAGAAAGTAGTGCGTGATATTCCTACGCGCAAGAAAGTAGTGCGTAATATTCCTACGGGCAAGAAAGTAGTGCGTGATATTCCTACGCGCAAAAAAGTAGTGCGTGATATTCCTACGCGAAAGAAAGTAGTGAGTGATATTCCTACGCAAAAGAAAGTAGTGCGTGAAATTCTTACGCGCAAGATAGTAGTGAGTGATATTCCTACGCGCAAGAAAGTAGAGCGTGATATTCCTATGCGCAAGAAAATAGTGTGTGATATTCATACGCACAAGAAAGTAGTGCGTGATATTCATACGCACAAGAAAGTAGTGCGTGATATTTCTACGCGCAAGAAAGTAGTGCGTGATAATCCTACGCGCAAGAAAGTAGTGCGTGATATTCCTACGCGCAAGTAAGTAGTGCGTGAAATTTCTACGCGCAAGAAAGTAGTGCGTGGAATTCCTACGCGCAAGAAAGTAGTGCGTGATATTCCTACGCGCAAGAAAGTAGTGCGTGAAATTCCTAGGCGCAAGAAAGTAGTGCGTGAAATTCCTACGCGCAAAAAAGTAGTGCGTGATATTCCTACGCCCAAGAAAGTAGTGCGTGAAATTCCTACGAGCAAGAAAGTAGTGCGTGATATTCCTACGCGCAAGAAAGTAGTCCGTGATATTCCTACGCGCAAGAAAGTAGTGAGTGATATTCCTACGAGCAAGAAAGTAGTGCGTGAAATTCCTACGCGCAAGAAAGTAGTGCGTGATATTCCTACGCGCAAGAAAATAGTGCGTGATATTCCTACACGCACGAAAGTAGTGCGTGATATTCCTACGCGCAAGAAAGTAGTGCGTGATATTCCTACGCGCAAGAAAGTAGTGCGTGAAATTCCTACGGGCAAGAAAGTAGTGCGTGATATTCCTACGCGCAAAAAAGTAGTGCGTGATATACCTACGTGCAAGAAAGTAGGGCGTGATATTCCTACGCGCAAGAAAGTAGTGCGTGATATTCCTACGGTCAAGAAAGTAGTGCGTGATATTCCTACGCGCAAAAAAGTAGTGCGTGATATTCCTACGCGAAAGAAAGTAGTGCGTGATATTCCTACGCGCAAGAAAGTAGTCCGTGATATTCCTACGCGCAAGAAAGTAGTGAGTGATATTCCTACGAGCAAGAAAGTAGTGAGTGATATTCCTACGAGCAAGAAAGTAGTGCGTAAAATTCCTACGCGCCAGAAAGTAGTGCGTGATATTCCTACGCGCAAGAAAATAGTGCGTGATATTCCTACACGCACGAAAGTAGTGCGTGATATTCCTACGCGCAAGAAAGTAGTGCGTGAAATTCCTACGGGCAAAAAAGCAGTGCGTGATATACCTACGCGCAAGAAAGTAGTGCGTGATATTCCTACGCGCAAAAAAATAGTGTGTGATATCCCTACGCTCAAGAAAGTAGTGCGTGATATTCCTACAAGCACGAAAGTAGTGCATGATATTCCTACGCGCAAGAACGTAGGGCGTGAAATTCCTACGCGCAAGAAAGTGGTGCGTGATATTCCTACGCGCAAAAAAGTAGTGCCTGATATTCCTACGCGCAAGAAAGTAGTGCGTGATATTCCTACGCGCAAGAAAGTAGTGCGTGAAATTCCTACACGCAAGAAAGTAGTGTGTGATATTCCTGCGCACAAGAAAGTAGTGCGTGATATTCCTACACGCAAGAAAGTAGCGCGTGATATTCCTACGCGCAAGAAAGTAGTGTGTGATATTCCTACGCGCAAGAAAGTAGTGTGTGAAATTCCTACGCGCAAAAAAGTAGTGCGTGATATTCCTACGCGAAAGAAAGTAGTGCGTGATATTCCTACGCGCAAGAAAGTAGTCCGTGATATTCCTACGCGCAAGAAAGTAGTGAGTGATATTCCTACGAGCAAGAAAGTAGTGCGTGAAATTCCTACGCGCAAGAAAGTAGTGCGTGATATTCCTACGCGCAAGAAAATAGTGCGTGATATTCCTACACGCACGAAAGTAGTGCGTGATATCCCTACGCGCAAGAAAGTAGTGCGTGATATTCCTACGCGCAAGAAAGTAGTGCGTGAAATTCCTACGGGCAAGAAAGTAGTGCGTGATATTCCTACGCGCAAAAAAGTAGTGCGTGATATACCTACGTGCAAGAAAGTAGGGCGTGATATTCCTACGCGCAAGAAAGTAGTGCGTGATATTCCTACGGTCAAGAAAGTAGTGCGTGATATTCCTACGCGCAAAAAAGTAGTGCGTGATATTCCTACGCGAAAGAAAGTAGTGCGTGATATTCCTACGCGCAAGAAAGTAGTCCGTGATATTCCTACGCGCAAGAAAGTAGTGAGTGATATTCCTACGAGCAAGAAAGTAGTGCGTAAAATTCCTACGCGCAAGAAAGTAGTGCGTGATATTCCTACGCGCAAGAAAATAGTGCGTGATATTCCTACACGCACGAAAGTAGTGCGTGATATTCCTACGAGCAAGAAAGTAGTGCGTGATATTCCTACGCGCAAGAAAGTAGTGCGTGAAATTCCTACGGGCAAGAAAGTAGTGCGTGATATTCCTACGCGCAAAAAAGTAGTGCGTGATATACCTACGTGCAAGAAAGTAGGGCGTGATATTCCTACGCGCAAGAAAGTAGTGCGTGATATTCCTACGGTCAAGAAAGTAGTGCGTGATATTCCTACGCGCAAAAAAGTAGTGCGTGATATTCCTACGCGAAAGAAAGTAGTGCGTGATATTCCTACGCGCAAGAAAGTAGTCCGTGATATTCCTACGCGCAAGAAAGTAGTGAGTGATATTCCTACGAGCAAGAAAGTAGTGAGTGATATTCCTACGAGCAAGAAAGTAGTGCGTAAAATTCCTACGCGCCAGAAAGTAGTGCGTGATATTCCTATGCGCAAGAAAATAGTGCGTGATATTCCTACACGCACGAAAGTAGTGCGTGATATTCCTACGCGCAAGAAAGTAGTGCGTGAAATTCCTACGGGCAAAAAAGTAGTGCGTGATATACCTACGCGCAAGAAAGTAGTGCGTGATATTCCTACGCGCAAAAAAATAGTGTGTGATATCCCTACGCTCAAGAAAGTAGTGCGTGATATTCCTACAAGCACGAAAGTAGTGCATGATATTCCTACGTGCAAGAACGTAGGGCGTGAAATTCCTACGCGCAAGAAAGTGGTGCGTGATATTCCTACGCGCAAAAAAGTAGTGCCTGATATTCCTACGCGCAAGAAAGTAGTGCGTGATATTCCTACGCGCAAGAAAGTAGTGCGTGAAATTCCTACACGCAAGAAAGTAGTGTGTGATATTCCTGCGCACAAGAAAGTAGTGCGTGATATTCCTACACGCAAGAAAGTAGCGCGTGATATTCCTACGCGCAAGAAAGTAGTGTGTGATATTCCTACGCGCAAGAAAGTAGTGTGTGAAATTCCTACGCGCAAAAAAGTAGTGCGTGATATTCCTACGCGAAAGAAAGTAGTGCGTGATATTCCTACGCGCAAGAAAGTAGTCCGTGATATTCCTACGCGCAAGAAAGTAGTGAGTGATATTCCTACGAGCAAGAAAGTAGTGCGTGAAATTCCTACGCGCAAGAAAGTAGTGCGTGATATTCCTACGCGCAAGAAAATAGTGCGTGATATTCCTACACGCACGAAAGTAGTGCGTGATATCCCTACGCGCAAGAAAGTAGTGCGTGATATTCCTACGCGCAAGAAAGTAGTGCGTGAAATTCCTACGGGCAAGAAAGTAGTGCGTGATATTCCTACGCGCAAAAAAGTAGTGCGTGATATACCTACGTGCAAGAAAGTAGGGCGTGATATTCCTACGCGCAAGAAAGTAGTGCGTGATATTCCTACGGTCAAGAAAGTAGTGCGTGATATTCCTACGCGCAAAAAAGTAGTGCGTGATATTCCTACGCGAAAGAAAGTAGTGCGTGATATTCCTACGCGCAAGAAAGTAGTCCGTGATATTCCTACGCGCAAGAAAGTAGTGAGTGATATTCCTACGAGCAAGAAAGTAGTGCGTAAAATTCCTACGCGCAAGAAAGTAGTGCGTGATATTCCTACGCGCAAGAAAATAGTGCGTGATATTCCTACACGCACGAAAGTAGTGCGTGATATTCCTACGCGCAAGAAAGTAGTGCGTGATATTCCTACGCGCAAGAAAGTAGTGCGTGAAATTCCTACGGGCAAGAAAGTAGTGCGTGATATTCCTACGCGCAAAAAAGTAGTGCGTGATATACCTACGCGCAAGAAAGTAGTGCGTGATATTCCTACGCGCAAAAAAATAGTGTGTGATATTCCTACGCTCAAGAAAGTAGTGCGTGATATTCCTACAAGCACGAAAGTAGTGCATGATATTCCTACGCGCAAGAACGTAGTGCGTGAAATTCCTACGCGCAAGAAAGTGGTGCGTGATATTCTTACGCGCAAAAAAGTAGTGCCTGATATTCCTACGCGCAAGAAAGTAGTGCGTGATATTCCTACGCGCAAGAAAGTAGTGCGTGAAATTCCTACACGCAAGAAAGTAGTGTGTGATATTCCTGCACACAAGAAAGTAGTGCGTGATATTCCTACACGCAAGAAAGTAGCGCGTGATATTCCTACGCGCAAGAAAGTAGTGTGTGATATTCCTACGCGCAAGAAAGTAGTGCGTGAAATTCCTACGCGCAAGAAAGTAGTGCGTGATATTCCTACGCGCAAGAAAATAGTGCGTGATATTCCTACGCGCAAAAAAGTAGTGCGTGATATTCCTACGCGCAAAAAAGTGTGCAAGAAAGTAGTCTGTGATTTTCCTACGTGCAAGAAAGTAGTGCGTGATATTCCTACGCGCAAAAAAGTAGTGCGTGATATTCCTACGCGCAAGAAAATGCGCAAGAAAGTTGTCTGTGATATTCCTACGCGCAAGAAAGTAGTGCGTGATATTCCTACGTGCAAGAAAGTAGTGCGTGATATCCCTACGCGCAAGAAAGTAGTGCGTGATATTCCTACGCGCAAGAAAGTAGTGCGTGATATTCCTACGCGCAAGAAAGTAGTGTGTTATATTCCAACGCGCAAGAAAATAGTGCGTGATATTCCTACGCGCAAAAAAGTGCGCAAGAAAGTAGTCCGTGATACTCCTACGTGCAAGAAAGTAGTGCGTGATATTCCTACGCGCAAAAAAGTAGTGCGTGATATTCCTACGCGCAAGAAAATGCGCAAGAAAGTTGTCTGTGATATTCCTACGCGCAAGAAAGTAGTGCGTGATATTCCTACGTGCAAGAAAGTAGTGCGTGATATTCCTACGCGCAAGAAAGTAGTGCGTGATATTCCTACGTGCAAGAAAGTAGTGCGTGATATTCCTACGCGCAAAAAAATAGTGTGTGATATTCCTACGCGCAAAAAAGTAGTACGTGAAATTCCTACGCGCAAGAAAGTAGTGCGTGATATTCCTACGCGCAAGAAAGTAGTGCGTGATATTCCTACGCGCAAGTAAGTAGTGCGTGAAATTTGTACGCGCAAGAAAATAGTGCGTGGAATTCCTACGCGCAAGAAAGTAGTGTGTGATATTCCTACGTGCAAGAAAGTAGTGCGTGATATTCCTAGGCGCAAGAAAGTAGTGCGTGAAATTCCTACGCGCAAAAAAGTAGTGCGTGATATTCCTACGCGCAAGAAAGTAGTGCGTGAAATTCCTACGCGCAAGAAAGAAGTGCGTGATATTCCTACGCGCAAGAAAGTAGTGCGTGATATTCCTACGCTCAAGAAAGTAGTGCGTGATATTCCTACAAGCACGAAAGTAGTGCGTGATATTCCTACACGCAAGAAAATAGTGCGTGATATTCCTACGCGCAAGAAAGTAGTCCGTGAAATTCCTACGCGCAAGAAAGTGGTGCGTAATATTTCTACGCGCAAAAAAGTAGTGCCTGATATTCCTACGCGCAAGAAAGTAGTGCGTGATATTCCTACGCGCAAGAAAGTAGTGCGTGAAATTCCTACACGCGAGAAAGTAGTGTGTGATATTCCTGCGCACAAGAAAGTAGTGCGTGATATTCCTACACGCAAGAAAGTAGCGCGTGATATTCCTGCGTGCAAGAAAGTAGTGTGTGATATTCCTACACGCAAGAAAGTAGTGCGTGAAATTGCTACGTGCAAGAAAGTAGTGCGTGATATTCCTACGCGCAAGAAAGTAGCGCGTGATATTCCTACGTGCAAGAAAGTACTGTGTGATATTCCTACGCGCAAGAAAGTAGTGCGTGAAATTCCTACGCACAAGAAAGTAGTGCGTGATATTCCTACGGGCAAGAAAGTAGTGCGTGATATTCCTACGCGCAAAAAAGTAGTGCGTGATATACCTACGTGCAAGAAAGTAGGGCGTGATATTCCTACGCGCAAGAAAGTAGTGCGTGATATTCCTACGGTCAAGAAAGTAGTGCGTGATATTCCTACGCGCAAAAAAGTAGTGCGTGATATTCCTACGCGAAAGAAAGTAGTGCGTGATATTCCTACGCGCAAGAAAGTAGTCCGTGATATTCCTACGCGCAAGAAAGTAGTGAGTGATATTCCTACGAGCAAGAAAGTAGTGCGTAAAATTCCTACGCGCAAGAAAGTAGTGCGTGATATTCCTACGCGCAAGAAAATAGTGCGTGATATTCCTACACGCACGAAAGTAGTGCGTGATATTCCTACGCGCAAGAAAGTAGTGCGTGATATTCCTACGCGCAAGAAAGTAGTGCGTGAAATTCCTACGGGCAAGAAAGTAGTGCGTGATATTCCTACGCGCAAAAAAGTAGTGCGTGATATACCTACGCGCAAGAAAGTAGTGCGTGATATTCCTACGCGCAAAAAAATAGTGTGTGATATTCCTACGCTCAAGAAAGTAGTGCGTGATATTCCTACAAGCACGAAAGTAGTGCATGATATTCCTACGCGCAAGAACGTAGTGCGTGAAATTCCTACGCGCAAGAAAGTGGTGCGTGATATTCTTACGCGCAAAAAAGTAGTGCCTGATATTCCTACGCGCAAGAAAGTAGTGCGTGATATTCCTACGCGCAAGAAAGTAGTGCGTGAAATTCCTACACGCAAGAAAGTAGTGTGTGATATTCCTGCACACAAGAAAGTAGTGCGTGATATTCCTACACGCAAGAAAGTAGCGCGTGATATTCCTACGCGCAAGAAAGTAGTGTGTGATATTCCTACGCGCAAGAAAGTAGTGCGTGAAATTCCTACGCGCAAGAAAGTAGTGCGTGATATTCCTACGCGCAAGAAAATAGTGCGTGATATTCCTACGCGCAAAAAAGTAGTGCGTGATATTCCTACGCGCAAAAAAGTGTGCAAGAAAGTAGTCTGTGATTTTCGTACGTGCAAGAAAGTAGTGCGTGATATTCCTACGCGCAAAAAAGTAGTGCGTGATATTCCTACGCGCAAGAAAATGCGCAAGAAAGTTGTCTGTGATATTCCTACGCGCAAGAAAGTAGTGCGTGATATTCCTACGTGCAAGAAAGTAGTGCGTGATATCCCTACGCGCAAGAAAGTAGTGCGTGATATTCCTACGTGCAAGAAAGTAGTGCGTGATATTCCTACGCGCAAGAAAGTAGTGTGTTATATTCCAACGCGCAAGAAAATAGTGCGTGATATTCCTACGCGCAAAAAAGTAGTGCGTGATATTCCTACGCGCAAAAAAGTGCGCAAGAAAGTAGTCCGTGATATTCCTACGTGCAAGAAAGTAGTGCGTGATATTCCTACGCGCAAAAAAGTAGTGCGTGATATTCCTACGCGCAAGAAAATGCGCAAGAAAGTTGTCTGTGATATTCCTACGCGCAAGAAAGTAGTGCGTGATATTCCTACGTGCAAGAAAGTAGTGCGTGATATTCCTACGCGCAAGAAAGTAGTGCGTGATATTCCTACGTGCAAGAAAGTAGTGCGTGATATTCCTACGCGCAAAAAAATAGTGTGTGATATTCCTACGCGCAAAAAAGTAGTACGTGAAATTCCTACGCGCAAGAAAGTAGTGCGTGATATTCCTACGCGCAAGAAAGTAGTGCGTGATATTCCTACGCGCAAGTAAGTAGTGCGTGAAATTTGTACGCGCAAGAAAATAGTGCGTGGAATTCCTACGCGCAAGAAAGTAGTGTGTGATATTCCTACGTGCAAGAAAGTAGTGCGTGATATTCCTAGGCGCAAGAAAGTAGTGCGTGAAATTCCTACGCGCAAAAAAGTAGTGCGTGATATTCCTACGCGCAAGAAAGTAGTGCGTGAAATTCCTACGCGCAAGAAAGAAGTGCGTGATATTCCTACGCGCAAGAAAGTAGTGCGTGATATTCCTACGCTCAAGAAAGTAGTGCGTGATATTCCTACAAGCACGAAAGTAGTGCGTGATATTCCTACACGCAAGAAAATAGTGCGTGATATTCCTACGCGCAAGAAAGTAGTCCGTGAAATTCCTACGCGCAAGAAAGTGGTGCGTAATATTTCTACGCGCAAAAAAGTAGTGCCTGATATTCCTACGCGCAAGAAAGTAGTGCGTGATATTCCTACGCGCAAGAAAGTAGTGCGTGAAATTCCTACACGCGAGAAAGTAGTGTGTGATATTCCTGCGCACAAGAAAGTAGTGCGTGATATTCCTACACGCAAGAAAGTAGCGCGTGATATTCCTGCGTGCAAGAAAGTAGTGCGTGATATTCCTACGCGCAAGTAAGTAGTGCGTGAAATTTGTACGCGCAAGAAAATAGTGCGTGGAATTCCTACGCGCAAGAAAGTAGTGTGTGATATTCCTACGTGCAAGAAAGTAGTGCGTGATATTCCTAGGCGCAAGAAAGTAGTGCGTGAAATTCCTACGCGCAAAAAAGTAGTGCGTGATATTCCTACGCGCAAGAAAGTAGTGCGTGAAATTCCTACGCGCAAGAAAGAAGTGCGTGATATTCCTACGCGCAAGAAAGTAGTGCGTGATATTCCTACGCTCAAGAAAGTAGTGCGTGATATTCCTACAAGCACGAAAGTAGTGCGTGATATTCCTACACGCAAGAAAATAGTGCGTGATATTCCTACGCGCAAGAAAGTAGTCCGTGAAATTCCTACGCGCAAGAAAGTGGTGCGTAATATTTCTACGCGCAAAAAAGTAGTGCCTGATATTCCTACGCGCAAGAAAGTAGTGCGTGATATTCCTACGCGCAAGAAAGTAGTGCGTGAAATTCCTACACGCGAGAAAGTAGTGTGTGATATTCCTGCGCACAAGAAAGTAGTGCGTGATATTCCTACACGCAAGAAAGTAGCGCGTGATATTCCTGCGTGCAAGAAAGTAGTGTGTGATATTCCTACACGCAAGAAAGTAGTGCGTGAAATTGCTACGTGCAAGAAAGTAGTGCGTGATATTCCTACGCGCAAGAAAGTAGCGCGTGATATTCCTACGTGCAAGAAAGTACTGTGTGATATTCCTACGCGCAAGAAAGTAGTGCGTGAAATTCCTACGCACAAGAAAGTAGTGCGTGATATTCCTACACGCAAGAAAGTAGCGCGTGATATTCCTACGTGCAAGAAAGTAGTGTGTGATATTCCTACGCGCAAAAAAGTAGTGCATGATATTCCTACGCGCAAAAAAATGCGCAAGAAAGTAGTCCGTGATATTCCTACGCGCAAGAAAGTAGTGCGTGAAATTCCTACACGCAAGAAAGTAGTGTGTGATATTCCTGCGCACAAGAAAGTAGTGCGTGATATTCCTACACGCAAGAAAGTAGCGCGTGATATTCCTACGCGCAAGAAAGTAGTGTGTGATATTCCTACGCGCAAGAAAGTAGTGCGTGAAATTCCTACGCGCAAGAAAAAAGTGTGTGATATTCCTACGCGCAAGAAAATAGTGCGTGATATTCCTACGCGCAAAAAAGTAGTGCGTGATATTCCTACGCGCAAAAAAGTGTGCAAGAAAGTAGTCCGTGATTTTCCTACGTGCAAGAAAGTAGTGCGTGATATTCCTACGCGCAAAAAAGTAGTGTGTGATATTCCTACGCGCAAGAAAATGCGCAAGAAAGTTGTCTGTGATATTCCTACGCGCAAGAAAGTAGTGCGTGATATTCCTACGTGCAAGAAAGTAGTGCGTGATATTCCTACGCGCAAGAAAGTAGTGCGTGATATTCCTACGTGCAAGAAAGTAGTGCGTGATATTCCTACGCGCAAGAAAGTAGTGCGTGATATTCCTACGTGCAGGAAAGTAGTGCGTGATATTCCTACGCGCAAAAAAATAGTGTGTGATATTCCTACGCGCAAAAAAGTAGTGCGTGAAATTCCTACGCGCAAGAAAGTAGTGCGTGATATTCCTACGCGCAAAAAAGTAGTGCGTGATATTCCTACGCGCAAGTAAGTAGTGCGTGAAATTTCTACGCGCAAGAAAATAGTGCGTGAAATTCCTACGCGCAAAAAAGTAGTGCGTGATATTCCTACGCGCAAGAAAGTAGTGCGTGAAATTCCTACGCGCAAGAAAGAAGTGCGTGATATTCCTACGCGCAAGAAAGTAGTGCGTGATATTCCTACGCTCAAGAAAGTAGTGCGTGATATTCCTACACGCACGAAAGTAGTGCGTGATATTCCTACACGCAAGAAAATAGTGCGTGATATTCCTACGCGCAAGAAAGTAGTCCGTGAAATTCCTACGCGCAAGAAAGTGGTGCGTGATATTTCTACGCGCAAAAAAGTAGTGCCTGATATTCCTACGCGCAAGAAAGTAGTGCGTGATATTCCTACGCGCAAGAAAGTAGTGCGTGAAATTCCTACACGCAAGAAAGTAGTGTGTGATATTCCTGCGCACAAGAAAGTAGTGCGTGATATTCCTACACGCAAGAAAGTAGCGCGTGATATTCCTGCGTGCAAGAAAGTAGTGTGTGATATTCCTACACGCAAGAAAGTAGTGCGTGAAATTGCTACGTGCAAGAAAGTAGTGCGTGATATTCCTACGCGCAAGAAAGTAGCGCGTGATATTCCTACGTGCAAGAAAGTACTGTGTGATATTCCTACGCGCAAGAAAGTAGTGCGTGAAATTCCTACGCACAAGAAAGTAGTGCGTGATATTCCTACACGCAAGAAAGTAGCGCGTGATATTCCTACGTGCAAGAAAGTAGTGTGTGATATTCCTACGCGCAAAAAAGTAGTGCATGATATTCCTACGCGCAAAAAAATGCGCAAGAAAGTAGTCCGTGATATTCCTACGCGCAAGAAAGTAGTGCGTGAAATTCCTACACGCAAGAAAGTAGTGTGTGATATTCCTGCGCACAAGAAAGTAGTGCGTGATATTCCTACACGCAAGAAAGTAGCGCGTGATATTCCTACGCGCAAGAAAGTAGTGTGTGATATTCCTACGCGCAAGAAAGTAGTGCGTGAAATTCCTACGCGCAAGAAAAAAGTGCGTGATATTCCTACGCGCAAGAAAATAGTGCGTGATATTCCTACGCGCAAAAAAGTAGTGCGTGATATTCCTACGCGCAAAAAAGTGTGCAAGAAAGTAGTCCGTGATTTTCCTACGTGCAAGAAAGTAGTGCGTGATATTCCTACGCGCAAAAAAGTAGTGTGTGATATTCCTACGCGCAAGAAAATGCGCAAGAAAGTTGTCTGTGATATTCCTACGCGCAAGAAAGTAGTGCGTGATATTCCTACGTGCAAGAAAGTAGTGCGTGATATTCCTACGCGCAAGAAAGTAGTGCGTGATATTCCTACGTGCAAGAAAGTAGTGCGTGATATTCCTACGCGCAAGAAAGTAGTGTGTTATATTCCAACGCGCAAGAAAATAGTGCGTGATATTCCTACGCGCAAAAAAGTAGTGCGTGATATTCCTACGCGCAAAAAAGTGCGCAAGAAAGTAGTGCGTGATATTTCTACGTGCAAGAAAGTAGTGCGTGATATTCCTACGCGCAAAAAAGTAGTGCGTGATATTCCTACGCGCAAGAAAATGCGCAAGAAAGTTGTCTGTGATATTCCTACGCGCAAGAAAGTAGTGCGTGATATTCCTACGTGCAAGAAAGTAGTGCGTGATATTCCTACGCGCAAGAAAGTAGTGCGTGATATTCCTACGTGCAGGAAAGTAGTGCGTGATATTCCTACGCGCAAAAAAATAGTGTGTGATATTCCTACGCGCAAAAAAGTAGTGCGTGAAATTCCTACGCGCAAGAAAGTAGTGCGTGATATTCCTACGCGCAAAAAAGTAGTGCGTGATATTCCTACGCGCAAGTAAGTAGTGCGTGAAATTTCTACGCGCAAGAAAATAGTGCGTGAAATTCCTACGCGCAAAAAAGTAGTGCGTGATATTCCTACGCGCAAGAAAGTAGTGCGTGAAATTCCTACGCGCAAGAAAGAAGTGCGTGATATTCCTACGCGCAAGAAAGTAGTGCGTGATATTCCTACGCTCAAGAAAGTAGTGCGTGATATTCCTACACGCACGAAAGTAGTGCGTGATATTCCTACACGCAAGAAAATAGTGCGTGATATTCCTACGCGCAAGAAAGTAGTCCGTGAAATTCCTACGCGCAAGAAAGTGGTGCGTGATATTTCTACGCGCAAAAAAGTAGTGCCTGATATTCCTACGCGCAAGAAAGTAGTGCGTGATATTCCTACGCGCAAGAAAGTAGTGCGTGAAATTCCTACACGCAAGAAAGTAGTGTGTGATATTCCTGCGCACAAGAAAGTAGTGCGTGATATTCCTACACGCAAGAAAGTAGCGCGTGATATTCCTGCGTGCAAGAAAGTAGTGTGTGATATTCCTACACGCAAGAAAGTAGTGCGTGAAATTGCTACGCGCAAGAAAGTAGTGCGTGATATTCCTACGCGCAAGAAAGTAGCGCGTGATATTCCTACGTGCAAGAAAGTACTGTGTGATATTCCTATGCGCAAGAAAGTAGTGCGTGAAATTCCTACGCACAAGAAAGTAGTGCGTGATATTCCTACACGCAAGAAAGTAGCGCGTGATATTCCTACGTGCAAGAAAGTAGTGTGTGATATTCCTACGCGCAAAAAAGTAGTGCGTGATATTCCTACGCGCAAAAAAATGCGCAAGAAAGTAGTCCGTGATATTCCTACGCGCAAGAAAGTAGTGCGTGAAATTCCTACACGCAAGAAAGTAGTGTGTGATATTCCTGCGCACAAGAAAGTAGTGCGTGATATTCCTACACGCAAGAAAGTAGCGCGTGATATTCCTACGCGCAAGAAAGTAGTGTGGGATATTCCTACGCGCAAGAAAGTAGTGCGTGAAATTCCTACGCGCAAGAAAGTAGTGCGTGATATTCCTACGCGCAAGAAAATAGTGCGTGATATTCCTACGCGCAAAAAAGTAGTGCGTGATATTCCTACGCGCAAAAAGTGTGCAAGAAAGTAGTCCGTGATTTTCCTACGTGCAAGAAAGTAGTGCGTGATATTCCTACGCGCAAAAAAGTAGTGCGTGATATTCCTACGTGCAAGAAAATGCGCAAGAAAGTTGTCTGTGATATTCCTACGCGCAAAAAAGTAGTGCGTGATATTCCTACGCGCAAGAAAGTAGTGCGTGAAATTCCTACGCGCAAGAAAGAAGTGCGTGATATTCCTACGCGCAAGAAAGTAGTGCGTGATATTCCTACGCTCAAGAAAGTAGTGCGTGATATTCCTACACGCACGAAAGTAGTGCGTGATATTCCTACACGCAAGAAAATAGTGCGTGATATTCCTACGCGCAAGAAAGTAGTCCGTGAAATTCCTACGCGCAAGAAAGTGGTGCGTGATATTTCTACGCGCAAAAAAGTAGTGCCTGATATTCCTACGCGCAAGAAAGTAGTGCGTGATATTCCTACGCGCAAGAAAGTAGTGCGTGAAATTCCTACACGCAAGAAAGTAGTGTGTGATATTCCTGCGCACAAGAAAGTAGTGCGTGATATTCCTACACGCAAGAAAGTAGCGCGTGATATTCCTGCGTGCAAGAAAGTAGTGTGTGATATTCCTACACGCAAGAAAGTAGTGCGTGAAATTGCTACGTGCAAGAAAGTAGTGCGTGATATTCCTACGCGCAAGAAAGTAGCGCGTGATATTCCTACGTGCAAGAAAGTACTGTGTGATATTCCTACGCGCAAGAAAGTAGTGCGTGAAATTCCTACGCACAAGAAAGTAGTGCGTGATATTCCTACACGCAAGAAAGTAGCGCGTGATATTCCTACGTGCAAGAAAGTAGTGTGTGATATTCCTACGCGCAAAAAAGTAGTGCATGATATTCCTACGCGCAAAAAAATGCGCAAGAAAGTAGTCCGTGATATTCCTACGCGCAAGAAAGTAGTGCGTGAAATTCCTACACGCAAGAAAGTAGTGTGTGATATTCCTGCGCACAAGAAAGTAGTGCGTGATATTCCTACACGCAAGAAAGTAGCGCGTGATATTCCTACGCGCAAGAAAGTAGTGTGTGATATTCCTACGCGCAAGAAAGTAGTGCGTGAAATTCCTACGCGCAAGAAAAAAGTGCGTGATATTCCTACGCGCAAGAAAATAGTGCGTGATATTCCTACGCGCAAAAAAGTAGTGCGTGATATTCCTACGCGCAAAAAAGTGTGCAAGAAAGTAGTCCGTGATTTTCCTACGTGCAAGAAAGTAGTGCGTGATATTCCTACGCGCAAAAAAGTAGTGTGTGATATTCCTACGCGCAAGAAAATGCGCAAGAAAGTTGTCTGTGATATTCCTACGCGCAAGAAAGTAGTGCGTGATATTCCTACGTGCAAGAAAGTAGTGCGTGATATTCCTACGCGCAAGAAAGTAGTGCGTGATATTCCTACGTGCAAGAAAGTAGTGCGTGATATTCCTACGCGCAAGAAAGTAGTGTGTTATATTCCAACGCGCAAGAAAATAGTGCGTGATATTCCTACGCGCAAAAAAGTAGTGCGTGATATTCCTACGCGCAAAAAAGTGCGCAAGAAAGTAGTGCGTGATATTTCTACGTGCAAGAAAGTAGTGCGTGATATTCCTACGCGCAAAAAAGTAGTGCGTGATATTCCTACGCGCAAGAAAATGCGCAAGAAAGTTGTCTGTGATATTCCTACGCGCAAGAAAGTAGTGCGTGATATTCCTACGTGCAAGAAAGTAGTGCGTGATATTCCTACGCGCAAGAAAGTAGTGCGTGATATTCCTACGTGCAGGAAAGTAGTGCGTGATATTCCTACGCGCAAAAAAATAGTGTGTGATATTCCTACGCGCAAAAAAGTAGTGCGTGAAATTCCTACGCGCAAGAAAGTAGTGCGTGATATTCCTACGCGCAAAAAAGTAGTGCGTGATATTCCTACGCGCAAGTAAGTAGTGCGTGAAATTTCTACGCGCAAGAAAATAGTGCGTGAAATTCCTACGCGCAAAAAAGTAGTGCGTGATATTCCTACGCGCAAGAAAGTAGTGCGTGAAATTCCTACGCGCAAGAAAGAAGTGCGTGATATTCCTACGCGCAAGAAAGTAGTGCGTGATATTCCTACGCTCAAGAAAGTAGTGCGTGATATTCCTACACGCACGAAAGTAGTGCGTGATATTCCTACACGCAAGAAAATAGTGCGTGATATTCCTACGCGCAAGAAAGTAGTCCGTGAAATTCCTACGCGCAAGAAAGTGGTGCGTGATATTTCTACGCGCAAAAAAGTAGTGCCTGATATTCCTACGCGCAAGAAAGTAGTGCGTGATATTCCTACGCGCAAGAAAGTAGTGCGTGAAATTCCTACACGCAAGAAAGTAGTGTGTGATATTCCTGCGCACAAGAAAGTAGTGCGTGATATTCCTACACGCAAGAAAGTAGCGCGTGATATTCCTGCGTGCAAGAAAGTAGTGTGTGATATTCCTACACGCAAGAAAGTAGTGCGTGAAATTGCTACGCGCAAGAAAGTAGTGCGTGATATTCCTACGCGCAAGAAAGTAGCGCGTGATATTCCTACGTGCAAGAAAGTACTGTGTGATATTCCTATGCGCAAGAAAGTAGTGCGTGAAATTCCTACGCACAAGAAAGTAGTGCGTGATATTCCTACACGCAAGAAAGTAGCGCGTGATATTCCTACGTGCAAGAAAGTAGTGTGTGATATTCCTACGCGCAAAAAAGTAGTGCGTGATATTCCTACGCGCAAAAAAATGCGCAAGAAAGTAGTCCGTGATATTCCTACGCGCAAGAAAGTAGTGCGTGAAATTCCTACACGCAAGAAAGTAGTGTGTGATATTCCTGCGCACAAGAAAGTAGTGCGTGATATTCCTACACGCAAGAAAGTAGCGCGTGATATTCCTACGCGCAAGAAAGTAGTGTGGGATATTCCTACGCGCAAGAAAGTAGTGCGTGAAATTCCTACGCGCAAGAAAGTAGTGTGTGATATTCCTACGCGCAAGAAAATAGTGCGTGATATTCCTACGCGCAAAAAAGTAGTGCGTGATATTCCTACGCGCAAAAAGTGTGCAAGAAAGTAGTCCGTGATTTTCCTACGTGCAAGAAAGTAGTGCGTGATATTCCTACGCGCAAAAAAGTAGTGCGTGATATTCCTACGTGCAAGAAAATGCGCAAGAAAGTTGTCTGTGATATTCCTACGCGCAAGAAAGTAGTGCGTGATATTCCTACGTGCAAGAAAGTAGTGCGTGATATTCCTACGCGCAAGAAAGTAGTGCGTGATATTCCTACGTGCAAGAAAGTAGTGCGTGATATTCCTACGCGCAAGAAAGTAGTGTGTTATATTCCAACGCGCAAGAAAATAGTGGGTGATATTCCTACGCGCAAAAAAGTAGTGCGTGATATTCCTACGCGCAAGAAAGTAGTGTGGGATATTCCTACGCGCAAGAAAGTAGTGCGTGAAATTCCTACGCGCAAGAAAGTAGTGCGTGATATTCCTACGCGCAAGAAAATAGTGCGTGATATTCCTACGCGCAAAAAAGTAGTGCGTGATATTCCTACGCGCAAAAAGTGTGCAAGAAAGTAGTCCGTGATTTTCCTACGTGCAAGAAAGTAGTGCGTGATATTCCTACGCGCAAAAAAGTAGTGCGTGATATTCCTACGTGCAAGAAAATGCGCAAGAAAGTTGTCTGTGATATTCCTACGCGCAAGAAAGTAGTGCGTGATATTCCTACGTGCAAGAAAGTAGTGCGTGATATTCCTACGCGCAAGAAAGTAGTGCGTGATATTCCTACGTGCAAGAAAGTAGTGCGTGATATTCCTACGCGCAAGAAAGTAGTGTGTTATATTCCAACGCGCAAGAAAATAGTGGGTGATATTCCTACGCGCAAAAAAGTAGTGCGTGATATTCCTACGCGCAAAAAAGTGCGCAAGAAAGTAGTCCGTGATATTCCTACGTGCAAGAAAGTAGTGCGTGATATTCCTACGCGCAAAAAAGTAGTGCGTGATATTCCTACGCGCAAGAAAATGCGCAAGAAAGTTGTCTGTGATATTCCTACGCGCAAGAAAGAAGTGCGTGATATTCCTACGTGCAAGAAAGTAGTGCGTGATATTCCTACGCGCAAGAAAGTAGTGCGTGATATTCCTACGTGCAAGAAAGTAGTGCGTGATATTCCTACGCGCAAAAAAATAGTGTGTGATATTCCTACGCGCAAAAAAGTAGTGCGTGAAATTCCTACGCGCAAGAAAGTAGTGCGTGATATTCCTACGCGCAAAAAAGTAGTGCGTGATATTCCTACGCGCAAGTAAGTAGTGCGTGAAATTTCTACGCGCAAGAAAATAGTGCGTGGAATTCCTACGCGCAAGAAAGTAGTGTGTGATATTCCTACGTGCAAGAAAGTAGTGCGTGATATTCCTAGGCGCAAGAAAGTAGTGCGTGAAATTCCTACGCGCAAAAAAGTAGTGCGTGATATTCCTAGGCGCAAGAAAGTAGTGCGTGAAATTCCTACGCGCAAGAAAGAAGTGCGTGATATTCCTACGCGCAAGAAAGTAGTGCGTGATATTCCTACGCTCAAGAAAGTAGTGCGTGATATTCCTACACGCACGAAAGTAGTGCGTGATATTCCTACACGCAAGAAAATAGTGCGTGATATTCCTACGCGCAAGAAAGTAGTCCGTGAAATTCCTACGCGCAAGAAAGTGGTGCGTGATATTTCTACGCGCAAAAAAGTAGTGCCTGATATTCCTACGCGCAAGAAAGTAGTGCGTGATATTCCTGCGCGCAAGAAAGTAGTGCGTGAAATTCCTACGCGCAAGAAAGTAGTGTGTGATATTCCTGCGCACAAGAAAGTAGTGCGTGATATTCCTACACGCAAGAAAGTAGCGCGTGATATTCCTGCGTGCAAGAAAGTAGTGTGTGATATTCCTACACGCAAGAAAGTAGTGCGTGAAATTGCTACGCGCAAGAAAGTAGTGCGTGATATTCCTACGCGCAAGAAAGTAGCGCGTGATATTCCTACGTGCAAGAAAGTACTGTGTGATATTCCTACGCGCAAGAAAGTAGTGCGTGAAATTCCTACGCACAAGAAAGTAGTGCGTGATATTCCTACACGCAGGAAAGTAGCGCGTGATATTCCTACGTGCAAGAAAGTAGTGTGTGATATTCCTACGCGCAAAAAAGTAGTGCGTGATATTCCTACGTGCAAGAAAGTACTGTGTGATATTCCTACGCGCAAGAAAGTAGTGCGTGAAATTCCTACGCACAAGAAAGTAGTGCGTGATATTCCTACACGCAAGAAAGTAGCGCGTGATATTCCTACGTGCAAGAAAGTAGTGTGTGATATTCCTACGCGCAAAAAAGTAGTGCGTGATATTCCTACGCGCAAAAAAATGCGCAAGAAAGTAGTCCGTGATATTCCTACGCGCAAGAAAGTAGTGCGTGAAATTCCTACACGCAAGAAAGTAGTGTGTGATATTCCTGCGCACAAGAAAGTAGTGCGTGATATTCCTACACGCAAGAAAGTAGCGCGTGATATTCCTACGCGCAAGAAAGTAGTGTGTGATATTCCTACGCGCAAGAAAGTAGTGCGTGAAATTCCTACGCGCAAGAAAGTAGTGCGTGATATTCCTACGCGCAAGAAAATAGTGCGTGATATTCCTACGCGCAAAAAAATAGTGCGTGATATTCCTACGCGCAAAAAAGTGTGCAAGAAAGTAGTCCGTGATTTTCCTACGTGCAAGAAAGTAGTGCGTGATATTCCTACGCGCAAAAAAGTAGTGCGTGATATTCCTACGTGCAAGAAAATGCGCAAGAAAGTTGTCTGTGATATTCCTACGCGCAAGAAAGTAGTGCGTGATATTCCTACGTGCAAGAAAGTAGTGCGTGATATTCCTACGCGCAAGAAAGTAGTGCGTGATATTCCTACGTGCAAGAAAGTAGTGCGTGATATTCCTACGCGCAAGAAAGTAGTGTGTTATATTCCAACGCGCAAGAAAATAGTGGGTGATATTCCTACGCGCAAAAAAGTAGTGCGTGATATTCCTACGCGCAAAAAAGTGCGCAAGAAAGTAGTCCGTGATATTCCTACGTGCAAGAAAGTAGTGCGTGATATTCCTACGCGCAAAAAAGTAGTGCGTGATATTCCTACGCGCAAGAAAATGCGCAAGAAAGTTGTCTGTGATATTCCTACGCGCAAGAAAGAAGTGCGTGATATTCCTACGTGCAAGAAAGTAGTGCGTGATATTCCTACGCGCAAGAAAGTAGTGCGTGATATTCCTACGTGCAAGAAAGTAGTGCGTGATATTCCTACGCGCAAAAAAATAGTGTGTGATATTCCTACGCGCAAAAAAGTAGTGCGTGAAATTCCTACGCGCAAGAAAGTAGTGCGTGATATTCCTACGCGCAAAAAAGTAGTGCGTGATATTCCTACGCGCAAGTAAGTAGTGCGTGAAATTTCTACGCGCAAGAAAATAGTGCGTGGAATTCCTACGCGCAAGAAAGTAGTGTGTGATATTCCTACGTGCAAGAAAGTAGTGCGTGATATTCCTAGGCGCAAGAAAGTAGTGCGTGAAATTCCTACGCGCAAAAAAGTAGTGCGTGATATTCCTAGGCGCAAGAAAGTAGTGCGTGAAATTCCTACGCGCAAGAAAGAAGTGCGTGATATTCCTACGTGCAAGAAAGTAGTGCGTGATATTCCTACGCTCAAGAAAGTAGTGCGTGATATTCCTACACGCACGAAAGTAGTGCGTGATATTCCTACACGCAAGAAAATAGTGCGTGATATTCCTACGCGCAAGAAAGTAGTCCGTGAAATTCCTACGCGCAAGAAAGTGGTGCGTGATATTTCTACGCGCAAAAAAGTAGTGCCTGATATTCCTACGCGCAAGAAAGTAGTGCGTGATATTCCTGCGCGCAAGAAAGTAGTGCGTGAAATTCCTACGCGCAAGAAAGTAGTGTGTGATATTCCTGCGCACAAGAAAGTAGTGCGTGATATTCCTACACGCAAGAAAGTAGCGCGTGATATTCCTGCGTGCAAGAAAGTAGTGTGTGATATTCCTACACGCAAGAAAGTAGTGCGTGAAATTGCTACGCGCAAGAAAGTAGTGCGTGATATTCCTACGCCCAAGAAAGTAGCGCGTGATATTCCTACGTGCAAGAAAGTACTGTGTGATATTCCTACGCGCAAGAAAGTAGTGCGTGAAATTCCTACGCACAAGAAAGTAGTGCGTGATATTCCTACACGCAGGAAAGTAGCGCGTGATATTCCTACGTGCAAGAAAGTAGTGTGTGATATTCCTACGCGCAAAAAAGTAGTGCGTGATATTCCTACGCGCAAAAAAATGCGCAAGAAAGTAGTCCGTGATATTCCTACGTGCAAGAAAGTAGTGCGTGATATTCCTACGCGCAAAAAAGTAGTGCGTGATATTCCTACGCACAAGAAAATGCGCAAGAAAGTTGTCTGTGATATTCCTACGCGCAATAAAGTAGTGCGTGATATTCCTACGTGCAAGAAAGTAGTGCGTGATATTCCTACGCGCAAGAAAGTAGTGCGTGATATTCCTACGTGCAAGAAAGTAGTGCGTGATATTCCTACGCGCAAAAAAATAGTGTGTGATATTCCTACGCGCAAAAAAGTAGTGCGTGAAATTCCTACGCGCAAGAAAGTAGTGCGTGATATTCCTACGTGCAAGAAAGTAGTGCGTGATATTCCTACGTGCAAGTAAGTAGTGCGTGAAATTTCTATGCGCAAGAAAGTAGTGCGTGGAATTCCTACGCGCAAGAAAGTAGTGCGTGATATTCCTACGCGCAAGAAAGTAGTGCGAGATATTCCTAGGCGCAAGAAAGTAGTGCGTGAAATTCCTACGCGCAAGAAAGTAGTGCGTGATATTCCTACGAGCAAGAAAGTAGTGCGTGATATTCCTACGCTCAAGAAAGTAGTGAGTGATATTCCTACGAGCAAGAAAGTAGTGTGTGTTATTCCTACGCGCAAGAAAGTAGTGCGTGAAATTCCTACGCGCAAGAACGTAGTGCGTGATATTCCTACGCGCAAGAAAATAGTGCGTGATATTCCTACGCGCAAAAAAGTGCGCAAGAAAGTAGTGCGTGATATTCCTACGCGCAAGAAAGTAGTGCGTGATATTCCTAGGCGCAAGAAAGTAGTGCGTGAAATTCCTACGCGCCAAAAAGTTGTGCGTGATATTCCTACGCGCAAGAAAGTAGTGCGTGAAATTCCTACGAGCTAGAAAGTAGTGCGTGATATTCCTACGCGCAAGAAAGTAGTCCGTGATATTCCTACGCGCAAGAAAGTAGTGAGTGATATTCCTACGAGCAAGAAAGTAGTGCGTGAAATTCCTACGCGCAAGAAAGTAGTGTGTGATATTCCTACGCGCAAGAAAATAGTGCGTGATATTCCTACACGCACGAAAGTAGTGCGTGATATTCCTACGCGCAAGAAAGTAGTGCGTGATATTCCTACGCGCAAGAAAGTAGTGCGTGAAATTCCTACGGGCAAGAAAGTAGTGCGTGATATTCCTACGCGCAAAAAAGTAGTGCGTGATATACCTACGCGCAAGAAAGTAGGGCGTGATATTCCTACGCGCAAGAAAGTAGTGCGTGATATTCCTACGGTCAAGAAAGTAGTGCGTGATATTCCTACGCGCAAAAAAGTAGTGCGTGATATTCCTACGCGAAAGAAAGTAGTGCGTGATATTCCTACGCGCAAGAAAGTAGTCCGTGATATTCCTACGCGCAAGAAAGTAGTGAGTGATATTCCTACGAGCAAGAAAGTAGTGCGTAAAATTCCTACGCGCAAGAAAGTAGTGCGTGATATTCCTACGCGCAAGAAAATAGTGCGTGATATTCCTACACGCACGAAAGTAGTGCGTGATATTCCTACGCGCAAGAAAGTAGTGCGTGATATTCCTACGCGCAAGAAAGTAGTGCGTGAAATTCCTACGGGCAAGAAAGTAGTGCGTGATATTCCTACGCGCAAAAAAGTAGTGCGTGATATACCTACGCGCAAGAAAGTAGTGCGTGATATTCCTACGCTCAAGAAAGTAGTGCGTGATATTCCTACGGTCAAGAAAGTAGTGCGTGATATTCCTACGCGCAAAAAAGTAGTGCGTGATATTCCTACGCGATAGAAAGTAGTGAGTGATATTCCTACGCAAAAGAAAGTAGTGCGTGAAATCCCTACGCGCAAGAAAGTAGTGAGTGATATTCCTACGCGCAAGAAAGTAGAGCGTGATATTCCTACGCGCAAGAAAGTAGTGAGTGATATTTCTACGCGAAAGAAAGTAGTGCGGGAAATTCCTACGCACAAGAAAGTAGTGCGCGTGATATTCCTACGCGCAAAAAAATAGTGTGTGATATTCCTACGCTCAAGAAAGTAGTGCGTGATATTCCTACGCACAAGAAAATGCGCAAGAAAGTTGTCTGTGATATTCCTACGCGCAATAAAGTAGTGCGTGATATTCCTACGTGCAAGAAAGTAGTGCGTGATATTCCTACGCGCAAGAAAGTAGTGCGTGATATTCCTACGTGCAAGAAAGTAGTGCGTGATATTCCTACGCGCAAAAAAATAGTGTGTGATATTCCTACGCGCAAAAAAGTAGTGCGTGAAATTCCTACGCGCAAGAAAGTAGTGCGTGATATTCCTACGTGCAAGAAAGTAGTGCGTGATATTCCTACGTGCAAGTAAGTAGTGCGGGAAATTTCTATGCGCAAGAAAGTAGTGCGTGGAATTCCTACGCGCAAGAAAGTAGTGCGTGATATTCCTACGCGCAAGAAAGTAGTGCGAGATATTCCTAGGCGCAAGAAAGTAGTGCGTGAAATTCCTACGCGCAAGAAAGTAGTGCGTGATATTCCTACGAGCAAGAAAGTAGTGCGTGATATTCCTACGCTCAAGAAAGTAGTGAGTGATATTCCTACGAGCAAGAAAGTAGTGTGTGTTATTCCTACGCGCAAGAAAGTAGTGCGTGAAATTCCTACGCGCAAGAAAGTAGTGCGTGATATTCCTACGCGCAAGAAAATAGTGCGTGATATTCCTACGCGCAAAAAAGTAGTGCGTGATATTCCTACGCGCAAAAAAGTGCGCAAGAAAGTAGTGCGTGATATTCCTACGCGCAAGAAAGTAGTGCGTAATATTCCTAGGCGCAAGAAAGTAGTGCGTGAAATTCCTACGCGCCAAAAAGTTGTGCGTGATATTCCTACGCGCAAGAAAGTAGTGCGTGAAATTCCTACGAGCAAGAAAGTAGTGCGTGATATTCCTACGCGCAAGAAAGTAGTCCGTGATATTCCTACGCGCAAGAAAGTAGTGAGTGATATTCCTACGAGCAAGAAAGTAGTGCGTGAAATTCCTACGCGCAAGAAAGTAGTGCGTGATATTCCTACGCGCAAGAAAATAGTGCGCGATATTCCTACACGCACGAAAGTAGTGCGTGATATTCCTACGCGCAAGAAAGTAGTGCGTGATATTCCTACGCGCAAGAAAGTAGTGCGTGAAATTCCTACGGGCAAGAAAGTAGTGCGTGATATTCCTACGCGCAAAAAAGTAGTGCGTGATATACCTACGCGCAAGAAAGTAGGGCGTGATATTCCTACGCGCAAGAAAGTAGTGCGTGATATTCCTACGGTCAAGAAAGTAGTGCGTGATATTCCTACGCGCAAAAAAGGAGTGCGTGATATTCCTACGCGAAAGAAAGTAGTGCGTGATATTCCTACGCGCAAGAAAGTAGTCCGTGATATTCCTACGCGCAAGAAAGTAGTGAGTGATATTCCTACGAGCAAGAAAGTAGTGCGTAAAATTCCTACGCGCAAGAAAGTAGTGCGTGATATTCCTACGCGCAAGAAAATAGTGCGTGATATTCCTACACGCACGAAAGTAGTGCGTGATATTCCTACGCGCAAGAAAGTAGTGCGTGATATTCCTACGCGCAAGAAAGTAGTGCGTGAAATTCCTACGGGCAAGAAAGTAGTGCGTGATATTCCTACGCGCAAAAAAGTAGTGCGTGATATACCTACGCGCAAGAAAGTAGTGCGTGATATTCCTACGCGCAAGAAAGTAGTGCGTGATATTCCTACGGTCAAGAAAGTAGTGCGTGATATTCCTACGCGCAAAAAAGTAGTGCGTGATATTCCTACGCGATAGAAAGTAGTGAGTGATATTCCTACGCAAAAGAAAGTAGTGCGTGAAATTCCTACGCGCAAGAAAGTAGTGAGTGATATTCCTACGCGCAAGAAAGTAGAGCGTGATATTCCTACGCGCAAGAAAGTAGTGAGTGATATTCCTACGCGAAAGAAAGTAGTGCGTGAAATTCCTACGCGCAAGAAAGTAGTGCGCGTGATATTCCTACGCGCAAAAAAATAGTGTGTGATATTCCTACGCTCAAGAAAGTAGTGCGTGATATTCCTACAAGCACGAAAGCAGTGCATGATATTCCTACGCGCAAGAACGTAGTGCGTGAAATTCCTACGCGCAAGAAAGTGGTGCGTGATATTCCTACTCGCAAAAAAGTAGTGCGTGTTATTCCTACGCGCAAGAAAGTAGTGCGTGATATTCCTACGCGCAAGAAAGTAGTGCGTGAAATTGCTACGCGCAAGAAAGTAGTGCGTGATATTCCTACGCGCAAGAAAGTAGCGCCTGATATTCCTACGTGCAAGAAAGTACTGTGTGATATTCCTACGCGCAAGAAAGTAGTGCGTGAAATTCCTACGCACAAGAAAGTAGTGCGTGATATTCCTACACGCAAGAAAGTAGCGCGTGATATTCCTACGTGCAAGAAAGTAGTGTGTGATATTCCTACGCGCAAAAAAGTAGTGCGTGATATTCCTACGCGCAAAAAAATGCGCAAGAAAGTAGTCCGTGATATTCCTACGTGCAAGAAAGTAGTGCGTGATATTCCTACGCGCAAAAAAGTAGTGCGTGATATTCCTACGCACAAGAAAATGCGCAAGAAAGTTGTCTGTGATATTCCTACGCGCAATAAAGTAGTGCGTGATATTCCTACGTGCAAGAAAGTAGTGCGTGATATTCCTACGCGCAAGAAAGTAGTGCGTGATATTCCTACGTGCAAGAAAGTAGTGCGTGATATTCCTACGCGCAAAAAAATAGTGTGTGATATTCCTACGCGCAAAAAAGTAGTGCGTGAAATTCCTACGCGCAAGAAAGTAGTGCGTGATATTCCTACGTGCAAGAAAGTAGTGCGTGATATTCCTACGTGCAAGTAAGTAGTGCGTGAAATTTCTATGCGCAAGAAAGTAGTGCGTGGAATTCCTACGCGCAAGAAAGCAGTGCGTGATATTCCTACGCGCAAGAAAGTAGTGCGTGATATTCCTAGGCGCAAGAAAGTAGTGCGTGAAATTCCTACGCGCAAGAAAGTAGTGCGTGATATTCCTACGAGCAAGAAAGTAGTGCGTGATATTCCTACGCTCAAGAAAGTAGTGAGTGATATTCCTACGAGCAAGAAAGTAGTGTGTGATATTCCTACGCGCAAGAAAGTAGTGCGTGAAATTCGTACGCGCAAGAAAGTAGTGCGTGATATTCCTACGCGCAAGAAAATAGAGCGTGATATTCCTACGCGCAAAAAAGTAGTGCGTGATATTCCTACGCGCAAAAAAGTGCGCAAGAAAGTAGTCCGTGATATTCCTACGTGCAAGAAAGTAGTGCGTGATATTCCTACGCGCAAAAAAGTAGTGCGTGATATTCCTACGCACAAAAAAATGCGCAAGAAAGTTGTCTGTGATATTCCTACGCGCAATAAAGTAGTGTGTGATATTCCTACGTGCAAGAAAGTAGTGCGTGATATTCCTACGCGCAAGAAAGTAGTGCGTGATATTCCTACGTGCAAGAAAGTAGTGCGTGATATTCCTACGCGCAAAAAAATAGTGTGTGATATTCCTACGCGCAAAAAAGTAGTGCGTGATTTCCTACGCGCAAGAAAGTAGTGCGTGATATTCCTACGCGCAAGAAAGTAGTGCGTGATATTCCTACGCGCAAGTAAGTAGTGCGTGAAATTTCTACGCGCAAGAAAGTAGTGCGTGGAATTCCTAGGCGCAAGAAAGTAGTGCGTGATATTCCTACGCGCAAGAAAGTTGTGCGTGAAATTCCTACGCGCAAGAAAGTAGTGCGTGATATTCCTACGCGCAAGAAAATAGTGTGTGATATTCCTACGCTCAAGAAAGTAGTGAGTGATATTCCTACGAGCAAGAAAGTAATGCGTGAAATTCCTACGCGCAAGAAAGTAGTGCGTGATATTCCTACGCGCAAGAAAGTAGTGCGTGATATTCCTACACGCACGAAAGTAGTGCGTGATATTCCTACGCGTAAGAAAGTTGTGCGTGATATTCCTACGCGCAAGAAAGTAGTGCGTGAAATTCCTACGGGCAAGAAAGTAGTGCGTGATATTCCTACGCGCAAAAAAGTAGTGCGTGATATACCTACGCGCAAGAAAGTAGTGCGTGATATTCCTACGCGCAAGAAAGTAGTGCGTGATATTCCTACGGGCAAGAAAGTAGTGCGTGATATTCCTACGCGCAAAAAAGTAGTGCGTGATATACCTACGCGCAAGAAAGTGGTGCGTGATATTCCTACGCGCAAGAAAGTAGTGTGTGATATTCATACGCACAAGAAAGTAGTGCGTGATATTCCTACGCGCAAGTAAGTAGTGCGTGAAATTTCTACGCGCAAGAAAGTAGTGCGTGGAATTCCTACGCGCAAGAAAGTAGTGCGTGATATTCCTACGCGCAAGAAAGTAGTGCGTGAAATTCCTACGCGCAAGAAAGTAGTGCGTGATATTCCTACGCGCAAGAAAATAGTGCGTGATATTCCTACGCTCAAGAAAGTAGTGAGTGATATTCCTACGAGCAAGAAAGTAGTGCGTGAAATTCCTACGCGCAAGAAAGTAGTGCGTGATATTCCTACGCGCAAGAAAGTAGTGCGTGATATTCCTACACGCACGAAAGTAGTGCGTGATATTCCTACGCGTAAGAAAGTTGTGCGTGATATTCCTACGCGCAAGAAAGTAGTGCGTGAAATTCCTACGGGCAAGAAAGTAGTGCGTGATATTCCTACGCGCAAAAAAGTAGTGCGTGATATACCTACGCGCAAGAAAGTAGTGCGTGATATTCCTACGCGCAAGAAAGTAGTGCGTGATATTCCTACGGGCAAGAAAGTAGTGCGTGATATTCCTACGCGCAAAAAAGTAGTACGTGATATACCTACGCGTAAGAAAGTGGTGCGTGATATTCCTACGCGCAAGAAAGTAGTGTGTGATATTCATACACACAAGAAAGTAGTGCGTGATATTCCTACGCGCAAGAAAGTAGTGCGTGATATTCCTACGCGCAAGAAAGTAGTGCGTGATATTCCTGCGTGCGAGAAAGTAGTGCGCGATATTCCTGCGCGCAAGAAAGTAGTGCGTGATATTCCTACACACAAGAAAGTAGTGCGTGATATTCCTACGCGCAAGAAAGTAGTGCGTGATATTCCTACGGGCAAGAAAGTAGTGCGTGATATTCCTACGCGCAAAAAAGTAGTGCGTGATATACCTACGAGCAAGTAAGTGGGGCGTGATATTCCTACGCGCAAAAAAGTAGTGCCTGATATTCCTACGCGCAAGAAAGTAGTGCGTGATATTCCTACGCGCAAGAAAGTAGTGCGTGAAATTCCTACACGCAAGAAAGTAGTGTGTGATATTCCTGCGCACAAGAAAGTAGTGCGTGATATTCCTACACGCAAGAAAGTAGCGCGTGATATTCCTACGCGCAAGAAAGCAGTGTGTGATATTCCTACGCGCAAGAAAGTAGTGCGTGAAATTCCTACGCGCAAGAAAGTAGTGCGTGATATTCCTACGCGCAAGAAAATAGTGCGTGATATTCCTACGCTCAAAAAAGTAGTGCGTGATATTCCTACTCGCAAAAAAGTGTGCAAGAAAGTAGTCCATGATTTTCCTACGTGCAAGAAAGTAGTGCGTGATATTCCTACGCGCAAAAAAGTAGTGCGTGATATTCCTACGCGCAAGAAAGTAGTGCGTGATATTCCTGCGTGCGAGAAAGTAGTGCGCGATATTCCTGCGCGCAAGAAAGTAGTGCGTGATATTCCTACACACAAGAAAGTAGTGCGTGATATTCCTACGCGCAAGAAAGTAGTGCGTGATATTCCTACGGGCAAGAAAGTAGTGCGTGATATTCCTACGCGCAAAAAAGTAGTGCGTGATATACCTACGAGCAAGTAAGTGGGGCGTGATATTCCTACGCGCAAAAAAGTAGTGCCTGATATTCCTACGCGCAAGAAAGTAGTGCGTGATATTCCTACGCGCAAGAAAGTAGTGCGTGAAATTCCTACACGCAAGAAAGTAGTGTGTGATATTCCTGCGCACAAGAAAGTAGTGCGTGATATTCCTACACGCAAGAAAGTAGCGCGTGATATTCCTACGCGCAAGAAAGCAGTGTGTGATATTCCTACGCGCAAGAAAGTAGTGCGTGAAATTCCTACGCGCAAGAAAGTAGTGCGTGATATTCCTACGCGCAAGAAAATAGTGCGTGATATTCCTACGCTCAAAAAAGTAGTGCGTGATATTCCTACTCGCAAAAAAGTGTGCAAGAAAGTAGTCCATGATTTTCCTACGTGCAAGAAAGTAGTGCGTGATATTCCTACGCGCAAAAAAGTAGTGCGTGATATTCCTACGCGCAAGAAAATGCGCAAGAAAGTTGTCTGTGAAATTCCTACGCGCAAGAAAGTAGTGCGTGATATTCCTACGTGCAAGAAAGTAGTGCGTGATATTCCTACGCGCAAAAAAATAGTGTGTGATATTCCTACGCGCAAAAAAGTAGTGCGTGAAATTCCTACGCGCAAGAAAGTAGTGCGTGATATTCCTACGCGCAAGTAAGTAGTGCGTGAAATTTCTACGCGCAAGAAAGTAGTGCGTGGAATTCCTACGCGCAAGAGAGTAGTGCGTGATATTCCTGCGCACAAGAAAGTAGTGCGTGATATTCCTACACGCAAGAAAGTAGTGCGTGAAATTCCAACGCGCAAGAAAGTAGTGTGTTATATTCCAACGCGCAAGAAAATAGTGCGTGATATTCCTACGCGCAAAAAAGTAGTGCGTGATATTCCTACGCGCAAAAAAGTGCGCAAGAAAGTAGTCCGTGATATTCCTACGTGCAAGAAAGTAGTGCGTGATATTCCTACGCGCAAAAAAGTAGTGCGTGATATTCCTACGCGCAAGAAAATGCGCAAGAAAGTTGTCTGTGATATTCCTACGCGTAAAGAAAGTAGTGCGTGATATTCCTACGTGCAAGAAAGTAGTGCGTGATATTCCTACGCGCAAAAAAGTAGTGCGTGATATTCCTACGTGCAAGAAAGTAGTGCGTGATATTCCTACGCGCAAAAAAATAGTGTGTGATATTCCTACGCGCAAAAAAGTAGTGCGTGAAATTCCTACGCGCAAGAAAGTAGTGCGTGATATTCCTACGCGCAAGAAAGTAGTGCGTGATATTCCTACGCGCAAGTAAGTAGTGCGTGAAATTTCTACGCGCAAGAAAATAGTGCGTGGAATTCCTACGCGCAAGAAAGTAGTGTGTGATATTCCTACGTGCAAGAAAGTAGTGCCTGATATTCCTAGGCGCAAGAAAGTAGTGCGTGAAATTCCTACGCGCAAAAAAGTAGTGCGTGATATTCCTACGCGCAAGAAAGTAGTGCGTGAAATTCCTACGCGCAAGAAAGAAGTGCGTGATATTCCTACGCGCAAGAAAGTAGTGCGTGATATTCCTACGCTCAAGAAAGTAGTGCGTGATATTCCTACACGCACGAAAGTAGTGCGTGATATTCCTACACGCAAGAAAATAGTGCGTAATATTCCTACGCGCAAGAAAGTAGTCCGTGAAATTCCTACGCGCAAGAAAGTGGTGCGTGATATTCCTACGCGCAAAAAAGTAGTGCCTGATATTCCTACGCGCAAGAAAGTAGTGCGTGATATTCCTACACGCAAGAAAGTAGTGCGTGAAATTCCTACACGCAAGAAAGTAGTGTGTGATATTCCTGCGCACAAGAAAGTAGTGCGTGATATTCCTACACGCAAGAAAGTAGCGCGTGATATTCCTGCGTGCAAGAAAGTAGTGTGTGATATTCCTACGCGCAAGAAAGTAGTGCGTGAAATTGCTACGCGCAAGAAAGTAGTGCGTGATATTCCTACGCGCAAGAAAGTAGCGCGTGATATTCCTACGTGCAAGAAAGTACTGTGTGATATTCCTACGCGCAAGAAAGTAGTGCGTGAAATTCCTACGCACAAGAAAGTAGTGCGTGATATTCCTACACGCAAGAAAGTAGCGCGTGATATTCCTACGTGCAAGAAAGTAGTGTGTGATATTCCTACGCACAAAAAAGTAGTGCGTGATATTCCTACGCGCAAAAAAATGCGCAAGAAAGTAGTCCGTGATATTCCTACGCGCAAGAAAGTAGTGCGTGATATTCCTACGCGCAAAAAAGTAGTGCGTGATATTCCTACGCACAAGAAAATGCGCAAGAAAGTTGTCTGTGATATTCCTACGCGCAACAAAGTAGTGCGTGATATTCCTACGTGCAAGAAAGTAGTGCGTGATATTCCTACGCGCAAGAAACTAGTGCGTGATATTCCTACGTGCAAGAAAGTAGTGCGTGATATTCCTACGCGCAAAAAAATAGTGTGTGATATTCCTACGCGCAAAAAAGTAGTGCGTGAAATTCCTACGCGCAAGAAAGTAGTGCGTGATATTCCTACGTGCAAGAAAGTAGTGCGTGATATTCCTACGTGCAAGTAAGTAGTGCGTGAAATTTCTATGCGCAAGAAAGTAGTGCGTGGAATTCCTACGCGCAAGAAAGTAGTGCGTGATATTCCTACGCGCAAGAAAGTAGTGCGTGATATTCCTAGGCGCAAGAAAGTAGTGCGTGAAATTCCTACGCGCAAGAAAGTAGTGCGTGATATTCCTACGAGCAAGAAAGTAGTGCGTGATATTCCTACGCTCAAGAAAGTAGTGAGTGATATTCCTACAAGCAAGAAAGTAGTGTGTGATATTCCTACGCGCAAGAAAGTAGTGCGTGAAATTCCTACGCGCAAGAAAGTAGTGCGTGATATTCCTACGCGCAAGAAAATAGTGCGCGATATTCATACGCGCAAAAAAGTAGTGCGTGATATTCCTACGCGCAAAAAAGTGCGCAAGAAAGTAGTCCGTGATATTCCTACGTGCAAGAAAGTAGTGCGTGATATTCCTACGCGCAAAAAAGTAGTGCGTGATATTCCTACGCACCAAAAAATGCGCAAGAAAGTTGTCTGTGATATTCCTACGCGCAATAAAGTAGTGCGTGATATTCCTACGTGCAAGAAAGTAGTGCGTGATATTCCTACGCGCAAGAAAGTAGTGCGTGATATTCCTACGTGCAAGAAAGTAGTGCGTGATATTCCTACGCGCAAAAAAATAGTGTGTGATATTCTTACGCGCAAAAAAGTAGTGCGTGATTTCCTACGCGCAAGAAAGTAGTGCGTGATATTCCTACGCGCAAGAAAGTAGTGCGTGATATTCCTACGCGCAAGTAAGTAGTGCGTGAAATTTCTACGCGCAAGAAAATAGTGCGTGGAATTCCTACGCGCAAGAAAGTAGTGTGTGATATTCCTACGTGCAAGAAAGTAGTGCGTGATATTCCTAGGCGCAAGAAAGTAGTGCGTGAAATTCCTACGCGCAAAAAAGTAGTGCGTGATATTCCTACGCGCAAGAAAGTAGTGCGTGAAATTCCTACGCGCAAGAAAGAAGTGCGTGATATTCCTACGCGCAAGAAAGTAGTGCGTGATATTCCTACGCTCAAGAAAGTAGTGCGTGATATTCCTACACGCACGAAAGTAGTGCGTGATATTCCTACACGCAAGAAAATAGTGCGTATTATTCCTACGCGCAAGAAAGTAGTCCGTGAAATTCCTACGCGCAAGAAAGTGGTGCGTGATATTCCTACGCGCAAAAAAGTAGTGCCTGATATTCCTACGCGCAAGAAAGTAGTGCGTGATATTCCTACGCGCAAGAAAGTAGTGCGTGAAATTCCTACACGCAAGAAAGTAGTGTGTGATATTCCTGCGCACAAGAAAGTAGTGCGTGATATTCCTACACGCAAGAAAGTAGCGCGTGATATTCCTGCGTGCAAGAAAGTAGTGTGTGATATTCCTACGCGCAAGAAAGTAGTGCGTGAAATTGCTACGCGCAAGAAAGTAATGCGTGATATTCCTACGCGCAAGAAAGTAGCGCGTGATATTCCTACGTGCAAGAAAGTAGTGCGTGATATTCCTACACGCAAGAAAGTAGCGCGTGATATTCCTACGTGCAAGAAAGTAGTGTGTGATATTCCTACGCTCAAAAAAGTAGTGCGTGATATTCCTACGCGCAAAAAAATGCGCAAGAAAGTAGTCCGTGATATTCCTACGTGCAAGAAAGTAGTGCGTGATATTCCTACGCGCAAAAAAGTAGTGCGTGATATTCCTACGCACAAGAAAATGCGCAAGAAAGTTGTCTGTGATATTCCTACGCGCAACAAAGTAGTGCGTGATATTCCTACGTGCAAGAAAGTAGTGCGTGATATTCCTACGCGCAAGAAAGTAGTGCGTGATATTCCTACGTGCAAGAAAGTAGTGCGTGATATTCCTACGCGCAAAAAAATAGTGTGTGATATTCCTACGCGCAAAAAAGTAGTGCGTGAAATTCCTACGCGCAAGAAAGTAGTGCGTGATATTCCTACGTGCAAGAAAGTAGTGCGTGATATTCCTACGTGCAAGTAAGTAGTGCGTGAAATTTCTATGCGCAAGAAAGTAGTGCGTGGAATTCCTACGCGCAAGAAAGTAGTGCGTGATATTCCTACGCGCAAGAAAGTAGTGCGTGATATTCCTAGGCGCAAGAAAGTAGTGCGTGAAATTCCTACGCGCAAGAAAGTAGTGCGTGATATTCCTACGAGCAAGAAAGTAGTGCGTGATATTCCTACGCTCAAGAAAGTAGTGAGTGATATTCCTACGCGCAATAAAGTAGTGCGTGATATTCCTACGTGCAAGAAAGTAGTGCGTGAAATTCCTACACGCAAGAAAGTAGTGTGTGATATTCCTGCGCACAAGAAAGTAGTGCGTGATATTCCTACACGCAAGAAAGTAGCGCGTGATATTCCTGCGTGCAAGAAAGTAGTGTGTGATATTCCTACGCGCAAGAAAGTAGTGCGTGAAATTGCTACGCGCAAGAAAGTAATGCGTGATATTCCTACGCGCAAGAAAGTAGCGCGTGATATTCCTACGTGCAAGAAAGTAGTGCGTGATATTCCTACACGCAAGAAAGTAGCGCGTGATATTCCTACGTGCAAGAAAGTAGTGTGTGATATTCCTACGCTCAAAAAAGTAGTGCGTGATATTCCTACGCGCAAAAAAATGCGCAAGAAAGTAGTCCGTGATATTCCTACGTGCAAGAAAGTAGTGCGTGATATTCCTACGCGCAAAAAAGTAGTGCGTGATATTCCTACGCACAAGAAAATGCGCAAGAAAGTTGTCTGTGATATTCCTACGCGCAACAAAGTAGTGCGTGATATTCCTACGTGCAAGAAAGTAGTGCGTGATATTCCTACGCGCAAGAAAGTAGTGCGTGATATTCCTACGTGCAAGAAAGTAGTGCGTGATATTCCTACGCGCAAAAAAATAGTGTGTGATATTCCTACGCGCAAAAAAGTAGTGCGTGAAATTCCTACGCGCAAGAAAGTAGTGCGTGATATTCCTACGTGCAAGAAAGTAGTGCGTGATATTCCTACGTGCAAGTAAGTAGTGCGTGAAATTTCTATGCGCAAGAAAGTAGTGCGTGGAATTCCTACGCGCAAGAAAGTAGTGCGTGATATTCCTACGCGCAAGAAAGTAGTGCGTGATATTCCTAGGCGCAAGAAAGTAGTGCGTGAAATTCCTACGCGCAAGAAAGTAGTGCGTGATATTCCTACGAGCAAGAAAGTAGTGCGTGATATTCCTACGCTCAAGAAAGTAGTGAGTGATATTCCTACGCGCAATAAAGTAGTGCGTGATATTCCTACGTGCAAGAAAGTAGTGCGTGATATTCCTACGCGCAAGAAAGTAGTGCGTGATATTCCTACGTGCAAGAAAGTAGTGCGTGATATTCCTACGAGCAAAAAAATAGTGTGTGATATTCTTACGCGCAAAAAAGTAGTGCGTGATTTCCTACGCGCAAGAAAGTAGTGCGTGATATTCCTACGCGCAAGAAAGTAGTGCGTGATATTCCTACGCGCAAGTAAGTAGTGCGTGAAATTTCTACGCGCAAGAAAATAGTGCGTGGAATTCCTACGCGCAAGAAAGTAGTGTGTGATATTCCTACGTGCAAGAAAGTAGTGCGTGATATTCCTAGGCGCAAGAAAGTAGTGCGTGAAATTCCTACGCGCAAAAAAGTAGTGCGTGATATTCCTACGCGCAAGAAAGTAGTGCGTGAAATTCCTACGCGCAAGAAAGAAGTGCGTGATATTCCTACGCGCAAGAAAGTAGTGCGTGATATTCCTACGCTCAAGAAAGTAGTGCGTGATATTCCTACACGCACGAAAGTAGTGCGTGATATTCCTACACGCAAGAAAATAGTGCGTAATATTCCTACGCGCAAGAAAGTAGTGCGTGATATTCCTACGCGCAAGAAAGTAGTGCGTGATATTCCTACGGGCAAGAAAGTAGTGCGTGATATTCCTACGCGCAAAAAAGTAGTGCGTGATATACCTACGAGCAAGTAAGTGGGGCGTGATATTCCTACGCGCAAAAAAGTAGTGCCTGATATTCCTACGCGCAAGAAAGTAGTGCGTGATATTCCTACGCGCAAGAAAGTAGTGCGTGAAATTCCTACACGCAAGAAAGTAGTGTGTGATATTCCTGCGCACAAGAAAGTAGTGCGTGATATTCCTACACGCAAGAAAGTAGCGCGTGATATTCCTACGCGCAAGAAAGCAGTGTGTGATATTCCTACGCGCAAGAAAGTAGTGCGTGAAATTCCTACGCGCAAGAAAGTAGTGCGTGATATTCCTACGCGCAAGAAAATAGTGCGTGATATTCCTACGCTCAAAAAAGTAGTGCGTGATATTCCTACTCGCAAAAAAGTGTGCAAGAAAGTAGTCCATGATTTTCCTACGTGCAAGAAAGTAGTGCGTGATATTCCTACGCGCAAAAAAGTAGTGCGTGATATTCCTACGCGCAAGAAAGTAGTGCGTGATATTCCTGCGTGCGAGAAAGTAGTGCGCGATATTCCTGCGCGCAAGAAAGTAGTGCGTGATATTCCTACACACAAGAAAGTAGTGCGTGATATTCCTACGCGCAAGAAAGTAGTGCGTGATATTCCTACGGGCAAGAAAGTAGTGCGTGATATTCCTACGCGCAAAAAAGTAGTGCGTGATATACCTACGAGCAAGTAAGTGGGGCGTGATATTCCTACGCGCAAAAAAGTAGTGCCTGATATTCCTACGCGCAAGAAAGTAGTGCGTGATATTCCTACGCGCAAGAAAGTAGTGCGTGAAATTCCTACACGCAAGAAAGTAGTGCGTGATATTCCTACGCGCAAGAAAGTAGTGCGTGGAATTCCTACGCGCAAGAAAGTAGTGCGTGATATTCCTACGCGCAAGAAAGTAGTGCGTGATATTCCTAGGCGCAAGAAAGTAGTGCGTGAAATTCCTACGCGCAAGAAAGTAGTGCGTGATATTCCTACGAGCAAGAAAGTAGTGCGTGATATTCCTACGCTCAAGAAAGTAGTGAGTGATATTCCTACAAGCAAGAAAGTAGTGTGTGATATTCCTACGCGCAAGAAAGTAGTGCGTGAAATTCCTACGCGCAAGAAAGTAGTGCGTGATATTCCTACGCGCAAGAAAATAGTGCGCGATATTCATACGCGCAAAAAAGTAGTGCGTGATATTCCTACGCGCAAAAAAGTGCGCAAGAAAGTAGTCCGTGATATTCCTACGTGCAAGAAAGTAGTGCGTGATATTCCTACGCGCAAAAAAGTAGTGCGTGATATTCCTACGCACCAAAAAATGCGCAAGAAAGTTGTCTGTGATATTCCTACGCGCAATAAAGTAGTGCGTGATATTCCTACGTGCAAGAAAGTAGTGCGTGATATTCCTACGCGCAAGAAAGTAGTGCGTGATATTCCTACGTGCAAGAAAGTAGTGCGTGATATTCCTACGCGCAAAAAAATAGTGTGTGATATTCTTACGCGCAAAAAAGTAGTGCGTGATTTCCTACGCGCAAGAAAGTAGTGCGTGATATTCCTACGCGCAAGAAAGTAGTGCGTGATATTCCTACGCGCAAGTAAGTAGTGCGTGAAATTTCTACGCGCAAGAAAATAGTGCGTGGAATTCCTACGCGCAAGAAAGTAGTGTGTGATATTCCTACGTGCAAGAAAGTAGTGCGTGATATTCCTAGGCGCAAGAAAGTAGTGCGTGAAATTCCTACGCGCAAAAAAGTAGTGCGTGATATTCCTACGCGCAAGAAAGTAGTGCGTGAAATTCCTACGCGCAAGAAAGAAGTGCGTGATATTCCTACGCGCAAGAAAGTAGTGCGTGATATTCCTACGCTCAAGAAAGTAGTGCGTGATATTCCTACACGCACGAAAGTAGTGCGTGATATTCCTACACGCAAGAAAATAGTGCGTATTATTCCTACGCGCAAGAAAGTAGTCCGTGAAATTCCTACGCGCAAGAAAGTGGTGCGTGATATTCCTACGCGCAAAAAAGTAGTGCCTGATATTCCTACGCGCAAGAAAGTAGTGCGTGATATTCCTACGCGCAAGAAAGTAGTGCGTGAAATTCCTACACGCAAGAAAGTAGTGTGTGATATTCCTGCGCACAAGAAAGTAGTGCGTGATATTCCTACACGCAAGAAAGTAGCGCGTGATATTCCTGCGTGCAAGAAAGTAGTGTGTGATATTCCTACGCGCAAGAAAGTAGTGCGTGAAATTGCTACGCGCAAGAAAGTAGTGCGTGATATTCCTACGCGCAAGAAAGTAGCGCGTGATAATCCTACGTGCAAGAAAGTAGTGCGTGATATTCCTACACGCAAGAAAGTAGCGCGTGATATTCCTACGTGCAAGAAAGTAGTGTGTGATATTCCTACGCTCAAAAAAGTAGTGCGTGATATTCCTACGCGCAAAAAAATGCGCAAGAAAGTAGTCCGTGATATTCCTACGTGCAAGAAAGTAGTGCGTGATATTCCTACGCGCAAAAAAGTAGTGCGTGATATTCCTACGCACAAGAAAATGCGCAAGAAAGTTGTCTGTGATATTCCTACGCGCAACAAAGTAGTGCGTGATATTCCTACGTGCAAGAAAGTAGTGCGTGATATTCCTACGCGCAAGAAAGTAGTGCGTGATATTCCTACGTGCAAGAAAGTAGTGCGTGATATTCCTACGCGCAAAAAAATAGTGTGTGATATTCCTACGCGCAAAAAAGTAGTGCGTGAAATTCCTACGCGCAAGAAAGTAGTGCGTGATATTCCTACGTGCAAGAAAGTAGTGCGTGATATTCCTACGTGCAAGTAAGTAGTGCGTGAAATTTCTATGCGCAAGAAAGTAGTGCGTGGAATTCCTACGCGCAAGAAAGTAGTGCGTGATATTCCTACGCGCAAGAAAGTAGTGCGTGATATTCCTAGGCGCAAGAAAGTAGTGCGTGAAATTCCTACGCGCAAGAAAGTAGTGCGTGATATTCCTACGAGCAAGAAAGTAGTGCGTGATATTCCTACGCTCAAGAAAGTAGTGAGTGATATTCCTACGCGCAATAAAGTAGTGCGTGATATTCCTACGTGCAAGAAAGTAGTGCGTGATATTCCTACGCGCAAGAAAGTAGTGCGTGATATTCCTACGTGCAAGAAAGTAGTGCGTGATATTCCTACGAGCAAAAAAATAGTGTGTGATATTCTTACGCGCAAAAAAGTAGTGCGTGATTTCCTACGCGCAAGAAAGTAGTGCGTGATATTCCTACGCGCAAGAAAGTAGTGCGTGATATTCCTACGCGCAAGTAAGTAGTGCGTGAAATTTCTACGCGCAAGAAAATAGTGCGTGGAATTCCTACGCGCAAGAAAGTAGTGTGTGATATTCCTACGTGCAAGAAAGTAGTGCGTGATATTCCTAGGCGCAAGAAAGTAGTGCGTGAAATTCCTACGCGCAAAAAAGTAGTGCGTGATATTCCTACGCGCAAGAAAGTAGTGCGTGAAATTCCTACGCGCAAGAAAGAAGTGCGTGATATTCCTACGCGCAAGAAAGTAGTGCGTGATATTCCTACGCTCAAGAAAGTAGTGCGTGATATTCCTACACGCACGAAAGTAGTGCGTGATATTCCTACACGCAAGAAAATAGTGCGTAATATTCCTACGCGCAAGAAAGTAGTGCGTGATATTCCTACGCGCAAGAAAGTAGTGCGTGATATTCCTACGGGCAAGAAAGTAGTGCGTGATATTCCTACGCGCAAAAAAGTAGTGCGTGATATACCTACGAGCAAGTAAGTGGGGCGTGATATTCCTACGCGCAAAAAAGTAGTGCCTGATATTCCTACGCGCAAGAAAGTAGTGCGTGATATTCCTACGCGCAAGAAAGTAGTGCGTGAAATTCCTACACGCAAGAAAGTAGTGTGTGATATTCCTGCGCACAAGAAAGTAGTGCGTGATATTCCTACACGCAAGAAAGTAGCGCGTGATATTCCTACGCGCAAGAAAGCAGTGTGTGATATTCCTACGCGCAAGAAAGTAGTGCGTGAAATTCCTACGCGCAAGAAAGTAGTGCGTGATATTCCTACGCGCAAGAAAATAGTGCGTGATATTCCTACGCTCAAAAAAGTAGTGCGTGATATTCCTACTCGCAAAAAAGTGTGCAAGAAAGTAGTCCATGATTTTCCTACGTGCAAGAAAGTAGTGCGTGATATTCCTACGCGCAAAAAAGTAGTGCGTGATATTCCTACGCGCAAGAAAGTAGTGCGTGATATTCCTGCGTGCGAGAAAGTAGTGCGCGATATTCCTGCGCGCAAGAAAGTAGTGCGTGATATTCCTACACACAAGAAAGTAGTGCGTGATATTCCTACGCGCAAGAAAGTAGTGCGTGATATTCCTACGGGCAAGAAAGTAGTGCGTGATATTCCTACGCGCAAAAAAGTAGTGCGTGATATACCTACGAGCAAGTAAGTGGGGCGTGATATTCCTACGCGCAAAAAAGTAGTGCCTGATATTCCTACGCGCAAGAAAGTAGTGCGTGATATTCCTACGCGCAAGAAAGTAGTGCGTGAAATTCCTACACGCAAGAAAGTAGTGTGTGATATTCCTGCGCACAAGAAAGTAGTGCGTGATATTCCTACACGCAAGAAAGTAGCGCGTGATATTCCTACGCGCAAGAAAGCAGTGTGTGATATTCCTACGCGCAAGAAAGTAGTGCGTGAAATTCCTACGCGCAAGAAAGTAGTGCGTGATATTCCTACGCGCAAGAAAATAGTGCGTGATATTCCTACGCTCAAAAAAGTAGTGCGTGATATTCCTACTCGCAAAAAAGTGTGCAAGAAAGTAGTCCATGATTTTCCTACGTGCAAGAAAGTAGTGCGTGATATTCCTACGCGCAAAAAAGTAGTGCGTGATATTCCTACGCGCAAGAAAATGCGCAAGAAAGTTGTCTGTGAAATTCCTACGCGCAAGAAAGTAGTGCGTGATATTCCTACGTGCAAGAAAGTAGTGCGTGATATTCCTACGCGCAAAAAAATAGTGTGTGATATTCCTACGCGCAAAAAAGTAGTGCGTGAAATTCCTACGCGCAAGAAAGTAGTGCGTGATATTCCTACGCGCAAGTAAGTAGTGCGTGAAATTTCTACGCGCAAGAAAGTAGTGCGTGGAATTCCTACGCGCAAGAGAGTAGTGCGTGATATTCCTGCGCACAAGAAAGTAGTGCGTGATATTCCTACACGCAAGAAAGTAGTGCGTGAAATTCCAACGCGCAAGAAAGTAGTGTGTTATATTCCAACGCGCAAGAAAATAGTGCGTGATATTCCTACGCGCAAAAAAGTAGTGCGTGATATTCCTACGCGCAAAAAAGTGCGCAAGAAAGTAGTCCGTGATATTCCTACGTGCAAGAAAGTAGTGCGTGATATTCCTACGCGCAAAAAAGTAGTGCGTGATATTCCTACGCGCAAGAAAATGCGCAAGAAAGTTGTCTGTGATATTCCTACGCGTAAAGAATGTAGTGCGTGATATTCCTACGTGCAAGAAAGTAGTGCGTGATATTCCTACGCGCAAAAAAGTAGTGCGTGATATTCCTACGTGCAAGAAAGTAGTGCGTGATATTCCTACGCGCAAAAAAATAGTGTGTGATATTCCTACGCGCAAAAAAGTAGTGCGTGAAATTCCTACGCGCAAGAAAGTAGTGCGTGATATTCCTACGCGCAAGAAAGTAGTGCGTGATATTCCTACGCGCAAGTAAGTAGTGCGTGAAATTTCTACGCGCAAGAAAATAGTGCGTGGAATTCCTACGCGCAAGAAAGTAGTGTGTGATATTCCTACGTGCAAGAAAGTAGTGCCTGATATTCCTAGGCGCAAGAAAGTAGTGCGTGAAATTCCTACGCGCAAAAAAGTAGTGCGTGATATTCCTACGCGCAAGAAAGTAGTGCGTGAAATTCCTACGCGCAAGAAAGAAGTGCGTGATATTCCTACGCGCAAGAAAGTAGTGCGTGATATTCCTACGCTCAAGAAAGTAGTGCGTGATATTCCTACACGCACGAAAGTAGTGCGTGATATTCCTACACGCAAGAAAATAGTGCGTAATATTCCTACGCGCAAGAAAGTAGTCCGTGAAATTCCTACGCGCAAGAAAGTGGTGCGTGATATTCCTACGCGCAAAAAAGTAGTGCCTGATATTCCTACGCGCAAGAAAGTAGTGCGTGATATTCCTACGCGCAAGAAAGTAGTGCGTGAAATTCCTACACGCAAGAAAGTAGTGTGTGATATTCCTGCGCACAAGAAAGTAGTGCGTGATATTCCTACACGCAAGAAAGTAGCGCGTGATATTCCTGCGTGCAAGAAAGTAGTGTGTGATATTCCTACGCGCAAGAAAGTAGTGCGTGAAATTGCTACGCGCAAGAAAGTAGTGCGTGATATTCCTACGCGCAAGAAAGTAGCGCGTGATATTCCTACGTGCAAGAAAGTACTGTGTGATATTCCTACGCGCAAGAAAGTAGTGCGTGAAATTCCTACGCACAAGAAAGTAGTGCGTGATATTCCTACACGCAAGAAAGTAGCGCGTGATATTCCTACGTGCAAGAAAGTAGTGTGTGATATTCCTACGCACAAAAAAGTAGTGCGTGATATTCCTACGCGCAAAAAAATGCGCAAGAAAGTAGTCCGTGATATTCCTACGCGCAAGAAAGTAGTGCGTGATATTCCTACGCGCAAAAAAGTAGTGCGTGATATTCCTACGCACAAGAAAATGCGCAAGAAAGTTGTCTGTGATATTCCTACGCGCAACAAAGTAGTGCGTGATATTCCTACGTGCAAGAAAGTAGTGCGTGATATTCCTACGCGCAAGAAACTAGTGCGTGATATTCCTACGTGCAAGAAAGTAGTGCGTGATATTCCTACGCGCAAAAAAATAGTGTGTGATATTCCTACGCGCAAAAAAGTAGTGCGTGAAATTCCTACGCGCAAGAAAGTAGTGCGTGATATTCCTACGTGCAAGAAAGTAGTGCGTGATATTCCTACGTGCAAGTAAGTAGTGCGTGAAATTTCTATGCGCAAGAAAGTAGTGCGTGGAATTCCTACGCGCAAGAAAGTAGTGCGTGATATTCCTACGCGCAAGAAAGTAGTGCGTGATATTCCTAGGCGCAAGAAAGTAGTGCGTGAAATTCCTACGCGCAAGAAAGTAGTGCGTGATATTCCTACGAGCAAGAAAGTAGTGCGTGATATTCCTACGCTCAAGAAAGTAGTGAGTGATATTCCTACAAGCAAGAAAGTAGTGTGTGATATTCCTACGCGCAAGAAAGTAGTGCGTGAAATTCCTACGCGCAAGAAAGTAGTGCGTGATATTCCTACGCGCAAGAAAATAGTGCGCGATATTCATACGCGCAAAAAAGTAGTGCGTGATATTCCTACGCGCAAAAAAGTGCGCAAGAAAGTAGTCCGTGATATTCCTACGTGCAAGAAAGTAGTGCGTGATATTCCTACGCGCAAAAAAGTAGTGCGTGATATTCCTACGCACCAAAAAATGCGCAAGAAAGTTGTCTGTGATATTCCTACGCGCAATAAAGTAGTGCGTGATATTCCTACGTGCAAGAAAGTAGTGCGTGATATTCCTACGCGCAAGAAAGTAGTGCGTGATATTCCTACGTGCAAGAAAGTAGTGCGTGATATTCCTACGCGCAAAAAAATAGTGTGTGATATTCTTACGCGCAAAAAAGTAGTGCGTGATTTCCTACGCGCAAGAAAGTAGTGCGTGATATTCCTACGCGCAAGAAAGTAGTGCGTGATATTCCTACGCGCAAGTAAGTAGTGCGTGAAATTTCTACGCGCAAGAAAATAGTGCGTGGAATTCCTACGCGCAAGAAAGTAGTGTGTGATATTCCTACGTGCAAGAAAGTAGTGCGTGATATTCCTAGGCGCAAGAAAGTAGTGCGTGAAATTCCTACGCGCAAAAAAGTAGTGCGTGATATTCCTACGCGCAAGAAAGTAGTGCGTGAAATTCCTACGCGCAAGAAAGAAGTGCGTGATATTCCTACGCGCAAGAAAGTAGTGCGTGATATTCCTACGCTCAAGAAAGTAGTGCGTGATATTCCTACACGCACGAAAGTAGTGCGTGATATTCCTACACGCAAGAAAATAGTGCGTATTATTCCTACGCGCAAGAAAGTAGTCCGTGAAATTCCTACGCGCAAGAAAGTGGTGCGTGATATTCCTACGCGCAAAAAAGTAGTGCCTGATATTCCTACGCGCAAGAAAGTAGTGCGTGATATTCCTACGCGCAAGAAAGTAGTGCGTGAAATTCCTACACGCAAGAAAGTAGTGTGTGATATTCCTGCGCACAAGAAAGTAGTGCGTGATATTCCTACACGCAAGAAAGTAGCGCGTGATATTCCTGCGTGCAAGAAAGTAGTGTGTGATATTCCTACGCGCAAGAAAGTAGTGCGTGAAATTGCTACGCGCAAGAAAGTAGTGCGTGATATTCCTACGCGCAAGAAAGTAGCGCGTGATATTCCTACGTGCAAGAAAGTAGTGCGTGATATTCCTACACGCAAGAAAGTAGCGCGTGATATTCCTACGTGCAAGAAAGTAGTGTGTGATATTCCTACGCTCAAAAAAGTAGTGCGTGATATTCCTACGCGCAAAAAAATGCGCAAGAAAGTAGTCCGTGATATTCCTACGTGCAAGAAAGTAGTGCGTGATATTCCTACGCGCAAAAAAGTAGTGCGTGATATTCCTACGCACAAGAAAATGCGCAAGAAAGTTGTCTGTGATATTCCTACGCGCAACAAAGTAGTGCGTGATATTCCTACGTGCAAGAAAGTAGTGCGTGATATTCCTACGCGCAAGAAAGTAGTGCGTGATATTCCTACGTGCAAGAAAGTAGTGCGTGATATTCCTACGCGCAAAAAAATAGTGTGTGATATTCCTACGCGCAAAAAAGTAGTGCGTGAAATTCCTACGCGCAAGAAAGTAGTGCGTGATATTCCTACGTGCAAGAAAGTAGTGCGTGATATTCCTACGTGCAAGTAAGTAGTGCGTGAAATTTCTATGCGCAAGAAAGTAGTGCGTGGAATTCCTACGCGCAAGAAAGTAGTGCGTGATATTCCTACGCGCAAGAAAGTAGTGCGTGATATTCCTAGGCGCAAGAAAGTAGTGCGTGAAATTCCTACGCGCAAGAAAGTAGTGCGTGATATTCCTACGAGCAAGAAAGTAGTGCGTGATATTCCTACGCTCAAGAAAGTAGTGAGTGATATTCCTACGCGCAATAAAGTAGTGCGTGATATTCCTACGTGCAAGAAAGTAGTGCGTGATATTCCTACGCGCAAGAAAGTAGTGCGTGATATTCCTACGTGCAAGAAAGTAGTGCGTGATATTCCTACGAGCAAAAAAATAGTGTGTGATATTCTTACGCGCAAAAAAGTAGTGCGTGATTTCCTACGCGCAAGAAAGTAGTGCGTGATATTCCTACGCGCAAGAAAGTAGTGCGTGATATTCCTACGCGCAAGTAAGTAGTGCGTGAAATTTCTACGCGCAAGAAAATAGTGCGTGGAATTCCTACGCGCAAGAAAGTAGTGTGTGATATTCCTACGTGCAAGAAAGTAGTGCGTGATATTCCTAGGCGCAAGAAAGTAGTGCGTGAAATTCCTACGCGCAAAAAAGTAGTGCGTGATATTCCTACGCGCAAGAAAGTAGTGCGTGAAATTCCTACGCGCAAGAAAGAAGTGCGTGATATTCCTACGCGCAAGAAAGTAGTGCGTGATATTCCTACGCTCAAGAAAGTAGTGCGTGATATTCCTACACGCACGAAAGTAGTGCGTGATATTCCTACACGCAAGAAAATAGTGCGTAATATTCCTACGCGCAAGAAAGTAGTCCGTGAAATTCCTACGCGCAAGAAAGTGGTGCGTGATATTCCTACGCGCAAAAAAGTAGTGCCTGATATTCCTACGCGCAAGAAAGTAGTGCGTGATATTCCTACGCGCAAGAAAGTAGTGCGTGAAATTCCTACACGCAAGAAAGTAGTGTGTGATATTCCTGCGCACAAGAAAGTAGTGCGTGATATTCCTACACGCATGAAAGTAGCGCGTGATATTCCTGCGTGCAAGAAAGTAGTGTGTGATATTCCTACGCGCAAGAAAGTAGTGCGTGAAATTGCTACGCGCAAGAAAGTAGTGCGTGATATTCCTACGCGCAAGAAAGTAGCGCGTGATATTCCTACGTGCAAGAAAGTAGTGCGTGATATTCCTACACGCAAGAAAGTAGCGCGTGATATTCCTACGTGCAAGAAAGTAGTGTGTGATATTCCTACGCGCAAAAAAGTAGTGCGTGATATTCCTACGCGCAAAAAAATGCGCAAGAAAGTAGTCCGTGATATTCCTACATGCAAGAAAGTAGTGCGTGATATTCCTACGCGCAAAAAAGTAGTGCGTGATATTCCTACGCACAAGAAAATGCGCAAGAAAGTTGTCTGTGATATTCCTACGCGCAACAAAGTAGTGCGTGATATTCCTACGTGCAAGAAAGTAGTGCGTGATATTCCTACGCGCAAGAAAGTAGTGCGTGATATTCCTACGTGCAAGAAAGTAGTGCGTGATATTCCTACGCGCAAAAAAATAGTGTGTGATATTCCTACGCGCAAAAAAGTAGTGCGTGAAATTCCTACGCGCAAGAAAGTAGTGCGTGATATTCCTACGTGCAAGAAAGTAGTGCGTGATATTCCTACGTGCAAGTAAGTAGTGCGTGAAATTTCTATGCGCAAGAAAGTAGTGCGTGGAATTCCTACGCGCAAGAAAGTAGTGCGTGATATTCCTACGCGCAAGAAAGTAGTGCGTGATATTCCTAGGCGCAAGAAAGTAGTGCGTGAAATTCCTACGCGCAAGAAAGTAGTGCGTGATATTCCTACGAGCAAGAAAGTAGTGCGTGATATTCCTACGCTCAAGAAAGTAGTGAGTGATATTCCTACAAGCAAGAAAGTAGTGTGTGATATTCCTACGCGCAAGAAAGTAGTGCGTGAAATTCCTACGCGCAAGAAAGTAGTGCGTGATATTCCTACGCGCAAGAAAATAGTGTGTGATATTCCTACGCGCAAAAAAGTAGTGCGTGATATTCCTACGCGCATAAAAGTGCGCAAGAAAGTAGTCCGTGATATTCCTACGTGCAAGAAAGTAGTGCGTGATATTCCTACGCGCAAAAAAGTAGTGCGTGATATTCCTACGCGCAAAAAAATGCGCAAGAAAATTGTCTGTGATATTCCTACGCGCAATAAAGTAGTGCGTGATATTCCTACGTGCAAGAAAGTAGTGCGTGATATTCCTACGCGCAAGAAAGTAGTGCGTGATATTCCTACGTGCAAGAAAGTAGTGCGTGATATTCCTACGCGCAAAAAAATAGTGTGTGATATTCCTACGCGCAAAAAAGTAGTGCGTGATTTCCTACGCGCAAGAAAGTAGTGCGTGATATTCCTACGCGCAAGAAAGTAGTGCGTGATATTCCTACGCGCAAGTAAGTAGTGCGTGAAATTTCTACGCGCAAGAAAGTAGTGCGTGGAATTCCTACGCGCAAGAAAGTAGTGCGTGATATTCCTACGCGCAAGAAAGTAGTGCGTGAAATTCCTACGCGCAAGAAAGTAGTGCGTGATATTCCTACGCGCAAGAAAATAGTGCGTGATATTCCTACGCTCAAGAAAGTAGTGAGTGATATTCCTACGAGCAAGAAAGTAGTGCGTGAAATTCCTACGCGCAAGAAAGTAGTGCGTGATATTCCTACGCGCAAGAAAGTATTGCGTGATATTCCTACACGCACGAAAGTAGTGCGTGATATTCCTACGCGTAAGAAAGTTGTGCGTGATATTCCTACGCGCAAGAAAGTAGTGCGTGAAATTCCTACGGGCAAGAAAGTAGTGCGTGATGTTCCTACGCGCAAAAAAGTAGTGCGTGATATACCTACGCGCAAGAAAGTAGTGCGTGATATTCCTACGCGCAAGAAAGTAGTGCGTGATATTCCTACGGGCAAGAAAGTAGTGCGTGATATTCCTACGCGCAAAAAAGTAGTGCGTGATATACCTACGCGTAAGAAAGTGGTGCGTGATATTCCTACGCGCAAGAAAGTAGTGTGTGATATTCATACGCACAAGAAAGTAGTGCGTGATATTCCTACGCGCAAGAAAGTAGTGTGTGATATTCCTACGCGCAAGAAAGTAGTGCGTGATATTCCTGCGTGCGAGAAAGTAGTGCGCGATATTCCTGCGCACAAAAAAGTAGTGCGTGATATTCCTACACACAAGAAAGTAGTGCGTGATATTCCTACGCGCAAGAAAGTAGTGCATAATATTCCTCCGCGCAAGAAAGTAGTGCGTGAAATTCCTACGTGCAAGAAAGTAGTGCGTGATATTCCTACGCGCAAGAAAGTAGTGCTTGAAATTCCTACGCGCAAGAAAGTAGTGCGTGAAATTCCTATGCGCAAGAAAGTACTGCGTGATATTCCTACGCGCAAGAAAGTAGTGCGAGATATTCCTACGCGCAAGAAAGTAGTGCGTGATATTCCTACGTGCAAGAAAGTATTGCGTGATATTCCTACGCGCAAAAAAATAGTGTGTGATATTCCTACGCGCAAAAAAGTAGTGAGTGAAATTCCTACGCGCCAGAAAGTAGTGAGTGATATTCCTACGCGCAAGAAAGTAGTGCGTGATATTCCTACGCGCAAGTGAGTAGTGCGTGAAATTTCTACGCGCAAGAAAGTAGTGCGTGGAATTCCTACGCGCAAGAAAGTAGTGCGTGATATTCCTACGCGCAAGAAAGTAGTGCGTGATATTCCTAGGCGCAAGAAATTAGTGCGTGAAATTCTTACGCCCAAAAAAGTAGTGCTTGATATTCCTACGCACAAGAAAGTAGTGCGTAAAATTCCTACGCACAAGAAAGTAGTGCGTGAAATTCCTACGCGCAAGAAAGTAGTGCGCGATACTCCTGCGCGCAAAAAAGTAGTGCGTGATATACCTACGCGCAAGAAAGTAGTGCGTGATATTCCTACGCGCAGGAAAGTAGTGCGTGATATTCCTACGCACAAAAAAGTGCGCAAGAAAGTAGTCCGTGATATTCCTACGTGCAAGAAAGTAGTGCGTGATATTACTACGCGCAAAAAAGTAGTGCGTGATATTCCTACGCACAAAAAAATGCGCAAGAAAGTTGTCTGTGATATTCCTATGCGCAATAAAGTAGTGCGTGATATTCCTACGTGCAAGAAAGTAGTGCGTGATATTCCTACGCGCAAGAAAGTAGTGCGTGATATTCCTACGTGCAAGAAAGTAGTGCGTGATATTCCTACGCGCAAAAAAATAGTGTGTGATATTCCTACGCGCAAAAAAGTAGTGCGTGATTTCCTACGCGCAAGAAAGTAGTGCGTGATATTCCTACGCGCAAGAAAGTAGTGCGTGATATTCCTACGCGCAAGTAAGTAGTGCGTGAAATTTCTACGCGCAAGAAAGTAGTGCGTGGAATTCCTACACGCAAGAAAGTAGTGCGTGATATTCCTACGCGCAAGAAAGTAGTGCGTGAAATTCCTACGCGCAAGAAAGTAGTGCGTGATATTCCTACGCGCAAGAAAATAGTGTGTGATATTCCTACGCTCAAGAAAGTAGTGAGTGATATTCCTACGAGCAAGAAAGTAGTGCGTGAAATTCCTACGCGCAAGAAAGTAGTGCGTGATATTCCTACGCGCAAGAAAGTAGTGCGTGAAATTCCTACACGCCAGAAAGTAGTGAGTGATATTCCTACGCGCAAGAAAGTAGTGCGTGATATTCCTACGCGCAAGTAAGTAGTGCGTGAAATTTCTACGCGCAAGAAAGTAGTGCGTGGAATTCCTACGCGCAAGAAAGTAGTGCGTGATATTCCTACGCGCAAGAAAGTAGTGCGTGATATTCCTAGGCGCAAGAAAGTAGTGCGTGAAATTCTTACGCGCAAAAAAGTAGTGCTTGATATTCCTACGCACAAGAAAGTAGTGCGTGAAATTCCTACGCACAAGAAAGTAGTGCGTGAAATTCCTACGCGCAAGAAAGTAGTGCGTGATATTCCTACGCGCAAGAAAGTAGTGCGTGAAATTCCTACGGGCAAGAAAGTAGTGCGTGATATTCCTACGCGCAAGAAAGTAGTGCGTGAAATTCCTACACGCCAGAAAGTAGTGAGTGATATTCCTACGTGCAAGAAAGTATTGCGTGATATTCCTACGCGCAAAAAAATAGTGTGTGATATTCCTACGCGCAAAAAAGTAGTGAGTGAAATTCCTACGCGCCAGAAAGTAGTGAGTGATATTCCTACGCGCAAGAAAGTAGTGCGTGATATTTCTACGCGCAAGTGAGTAGTGCGTGAAATTTCTACGAGCAAGAAAGTAGTGCGTGGAATTCCTACGCGCAAGAAAGTAGTGCGTGATATTCCTACGCGCAAGAAAGTAGTGCGTGATATTCCTAGGCGCAAGAAAGTAGTGCGTGAAATTCTTACGCGCAAAAAAGTAGTGCTTGATATTCCTACGCACAAGAAAGTAGTGCGTGAAATTCCTACGCACAAGAAAGTAGTGCGTGAAATTCCTACGCGCAAGAAAGTAGTGTGCGATACTCCTGCGCGCAAAAAAGTAGTGCGTGATATACCTACGCGCAAGAAAGTAGTGCGTGATATTCCTACGCACAAAAAAGTGCGCAAGAAAGTAGTCCGTGATATTCCTACGTGCAAGAAAGTAGTGCGTGATATTACTACGCGCAAAAAAGTAGTGCGTGATATTCCTACGCACAAAAAAATGCGCAAGAAAGTTGTCTGTGATATTCCTATGCGCAATAAAGTAGTGCGTGATATTCCTACGTGCAAGAAAGTAGTGCGTGATATTCCTACGCGCAAGAAAGTAGTGCGTGATATTCCTACGTGCAAGAAAGTAGTGCGTGATATTCCTATGCGCAAAAAAATAGTGTGTGATATTCCTACGCGCAAAAAAGTAGTGCGTGATTTCCTACGCGCAAGAAAGTAGTGCGTGATATTCCTACGCGCAAGAAAGTAGTGCGTGATATTCCTACGCGCAAGTAAGTAGTGCGTGAAATTTCTACGCGCAAGAAAGTAGTGCGTGGAATTCCTACACGCAAGAAAGTAGTGCGTGATATTCCTACGCGCAAGAAAGTAGTGCGTGAAATTCCTACGCGCAAGAAAGTAGTGCGTGATATTCCTACGCGCAAGAAAATAGTGCGTGATATTCCTACGCTCAAGAAAGTAGTGAGTGATATTCCTACGAGCAAGAAAGTAGTGCGTGAAATTCCTACGCGCAAGAAAGTAGTGCGTGATATTCCTACGCACAAGAAAGTAGTGCGTGAAATTCCTACACGCCAGAAAGTAGTGAGTGATATTCCTACGCGCAAGAAAGTAGTGCGTGATATTCCTACGCGCAAGTAAGTAGTGCGTGAAATTTCTACGCGCAAGAAAGTAGTGCGTGGAATTCCTACGCGCAAGAAAGTAGTGCGTGATATTCCTACGCGCAAGAAAGTAGTGCGTGATATTCCTAGGCGCAAGAAAGTAGTGCGTGAAATTCTTACGCGCAAAAAAGCAGTGCTTGATATTCCTACGCACAAGAAAGTAGTGCGTGAAATTCCTACGCACAAGAAAGTAGTGCGTGAAATTCCTACGCGCAAGAAAGTAGTGCGTGATATTCCTACGCGCAAGAAAGTAGTGCGTGAAATTCCTACGGGCAAGAAAGTAGTGCGTGATATTCCTACGCGCAAGAAAGTAGTGCGTGATATTCCTACGCGCAAAAAAATAGTGTGTGATATTCCTACGCGCAAAAAAGTAGTGCGTGAAATTCCTACGCGCAAAAAAGTAGTGCGTGAAATTCCTACGCGCAAGAAAGTAGTGCGTGATATTCCTACGCGCAAGAAAGTAGTGCGTGATATTCCTACGCGCAAGTAAGTAGTGCGTGAAATTTCTACGCGCAAGAAAGTAGTGCGTGGAATTCCTACGCGCAAGAAAGTAGTGCGTGATATTCCTACGCGCAAGAAAGTAGTGCGTGAAATTCCTACGCGCAAGAAAGTAGTGCGTGATATTCCTACGCGCAAGAAAATAGTGCGTGATATTCCTACGCTCAAGAAAGTAGTGAGTGATATTCCTACGAGCAAGAAAGTAGTGCGTGAAATTCCTACGCGCAAGAAAGTAGTGCGTGATATTCCTACGCGCAAGAAAGTAGTGCGTGATATTCCTACACGCACGAAAGTAGTGCGTGATATTCCTACGCGCAAGAAAGTAGTGCGTGATATTCCTACGCGCAAGAAAGTAGTGCGTGATATTCCTACGCGCAAGTAAGTAGTGCGTGAAATTTCTACACGCAAGAAAGTAGTGCGTGGAATACCTACGCGCAAGAAAGTAGTGCGTGATATTCCTACGCGCAAGAAAGTAGTGCGTGATATTCCTACGCGCAAGAAAGTAGTGCGTGAAATTCCTACGCGCAAGAAAGTAGTGCGTGATATTCCTACGCGCAAGAAAATAGTGCGTGATATTCCTACGCTCAAGAAAGTAGTGAGTGATATTCCTACGAGCAAGAAAGTAGTGCGTGAAATTCCTACGCGCAAGAAAGTAGTGCTTGATATTCCTGCGCGCAAGAAAGTAGTGCGTGAAATTCCTACGCACAAGAAAGTAGTGCGTGATATTCCTACGCGCAAGAAAGTAGTGCGTGATATTCCTACGCGCAAGAAAGTAGTGCGTGATATTCCTACGCGCAAGAAAGTAGTGCGTGATATTCCTACACGCACGAAAGTAGTGCGTGATATTCCTACGCGCAAGAAAGTAGTGCGTGATATTCCTACGCGCAAGAAAGTAGTGCGTGAAATTCCTACGGGCAAGAAAGTAGTGCGTGATATTCCTACGCGCAAAAAAGTAGTGCGTGATATACCTAAGCGCAAGAAAGTAGTGCGTGATATTCCTACGCGCAAGAAAGTAGTGCGTGATATTCCTACGGGCAAGAAAGTAGTGCGTGATATACCTACGCGCAAGAAAGTAGTGCGTGATATTCCTACGCGCAAGAAAGTAGTGCGTGATATTCCTAAGCGCAAGAAAGTAGTGCGTGAAATTCCTACGCGCAAAAAAGTAGTGCGTGATATTCCTACGCGCAAGAAAGTAGTGCGTGATATTCCTACACGCACGAAAGTAGTGCGTGAAATTCCTACGCGCAAGAAAGTAGTGCGTGATATTCCTAAGCGCAAGAAAGTAGTGTGTGATATTCCTACACGCACGAAAGTAGTGCGTGAAATTCCTACACGCAAGAAAGTAGTGCGTGATATTCCTACGCGCAAGAAAGTAGTGCGTGATATTCCTACACGCACGAAAGTAGTGCGTGATATTCCTACGTGCAAGAAAGTAGTGCATGATATTCCTACGCGCAAGTAAGTAGTGCGTGAAATTTCTACGCGCAAGAAAGTAGTGCGTGGAATTCCTACGCGCAAGAAAGTAGTGCGTGATATTCATACGCGCAAGAAAGTAGTGCGTGATATTCCTAGGCGCAAGAAAGTAGTGCGTGAAATTCTTACACGCAAAAAAGTAGTGCTTGATATTCCTACGCGCAAGAAAGTAGTGCGTGAAATTCCTACGCACAAGAAAGTAGTGCGTGATATTCCTACGCGCAAGAAAGTAGTGCGTGATATTCCTACGCGCAAGAAAGTAGTGCGTGAAATTCCTACGGGCAAGAAAGTAGTGCGTGATATTCCTACGCGCAAGAAAGTAGTGCGTGATATTCCTACGCTCAAGAAAGTAGTGAGTGATATTCCTACGAGCAAGAAAGTAGTGCGTGAAATTCCTATGCGCAAGAAAGTAGTGCGTGATATTCCTACGCGCAAGAAAGTAGTGCGTGATATTCCTACACGCACGAAAGTAGTGCGTGATATACCTACGCGCAAGAAAGTAGTGCGTGATATTCCTACGCGCAAGAAAGTAGTGCGTGATATTCCTAAGCGCAAGAAAGTAGTGCGTGAAATTCCTACGGGCAAGAAAGTAGTGCGTAATATTCCTACGCGCAAGAAAGTAGTGCGTGATATTCCTACGCGCAAGAAAGTAGTGCGTGATATTCCTACGGGCAAGAAAGTAGTGCGTGATATACCTACGCGCAAGAAAGTAGTGCGTGATATTCCTACGCGCAAGAAAGTAGTGCGTGATATTCCTAGGCGCAAGAAAGTAGTGCGTGAAATTCCTACGCGCAAAAAAGTAGTGCGTGATATTCCTACGCGCAAGAAAGTAGTGCGTGATATTCCTACACGCACGAAAGTAGTGCGTGAAATTCCTACGCGCAAGAAAGTAGTGCGTGATATTCCTAAGCGCAAGAAAGTAGTGTGTGATATTCCTACACGCACGAAGGTAGTGTGTGATATTCCTACACGCACGAAAGTAGTGCGTGAAATTCCTACACGCAAGAAAGTAGTGCGTGATATTCCTACACGCACGAAAGTAGTGCGTGATATTCCTACGTGCAAGAAAGTAGTGCGTGATATTCCTACGCGCAAGTAAGTAGTGCGTGAAATTTCTACGCGCAAGAAAGTAGTGCGTGGAATTCCTACGCGCAAGAAAGTAGTGCGTGATATTCATACGCGCAAGAAAGTAGTGCGTGATATTCCTAGGCGCAAGAAAGTAGTGCGTGAAATTCTTACGCGCAAAAAAGTAGTGCTTGATATTCCTACGCGCAAGAAAGTAGTGCGTGAAATTCCTACGCACAAGAAAGTAGTGCGTGATATTCCTACGCGCAAGAAAGTAGTGCGTGATATTCCTACGCGCAAGAAAGTAGTGCGTGAAATTCCTACGGGCAAGAAAGTAGTGCGTGATATTCCTACGCGCAAGAAAGTAGTGCGTGATTTTCCTACGCTCAAGAAAGTAGTGAGTGATATTCCTACGAGCAAGAAAGTAGTGCGTGAAATTCCTATGCGCAAGAAAGTAGTGCGTGATATTCCTACGCGCAAGAAAGTAGTGCGTGATATTCCTACACGCACGAAAGTAGTGCGTGATATACCTACGCGCAAGAAAGTAGTGCGTGATATTCCTACGCGCAAGAAAGTAGTGCGTGATATTCCTAAGCGCAAGAAAGTAGTGCGTGAAATTCCTACGGGCAAGAAAGTAGTGCGTGATATTCCTACGCGCAAAAAAGTAGTGCGTGATATACCTACGCGCAAGAAAGTAGTGCGTGATATTCCTACGCGCAAGAAAGTAGTGCGTGATATTCCTACGGGCAAGAAAGTAGTGCGTGATATACCTACGCGCAAGAAAGTAGTGCGTGATATTCCTACGCGCAAGAAAGTAGTGCGTGATATTCCTAAGCGCAAGAAAGTAGTGCGTGAAATTCCTACGCGCAAAAAAGTAGTGCGTGATATTCCTACGCGCAAAAAAGTAGTGCGTGATATTCCTACGCGCAAGAAAGTAGTGCGTGATATTCCTACACGCACGAAAGTAGTGCGTGAAATTCCTACGCGCAAGAAAGTAGTGCGTGATATTCCTAAGCGCAAGAAAGTAGTGCGTGATATTCCTACACGCACGAAAGTAGTGCGTGAAATTCCTACACGCAAGAAAGTAGTGCGTGATATTCCTACGCGCAAGAAAGTAGTGCGTGATATTCCTACACGCACGAAAGTAGTGCGTGATATTCCTACGTGCAAGAAAGTAGTGCGTGATATTCCTACGCGCAAGAAAGTAGTGCGTGATATTCCTACACGCACGAAAGTAGTGCGTGATATTCCTACGCGCAAGAAAGTAGTGCGTGATATTCCTACGCGCAAGAAAGTAGTGCGTGATATTCCTACGCGCAAGAAAGTAGTGCGTGAAATCCTACGGGCAAGAAAGTAGTGCGTGATATTCCTACGCGCAAAAAAGTAGTGCGTGATATACCTACGCGCAAGAAAGTGGTGCGTGATATTCCTACGCGCAAGAAAGTAGTGCGTGATATTCCTACGGGCAAGAAAGTAGTGCGTGATATTCCTACGCGCAAAAAAGTAGTGCGTGATATACCTACGCGCAAGAAAGTAGAGCGTGATATTCCTACGCGCAAGAAAGTAGTGTGTGATATTCATACGCACAAGAAAGTAGTGTGTGATATTCCTACGCGCAAGAAAGTAGTGCGTGAAATTCCTATGCGCAAGAAAGTAGTGCGTGATATTCCTGCGCACAAGAAAGTAGTGCGTGATATTCCTACGCGCAAGAAAGTAGTGCGTGATATTCCTACGCGCAAGAAAGTAGTGCGTGATATTCTTACGCGCAAGAAAGTAGTGCGTGAAATTCCTATGCGCAAGAAAGTAGTGCGTGATATTCCTGCGCACAAGAAAGTAGTGCGTGATATTCCTACGCGCAAGAAAGTAGTGCGTGATATTCCTACGCGCAAGAAAGTAGTGCGTGATATTCCTACGCGCAAAAAAGTAGAGCATGATATTCCTATGCGCAAGAAAGTAGTGAGTGATATTCCTACGCGAAAGAAAGTAGTGCGTGAAATTCCTACGCGCAAGAAAGTAGTGAGTGATATTCCTACACGCAAGAAAGTAGTGAGTGATATTCCTACGCGAAAGAAAGTAGTGCGTGATATTCCTACGCGCAAGAAAGTAGTGCGTGATATTCCTACGGGCAAGAAAGTAGTGCGTGATATACCTACGCGCAAGAAAGTAGTGCGTGATATTCCTACGCGCAAGAAAGTAGTGCGTGATATTCCTACGCGCAAGAAAGTAGTGCGTGATATTCCTACACGCACGAAAGTAGTGCGTGATATTCCTACGCGCAAGAAAGTAGTGCGTGATATTCCTACGCGCAAGAAAGTAGTGCGTGAAATTCCTACGGGCAAGAAAGTAGTGCGTGATATTCCTACGCGCAAAAAAGTAGTGCGTGATATTCCTACGCGCAAGAAAGTAGTGCGTGATATTCCTACGCGCAAGAAAGTAGTGCGTGATATTCCTACACGCACGAAAGTAGTGCGTGATATTCCTACGCGCAAGAAAGTAGTGCGTGATATTCCTACGCGCAAGAAAGTAGTGCGTGAAATTCCTACGGGCAAGAAAGTAGTGCGTGATATTCCTACGCGCAAGAAGGTAGTGCGTGATATTCCTACGCGCAAGAAAGTAGTGCGTGATATTCCTACGGGCAAGAAAGTAGTGCGTGATATACCTACGCGCAAGAAAGTAGTGCGTGATATTCCTACGCGCAAGAAAGTAGTGCGTGATATTCCTAGGCGCAAGAAAGTAGTGCGTGAAATTCCTACGCACAAAAAAGTAGTGCGTGATATTCCTACGCGCAAGAAAGTAGTGCGTGATATTCCTACACGCACGAAAGTAGTGCGTGAAATTCCTACGCGCAAGAAAGTAGTGCGTGATATTCCTAAGCGCAAGAAAGTAGTGTGTGATATTCCTACACGCACGAAAGTAGTGCGTGAAATTCCTACACGCAAGAAAGTAGTGCGTGATATTCCTACGCGCAAGAAAGTAGTGCGTGATATTCCTACACGCACGAAAGTAGTGCGTGATATTCCTACGTGCAAGAAAGTAGTGCGTGATATTCCTACGCGCAAGTAAGTAGTGCGTGAAATTTCTACGCGCAAGAAAGTAGTGCGTGGAATTCCTACGCCCAAGAAAGTAGTGCGTGATATTCATACGCGCAAGAAAGTAGTGCGTGATATTCCTAGGCGCAAGAAAGTAGTGCGTGAAATTCTTACACGCAAAAAAGGAGTGCTTGATATTCCTACGCGCAAGAAAGTAGTGCGTGAAATTCCTACGCACAAGAAAGTAGTGCGTGATATTCCTACGCGCAAGAAAGTAGTGCGTGATATTCCTACGCGCAAGAAAGTAGTGCGTGAAATTCCTACGGGCAAGAAAGTAGTGCGTGATATTCCTACGCGCAAGAAAGTAGTGCGTGATATTCCTACGCTCAAGAAAGTAGTGAGTGATATTCCTACGAGCAAGAAAGTAGTGCGTGAAATTCCTATGCGCAAGAAAGTAGTGCGTGATATTCCTACGCGCAAGAAAGTAGTGCGTGATATTCCTACACGCACGAAAGTAGTGCGTGATATACCTACGCGCAAGAAAGTAGTGCGTGATATTCCTACGCGCAAGAAAGTAGTGCGTGATATTCCTAAGCGCAAGAAAGTAGTGCGTGAAATTCCTACGGGCAAGAAAGTAGTGCGTGATATTCCTACGCGCAAAAAAGTAGTGCGTGATATACCTACGCGCAAGAAAGTAGTGCGTGATATTCCTACGCGCAAGAAAGTAGTGCGTGATATTCCTACGGGCAAGAAAGTAGTGCGTGATATACCTACGCGCAAGAAAGTAGTGCGTGATATTCCTACGCGCAAGAAAGTAGTGCGTGATATTCCTAGGCGCAAGAAAGTAGTGCGTGAAATTCCTACGCGCAAAAAAGTAGTGCGTGATATTCCTACGCGCAAGAAAGTAGTGCGTGATATTCCTACACGCACGAAAGTAGTGCGTGAAATTCCTACGCGCAAGAAAGTAGTGCGTGATATTCCTAAGCGCAAGAAAGTAGTGTGTGATATTCCTACACGCACGAAAGTAGTGTGTGATATTCCTACACGCACGAAAGTAGTGCGTGAAATTCCTACACGCAAGAAAGTAGTGCGTGATATGCCTACACGCACGAAAGTAGTGCGTGATATTCCTACGTGCAAGAAAGTAGTGCGTGATATTCCTACGCGCAAGTAAGTAGTGCGTGAAATTTCTACGCGCAAGAAAGTAGTGCGTGGAATTCCTACGCGCAAGAAAGTAGTGCGTGATATTCATACGCGCAAGAAAGTAGTGCGTGATATTCCTAGGCGCAAGAAAGTAGTGCGTGAAATTCTTACGCGCAAAAAAGTAGTGCTTGATATTCCTACGCGCAAGAAAGTAGTGCGTGAAATTCCTACGCACAAGAAAGTAGTGCGTGATATTCCTACGCGCAAGAAAGTAGTGCGTGATATTCCTACGCGCAAGAAAGTAGTGCGTGAAATTCCTACGGGCAAGAAAGTAGTGCGTGATATTCCTACGCGCAAGAAAGTAGTGCGTGATTTTCCTACGCTCAAGAAAGTAGTGAGTGATATTCCTACGAGCAAGAAAGTAGTGCGTGAAATTCCTATGCGCAAGAAAGTAGTGCGTGATATTCCTACGCGCAAGAAAGTAGTGCGTGATATTCCTACACGCACGAAAGTAGTGCGTGATATACCTACGCGCAAGAAAGTAGTGCGTGATATTCCTACGCGCAAGAAAGTAGTGCGTGATATTCCTAAGCGCAAGAAAGTAGTGCGTGAAATTCCTACGCGCAAAAAAGTAGTGCGTGATATTCCTACGCGCAAAAAAGTAGTGCGTGATATTCCTACGCGCAAGAAAGTAGTGCGTGATATTCCTACATGCACGAAAGTAGTGCGTGAAATTCCTACGCGCAAGAAAGTAGTGCGTGATATTCCTAAGCGCAAGAAAGTAGTGCGTGATATTCCTACACGCACGAAAGTAGTGCGTGAAATTCCTACACGCAAGAAAGTAGTGCGTGATATTCCTACGCGCAAGAAAGTAGTGCGTGATATTCCTACACGCACGAAAGTAGTGCGTGATATTCCTACGTGCAAGAAAGTAGTGCGTGATATTCCTACGCGCAAGAAAGTAGTGCGTGATATTCCTACACGCACGAAAGTAGTGCGTGATATTCCTACGCGCAAGAAAGTAGTGCGTGATATTCCTACGCGCAAGAAAGTAGTGCGTGATATTCCTACGCGCAAGAAAGTAGTGCGTGAAATCCTACGGGCAAGAAAGTAGTGCGTGATATTCCTACGCGCAAAAAAGTAGTGCGTGATATACCTACGCGCAAGAAAGTGGTGCGTGATATTCCTACGCGCAAGAAAGTAGTGCGTGATATTCCTACGGGCAAGAAAGTAGTGCGTGATATTCCTACGCGCAAAAAAGTAGTGCGTGATATACCTACGCGCAAGAAAGTAGAGCGTGATATTCCTACGCGCAAGAAAGTAGTGCGTGATATTCCTACGCGCAAGAAAGTAGTGCGTGATATTCCTACGCGCAAAAAAGTAGAGCATGATATTCCTAAGCGCAAGAAAGTAGTGAGTGATATTCCTACGCGAAAGAAAGTAGTGCGTGAAATTCCTACGCGCAAGAAAGTAGTGAGTGATATTCCTACACGCAAGAAAGTAGTGAGTGATATTCCTAGGCGAAAGAAAGTAGTGCGTGATATTCCTACGCGCAAGAAAGTAGTGCGTGATATTCCTAAGCGCAAGAAAGTAGTGCGTGATATTCCTACACGCACGAAAGTAGTGCGTGAAATTCCTACACGCAAGAAAGTAGTGCGTGATATTCCTACGCACAAGAAAGTAGTGTGTGATATTCCTACGCGCAAGAAAGTAGTGCGTGAAATTCCTATGCGCAAGAAAGTAGTGCGTGATATTCCTGCGCACAAGAAAGTAGTGCGTGATATTCCTACGCGCAAGAAAGTAGTGCGTGATATTCCTACGCGCAAGAAAGTAGTGCGTGATATTCTTACGCGCAAGAAAGTAGTGCGTGAAATTCCTATGCGCAAGAAAGTAGTGCGTGATATTCCTGCGCACAAGAAAGTAGTGCGTGATATTCCTACGCGCAAGAAAGTAGTGCGTGATATTCCTACGCGCAAGAAAGTAGTGCGTGATATTCCTACGCGCAAAAAAGTAGAGCATGATATTCCTACGCGCAAGAAAGTAGTGAGTGATATTCCTACGCGAAAGAAAGTAGTGCGTGAAATTCCTACGCGCAAGAAAGTAGTGAGTGATATTCCTACACGCAAGAAAGTAGTGAGTGATATTCCTACGCGAAAGAAAGTAGTGCGTGATATTCCTACGCGCAAGAAAGTAGTGCGTGATATTCCTACGGGCAAGAAAGTAGTGCGTGATATACCTACGCGCAAGAAAGTAGTGCGTGATATTCCTACGCGCAAGAAAGTAGTGCGTGATATTCCTAGGCGCAAGAAAGTAGTGCGTGAAATTCCTACGCGCAAAAAAGTAGTGCGTGATATTCCTACGCGCAAGAAAGTAGTGCGTGATATTCCTACACGCACGAAAGTAGTGCGTGAAATTCCTACGCGCAAGAAAGTAGTGCGTGATATTCCTAAGCGCAAGAAAGTAGTGCGTGATATTCCTACACGCACGAAAGTAGTGCGTGAAATTCCTACACGCAAGAAAGTAGTGCGTGATATTCCTACGCGCAAGAAAGTAGTGCGTGATATTCCTACACGCACGAAAGTAGTGCGTGATATTCCTACGTGCAAGAAAGTAGTGCGTGATATTCCTACGCGCAAGTAAGTAGTGCGTGAAATTTCTACGCGCAAGAAAGTAGTGCGTGGAATTCCTACGCGCAAGAAAGTAGTGCGTGATATTCATACGCGCAAGAATGTAGTGCGTGATATTCCTAGGCGCAAGAAAGTAGTGCGTGAAATTCTTACGCGCAAAAAAGTAGTGCTTGATATTCCTACGCGCAAGAAAGTAGTGCGTGAAATTCCTACGCACAAGAAAGTAGTGCGTGATATTCCTACGCGCAAGAAAGTAGTGCGTGATATTCCTACGCGCAAGAAAGTAGTGCGTGAAATTCCTACGGGCAAGAAAGTAGTGCGTGATATTCCTACGCGCAAGAAAGTAGTGCGTGATATTCCTACGCTCAAGAAAGTAGTGAGTGATATTCCTACGAGCAAGAAAGTAGTGCGTGAAATTCCTACGCGCAAGAAAGTAGTGCGTGATATTCCTACGCGCAAGAAAGTAGTGCGTGATATTCCTACGCGCAAAAAAGTAGAGCATGATATTCCTAAGCGCAAGAAAGTAGTGAGTGATATTCCTACGCGAAAGAAAGTAGTGCGTGAAATTCCTACGCGCAAGAAAGTAGTGAGTGATATTCCTACACGCAAGAAAGTAGTGAGTGATATTCCTAGGCGAAAGAAAGTAGTGCGTGATATTCCTACGCGCAAGAAAGTAGTGCGTGATATTCCTAAGCGCAAGAAAGTAGTGCGTGATATTCCTACACGCACGAAAGTAGTGCGTGAAATTCCTACACGCAAGAAAGTAGTGCGTGATATTCCTACGCACAAGAAAGTAGTGTGTGATATTCCTACGCGCAAGAAAGTAGTGCGTGAAATTCCTATGCGCAAGAAAGTAGTGCGTGATATTCCTGCGCACAAGAAAGTAGTGCGTGATATTCCTACGCGCAAGAAAGTAGTGCGTGATATTCCTACGCGCAAGAAAGTAGTGCGTGATATTCTTACGCGCAAGAAAGTAGTGCGTGAAATTCCTATGCGCAAGAAAGTAGTGCGTGATATTCCTGCGCACAAGAAAGTAGTGCGTGATATTCCTACGCGCAAGAAAGTAGTGCGTGATATTCCTACGCGCAAGAAAGTAGTGCGTGATATTCCTACGCGCAAAAAAGTAGAGCATGATATTCCTACGCGCAAGAAAGTAGTGAGTGATATTCCTACGCGAAAGAAAGTAGTGCGTGAAATTCCTACGCGCAAGAAAGTAGTGAGTGATATTCCTACACGCAAGAAAGTAGTGAGTGATATTCCTACGCGAAAGAAAGTAGTGCGTGATATTCCTACGCGCAAGAAAGTAGTGCGTGATATTCCTACGGGCAAGAAAGTAGTGCGTGATATACCTACGCGCAAGAAAGTAGTGCGTGATATTCCTACGCGCAAGAAAGTAGTGCGTGATATTCCTAGGCGCAAGAAAGTAGTGCGTGAAATTCCTACGCGCAAAAAAGTAGTGCGTGATATTCCTACGCGCAAGAAAGTAGTGCGTGATATTCCTACACGCACGAAAGTAGTGCGTGAAATTCCTACGCGCAAGAAAGTAGTGCGTGATATTCCTAAGCGCAAGAAAGTAGTGCGTGATATTCCTACACGCACGAAAGTAGTGCGTGAAATTCCTACACGCAAGAAAGTAGTGCGTGATATTCCTACGCGCAAGAAAGTAGTGCGTGATATTCCTACACGCACGAAAGTAGTGCGTGATATTCCTACGTGCAAGAAAGTAGTGCGTGATATTCCTACGCGCAAGTAAGTAGTGCGTGAAATTTCTACGCGCAAGAAAGTAGTGCGTGGAATTCCTACGCGCAAGAAAGTAGTGCGTGATATTCATACGCGCAAGAATGTAGTGCGTGATATTCCTAGGCGCAAGAAAGTAGTGCGTGAAATTCTTACGCGCAAAAAAGTAGTGCGTGATATTCCTACGTGCAAGAAAGTAGTGCGTGAAATTCCTACGCACAAGAAAGTAGTGCGTGATATTCCTACGCGCAAGAAAGTAGTGCGTGATATTCCTACGCGCAAGAAAGTAGTGCGTGAAATTCCTACGGGCAAGAAAGTAGTGCGTGATATTCCTACGCGCAAGAAAGTAGTGCGTGATATTCCTACGCTCAAGAAAGTAGTGAGTGATATTCCTACGAGCAAGAAAGTAGTGCGTGAAATTCCTATGCGCAAGAAAGTAGTGCGTGATATTCCTACGCGCAAGAAAGTAGTGCGTGATATTCCTACACGCACGAAAGTAGTGCGTGATATACCTACGCGCAAGAAAGTAGTGCGTGATATTCCTACGCGCAGGAAAGTAGTGCGTGATATTCCTACGCGCAAGAAAGTAGTGCGTGAAATTCCTACGGGCAAGAAAGTAGTGCGTGATATTGCTACGCGCAAAAAAGTAGTGCGTGATATACCTACGCGCAAGAAAGTAGTGCGTGATATTCCTACGCGCAAGAAAGTAGTGCGTGATATTCCTACGGGCAAGAAAGTAGTGCGTGATATACCTACGCGCAAGAAAGTAGTGCGTGATATTCCTACGCGCAAGAAAGTAGTGCGTGATATTCCTAGGCGCAAGAAAGTAGTGCGTGAAATTCCTTCGCGCAAAAAAGTAGTGTGTGATATTCCTACGCGCAAAAAAGTAGTGCGTGATATTCCTACGCGCAAGAAAGTAGTGCGTGATATTCCTACACGCACGAAAGTAGTGCGTGAAATTCCTACGCGCAAGAAAGTAGTGCGTGATATTCCTAAGCGCAAGGAAGTAGTGCGTGATATTCCTACACGCACGAAAGTAGTGCGTGAAATTCCTACACGCAAGAAAGTAGTGCGTGATATTCCTACGCGCAAGAAAGTAGTGCGTGATATTCCTACACGCACGAAAGTAGTGCGTGATATTCCTACGTGCAAGAAAGTAGTGCGTGATATTCCTACGCGCAAGAAAGTAGTGCGTGATATTCCTACACGCACGAAAGTAGTGCGTGATATTCCTACGCGCAAGAAAGTAGTGCGTGATATTCCTACGCGCAAGAAAGTAGTGCGTGATATTCCTACGCGCAAGAAAGTAGTGCGTGAAATCCTACGGGCAAGAAAGTAGTGCGTGATATTCCTACGCGCAAAAAAGTAGTGCGTGATATACCTACGCGCAAGAAAGTAGTGCGTAATATTCCTACGCGCAAGAAAGTAGTGCGTGATATTCCTACGCGCAAAAAAGTAGAGCATGATATTCCTACGCGCAAGAAAGTAGTGAGTGATATTCCTACGCGAAAGAAAGTAGTGCGTGAAATTCCTACGCGCAAGAAAGTAGTGAGTGATATTCCTACACGCAAGAAAGTAGTGAGTGATATTCCTACGCGAAAGAAAGTAGTGCGTGATATTCCTACGCGCAAGAAAGTAGTGCGTGATATTCCTACGGGCAAGAAAGTAGTGCGTGATATACCTACGCGCAAGAAAGTAGTGCGTGATATTCCTACGCGCAAGAAAGTAGTGCGTGATATTCCTAGGCGCAAGAAAGTAGTGCGTGAAATTCCTACGCGCAAAAAAGTAGTGCGTGATATTCCTACGCGCAAGAAAGTAGTGCGTGATATTCCTACACGCACGAAAGTAGTGCGTGAAATTCCTACGCGCAAGAAAGTAGTGCGTGATATTCCTAAGCGCAAGAAAGTAGTGCGTGATATTCCTACACGCACGAAAGTAGTGCGTGAAATTCCTACACGCAAGAAAGTAGTGCGTGATATTCCTACGCGCAAGAAAGTAGTGCGTGATATTCCTACACGCACGAAAGTAGTGCGTGATATTCCTACGTGCAAGAAAGTAGTGCGTGATATTCCTACGCGCAAGTAAGTAGTGCGTGAAATTTCTACGCGCAAGAAAGTAGTGCGTGGAATTCCTACGCGCAAGAAAGTAGTGCGTGATATTCATACGCGCAAGAATGTAGTGCGTGATATTCCTAGGCGCAAGAAAGTAGTGCGTGAAATTCTTACGCGCAAAAAAGTAGTGCTTGATATTCCTACGCGCAAGAAAGTAGTGCGTGAAATTCCTACACACAAGAAAGTAGTGCGTGATATTCCTACGCGCAAGAAAGTAGTGCGTGATATTCCTACGCGCAAGAAAGTAGTGCGTGAAATTCCTACGGGCAAGAAAGTAGTGCGTGATATTCCTACGCGCAAGAAAGTAGTGCGTGATATTCCTACGCTCAAGAAAGTAGTGAATGATATTCCTACGAGCAAGAAAGTAGTGCGTGAAATTCCTATGCGCAAGAAAGTAGTGCGTGATATTCCTACGCGCAAGAAAGTAGTGCGTGATATTCCTACACGCACGAAAGTAGTGCGTGATATACCTACGCGCAAGAAAGTAGTGCGTGATATTCCTACGCGCAGGAAAGTAGTGCGTGATATTCCTACGCGCAAGAAAGTAGTGCGTGAAATTCCTACGGGCAAGAAAGTAGTGCGTGATATTGCTACGCGCAAAAAAGTAGTGCGTGATATACCTACGCGCAAGAAAGTAGTGCGTGATATTCCTACGCGCAAGAAAGTAGTGCGTGATATTCCTACGGGCAAGAAAGTAGTGCGTGATATACCTACGCGCAAGAAAGTAGTGCGTGATATTCCTACGCGCAAGAAAGTAGTGCGTGATATTCCTAGGCGCAAGAAAGTAGTGCGTGAAATTCCTTCGCGCAAAAAAGTAGTGTGTGATATTCCTACGCGCAAAAAAGTAGTGCGTGATATTCCTACGCGCAAGAAAGTAGTGCGTGATATTCCTACACGCACGAAAGTAGTGCGTGAAATTCCTACGCGCAAGAAAGTAGTGCGTGATATTCCTAAGCGCAAGGAAGTAGTGCGTGATATTCCTACACGCACGAAAGTAGTGCGTGAAATTCCTACACGCAAGAAAGTAGTGCGTGATATTCCTACGCGCAAGAAAGTAGTGCGTGATATTCCTACACGCACGAAAGTAGTGCGTGATATTCCTACGTGCAAGAAAGTAGTGCGTGATATTCCTACGCGCAAGAAAGTAGTGCGTGATATTCCTACGCGCAAGAAAGTAGTGCGTGATATTCCTACGCGCAAGAAAGTAGTGCGTGATATTCCTACGCGCAAGAAAGTAGTGCGTGAAATCCTACGGGCAAGAAAGTAGTGCGTGATATTCCTACGCGCAAAAAAGTAGTGCGTGATATACCTACGCGCAAGAAAGTGGTGCGTGATATTCCTACGCGCAAGAAAGTAATGCGTGATATTCCTACGGGCAAGAAAGTAGTGCGTGATATTCCTACGCGCAAAAAAGTAGTGCGTGATATACCTACGCGCAAGAAAGTAGTGCGTGATATTCCTACGCGCAAGAAAGTAGTGTGTGATATTCCTACGCACAAGAAAGTAGTGTGTGATATTCCTACGCGCAAGAAAGTAGTGCGTGAAATTCCTATGCGCAAGAAAGTAGTGCGTGATATTCCTGCGCACAAGAAAGTAGTGCGTGATATTCCTACGCGCAAGAAAGTAGTGCGTGATATTCCTACGCGCAAGAAAGTAGTGCGTGATATTCCTACGCGCAAAAAAGTAGTGCGTGAAATTCCTATGCGCAAGAAAGTAGTGCGTGATATTCCTGCGCACAAGAAAGTAGTGCGTGATATTCCTACGCGCAAGAAAGTAGTGCGTGATATTCCTACGCGCAAGAAAGTAGTGTGTTATATTCCTACGCGCAAAAAAGTAGAGCGTGATATTCCTACGCGCAAGAAAGTAGTGCGTGAAATTCCTACGCGCAAGAAAGTAGTGCGTGATATTCCTACGCGCAAGAAAGTAGTGTGTGAAATTCCTATGCGCAAGAAAGTAGTGCGTGATATTCCTGCGCACAAGAAAGTAGTGCGTGATATTCCTACGCGCAAGAAAGTAGTGCGTGATATTCCTACGCGCAAGAAAGTAGTGCGTGAAATTCTTACGCGCAAAAAAGTAGTGCTTGATATTCCTACGCGCACGAAAGTAGTGCGTGAAATTCCTACGCACAGGAAAGTAGTGCGTGATATTCCTACGCGCAAGAAAGTAGTGCGTGATATTCCTACGCGCAAGAAAGTAGTGCGTGAAATTCCTACGGGCAAGAAAGTAGTGCGTGATATTCCTACGCGCAAGAAAGTAGTGCGTGATATTCCTACGCTCAAGAAAGTAGTGAGTGATATTCCTACGAGCAAGAAAGTAGTGCGTGAAATTCCTATGCGCAAGAAAGTAGTGCGTGATATTCCTACGCGCAAGAAAGTAGTGCGTGATATTCCTACACGCACGAAAGTAGTGCGTGATATACCTACGCGCAAGAAAGTAGTGCGTGATATTCCTACACGCAAGAAAGTAGTGCGTGATATTCCTACGCGCAAGAAAGTAGTGCGTGAAATTCCTACGGGCAAGAAAGTAGTGCGTGATATTCCTACGCGCAAAAAAGTAGTGCGTGATATACCTACGCGCAAGAAAGTAGTGCGTGATATTCCTACGCGCAAGAAAGTAGTGCGTGATATTCCTACGGGCAAGAAAGTAGTGCGTGATATACCTACGCGCAAGAAAGTAGTGCGTGATATTCCTACGCGCAAGAAAGTAGTGCGTGATATTCCTAGGCGCAAGAAAGTAGTGCGTGAAATTCCTTCGCGCAAAAAAGTAGTGCGTGATATTCCTACGCGCAAAAAAGTAGTGCGTGATATTCCTACGCGCAAGAAAGTAGTGCATGATATTCCTACACGCACGAAAGTAGTGCGTGAAATTCCTACGCGCAAGAAAGTAGTGCGTGATATTCCTAAGCGCAAGAAAGTAGTGCGTGATATTCCTACACGCACGAAAGTAGTGCGTGAAATTCCTACACGCAAGAAAGTAGTGCGTGATATTCCTACGCGCAAGAAAGTAGTGCGTGATATTCCTACACGCACGAAAGTAGTGCGTGATATTCCTACGTGCAAGAAAGTAGTGCGTGATATTCCTACGCGCAAGAAAGTAGTGCGTGATATTCCTACACGCACGAAAGTAGTGCGTGATATTCCTACGCGCAAGAAAGTAGTGCGTGATATTCCTACGCGCAAAAAAGTAGAGCGTGATATTCCTACGCGCAAGAAAGTAGTGCGTGAAATCCTACGGGCAAGAAAGTAGTGCGTGATATTCCTACGCGCAAAAAAGTAGTGCGTGATATACCTACGCGCAAGAAAGTGGTGCGTGATATTCCTACGCGCAAGAAAGTAGTGCGTGATATTCCTACGGGCAAGAAAGTAGTGCGTGATATTCCTACGCGCAAAAAAGTAGTGCGTGATATACCTACGCGCAAGAAAGTAGTGCGTGATATTCCTACGCGCAAGAAAGTAGTGTGTGATATTCATACGCACAAGAAAGTAGTGTGTGATATTCCTACGCGCAAGAAAGTAGTGCGTGAAATTCCTATGCGCAAGAAAGTAGTGCGTGATATTCCTGCGCACAAGAAAGTAGTGCGTGATATTCCTACGCGCAAGAAAGTAGTGCGTGATATTCCTACGCGCAAGAAAGTAGTGCGTGATATTCCTACGCGCAAGAAAGTAGTGCGTGAAATTCCTATGCGCAAGAAAGTAGTGCGTGATATTCCTGCGCACAAGAAAGTAGTGCGTGATATTCCTACGCGCAAGAAAGTAGTGCGTGATATTCCTACGCGCAAGAAAGTAGTGCGTGATATTCCTACGCGCAAAAAAGTAGAGCGTGATATTCCTACGCGCAAGAAAGTAGTGAGTGATATTCCTACGCGAAAGAAAGTAGTGCGTGAAATTCCTACGCGCAAGAAAGTAGTGAGTGATATTCCTACGCGCAAGAAAGTAGTGAGTGATATTCCTACGCGCAAGAAAGTAGTGAGTGATATTCCTACGCGAAAGAAAGTAGTGCGTGAAATTCGTACGCGCAAGAAAGTAGTGTGTGATATTCCTACACGCACGAAAGTAGTGCGTGATATTCCTACACGCAAGAAAGTAGTGCGTGATATTCCTACACGCAAGAAAGTAGTGCGTGAAATTCCTACGCGCAAGAAAGTGGTGCGTGATATTCCTACGCGCAAGAAAGTAGTGCGTGATATTCCTACGCGCAAAAAAGTTGTGCGTGATATTCCTACACGCAAGAAAGTAGTGCGTGATATTCCTAGGCGCAAGAAAGTAGTGCGTGATATTCCTAGGCGCAAGAAAGTAGTGCGTGAAATTCCTACGTTCAAAAAAGTAGTGCGTGATATTCCTACGCGCAAAAAAGTAGTGCGTGATATTCCTACACGCATGAAAGTAGTGCGTGAAATTCCTACGCGCAAGAAAGTAGTGCGTGATATTCCTACGCGCAAGAAAGTAGTCCGTGATATTCCTAGGGGCAAGAAAGTAGTGCGTGAAATTCCTACGCGCAAAAAAGTAGTGCGTGATATTCCTACGCGCAAGAAAGTAGCGCGTGATATTACTACACGCACGAAAGTAGTGCGTGAAATTCCTACGCGCTAGAAAGTAGTGCGTGATATTCCTACGCGCACGAAAGTAGTGCGTGAAGTTCCTACGCGCAAGAAAGTAGTGCGTGATATTCCTACACGCACGAAAGTAGTGCGTGAAATTCCTACGCGCAAGAAAGTTGTGCGTGATATTCCTACGCGCAAGAAAGTAGTGCGTGATATTCCTACGAGCAAGAAAGTAGTGCGTGAAATTCCAACGCGCAAGAAAGTAGTGCGTGATATTCCTAAGCGCAAGAAAGTAGTGCGTGATTTTCCTACATGCACGAAAGTAGTGCGTGATATTCCTACGCGCAAGAAAGTAGTGCGTGATATTCCTACGCGCAAGAAAGTAGTCCGTGATATTCCTACGCGCAAGAAAGTAGTGCGTGAAATTCCTACGCGCAAAAAAGTGGTGCGTGATATTCCTACGCGCAAGAAAGTAGTGCGTGATATTCCTACGGGCAAGAAAGTAGTGCGTGATATTCCTACGCGCAAAAAAGTAGTGCGTGATATACCTACGCGCAAGAAAGTAGTGCGTGATATTCCTACGCGCAAGAAAGTAGTGTGTGATATTCATACGCACAAGAAAGTAGTGTGTGATATTCCTACGCGCAAGAAAGTAGTGCGTGAAATTCCTATGCGCAAGAAAGTAGTGCGTGATATTCCTGCGCACAAGAAAGTAGTGCGTGATATTCCTACGCGCAAGAAAGTAGTGCGTGATATTCCTACGCGCAAGAAAGTAGTGCGTGATATTCCTACGCGCAAGAAAGTAGTGCGTGATATTCCTACGCGCAAGAAAGTAGTGTGTGATATTCCTACGCACAAGAAAGTAGTGTGTGATATTCCTACGCGCAAAAAAGTAGTGCGTGATATTCCTACGCGCAAGAAAGTAGCGCGTGATATTACTACACGCACGAAAGTAGTGCGTGAAATTCCTACGCGCAAGAAAGTAGTGCGTGATATTCCTACGCGCACGAAAGTAGTGCGTGAAGTTCCTACGCGCAAGAAAGTAGTGCGTGATATTCCTACACGCACGAAAGTAGTGCGTGAAATTCCTACGCGCAAGAAAGTTGTGCGTGATATTCCTACGCGCAAGAAAGTAGTGCGTGATATTCCTACGCGCACAAAAGTAGTGCGTGATATTCCTACGCGCAAGAAAGTAGTGCGTGATATTCCTACGAGCAAGAAAGTAGTGCGTGAAATTCCTACGCGCAAGAAAGTAGTGCGTGATATTCCTACGCGCAAGAAAGTAGTGCGTGATTTTCCTACACGCACGAAAGTAGTGCGTGATATTCCTACGCGCAAGAAAGTAGTGCGTGATATTCCTACGCGCAAGAAAGTAGTCCGTGATATTCCTACGCGCAAGAAAGTAGTGCGTGAAATTCCTACGCGCAAAAAAGTGGTGGGTGATATTCCTACGCGCAAGAAAGTAGCGCGTGATATTCCTACACGCACGAAAGTAGTGCGTGAAATTCCTACGCGCAAGAAAGTAGTGCGTGATATTCCTACGCGCAAGAAAGTAGTGCGTGATATTCCTACACGCACGAAAGTAGTGCATGAAATTCTTACGCGCAAAAAAGTAGTGCGTGATATTCCTACACGCACGAAAGTAGTGCGTGATATTCCTACGCGCACGAAAGTAGTGCGTGATATTCCTACGCGCAAGAAAGTAGTGCGTGATATTCCTACGAGCAAGAAAGTAGTGCGTGAAATTCCTACGCGCAAGAAAGTAGTGCGTGATATTCCTACGCGCAAGAAAGTAGTGCGTGATATTCCTACGCGCAAGAAAGTAGTGCGTGATATTCCTACGCGCAAGAAAGTAGTGCGTGAAATTCCTACGCGCAAAAAAGTAGTGCGTGATATTCCTACGCGCAAGAAAGTAGCGCGTGATATTCCTACACGCACGAAAGTAGTGCGTGAAATTCCTACGCGCAAGAAAGTAGTGCGTGATATTCCTACGCGCAAGAAAGTAGTGCGTGATATTCCTACACGCACGAAAGTAGTGCGTAAAATTCTTACGCGCAAAAAAGTAGTGCGTGATATTCCTACACGCACGAAAGTAGTGCGTGAAATTCCTACGCGCAAGAAAGTAGTGCGTGATATTCTTACGCGCAAGAAAGTAGTGCGTGATATTCCTACGCGCACGAAAGTAGTGCGTGATATTCCTACACGCCAGAAAGTAGTGCGTGATATTCCTACGAGCAAGAAAGTAGTGCGTGAAATTCCTACGCGCAAGAAAGTAGTGCGTGATATTCCTACGCGCAAGAAAGTAGTGCGTGATATTCCTACACGCACGAAAGTAGTGCGTGATATTCCTACGCGCAAGAGAGTAGTGCGTGATATTCCTACGCGCAAGAAAGTAGTGCGTGAAATTCCTACGGGCAAGAAAGTAGTGCGTGATATTCTTACGCGCAAAAAAGTAGTGCGTGATATACCAACGCGCAAGAAAGTGGTGCGTGATATTCCTACGCGCAAGAAAGCAGTGCGTGATATTCTTACGGGCAAGAAAGTAGTGCGTGAAATTCCTACGGGCAAGAAAGTAGTGCGTGATATTCCTACACGCACGAAAGTAGTGCGTGATATTCCTACGCGCAAGAAAGTAGTGCGTGATATTCCTACGCGCAAGAAAGTAGTGCGTGATATTCCTACGCGCAAGAAAGTAGTGCGTGAAATCCTACGGGCAAGAAAGTAGTGCGTGATATTCCTACGCGCAAAAAAGTAGTGCGTGATATACCTACGCGCAAGAAAGTGGTGCGTGATATTCCTACGCGCAAGAAAGTAGTGCGTGATATTCCTACGGGCAAGAAAGTAGTGCGTGATATTCCTACGCGCAAAAAAGTAGTGCGTGATATACCTACGCGCAAGAAAGTAGTGCGTGATATTCCTACGCGCAAGAAAGTAGTGTGTGATATTCCTACGCACAAGAAAGTAGTGTGTGATATTCCTACGCGCAAGAAAGTAGTGCGTGAAATTCCTATGCGCAAGAAAGTAGTGCGTGATATTCCTGCGCACAAGAAAGTAGTGCGTGATATTCCTACGCGCAAGAAAGTAGTGCGTGATATTCCTACGCGCAAGAAAGTAGTGCGTGATATTCCTACGCGCAAGAAAGTAGTGCGTGAAATTCCTATGCGCAAGAAAGTAGTGCGTGATATTCCTGCGCACAAGAAAGTAGTGCGTGATATTCCTACGCGCAAGAAAGTAGTGCGTGATATTCCTACGCGCAAGAAAGTAGTGTGTTATATTCCTACGCGCAAAAAAGTAGAGCGTGATATTCCTACGCGCAAGAAAGTAGTGCGTTAAATTCCTACGCGCAAGAAAGTAGTGCGTGATATTCCTACGCGCAAGAAAGTAGTGCGTGAAATTCCTATGCGCAAGAAAGTAGTGCGTGATATTCCTGCGCACAAGAAAGTAGTGCGTGATATTCCTACGCGCAAGAAAGTAGTGCGTGATATTCCTACGCGCAAGAAAGTAGTGCGTGAAATTCTTACGCGCAAAAAAGTAGTGCTTGATATTCCTACGCGCAAGAAAGTAGTGCGTGAAATTCCTACGCACAGGAAAGTAGTGCGTGATATTCCTACGCGCAAGAAAGTAGTGCGTGATATTCCTACGCGCAAGAAAGTAGTGCGTGAAATTCCTACGGGCAAGAAAGTAGTGCGTGATATTCCTACGCGCAAGAAAGTAGTGCGTGATATTCCTACGCTCAAGAAAGTAGTGAGTGATATTCCTACGAGCAAGAAAGTAGTGCGTGAAATTCCTATGCGCAAGAAAGTAGTGCGTGATATTCCTACGCGCAAGAAAGTAGTGCGTGATATTCCTACACGCACGAAAGTAGTGCGTGATATACCTACGCGCAAGAAAGTAGTGCGTGATATTCCTACGCGCAAGAAAGTAGTGCGTGATATTCCTACGCGCAAGAAAGTAGTGCGTGAAATTCCTACGGGCAAGAAAGTAGTGCGTGATATTCCTACGCGCAAAAAAGTAGTGCGTGATATACCTACGCGCAAGAAAGTAGTGCGTGATATTCCTACGCGCAAGAAAGTAGTGCGTGATATTCCTACGGGCAAGAAAGTAGTGCGTGATATACCTACGCGCAAGAAAGTAGTGCGTGATATTCCTACGCGCAAGAAAGTAGTGCGTGATATTCCTAGGCGCAAGAAAGTAGTGCGTGAAATTCCTTCGCGCAAAAAAGTAGTGCGTGATATTCCTACGCGCAAAAAAGTAGTGCGTGATATTCCTACGCGCAAGAAAGTAGTGCGTTAAATTCCTACGCGCAAGAAAGTAGTGCGTGATATTCCTACGCGCAAGAAAGTAGTGCGTGAAATTCCTATGCGCAAGAAAGTAGTGCGTGATATTCCTGCGCACAAGAAAGTAGTGCGTGATATTCCTACGCGCAAGAAAGTAGTGCGTGATATTCCTACGCGCAAGAAAGTAGTGCGTGAAATTCTTACGCGCAAAAAAGTAGTGCTTGATATTCCTACGCGCAAGAAAGTAGTGCGTGAAATTCCTACGCACAGGAAAGTAGTGCGTGATATTCCTACGCGCAAGAAAGTAGTGCGTGATATTCCTACGCGCAAGAAAGTAGTGCGTGAAATTCCTACGGGCAAGAAAGTAGTGCGTGATATTCCTACGCGCAAGAAAGTAGTGCGTGATATTCCTACGCTCAAGAAAGTAGTGAGTGATATTCCTACGAGCAAGAAAGTAGTGCGTGAAATTCCTATGCGCAAGAAAGTAGTGCGTGATATTCCTACGCGCAAGAAAGTAGTGCGTGATATTCCTACACGCACGAAAGTAGTGCGTGATATACCTACGCGCAAGAAAGTAGTGCGTGATATTCCTACGCGCAAGAAAGTAGTGCGTGATATTCCTACGCGCAAGAAAGTAGTGCGTGAAATTCCTACGGGCAAGAAAGTAGTGCGTGATATTCCTACGCGCAAAAAAGTAGTGCGTGATATACCTACGCGCAAGAAAGTAGTGCGTGATATTCCTACGCGCAAGAAAGTAGTGCGTGATATTCCTACGGGCAAGAAAGTAGTGCGTGATATACCTACGCGCAAGAAAGTAGTGCGTGATATTCCTACGCGCAAGAAAGTAGTGCGTGATATTCCTAGGCGCAAGAAAGTAGTGCGTGAAATTCCTTCGCGCAAAAAAGTAGTGCGTGATATTCCTACGCGCAAAAAAGTAGTGCGTGATATTCCTACGCGCAAGAAAGTAGTGCGTGATATTCCTACACGCACGAAAGTAGTGCGTGAAATTCCTACGCGCAAGAAAGTAGTGCGTGATATTCCTAAGCGCAAGAAAGTAGTGCGTGATATTCCTACACGCACGAAAGTAGTGCGTGAAATTCCTACACGCAAGAAAGTAGTGCGTGATATTCCTACGCGCAAGAAAGTAGTGCGTGATATTCCTACACGCACGAAAGTAGTGCGTGATATTCCTACGTGCAAGAAAGTAGTGCATGATATTCCTACGCGCAAGAAAGTAGTGCGTGATATTCCTACACGCACGAAAGTAGTGCGTGATATTCCTACGCGCAAGAAAGTAGTGCGTGATATTCCTACGCGCAAGAAAGTAGTGCGTGATATTCCTACGCGCAAGAAAGTAGTGCGTGAAATCCTACGGGCAAGAAAGTAGTGCGTGATATTCCTACGCGCAAAAAAGTAGTGCGTGATATACCTACGCGCAAGAAAGTGGTGCGTGATATTCCTACGCGCAAGAAAGTAGTGCGTGATATCCCTACGGGCAAGAAAGTAGTGCGTGATATTCCTACGCGCAAAAAAGTAGTGCGTGATATACCTACGCGCAAGAAAGTAGTGCGTGATATTCCTACGCGCAAGAAAGTAGTGTGTGATATTCATACGCACAAGAAAGTAGTGTGTGATATTCCTACGCGCAAGAAAGTAGTGCGTGAAATTCCTATGCGCAAGAAAGTAGTGCGTGATATTCCTGCGCACAAGAAAGTAGTGCGTGATATTCCTACGCGCAAGAAAGTAGTGCGTGATATTCCTACGCGCAAGAAAGTAGTGCGTGATATTCCTACGCGCAAGAAAGTAGTGCGTGAAATTCCTATGCGCAAGAAAGTAGTGCGTGATATTCCTGCGCACAAGAAAGTAGTGCGTGATATTCCTACGCGCAAGAAAGTAGTGCGTGATATTCCTACGCGCAAGAAAGTAGTGCGTGATATTCCTACGCGCAAAAAAGTAGAGCGTGATATTCCTACGCGCAAGAAAGTAGTGAGTGATATTCCTACGCGAAAGAAAGTAGTGCGTGAAATTCCTACGCGCAAGAAAGTAGTGAGTGATATTCCTACGCGCAAGAAAGTAGTGAGTGATATTCCTACGCGCAAGAAAGTAGTGAGTGATATTCCTACGCGAAAGAAAGTAGTGCGTGAAATTCGTACGCGCAAGAAAGTAGTGTGTGATATTCCTACGTGCAAGAAAGTAGTGCGTGATATTCCTACACGCACGAAAGTAGTGCGTGATATTCCTACGCGCAAGAAAGTAGTGCGTGATATTCCTACACGCAAGAAAGTAGTGCGTGAAATTCCTACGCGCAAGAAAGTGGTGCGTGATATTCCTACGCGCAAGAAAGTAGTGCGTGATATTCCTACGCGCAAAAAAGTTGTGCGTGATATTCCTACACGCAAGAAAGTAGTGCGTGATATTCCTAGGCGCAAGAAAGTAGTGCGTGAAATTCCTACGTTCAAAAAAGTAGTGCGTGATATTCCTACGCGCAAAAAAGTAGTGCGTGATATTCCTACACGCATGAAAGTAGTGCGTGAAATTCCTACGCGCAAGAAAGTAGTGCGTGATATTCCTACGCGCAAGAAAGTAGTCCGTGATATTCCTAGGCGCAAGAAAGTAGTGCGTGAAATTCCTACGCGCAAAAAAGTAGTGCGTGATATTCCTACGCGCAAGAAAGTAGCGCGTGATATTACTACACGCACGAAAGTAGTGCGTGAAATTCCTACGCGCAAGAAAGTAGTGCGTGATATTCCTACGCGCACGAAAGTAGTGCGTGAAGTTCCTACGCGCAAGAAAGTAGTGCGTGATATTCCTACACGCACGAAAGTAGTGCGTGAAATTCCTACGCGCAAGAAAGTTGTGCGTGATATTCCTACGCGCAAGAAAGTAGTGCGTGATATTCCTACGCGCACGAAAGTAGTGCGTGATATTCCTACGCGCAAGAAAGTAGTGCGTGATATTCCTACGAGCAAGAAAGTAGTGCGTGAAATTCCTACGCGCAAGAAAGTAGTGCGTGATATTCCTACGCGCAAGAAAGTAGTGCGTGATTTTCCTACACGCACGAAAGTAGTGCGTGATATTCCTACGCGCAAGAAAGTAGTGCGTGATATTCCTACGCGCAAGAAAGTAGTCCGTGATATTCCTACGCGCAAGAAAGTAGTGCGTGAAATTCCTACGCGCAAAAAAGTGGTGCGTGATATTCCTACGCGCAAGAAAGTAGCGCGTGATATTCCTACACGCACGAAAGTAGTGCGTGAAATTCCTACGCGCAAGAAAGTAGTGCGTGATATTCCTACGCGCAAGAAAGTAGTGCGTGATATTCCTACACGCACGAAAGTAGTGCATGAAATTCTTACGCGCAAAAAAGTAGTGCGTGATATTCCTACACGCACGAAAGTAGTGCGTGATATTCCTACGCGCACGAAAGTAGTGCGTGATATTCCTACGCGCAAGAAAGTAGTGCGTGATATTCCTACGAGTAAGAAAGTAGTGCGTGAAATTCCTACGCGCAAGAAAGTAGTGCGTGATATTCCTACGCGCAAGAAAGTAGTGCGTGATATTCCTACGCGCAAGAAAGTAGTGCGTGATATTCCTACGCGCAAGAAAGTAGTGCGTGAAATTCCTACGCGCAAAAAAGTAGTGCGTGATATTCCTACGCGCAAGAAAGTAGCGCGTGATATTCCTACACGCACGAAAGTAGTGCGTGAAATTCCTACGCGCAAGAAAGTAGTGCGTGATATTCCTACGCGCAAGAAAGTAGTGCGTGATATTCCTACACGCACGAAAGTAGTGCGTAAAATTCTTACGCGCGAAAAAGTAGTGCGTGATATTCCTACACGCACGAAAGTAGTGCGTGAAATTCCTACGCGCAAGAAAGTAGTGCGTGGTATTCCTACGCGCAAGAAAGTAGTGCGTGATATTCCTACGCGCACGAAAGTAGTGCGTGATATTCCTACACGCAAGAAAGTAGTGCGTGATATTCCTACGAGCAAGAAAGTAGTGCGTGAAATTCCTACGCGCAAGAAAGTAGTGCGTGATATTCCTACGCGCAAGAAAGTAGTGCGTGATATTCCTACACGCACGAAAGTAGTGCGTGATATTCCTACGCGCAAGAAAGTAGTGCGTGATATTCCTACGCGCAAGAAAGTAGTGCGTGAAATTCCTACGGGCAAGAAAGTAGTGCGTGATATTCTTACGCGCAAAAAAGTAGTGCGTGATATACCAACGCGCAAGAAAGTGGTGCGTGATATTCCTACGCGCAAGAAAGCAGTGCGTGATATTCTTACGGGCAAGAAAGTAGTGCGTGAAATTCCTACGGGCAAGAAAGTAGTGCGTGATATTCTTACGCGCACGAAAGTAGTGCGTGAAATTCCTACGCGCAAGAAAGTAGTGCGTGATATTCCTACGCGCAAGAAAGTAGTGCGTGATATTCTTACACGCACGAAAGTAGTGCGTGATATTCCTACGCGCAAGAAAGTAGTGCGTGATATTCCTACGAGCAAGAAAGTAGTGCGTGAAATTCCTGCGCGCAAGAAAGTAGTGCGTGATATTCCTACGCGCAAGAAAGTAGTGCGTGATATTCCTACACGCATGAAAGTAGTGCGTGATATTCCTACGCACAAGAAAGTAGTGCGTGAAATTCCTACGCGCAAGAAAGTAGTGAGTGATATTCCTACGCGCAAGAAAGTAGTGAGTGATATTCCTACGCGCAAGAAAGTAGTGAGTGATATTCCTACGAGCAAGAAAGTAGTGCGTGAAATTCCTACGCGCAAGAAAGTAGTGCGTGATATTCCTACGCGCAAGAAAGTAGTGCGTGATTTTCCTACACGCACGAAAGTAGTGCGTGATATTCCTACGCGCAAGAAAGTAGTGCGTGATATTCCTACGCGCAAGAAAGTAGTCCGTGATATTCCTACGCGCAAGAAAGTAGTGCGTGAAATTCCTACGCGCAAAAAAGTGGTGCGTGATATTCCTACGCGCAAGAAAGTAGCGCGTGATATTCCTACACGCACGAAAGTAGTGCGTGAAATTCCTACGCGCAAGAAAGTAGTGCGTGATATTCCTACGCGCAAGAAAGTAGTGCGTGATATTCCTACACGCACGAAAGTAGTGCATGAAATTCTTACGCGCAAAAAAGTAGTGCGTGATATTCCTACACGCACGAAAGTAGTGCGTGATATTCCTACGCGCACGAAAGTAGTGCGTGATATTCCTACGCGCAAGAAAGTAGTGCGTGATATTCCTACGAGCAAGAAAGTAGTGCGTGAAATTCCTACGCGCAAGAAAGTAGTGCGTGATATTCCCACGCGCAAGAAAGTAGTGCGTGATATTCCTACGCGCAAGAAAGTAGTGCGTGATATTCCTACGCGCAAGAAAGTAGTGCGTGAAATTCCTACGCGCAAAAAAGTAGTGCGTGATATTCCTACGCGCAAGAAAGTAGCGCGTGATATTCCTACACGCACGAAAGTAGTGCGTGAAATTCCTACGCGCAAGAAAGTAGTGCGTGATATTCCTACGCGCAAGAAAGTAGTGCGTGATATTCCTACACGCACGAAAGTAGTGCGTAAAATTCTTACGCGCGAAAAAGTAGTGCGTGATATTCCTACACGCACGAAAGTAGTGCGTGAAATTCCTACGCGCAAGAAAGTAGTGCGTGGTATTCCTACGCGCAAGAAAGTAGTGCGTGATATTCCTACGCGCACGAAAGTAGTGCGTGATATTCCTACACGCAAGAAAGTAGTGCGTGATATTCCTACGAGCAAGAAAGTAGTGCGTGAAATTCCTACGCGCAAGAAAGTAGTGCGTGATATTCCTACGCGCAAGAAAGTAGTGCGTGATATTCCTACACGCACGAAAGTAGTGCGTGATATTCCTACGCGCAAGAAAGTAGTGCGTGATATTCCTAGGCGCAAGAAAGTAGTGCGTGAAATTCCTACGGGCAAGAAAGTAGTGCGTGATATTCTTACGCGCAAAAAAGTAGTGCGTGATATACCAACGCGCAAGAAAGTGGTGCGTGATATTCCTACGCGCAAGAAAGCAGTGCGTGATATTCTTACGGGCAAGAAAGTAGTGCGTGAAATTCCTACGGGCAAGAAAGTAGTGCGTGATATTCTTACGCGCACGAAAGTAGTGCGTGAAATTCCTAGGCGCAAGAAAGTAGTGCGTGATATTCCTACGCGCAAGAAAGTAGTGCGTGATATTCTTACACGCACGAAAGTAGTGCGTGATATTCTTACGCGCAAGAAAGTAGTGCGTGATATTCCTACGAGCAAGAAAGTAGTGCGTGAAATTCCTGCGCGCAAGAAAGTAGTGCGTGATTTTCCTACGCGCAAGAAAGTAGTGCGTGATATTCCTACACGCATGAAAGTAGTGCGTGATATTCCTACGCACAAGAAAGTAGTGCGTGAAATTCCTACGCGCAAGAAAGTAGTGAGTGATATTCCTACGCGCAAGAAAGTAGTGAGTGATATTCCTACGCGCAAGAAAGTAGTGAGTGATATTCCTACGCGAAAGAAAGTAGTGCGTGAAATTCGTACGCGCAAGAAAGTAGTGTGTGATATTCCTACGTGCAAGAAAGTAGTGCGTGATATTCCTACACGCACGAAAGTAGTGCGTGATATTCCTACGCGCAAGAAAGTAGTGCGTGATATTCCTACGCGCAAGAAAGTAGTGCGTGAAATTCCTACGCGCAAGAAAGTGGTGCGTGATATTCCTACGCGCAAGAAAGTAGTGCGTGATATTCCTACGCGCAAAAAAGTTGTGCGTGATATTCCTACACGCAAGAAAGTAGTGCGTGATATTCCTAGGCGCAAGAAAGTAGTGCGTGAAATTCCTACGTTCAAAAAAGTAGTGCGTGATATTCCTACGCTCAAAAAAGTAGTGCGTGATATTCCTACACGCATGAAAGTAGTGCGTGAAATTCCTACGCGCAAGAAAGTAGTGCGTGATATTCCTACGCGCAAGAAAGTAGTCCGTGATATTCCTAGGCGCAAGAAAGTAGTGCGTGAAATTCCTACGCGCAAAAAAGTAGTGCGTGATATTCCTACGCGCAAGAAAGTAGCGCGTGATATTACTACACGCACGAAAGTAGTGCGTGAAATTCCTACGCGCAAGAAAGTAGTGCGTGATATTCCTACGCGCACGAAAGTAGTGCGTGAAGTTCCTACGCGCAAGAAAGTAGTGCGTGATATTCCTACACGCAAGAAAGTAGTGCGTGAAATTCCTACGCGCAAGAAAGTTGTGCGTGATATTCCTACGCGCAAGAAAGTAGTGCGTGATATTCCTACGCGCACGAAAGTAGTGCGTGATATTCCTACGCGCAAGAAAGTAGTGCGTGATATTCCTACGAGCAAGAAAGTAGTGCGTGAAATTCCTACGCGCAAGAAAGTAGTGCGTGATATTCCTACGCGCAAGAAAGTAGTGCGTGATTTTCCTACACGCACGAAAGTAGTGCGTGATATTCCTACGCGCAAGAAAGTAGTGCGTGATATTCCTACGCGCAAGAAAGTAGTCCGTGATATTCCTACGCGCAAGAAAGTAGTGCGTAAAATTCCTACGCGCAAAAAAGTGGTGCGTGATATTCCTACGCGCAAGAAAGTAGCGCGTGATATTCCTACACGCACGAAAGTAGTGCGTGAAATTTCTACGCGCAAGAAAGTAGTGCGTGATATTCCTACACGCACGAAAGTAGTGCGTGATATTCCTACACGCACGAAAGTAGTGCATGAAATTCTTACGCGCAAAAAAGTAGTGCGTGATATTCCTACACGCACGAAAGTAGTGCGTGATATTCCTACGCGCACGAAAGTAGTGCGTGATATTCCTACGCGCAAGAAAGTAGTGCGTGATATTCCTACGAGCAAGAAAGTAGTGCGTGAAATTCCTACGCGCAAGAAAGTAGTGCGTGATATTCCTACGCGCAAGAAAGTAGTGCGTGATATTCCTACGCGCAAGAAAGTAGTGCGTGATATTCCTACGCGCAAGAAAGTAGTGCGTGAAATTCCTACGCGCAAGAAAGTAGTGCGTGATATTCCTACGCGCAAGAAAGTAGTGCGTGATATTCCTACACGCACGAAAGTAGTGCGTAAAATTCTTACGCGCGAAAAAGTAGTGCGTGATATTCCTACACGCACGAAAGTAGTGCGTGAAATTCCTACGCGCAAGAAAGTAGTGCGTGGTATTCCTACGCGCAAGAAAGTAGTGCGTGATATTCCTACGCGCACGAAAGTAGTGCGTGATATTCCTACACGCAAGAAAGTAGTGAGTGATATTCCTACGAGCAAGAAAGTAGTGCGTGAAATTCCTACGCGCAAGAAAGTAGTGCGTGATATTCCTACGCGCAAGAAAGTAGTGCGTGATATTCCTACACGCACGAAAGTAGTGCGTGATATTCCTACGCGCAAGAAAGTAGTGCGTGATATTCCTACGCGCAAGAAAGTAGTGCGTGAAATTCCTACGGGCAAGAAAGTAGTGCGTGATATTCTTACGCGCAAAAAAGTAGTGCGTGATATACCAACGCGCAAGAAAGTGGTGCGTGATATTCCTACGCGCAAGAAAGCAGTGCGTGATATTCTTACGGGCAAGAAAGTAGTGCGTGAAATTCCTACGGGCAAGAAAGTAGTGCGTGATATTCTTACGCGCACGAAAGTAGTGCGTGAAATTCCTACGCGCAAGAAAGTAGTGCGTGATATTCCTACGCGCAAGAAAGTAGTGCGTGATATTCTTACACGCACGAAAGTAGTGCGTGATATTCTTACGCGCAAGAAAGTAGTGCGTGATATTCCTACGAGCAAGAAAGTAGTGCGTGAAATTCCTGCGCGCAAGAAAGTAGTGCGTGATATTCCTACGCGCAAGAAAGTAGTGCGTGATATTCCTACACGCATGAAAGTAGTGCGTGATATTCCTACGCACAAGAAAGTAGTGCGTGAAATTCCTACGCGCAAGAAAGTAGTGAGTGATATTCCTACGCGCAAGAAAGTAGTGAGTGATATTCCTACGCGCAAGAAAGTAGTGAGTGATATTCCTACGAGCAAGAAAGTAGTGCGTGAAATTCCTACGCGCAAGAAAGTAGTGCGTGATATTCCTACGCGCAAGAAAGTAGTGCGTGATTTTCCTACACGCACGAAAGTAGTGCGTGATATTCCTACGCGCAAGAAAGTAGTGCGTGATATTCCTACGCGCAAGAAAGTAGTCCGTGATATTCCTACGCGCAAGAAAGTAGTGCGTGAAATTCCTACGCGCAAAAAAGTGGTGCGTGATATTCCTACGCGCAAGAAAGTAGCGCGTGATATTCCTACACGCACGAAAGTAGTGCGTGAAATTCCTACGCGCAAGAAAGTAGTGCGTGATATTCCTACGCGCAAGAAAGTAGTGCGTGATATTCCTACACGCACGAAAGTAGTGCATGAAATTCTTACGCGCAAAAAAGTAGTGCGTGATATTCCTACACGCACGAAAGTAGTGCGTGATATTCCTACGCGCACGAAAGTAGTGCGTGATATTCCTACGCGCAAGAAAGTAGTGCGTGATATTCCTACGAGCAAGAAAGTAGTGCGTGAAATTCCTACGCGCAAGAAAGTAGTGCGTGATATTCCTACGCGCAAGAAAGTAGTGCGTGATATTCCTACGCGCAAGAAAGTAGTGCGTGATATTCCTACGCGCAAGAAAGTAGTGCGTGAAATTCCTACGCGCAAAAAAGTAGTGCGTGAAATTCCTACGGGCAAGAAAGTAGTGCGTGATATTCTTACGCGCAAAAAAGTAGTGCGTGATATACCAACGCGCAAGAAAGTGGTGCGTGATATTCCTACGCGCAAGAAAGCAGTGCGTGATATTCTTACGGGCAAGAAAGTAGTGCGTGAAATTCCTACGGGCAAGAAAGTAGTGCGTGATATTCTTACGCGCACGAAAGTAGTGCGTGAAATTCCTAGGCGCAAGAAAGTAGTGCGTGATATTCCTACGCGCAAGAAAGTAGTGCGTGATATTCTTACACGCACGAAAGTAGTGCGTGATATTCTTACGCGCAAGAAAGTAGTGCGTGATATTCCTACGAGCAAGAAAGTAGTGCGTGAAATTCCTGCGCGCAAGAAAGTAGTGCGTGATATTCCTACGCGCAAGAAAGTAGTGCGTGATATTCCTACACGCATGAAAGTAGTGCGTGATATTCCTACGCACAAGAAAGTAGTGCGTGAAATTCCTACGCGCAAGAAAGTAGTGAGTGATATTCCTACGCGCAAGAAAGTAGTGAGTGATATTCCTACGCGCAAGAAAGTAGTGAGTGATATTCCTACGCGAAAGAAAGTAGTGCGTGAAATTCGTACGCGCAAGAAAGTAGTGTGTGATATTCCTACGTGCAAGAAAGTAGTGCGTGATATTCCTACACGCACGAAAGTAGTGCGTGATATTCCTACGCGCAAGAAAGTAGTGCGTGATATTCCTACGCGCAAGAAAGTAGTGCGTGAAATTCCTACGCGCAAGAAAGTGGTGCGTGATATTCCTACGCGCAAGAAAGTAGTGCGTGATATTCCTACGCGCAAAAAAGTTGTGCGTGATATTCCTACACGCAAGAAAGTAGTGCGTGATATTCCTAGGCGCAAGAAAGTAGTGCGTGAAATTCCTACGTTCAAAAAAGTAGTGCGTGATATTCCTACGCTCAAAAAAGTAGTGCGTGATATTCCTACACGCATGAAAGTAGTGCGTGAAATTCCTACGCGCAAGAAAGTAGTGCGTGATATTCCTACGCGCAAGAAAGTAGTGTGTGATATTCCTACGTGCAAGAAAGTAGTGCGTGATATTCCTACACGCACGAAAGTAGTGCGTGATATTCCTACGCGCAAGAAAGTAGTGCGTGATATTCCTACGCGCAAGAAAGTAGTGCGTGAAATTCCTACGCGCAAGAAAGTGGTGCGTGATATTCCTACGCGCAAGAAAGTAGTGCGTGATATTCCTACGCGCAAAAAAGTTGTGCGTGATATTCCTACACGCAAGAAAGTAGTGCGTGATATTCCTAGGCGCAAGAAAGTAGTGCGTGAAATTCCTACGTTCAAAAAAGTAGTGCGTGATATTCCTACGCTCAAAAAAGTAGTGCGTGATATTCCTACACGCATGAAAGTAGTGCGTGAAATTCCTACGCGCAAGAAAGTAGTGCGTGATATTCCTACGCGCAAGAAAGTAGTCCGTGATATTCCTAGGCGCAAGAAAGTAGTGCGTGAAATTCCTACGCGCAAAAAAGTAGTGCGTGATATTCCTACGCGCAAGAAAGTAGCGCGTGATATTACTACACGCACGAAAGTAGTGCGTGAAATTCCTACGCGCAAGAAAGTAGTGCGTGATATTCCTACGCGCACGAAAGTAGTGCGTGAAGTTCCTACGCGCAAGAAAGTAGTGCGTGATATTCCTACACGCAAGAAAGTAGTGCGTGAAATTCCTACGCGCAAGAAAGTTGTGCGTGATATTCCTACGCGCAAGAAAGTAGTGCGTGATATTCCTACGCGCACGAAAGTAGTGCGTGATATTCCTACGCGCAAGAAAGTAGTGCGTGATATTCCTACGAGCAAGAAAGTAGTGCGTGAAATTCCTACGCGCAAGAAAGTAGTGCGTGATATTCCTACGCGCAAGAAAGTAGTGCGTGATTTTCCTACACGCACGAAAGTAGTGCGTGATATTCCTACGCGCAAGAAAGTAGTGCGTGATATTCCTACGCGCAAGAAAGTAGTCCGTGATATTCCTACGCGCAAGAAAGTAGTGCGTAAAATTCCTACGCGCAAAAAAGTGGTGCGTGATATTCCTACGCGCAAGAAAGTAGCGCGTGATATTCCTACACGCACGAAAGTAGTGCGTGAAATTTCTACGCGCAAGAAAGTAGTGCGTGATATTCCTACACGCACGAAAGTAGTGCGTGATATTCCTACACGCACGAAAGTAGTGCATGAAATTCTTACGCGCAAAAAAGTAGTGCGTGATATTCCTACACGCACGAAAGTAGTGCGTGATATTCCTACGCGCACGAAAGTAGTGCGTGATATTCCTACGCGCAAGAAAGTAGTGCGTGATATTCCTACGAGCAAGAAAGTAGTGCGTGAAATTCCTACGCGCAAGAAAGTAGTGCGTGATATTCCTACGCGCAAGAAAGTAGTGCGTGATATTCCTACGCGCAAGAAAGTAGTGCGTGATATTCCTACGCGCAAGAAAGTAGTGCGTGAAATTCCTACGCGCAAGAAAGTAGTGCGTGATATTCCTACGCGCAAGAAAGTAGTGCGTGATATTCCTACACGCACGAAAGTAGTGCGTAAAATTCTTACGCGCGAAAAAGTAGTGCGTGATATTCCTACACGCACGAAAGTAGTGCGTGAAATTCCTACGCGCAAGAAAGTAGTGCGTGGTATTCCTACGCGCAAGAAAGTAGTGCGTGATATTCCTACGCGCACGAAAGTAGTGCGTGATATTCCTACACGCAAGAAAGTAGTGAGTGATATTCCTACGAGCAAGAAAGTAGTGCGTGAAATTCCTACGCGCAAGAAAGTAGTGCGTGATATTCCTACGCGCAAGAAAGTAGTGCGTGATATTCCTACACGCACGAAAGTAGTGCGTGATATTCCTACGCGCAAGAAAGTAGTGCGTGATATTCCTACGCGCAAGAAAGTAGTGCGTGAAATTCCTACGGGCAAGAAAGTAGTGCGTGATATTCTTACGCGCAAAAAAGTAGTGCGTGATATACCAACGCGCAAGAAAGTGGTGCGTGATATTCCTACGCGCAAGAAAGCAGTGCGTGATATTCTTACGGGCAAGAAAGTAGTGCGTGAAATTCCTACGGGCAAGAAAGTAGTGCGTGATATTCTTACGCGCACGAAAGTAGTGCGTGAAATTCCTACGCGCAAGAAAGTAGTGCGTGATATTCCTACGCGCAAGAAAGTAGTGCGTGATATTCTTACACGCACGAAAGTAGTGCGTGATATTCTTACGCGCAAGAAAGTAGTGCGTGATATTCCTACGAGCAAGAAAGTAGTGCGTGAAATTCCTGCGCGCAAGAAAGTAGTGCGTGATATTCCTACGCGCAAGAAAGTAGTGCGTGATATTCCTACACGCATGAAAGTAGTGCGTGATATTCCTACGCACAAGAAAGTAGTGCGTGAAATTCCTACGCGCAAGAAAGTAGTGAGTGATATTCCTACGCGCAAGAAAGTAGTGAGTGATATTCCTACGCGCAAGAAAGTAGTGAGTGATATTCCTACGAGCAAGAAAGTAGTGCGTGAAATTCCTACGCGCAAGAAAGTAGTGCGTGATATTCCTACGCGCAAGAAAGTAGTGCGTGATTTTCCTACACGCACGAAAGTAGTGCGTGATATTCCTACGCGCAAGAAAGTAGTGCGTGATATTCCTACGCGCAAGAAAGTAGTCCGTGATATTCCTACGCGCAAGAAAGTAGTGCGTGAAATTCCTACGCGCAAAAAAGTGGTGCGTGATATTCCTACGCGCAAGAAAGTAGCGCGTGATATTCCTACACGCACGAAAGTAGTGCGTGAAATTCCTACGCGCAAGAAAGTAGTGCGTGATATTCCTACGCGCAAGAAAGTAGTGCGTGATATTCCTACACGCACGAAAGTAGTGCATGAAATTCTTGCGCGCAAAAAAGTAGTGCGTGATATTCCTACACGCACGAAAGTAGTGCGTGATATTCCTACGCGCACGAAAGTAGTGCGTGATATTCCTACGCGCAAGAAAGTAGTGCGTGATATTCCTACGAGCAAGAAAGTAGTGCGTGAAATTCCTACGCGCAAGAAAGTAGTGCGTGATATTCCTACGCGCAAGAAAGTAGTGCGTGATATTCCTACGCGCAAGAAAGTAGTGCGTGATATTCCTACGCGCAAGAAAGTAGTGCGTGAAATTCCTACGCGCAAAAAAGTAGTGCGTGAAATTCCTACGGGCAAGAAAGTAGTGCGTGATATTCTTACGCGCAAAAAAGTAGTGCGTGATATACCAACGCGCAAGAAAGTGGTGCGTGATATTCCTACGCGCAAGAAAGCAGTGCGTGATATTCTTACGGGCAAGAAAGTAGTGCGTGAAATTCCTACGGGCAAGAAAGTAGTGCGTGATATTCTTACGCGCACGAAAGTAGTGCGTGAAATTCCTAGGCGCAAGAAAGTAGTGCGTGATATTCCTACGCGCAAGAAAGTAGTGCGTGATATTCTTACACGCACGAAAGTAGTGCGTGATATTCTTACGCGCAAGAAAGTAGTGCGTGATATTCCTACGAGCAAGAAAGTAGTGCGTGAAATTCCTGCGCGCAAGAAAGTAGTGCGTGATATTCCTACGCGCAAGAAAGTAGTGCGTGATATTCCTACACGCATGAAAGTAGTGCGTGATATTCCTACGCACAAGAAAGTAGTGCGTGAAATTCCTACGCGCAAGAAAGTAGTGAGTGATATTCCTACGCGCAAGAAAGTAGTGAGTGATATTCCTACGCGCAAGAAAGTAGTGAGTGATATTCCTACGCGAAAGAAAGTAGTGCGTGAAATTCGTACGCGCAAGAAAGTAGTGTGTGATATTCCTACGTGCAAGAAAGTAGTGCGTGATATTCCTACACGCACGAAAGTAGTGCGTGATATTCCTACGCGCAAGAAAGTAGTGCGTGATATTCCTACGCGCAAGAAAGTAGTGCGTGAAATTCCTACGCGCAAGAAAGTGGTGCGTGATATTCCTACGCGCAAGAAAGTAGTGCGTGATATTCCTACGCGCAAAAAAGTTGTGCGTGATATTCCTACACGCAAGAAAGTAGTGCGTGATATTCCTAGGCGCAAGAAAGTAGTGCGTGAAATTCCTACGTTCAAAAAAGTAGTGCGTGATATTCCTACGCTCAAAAAAGTAGTGCGTGATATTCCTACACGCATGAAAGTAGTGCGTGAAATTCCTACGCGCAAGAAAGTAGTGCGTGATATTCCTACGCGCAAGAAAGTAGTCCGTGATATTCCTAGGCGCAAGAAAGTAGTGCGTGAAATTCCTACGCGCAAAAAAGTAGTGCGTGATATTCCTACGCGCAAGAAAGTAGCGCGTGATATTACTACACGCACGAAAGTAGTGCGTGAAATTCCTACGCGCAAGAAAGTAGTGCGTGATATTCCTACGCGCACGAAAGTAGTGCGTGAAGTTCCTACGCGCAAGAAAGTAGTGCGTGATATTCCTACACGCAAGAAAGTAGTGCGTGAAATTCCTACGCGCAAGAAAGTTGTGCGTGATATTCCTACGCGCAAGAAAGTAGTGCGTGATATTCCTACGCGCACGAAAGTAGTGCGTGATATTCCTACGCGCAAGAAAGTAGTGCGTGATATTCCTACGAGCAAGAAAGTAGTGCGTGAAATTCCTACGCGCAAGAAAGTAGTGCGTGATATTCCTACGCGCAAGAAAGTAGTGCGTGATTTTCCTACACGCACGAAAGTAGTGCGTGATATTCCTACGCGCAAGAAAGTAGTGCGTGATATTCCTACGCGCAAGAAAGTAGTCCGTGATATTCCTACGCGCAAGAAAGTAGTGCGTGAAATTCCTACGCGCAAAAAAGTGGTGCGTGATATTCCTACGCGCAAGAAAGTAGCGCGTGATATTCCTACACGCACGAAAGTAGTGCGTGAAATTTCTACGCGCAAGAAAGTAGTGCGTGATATTCCTACACGCACGAAAGTAGTGCGTGATATTCCTACACGCACGAAAGTAGTGCATGAAATTCTTACGCGCAAAAAAGTAGTGCGTGATATTCCTACACGCACGAAAGTAGTGCGTGATATTCCTACGCGCACGAAAGTAGTGCGTGATATTCCTACGCGCAAGAAAGTAGTGCGTGATATTCCTACGAGCAAGAAAGTAGTGCGTGAAATTCCTACGCGCAAGAAAGTAGTGCGTGATATTCCTACGCGCAAGAAAGTAGTGCGTGATATTCCTACGCGCAAGAAAGTAGTGCGTGATATTCCTACGCGCAAGAAAGTAGTGCGTGAAATTCCTACGCGCAAGAAAGTAGTGCGTGATATTCCTACGCGCAAGAAAGTAGTGCGTGATATTCCTACACGCACGAAAGTAGTGCGTAAAATTCTTACGCGCAAAAAAGTAGTGCGTGATATTCCTACACGCACGAAAGTAGTGCGTGAAATTCCTACGCGCAAGAAAGTAGTGCGTGATATTCCTACCCGCAAGAAAGTAGTGCGTGATATTCCTACGCGCACGAAAGTAGTGCGTGATATTCCTACACGCAAGAAAGTAGTGCGTGATATTCCTACGAGCAAGAAAGTAGTGCGTGAAATTCCTACGCGCAAGAAAGTAGTGCGTGATATTCCTACGCGCAAGAAAGTAGTGCGTGATATTCCTACACGCATGAAAGTAGTGCGTGATATTCCTACGCGCAAGAAAGTAGTGCGTGATATTCCTACGCGCAAGAAAGTAGTGCGTGAAATTCCTACGGGCAAGAAAGTAGTGCGTGATATTCTTACGCGCAAAAAAGTAGTGCGTGATATACCAACGCGCAAGAAAGTGGTGCGTGATATTCCTACGCGCAAGAAAGCAGTGCGTGATATTCTTACGGGCAAGAAAGTAGTGCGTGAAATTCCTACGGGCAAGAAAGTAGTGCGTGATATTCTTACGCGCACGAAAGTAGTGCGTGAAATTCCTACGCGCAAGAAAGTACTGCGTGATATTCCTACGCGCAAGAAAGTAGTGCGTGATATTCTTACACGCACGAAAGTAGTGCGTGATATTCTTACGCGCAAGAAAGTAGTGCGTGATATTCCTACGAGCAAGAAAGTAGTGCGTGAAATTCCTGCGCGCAAGAAAGTAGTGCGTGATATTCCTACGCGCAAGAAAGTAGTGCGTGATATTCCTACACGCATGAAAGTAGTGCGTGATATTCCTACGCACAAGAAAGTCGTGCGTGATATTCCTACGAGCAAGAAAGTAGTGCGTGAAATTCCTACGCGCAAAAAAGTAGTGCGTGATATTCCTACGCGCAAGAAAGTAGTGCGTGATATTCCTACACGCACGAAAGTAGTGCGTGATATACCTACGCGCAAGAAAGTAGTGCGTGATATTCCTACGCGCAAGAAAGTAGTGTGTGATATTCATACGCACAAGAAAGTAGTGTGTGATATTCCTACGCGCAAGAAAGTAGTGCGTGAAATTCCTACGCGCAAGAAAGTAGTGCGTGATATTCCTGCGCACAAGAAAGTAGTGCGTGATATTCCTACGCGCAAGAAAGTAGTGCATGATATTCCTACGCGCAAGAAAGTAGTGCGTGATATTTCTACGCGCAAGAAAGTAGTGCGTGATATTCCTACGCACAAGAACGTAGTGAGTAATATTCCTACGCGAAAGAAAGTAGTGCGTGAAATTCCTACGCGCAAGAAAGTAGTGAGTGATATTCCTACGCGCAAGAAAGTAGTGAGTGATATTCCTACGCGAAAGAAAGTAGTGCGTGAAATTTCTACGCGCAACAAAGTAGTGTGTGATATTCCTACGCGCAAGAAAGTAGTGGTTAAAATTCCTACGCGCAAGAAAGTAGTGCGTGAAATTCCTACACGCAAGAAAGTAGTGCGTGATATTCCTACGCGCAAGAAAGTAGTGGTTAAAATTCCTACGCGCAAGAAAGTAGTGCGTGAAATTCCTATGCGCAAGAAAGAACTGCGTGATATTCCTACGCGCAAGAAAGTAGTGCGTGATTTTCCTACGCTCAAGAAAGTAGTGCGTGATATTCCTACGCGCAAGAAAGTAGTGCGTGAAATTCCTACGCGCAAGAAAGTAGTGCGTGATATTCCTACGCGCAAGAAAGTAGTGTGTGATATTCCTACACGCACGAAAGTAGTGCGTGATATTCCTACGCGCAAGAAAGTAGTGCGTGATATTCCTACGCGCAAAAAAGCAGTGCGTGATATTCTTACGGGCAAGAAAGTAGTGCGTGATATTCCTACGCGCAAAAAAGTAGTGCGTGATATACCTACGCGCAAGAAATTAGTGCGTGATATTCCTACGCGCAAGAAAGTAGTGTGTGATATTCATACGCACAAGAAAGTAGTGCGTGATATTCCTACGCGCAAGAAAGTAGTGCGTGAAATTCCTACGCGCAAGAAAGTAGTGCGGGATATTCCTGCGCACAAGAAAGTAGTGTGTGATATTCCTACGCGCAAGAAAGTAGTGCGTGATATTCCTACGCGCAAGAAAGAAGTGCGTGAAATTCCTACGCGCAAGAAAGTAGTGCGTGATATTCCTAGGCGCAAGAAAGTAGTGCGTAAAATTCCTACGCGCAAAAAAGTAGTGCGTGATATTCCTACGCGCAAGAAAGTAGTGTGTGATATTCCTACACGCACGAAAGTAGTGCGTGAAATTCCTACGCGCAAGAAAGTAGTGCGTGATATTCCTACACGCACGAAAGTAGTGCGTGATATTCCTACGCGCAAGAAAGTAGTGCGTGAAATTCCTACGCGCAAGAAAGTGGTGCGTGATATTCCTACACGCACGAAAGTAGTGCGTGAAATTCTTACGCGCAAAAAAGTAGTGCGTGATATTCCTACACGCACGAAAGTAGTGCGTGAAATTCCTACGCGCAAGAAAGTAGTGCGTGATATTCCTACACGCACGAAAGTAGTGCGTGAAATTCCTACGCGCAAGAAAGTTGTGCGTGATATTCCTACGCGCAAGAAAGTAGTGCGTGATATTCCTACGCGCACGAAAGTAGTGCGTGATATTCCTACTCGCAAGAAAGTAGTGCGTGATATTCCTACGAGCAAGAAAGTAGTGCGTGAAATTCCTACGCGCAAGAAAGTAGTGCGTGATATTCCTACGCGCAAGAAAGTAGTGCGTGATATTCCTACACGCACGAAAGTAGTGCGTGATATTCCTACGCGCAAGAAAGTAGTGCGTGATATTCCTACGCGCAAGAAAGTAGTGCGTGAAATTCCTACGGGCAAGAAAGTAGTGCGTGATATTCTTACGCGCAAAAAAGTAGTGCGTGATATACCAACGCGCAAGAAAGTGGTGCGTGATATTCCTACGCGCAAGAAAGCAGTGCGTGATATTCTTACGGGCAAGAAAGTAGTGCGTGATATTCCTACGCGCAAAAAAGTAGTGCGTGATATACCTACGCGCAAGAAAGTAGTGCGTGATATTCCTACGCGCAAGAAAGTAGTGTGTGATATTCATACGCACAAGAAAGTAGTGCGTGATATTCCTACGCGCAAGAAAGTAGTGCGTGAAATTCCTACGCGCAAGAAAGTAGTGCGGGATATTCCTGCGCACAAGAAAGTAGTGCGTGATATTCCTACGCGCAAGAAAGTAGTGCGTGATATTCCTAGGCGCAAGAAAGTAGTGCGTAAAATTCCTACGCGCAAGAAAGTAGTGCGTGATATTCCTACGCGCAAGAAAGAAGTGCGTGAAATTCCTACGCGCAAGAAAGTAGTGCGTGATATTCCTAGGCGCAAGAAAGTAGTGCGTAAAATTCCTACGCGCAAAAAAGGAGTGCGTGATATTCCTACGCGCAAGAAAGTAGTGCGTGATATTCCTACACGCATGAAAGTAGTGCGTGATATTCCTACGCACAAGAAAGTGGTGCGTGATATTCCTACACGCACGAAAGTAGTGCGTGAAATTCCTACGCGCAAGAAAGTAGTGCGTGATATTCCTACACGCACGAAAGTAGTGCGTGAAATTCCTACGCGCAAGAAAGTAGTGCGTGATATTCCTACGCGCAAGAAAGTAGTGTGTGATATTCCTACACGCATGAAAGTAGTGCGTGATATTCCTACGCACAAGAAAGTCGTGCGTGATATTCCTACACGCACGAAAGTAGTGCGTGAAATTCCTACGCGCAAGAAAGTAGTGAGTGATATTCCTACACGCACGAAAGTAGTGCGTGAAATTCCTACGCGCAAGAAAGTAGTGCGTGATATTCCTACGCGCAAGAAAGTAGTGTGTGATATTCTTACACGCACGAAAGTAGTGCGTGATATTCCTACGCGCAAGAAAGTAGTGCGTGATATTCCTACGAGCAAGAAAGTAGTGCGTGAAATTCCTACGCGCAAGAAAGTAGTGCGTGATATTCCTACGCGCAAGAAAGTAGTGCGTGATATTCCTACACGCACGAAAGTAGTGCGTGATATACCTACGCGCAAGAAAGTAGTGCGTGATATTCCTACGCGCAAGAAAGTAGTGTGTGATATTCATACGCACAAGAAAGTAATGTGTGATATTCCTACGCGCAAGAAAGTAGTGCGTGAAATTCCTACTCGCAAGAAAGTAGTGCGTGATATTCCTGCGCACAAGAAAGTAGTGCGTGATATTCCTACGCGCAAGAAAGTAGTGCATGATATTCCTACGCGCAAGAAAGTAGTGTGTGATATTTCTACGCGCAAGAAAGTAGTGCGTGAAATTCCTACGTGCAAGAAAGTAGTGCGTGATATTACTACGCGCAAGAAAGTAGTGCGTGATATACCTACGCGCAAAAAAGTAGAGTGTGATATTCCTACGCACAAGAAAGTAGTGAGTGATATTCCTACGCGAAAGAAAGTAGTGCGTGAAATTCCTACGCGCAAGAAAGTAGTGAGTGATATTCCTACGCGCAAGAAAGTAGTGAGTGATATTCCTACGCGCAAGAAAGTAGTGCGTGAAATTCCTACGCGCAAGAAAGTAGTTTGTGATATTCCTACGCGCAAGAAAGTAGTGCGTGATATTCCTACATGCACGAAAGTAGTGCGTGATATTCCTACGCGCAAGAAAGTAGTGCGTGATATTCCTACGCGCAATAAAGTAGTGCGTGAAATTCCTACGCGCAAGAAAGTGGTGCGCGATATTCCTACGCGCAAGAAAGTAGTGCGTGATATTCCTACGCGCAAGAAAGTAGTGCGTGATATTCCTACACGCATGAAAGTAGTGCGTGATATTCCTACGCACAAGAAAGTCGTGCGTGATATTCCTACACGCACGAAAGTAGTGCGTGAAATTCCTACGCGCAAGAAAGTAGTGCGTGATATTCCTACACGCACGAAAGTAGTGCGTGAAATTCCTACGCGCAAGAAAGTAGTGCGTGATATTCCTACGCGCAAGAAAGTAGTGCGTGATATTCTTACACGCACGAAAGTAGTGCGTGATATTCCTACGCGCAAGAAAGTAGTGCGTGATATTCCTACGAGCAAGAAAGTAGTGCGTGAAATTCCTACGCGCAAGAAAGTAGTGCGTGATATTCCTACGCGCAAGAAAGTAGTGCGTGATATTCCTACACGCACGAAAGTAGTGCGTGATATACCTACGGCCAAGAAAGTAGTGCGTGATATTCCTACGCGCAAGAAAGTAGTGTGTGATATTCATACGCACAAGAAAGTAGTGTGTGATATTCCTACGCGCAAGAAAGTAGTGCGTGAAATTCCTACGCGCAAGAAAGTAGTGCGTGATATTCCTGCGCACACGAAAGTAGTGCGTGATATTCCTACGCGAAAGAAAGTAGTGCATGATATTCCTACGCGCAAGAAAGTAGTGCGTGATATTTCTACGCGCAAGAAAGTAGTGCGTGAAATTCCTACGCGCAAGAAAGTAGTGCGTGATATTACTACGCGCAAGAAAGTAGTGCGTGATATTCCTACGCGCAAAAAAGTAGAGCGTGATATTCCTACGCACAAGAAAGTAGTGAGTGATATTCCTACGCGAAAGAAAGTAGTGCGTGAAATTCCTACGCGCAAGAAAGTAGTGAGTGATATTCCTACGCGCAAGAAAGTAGTGAGTGATATTCCTACGCGAAAGAAAGTAGTGCGTGAAATTCCTACGCGCAAGAAAGTAGTGTGTGATATTCCTACGCGCAAGAAAGTAGTGCGTGATATTCCTACGCGCAAGAAAGTAGTGCGTGATATTCCTACGCGCAAGAAAGTAGTGCGTGAAATTCCTACGCGCAAGAAAGTGGTGCGTGATATTCCTACGCGCAAGAAAGTAGTGCGTGATATTCCTACGCGCAAGAAAGTAGTGCGTGAAATTCCTACGCGCAAGAAAGTGGTGCGTGATATTCCTACGCGCAAGAAAGTAGTGCGTGATATTCCTACGCGCAAAAAAGTAGTCCGTGATATTCTTAGGCGCAAGAAAGTAGTGCGTGAAATTCCTACGCGCAAAAAAGTAGTGCGTGATATTCCTACGCGCAAGAAAGTAGTGCGTGATATTCCTACACGCACGAAAGTAGTGCGTGAAATTCCTACGCGCAAGAAAGTAGTGCGTGATATTCTTACGCGCAAGAAAGTAGTGCGTGATATTCCTACACGCACGAAAGTTGTGCGTGAAATTCCTACGCGCAAGAAAGTAGTGCGTGATATTCCTACGCGCAAGAAAGTAGTGCGTGATATTCCTACGCGCAAGAAAGTTGTGCGTGATATTCCTACACGCACGAAAGTAGTGCGTGAAATTCCTACGCGCAAGAAAGTAGTGCGTGATATTCCTACACGCACGAAAGTAGTGCGTGAAATTCCTACGCGCAAGAAAGTAGTGCGTGATATTCCTACGCGCAAGAAAGTAGTGCGTGATATTCCTACGCGCACGAAAGTAGTGCGTGATATTCCTACGCGCAAGAAAGTAGTGCGTGATATTCCTACGAGCAAGAAAGTAGTGCGTGAAATTCCTACGCGCAAGAAAGTAGTGCGTGATATTCCTACGCGCAAGAAAGTAGTGCGTGATATTCCTACACGCACGAAAGTAGTGCGTGATATTCCTACGCGCAAGAAAGTAGTGCGTGATATTCCTACGCGCAAGAAAGTAGTGCGTGAAATTCCTACGGGCAAGAAAGTAGTGCGTGATATTCTTACGCGCAAAAAAGTAGTGCGTGATATACCAACGCGCAAGAAAGTGGTGCGTGATATTCCTACGCGCAAGAAAGCAGTGCGTGATATTCCTACGGGCAAGAAAGTAGTGCGTGATATTCCTACGCGCAAAAAAGTAGTGCGTGATATACCTACGCGCAAGAAAGTAGTGCGTGATATTCCTACGTGCAAGAAAGTAGTGTGTGATATTCATACGCACAAGAAAGTAGTGCGTGATATTCCTACGCGCAAGAAAGTAGTGCGTGAAATTCCTACGCGCAAGAAAGTAGTGCGTGATATTCTTAGGCGCAAGAAAGTAGTGCGTGAAATTCCTACGCGCAAAAAAGTAGTGCGTGATATTCCTACGCGCAAGAAAGTAGTGCGTGATATTCCTACGCGCAAGAAAGAAGTGCGTGAAATTCCTACGCGCAAGAAAGTAGTGTGTGATATTCTTAGGCGCAAGAAAGTAGTGCGCGAAATTCCTACGCGCAAGAAAGTAGTGCGTGATATTCCTACGCGCAAGAAAGTAGTCCGTGATATTCTTAGGCGCAAGAAAGTAGTGCGTGAAATTCCCACGCGCAAAAAAGTAGTGCGTGATATTCCTACGCGCAAGAAAGTAGTGCGTGATATTCCTACGCGCAAGAAAGAAGTGCGTGAAATTCCTACGTGCAAGAAAGTAGTGTGTGATATTCCTAGGCGCAAGAAAGTAGTGCGTGAAATTCCTACGCGCAAAAAAGTAGTGCGTGATATTCCTACGCGCAAAAAAAAGTAGTGTGTGATATTCCTACACTCACGAAAGTAGTGCGTTAAATTCCTACGCGCAAGAAAGTAGTGCGTGATATTCCTAAGCGCAAGAAAGTAGTGCGTGAAATTCCTACGCGCAAGAAAGTCGTGCGTGATATTCCTACACGCACGAAAGTAGTGCGTGAAATTCCTACGCGCAAGAAAGTAGTGCGTGATATTCCTACACGCACGAAAGTAGTGCGTGAAATTCCTACGCGGAAGAAAGTAGTGCGTGATATTCCTACGCGCAAGAAAGTAGTGCGTGATATTCTTACACGCACGAAAGTAGTGCGTGATATTCCTACGCGCAAGAAAGTAGTGCGTGATATTTCTACGAGCAAGAAAGTAGTGCGTGATATTCCTACGCGCAAGAAAGTAGTGTGTGATATTCCTACACTCACGAAAGTAGTGTGTGAAATTCCTAAGCGCAAGAAAGTAGTGCGTGATATTCCTAAGCGCAAGAAAGTAGTGCGTGATATTCCTACACGCATGAAAGTAGTGCGTGATATTCCTACGCGCAAGAAAGTCGTGCGTGATATTCCTACACGCACGAAAGTAGTGCGTGAAATTCCTACGCGCAAGAAAGTAGTGCGTGATATTCCTACACGCACGAAAGTAGTGCGTGAAATTCCTAAGCGCAAGAAAGTAGTGCGTGATATTCCTACGCGCAAGAAAGTAGTGCGTGATATTCTTACACGCACGAAAGTAGTGCGTGATATTCCTACGCGCAAGAAAGTAGTGCGTGATATTCCTACGAGCAAGAAAGTAGTGCGTGAAATTCCTACGCGCAAGAAAGTAGTGCGTGATATTCCTACGCGAAAGAAAGTAGTGCGTGAAATTCCTACGCGCAAGAAAGTAGTGTGTGATATTCCTACGCGCAAGAAAGTAGTGTGTGATATTCCTACACGCACGAAAGTAGTGCGTGATATTCCTACGCGCAAGAAAGTAGTGCGTGATATTCCTACGCGCAAGAAAGTAGTGCGTGAAATTCCTACGCGCAAGAAAGTGGTGCGTGATATTCCTACGCGCAAGAAAGTAGTGCGTGGTATTCCTACGCGCAAAAAAGTTGTGCGTGATATTAATACGCGCAAGAAAGTAGTGCGTGATATTCCTACGCGCAAAAAAGTAGTGCGTGATATTCCTACACGCATGAAAGTAGTGCGTGAAATTCCTACGCGCAAGAAAGTAATGCGTGATATTCCTACGCGCAAGAAAGTAGTGCGTGATATTCCTACGCGCAAGAAAGTAGTCCGTGATATTCTTAGGCGCAAGAAAGTAGTGCGTGAAATTCCTACGCGCAAAAAAGTAGTGCGTGATATTCCTACGCGCAAAAAAGTAGTGCGTGATATTCCTACGCGCAAGAAAGTAGTGTGTGATATTCCTACACTCACGAAAGTAGTGCGTGAAATTCCTACGCGCAAGAAAGTAGTGCGTGATATTCCTAAGCGCAAGAAAGTAGTGCGTGATATTCCTACACGCATGAAAGTAGTGCGTGATATTCCTAGGTGCAAGAAAGTCGTGCGTGATATTCCTACACGCACGAAAGTAGTGCGTGAAATTCCTACGCGCAAGAAAGTAGTGCGTGATATTCCTACACGCACGAAAGTAGTGCGTGAAATTCCTACGCGCAAGAAAGTAGTGCGTGATATTCCTACGCGCAAGAAAGTAGTGCGTGATATTCTTACACGCACGAAAGTAGTGCGTGATATTCTTACGCGCAAGAAAGTAGTGCGTGATATTCCTACGAGCAAGAAAGTAGTGCGTGATATTCCTACGCGCAAGAAAGTAGTGTGTGATATTCCTACACTCACGAAAGTAGTGCGTGAAATTCCTACGCGCAAGAAAGTAGTGCGTGATATTCCTAAGCGCAATAAAGTAGTGCGTGATATTCCTACACGCATGAAAGTAGTGCGTGATATTCCTACGCGCAAGAAAGTCGTGCGTGATATTCCTACACGCACGAAAGTAGTGTGTGAAATTCCTACGCGCAAGAAAGTAGTGCGTGATATTCCTACACGCACGAAAGTAGTGCGTGAAATTCCTACGCGCAAGAAAGTAGTGCGTGATATTCCTACGCGCAAGAAAGTAGTGCGTGATATTCTTACACGCACGAAAGTAGTGCGTGATATTCCTACGCGCAAGAAAGTAGTGCGTGATATTCCTACGAGCAAGAAAGTAGTGCGTGAAATTCCTACGCGCAAGAAAGTAGTGCGTGATATTCCTACGCGAAAGAAAGTAGTGCGTGAAATTCCTACGCGCAAGAAAGTAGTGTGTGATATTCCTACGCGCAAGAAAGTAGTGCGTGATATTCCTACACGCACGAAAGTAGTGCGTGATATTCCTACGCGCAAGAAAGTAGTGCGTGATATTCCTACGCGCAAGAAAGTAGTGCGTGAAATTCCTACGCGCAAGAAAGTGGTGCGTGATATTCCTACGCGCAAGAAAGTAGTGCGTGATATTCCTACGCGCAAAAAAGTTGTGCGTGATATTCCTACGCGCAAGAAAGTAGTGCGTGATATTCCTAGGCGCAAGAAAGTAGTGCTTGAAATTTCTACGCGCAAAAAAGTAGTGCGTGATATTCCTACGCGCAAAAAAGTAGTGCGTGATATTCCTACACGCACGAAAGTAGTGCGTGAAATTCCTACGCGCAAGAAAGTAATGCGTGATATTCCTACGCGCAAGAAAGTAGTGCGTGATATTCCTACGCGCAAGAAAGTAGTCCGTGATATTCTTAGGCGCAAGAAAGTAGTGCGTGAAATTCCTACGCGCAAGAAAGTAGTGCGTGATATTCCTAAGCGCAAGAAAGTAGTGCGTGATATTCCTACACGCACGAAAGTAGTGCGTGAAATTCCTAAGCGCAAGAAAGTAGTGCGTGATATTCCTACGCGCAAGAAAGTAGAGCGTGATATTCTTACATGCACGAAAGTAGTGCGTGATATTCCTACGCGCAAGAAAGTAGTGCGTGATATTCCTACGAGCAAGAAAGTAGTGCGTGAAATTCCTACGCGCAAGAAAGTAGTGCGTGATATTCCTACGCGAAAGAAAGTAGTGCGTGAAATTCCTACGCGCAAGAAAGTAGTGTGTGATATTCCTACGCGCAAGAAAGTAGTGTGTGATATTCCTACACGCACGAAAGTAGTGCGTGATATTCCTACGCGCAAGAAAGTAGTGCGTGATATTCCTACGCGCAAGAAAGTAGTGCGTGAAATTCCTACGCGTAAGAAAGTGGTGCGTGATATTCCTACGCGCAAGAAAGTAGTGCGTGATATTCCTACACGCACGAAAGTAGTGCGTGAAATTCCTACGCGCAAGAAAGTAGTGCGTGATATTCCTACGCGCAAGAAAGTAGTGTGTGATATTCTTACACGCACGAAAGTAGTGCGTGATATTCCTACGCGCAAGAAAGTAGTGCGTGATATTCCTACGAGCGAGAAAGTAGTGCGTGAAATTCCTACGCGCAAGAAAGTAGTGCGTGATATTCCTACGAGCAAGAAAGTAGTGCGTGATATTCCTACACGCACGAAAGTAGTGCGTGATATTCCTACGCGCAAGAAAGTAGTGCGTGATATTCCTACGAGCAAGAAAGTAGTGCGTGAAATTCCTACGGGCAAGAATGTAGTGCGTGATATTCCTACGCGCAAAAAAGTAGTGCGTGATATATCTACGCACAAGAAAATGGTGCGTGATATTCTTACGCGCAAGAAAGTAGTGCGGGATATTCCTACGCGCAAGAAAGTAGTGCGTGAAATTCCTACGCGCAAGAAAGTAGTGCGTGATATTCCTGCGCACAAGAAAGTAGTGCGTGATATTCCTACGCGCAAGAAAGTAGTGCGTGATATTCTTAGGCGCAAGAAAGTAGTGTGTGATATACCAACGCGCAAGAAAGTGGTGCGTGATATTCCTACGCGCAAGAAAGCAGTGCGTGATATTCCTACGGGCAAGAAAGTAATGCGTGATATTCCTACGCGCAAAAAAGTAGTGCGTGATATACCTACGCGCAAGAAAGTAGTGCGTGATATTCCTACGCGCAAGAAAGTAGTGTGTGATATTCATACGCACAAGAAAGTAGTGCGTGATATTCCTACGCGCAAGAAAGTAGTGCGTGAAATTCCTACGCGCAAGAAAGTAGTGCGGGATATTCCTGCGCACAAGAAAGTAGTGCGTGATATTCCTACGGGCAAGAAAGTAGTGCGTGATATTCTTACGCGCTAAAAAGTAGTGCGTGATATACCAACGCGCAAGAAAGTGGTGCGTGATATTCCTACGCGCAAGAAAGCAGTGCGTGATATTCCTACGGGCAAGAAAGTAGTGCGTGATATTCCTACGCGCAAAAAAGTAGTGCGTGATATACCTACGCGCAAGAAAGTAGTGCGTGATATTCCTACGCGCAAGAAAGTAGTGTGTGATATTCATACGCACAAGAAAGTAGTGCGTGATATTCCTACGCGCAAGAAAGTAGTGCGTGAAATTCCTCCGCGCAAGAAAGTAGTGCGGGATATTCCTGCGCACAAGAAAGTAGTGCGTGATATTCCTACGCGCAAGAAAGTAGTGCGTGATATTCCTACGCGCAAGAAAGAAGTGCGTGAAATTCCTACGCGCAAGAAAGTAGTGCGCGATATTCCTAGGCGCAAGAAAGTAGTGCGTGAAATTCCTACGCGCAAAAAAGTAGTGCGTGATATTCCTACGCGCAAGAAAGTAGTGTGTGATATTCCTACACTCACGAAAGTAGTGCGTGAAATTCCTGCGCGCAAGAAAGTAGTGCGTGATATTCCTAAGCGCAAGAAAGTAGTGCGTGATATTCCTACACGCATGAAAGTAGTGCGTGATATTCCTACGCGCAAGAAAGTCGTGCGTGATATTCCTACACGCACGAAAGTAGTGCGTGAAATTCCTACGCGCAAGAAAGTAGTGCGTGATATTCCTACACGCACGAAAGTAGTGCGTGAAATTCCTACGCGCAAGAAAGTAGAGCGTGATATTCCTACGCGCAAGAAAGTAGTGCGTGATATTCTTACACGCACGAAAGTAGTGCGTGATATTCCTACGCGCAAGAAAGTAGTGCGTGATATTCCTACGAGCAAGAAAGTAGTGCGTGAAATTCCTACGCGCAAGAAAGTAGTGCGTGATATTCCTACGCGCAAGAAAGTAGTGCGTGATATTCCTACACGCACGAAAGTAGTGCGTGATATTCCTACGCGCAAGAAAGTAGTGCGTGATATTCCTACGCGCAAGAAAGTAGTGCGTGAAATTCCTACGGGCAAGAAAGTAGTGCGTGATATTCCTACGCGCAAAAAAGTAGTGCGGGATATTCCTACGGGCAAGAAAGTAGTGCGTGATATTCCTACGCGCAAAAAAGTAGTGCGTGATATACCTACGCGCAAGAAAGTAGTGCGTGATATTCCTACGCGCAAGAAAGTAGTGTGTGATATTCATACGCACAAGAAAGTAGTGCGTGATATTCCTACGCGCAAGAAAATAGTGCGTGGATTTCCTACGCGCAAGAAAGTAGTGCGGGATATTCCTGCGCACAAGAAAGTAGTGCGTGATATTCCTACGCGCAAGAAAGTAGTGCGTGTTATTCCTACGCGCAAGAAAGAAGTGCGTGAAATTCTTACGCGCAAGAAAGTAGTGCGTGATATTCCTAGGCGCAAGAAAGTAGTGCGTGAAATTCCTACGCGCAAAAAAGTAGTGCGTGATATTCCTACGCGCAAGAAAGTAGTGTGTGATATTCCTACACGCACGTAAGTAGTGCGTGAAATTCCTACGCGCAAGAAAGTAGTGCGTGATATTCCTAAGCGCAAGAAAGTAGTGCGTGATATTCCTACACGCATGAAAGTAGTGCGTGATATTCCTACGCACAAGAATGTCGTGCGTGATATTCCTACACGCACGAAAGTAGTGCGTGAAATTCCTACGCGCAAGAAAGTAGTGCGTGATATTCCTACACGCATGAAAGTAGTGCGTGATATTCCTACGCGCAAGAAAGTAGTGCGTGATATTCTAACACGCACGAAAGTAGTGCGTGATATTCCTACGCGCAAGGAAGTAGTGCGTGATATTCCTACGAGCAAGAAAGTAGTGCGTGAAATTCCTACGCGCAAGAAAGTAGTGCGTGATATTCCTACGAGCAAGAAAGTAGTTCGTGATATTCCTACACGCACGAAAGTAGTGCGTGATATTCCTACGCGCAAGAAAGTAGTGCGTGATATTCCTACGAGCAAGAAAGTAGTGCGTGAAATTCCTACGGGCAAGAAAGTAGTGCGTAATATTCCTACGCGCAAAAAAGTAGTGCGTGATATATCTACGCACAAGAAAATGGTGCGTGATATTCTTACGCGCAAGAAAGTAGTGCGGGATATTCCTACGCGCAAGAAAGTAGTGCGTGAAATTCCTACGCGCAAGAAAGTAGTGCGTGATATTCCTGCGCACAAGAAAGTAGTGCGTGATATTCCTACGCGCAAGAAAGTAGAGCGTGATATTCTTAGGCGCAAGAAAGTAGTGCGTGAAATTCCTACGCGCAAAAAAGTAGTGCGTGATATTCCTACGCGCAAAAAAGTAGTGCGTGATATTCCTACGCGCAAGAAAGTAGTGTGTGATATTCCTACACTCACGAAAGTAGTGCGTGAAATTCCTACGCGCAAGAAAGTAGTGCGTGATATTCCTAAGCGCAAGAAAGTAGTGCGTGATATTCCTACACGCATGAAAGTAGTGCGTGATATTCCTAGGCGCAAGAAAGTCGTGCGTGATATTCCTACACGCACGAAAGTAGTGCGTGAAATTCCTACGCGCAAGAAAGTAGTGTGTGATATTCCTACACTCACGAAAGTAGTGCGTGAAATTCCTACGCGCAAGAAAGTAGTGCGTGATATTCCTAAGCGCAATAAAGTAGTGCGTGATATTCCTACACGCATGAAAGTAGTGCGTGATATTCCTACGCGCAAGAAAGTCGTGCGTGATATTCCTACACGCACGAAAGTAGTGTGTGAAATTCCTACGCGCAAGAAAGTAGTGCGTGATATTCCTACACGCACGAAAGTAGTGCGTGAAATTCCTACACGCAAGAAAGTAGTGCGTGATATTCCTATGCGCAAGAAAGTAGTGCGTGATATTCTTACACGCACGAAAGTAGTGCGTGATATTCCTACGCGCAAGAAAGTAGTGCGTGATATTCCTACGAGCAAGAAAGTAGTGCGTGAAATTCCTACGCGCAAGAAAGTAGTGCGTGATATTCCTACGCGAAAGAAAGTAGTGCGTGAAATTCCTACGTGCAAGAAAGTAGTGTGTGATATTCCTACGCGCAAGAAAGTAGTGCGTGATATTCCTACACGCACGAAAGTAGTGCGTGATATTCCTACGCGCAAGAAAGTAGTGCGTGATATTCCTACGCGCAAGAAAGTAGTGCGTGAAATTCCTACGCGCAAGAAAGTGGTGCGTGATATTCCTACGCGCAAGAAAGTAGTGCGTGATATTCCTACGCGCAAAAAAGTTGTGCGTGATATTCCTACGCGCAAGAAAGTAGTGCGTGATATTCCTAGGCGCAAGAAAGTAGTGCTTGAAATTTCTACGCGCAAAAAAGTAGTGCGTGATATTCCTACGCGCAAAAAAGTAGTGCGTGATATTCCTACACGCACGAAAGTAGTGCGTAAAATTCCTACGCGCAAGAAAGTAATGCGTGATATTCCTACGCGCAAGAAAGTAGTGCGTGATATTCCTACGCGCAAGAAAGTAGTCCGTGATATTCTTAGGCGCAAGAAAGTAGTGCGTGAAATTCCTACGCGCAAGAAAGTAGTGCGTGATATTCCTAAGCGCAAGAAAGTAGTGCGTGATATTCCTACACGCACGAAAGTAGTGCGTGAAATTCCTAAGCGCAAGAAAGTAGTGCGTGATATTCCTACGCGCAAGAAAGTAGTGCGTGATATTCTTACATGCACGAAAGTAGTGCGTGATATTCCTACGCGCAAGAAAGTAGTGCGTGATATTCCTACGAGCAAGAAAGTAGTGCGTGAAATTCCTACGCGCAAGAAAGTAGTGCGTGATATTCCTACGCGAAAGAAAGTAGTGCGTGAAATTCCTACGCGCAAGAAAGTAGTGTGTGATATTCCTACGCGCAAGAAAGTAGTGTGTGATATTCCTACACGCACGAAAGTAGTGCGTGATATTCCTACGCGCAAGAAAGTAGTGCGTGATATTCCTACGCGCGAGAAAGTAGTGCGTGAAATTCCTACGCGTAAGAAAGTGGTGCGTGATATTCCTACGCGCAAGAAAGTAGTGCGTGATATTCCTACACGCACGAAAGTAGTGCGTGAAATTCCTACGCGCAAGAAAGTAGTGCGTGATATTCCTACGCGCAAGAAAGTAGTGCGTGATATTCTTACACGCACGAAAGTAGTGCGTGATATTCCTACGCGCAAGAAAGTAGTGCGTGATATTCCTACGAGCGAGAAAGTAGTGCGTGAAATTCCTACGCGCAAGAAAGTAGTGCGTGATATTCCTACGAGCAAGAAAGTAGTGCGTGATATTCCTACACGCACGAAAGTAGTGCGTGATATTCCTACGCGCAAGAAAGTAGTGCGTGATATTCCTACGAGCAAGAAAGTAGTGCGTGAAATTCCTACGGGCAAGAAAGTAGTGCGTGATATTCCTACGCGCAAAAAAGTAGTGCGTGATATATCTACGCACAAGAAAATGGTGCGTGATATTCTTACGCGCAAGAAAGTAGTGCGGGATATTCCTACGCGCAAGAAAGTAGTGCGTGAAATTCCTACGCGCAAGAAAGTAGTGCGTGATATTCCTGCGCACAAGAAAGTAGTGCGTGATATTCCTACGCGCAAGAAAGTAGTGCGTGATATTCTTAGGCGCAAGAAAGTAGTGCGTGATATACCAACGCGCAAGAAAGTGGTGCGTGATATTCCTACGCGCAAGAAAGCAGTGCGTGATATTCCTACGGGCAAGAAAGTAATGCGTGATATTCCTACGCGCAAAAAAGTAGTGCGTGATATACCTACGCGCAAGAAAGTAGTGCGTGATATTCCTACGCGCAAGAAAGTAGTGTGTGATATTCATACGCACAAGAAAGTAGTGCGTGATATTCCTACGCGCAAGAAAGTAGTGCGTGAAATTCCTACGCGCAAGAAAGTAGTGCGGGATATTCCTGCGCACAAGAAAGTAGTGCGTGATATTCCTACGGGCAAGAAAGTAGTGCGTGATATTCTTACGCGCTAAAAAGTAGTGCGTGATATACCAACGCGCAAGAAAGTGGTGCGTGATATTCCTACGCGCAAGAAAGCAGTGCGTGATATTCCTACGGGCAAGAAAGTAGTGCGTGATATTCCTACGCGCAAAAAAGTAGTGCGTGATATACCTACGCGCAAGAAAGTAGTGCGTGATATTCCTACGCGCAAGAAAGTAGTGTGTGATATTCATACGCACAAGAAAGTAGTGCGTGATATTCCTACGCGCAAGAAAGTAGTGCGTGAAATTCCTACGCGCAAGAAAGTAGTGCGGGATATTCCTGCGCACAAGAAAGTAGTGCGTGATATTCCTACGCGCAAGAAAGTAGTGCGTGATATTCCTACGCGCAAGAAAGAAGTGCGTGAAATTCCTACGCGCAAGAAAGTAGTGCGCGATATTCCTAGGCGCAAGAAAGTAGTGCGTGAAATTCCTACGCGCAAAAAAGTAGTGCGTGATATTCCTACGCGCAAGAAAGTTGTGTGTGATATTCCTAAACTCACGAAAGTAGTGCGTGAAATTCCTACGCGCAAGAAAGTAGTGCGTGATATTCCTAAGCGCAAGAAAGTAGTGCGTGATATTCCTACACGCATGAAAGTAGTGCGTGATATTCCTACGCGCAAGAAAGTCGTGCGTGATATTCCTACACGCACGAAAGTAGTGCGTGAAATTCCTACGCGCAAGAAAGTAGTGCGTGATATTCCTACACGCACGAAAGTAGTGCGTGAAATTCCTACGCGCAAGAAAGTAGTGCGTGATATTCCTACGCGCAAGAAAGTAGTGCGTGATATTCTTACACGCACGAAAGTAGTGCGTGATATTCCTACGCGCAAGAAAGTAGTGCGTGATATTCCTACGAGCAAGAAAGTAGTGCGTGAAATTCCTACGCGCAAGAAAGTAGTGCGTGATATTTCTACGCGCAAGAAAGTAGTGCGTGATATTCCTACACGCACGAAAGTAGTGCGTGATATTCCTACGCGCAAGAAAGTAGTGCGTGATATTCCTAGGCGCAAGAAAGTAGTGCGTGAAATTCCTACGGGCAAGAAAGTAGTGCGTGATATTCCTACGCGCAAAAAAGTAGTGCGGGATATTCCTACGGGCAAGAAAGTAGTGCGTGATATTCCTACGCGCAAAAAAGTAGTGCGTGATATACCTACGCGCAAGAAAGTAGTGCGTGATAGTCCTACGCGCAAGAAAGTAGTGTGTGATATTCATACGCACAAGAAAGTAGTGCGTGATATTCCTACGCGCAAGAAAATAGTGCGTGAAATTCCTACGGGCAAGAAAGTAGTGCGGGATATTCCTGCGCACAAGAAAGTAGTGCGTGATATTCCTACGCGCAAGAAAGTAGTGCGTGATATTCCTACGCGCAAGAAAGAAGTGCGTGAAATTCTTACGCGCAAGAAAGTAGTGCGTGATATTCCTAGGCGCAAGAAAGTAGTGCGTGAAATTCCTACGCGCAAAAAAGTAGTGCGTGATATTCCTACGCGCAAGAAAGTAGTGTGTGATATTCCTACACGCACGTAAGTAGTGCGTGAAATTCCTACGCGCAAGAAAGTAGTGCGTGATATTCCTACGCGCAAGAAAGTAGTGCGTGATATTCTTACACGCACGAAAGTAGTGCGTGATATTCCTACGCGCAAGAAAGTAGTGCGTGATATTCTTACACGCACGAAAGTAGTGCGTGAAATTCCTACGCGCAAGAAAGTAGTGCGTGATATTCCTACGCGAAAGAAAGTAGTGCGTGAAATTCCTACGCGCAAGAAAGTAGTGTGTGATATTCCTACGCGCAAGAAAGTAGTGCGTGATATTCCTACACGCACGAAAGTAGTGCGTGATATTCCTACGCGCAAGAAAGTAGTGCGTGATATTCCTACGCGCAAGAAAGTAGTGCGTGAAATTCCTACGCGCAAGAAAGTAGTGCGTGATATTCCTACGCGCAAAAAAGTTGTGCGTGATATTCCTACGCGCAAGAAAGTAGTGCGTGATATTCCTAGGCGCAAGAAAGTAGTGCTTGAAATTTCTACGCGCAAAAAAGTAGTGCGTGATATTCCTACGCGCAAAAAAGTAGTGCGTGATATTCCTACACGCACGAAAGTAGTGCGTAAAATTCCTACGCGCAAGAAAGTAATGCGTGATATTCCTACGCGCAAGAAAGTAGTGCGTGATATTCCTACGCGCAAGAAAGTAGTCCGTGATATTCTTAGGCGCAAGAAAGTAGTGCGTGAAATTCCTACGCGCAAGAAAGTAGTGCGTGATATTCCTAAGCGCAAGAAAGTAGTGCGTGATATTCCTACACGCACGAAAGTAGTGCGTGAAATTCCTAAGCGCAAGAAAGTAGTGCGTGATATTCCTACGCGCAAGAAAGTAGTGCGTGATATTCTTACATGCACGAAAGTAGTGCGTGATATTCCTACGCGCAAGAAAGTAGTGCGTGATATTCCTACGAGCAAGAAAGTAGTGCGTGAAATTCCTACGCGCAAGAAAGTAGTGCGTGATATTCCTACGCGAAAGAAAGTAGTGCGTGAAATTCCTACGCGCAAGAAAGTAGTGTGTGATATTCCTACGCGCAAGAAAGTAGTGTGTGATATTCCTACACGCACGAAAGTAGTGCGTGATATTCCTACGCGCAAGAAAGTAGTGCGTGATATTCCTACGCGCAAGAAAGTAGTGCGTGAAATTCCTACGCGTAAGAAAGTGGTGCGTGATATTCCTACGCGCAAGAAAGTAGTGCGTGATATTCCTACACGCACGAAAGTAGTGCGTGAAATTCCTACGCGCAAGAAAGTAGTGCGTGAAATTCCTACGCGCAAGAAAGTAGTGCGTGATATTCTTACACGCACGAAAGTAGTGCGTGATATTCCTACGCGCAAGAAAGTAGTGCGTGATATTCCTACGAGCGAGAAAGTAGTGCGTGAAATTCCTACGCGCAAGAAAGTAGTGCGTGATATTCCTACGAGCAAGAAAGTAGTGCGTGATATTCCTACACGCACGAAAGTAGTGCGTGATATTCCTACGCGCAAGAAAGTAGTGTGTGATATTCATACGCACAAGAAAGTAGTGCGTGATATTCCTACGCGCAAGAAAATAGTGCGTGAAATTCCTACGGGCAAGAAAGTAGTGCGGGATATTCCTGCGCACAAGAAAGTAGTGCGTGATATTCCTACGCGCAAGAAAGTAGTGCGTGATATTCCTACGCGCAAGAAAGAAGTGCGTGAAATTCTTACGCGCAAGAAAGTAGTGCGTGATATTCCTAGGCGCAAGAAAGTAGTGCGTGAAATTCCTACGCGCAAAAAAGTAGTGCGTGATATTCCTACGCGCAAGAAAGTAGTGTGTGATATTCCTACACGCACGTAAGTAGTGCGTGAAATTCCTACGCGCAAGAAAGTAGTGCGTGATATTCCTACGCGCAAGAAAGTAGTGCGTGATATTCTTACACGCACGAAAGTAGTGCGTGATATTCCTACGCGCAAGAAAGTAGTGCGTGATATTCCTACGAGCAAGAAAGTAGTGCGTGAAATTCCTACGCGCAAGAAAGTAGTGCGTGATATTCCTACGCGAAAGAAAGTAGTGCGTGAAATTCCTACGCGCAAGAAAGTAGTGTGTGATATTCCTACGCGCAAGAAAGTAGTGCGTGATATTCCTACACGCACGAAAGTAGTGCGTGATATTCCTACGCGCAAGAAAGTAGTGCGTGAAATTCCTACGCGCAAGAAAGTAGTGCGTGATATTCCTACGCGCAAAAAAGTTGTGCGTGATATTCCTACGCGCAAGAAAGTAGTGCGTGATATTCCTAGGCGCAAGAAAGTAGTGCTTGAAATTTCTACGCGCAAAAAAGTAGTGCGTGATATTCCTACGCGCAAAAAAGTAGTGCGTGATATTCCTACACGCACGAAAGTAGTGCGTAAAATTCCTACGCGCAAGAAAGTAATGCGTGATATTCCTACGCGCAAGAAAGTAGTCCGTGATATTCTTAGGCGCAAGAAAGTAGTGTGTGAAATTCCTACGCGCAAGAAAGTAGTGCGTGATATTCCTAAGCGCAAGAAAGTAGTGCGTGATATTCCTACACGCACGAAAGTAGTGCGTGAAATTCCTAAGCGCAAGAAAGTAGTGCGTGATATTCCTACGCGCAAGAAAGTAGTGCGTGATATTCTTACATGCACGAAAGTAGTGCGTGATATTCCTACGCGCAAGAAAGTAGTGCGTGATATTCCTACGAGCAAGAAAGTAGTGCGTGAAATTCCTACGCGCAAGAAAGTAGTGCGTGATATTCTTACATGCACGAAAGTAGTGCGTGATATTCCTACGCGCAAGAAAGTAGTGCGTGATATTCCTACGAGCAAGAAAGTAGTGCGTGAAATTCCTACGCGCAAGAAAGTAGTGCGTGATATTCCTACGCGAAAGAAAGTAGTGCGTGAAATTCCTACGCGCAAGAAAGTAGTGTGTGATATTCCTACGCGCAAGAAAGTAGTGTGTGATATTCCTACACGCACGAAAGTAGTGCGTGATATTCCTACGCGCAAGAAAGTAGTGCGTGATATTCCTACGCGCAAGAAAGTAGTGCGTGAAATTCCTACGCGTAAGAAAGTGGTGCGTGATATTCCTACGCGCAAGAAAGTAGTGCGTGATATTCCTACACGCACGAAAGTAGTGCGTTAATTTCCTACGCGCAAGAAAGTAGTGCGTGAAATTCCTACGCGCAAGAAAGTAGTGCGTGATATTCTTACACGCACGAAAGTAGTGCGTGATATTCCTACGCGCAAGAAAGTAGTGCGTGATATTCCTACGAGCGAGAAAGTAGTGCGTGAAATTCCTACGCGCAAGAAAGTAGTGCGTGATATTCCTACGAGCAAGAAAGTAGTGCGTGATATTCCTACACGCACGAAAGTAGTGCGTGATATTCCTACGCGCAAGAAAGTAGTGCGTGATATTCCTACGAGCAAGAAAGTAGTGCGTGAAATTCCTACGGGCAAGAAAGTAGTGCGTGATATTCCTACGCGCAAAAAAGTAGTGCGTGATATATCTACGCACAAGAAAATGGTGCGTGATATTCTTACGCGCAAGAAAGTAGTGCGGGATATTCCTACGCGCAAGAAAGTAGTGCGTGAAATTCCTACGCGCAAGAAAGTAGTGCGTGATATTCCTGCGCACAAGAAAGTAGTGCGTGATATTCCTACGCGCAAGAAAGTAGTGCGTGATATTCTTAGGCGCAAGAAAGTAGTGCGTGATATACCAACGCGCAAGAAAGTGGTGCGTGATATTCCTACGCGCAAGAAAGCAGTGCGTGATATTCCTACGGGCAAGAAAGTAATGCGTGATATTCCTACGCGCAAAAAAGTAGTGCGTGATATACCTACGCGCAAGAAAGTAGTGCGTGATATTCCTACGCGCAAGAAAGTAGTGTGTGATATTCATACGCACAAGAAAGTAGTGCGTGATATTCCTACGCGCAAGAAAGTAGTGCGTGAAATTCCTACGCGCAAGAAAGTAGTGCGGGATATTCCTGCGCACAAGAAAGTAGTGCGTGATATTCCTACGGGCAAGAAAGTAGTGCGTGATATTCTTACGCGCTAAAAAGTAGTGCGTGATATACCAACGCGCAAGAAAGTGGTGCGTGATATTCCTACGCGCAAGAAAGCAGTGCGTGATATTCCTACGGGCAAGAAAGTAGTGCGTGATATTCCTACGCGCAAAAAAGTAGTGCGTGATATACCTACGCGCAAGAAAGTAGTGCGTGATATTCCTACGCGCAAGAAAGTAGTGTGTGATATTCATACGCACAAGAAAGTAGTGCGTGATATTCCTACGCGCAAGAAAGTAGTGCGTGAAATTCCTACGCGCAAGAAAGTAGTGCGGGATATTCCTGCGCACAAGAAAGTAGTGCGTGATATTCCTACGCGCAAGAAAGTAGTGCGTGATATTCCTACGCGCAAGAAAGAAGTGCGTGAAATTCCTACGCGCAAGAAAGTAGTGCGCGATATTCCTAGGCGCAAGAAAGTAGTGCGTGAAATTCCTACGCGCAATAAAGTAGTGCGTGATATTCCTACGCGCAAGAAAGTAGTGTGTGATATTCCTACACTCACGAAAGTAGTGCGTGAAATTCCTACGCGCAAGAAATTAGTGCGTGATATTCCTAAGCGCAAGAAAGTAGTGCGTGATATTCCTACACGCATGAAAGTAGTGCGTGATATTCCTACGCGCAAGAAAGTCGTGCGTGATATTCCTACACGCACGAAAGTAGTGCGTGAAATTCCTACGCGCAAGAATGTAGTGCGTGATATTCCTACACGCACGAAAGTAGTGCGTGAAATTCCTACACGCAAGAAAGTAGTGCGTGATATTCCTACGCGCAAGAAAGTAGTGCGTGATATTCTTACACGCACGAAAGTAGTGCGTGATATTCCTACGCGCAAGAAAGTAGTGCGTGATATTCCTACGAGCAAGAAAGTAGTGCGTGATATTCCTACGCGCAAGAAAGTAGTGCGTGATATTCCTACACGCACGAAAGTAGTGCGTGATATTCCTACGCGCAAGAAAGTAGTGCGTGATATTCCTACGCGCAAGAAAGTAGTGCGTGAAATTCCTACGCGCAAGAAAGTAGTGCGTGATATTCCTACGAGCAAGAAAGTAGTGCGTGATATTCCTACGCGCAAGAAAGTAGTGCGTGATATTCCTACACGCACGAAAGTAGTGCGTGATATTCCTACGCGCAAGAAAGTAGTGCGTGATATTCCTACGCGCAAGAAAGTAGTGCGTGAAATTCCTACGGGCAAGAAAGTAGTGCGTGATATTCCTACGCGCAAAAAAGTAGTGCGGGATATTCCTACGGGCAAGAAAGTAGTGCGTGATATTCCTACGCGCAAAAAAGTAGTGCGTGATATACCTACGCGCAAGAAAGTAGTGCGTGATATTCCTACGCGCAAGAAAGTAGTGTGTGATATTCATACGCACAAGAAAGTAGTGCGTGATATTCCTACGCGCAAGAAAATAGTGCGTGAAATTCCTACGGGCAAGAAAGTAGTGCGGGATATTCCTGCGCACAAGAAAGTAGTGCGTGATATTCCTACGCGCAAGAAAGTAGTGCGTGATATTCCTACGAGCAAGAAAGAAGTGCGTGAAATTCTTACGCGCAAGAAAGTAGTGCGTGATATTCCTAGGCGCAAGAAAGTAGTGCGTGAAATTCCTACGCGCAAAAAAGTAGTGCGTGATATTCCTACACGCACGAAAGTAGTGCGTGAAATTCCTACACGCAAGAAAGTAGTGCGTGATATTCCTACGCGCAAGAAAGTAGTGCGTGATATTCTTACACGCACGAAAGTAGTGCGTGATATTCCTACGCGCAAGAAAGTAGTGCGTGATATTCCTACGAGCAAGAAAGTAGTGCGTGATATTCCTACGCGCAAGAAAGTAGTGCGTGATATTCCTACACGCACGAAAGTAGTGCGTGATATTCCTACGCGCAAGAAAGTAGTGCGTGATATTCCTACGCGCAAGAAAGTAGTGCGTGAAATTCCTACGCGCAAGAAAGTAGTGCGTGATATTCCTACGAGCAAGAAAGTAGTGCGTGATATTCCTACGCGCAAGAAAGTAGTGCGTGATATTCCTACACGCACGAAAGTAGTGCGTGATATTCCTACGCGCAAGAAAGTAGTGCGTGATATTCCTACGCGCAAGAAAGTAGTGCGTGAAATTCCTACGGGCAAGAAAGTAGTGCGTGATATTCCTACGCGCAAAAAAGTAGTGCGGGATATTCCTACGGGCAAGAAAGTAGTGCGTGATATTCCTACGCGCAAAAAAGTAGTGCGTGATATACCTACGCGCAAGAAAGTAGTGCGTGATATTCCTACGCGCAAGAAAGTAGTGTGTGATATTCATACGCACAAGAAAGTAGTGCGTGATATTCCTACGCGCAAGAAAATAGTGCGTGAAATTCCTACGGGCAAGAAAGTAGTGCGGGATATTCCTGCGCACAAGAAAGTAGTGCGTGATATTCCTACGCGCAAGAAAGTAGTGCGTGATATTCCTACGAGCAAGAAAGAAGTGCGTGAAATTCTTACGCGCAAGAAAGTAGTGCGTGATATTCCTAGGCGCAAGAAAGTAGTGCGTGAAATTCCTACGCGCAAAAAAGTAGTGCGTGATATTCCTACACGCACGTAAGTAGTGCGTGAAATTCCTACGCGCAAGAAAGTAGTGCGTGATATTCCTAAGCGCAAGAAAGTAGTGCGTGATATTCCTACACGCATGAAAGTAGTGCGTGATATTCCTACGCACAAGAAAGTCGTGCGTGATATTCCTACACGCACGAAAGTAGTGCGTGAAATTCCTACGCGCAAGAAAGTAGTGCGTGATATTCCTACACGCACGAAAGTAGTGCGTGATATTCCTACGCGCAAGAAAGTAGTGCGTGATATTCTTACACGCACGAAAGTAGTGCGTGATATTCCTACGCGCAAGAAAGTAGTGCGTGATATTCCTACGAGCAAGAAAGTAGTGCGTGAAATTCCTACGCGCAAGAAAGTAGTGCGTGATATTCCTACGAGCAAGAAAGTAGTGCGTGATATTCCTACACGCACGAAAGTAGTGCGTGATATTCCTACGCGCAAGAAAGTAGTGCGTGATATTCCTACGAGCAAGAAAGTAGTGCGTGAAATTCCTAAGGGCAAGAAAGTAGTGCGTGATATTCCTACACGCACGTAAGTAGTGCGTGAAATTCCTACGCGCAAGAAAGTAGTGCGTGATATTCCTAAGCGCAAGAAAGTAGTGCGTGATATTCCTACACGCATGAAAGTAGTGCGTGATATTCCTACGCACAAGAAAGTCGTGCGTGATATTCCTACACGCACGAAAGTAGTGCGTGAAATTCCTACGCGCAAGAAAGTAGTGCGTGATATTCCTACACGCACGAAAGTAGTGCGTGATATTCCTACGCGCAAGAAAGTAGTGCGTGATATTCTTACACGCACGAAAGTAGTGCGTGATATTCCTACGCGCAAGAAAGTAGTGCGTGATATTCCTACGAGCAAGAAAGTAGTGCGTGAAATTCCTACGCGCAAGAAAGTAGTGCGTGATATTCCTACGAGCAAGAAAGTAGTGTGTGATATTCCTACACGCACGTAAGTAGTGCGTGAAATTCCTACGCACAAGAAAGTAGTGCGTGATATTCCTAAGCGCAAGAAAGTAGTGCGTGATATTCCTACACGCATGAAAGTAGTGCGTGATATTCCTACGCACAAGAAAGTCGTGCGTGATATTCCTACACGCACGAAAGTAGTGCGTGAAATTCCTACGCGCAAGAAAGTAGTGCGTGATATTCCTACACGCACGAAAGTAGTGCGTGATATTCCTACGCGCAAGAAAGTAGTGCGTGATATTCTTACACGCACGAAAGTAGTGCGTGATATTCCTACGCGCAAGAAAGTAGTGCGTGATATTCCTACGAGCAAGAAAGTAGTGCGTGAAATTCCTACGCGCAAGAAAGTAGTGCGTGATATTCCTACGAGCAAGAAAGTAGTGCGTGATATTCCTACACGCACGAAAGTAGTGCGTGATATTCCTACGCGCAAGAAAGTAGTGCGTGATATTCCTACGAGCAAGAAAGTAGTGCGTGAAATTCCTACGGGCAAGAAAGTAGTGCGTGATATTCCTACGCGCAAAAAAGTAGTGCGTGATATATCTACGCACAAGAAAATGGTGCGTGATATTCTTACGCGCAAGAAAGTAGTGCGGGATATTCCTACGCGCAAGAAAGTAGTGCGTGAAATTCCTACGCGCAAGAAAGTAGTGCGTGATATTCCTGCGCACAAGAAAGTAGTGCGTCATATTCCTACGCGCAAGAAAGTAGTGCGTGATATTCTTAGGCGCAAGAAAGTAGGGCGTGAAATTCCTACGCGCAAAAAAGTAGTGCGTGATATTCCTACGCGCAAAAAAGTAGTGCGTGATATTCCTACGCGCAAGAAAGTAGTGTGTGATATTCCTACACTCACGAAAGTAGTGCGTGAAATTCCTACGCGCAAGAAAGTAGTGCGTGATATTCCTAAGCGCAAGAAAGTAGTGCGTGATATTCCTACACGCATGAAAGTAGTGCGTGATATTCCTAGGCGCAAGAAAGTCGTGCGTGATATTCCTACATGCACGAAAGTAGTGCGTGAAATTCCTACGCGCAAGAAAGTAGTGCGTGATATTCCTACACGCACGAAAGTAGTGCGTGAAATTCCTACGCGCAAGAAAGTAGTGCGTGATATTCCTACGCGCAAGAAAGTAGTGCGTGATATTCTTACACGCACGAAAGTAGTGCGTGATATTCCTACGCGCAAGAAAGTAGTGCGTGATATTCCTACGAGCAAGAAAGTAGTGCGTGATATTCCTACGCGCAAGAAAGTAGTGTGTGATATTCCTACACTCACGAAAGTAGTGCGTGAAATTCCTACGCGCAAGAAAGTAGTGCGTGATATTCCTAAGCGCAAGAAAGTAGTGCGTGATATTCCTACACGCATGAAAGTAGTGCGTGATATTCCTACGCGCAAGAAAGTCGTGCGTGATATTCCTACACGCACGAAAGTAGTGCGTGAAATTCCTACACGCAAGAAAGTAGTGCGTGATATTCCTACACGGACGAAAGTAGTGCGTGAACTTCCTACGCGCAAGAAAGTAGTGCGTGATATTCCTACGCGCAAGAAAGTAGTGCGTGATATTCCTACGAGCAAGAAAGTAGTGCGTGAAATTCCTACGCGCAAGAAAGTAGTGCGTGATATTCCTACGCGAAAGAAAGTAGTGCGTGAATTTCCTACGCGCAAGAAAGTAGTGTGTGATATTCCTACGCGCAAAAAAGTAGTGTGTGATATTCCTACACGCACGAAAGTAGTGCGTGATATTCCTACGCGCAAGAAAGTAGTGCGTGATATTCCTACGCGCAAGAAAGTAGTGCGTGAAATTCCTACGCGTAAGAAAGTGGTGCGTGATATTCCTACGCGCAAGAAAGTAGTGCGTGATATTCCTACACGCACGAAAGTAGTGCGTGAAATTCCTACGCGCAAGAAAGTAGTGCGTGATATTCCTACGCGCAAGAAAGTAGTGCGTGATATTCTTACACGCACGAAAGTAGTGCGTGATATTCCTACGCGCAAGAAAGTAGTGCGTGATATTCCTACGAGCGAGAAAGTAGTGCGTGAAATTCCTACGCGCAAGAAAGTAGTGCGTGATATTCCTACGAGCAAGAAAGTAGTGCGTGATATTCCTACACGCACGAAAGTAGTGCGTGATTTTCCTACGCGCAAGAAAGTAGTGCGTGATATTCCTACGAGCAAGAAAGTAGTGCGTGAAATTCCTACGGGCAAGAAAGTAGTGCGTGATATTCCTACGCGCAAAAAAGTAGTGCGTGATATATCTACGCACAAGAAAATGGTGCGTGATATTCTTACGCGCAAGAATGTAGTGTGGGATATTCCTACGCGCAAGAAAGTAGTGCGTGAAATTCCTACGCGCAAGAAAGTAGTGCGTGATATTCCTGCGCACAAGAAAGTAGTGCGTGATATTCCTACGCGCAAGAAAGTAGTGCGTGATATTCTTAGGCGCAAGAAGGTAATGCGTGATATACCAACGCGCAAGAAAGTGGTGCGTGATATTCCTACGCGCAAGAAAGCAGTGCGTGATATTCCTACGGGCAAGAAAGTAATGCGTGATATTCCTACGCGCAAAAAAGTAGTGCGTGATATACCTACGCGCAAGAAAGTAGTGCGTGATATTCCTACGCGCAAGAAAGTAGTGTGTGATATTCATACGCACAAGAAAGTAGTGCGTGATATTCCTACGCGCAAGAAAGTAGTGCGTGAAATTCCTACGCGCAAGAAAGTAGTGCGGGATATTCCTGCGCACAAGAAAGTAGTGCGTGATATTCCTACGGGCAAGAAAGTAGTGCGTGATATTCTTACGCGCTAAAAAGTAGTGCGTGATATACCAACGCGCAAGAAAGTGGTGCGTGATATTCCTACGCGCAAGAAAGCAGTGCGTGATATTCCTACGGGCAAGAAAGTAGTGCGTGATATTCCTACGCGCAAAAAAGTAGTGCGTGATATACCTACGCGCAAGAAAGTAGTGCGTGATATTCCTACGCGCAAGAAAGTAGTGTGTGATATTCATACGCACAAGAAAGTAGTGCGTGATATTCCTACGCGCAAGAAAGTAGTGCGTGAAATTCCTACGCGCAAGAAAGTAGTGCGGGATATTCCTGCGCACAAGAAAGTAGTGTGTGATATTCCTACGCGCAAGAAAGTAGTGCGTGATATTCCTACGCGCAAGAAAGAAGTGCGTGAAATTCCTACGCGCAAGAAAGTAGTGCGCGATATTCCTAGGCGCAAGAAAGTAGTGCGTGAAATTCCTACGCGCAAAAAAGTAGTGCGTGATATTCCTACGCGCAAGAAAGTAGTGTGTGATATTTCTACACTCACGAAAGTAGTGCGTGAAATTCCTACGCGCAAGAAAGTAGTGCGTGATATTCCTAAGCGCAAGAAAGTAGTGCGTGATATTCCTACACGCATGAAAGTAGTGCGTGATATTCCTACGCGCAAGAAAGTCGTGCGTGATATTCCTACACGCACGAAAGTAGTGCGTGAAATTCCTACGCGCAAGAAAGTAGTGCGTGATATTCCTACACGCACGAAAGTAGTGCGTGAAATTCCTACGCGCAAGAAAGTAGTGCGTGATATTCCTACGCGCAAGAAAGTAGTGCGTGATATTCTTACACGCACGAAAGTAGTGCGTGATATTCCTACGCGCAAGAAAGTAGTGCGTGATATTCCTACGAGCAAGAAAGTAGTGCGTGAAATTCCTACGCGCAAGAAAGTAGTGCGTGATATTCCTACGCGCAAGAAAGTAGTGCGTGATATTCCTACACGCACGAAAGTAGTGCGTGATATTCCTACGCGCAAGAAAGTAGTGCGTGATATTCCTACGCGCAAGAAAGTAGTGCGTGAAATTCCTACGGGCAAGAAAGTAGTGCGTGATATTCCTACGCGCAAAAAAGTAGTGCGGGATATTCCTACGGGCAAGAAAGTAGTGCGTGATATTCCTACGCGCAAAAAAGTAGTGCGTGATATACCTACGCGCAAGAAAGTAGTGCGTGATATTCCTACGCGCAAGAAAGTAGTGTGTGATATTCATACGCACAAGAAAGTAGTGCGTGATATTCCTACGCGCAAGAAAATAGTGCGTGAAATTCCTACGCGCAAGAAAGTAGTGCGGGATATTCCTGCGCACAAGAAAGTAGTGCGTGATATTCCTACGCGCAAGAAAGTAGTGCGTGATATTCCTACGCGCAAGAAAGAAGTGCGTGAAATTCTTACGCGCAAGAAAGTAGTGCGTGATATTCCTAGGCGCAAGAAAGTAGTGCGTGAAATTCCTACGCGCAAAAAAGTAGTGCGTGATATTCCTACGCGCAAGAAAGTAGTGTGTGATATTCCTACACGCACGTAAGTAGTGCGTGAAATTCCTACGCGCAAGAAAGTAGTGCGTGATATTCCTAAGCGCAAGAAAGTAGTGCGTGATATTCCTACACGCATGAAAGTAGTGCGTGATATTCCTACGCACAAGAAAGTCGTGCGTGATATTCCTACACGCACGAAAGTAGTGCGTGAAATTCCTACGCGCAAGAAAGTAGTGCGTGATATTCCTACACGCACGAAAGTAGTGCGTGATATTCCTACGCACAAGAAAGTAGTGCGTGATATTCTTACACGCACGAAAGTAGTGCGTGATATTCCTACGCGCAAGAAAGTAGTGCGTGATATTCCTACGAGCAAGAAAGTAGTGCGTGAAATTCCTACGCGCAAGAAAGTAGTGCGTGATATTCCTACGAGCAAGAAAGTAGTGCGTGATATTCCTACACGCACGAAAGTAGTGCGTGATATTCCTACGCGCAAGAAAGTAGTGCGTGATATTCCTACGAGCAAGAAAGTAGTGCGTGAAATTCCTACGGGCAAGAAAGTAGTGCGTGATATTCCTACGCGCAAAAAAGTAGTGCGTGATATATCTACGCACAAGAAAATGGTGCGTGATATTCTTACGCGCAAGAAAGTAGTGCGGGATATTCCTACGCGCAAGAAAGTAGTGCGTGAAATTCCTACGCGCAAGAAAGTAGTGCGTGATATTCCTGCGCACAAGAAAGTAGTGCGTGATATTCCTACGCGCAAGAAAGTAGTGCGTGATATTCTTAGGCGCAAGAAAGTAGTGCGTGAAATTCCTACGCGCAAAAAAGTAGTGCGTGATATTCCTACGCGCAAAAAAGTAGTGCGTGATATTCCTACGCGCAAGAAAGTAGTGTGTGATATTCCTACACTCACGAAAGTAGTGCGTGAAATTCCTACGCGCAAGAAAGTAGTGCGTGATATTCCTAAGCGCAAGAAAGTAGTGCGTGATATTCCTACACGCATGAAAGTAGTGCGTGATATTCCTAGGCGCAAGAAAGTCGTGCGTGATATTCCTACACGCACGAAAGTAGTGCGTGAAATTCCTACGCGCAAGAAAGTAGTGCGTGATATTCCTACACGCACGAAAGTAGTGCGTGAAATTCCTACGCGCAAGAAAGTAGTGCGTGATATTCCTACGCGCAAGAAAGTAGTGCGTGATATTCTTACACGCACGAAAGTAGTGCGTGATATTCCTACGCGCAAGAAAGTAGTGCGTGATATTCCTACGAGCAAGAAAGTAGTGCGTGATATTCCTAAGCGCAAGAAAGTAGTGCGTGATATTCCTACACGCATGAAAGTAGTGCGTGATATTCCTACGCGCAAGAAAGTCGTGCGTGATATTCCTACACGCACGAAAGTAGTGCGTGAAATTCCTACACGCAAGAAAGTAGTGCGTGATATTCCTACACGCACGAAAGTAGTGCGTGAAATTCCTACGCGCAAGAAAGTAGTGCGTGATATTCCTAAGCGCAAGAAAGTAGTGCGTGATATTCCTACACGCATGAAAGTAGTGCGTGATATTCCTACGCGCAAGAAAGTCGTGCGTGATATTCCTACACGCACAAAAGTAGTGCGTGAAATTCCTACACGCAAGAAAGTAGTGCGTGATATTCCTACACGCACGAAAGTAGTGCGTGAAATTCCTACGCGCAAGAAAGTAGTGCGTGATATTCCTACGCGCAAGAAAGTAGTGCGTGATATTCTTACACGCACGAAAGTAGTGCGTGATATTCCTACGCGCAAGAAAGTAGTGCGTGATATTCCTACGAGCAAGAAAGTAGTGCGTGAAATTCCTACGCGCAAGAAAGTAGTGCGTGATATTCCTACGCAAAAAAAAGTAGTGCGTGAAATTCCTACGCGCAAGAAAGTAGTGTGTGATATTCCTACGCGCAAGAAAGTAGTGCGTGATATTCCTACACGCACGAAAGTAGTGTGTGATATTCCTACGCGCAAGAAAGTAGTGCGTGATATTCCTACGCGCAAGAAAGTAGTGCGTGAAATTCCTACGCGCAAGAAAGTGGTGCGTGATATTCCTACGCGCAAGAAAGTAGTGCGTGATATTCCTACGCGCAAAAAAGTTGTGCGTGATATTCCTACGCGCAAGAAAGTAGTGTGTGATATTCCTACACGCACGAAAGTAGTGCGTGAAATTCCTACGCGCAAAAAAGTAGTGCGTGATATTCCTACGCGCAAGAAAGTAGTGCGTGATATTCTTACACGCACGAAAGTAGTGCGTGATATTCCTACGCGCAAGAAAGTAGTGCGTGATATTCCTACGAGCAAGAAAGTAGTGCGTGATATTCCTACGCGCAAGAAAGTAGTGTGTGATATTCCTACACTCACGAAAGTAGTGCGTGAAATTCCTACGCGCAAGAAAGTAGTGCGTGATATTCCTAAGCGCAAGAAAGTAGTGCGTGATATTCCTACACGCATGAAAGTAGTGCGTGATATTCCTACGCGCAAGAAAGTCGTGCGTGATATTCCTACACGCACGAAAGTAGTGCGTGAAATTCCTACACGCAAGAAAGTAGTGCGTGATATTCCTACACGCACGAAAGTAGTGCGTGAAATTCCTACGCGCAAGAAAGTAGTGCGTGATATTCCTACGCGCAAGAAAGTAGTGCGTGATATTCTTACACGCACGAAAGTAGTGCGTGATATTCCTACGCGCAAGAAAGTAGTGCGTGATATTCCTACGAGCAAGAAAGTAGTGCGTGAAATTCCTACGCGCAAGAAAGTAGTGCGTGATATTCCTACGCGAAAGAAAGTAGTGCGTGAAATTCCTACGCGCAAGAAAGTAGTGTGTGATATTCCTACGCGCAAGAAAGTCGTGCGTGATATTCCTACACGCACGAAAGTAGTGCGTGATATTCCTACGCGCAAGAAAGTAGTGCGTGATATTCCTACGCGCAAGAAAGTAGTGCGTGAAATTCCTACGCGCAAGAAAGTGGTGCGTGATATTCCTACGCGCAAGAAAGTAGTGCGTGATATTCCTACGCGCAAAAAAGTTGTGCGTGATATTCCTACGCGCAAGAAAGTAGTGCGTGATATTCCTAGGCGCAAGAAAGTAGTGCTTGAAATTCCTACGCGCAAAAAAGTAGTGCGTGATATTCCTACGCGCAAAAAAGTAGTGCGTGATATTCCTACACGCACGAAAGTAGTGCGTGAAATTCCTACGCGCAAGAAAGTAATGCGTGATATTCCTACGCGCAAGAAAGTAGTGCGTGATATTCCTACGCGCAAGAAAGTAGTCTGTGATATTCTTAGGCGCAAGAAAGTAGTGCGTGAAATTCCTACGCGCAAGAAAGTAGTGCGTGATATTCCTAAGCGCACGAAAGTAGTGCGTGATATTCCTACGCGCAAGAAAGTAGTGCGTGATATTCCTACGCGCAAGAAAGTAGTGCGTGAAATTCCTACGCGCAAGAAAGTAGTGCGTGATATTCCTAGGCGCAAGAAAGTAGTGCTTGAAATTCCTACGCGCAAAAAAGTAGTGCGTGATATTCCTACGCGCAAAAAAGTAGTGCGTGATATTCCTACACGCACGAAAGTAGTGCGTGAAATTCCTACGCGCAAGAAAGTAATGCGTGATATTCCTACGCGCAAGAAAGTAGTGCGTGATATTCCTACGCGCAAGAAAGTAGTCCTTGATATTCTTAGGCGCAAGAAAGTAGTGCGTGAAATTCCTACGCGCAAGAAAGTAGTGCGTGATATTCCTAAGCGCAAGAAAGTAGTGCGTGATATTCCTACACGCATGAAAGTAGTGCGTGATATTCCTACGAGCAAGAAAGTCGTGCGTGATATTCCTACACGCACGAAAGTAGTGCGTGAAATTCCTACGCGCAAGAAAGTAGTGCTTGATATTCCTACACGCACGAAAGTAGTGCGTGAAATTCCTACGCGCAAGAAAGTAGTGCGTGATATTCCTACGCGCAAGAAAGTAGTGCGTGATATTCTTACACGCACGAAAGTAGTGCGTGATATTCCTACGCGCAAGAAAGTAGTGCGTGATATTCCTACAAGCAAGAAAGTAGTGCGTGAAATTCCTACGCGCAAGAAAGTAGTGCGTGATATTCCTACGCGAAAGAAAGTAGTGCGTGAAATTTCTACGCGCAAGAAAGTAGTGTGTGATATTCCTACGCGCAAGAAAGTAGTGCGTGATATTCCTACACGCACGAAAGTAGTGCGTGATATTCCTACGCGCAAGAAAGTAGTGCGTGAAATTCCTACGCGCAAGAAAGTAGTGCGTGATATTCCTACGCGCAAGAAAGTAGTGCGTGATATTCTTACACGCACGAAAGTAGTGCGTGATATTCCTACGCGCAAGAAAGTAGTGCGTGATATTCCTACAAGCAAGAAAGTAGTGCGTGAAATTCCTACGCGCAAGAAAGTAGTGCGTGATATTCCTACGCGAAAGAAAGTAGTGCGTGAAATTTCTACGCGCAAGAAAGTAGTGTGTGATATTCCTACGCGCAAGAAAGTAGTGCGTGATATTCCTACACGCACGAAAGTAGTGCGTGATATTCCTACATGCAAGAAAGTAGTGCGTGATATTCCTACGCGCAAGGAAGTAGTGCGTGAAATTCCTACACGCAAGAAAGTGGTGCGTGATATTCCTACGCGCAAGAAAGTAGTGCGTGATATTCCTACGCGCAAAAAAGTTGTGCGTGATATTCCTACGCGCAAGAAAGTAGTGCGTGATATTCCTAGGCGCGAGAAAGTAGTGCGTGAAATTCCTACGCGCAAAAAAGTAGTGCGTGATATTCCTCCGCGCAAGAAAGTAGTGCGTGATATTCCTAGGCGCGAGAAAGTAGTGCGTGAAATTCCTACGCGCAAGAAAGTAGTGCGTGATATTCTTACACGCACGAAAGTAGTGCGTGATATTCCTACGCGCAAGAAAGTAGTGCGTGATATTCCTACAAGCAAGAAAGTAGTGCGTGAAATTCCTACGCGCAAGAAAGTAGTGCGTGATATTCCCACGCGAAAGAAAGTAGTGCGTGAAATTTCTACGCGCAAGAAAGTAGTGTGTGATATTCCTACGCGCAAGAAAGTAGTGCGTGATATTCCTACACGCACGAAAGTAGTGCGTGATATTCCTACACGCAAGAAAGTAGTGCGTGATATTCCTACGCGCAAGGAAGTAGTGCGTGAAATTCCTACACGCAAGAAAGTGGTGCGTGATATTCCTACGCGCAAGAAAGTAGTGCGTGATATTCCTACGCGCAAAAAAGTTGTGCGTGATATTCCTACGCGCAAGAAAGTAGTGCGTGATATTCCTAGGCGCGAGAAAGTAGTGCGTGAAATTCCTACGCGCAAAAAAGTAGTGCGTGATATTCCTCCGCGCAAGAAAGTAGTGCGTGATATTCCTAGGCGCGAGAAAGTAGTGCGTGAAATTCCTACGCGCAAAAAAGTAGTGCGTGATATTCCTACGCGCAAAAAAGTAGTGCGTTATATTCCTACACGCACGAAAGTAGTGCGTGAAATTCCTACGCGCAAGAAAGTAATGCGTGATATTCCTACGCGCAAGAAAGTAGTGCGTGATATTCCTACGCGCAAGAAAGTAGTCCGTGATATTCTTAGGCGCAAGAAAGCAGTGCGTGAAATTCCTACGCGCAAAAAAGTAGTGCGTGATATTCCTACGCGCAAGAAAGTAGTGCGTGATATTCCTACACGCACGAAAGTAGTGCGTGAAGTTCCTACGCGCAAGAAAGTAATGCGTGATATTCCTACGCGCAAGAAAGTAGTGCGTGATATTCCTACGCACAAGAAAGTAGTCCGTGATATTCTTAGGCGCAAGAAAGTAGTGCGTGATATTCCTACGCGCAAAAAAGTAGTGCGTGATATACCTACGCGCAAGAAAGTAGTGCGTGATATTCCTACGCGCAAGAAAGTAGTGTGTGATATTCATACGCACAAGAAAGTAGTGCGTGATATTCCTACGCGCGAGAAAGTAGTGCGTGAAATTCCTACGCGCAAGAAAGTAGTGCGGGATATTCCTGTGCACAAGAAAGTAGTGCGTGATATTCCTACGCGCAAGAAAGTAGTGCGTGATATTCCTACGCGCAAGAAAGAAGTGCGTGAAATTCCTACGCGCAAGAAAGTAGTGCGTGATATTCCTAGGCGCAAGAAAGTAGTGCGTGAAATTCCTACGCGCAAAAAAGTAGTGCGTGATATTCCTACGCGCAAGAAAGTAGTGTGTGATATTCCTACACTCACGAAAGTAGTGCGTAAATTCCTACGCGCAAGAAAGTAGTGCGTGATATTCCTAAGCGCAAGAAAGTAGTGCGTGATATTCCTACACGCATGAAAGTAGTGCGTGATATTCCTACGCGCAACAAAGTCGTGCGTGATAATCCTACACGCACGAAAGTAGTGCGTGAAATTCCTACGCGCAAGAAAGTAGTGCGTGATATTCCTACACGCACGAAAGTAGTGCGTGAAATTCCTACGCGCAAGAAAGTAGTGCGTGATATTCTTACGCGCAAGAAAGTAGTGCGTGATATTCTTACACGCACGAAAGTAGTGCGTGATATTCCTACGCGCAAGAAAGTAGTGCGTGATATTTCTACGAGCAAGAAAGTAGTGCGTGATATTCCTACGCGCAAGAAAGTAGTGTGTGATATTCCTACACTCACGAAAGTAGTGCGTGAAATTCCTACGCGCAAGAAAGTAGTGCGCGATATTCCTAAGCGCAAGAAAGTAGTGCGTGATATTCCTACACGCTTGAAAGTAGTGCGTGATTTTCCTACGCGCAAGAAAGTCGTGCGTGATATTCCTACACGCACGAAAGTAGTGCGTGAAATTCCTACGCGCAAGAAAGTAGTGCGTGATATTCCTACGCGCAAGAAAGTAGTGCGTGATATTCCTACGCGCAAGAAAGTAGTCCGTGATATTCTTAGGCGCAAGAAAGTAGTGCGTGAAATTCCTACGCGCAAAAAAGTAGTGCGTGATATTCCTACGCGCAAGAAAGTAGTGCGTGATATTCCTACACGCACGAAAGTAGTGCGTGAAATTCCTACGCCAAGAAAGTAATGCGTGATATTCCTATGCGCAAGAAAGTAGTGCGTGATATTCCTACGCGCAAGAAAGTAGTCCGTGATATTCTTAGGCGCAAGAAAGTAGTGCGTGATATTCCTACGCGCAAGAAAGTAATGCGTGATATTCCTACGCGCAAGAAAGTAGTGCGTGATATTCCTACGCGCAAGAAAGTAGTCCGTGATATTCTTAGGCGCAAGAAAGTAGTGCGTGAAATTCCTACGCGCAAAAAAGTAGTGCGTGATATTCCTACGCGCAAGAAAGTAGTGCGTGATATTCCTAGGCGCGAGAAAGTAGTGCGTGAAATTCCTACGCGCAAAAAAGTAGTGCGTGATATTCCTCCGCGCAAGAAAGTAGTGCGTGATATTCCTAGGCGCGAGAAAGTAGTGCGTGAAATTCCTACGCGCAAAAAAGTAGTGCGTGATATTCCTACGCGCAAAAAAGTAGTGCGTGATATTCCTACACGCACGAAAGTAGTGCGTGAAATTCCTACGCGCAAGAAAGTAATGCGTGATATTCCTACGCGCAAGAAAGTAGTGCGTGATATTCCTACGCGCAAGAAAGTAGTCCGTGATATTCTTAGGCGCAAGAAAGCAGTGCGTGAAATTCCTACGCGCAAAAAAGTAGTGCGTGATATTCCTACGCGCAAGAAAGTAGTGCGTGATATTCCTACACGCACGAAAGTAGTGCGTGAAATTCCTACGCGCAAGAAAGTAATGCGTGATATTCCTACGCGCAAGAAAGTAGTGCGTGATATTCCTACGCGCAAGAAAGTAGTCCGTGATATTCTTAGGCGCAAGAAAGTAGTGTGTGATATTCCTACGCGCAAAAAAGTAGTGCGTGATATACCTACGCGCAAGAAAGTAGTGCGTGATATTCCTACGCGCAAGAAAGTAGTGTGTGATATTCATACGCACAAGAAAGTAGTGCGTGATATTCCTACGCGCGAGAAAGTAGTGCGTGAAATTCCTACGCGCAAGAAAGTAGTGCGGGATATTCCTGTGCACAAGAAAGTAGTGCGTGATATTCCTACGCGCAAGAAAGTAGTGCGTGATATTCCTACGCGCAAGAAAGAAGTGCGTGAAATTCCTACGCGCAAGAAAGTAGTGCGTGATATTCCTAGGCGCAAGAAAGTAGTGCGTGAAATTCCTACGCGCAAAAAAGTAGTGCGTGATATTCCTACGCGCAAGAAAGTAGTGTGTGATATTCCTACACTCACGAAAGTAGTGCGTAAATTCGTACGCGCAAGAAAGTAGTGCGTGATATTCCTAAGCGCAAGAAAGTAGTGCGTGATATTCCTACACGCATGAAAGTAGTGCGTGATATTCCTACGCGCAACAAAGTCGTGCGTGATAATCCTACACGCACGAAAGTAGTGCGTGAAATTCCTACGCGCAAGAAAGTAGTGCGTGATATTCCTACACGCACGAAAGTAGTGCGTGAAATTCCTATGCGCAAGAAAGTAGTGCGTGATATTCCTACGCGCAAGAAAGTAGTGCGTGATATTCTTACACGCACGAAAGTAGTGCGTGATATTCCTACGCGCAAGAAAGTAGTGCGTGATATTCCTACGAGCAAGAAAGTAGTGCGTGATATTCCTACGCGCAAGAAAGTAGTGTGTGATATTCCTACACTCACGAAAGTAGTGCGTGAAATTCCTACGCGCAAGAAAGTAGTGCGCGATATTCCTAAGCGCAAGAAAGTAGTGCGTGATATTCCTACACGCTTGAAAGTAGTGCGTGATTTTCCTACGCGCAAGAAAGTCGTGCGTGATATTCCTACACGCACGAAAGTAGTGCGTGAAATTCCTACGCGCAAGAAAGTAGTGCGTGATATTCCTACGCGCAAGAAAGTAGTGCGTGATATTCCTACGCGCAAGAAAGTAGTCCGTGATATTCTTAGGCGCAAGAAAGTAGTGCGTGAAATTCCTACGCGCAAAAAAGTAGTGCGTGATATTCCTACGCGCAAGAAAGTAGTGCGTGATATTCCTACACGCACGAAAGTAGTGCGTGAAATTCCTACGCGCAAGAAAGTAATGCGTGATATTCCTACGCGCAAGAAAGTAGTGCGTGATATTCCTACGCGCAAGAAAGTAGTCCGTGATATTCTTAGGCGCAAGAAAGTAGTGCGTGATTTTCCTACGCGCAAGAAAGTAATGCGTGATATTCCTACGCGCAAGAAAGTAGTGCGTGATATTCCTACGCGCAAGAAAGTAGTCCGTGATATTCTTAGGCGCAAGAAAGTAGTGCGTGAAATTCCTACGCGCAAAAAAGTAGTGCGTGATATTCCTACGCGCAAGAAAGTAGTGCGTTATATTTCTACACGCACGAAAGTAGTGCGTGAAATTCCTACGCGCAAGAAAGTAATGCGTGATATTCCTACGCGCAAGAAAGTAGTGCGTGATATTCCTACGCGCAAGAAAGTAGTCCGTGATATTCTTAGGCGCAAGAAAGTAGTGCGTGATATTCCTACGCGCAAAAAAGTAGTGCGTGATATACCTACGCGCAAGAAAGTAGTGCGTGATATTCCTACGCGCCAGAAAGTAGTGTGTGATATTCCTACACTCACGAAAGTAGTGCGTGAAATTCCTACGCGCAAGAAAGTAGTGCGCGATATTCCTAAGCGCAAGAAAGTAGTGCGTGATATTCCTACACGCTTGAAAGTAGTGCGTGATTTTCCTACGCGCAAGAAAGTCGTGCGTGATATTCCTACACGCACGAAAGTAGTGCGTGAAATTCCTACGCGCAAGAAAGTAGTGCGTGATATTCCTACGCGCAAGAAAGTAGTGCGTGATATTCCTACGCGCAAGAAAGTAGTCCGTGATATTCTTAGGCGCAAGAAAGTAGTGCGTGAAATTCCTACGCGCAAAAAAGTAGTGCGTGATATTCCTACGCGCAAGAAAGTAGTGCGTGATATTCCTACACGCACGAAAGTAGTGCGTGAAATTCCTACGCGCAAGAAAGTAATGCGTGATATTCCTACGCGCAAGAAAGTAGTGCGTGATATTCCTACGCGCAAGAAAGTAGTCCGTGATATTCTTAGGCGCAAGAAAGTAGTGCGTGATATTCCTACGCGCAAGAAAGTAATGCGTGATATTCCTACGCGCAAGAAAGTAGTGCGTGATATTCCTACGCGCAAGAAAGTAGTCCGTGATATTCTTAGGCGCAAGAAAGTAGTGCGTGAAATTCCTACGCGCAAAAAAGTAGTGCGTGATATTCCTACGCGCAAGAAAGTAGTGCGTTATATTTCTACACGCACGAAAGTAGTGCGTGAAATTCCTACGCGCAAGAAAGTAATGCGTGATATTCCTACGCGCAAGAAAGTAGTGCGTGATATTCCTACGCGCAAGAAAGTAGTCCGTGATATTCTTAGGCGCAAGAAAGTAGTGCGTGATATTCCTACGCGCAAAAAAGTAGTGCGTGATATACCTACGCGCAAGAAAGTAGTGCGTGATATTCCTACGCGCAAGAAAGTAGTGTGTGATATTCATACGCACAAGAAAGTAGTGCGTGATATTCCTACGCGCGAGAAAGTAGTGCGTGAAATTCCTACGCGCAAGAAAGTAGTGCGGGATATTCCTGTGCACAAGAAAGTAGTGCGTGATATTCCTACGCGCAAGAAAGTAGTGCGTGATATTCCTACGCGCAAGAAAGTAGTGCGTGATATTCCTACGCGCAAGAAAGTAGTGCGTGATATTCCTACACGCACGAAAGTAGTGCGTAAAATTCTTACGCGCGAAAAAGTAGTGCGTGATATTCCTACACGCACGAAAGTAGTGCGTGAAATTCCTACGCGCAAGAAAGTAGTGCGTGGTATTCCTACGCGCAAGAAAGTAGTGCGTGATATTCCTACGCGCACGAAAGTAGTGCGTGATATTCCTACACGCAAGAAAGTAGTGCGTGATATTCCTACGAGCAAGAAAGTAGTGCGTGAAATTCCTACGCGCAAGAAAGTAGTGCGTGATATTCCTACGCGCAAGAAAGTAGTGCGTGATATTCCTACACGCACGAAAGTAGTGCGTGATATTCCTACGCGCAAGAAAGTAGTGCGTGATATTCCTACGCGCAAGAAAGTAGTGCGTGATATTCCTACGCGCAAGAAAGTAGTGCGTGATATTCCTACACGCACGAAAGTAGTGCGTGATATTCCTACGCGCAAGAAAGTAGTGCGTGATATTCCTACGCGCAAGAAAGTAGTGCGTGAAATTCCTACGGGCAAGAAAGTAGTGTGTGATATTCATACGCACAAGAAAGTAGTGCGTGATATTCCTACGCGCGAGAAAGTAGTGCGTGAAATTCCTACGCGCAAGAAAGTAGTGCGGGATATTCCTGTGCACAAGAAAGTAGTGCGTGATATTCCTACGCGCAAGAAAGTAGTGCGTGATATTCCTACGCGCAAGAAAGAAGTGCGTGAAATTCCTACGCGCAAGAAAGTAGTGCGTGATATTCCTAGGCGCAAGAAAGTAGTGCGTGAAATTCCTACGCGCAAAAAAGTAGTGCGTGATATTCCTACGCGCAAGAAAGTAGTGTGTGATATTCCTACACTCACGAAAGTAGTGCGTAAAATTCCTACGCGCAAGAAAGTAGTGCGTGATATTCCTAAGCGCAAGAATGTAGTGCTTGATATTCCTACACGCATGAAAGTAGTGCGTGATATTCCTACGCGCAACAAAGTCGTGCGTGATAATCCTACACGCACGAAAGTAGTGCGTGAAATTCCTACGCGCAAGAAAGTAGTGCGTGATATTCCTACACGCACGAAAGTAGTGCGTGAAATTCCTACGCGCAAGAAAGTAGTGCGTGATATTCCTACGCGCAAGAAAGTAGTGCGTGATATTCTTACACGCACGAAAGTAGTGCGTGATATTCCTACGCGCAAGAAAGTAGTGCGTGATATTCCTACGAGCAAGAAAGTAGTGCGTGATATTCCTACGCGCAAGAAAGTAGTGTGTGATATTCCTACACTCACGAAAGTAGTGCGTGAAATTCCTACGCGCAAGAAAGTAGTGCGCGATATTCCTAAGCGCAAGAAAGTAGTGCGTGATATTCCTACACGCTTGAAAGTAGTGCGTGATTTTCCTACGCGCAAGAAAGTCGTGCGTGATATTCCTACACGCACGAAAGTAGTGCGTGAAATTCCTACGCGCAAGAAAGTAGTGCGTGATATTCCTACACGCACGAAAGTAGTGCGTGAAATTCCTACGCGCAAGAAATAGTGCGTGATATTCCTACGCGCAAGCAAGTAGTGCGTGATATTCTTACACGCACGAAAGTAGTTCGTGATATTCCTACGCGCAAGAAAGTAGTGCGTGATATTCCTACGAGCAAGAAAGTAGTGCGTGAAATTCCTACGCGCAAGAAAGTAGTGCGTGATATTCCTACGCGAAAGAAAGTAGTTCGTGATATTCCTACGCGCAAGAAAGTAGTGCGTGATATTCCTACGAGCAAGAAAGTAGTGCGTGATATTCCTACGCGCAAGAAAGTAGTATGTGATATTCCTACACTCACGAAAGTAGTGCGTGAAATTCCTACGCGCAAGAAAGTAGTGCGTGATATTCCTAAGCGCAAGAAAGTAGTGCGTGATATTCCTACACGCATGAAAGTAGTGCGTGATATTCCTACGCGCAAGAAAGTCGTGCGTGATATTCCTACACGCACGAAAGTAGTGCGTGAAATTCCTACACGCAAGAAAGTAGTGCGTGATATTCCTACACGCAGGAAAGTAGTGCGTGAAATTCCTACGCGCAAGAAAGTAGTGCGTGATATTCCTACGCGCAAGAAAGTAGTGCGTGATATTCTTACACGCACGAAAGTAGTGCGTGATATTCCTACGCGCAAGAAAGTAGTGCGTGATATTCCTACGAGCAAGAAAGTAGTGCGTGAAATTCCTACGCGCAAGAAAGTAGTGCGTGATATTCCTACGCGAAAGAAAGTAGTGCGTGAAATTCCTACGCGCAAGAAAGTAGTGTGTGATATTCCTACGCGCAAGAAAGTAGTGCGTGATATTCCTACACGCACGAAAGTAGTGCGTGATATTCCTACGCGCAAGAAAGTAGTGCGTGATATTCCTACGCGCAAGAAAGTAGTGCGTGAAATTCCTACGCGCAAGAAAGTGGTGCGTGATATTCCTACGCGCAAGAAAGTAGTGCGTGATATTCCTACGCGCAAAAAAGTTGTGCGTGATATTCCTACGCGCAAGAAAGTAGTGCGTGATATTCCTAGGCGCAAGAAAGTAGTGCTTGAAATTCCTACACGCAAAAAAGTAGTGCGTGATATTCCTACGCGCAAAAAAGTAGTGCGTGATATTCCTACACGCACGAAAGTAGTGCGTGAAATTCCTACGCGCAAGAAAGTAATGCGTGATATTCCTACGCGCAAGAAAGTAGTGCGTGATATTCCTACGCGCAAGAAAGTAGTCCGTGATATTCTTAGGCGCAAGAAAGTAGTGCGTGAAATTCCTACGCGCAAGAAAGTAGTGCGTGATATTCCTAAGCGCACGAAAGTAGTGCGTGAAATTCCTACGCGCAAGAAAGTAGTGCGTGATATTCCTACGCGCAAGAAAGTAGTGCGTGATATTCTTGCACGCACGAAAGTAGTGCGTGATATTCCTACGCGCAAGAAAGTAGTGCGTGATATTCCTACGAGCAAGAAAGTAGTGCGTGATATTCCTACGCGCAAGAAAGTAGTGTGTGATATTCCTACACTCACGAAAGTAGTGCGTGAAATTCCTACGCGCAAGAAAGTAGTGCGCGATATTCCTAAGCGCAAGAAAGTAGTGCGTGATATTCCTACACGCTTGAAAGTAGTGCGTGATTTTCCTACGCGCAAGAAAGTCGTGCGTGATATTCCTACACGCACGAAAGTAGTGCGTGAAATTCCTACGCGCAAGAAAGTAGTGCGTGATATTCCTACGCGCAAGAAAGTAGTGCGTGATATTCCTACGCGCAAGAAAGTAGTCCGTGATATTCTTAGGCGCAAGAAAGTAGTGCGTGAAATTCCTACGCGCAAAAAAGTAGTGCGTGATATTCCTACGCGCAAGAAAGTAGTGCGTGATATTCCTACACGCACGAAAGTAGTGCGTGAAATTCCTACGCGCAAGAAAGTAATGCGTGATATTCCTACGCGCAAGAAAGTAGTGCGTGATATTCCTACGCCAAGAAAGTAGTCCGTGATATTCTTAGGCGCAAGAAAGTAGTGCGTGATATTCCTACGCGCAAGAAAGTAATGCGTGATATTCCTACGCGCAAGAAAGTAGTGCGTGATATTCCTACGCGCAAGAAAGTAGTCCGTGATATTCTTAGGCGCAAGAAAGTAGTGCGTGAAATTCCTACGCGCAAAAAAGTAGTGCGTGATATTCCTACGCGCAAGAAAGTAGTGCATTATATTCCTACACGCACGAAAGTAGTGCGTGAAATTCCTACACGCAAGAAAGTAATGCGTGATATTCCTACGAGCAAGAAAGTAGTGTGTGATATTCCTACGCGCAAGAAAGTAGTCCGTGATATTCTTAGGCGCAAGAAAGTAGTGCGTGATATTCCTACGCGCAAAAAAGTAGTGCGTGATATACCTACGCGCAAGAAAGTAGTGCGTGATATTCCTACGCGCAAGAAAGTAGTGTGTGATATTCATACGCACAAGAAAGTAGTGCGTGATATTCCTACGCGCGAGAAAGTAGTGCGTGAAATTCCTACGCGCAAGAAAGTAGTGCGGGATATTCCTGTGCACAAGAAAGTAGTGCGTGATATTCCTACGCGCAAGAAAGTAGTGCGTGATATTCCTACGCGCAAGAAAGAAGTGCGTGAAATTCCTACGCGCAAGAAAGTAGTGCGTGATATTCCTAGGCGCAAGAAAGTAGTGCGTGAAATTCCTACGCGCAAAAAAGTAGTGCGTGATATTCCTACGCGCAAGAAAGTAGTGTGTGATATTCCTACACTCACGAAAGTAGTGCGTAAAATTCCTACGCGCAAGAAAGTAGTGCGTGATATTCCTAAGCGCAAGAAAGTAGTGCGTGATATTCCTACACGCATGAAAGTAGTGCGTGATATTCCTACGCGCAACAAAGTCGTGCGTGATAATCCTACAAGCACGAAAGTAGTGCGTGAAATTCCTACGCGCAAGAAAGTAGTGCGTGATATTCCTACACGCACGAAAGTAGTGCGTGAAATTCCTACGCGCAAGAAAGTAGTGCGTGATATTCCTACGAGCAAGAAAGTAGTGCGTGATATTCCTACGCGCAAGAAAGTAGTGTGTGATATTCCTACACTCACGAAAGTAGTGCGTGAAATTCCTACGCGCAAGAAAGTAGTGCGCGATATTCCTAAGCGCAAGAAAGTAGTGCGTGATATTCCTACACGCTTGAAAGTAGTGCGTGATTTTCCTACGCGCAAGAAAGTCGTGCGTGATATTCCTACACGCACGAAAGTAGTGCGTGAAATTCCTACGCGCAAGAAAGTAGTGCGTGATATTCCTACACGCACGAAAGTAGTGCGTGAAATTCCTACGCGCAAGAAATAGTGCGTGATATTCCTACGCGCAAGAAAGTAGTGCGTGATATTCTTACACGCACGAAAGTAGTTCGTGATATTCCTACGCGCAAGAAAGTAGTGCGTGATATTCCTACGAGCAAGAAAGTAGTGCGTGAAATTCCTACGCGCAAGAAAGTAGTGCGTGATATTCCTACGCGAAAGAAAGTAGTTCGTGATATTCCTACGCGCAAGAAAGTAGTGCGTGATATTCCTACGAGCAAGAAAGTAGTGCGTGATATTCCTACGCGCAAGAAAGTAGTGTGTGATATTCCTACACTCACGAAAGTAGTGCGTGAAATTCCTACGCGCAAGAAAGTAGTGCGTGATATTCCTAAGCGCAAGAAAGTAGTGCGTGATATTCCTACACGCATGAAAGTAGTGCGTGATATTCCTACGCGCAAGAAAGTCGTGCGTGATATTCCTACACGCACGAAAGTAGTGCGTGAAATTCCTACACGCAAGAAAGTAGTGCGTGATATTCCTACACGCACGAAAGTAGTGCGTGAAATTCCTACGCGCAAGAAAGTAGTGCGTGATATTCCTACGCGCAAGAAAGTAGTGCGTGATATTCTTACACGCACGAAAGTAGTGCGTGATATTCCTACGCGCAAGAAAGTAGTGCGTGATATTCCTACGAGCAAGAAAGTAGTGCGTGAAATTCCTACGCGCAAGAAAGTAGTGCGTGATATTCCTACGCGAAAGAAAGTAGTGCGTGAAATTCCTACGCGCAAGAAAGTAGTGTGTGATATTCCTACGCGCAAGAAAGTAGTGCGTGATATTCCTACACGCACGAAAGTAGTGCGTGATATTCCTACGCGCAAGAAAGTAGTGCGTGATATTCCTACGCGCAAGAAAGTAGTGCGTGAAATTCCTACGCGCAAGAAAGTGGTGCGTGATATTCCTACGCGCAAGAAAGTAGTGCGTGATATTCCTACGCGCAAAAAAGTTGTGCGTGATATTCCTACGCGCAAGAAAGTAGTGCGTGATATTCCTAGGCGCAAGAAAGTAGTGCTTGAAATTCCTACACGCAAAAAAGTAGTGCGTGATATTCCTACGCGCAAAAAAGTAGTGCGTGATATTCCTACACGCACGAAAGTAGTGCGTGAAATTCCTACGCGCAAGAAAGTAATGCGTGATATTCCTACGCGCAAGAAAGTAGTGCGTGATATTCCTACGCGCAAGAAAGTAGTCCGTGATATTCTTAGGCGCAAGAAAGTAGTGCGTGAAATTCCTACGCGCAAGAAAGTAGTGCGTGATATTCCTAAGCGCACGAAAGTAGTGCGTGATATTCCTACGCGCAAGAAAGTAGTGCGTGATATTCCTACGCGCAAGAAAGTAGTGCGTGAAATTCCTACGCGCAAGAAAGTAGTGCGTGATATTCCTAGGCGCAAGAAAGTAGTGCTTGAAATTCCTACGCGCAAAAAAGTAGTGCGTGATATTCCTACGCGCAAAAAAGTAGTGCGTGATATTCCTACACGCACGAAAGTAGTGCGTGAAATTCCTACGCGCAAGAAAGTAATGCGTGATATTCCTACGCGCAAGAAAGTAGTGCGTGATATTCCTACGCGCAAAAAAGTAGTGCGTGATATTCCTACACGCACGAAAGTAGTGCGTGAAATTCCTACGCGCAAGAAAGTAATGCGTGATATTCCTACGCGCAAGAAAGTAGTGCGTGATATTCCTACGCGCAAGAAAGTAGTCCGTGATATTCTTAGGCGCAAGAAAGTAGTGCGTGAAATTCCTACGCGCAAGAAAGTAGTGCGTGATATTCCTAAGCGCAAGAAAGTAGTGCGTGATATTCCTACGCGCAAAAAAGTTGTGCGTGATATTCCTACGCGCAAGAAAGTAGTGCGTGATATTCCTAGGCGCAAGAAAGTAGTGCTTGAAATTCCTACACGCAAAAAAGTAGTGCGTGATATTCCTACGCGCAAAAAAGTAGTCCGTGATATTCCTACACGCACGAAAGTAGTGCGTGAAATTCCTACGCGCAAGAAAGTAATGCGTGATATTCCTACGCGCAAGAAAGTAGTGCGTGATATTCCTACGCGCAAGAAAGTAGTCCGTGATATTCTTAGGCGCAAGAAAGTAGTGCGTGAAATTCCTACGCGCAAGAAAGTAGAGCGTGATATTCCTAAGCGCACGAAAGTAGTGCGTGAAATTCCTACGCGCAAGAAAGTAGTGCGTGATATTCCTACGCGCAAGAAAGTAGTGCGTGATATTCTTGCACGCACGAAAGTAGTGCGTGATATTCCTACGCGCAAGAAAGTAGTGCGTGATATTCCTACGAGCAAGAAAGTAGTGCGTGATATTCCTACGCGCAAGAAAGTAGTGTGTGATATTCCTACACTCACGAAAGTAGTGCGTGAAATTCCTACGCGCAAGAAAGTAGTGCGCGATATTCCTACGCGCAAGAAAGTAGTCCGTGATATTCTTAGGCGCAAGAAAGTAGTGCGTGAAATTCCTACGCGCAAAAAAGTAGTGCGTGATATTCCTACGCGCAAGAAAGTAGTGCGTGATATTCCTACACGCACGAAAGTAGTGCGTGAAATTCCTACGCGCAAGAAAGTAATGCGTGATATTCCTACGCGCAAGAAAGTAGTGCGTGATATTCCTACGCCAAGAAAGTAGTCCGTGATATTCTTAGGCGCAAGAAAGTAGTGCGTGATATTCCTACGCGCAAGAAAGTAATGCGTGATATTCCTACGCGCAAGAAAGTAGTGCGTGATATTCCTACGCGCAAGAAAGTAGTCCGTGATATTCTTAGGCGCAAGAAAGTAGTGCGTGAAATTCCTACGCGCAAAAAAGTAGTGCGTGATATTCCTACGCGCAAGAAAGTAGTGCGTTATATTCCTACACGCACGAAAGTAGTGCGTGAAATTCCTACGCGCAAGAAAGTAATGCGTGATATTCCTACGAGCAAGAAAGTAGTGTGTGATATTCCTACGCGCAAGAAAGTAGTCCGTGATATTCTTAGGCGCAAGAAAGTAGTGCGTGATATTCCTACGCGCAAAAAAGTAGTGCGTGATATACCTACGCGCAAGAAAGTAGTGCGTGATATTCCTACGCGCAAGAAAGTAGTGTGTGATATTCATACGCACAAGAAAGTAGTGCGTGATATTCCTACGCGCGAGAAAGTAGTGCGTGAAATTCCTACGCGCAAGAAAGTAGCGCGGGATATTCCTGTGCACAAGAAAGTAGTGCGTGATATTCCTACGCGCAAGAAAGTAGTGCGTGATATTCCTACGCGCAAGAAAGAAGTGCGTGAAATTCCTACGCGCAAGAAAGTAGTGCGTGATATTCCTAGGCGCAAGAAAGTAGTGCGTGAAATTCCTACGCGCAAAAAAGTAGTGCGTGATATTCCTACGCGCAAGAAAGTAGTGTGTGATATTCCTACACTCACGAAAGTAGTGCGTAAAATTCCTACGCGCAAGAAAGTAGTGCGTGATATTCCTAAGCGCAAGAAAGTAGTGCGTGATATTCCTACACGCATGAAAGTAGTGCGTGATATTCCTACGCGCAACAAAGTCGTGCGTGATAATCCTACAAGCACGAAAGTAGTGCGTGAAATTCCTACGCGCAAGAAAGTAGTGCGTGATATTCCTACACGCACGAAAGTAGTGCGTGAAATTCCTACGCGCAAGAAAGTAGTGCGTGATATTCCTACGAGCAAGAAAGTAGTGCGTGATATTCCTACGCGCAAGAAAGTAGTGTGTGATATTCCTACACTCACGAAAGTAGTGCGTGAAATTCCTACGCGCAAGAAAGTAGTGCGCGATATTCCTAAGCGCAAGAAAGTAGTGCGTGATATTCCTACACGCTTGAAAGTAGTGCGTGATTTTCCTACGCGCAAGAAAGTCGTGCGTGATATTCCTACACGCACGAAAGTAGTGCGTGAAATTCCTACGCGCAAGAAAGTAGTGCGTGATATTCCTACACGCACGAAAGTAGTGCGTGAAATTCCTACGCGCAAGAAATAGTGCGTGATATTCCTACGCGCAAGAAAGTAGTGCGTGATATTCTTACACGCACGAAAGTAGTTCGTGATATTCCTACGCGCAAGAAAGTAGTGCGTGATATTCCTACGAGCAAGAAAGTAGTGCGTGAAATTCCTACGCGCAAGAAAGTAGTGCGTGATATTCCTACGCGAAAGAAAGTAGTTCGTGATATTCCTACGCGCAAGAAAGTAGTGCGTGATATTCCTACGAGCAAGAAAGTAGTGCGTGATATTCCTACGCGCAAGAAAGTAGTGTGTGATATTCCTACACTCACGAAAGTAGTGCGTGAAATTCCTACGCGCAAGAAAGTAGTGCGTGATATTCCTAAGCGCAAGAAAGTAGTGCGTGATATTCCTACACGCATGAAAGTAGTGCGTGATATTCCTACGCGCAAGAAAGTCGTGCGTGATATTCCTACACGCACGAAAGTAGTGCGTGAAATTCCTACACGCAAGAAAGTAGTGCGTGATATTCCTACACGCACGAAAGTAGTGCGTGAAATTCCTACGCGCAAGAAAGTAGTGCGTGATATTCCTACGCGCAAGAAAGTAGTGCGTGATATTCTTACACGCACGAAAGTAGTGCGTGATATTCCTACGCGCAAGAAAGTAGTGCGTGATATTCCTACGAGCAAGAAAGTAGTGCGTGAAATTCCTACGCGCAAGAAAGTAGTGCGTGATATTCCTACGCGAAAGAAAGTAGTGCGTGAAATTCCTACGCGCAAGAAAGTAGTGTGTGATATTCCTACGCGCAAGAAAGTAGTGCGTGATATTCCTACACGCACGAAAGTAGTGCGTGATATTCCTACGCGCAAGAAAGTAGTGCGTGATATTCCTACGCGCAAGAAAGTAGTGCGTGAAATTCCTACGCGCAAGAAAGTGGTGCGTGATATTCCTACGCGCAAGAAAGTAGTGCGTGATATTCCTACGCGCAAAAAAGTTGTGCGTGATATTCCTACGCGCAAGAAAGTAGTGCGTGATATTCCTAGGCGCAAGAAAGTAGTGCTTGAAATTCCTACACGCAAAAAAGTAGTGCGTGATATTCCTAAGCGCAAGAAAGTAGTGCGTGATATTCCTACACGCATGAAAGTAGTGCGTGATATTCCTACGCGCAAGAAAGTCGTGCGTGATATTCCTACACGCACGAAAGTAGTGCGTGAAATTCCTACACGCAAGAAAGTAGTGCGTGATATTCCTACACGCACGAAAGTAGTGCGTGAAATTCCTACGCGCAAGAAAGTAGTGCGTGATATTCCTACGCGCAAGAAAGTAGTGCGTGATATTCTTACACGCACGAAAGTAGTGCGTGATATTCCTACGCGCAAGAAAGTAGTGCGTGATATTCCTACGAGCAAGAAAGTAGTGCGTGAAATTCCTACGCGCAAGAAAGTAGTGCGTGATATTCCTACGCGAAAGAAAGTAGTGCGTGAAATTCCTACGCGCAAGAAAGTAGTGTGTGATATTCCTACGCGCAAGAAAGTAGTGCGTGATATTCCTACACGCACGAAAGTAGTGCGTGATATTCCTACGCGCAAGAAAGTAGTGCGTGATATTCCTACGCGCAAGAAAGTAGTGCGTGAAATTCCTACGCGCAAGAAAGTGGTGCGTGATATTCCTACGCGCAAGAAAGTAGTGCGTGATATTCCTACGCGCAAAAAAGTTGTGCGTGATATTCCTACGCGCAAGAAAGTAGTGCGTGATATTCCTAGGCGCAAGAAAGTAGTGCTTGAAATTCCTACACGCAAAAAAGTAGTGCGTGATATTCCTACGCGCAAAAAAGTAGTGCGTGATATTCCTACACGCACGAAAGTAGTGCGTGAAATTCCTACGCGCAAGAAAGTAATGCGTGATATTCCTACGCGCAAGAAAGTAGTGCGTGATATTCCTACGCGCAAGAAAGTAGTCCGTGATATTCTTAGGCGCAAGAAAGTAGTGCGTGAAATTCCTACGCGCAAGAAAGTAGTGCGTGATATTCCTAAGCGCACGAAAGTAGTGCGTGATATTCCTACGCGCAAGAAAGTAGTGCGTGATATTCCTACGCGCAAGAAAGTAGTGCGTGAAATTCCTACGCGCAAGAAAGTAGTGCGTGATATTCCTAGGCGCAAGAAAGTAGTGCTTGAAATTCCTACGCGCAAAAAAGTAGTGCGTGATATTCCTACGCGCAAAAAAGTAGTGCGTGATATTCCTACACGCACGAAAGTAGTGCGTGAAATTCCTACGCGCAAGAAAGTAATGCGTGATATTCCTACGCGCAAGAAAGTAGTGCGTGATATTCCTACGCGCAAGAAAGTAGTCCGTGATATTCTTAGGCGCAAGAAAGTAGTGCGTGAAATTCCTACGCGCAAGAAAGTAGTGCGTGATATTCCTAAGCGCAAGAAAGTAGTGCGTGATATTCCTACACGCATGAAAGTAGTGCGTGATATTCCTACGCGCAAGAAAGTCGTGCGTGATATTCCTACACGCACGAAAGTAGTGCGTGAAATTCCTACGCGCAAGAAAGTAGTGCTTGATATTCCTACACGCACGAAAGTAGTGCGTGAAATTCCTACGCGCAAGAAAGTAGTGCGTGATATTCCTACGCGCAAGAAAGTAGTGCGTGATATTCTTACACGCACGAAAGTAGTGCGTGATATTCCTACGCGCAAGAAAGTAGTGCGTGATATTCCTACAAGCAAGAAAGTAGTGCGTGAAATTCCTACGCGCAAGAAAGTAGTGCGTGATATTCCTACGCGAAAGAAAGTAGTGCGTGAAATTTCTACGCGCAAGAAAGTAGTGTGTGATATTCCTACGCGCAAGAAAGTAGTGCGTGATATTCCTACACGCACGAAAGTAGTGCGTGATATTCCTACGCGCAAGAAAGTAGTGCGTGATATTCCTACGCGCACGAAAGTAGTGCGTGAAATTCCTACGCGCAAGAAAGTGGTGCGTGATATTCCTACGCGCAAGAAAGTAGTGCGTGATATTCCTACGCGCAAAAAAGTTGTGCGTGATATTCCTACGCGCAAGAAAGTAGTGCGTGATATTCCTAGGCGCGAGAAAGTAGTGCGTGAAATTCCTACGCGCAAAAAAGTAGTGCGTGATATTCCTACGCGCAAAAAAGTAGTGCGTGATATTCCTACACGCACGAAAGTAGTGCGTGAAATTCCTACGCGCAAGAAAGTAATGCGTGATATTCCTACGCGCAAGAAAGTAGTGCGTGATATTCCTACGCGCAAGAAAGTAGTCCGTGATATTCTTAGGCGCAAGAAAGTAGTGCGTGAAATTCCTACGCGCAAAAAAGTAGTGCGTGATATTCCTACGCGCAAGAAAGTAGTGCGTGATATTTCTACACGCACGAAAGTAGTGCGTGAAATTCCTACGCGCAAGAAAGTAATGCGTGATATTCCTACGCGCAAGAAAGTAGTGCGTGATATTCCTACGCGCAAGAAAGTAGTCCGTGATATTCTTAGGCGCAAGAAAGTAGTGCGTGATATTCCTACGCGCAAAAAAAGTAGTGCCTGATATACCTACGCGCAAGAAAGTAGTGCGTGATATTCCTACGCGCAAGAAAGTAGTGTGTGATATTCATACGCACAAGAAAGTAGTGCGTGATATTCCTACGCGCGAGAAAGTAGTGCGTGAAATTCCTACGCGCAAGAAAGTAGTGCGGGATATTCCTGTGCACAAGAAAGTAGTGCGTGATATTCCTACGCGCAAGAAAGTAGTGCGTGATATTCCTACGCGCAAGAAAGAAGTGCGTGAAATTCCTACGCGCAAGAAAGTAGTGCGTGATATTCCTAGGCGCAAGAAAGTAGTGCGTGAAATTCCTACGCGCAAAAAAGTAGTGCGTGATATTCCTACGCGCAAGAAAGTAGTGTGTGATATTCCTACACTCACGAAAGTAGTGCGTAAAATTCCTACGCGCAAGAAAGTAGTGCGTGATATTCCTAAGCGCAAGAAAGTAGTGCGTGATATTCCTACACGCATGAAAGTAGTGCGTAATATTCCTACGCGCAACAAAGTCGTGCGTGATAATCCTACACGCACGAAAGTAGTGCGTGAAATTCCTACGCGCAAGAAAGTAGTGCGTGATATTCCTACACGCACGAAAGTAGTGCGTGAAATTCCTACGCGCAAGAAAGTAGTGCGTGATATTCCTACGCGCAAGAAAGTAGTGCGTGATATTCTTACACGCACGAAAGTAGTGCGTGATATTCCTACGCGCAAGAAAGTAGTGCGTGATATTCCTACGAGCAAGAAAATAGTGCGTGATATTCCTACGCGCAAGAAAGTAGTGTGTGATATTCCTACACTCACGAAAGTAGTGCGTGAAATTCCTACGCGCAAGAAAGTAGTGCGCGATATTCCTAAGCGCAAGAAAGTAGTGCGTGATATTCCTACACGCTTGAAAGTAGTGCGTGATATTCCTACGCGCAAGAAAGTCGTGCGTGATATTCCTACACGCACGAAAGTAGTGCGTGAAATTCCTACGCGCAAGAAAGTAGTGCGTGATATTCCTACACGCACGAAAGTAGTGCGTGAAATTCCTACGCGCAAGAAATAGTGCGTGATATTCCTACGCGCAAGAAAGTAGTGCGTGATATTCTTACACGCACGAAAGTAGTTCGTGATATTCCTACGCGCAAGAAAGTAGTGCGTGATATTCCTACGAGCAAGAAAGTAGTGCGTGTAATTCCTACGCGCAAGAAAGTAGTGCGTGATATTCCTACGCGAAAGAAAGTAGTGCGTGAAATTCCTACGCGCAAGAAAGTAGTGTGTGATATTCCTACGCGCACGAAAGTAGTGCGCGATATTCCTACACGCACGAAAGTAGTGCGTGATATTCCTACGCGCAAGAAAGTAGTGCGTGATATTCCTACGCGCAAGAAAGTAGTGCGTGAAATTCCTACGCGCAAGAAAGTGGTGCGTGATATTCCTACGCGCAAGAAAGTAGTGCGTGATATTCCTACGCGCAAAAAAGTTGTGCGTGATATTCCTACGCGCAAGAAAGTAGTGCGTGATATTCCTAGGCGCTAGAAAGTAGTGCGTGAAATTCCTACGCGCAAGAAAGTAATGCGTGATATTCCTACGCGCAAGAAAGTAGTGCGTGATATTCCTACGCGCAAGAAAGTAGTCCGTGATATTCTTAGGCGCAAGAAAGTAGTGCGTGATATTCCTACACGCACGAAAGTAGTGGGTGAAATTCCTACGCGCAAGAAAGTAGTGCGTGATATTCTTACGCGCAAGAAAGTAGTGCGTGATATTCCTACACGCACGAAAGTAGTGCGTGAAATTCTTACGCGCAAAAAAGTAGTGGGTGATATTCCTACGCGCAAGAAAGTTGTGCGTGATATTACTACACGCACGAAAGTAGTGCGTGAAATTCCTACGCGCTAGAAAGTACTGCGTGATATTCCTACACGCACGAAAGTAGTGCGTGAAATTCCTACGCGCAAGAAAGTAGTGCGTGATATTCCTACACGCAAGAAAGTAGTGCGTGATATTCCTACGCGCATGAAAGTAGTGCGTGATATTCCTACGCGCAAGAAAGTAGTGCGTGATATTCCTACGAGCAAGAAAGTAGTGCGTGAAATTCCTACGAGCAAGAAAGTAGTGCGTGATATTCCTACGCGCAAGAAAGTAGTGCGTGATATTCCTACACGCACGAAAGTAGTGCGTGATATTCCTACGCGCAAGAAAGTAGTGCGTGATATTCCTACGCGCAAGAAAGTAGTGCGTGAAATTCCTACGGGCAAGAAAGTAGTGCGTGATATTCTTACGCGCAAAAAAGTAGTGCGTGATATACCAACGCGCAAGAAAGTGGTGCGTGATATTCCTACGCGCAAGAAAGCAGTGCGTGATATTCCTACGGGCAAGAAAGTAGTGCGTGATATTCCTACGCGCAAAAAAGTAGTGCGTGATATACCTACACGCAAGAAAGTAGTGCGTGATATTCCTACGCGCAAGAAAGTAGTGTGTGATATTCATGCGCACAAGAAAGTACTGCGTGATATTCCTACGTGCAAGAAAGTAGTGCGTGAAATTCCTACGCGCAAGAAAGTAGTGCGGGATATTCCTGCGCACAAGAAAGTAGTGCGTGATATTCCTACGGGCAAGAAAGTAGTGCATGATATTCTTACGCGCTAAAAAGTAGTGCGTGATATACCAACGCGCAAGAAAGTGGTGCGTGATATTCCTACGCGCAAGAAAGCAGTGCGTGATATTCCTACGGGCAAGAAAGTAGTGCGTGATATTCCTACGCGCAAAAAAGTAGTGCGTGATATACCTACGCGCAAGAAAGTAGTGCGTGATATTCCTACGCGCAAGAAAGTAGTGTGTGATATTCATACGCACAAGAAAGTAGTGCGTGATATTCCTACGCGCAAGAAAGTAGTGCGTGAAATTCCTACGCGCAAGAAAGTAGTGCGGGATATTCCTGCGCACAAGAAAGTAGTGCGTGATATTCCTACGCGCAAGAAAGTAGTGCGTGATATTCCTACGCGCAAGAAAGAAGTGCGTGAAATTCCTACGCGCAAGAAAGTAGTGCGTGATATTCCTAGGCGCAAGAAAGTAGTGCGTGAAATTCCTACGCGCAAAAAAGTAGTGCGTGATATTCCTACGCGCAAGAAAGTAGTGTGTGATATTCCTACACGCATGAAAGTAGTGCGTGATATTCCTACGCGCAAGAAAGTCGTGCGTGATATTCCTACACGCACGGAAGTAGTGCGTGAAATTCCTACGCGCAAGAAAGTAGTGCGTGATATTCCTACGCGCAAGAAAGTAGTGCGTGATATTCTTACACGCACGAAAGTAGTGCGTGATATTCCTACGCGCAGGAAAGTAGTGCGTGATATTCCTACGAGCAAGAAAGTAGTGCGTGAAAATCCAACGCGCAAGAAAGTAGTGCGTGATATTCCTACGCGCAAGAAAGTAGTGCGTGATATTCCTACACGCACGAAAGTAGTGCGTGATATTCCTACGCGCAAGAAAGTAGTGCGTGATATTCCTACACGCAAGAAAGTAGTGCGTGATATTCCTACGGGCAAGAAAGTAGTGCGTGATATTCCTACGCGCAAAAAAGTAGTGCGGGATATTCCTACGGGCAAGAAAGTAGTGTGTGATATTCCTACGCGCAAAAAAGTAGTGCGTGATATACCTACGCGCAAAAAAGTAGTGCGTGATATTCCTACGCGCAAGAAAGTAGTGTGTGATATTCATACGCACAAGAAAGTAGTGCGTGATATTCCTACGCGCAAGAAAATAGTGCGTGAAATTCCTACGCGCAAGAAAGTAGTGCGGGATATTCCTGCGCACAAGAAAGTAGTGCGTGATATTCCTACGCGCAAGAAAGTAGTGCGTGATATTCCTACGCGCAAGAAAGAAGTGCGTGAAATTCTTACGCGCAAGAAAGTAGTGCGTGATATTCCTAGGCGCAAGAAAGTAGTGCGTGAAATTCCTACGCGCAAAAAAGTAGTGCGTGATATTCCTACGCGCAAGAAAGTAGTGTGTGATATTCCTACACGCACGAAAGTAGTGCGTGAAATTCCTACGCGCAAGAAAGTAGTGCGTGATATTCCTAAGCGCAAGAAAGTAGTGCGTGATATTCCTACACGCATGAAAGTAATGCGTGATATTCCTACGCGCAAGAAAGTCGTGCGTGATATTCCTACACGCACGAAAGTAGTGCGTGAAATTCCTACGCGCAAGAAAGTAGTGCGTGATATTCCTACACGCACGAAAGTAGTGCGTGAAATTCCTACGCGCAAGAAAGTAGTGCGTGATATTCCTACGCGCAAGAAAGTAGTGCGTGATATTCTTACACGCACGAAAGTAGTGCGTGATATTCCTACGCGCAAGAAAGTAGTGCGTGATATTCCTACGAGCAAGAAAGTAGTGCGTGAAATTCCTACGCGCAAGAAAGTAGTGCGTGATATTCCTACGAGCAAGAAAGTAGTGCGTGATATTCCTACACGCACGAAAGTAGTGCGTGATATTCCTACGCGCAAGAAAGTAGTGCGTGATATTCCCACGCGCAAGAAAGAAGTGCGTGAAATTCCTACGCGCAAGAAAGTAGTGCGTGATATTCCTAGGCGCAAGAAAGTAGTGCGTGAAATTCCTACGCGCAAAAAAGTAGTGCGTGATATTCCTACGCGCAAGAAAGTAGTGTGTGATATTCCTACACTCACGAAAGTAGTGCGTGAAATTCCTACGCGCAAGAAAGTAGTGCGTGATATTCCTAAGCGCAAGAAAGTAGTGCGTGATATTCCTACACGCATGAAAGTAGTGCGTGATATTCCTACGCGCAAGAAAGTCGTGCGTGATATTTCTACACGCACGAAAGTAGTGCGTGAAATTCCTACGCGCAAGAAAGTAGTGCGTGATATTCCTACACGCACGAAAGTAGTGCGTGAAATTCCTACGCGCAAGAAAGTAGTGCGTGATATTCCTACGCACAAGAAAGTAGTGCGTGATATTCTTACACGCACGAAAGTAGTGCGTGATATTCCTACGCGCAGGAAAGTAGTGCGTGATATTCCTACGAGCAAGAAAGTAGTGCGTGAAATTCCTACGCGCAAGAAAGTAGTGCGTGATATTCCTACGCGCAAGAAAGTAGTGCGTGATATTCCTACACGCACGAAAGTAGTGAGTGAAATTCCTACGCGCAAGAAAGTAGTGCGGGATATTCCTGCGCACAAGAAAGTAGTGCGTGATATTCCTACGCGCAAGAAAGTAGTGCGTGATATTCCTACGCGCAAGAAAGAAGTGCGTGAAATTCTTACGCGCAAGAAAGTAGTGCGTGATATTCCTAGGCGCAAGAAAGTAGTGCGTGAAATTCCTACGCGCAAAAAAGTAGTGCGTGATATTCCTACGCGCAAGAAAGTAGTGTGTGATATTCCTACACGCACGAAAGTAGTGCGTGAAATTCCTACGCGCAAGAAAGTAGTGCGTGATATTCCTAAGCGCAAAAAAGTAGTGCGTGATATTCCTACACGCATGAAAGTAATGCGTGATATTCCTACGCGCAAGAAAGTCGTGCGTGATATTCCTACACGCACGAAAGTAGTGCGTGAAATTCCTACGCGCAAGAAAGTAGTGCGTGATATTCCTACACGCACGAAAGTAGTGCGTGAAATTCCTACGCGCAAGAAAGTAGTGCGTGATATTCCTACGCGCAAGAAAGTAGTGCGTGATATTCTTACACGCACGAAAGTAGTGCGTGATATTCCTACGCGCAAGAAAGTAGTGCGTGATATTCCTACGAGCAAGAAAGTAGTGCGTGAAATTCCTACGCGCAAGAAAGTAGTGCGTGATATTCCTACGAGCAAGAAAGTAGTGCGTGATATTCCTACACGCACGAAAGTAGTGCGTGATATTCCTACGCGCAAGAAAGTAGTGCGTGATATTCCTACGCGCAAGAAAGAAGTGCGTGAAATTCCTACGCGCAAGAAAGTAGTGCGTGATATTCCTAGGCGCAAGAAAGTAGTGCGTGAAATTCCTACGCGCAAAAAAGTAGTGCGTGATATTCCTACGCGCAAGAAAGTAGTGTGTGATATTCCTACACTCACGAAAGTAGTGCGTGAAATTCCTACGCGCAAGAAAGTAGTGCGTGATATTCCTAAGCGCGAGAAAGTAGTGCGTGATATTCCTACACGCATGAAAGTAGTGCGTGATATTCCTACGCGCAAGAAAGTCGTGCGTGATATTCCTACACGCACGAAAGTAGTGCGTGAAATTCCTACGCGCAAGAAAGTAGTGCGTGATATTCCTACACGCACGAAAGTAGTGCGTGAAATTCCTACGCGCAAGAAAGTAGTGCGTGATATTCCTACGCGCAAGAAAGTAGTGCGTGATATTCTTACACGCACGAAAGTAGTGCGTGATATTCCTACGCGCAGGAAAGTAGTGCGTGATATTCCTACGAGCAAGAAAGTAGTGCGTGAAATTCCTACGCGCAAGAAAGTAGTGCGTGATATTCCTACGCGCAAGAAAGTAGTGCGTGATATTCCTACACGCACGAAAGTAGTGAGTGATATTCCTACGCGCAAGAAAGTAGTGCGTGATATTCCTACGCGCAAGAAAGTAGTGCGTGAAATTCCTACGGGCAAGAAAGTAGTGCGTGATATTCCTACGCGCAAAAAAGTATTGCGGGATATTCCTACGGGCAAGAAAGTAGTGCGTGATATTCCTACGCGCAAAAAAGTAGTGCGTGATATACCTACGCGCAAGAAAGTAGTGCGTGATATTCCTACGCGCAAGAAAGTAGTTTGTGATATTCATACGCACAAGAAAGTAGTGCGTGATATTCCTACGCGCAAGAAAATAGTGCGTGAAATTCCTACGCGCAAGAAAGTAGTGCGGGATATTCCTGCGCACAAGAAAGTAGTGCGTGATATTCCTACGCGCAAGAAAGTAGTGCGTGATATTCCTACGCGCAAGAAAGAAGTGCGTGAAATTCTTACGCGCAAGAAAGTAGTGCGTGATATTCCTAGGCGCAAGAAAGTAGTGCGTGAAATTCCTACGCGCAAAAAAGTAGTGCGTGATATTCCTACGCGCAAGAAAGTAGTGTGTGATATTCCTACACGCACGAAAGTAGTGCGTGAAATTCCTACGCGCAAGAAAGTAGTGCGTGATATTCCTAAGCGCAGGAAAGTAGTGCGTGATATTCCTACACGCATGAAAGTAATGCGTGATATTCCTACGCGCAAGAAAGTCGTGCGTGATATTCCTACACGCACGAAAGTAGTGTGTGAAATTCCTACGCGCAAGAAAGTAGTGCGTGATATTCCTACACGCACGAAAGTAGTGCGTGAAATTCCTACGCGCAAGAAAGTAGTGCGTGATATTCCTACGCGCAAGAAAGTAGTGCGTGATATTCTTACACGCACGAAAGTAGTGCGTGATATTCCTACACGCAAGAAAGTAGTGCGTGATATTCCTACGAGCAAGAAAGTAGTGCGTGAAATTCCTACGCGCAAGAAAGTAGTGCGTGATATTCCTACGAGCAAGAAAGTAGTGCGTGATATTCCTACACGCACGAAAGTAGTGCGTGATATTCCTACGCGCAAGAAAGTAGTGCGTGATATTCCTACGAGCAAGAAAGTAGTGCGTGAAATTCCTACGGGCAAGAAAGTAGTGCGTGATATTCCTACGCGCAAAAAAGTAGTGCGTGATATATCTACGCACAAGAAAGTGGTGCGTGATATTCTTACGCGCAAGAAAGTAGTGCGGGATATTCCTACGCGCAAGAAAGTAGTGCGTGAAATTCCTACGCGCAAGAAAGTAGTGCGTGATATTCCTACACGCACGAAAGTAGTGCGTGATATTCCTACGCGCAAGAAAGTAGTGCGTGATATTCCTACGCGCAAGAAAGTAGTGCGTGAAATTCCTAAGGGCAAGAAAGTAGTGCGTGATATTCTTACGCGCAAAAAAGTAGTGCGTGATATACCAACGCGCAAAAAAGTGGTGCGTGATATTCCTACGCGCAAGAAAGCAGGGCGTGATATTCCTACGGGCAAGAAAGTAGTGCGTGATATTCCTACGCGCAAAAAAGTAGTGCGTGATATACCTACACGCAAGAAAGTAGTGCGTGATATTCCTACGCACAAGAAAGTAGTGTGTGATATTCATACGCACAAGAAAGTAGTGCGTGATATTCCTACGCGCAAGAAAGTAGTGCGTGAAATTCCTACGCGCAAGAAAGTAGTGCGGGATATTCCTGCGCACAAGAAAGTAGTGCGTGATATTCCTACGGGCAAGAAAGTAGTGCGTGATATTCTTACGCGCTAAAAAGTAGTGCGTGATATACCAACGCGCAAGAAAGTGGTGCGTGATATTCTTACACGCACGAAAGTAGTGCGTGATATTCCTACGCGCAGGAAAGTAGTGCGTGATATTCCTACGAGCAAGAAAGTAGTGCGTGAAATTCCTACGCGCAAGAAAGTAGTGCGTGATATTCCTACGCGCAAGAAAGTAGTGCGTGATATTCCTACACGCACGAAAGTAGTGCGTGATATTCCTACGCGCAAGAAAGTAGTGCGTGATATTCCTACGCGCAAGAAAGTAGTGCGTGAAATTCCTACGGGCAAGAAAGTAGTGCGTGATATTCCTATGCGCAAAAAAGTAGTGCGGGATATTCCTACGGGCAAGAAAGTAGTGCGTGATATTCCTACGCGCAAAAAAGTAGTGCGTGATATACCTACGCGCAAGAAAGTAGTGCGTGATATTCCTACGCGCAAGAAAGTAGTGTGTGATATTCATACGCACAAGAAAGTAGTGCGTGATATTCCTACGCGCAAGAAAATAGTGCGTGAAGTTCCTACGCGCAAGAAAGTAGTGCGGGATATTCCTGCGCACAAGAAAGTAGTGCGTGATATTCCTACGCGCAAGAAAGTAGTGCGTGATATTCCTACGCGCAAGAAAGAAGTGCGTGAAATTCTTACGCGCAAGAAAGTAGTGCGTGATATTCCTAGGCGCAAGAAAGTAGTGCGTGAAATTCCTACGCGCAAAAAAGTAGTGCGTGATATTCCTACGCGCAAGAAAGTAGTGTGTGATATTCCTACACGCACGAAAGTAGTGCGTGAAATTCCTACGCGCAAGAAAGTAGTGCGTGATATTCCTAAGCGCAAGAAAGTAGTGCGTGATATTCCTACACGCATGAAAGTAATGCGTGATATTCCTACGCGCAAGAAAGTCGTGCGTGATATTCCTACACGCACGAAAGTAGTGCGTGAAATTCCTACGCGCAAGAAAGTAGTGCGTGATATTCCTACACGCACGAAAGTAGTGCGTGAAATTCCTACGCGCAAGAAAGTAGTGCGTGATATTCCTACGCGCAAGAAAGTAGTGCGTGATATTCTTACACGCACGAAAGTAGTGCGTGATATTCCTTCGCGCATGAAAGTAGTGCGTGATATTCCTACGAGCATGAAAGTAGTGCGTGAAATTCCTACGCGCAAGAAAGTAGTGCGTGATATTCCTACGAGCAAGAAAGTAGTGCGTGATATTCCTACACGCACGAAAGTAGTGCGTGATATTCCTACGCGCAAGAAAGTAGTGCGTGATATTCCTACGAGCAAGAAAGTAGTGCGTGAAATTCCTACGGGCAAGAAAGTAGTGCGTGATATTCCTACGCGCAAAAAAGTAGTGCGTGATATATCTACGCACAAGAAAGTGGTGCGTGATATTCTTACGCGCAAGAAAGTAGTGCGGGATATTCCTACGCGCAAGAAAGTAGTGCGTGAAATTCCTACGCGCAAGAAAGTAGTGCGTGATATTCCTGCGCACAAGAAAGTAGTGCGTGATATTCCTACGCGCAAGAAAGTAGTGCGTGATATTCCTACGCGCAAGAAAGTAGTGCGTGAAATTCCTACGCGCAATAAAGTAGTGCGCGATATTCCTACGCGCAAGAAAGTAGTGCGTGATATTCCTACGCGCAAAAAAGTAGTGCGTGATATTCCTACGCGAAAGAAAGTAGTGAGTGATATTCCTACGCAAAAGAAAGTAGTGCGTGAAATTCCTACGCGCAAGAAAGTAGTGAGTGATATTCCTACGCGCAAGAAAGTAGTGCGTGAAATTCCTACGCGCAAGAAAGTAGTGCGTGATATTCCTGCGCACAAGAAAGTAGTGCGTGATATTCCTACGCGCAAGAAAGTAGTGCGTGATATTTCTACGCGCAAGAAAGTAGTGCGTGAAATTCCTACGCGCAAGAAAGTAGTGCGTGATATTCCTACGCGCAAGAAAGTAGAGCGTGATATTCCTACGCGCAAGAAAGTAGTGCGTGATATTCCTACGCGCAAGTAAGTGGTGCGTGAAATTTCTACGTGCAAGAAAGTAGTGCGTGGAATTCCTACGCGCAAGAAAGTAGTGCGTGATATTCCTACGCGCAAGAAAGTAGTGCGTGATATTCCTAGGCGCAAGAAAGAAGTGCGTGAAATTCCTACGCGCAAAAAAGTAGTGCGTGATATTCCTACGCGCAAGAAAGTAGTGCGTGATATTCCTACACGCACGAAAGTAGTGCGTGAAATTCCTACGCGCAAGAAAGTAGTGCGTGATATTCCTACGCGCAAGAAAGTAGTGCGTGAAATTCCTACGCGCAAGAAAGTATTGCGTGATATTTCTACGCGCAAGAAAGTTGTGCGTGATATTCCTACGTGCAAGAAAGTAGTGAGTGATATTCCTGCGCACAAGAAAGTAGTGCGTGATATTCCTACGCGCAAGAAAGTAGTGCGTGATATTCCTATGCGCAAGAAAGTAGTGCGTGAAATTCCTACGCGCAAGAAAGTATTGCGTGATATTCCTACGCGCAAGAAAGTAGTGCGTGATATTCCTACGTGCAAGAAAGTAGTGAGTGATATTCCTACCCGAAAGAAAGTAGTGCGTGAAATTCCTACGCGCAAGAAAGTAGTGAGTGATATTCCTACGCGCAAGAAAGTAGTGCGTGAAATTCCTACGCGCAAGAAAGTATTGCGTGATATTCCTACGCGCAAGAAAGTAGTGCGTGATATTCCTACGTGCAAGAAAGTAGTGAGTGATATTCCTACGCAAAAGAAAGTAGTGCGTGAAATTCCTACGCACAAGAAAGTAGTGAGTGATATTCCTACGCGCAAGAAAGTAGTGCGTGAAATTCCTACGCGCAAGAAAGTAGTGCGTGATATTCCTGCGCACAAGAAAGTAGTGCGTGATATTCCTACGCGCAAGAAAGTAGTGCGTGATATTTCTACGCGCAAGAAAGTAGTGCGTGATATTTCTACGCGCAAGAAAGTAGTGCGTGAAATTCCTACGCGCAAGAAAGTAGTGCGTGATACTCCTACGCGCAAGTAAGTAGTGCGTGAAATTTCTACTTGCAAGAAAGTAGTGCGTGGAATTCCTACGCGCAAGAAAGTAGTGCGTGATATTCCTACGCGCAAGAAAGTAGTGCGTGATATTCCTGGCGCAAGAAAGTAGTGCGTGAAATTCCTACGCGCAAAAAAGTAGTGCGTGATATTCCTACGCGCAAGAAAGTAGTGCGTGATATTCCTACACGCACGAAAGTAGTGCGTGAAATTCCTACGTCAAGAAAGTAGTGCGTGAAATTCCTACGTCAAGAAAGTAGTGCGTGATATTCCTACGCGCAAGAAAGTAGTGCGTGATATTCCTAGGCGCAAGAAAGTAGCGCGTGAAATTCCTACGCGCAAAAAAGGAGTGCGTGATATTCCTACGCGCAAGAAAGTAGTGTGTGATATTCCTACACGTACGAAAGTAGTGCGTGAAATTCCTACGCGCAAGAAGGTAGTGCTTGATATTCCTACGCGCAAAAAAGTAGTGCGTGAAATTCCTACGCGCAAGAAAGTATTGCGTGATATTTCTACGCGCAAGAAAGTAGTGCGTGATATTCCTACGTGCAAGAAAGTAGTGAGTGATATTCCTGCGCACAAGAAAGTAGTGCGTGATATTCCTACGCGCAAGAAAGTAGTGCGTGATATTCCTACGCGCAAGAAAGTAGTGCGTGAAATTCCTACGCGCAAGAAAGTATTGCGTGATATTCCTACGCACAAGAAAGTAGTGCGTGATATTCCTACGTGCAAGAAAGTAGTGAATGATATTCCTACGCGAAAGAAAGTAGTGCGTGAAATTCCTACGCACAAGAAAGTAGTGTGTGATATTCCTACACGCACGAAAGTAGTGCGTTAAATTCCTACGCGCAAGAAAGTAGTGCTTGATATTCCAACGCGCAAGAAAGTAGTGCGTGAAATTCCTACGCGCAAGAAAGTATTGCGTGATATTTCTACGCGCAAGAAAGTAGTGCTTGAAATTCCTACGCGCAAGAAAGTATTGCGTGATATTCACACGCGCAAGAAAGTAGTGCGTGATATTCCTACACGCACGAAAGTAGTGCGTGAAATTCCTACGTCAAGAAAGTAGTGCGTGAAATTCCTACGTCATGAAAGTAGTGCGTGATATTCCTACGCGCAAGAAAGTAGTGCGTGATATTCCTAGGCGCAAGAAAGTAGCGCGTGAAATTCCTACGCGCAAAAAAGTAGTGCGTGATATTCCTACGCGCAAGAAAGTAGTGTGTGATATTCCTACACGTACGAAAGTAGTGCGTGAAATTCCTACGCGCAAGAAAGTAGTGCTTGATATTCCTACGCGCAAAAAAGTAGTGCGTGAAATTCCTACGCGCAAGAAAGTATTGCGTGATATTTCTACGCGCAAGAAAGTAGTGCGTGATATTCCTACGTGCAAGAAAGTAGTGAGTGATATTCCTGCGCACAAGAAAGTAGTGCGTGATATTCCTACGCGCAAGAAAGTAGTACGTGATATTCCTACGCGCAAGAAAGTAGTGCGTGAAATTCCTACGCGCAAGAAAGTATTGCGTGATATTCCTACGCACAAGAAAGTAGTGCGTGATATTCCTACGTGCAAGAAAGTAGTGAATGATATTCCTACGCGAAAGAAAGTAGTGCGTGAAATTCCTACGCACAAGAAAGTAGTGCGTGATATTCCTACGCGCAAGAAAGTAGTGTGTGATATTCCTACACGCACGAAAGTAGTGCGTTAAATTCCTACGCGCAAGAAAGTAGTGCTTGATATTCCAACGCGCAAGAAAGTAGTGCGTGAAATTCCTACGCGCAAGAAAGTATTGCGTGATATTTCTACGCGCAAGAAAGTAGTGCTTGAAATTCCTACGCGCAAGAAAGTATTGCGTGATATTCCTACGCGCAAGAAAGTAGTGCGTGATATTCCTACGTGCAAGAAAGTAGTGAGTGATATTCCTACGCGAAAGAAAGTAGCGCGTGAAATTCCTACGCGCAAGAAAGTAGTGAGTGATATTCCTACGCGCAAGAAAGTAGTGCGTGAAATTCCTGCGCGCAAGAAAGTATTGCGTGATATTCCTACGCGCAAGAAAGTAGTGCGTGATATTCCTACGTGCAAGAAAGTAGTGAGTGATATTCCTACGCAAAAGAAAGTAGTGCGTGAAATTCCTACGCACAAGAAAGTAGTGAGTGATATTCCTACGCGCAAGAAAGTAGTGCGTGAAATTCCTACGCGCAAGAAAGTAGTGCGTGATATTCCTGCGCACAAGAAAGTAGTGCGTGATATTCCTACGCGCAAGAAAGTAGTGCGTGATATTTCTACGCGCAAGAAAGTAGTGCTTGATATTTCTACGCGCAAGAAAGTAGTGCGTGAAATTCCTACGCGCAAGAAAGTAGTGCGTGATACTCCTACGCGCAAGAAAGTAGTGCGTGATATTCCTGGCGCAAGAAAGTAGTGCGTAAAATTCCTACGCGCAAAAAAGTAGTGCGTGATATTCCTACGCGCAAGAAAGTATTGCGTGATATTCCTACACGCACGAAAGTAGTGCGTGAAATTTCTACGTCAAGAAAGTAGTGCGTGGAATTCCTACGCGCAAGAAAGTAGTGCGTGATATTCCTACGCGCAAGAAAGTAGTGCGTGATATTCCTGGCGCAAGAAAGTAGTGCGTGAAATTCCTACGCGCAAAAAAGTAGTGCGTGATATTCCTACGCGCAAGAAAGTATTGCGTGATATTCCTACACGCACGAAAGTAGTGCGTGAAATTTCTACGTCAAGAAAGTAGTGCGTGAAATTCCTACGTCAAGAAAGTAGTGCGTGATATTCCTACGCGCAAGAAAGTAGTGCGTGATATTCCTAGGCGCAAGAAAGTAGTGCGTGATATTCCTACGTGCAAGAAAGTAGTGAGTGATATTCCTGCGCACAAGAAAGTAGTGCGTGATATTCCTATGCGCAAGAAAGTAGTGCGTGATATTCCTACGCGCAAGAAAGTAGTACGTGAAATTCCTACGCGCAAGAAAGTATTGCGTGATATTCCTACGCACAAGAAAGTAGTGCGTGATATTCCTACGTGCAAGAAAGTAGTGAATGATATTCCTACGCGAAAGAAAGTAGTGCGTGAAATTCCTACGCACAAGAAAGTAGTGCGTGATATTCCTACGCGCAAGAAAGTAGTGCGTGATATTCCTACGCGCAAGAAAGTAGTGCGTGAAATTCCTACGCGCAAGAAAGTATTGCGTGATATTCCTACGCGCAAGAAAGTAGTGCGTGATATTCCTACGTGCAAGAAAGTAGTGAGTGATATTCCTACGCGAAAGAAAGTAGTGCGTGAAATTCCTACGCGCAAAAAAGTAGTGCGTGATATTCCTACGCGCAAGAAAGTAGTGCGTGATATTCCTACACGCACGAAAGTAGTGCGTGAAATTCCTACGCGCAAGAAAGTAGTGCGTGATATTCCTACGCGCAAGAAAGTAGTGCGTGATATTCCTAGGCGCGAGAAAGTAGTGCGTGAAATTCCTACGCGCAAAAAAGTAGTGCGTGATATTCTTACGCGCAAAGAAGTAGTGCGTGATATACCAACGCGCAAGAAAGTGTTGCGTGATATTCCTACGCGCAAGAAAGCAGTGCGTGATATTCCTACGGGCAAGAAAGTAGTGCGTGATATTCCTACGCGCAAAAAAGTAGTGCGTGATATACCTACGCGCAAGAAAGTAGTGCGTGATATTCCTACGCGCAAGAAAGTAGTGTGTGATATTCATACGCACAAGAAAGTAGTGCGTGATATTCCTACGCGCAAGAAAGTAGTGCGTGAAATTCCTAAGCGCAAGAAAGTAGTGCGGGATATTCCTGCGCACAAGAAAGTAGTGCGTGATATTCCTTCGCGCAAGAAAGTAGTGCGTGATATTCCTACGCGCAAGAAAGAAGTGCGTGAAATTCCTACGCGCAAGAAAGTAGTGCGTGATATTCCTAGGCGCAAGAAAGTAGTGCGTGAAATTCCTACGCGCAAAAAAGTAGTGCGTGATATTCCTACGCGCAAGAAAGTAGTGTGTGATATTCCTACACTCACGAAAGTAGTGCGTGAAATTCCTACGCGCAAGAAAGTAGTGCGTGATATTCCTAAGCGCAAGAAAGTAGTGCGTGATATTCCTACACGCATGAAAGTAGTGCGTGATATTTCTACGCGCAAGAAAGTCGTGCGTGATATTCCTACACGCATGAAAGTAGTGCGTGAAATTCCCACGCGCAAGAAAGTAGTGCGTGATATTACTACACGCACGAAAGTAGTGCGTGAAATTCCTACGCGCAAGAAAGTAGTGCGTGATATTCCTACGCGCAAGAAAGTAGTGCGTGATATTCCTACGGGCAAGAAAGTAGTGAGTGAAATTCCTACGCACAAGAAAGTAGTGCGTGATATTCCTACGCGCAAGAAAGTAGTGCGTGATATTCCTACACGCACGAAAGTAGTGTGTGATATTCCTACGCGCAAGAAAGTAGTGCGTGATATTCCTACGCGCAAGAAAGTAGTGCGTGAAATTCCCACGGGCAAGAAAGTAGTGCGTGATATTCCTACGCGCAAAAAAGTAGTGTGTGATATACCTACGCACAAGAAAGTGGTGCGTGATATTCTTACGCGCAAGAAAGTAGTGCGGGATATTCCTACGGGCAAGAAAGTAGTGCGTGATATTCCTACGCGCAAAAAAGTAGTGCGTGATATACCTACGCGCAAGAAAGTAGTGCGTGATATTCCTACGCGCAAGAAAGTAGTGTGTGATATTCATACGCACAAGAAAGTAGTGCGTGATATTCCTACGCGCAAGAAAGTAGTGCGTGAAATTCCTACGCGCAAGAAAGTAGTGCGGGATATTCCTGCGCACAAGAAAGTAGTGCGTGATATTCCTACGCGCAAGAAAGTAGTGCGTGATATTCCTACGCGCAAGAAAGAAGTGCGTGAAATTCCTACGCGCAAGAAAGTAGTGCGTGATATTCCTAGGCGCAAGAAAGTAGTGCGTGAAATTCCTACGCGCAAAAAAGTAGTGCATGATATTCCTACGCGCAAGAAAGTAGTGTGTGATATTCCTACACGCACGAAAGTAGTGCGTGAAATTCCTACGCGCAAGAAAGTAGTGCGTGATATTCCTAAGCGCAAGAAAGTAGTGCGTGATATTCCTACACGCATGAAAGTAGTGCGTGATATTCCTACGCGCAAGAAAGTAGTGCGTGATATTCCTACACGCACGAAAGTAGTGCGTGATATTCCTACGCGCAAGAAAGTAGTGCGTGATATTCCTACGCGCAAGAAAGTAGTGCGTGAAATTCCTACGGGCAAGAAAGTAGTGCGTGATATTCTTACGCGCAAAAAAGTAGTGCGTGATATACCAACGCGCAAGAAAGTGGTGCGTGATATTCCTACGCGCAAGAAAGCAGTGCGTGATATTCCTACGGGCAAGAAAGTAGTGCGTGATATTCCTACGCGCAAAAAAGTAGTGCGTGATATACCTACGCGCAAGAAAGTAGTGCGTGATATTCCTACGCGCAAGAAAGTAGTGTGTGATATTCATACGCACAAGAAAGTAGTGCGTGATATTCCTACGCGCAAGAAAGTAGTGCGTGAAATTCCTACGCGCAAGAAAGTAGTGCGGGATATTCCTGCGCACAAGAAAGTAGTGCGTGATATTCCTTCGCGCAAGAAAGTAGTGCGTGATATTCCTACGCGCAAGAAAGAAGTGCGTGAAATTCCTACGCGCAAGAAAGTAGTGCGTGATATTCCTAGGCGCAAGAAAGTAGTGCGTGAAATTCCTACGCGCAAAAAAGTAGTGCGTGATATTCCTACGCGCAAGAAAGTAGTGTGTGATATTCCTACACTCACGAAAGTAGTGCGTGAAATTCCTACGCGCAAGAAAGTAGTGCGTGATATTCCTACGCGCAAGAAAGTAGTGCGTGATATTCCTACGGGCAAGAAAGTAGTGAGTGAAATTCCTACGCACAAGAAAGTAGTGCGTGATATTCCTTCGCGCAAGAAAGTAGTGCGTGATATTCCTACGCGCAAGAAAGAAGTGCGTGAAATTCCTACGCGCAAGAAAGTAGTGCGTGATATTACTACACGCACGAAAGTAGTGCGTGAAATTCCTACGCGCAAGAAAGTAGTGCGTGATATTCCTACGCGCAAGAAAGTAGTGCGTGATATTCCTACGGGCAAGAAAGTAGTGAGTGAAATTCCTACGCACAAGAAAGTAGTGCGTGATATTCCTACGCGCAAGAAAGTAGTGCGTGATATTCCTACACGCACGAAAGTAGTGTGTGATATTCCTACGCGCAAGAAAGTAGTGCGTGAAATTCCCACGGGCAAGAAAGTAGTGCGTGATATTCCTACGCGCAAAAAAGTAGTGCGTGATATACCTACGCACAAGAAAGTGGTGCGTGATATTCTTACGCGCAAGAAAGTAGTGCGGGATATTCCTACGGGCAAGAAAGTAGTGCGTGATATTCCTACGCGCAAAAAAGTAGTGCGTGATATACCTACGCGCAAGGAAGTAGTGCGTGATATTCCTACGCGCAAGAAAGTAGTGTGTGATAGTCATACGCACAAGAAAGTAGTGCGTGATATTCCTACGCGCAAGAAAGTAGTGCATGAAATTCCTACGCGCAAGAAAGTAGTGCGGGATATTCCTGCGCACAAGAAAGTAGTGCGTGATATTCCTACGCGCAAGAAAGTAGTGCGTGATATTCCTACGCGCAAGAAAGAAGTGCGTGAAATTCCTTTGCGCAAGAAAGTAGTGCGTGATATTCCTAGGCGCAAGAAAGTAGTGCGTGAAATTCCTACGCGCAAAAAAGTAGTGCATGATATTCCTACGCGCAAGAAAGTAGTGTGTGATATTCCTACACGCACGAAAGTAGTGCGTGAAATTCCTACGCGCAAGAAAGTAGAGCGTGATATTCCTAAGCGCAAGAAAGTAGTGCGTGATATTCCTACACGCATGAAAGTAGTGCGTGATATTCCTACGCGCAAGAAAGTAGTGCGTGATATTCCTACACGCACGAAAGTAGTGCGTGATATTCCTACGCGCAAGAAAGTAGTGCGTGATATTCCTACGCGCAAGATAGTAGTGCGTGAAATTCCTACGGGCAAGAAAGTAGTGCGTGATATTCCTACGCGCAAGAAAGTAGTGCGTGAAATTCCTACGCGCAAGAAAGTAGAGCGTGATATTCCTAAGCGCAAGAAAGTAGTGCGTGATATTCCTACACGCATGAAAGTAGTGCGTGATATTCCTACGCGCAAGAAAGTAGTGCGTGATATTCCTACGCGCAAGAAAGTAGTGCGTGAAATTCCTACGCGCAAGAAAGTAGAGCGTGATATTCCTAAGCGCAAGAAAGTAGTGCGTGATATTCCTACACGCATGAAAGTAGTGCGTGATATTCCTACGCGCAAGAAAGTAGTGCGTGATATTCCTACACGCACAAAAGTAGTGCGTGATATTCCTACGCGCAAGAAAGTAGTGCGTGATATTCCTACGCGCAAGATAGTAGTGCGTGAAATTCCTACGGGCAAGAAAGTAGTGCGTGATATTCTTACGCGCAAAAAAGTAGTGCGTGATATACCAACGCGCAAGAAAGTGGTGCGTGATATTCCTACGGGCAAGAAAGTAGTGCGTGATATTCCTACGCGCAAAAAAGTAGTGCGTGATATACCTACGCGCAAGAAAGTAGTGCGTGATATTCCTACGCGCAAGAAAGTAGTGTGTGATATTCATACGCACAAGAAAGTAGTGCGTGATATTCCTACGCGCAAGAAAGTAGTGCGTGAAATTCCTACGCGCAAGAAAGTAGTGCGGGATATTCCTGCGCACAAGAAAGTAGTGCGTGATATTCCTTCGCGCAAGAAAGTAGTGTGTGAAATTCCTACGCGCAAAAAAGTAGTGCGTGATACTCCTACGCGCAAGAAAGTAGTGTGTGATATTCCTACACTCACGAAAGTAGTGCGTGAAATTCCTACGCGCAAGAAAGTAGTGCGTGATATTCCTAAGCGCAAGAAAGTAGTGCGTGATATTCCTACACGCATGAAAGTAGTGCGTGATATTCCTACGCGCAAGAAAGTCGTGCGTGATATTCCTACACGCATGAAAGTAGTGCGTGAAATTCCTACGCGCAAGAAAGTAGTGCGTGATATTCCTACACGCACGAAAGTAGTGCGTGAAATTCCTACGCGCAAGAAAGTAGTGCGTGATATTCCTACGCGCAAGAAAGTAGTGCGTGATATTCCTACGGGCAAGAAAGTAGTGAGTGAAATTCCTACGCACAAGAAAGTAGTGCGTGATATTCCTACGCGCAAGAAAGTAGTGCGTGATATTCCTACACGCATGAAAGTAGTGTGTGATATTCCTACGCGCAAGAAAGTAGTGCGTGATATTCCTACGCGCAAGAAAGTAGTGCGTGAAATTCCCACGGGCAAGAAAGTAGTGCGTGATATTCCTACGCGCAAAAAAGTAGTGCGTGATATACCTACGCACAAGAAAGTGGTGCGTGATATTCTTACGCGCAAGAAAGTAGTGCGGGATATTTCTACGGGCAAGAAAGTAGTGCGTGATATTCCTACGCGCAAAAAAGTAGTGCGTGATATACCTACGCGCAAGAAAGTAGTGCGTGATATTCCTACGCGCAAGAAAGTAGTGTGTGATATTCATACGCACAAGAAAGTAGTGCGTGATATTCCTACGCGCAAGAAAGTAGTGCGTGAAATTCCTACGCGCAAGAAAGTAGTGCGGGATATTCCTGCGCACAAGAAAGTAGTGCGTGATATTCCTACGCGCAAGAAAGTAGTGCGTGATATTCCTACGCGCAAGAAAGAAGTGCGTGAAATTCCTACGCGCAAGAAAGTAGTGCGTGATATTCCTAGGCGCAAGAAAGTAGTGCGTGAAATTCCTACGCGCAAAAAAGTAGTGCTTGATATTCCTACGCGCAAGAAAGTAGTGTGTGATATTCCTACACGCACGAAAGTAGTGCGTGAAATTCCTACGCGCAAGAAAGTAGTGCGTGATATTCCTAAGCGCAAGAAAGTAGTGCGTGATATTCCTACACGCATGAAAGTAGTGCGTGATATTCCTACGCGCAAGAAAGTCGTGCGTGATATTCCTACACGCACGAAAGTAGTGCGTGAAATTCCTACGCGCAAGAAAGTAGTGCGTGATATTCCTACGCGCAAGAAAGAAGTGCGTGAAATTCCTACGCGCAAGAAAGTAGTGCGTGATATTCCTAGGCGCAAGAAAGTAGTGCGTGAAATTCCTACGCGCAAAAAAGTAGTGCTTGATATTCCTACGCGCAAGAAAGTAGTGTGTGATATTCCTACACGCACGAAAGTAGTGCGTGAAATTCCTACGCGCAAGAAAGTAGTGCGTGATATTCCTAAGCGCAAGAAAGTAGTGCGTGATATTCCTACACGCATGAAAGTAGTGCGTGATATTCCTACGCGCAAGAAAGTCGTGCGTGATATTCCTACACGCACGAAAGTAGTGCGTGAAATTCCTACGCGCAAGAAAGTAGTGCGTGATATTCCTACACGCACGAAAGTAGTGCGTGAAATTCCTACGCGCAGGAAAGTAGTGCGTGATATTCCTACGCGCAAGAAAGTAGTGCGTGATATTCTTACACGCACGAAAGTAGTGCGTGATATTCCTATGCGCAAGAAAGTAGTGCGTGATATTCCTACGAGCAAGAAAGTAGTGCGTGAAATTCCTACGCGCAAGAAAGTAGTGCGTGATATTCCTACACGCACGAAAGTAGTGCGTGATATTCCTACGCGCAAGAAAGTAGTGCGTGATATTCCTACGAGCAAGAAAGTAGTGCGTGAAATTCCTACGGGCAAGAAAGTAGTGCGTAATATTCCTACGCGCAAAAAAGTAGTGCGTGATATATCTACGCACAAGAAAGTGGTGCGTGATATTCTTACGCGCAAGAAAGTAGTGCGGGATATTCCTACGGGCAAGAAAGTAGTGCGTGATATTCCTACGCGCAAAAAAGTAGTGCGTGATATACCTACGCGCAAGAAAGTAGTGCGTGATATTCCTACGAGCATGAAAGTAGTGCGTGAAATTCCTACGCGCAAGAAAGTAGTGCGTGATATTCCTACACGCACGAAAGTAGTGCGTGATATTCCTACGCGCAAGAAAGTAGTGCGTGATATTCCTACGAGCAAGAAAGTAGTGCGTGAAATTCCTACGGGCAAGAAAGTAGTGCGTGATATTCCTACGCGCAAAAAAGTAGTGCGTGATATATCTACGCACAAGAAAGTGGTGCGTGATATTCTTACGCGCAAGAAAGTAGTGCGGGATATTCCTACGGGCAAGAAAGTAGTGCGTGATATTCCTACGCGCAAAAAAGTAGTGCGTGATATACCTACGCGCAAGAAAGAAGTGCGTGAAATTCCTACGCGCAAGAAAGTAGTGCGTGATATTCCTAGGCGCAAGAAAGTAGTGCGTGAAATTCCTACGCGCAAAAAAGTAGTGCATGATATTCCTACGCGCAAGAAAGTAGTGTGTGATATTCCTACACGCACGAAAGTAGTGCGTGAAATTCCTACGCGCAAGAAAGTAGTGCGTGATATTCCTAAGCGCAAGAAAGTAGTGCGTGATATTCCTACACGCATGAAAGTAGTGCGTGATATTCCTACGCGCAAGAAAGTCGTGCGTGATATTCCTACACGCACGAAAGTAGTGCGTGAAATTCCTACGCGCAAGAAAGTAGTGCGTGATATTCCTACACGCACGAAAGTAGTGCGTGAAATTCCTACGCGCAAGAAAGTAGTGCGTGATATTCCTACGCGCAAGAAAGTAGTGCGTGATATTCTTACACGCACGAAAGTAGTGCGTGATATTCCTATGCGCAAGAAAGTAGTGCGTGATATTCCTACGAGCAAGAAAGTAGTGCGTGAAATTCCTACGCGCAAGAAAGTAGTGCGTGGTATTCCTACACGCACGAAAGTAGTGCGTGATATTCCTACGCGCAAGAAAGTAGTGCGTGATATTCCTACGAGCAAGAAAGTAGTGCATGAAATTCCTACGGGCAAGAAAGTAGTGCGTGATATTCCTACGCGCAAAAAAGTAGTGCGTGATATATCTACGCACAAGAAAGTGGTGCGTGATATTCTTACGCGCAAGAAAGTAGTGCGGGATATTCCTACGGGCAAGAAAGTAGTGCGTGATATTCCTACGCGCAAAAAAGTAGTGCGTGATATACCTACGCGCAAGAAAGTAGTGCGTGATATTCCTACGCGCAAGAAAGTAATGTGTGATATTCATACGCACAAGAAAGTAGTGCGTGATATTCCTACGCGCAAGAAAGTAGTGCGTGAAATTCCTACGCGCAAGAAAGTAGTGCGTGATATTCCTGCGCACAAGAAAGTAGTGCGTGATATTCCTACGCGCAAGAAAGTAGTGCGTGATATTCCTACGCGCAAGAAAGTAGTGCGTGAAATTCCTACGCGCAATAAAGTAGTGCGTGATATTCCTACGCGCAAGAAAGTAGTGCGTGATATTCCTACGCGCAAAAAAGTAGTGCGTGATATTCCTACGCGAAAGAAAGTAGTGAGTGATATTCCTACGCAAAAGAAAGTAGTGCGTGAAATTCCTACGCGCAAGAAAGTAGTGAGTGATATTCCTACGCGCAAGAAAGTAGTGCGTGAAATTCCTACGCGCAAGAAAGTAGTGCGTGATATTCCTGCGCACAAGAAAGTAGTGCGTGATATTCCTACGCGCAAGAAAGTAATGCGTGATATTTCTACGCGCAAGAAAGTAGTGCGTGAAATTCCTACGCGCAAGAAAGTAGTGCGTGATATTCCTACGCGCAAGAAAGTAGAGCGTAATATTCCTACGCGCAAGAAAGTAGTGCGTGATATTCCTACGCGCAAGTAAGTAGTGTGTGAAATTTCTACGTGCAAGAAAGTAGTGCGTGGAATTCCTACGCGCAAGAAAGTAGTGCGTGATATTCCTACGCGCAAAAAAGTAGTGCGTGATATATCTACGCACAAGAAAGTGGTGCGTGATATTCTTACGCGCAAGAAAGTAGTGCGGGATATTCCTACGGGCAAGAAAGTAGTGCGTGATATTCCTACGCGCAAAAAAGTAGTGCGTGATATACCTACGCGCAAGAAAGAAGTGCGTGAAATTCCTACGCGCAAGAAAGTAGTGCGTGATATTCCTAGGCGCAAGAAAGTAGTGCGTGAAATTCCTACGCGCAAAAAAGTAGTGCATGATATTCCTACGCGCAAGAAAGTAGTGTGTGAAATTCCTACACGCACGAAAGTAGTGCGTGATATTCCTACGCGCAAGAAAGTAGTGCGTGATATTCCTAAGCGCAAGAAAGTAGTGCGTGATATTCCTACACGCATGAAAGTAGTGCGTGATATTCCTACGCGCAAGAAAGTCGTGCGTGATATTCCTACACGCACGAAAGTAGTGCGTGAAATTCCTACGCGCAAGAAAGTAGTGCGTGATATTCCTACACGCACGAAAGTAGTGCGTGAAATTCCTACGCGCAAGAAAGTAGTGCGTGATATTCCTACGCGCAAGAAAGTAGTGCGTGATATTCTTACACGCACGAAAGTAGTGCGTGATATTCCTACGCGCAAGAAAGTAGTGCGGGATATTCCTGCGCACAAGAAAGTAGTGCGTGATATTCCTACGCGCAAGAAAGTAGTGCGTGATATTCCTACGCGCAAGAAAGAAGTGCGTGAAATTCCTACGCGCAAGAAAGTAGTGCGTGATATTCCTAGGCGCAAGAAAGTAGTGCGTGAAATTCCTACGCGCAAAAAAGTAGTGCTTGATATTCCTACGCGCAAGAAAGTAGTGTGTGATATTCCTACACGCACGAAAGTAGTGCGTGAAATTCCTACGCGCAAGAAAGTAGTGCGTGATATTCCTAAGCGCAAGAAAGTAGTGCGTGATATTCCTACACGCATGAAAGTAGTGCGTGATATTCCTACGCGCAAGAAAGTCGTGCGTGATATTCCTACACGCACGAAAGTAGTGCGTGAAATTCCTACGCGCAAGAAAGTAGTGCGTGATATTCCTACGCGCAAGAAAGAAGTGCGTGAAATTCCTACGCGCAAGAAAGTAGTGCGTGATATTCCTAGGCGCAAGAAAGTAGTGCGTGAAATTCCTACGCGCAAAAAAGTAGTGCTTGATATTCCTACGCGCAAGAAAGTAGTGTGTGATATTCCTACACGCACGAAAGTAGTGCGTGAAATTCCTACGCGCAAGAAAGTAGTGCGTGATATTCCTAAGCGCAAGAAAGTAGTGCGTGATATTCCTACACGCATGAAAGTAGTGCGTGATATTCCTACGCGCAAGAAAGTCGTGCGTGATATTCCTACACGCACGAAAGTAGTGCGTGAAATTCCTACGCGCAAGAAAGTAGTGCGTGATATTCCTACACGCACGAAAGTAGTGCGTGAAATTCCTACGCGCAGGAAAGTAGTGCGTGATATTCCTACGCGCAAGAAAGTAGTGCGTGATATTCTTACACGCACGAAAGTAGTGCGTGATATTCCTATGCGCAAGAAAGTAGTGCGTGATATTCCTACGAGCAAGAAAGTAGTGCGTGAAATTCCTACGCGCAAGAAAGTAGTGCGTGATATTCCTACACGCACGAAAGTAGTGCGTGATATTCCTACGCGCAAGAAAGTAGTGCGTGATATTCCTACGAGCAAGAAAGTAGTGCGTGAAATTCCTACGGGCAAGAAAGTAGTGCGTAATATTCCTACGCGCAAAAAAGTAGTGCGTGATATATCTACGCACAAGAAAGTGGTGCGTGATATTCTTACGCGCAAGAAAGTAGTGCGGGATATTCCTACGGGCAAGAAAGTAGTGCGTGATATTCCTACGCGCAAAAAAGTAGTGCGTGATATACCTACGCGCAAGAAAGTAGTGCGTGATATTCCTACGAGCATGAAAGTAGTGCGTGAAATTCCTACGCGCAAGAAAGTAGTGCGTGATATTCCTACACGCACGAAAGTAGTGCGTGATATTCCTACGCGCAAGAAAGTAGTGCGTGATATTCCTACGAGCAAGAAAGTAGTGCGTGAAATTCCTACGGGCAAGAAAGTAGTGCGTGATATTCCTACGCGCAAAAAAGTAGTGCGTGATATATCTACGCACAAGAAAGTGGTGCGTGATATTCTTACGCGCAAGAAAGTAGTGCGGGATATTCCTACGGGCAAGAAAGTAGTGCGTGATATTCCTACGCGCAAAAAAGTAGTGCGTGATATACCTACGCGCAAGAAAGAAGTGCGTGAAATTCCTACGCGCAAGAAAGTAGTGCGTGATATTCCTAGGCGCAAGAAAGTAGTGCGTGAAATTCCTACGCGCAAAAAAGTAGTGCATGATATTCCTACGCGCAAGAAAGTAGTGTGTGATATTCCTACACGCACGAAAGTAGTGCGTGAAATTCCTACGCGCAAGAAAGTAGTGCGTGATATTCCTAAGCGCAAGAAAGTAGTGCGTGATATTCCTACACGCATGAAAGTAGTGCGTGATATTCCTACGCGCAAGAAAGTCGTGCGTGATATTCCTACACGCACGAAAGTAGTGCGTGAAATTCCTACGCGCAAGAAAGTAGTGCGTGATATTCCTACACGCACGAAAGTAGTGCGTGAAATTCCTACGCGCAAGAAAGTAGTGCGTGATATTCCTACGCGCAAGAAAGTAGTGCGTGATATTCTTACACGCACGAAAGTAGTGCGTGATATTCCTATGCGCAAGAAAGTAGTGCGTGATATTCCTACGAGCAAGAAAGTAGTGCGTGAAATTCCTACGCGCAAGAAAGTAGTGCGTGGTATTCCTACACGCACGAAAGTAGTGCGTGATATTCCTACGCGCAAGAAAGTAGTGCGTGATATTCCTACGAGCAAGAAAGTAGTGCATGAAATTCCTACGGGCAAGAAAGTAGTGCGTGATATTCCTACGCGCAAAAAAGTAGTGCGTGATATATCTACGCACAAGAAAGTGGTGCGTGATATTCTTACGCGCAAGAAAGTAGTGCGGGATATTCCTACGGGCAAGAAAGTAGTGCGTGATATTCCTACGCGCAAAAAAGTAGTGCGTGATATACCTACGCGCAAGAAAGTAGTGCGTGATATTCCTACGCGCAAGAAAGTAATGTGTGATATTCATACGCACAAGAAAGTAGTGCGTGATATTCCTACGCGCAAGAAAGTAGTGCGTGAAATTCCTACGCGCAAGAAAGTAGTGCGTGATATTCCTGCGCACAAGAAAGTAGTGCGTGATATTCCTACGCGCAAGAAAGTAGTGCGTGATATTCCTACGCGCAAGAAAGTAGTGCGTGAAATTCCTACGCGCAATAAAGTAGTGCGTGATATTCCTACGCGCAAGAAAGTAGTGCGTGATATTCCTACGCGCAAAAAAGTAGTGCGTGATATTCCTACGCGAAAGAAAGTAGTGAGTGATATTCCTACGCAAAAGAAAGTAGTGCGTGAAATTCCTACGCGCAAGAAAGTAGTGAGTGATATTCCTACGCGCAAGAAAGTAGTGCGTGAAATTCCTACGCGCAAGAAAGTAGTGCGTGATATTCCTGCGCACAAGAAAGTAGTGCGTGATATTCCTACGCGCAAGAAAGTAATGCGTGATATTTCTACGCGCAAGAAAGTAGTGCGTGAAATTCCTACGCGCAAGAAAGTAGTGCGTGATATTCCTACGCGCAAGAAAGTAGAGCGTAATATTCCTACGCGCAAGAAAGTAGTGCGTGATATTCCTACGCGCAAGTAAGTAGTGTGTGAAATTTCTACGTGCAAGAAAGTAGTGCGTGGAATTCCTACGCGCAAGAAAGTAGTGCGTGATATTCCTACGCGCAAAAAAGTAGTGCGTGATATATCTACGCACAAGAAAGTGGTGCGTGATATTCTTACGCGCAAGAAAGTAGTGCGGGATATTCCTACGGGCAAGAAAGTAGTGCGTGATATTCCTACGCGCAAAAAAGTAGTGCGTGATATACCTACGCGCAAGAAAGAAGTGCGTGAAATTCCTACGCGCAAGAAAGTAGTGCGTGATATTCCTAGGCGCAAGAAAGTAGTGCGTGAAATTCCTACGCGCAAAAAAGTAGTGCATGATATTCCTACGCGCAAGAAAGTAGTGTGTGAAATTCCTACACGCACGAAAGTAGTGCGTGATATTCCTACGCGCAAGAAAGTAGTGCGTGATATTCCTAAGCGCAAGAAAGTAGTGCGTGATATTCCTACACGCATGAAAGTAGTGCGTGATATTCCTACGCGCAAGAAAGTCGTGCGTGATATTCCTACACGCACGAAAGTAGTGCGTGAAATTCCTACGCGCAAGAAAGTAGTGCGTGATATTCCTACACGCACGAAAGTAGTGCGTGAAATTCCTACGCGCAAGAAAGTAGTGCGTGATATTCCTACGCGCAAGAAAGTAGTGCGTGATATTCTTACACGCACGAAAGTAGTGCGTGATATTCCTATGCGCAAGAAAGTAGTGCGTGATATTCCTACGAGCAAGAAAGTAGTGCGTGAAATTCCTACGCGCAAGAAAGTAGTGCGTGGTATTCCTACACGCACGAAAGTAGTGCGTGATATTCCTACGCGCAAGAAAGTAGTGCGTGATATTCCTACGAGCAAGAAAGTAGTGCATGAAATTCCTACGGGCAAGAAAGTAGTGCGTGATATTCCTACGCGCAAAAAAGTAGTGCGTGATATATCTACGCACAAGAAAGTGGTGCGTAATATTCTTACGCGCAAGAAAGTAGTGCGGGATATTCCTACGGGCAAGAAAGTAGTGCGTGATATTCCTACGCGCAAAAAAGTAGTGCGTGATATACCTACGCGCAAGAAAGTAGTGCGTGATATTCCTACGCGCAAGAAAGTAGTGTGTGATATTCATACGCACAAGAAAGTAGTGCGTGATATTCCTACGCGCAAGAAAGTAGTGCGTGAAATTCCTACGCGCAAGAAAGTAGTGCGTGATATTCCTGCGCACAAGAAAGTAGTGCGTGATATTCCTACGCGCAAGAAAGTAGTGCGTGATATTCCTACGCGCAAGAAAGTAGTGCGTGAAATTCCTACGCGCAATAAAGTAGTGCGTGATATTCCTACGCGCAAGAAAGTAGTGCGTGATATTCCTACGCGCAAAAAAGTAGTGCGTGATATTCCTACGCGAAAGAAAGTAGTGAGTGATATTCCTACGCAAAAGAAAGTAGTGCGTGAAATTCCTACGCGCAAGAAAGTAGTGAGTGATATTCCTACGCGCAAGAAAGTAGTGCGTGAAATTCCTACGCGCAAGAAAGTAGTGCGTGATATTCCTGCGCACAAGAAAGTAGTGCGTGATATTCCTACGCGCAAGAAAGTAATGCGTGATATTTCTACGCGCAAGAAAGTAGTGCGTGAAATTCCTACGCGCAAGAAAGTAGTGCGTGATATTCCTACGCGCAAGAAAGTAGAGCGTAATATTCCTACGCGCAAGAAAGTAGTGCGTGATATTCCTACGCGCAAGTAAGTAGTGTGTGAAATTTCTACGTGCAAGAAAGTAGTGCGTGGAATTCCTACGCGCAAGAAAGTAGTGCGTGATATTCCTACGCGCAAGAAAGTAGTGCGTGATATTCCTAGGCGCAAGAAAGTAGTGCGTGAAATTCCTACGCGCAAAAAAGTAGTGCGTGATATTCCTACGCGCAAGAAAGTAGTGCGTGATATTCCTACGCGCAAAAAAGTAGTGCGTGATATTCCTACGCGAAAGAAAGTAGTGAGTGATATTCCTACGCAAAAGAAAGTAGTGCGTGAAATTCCTACGCGCAAGAAAGTAGTGAGTGATATTCCTACGCGCAAGAAAGTAGTGCGTGAAATTCCTACGCGCAAGAAAGTAGTGCGTGATATTCCTGCGCACAAGAAAGTAGTGCGTGATATTCCTACGCGCAAGAAAGTAATGCGTGATATTTCTACGCGCAAGAAAGTAGTGCGTGAAATTCCTACGCGCAAGAAAGTAGTGCGTGATATTCCTACGCACAAGAAAGTAGAGCGTAATATTCCTACGCGCAAGAAAGTAGTGCGTGATATTCCTACGCGCAAGTAAGTAGTGTGTGAAATTTCTACGTGCAAGAAAGTAGTGCGTGGAATTCCTACGCGCAAGAAAGTAGTGCGTGATATTCCTACGCGCAAGAAAGTAGTGCGTGATATTCCTAGGCGCAAGAAAGTAGTGCGTGAAATTCCTACGCGCAAAAAAGTAGTGCGTGATATTCCTACGCGCAAGAAAGTAGTGCGTGATATTCCTACACGCACGAAAGTAGTGCGTGAAATTCCTACGCGCTAGAAAGTAGTGCGTGATATTCCTACGCGCAAGAAAGTGGTGCGTGAAATTCCTACGCGCAAGAAAGTATTGCGTGATATTTCTACGCGCAAGAAAGTAGTGCGTGATATTCCTACGTGCAAGAAAGTAGTGAGTGATATTCCTACGCGAAAGAAAGTAGTGCGTGAAATTCCTACGCGCAAGAAAGTAGTGAGTGATATTCCTACGCGCAAGAAAGTAGTGCGTGAAATTCCTACGCGCAAGAAAGTATTGCGTGATATTTCTACGCGCAAGAAAGTAGTGCGTGATATTCCTAAGTGCAAGAAAGTAGTGAGTGATATTCCTACGCGAAAGAAAGTAGTGCGTGAAATTCCTACGCGCAAGAAAGTAGTGAGTGATATTCCTACGCGCAAGAAAGTAGTGCGGGATATTCCTGCGCACAAGAAAGTAGTGCGTGATATTCCTACGCGCAAGAAAGTAGTGCGTGATATTCCTACGCGCAAGAAAGAAGTGCGTGAAATTCCTACGCGCAAGAAAGTAGTGCGTGATATTCCTAGGCGCAAGAAAGTAGTGCGTGAAATTCCTACGCGCAAAAAAGTAGTGCTTGATATTCCTACGCGCAAGAAAGTAGTGTGTGATATTCCTACACGCACGAAAGTAGTGCGTGAAATTCCTACGCGCAAGAAAGTAGTGCGTGATATTCCTAAGCGCAAGAAAGTAGTGCGTGATATTCCTACACGCATGAAAGTAGTGCGTGATATTCCTACGCGCAAGAAAGTCGTGCGTGATATTCCTACACGCACGAAAGTAGTGCGTGAAATTCCTACGCGCAAGAAAGTAGTGCGTGATATTCCTAGGCGCAAGAAAGTAGTGCGTGAAATTCCTACGCGCAAAAAAGTAGTGCTTGATATTCCTACGCGCAAGAAAGTAGTGTGTGATATTCCTACACGCACGAAAGTAGTGCGTGAAATTCCTACGCGCAAGAAAGTAGTGCGTGATATTCCTAAGCGCAAGAAAGTAGTGCGTGATATTCCTACACGCATGAAAGTAGTGCGTGATATTCCTACGCGCAAGAAAGTCGTGCGTGATATTCCTACACGCACGAAAGTAGTGCGTGAAATTCCTACGCGCAAGAAAGTAGTGCGTGATATTCCTACACGCACGAAAGTAGTGCGTGAAATTCCTACGCGCAGGAAAGTAGTGCGTGATATTCCTACGCGCAAGAAAGTAGTGCGTGATATTCTTACACGCACGAAAGTAGTGCGTGATATTCCTATGCGCAAGAAAGTAGTGCGTGATATTCCTACGAGCAAGAAAGTAGTGCGTGAAATTCCTACGCGCAAGAAAGTAGTGCGTGATATTCCTACACGCACGAAAGTAGTGCGTGATATTCCTACGCGCAAGAAAGTAGTGCGTGATATTCCTACGAGCAAGAAAGTAGTGCGTGAAATTCCTACGGGCAAGAAAGTAGTGCGTAATATTCCTACGCGCAAAAAAGTAGTGCGTGATATATCTACGCACAAGAAAGTGGTGCGTGATATTCTTACGCGCAAGAAAGTAGTGCGGGATATTCCTACGGGCAAGAAAGTAGTGCGTGATATTCCTACGCGCAAAAAAGTAGTGCGTGATATACCTACGCGCAAGAAAGTAGTGCGTGATATTCCTACGAGCATGAAAGTAGTGCGTGAAATTCCTACGCGCAAGAAAGTAGTGCGTGATATTCCTACACGCACGAAAGTAGTGCGTGATATTCCTACGCGCAAGAAAGAAGTGCGTGATATTCCTACGAGCAAGAAAGTAGTGCGTGAAATTCCTACGGGCAAGAAAGTAGTGCGTGATATTCCTACGCGCAAAAAAGTAGTGCGTGATATATCTACGCACAAGAAAGTGGTGCGTGATATTCTTACGCGCAAGAAAGTAGTGCGGGATATTCCTACGGGCAAGAAAGTAGTGCGTGATATTCCTACGCGCAAAAAAGTAGTGCGTGATATACCTACGCGCAAGAAAGAAGTGCGTGAAATTCCTACGCGCAAAAAAGTAGTGCGTGATATTCCTAGGCGCAAGAAAGTAGTGCGTGAAATTCCTACGCGCAAAAAAGTAGTGCATGATATTCCTACGCGCAAGAAAGTAGTGTGTGATATTCCTACACGCACGAAAGTAGTGCGTGAAATTCCTACGCGCAAGAAAGTAGTGCGTGATATTCCTAAGCGCAAGAAAGTAGTGCGTGATATTCCTACACGCATGAAAGTAGTGCGTGATATTCCTACGCGCAAGAAAGTCGTGCGTGATATTCCTACACGCACGAAAGTAGTGCGTGAAATTCCTACGCGCAAGAAAGTAGTGCGTGATATTCCTACACGCACGAAAGTAGTGCGTGAAATTCCTACGCGCAAGAAAGTAGTGCGTGATATTCCTACGCGCAAGAAAGTAGTGCGTGATATTCTTACACGCACGAAAGTAGTGCGTGATATTCCTATGCGCAAGAAAGTAGTGCGTGATATTCCTACGAGCAAGAAAGTAGTGCGTGAAATTCCTACGCGCAAGAAAGTAGTGCGTGGTATTCCTACACGCACGAAAGTAGTGTGTGATATTCCTACGCGCAAGAAAGTAGTGCGTGATATTCCTACGAGCAAGAAAGTAGTGCATGAAATTCCTACGGGCAAGAAAGTAGTGCGTGATATTCCTACGCGCAAAAAAGTAGTGCGTGATATATCTACGCACAAGAAAGTGGTGCGTGATATTCTTACGCGCAAGAAAGTAGTGCGGGATATTCCTACGGGCAAGAAAGTAGTGCGTGATATTCCTACGCGCAAAAAAGTAGTGCGTGATATACCTACGCGCAAGAAAGTAGTGCGTGATATTCCTACGCGCAAGAAAGTAGTGTGTGATATTCATACGCACAAGAAAGTAGTGCGTGATATTCCTACGCGCAAGAAAGTAGTGCGTGAAATTCCTACGCGCAAGAAAGTAGTGTGTGATATTCCTTCGCACAAGAAAGTAGTGCGTGATATTCCTACGCGCAAGAAAGTAGTGCGTGATATTCCTACGCGCAAGAAAGTAGTGCGTGAAATTCCTACGCGCAATAAAGTAGTGCGTGATATTCCTACGCGCAAGAAAGTAGTGCGTGATATTCCTACGCGCAAAAAAGTAGTGCGTGATATTCCTACGCGAAAGAAAGTAGTGAGTGATATTCCTACGCAAAAGAAAGTAGTGCGTGAAATTCCTACGCGCAAGAAAGTAGTGAGTGATATTCCTACGCGCAAGAAAGTAGTGCGTGAAATTCCTACGCGCAAGAAAGTAGTGCGTGATATTCCTGCGCACAAGAAAGTAGTGCGTGATATTCCTACGCGCAAGAAAGTAATGCGTGATATTTCTACGCGCAAGAAAGTAGTGCGTGAAATTCCTACGCGCAAGAAAGTAGTGCGTGATATTCCTACGCGCAAGAAAGTAGAGCGTAATATTCCTACGCGCAAGAAAGTAGTGCGTGATATTCCTACGCGCAAGTAAGTAGTGTGTGAAATTTCTACGTGCAAGAAAGTAGTGCGTGGAATTCCTACGCGCAAGAAAGTAGTGCGTGATATTCCTACGCGCAAGAAAGTAGTGCGTGATATTCCTAGGCGCAAGAAAGTAGTGCGTGAAATTCCTACGCGCAAAAAAGTAGTGCGTGATATTCCTACGCGCAAGAAAGTAGTGCGTGATATTCCTACACGCACGAAAGTAGTGCGTGAAATTCCTACGCGCTAGAAAGTAGTGCGTGATATTCCTACGCGCAAGAAAGTGGTGCGTGAAATTCCTACGCGCAAGAAAGTATTGCGTGATATTTCTACGCGCAAGAAAGTAGTGCGTGATATTCCTACGTGCAAGAAAGTAGTGAGTGATATTCCTACGCGAAAGAAAGTAGTGCGTGAAATTCCTACGCGCAAGAAAGTAGTGAGTGATATTCCTACGCGCAAGAAAGTAGTGCGTGAAATTCCTACGCGCAAGAAAGTATTGCGTGATATTTCTACGCGCAAGAAAGTAGTGCGTGATATTCCTACGTGCAAGAAAGTAGTGAGTGATATTCCTACGCGAAAGAAAGTAGTGCGTGAAATTCCTACGCGCAAGAAAGTAGTGAGTGATATTCCTACGCGCAAGAAAGTAGTGCGTGAAATTCCTACGCGCAAGAAAGTATTGCGTGATATTCCTACGCGCAAGAAAGTAGTGCGTGATATTCCTAAGTGCAAGAAAGTAGTGAGTGATATTCCTACGCAAAAGAAAGTAGTGCGTGAAATTCCTACGCGCAAGAAAGTAGTGAGTGATATTTCTACGCGCAAGAAAGTAGTGCGTGAAATTCCTACGCGCAAGAAAGTAGTGCGTGATATTCCTGCGCACAAGAAAGTAGTGCGTGATATTCCTACGCGCAAGAAAGTAGTGCGTGATATTCCTACGCGCAAGAAAGAAGTGCGTGAAATTCCTACGCGCAAGAAAGTAGTGCGTGATATTCCTAGGCGCAAGAAAGTAGTGCGTGAAATTCCTACGCGCAAAAAAGTAGTGCTTGATATTCCTACGCGCAAGAAAGTAGTGTGTGATATTCCTACACGCACGAAAGTAGTGCGTGAAATTCCTACGCGCAAGAAAGTAGTGCGTGATATTCCTAAGCGCAAGAAAGTAGTGCGTGATATTCCTACACGCATGAAAGTAGTGCGTGATATTCCTACGCGCAAGAAAGTCGTGCGTGATATTCCTACACGCACGAAAGTAGTGCGTGAAATTCCTACGCGCAAGAAAGTAGTGCGTGATATTCCTAGGCGCAAGAAAGTAGTGCGTGAAATTCCTACGCGCAAAAAAGTAGTGCTTGATATTCCTACGCGCAAGAAAGTAGTGTGTGATATTCCTACACGCACGAAAGTAGTGCGTGAAATTCCTACGCGCAAGAAAGTAGTGCGTGATATTCCTAAGCGCAAGAAAGTAGTGCGTGATATTCCTACACGCATGAAAGTAGTGCGTGATATTCCTACGCGCAAGAAAGTCGTGCGTGATATTCCTACACGCACGAAAGTAGTGCGTGAAATTCCTACGCGCAAGAAAGTAGTGCGTGATATTCCTACACGCACGAAAGTAGTGCGTGAAATTCCTACGCGCAGGAAAGTAGTGCGTGATATTCCTACGCGCAAGAAAGTAGTGCGTGATATTCTTACACGCACGAAAGTAGTGCGTGATATTCCTTTGCGCAAGAAAGTAGTGCGTGAAATTCCTACGCGCAAGAAAGTAGTGCGTGATATTCCTACACGCACGAAAGTAGTGCGTGATATTCCTACGCGCAAGAAAGAAGTGCGTGATATTCCTACGAGCAAGAAAGTAGTGCGTGAAATTCCTACGGGCAAGAAAGTAGTGCGTGATATTCCTACGCGCAAAAAAGTAGTGCGTGATATATCTACGCACAAGAAAGTGGTGCGTGATATTCTTACGCGCAAGAAAGTAGTGCGGGATATTCCTACGGGCAAGAAAGTAGTGCGTGATATTCCTACGCGCAAAAAAGTAGTGCGTGATATACCTACGCGCAAGAAAGAAGTGCGTGAAATTCCTACGCGCAAGAAAGTAGTGCGTGATATTCCTAGGCGCAAGAAAGTAGTGCGTGAAATTCCTACGCGCAAAAAAGTAGTGCATGATATTCCTACGCGCAAGAAAGTAGTGTGTGATATTCCTACACGCACGAAAGTAGTGCGTGAAATTCCTACGCGCAAGAAAGTAGTGCGTGATATTCCTAAGCGCAAGAAAGTAGTGCGTGATATTCCTACACGCATGAAAGTAGTGCGTGATATTCCTACGCGCAAGAAAGTCGTGCGTGATATTCCTACACGCACGAAAGTAGTGCGTGAAATTCCTACGCGCAAGAAAGTAGTGCGTGATATTCCTACACGCACGAAAGTAGTGCGTGAAATTCCTACGCGCAAGAAAGTAGTGCGTGATATTCCTACGCGCAAGAAAGTAGTGCGTGATATTCTTACACGCACGAAAGTAGTGCGTGATATTCCTATGCGCAAGAAAGTAGTGCGTGATATTCCTACGAGCAAGAAAGTAGTGCGTGAAATTCCTACGCGCAAGAAAGTAGTGCGTGGTATTCCTACACGCACGAAAGTAGTGCGTGATATTCCTACGCGCAAGAAAGTAGTGCGTGATATTCCTACGAGCAAGAAAGTAGTGCATGAAATTCCTACGGGCAAGAAAGTAGTGCGTGATATTCCTACGCGCAAAAAAGTAGTGCGTGATATATCTACGCACAAGAAAGTGGTGCGTGATATTCTTACGCGCAAGAAAGTAGTGCGGGATATTCCTACGGGCAAGAAAGTAGTGCGTGATATTCCTACGCGCAAAAAAGTAGTGCGTGATATACCTACGCGCAAGAAAGTAGTGCGTGATATTCCTACGCGCAAGAAAGTAGTGTGTGATATTCATACGCACAAGAAAGTAGTGCGTGATATTCCTACGCGCAAGAAAGTAGTGCGTGAAATTCCTACGCGCAAGAAAGTAGTGTGTGATATTCCTTCGCACAAGAAAGTAGTGCGTGATATTCCTACGCGCAAGAAAGTAGTGCGTGATATTCCTACGCGCAAGAAAGTAGTGCGTGAAATTCCTACGCGCAATAAAGTAGTGCATGATATTCCTACGCGCAAGAAAGTAGTGCGTGATATTCCTACGCGCAAAAAAGTAGTGCGTGATATTCCTACGCGAAAGAAAGTAGTGAGTGATATTCCTACGCAAAAGAAAGTAGTGCGTGAAATTCCTACGCGCAAGAAAGTAGTGAGTGATATTCCTACGCGCAAGAAAGTAGTGCGTGAAATTCCTACGCGCAAGAAAGTAGTGCGTGATATTCCTGCGCACAAGAAAGTAGTGCGTGATATTCCTACGCGCAAGAAAGTAATGCGTGATATTTCTACGCGCAAGAAAGTAGTGCGTGAAATTCCTACGCGCAAGAAAGTAGTGCGTGATATTCCTACGCGCAAGAAAGTAGAGCGTAATATTCCTACGCGCAAGAAAGTAGTGCGTGATATTCCTACGCGCAAGTAAGTAGTGTGTGAAATTTCTACGTGCAAGAAAGTAGTGCGTGGAATTCCTACGCGCAAGAAAGTAGTGCGTGATATTCCTACGCGCAAGAAAGTAGTGCGTGATATTCCTAGGCGCAAGAAAGTAGTGCGTGAAATTCCTACGCGCAAAAAAGTAGTGCGTGATATTCCTACGCGCAAGAAAGTAGTGCGTGATATTCCTACACGCACGAAAGTAGTGCGTGAAATTCCTACGCGCTAGAAAGTAGTGCGTGATATTCCTACGCGCAAGAAAGTGGTGCGTGAAATTCCTACGCGCAAGAAAGTATTGCGTGATATTTCTACGCGCAAGAAAGTAGTGCGTGATATTCCTACGTGCAAGAAAGTAGTGAGTGATATTCCTACGCGAAAGAAAGTAGTGCGTGAAATTCCTACGCGCAAGAAAGTAGTGAGTGATATTCCTACGCGCAAGAAAGTAGTGCGTGAAATTCCTACGCGCAAGAAAGTATTGCGTGATATTTCTACGCGCAAGAAAGTAGTGCGTGATATTCCTACGTGCAAGAAAGTAGTGAGTGATATTCCTACGCGAAAGAAAGTAGTGCGTGAAATTCCTACGCGCAAGAAAGTAGTGAGTGATATTCCTACGCGCAAGAAAGTAGTGCGTGAAATTCCTACGCGCAAGAAAGTATTGCGTGATATTCCTACGCGCAAGAAAGTAGTGCGTGATATTCCTAAGTGCAAGAAAGTAGTGAGTGATATTCCTACGCAAAAGAAAGTAGTGCGTGAAATTCCTACGCGCAAGAAAGTAGTGAGTGATATTTCTACGCGCAAGAAAGTAGTGCGTGAAATTCCTACGCGCAAGAAAGTAGTGCGTGATATTCCTGCGCACAAGAAAGTAGTGCGTGATATTCCTACGCGCAAGAAAGTAGTGCGTGATATTTCTACGCGCAAGAAAGTAGTGCGTGATATTTCTACGCGCAAGAAAGTAGTGCGTGAAATTCCTACGCGCAAGAAAGTAGTGCGTGATACTCCTACGCGCAAGTAAGTAGTGCGTGAAATTTCTACGTGCAAGAAAGTAGTGCGTGGAATTCCTACGCGCAAGAAAGTAGTGCGTGATATTCCTACGCGCAAGAAAGTAGTGCGTGATATTCCTGGCGCAAGAAAGTAGTGCGTGAAATTCCTACGCGCAAAAAAGTAGTGCGTGATATTCCTACGCGCAAGAAAGTAGTGCGTGATATTCCTACACGCACGAATGTAGTGCGTGAAATTCCTACGCGCAAGAAAGTAGTGCGTGATATTCCTACGCGCAAGAAAGTAGTGCGTGAAATTCCTACGCGCAAGAAAGTATTGCGTGATATTTCTACGCGCAAGAAAGTAGTTCGTGATATTCCTACGTGCAAGAAAGTAGTGAGTGATATTCCTGCGCACAAGAAAGTAGTGCGTGATATTCCTACGCGCAAGAAAGTAGTGCGTGAAATTCCTACGCGCAAGAAAGTATTGCGTGATATTCCTACGCGCAAGAAAGTAGTGCGTGATATTCCTACGCGCAAGAAAGTTGTGAATGATATTCCTACGCGAAAGAAAGTAGTGCGTGAAATTCCTACGCACAAGAAAGTAGTGCGTGATATTCCTACGCGCAAGAAAGTAGTGTGTGATATTCCTACGCGCAAGAAAGTAGTGCGTGAAATTCCTACGCGCAAAAAAGTAGTTCGTGATATTCCTACGTGCAAGAAAGTAGTGAGTGATATTCCTGCGCACAAGAAAGTAGTGCGTGATATTCCTACGCGCAAGAAAGTAGTGCGTGAAATTCCTACGCGCAAGAAAGTATTGCGTGATATTCCTACGCGCAAGAAAGTAGTGCGTGATATTCCTACGCGCAAGAAAGTAGTGAATGATATTCCTACGCGAAAGAAAGTAGTGCGTGAAATTCCTACGCACAAGAAAGTAGTGCGTGATATTCCTACGCGCAAGAAAGTAGTGCGTGATATTCCTACGCGCAAGAAAGTAGTGCGTGAAATTCCTACGCGCAAAAAAGTAGTGCGTGATATTCCTACGCGCAAGAAAGTAGAGCGTGATATTCCTACACGCACGAAAGTAGTGCGTGAAATACCTACGCGCAAGAAAGTAGTGCGTGATACTCCTACGCGCGAAAAAGTAGTGCGTGATATTCCTACGAGCAAGAAAGTAGTGCGTGAAATTCCTACGCGCAAGAAAGAAGTGCGTGATATTCCTCCGCGCAAGAAAGTAGTGCGTGATATTCCTACACGCACGAAAGTAGTGCGTGATATTCCTACGCGCAAGAAAGTAGGGCGTGATATTCCTACGCGCAAGAAAGTTGTGCGTGAAATTCCTACGGGCAAGAAAGTAGTACGTGATATTCCTACGCGCAAAAAAGTAGTGCGTGATATACCTACGCGCAAGAAAGTGGTGCGTGATATTCCTACGCGCAAGAAAGTAGTGCGTGATATTCCTACAGGCAAGAAAGTAGTGCGTGATATTCCTACACGCACGAAAGTAGTGCGTGATATTCCTACGCGCAAGAAAGTAGGGCGTGATATTCCTACGCGCAAGAAAGTTGTGCGTGAAATTCCTACGCGCAAGAAAGTAGTGCGTGATATTCCTACGCGCAAAAAAGTAGTGCGTGATATTCCTACACGCACGAAAGTAGTGCGTGATACTCCTACGCGCAAGAAAGTAGTGCGTGATATTCCTACGCGCAAGAAAGTTGTGCGTGAAATTCCTACGCGCAAGAAAGTATTGCGTGATATTCCTACGCGCAAGAAAGTAGTGCGTGATATTCCTACGCGCAAGAAAGTAGTGAATGATATTCCTACGCGAAAGAAAGTAGTGCGTGAAATTCCTACGCACAAGAAAGTAGTGCGTGATATTCCTACGCGCAAGAAAGTAGTGCGTGATATTCCTACGCGCAAGAAAGTAGTGCGTGAAATTCCTACGCGCAAAAAAGTAGTGCGTGATATTCCTACGCGCAAGAAAGTAGAGCGTGATATTCCTACACGCACGAAAGTAGTGCATGAAATTCCTACGCGCAAGAAAGTAGTGCGTGATACTCCTACGCGCGAAAAAGTAGTGCGTGATATTCCTACGAGCAAGAAAGTAGTGCGTGAAATTCCTACGCGCAAGAAAGAAGTGCGTGATATTCCTCCGCGCAAGAAAGTAGTGCGTGATATTCCTACACGCACGAAAGTAGTGCGTGATATTCCTACGCGCAAGAAAGTAGGGCGTGATATTCCTACGCGCAAGAAAGTTGTGCGTGAAATTCCTACGGGCAAGAAAGTAGTACGTGATATTCCTACGCGCAAAAAAGTAGTGCGTGATATACCTACGCGCAAGAAAGTGGTGCGTGATATTCCTACGCGCAAGAAAGTAGTGCGTGATATTCCTACAGGCAAGAAAGTAGTGCGTGATATTCCTACACGCACGAAAGTAGTGCGTGATATTCCTACGCGCAAGAAAGTAGGGCGTGATATTCCTACGCGCAAGAAAGTTGTGCGTGAAATTCCTACGCGCAAGAAAGTAGTGCGTGATATTCCTACGCGCAAAAAAAGTAGTGCGTGATATTCCTACACGCACGAAAGTAGTGCGTGATACTCCTACGCGCAAGAAAGTAGTGCGTGATATTCCTACGAGCAAGAAAGTAGTGCGTGAAATTCCTACATGCAAGAAAGTAGTGCGTGATATTCCTAAGCGCAAGAAAGTAGTGCGTGATATTCCTACACGCACGAAAGTAGTGCGTGGTATTCCTACGCGCAAGAAAGTAGTGCGTGATATTCCTACGAGCAAGAAAGTAGTGCGTGAAATTCCTACGCGCAAGAAAGTAGAGCGTGATATTCCTACGCGCAAGAAAGTAGTGCGTGATATTCCTACACGCACGAAAGTAGTGCGTGATATTCCTACGCGCAAGAAAGTAGGGCGTGATATTCCTACGCGCAAGAAAATTGTGCGTGAAATTCCTACGGGCAAGAAAGTAGTGCGTGATATTCCTACGCGCAAAAAAGTAGTGCGTGATATACCTACGCGCAAGAAAGTGGTGCGTGATATTCCTACGCGCAAGAAAGTAGTGCGTGATATTCCTACGGGCAAGAAAGTAGTGCGTGATATTCCTACACACACGAAAGTAGTGCGTGAAATTCCTACGCGCAAGAAAGTAGTGCGTGATATTCCTACGCGCAAAAAAGTAGTGCGTGATATTCCTACACGCACGAAAGTAGTGCGTGATACTCCTACGCGCAAGAAAGTAGTGCGTGATATTCCTACGAGCAAGAAAGTAGTGCGTGAAATTCCTACATGCAAGAAAGTAGTGCGTGATATTCCTACGCGCAAGAAAGTAGTGCGTGATATTCCTACACGCACGAAAGTAGTGCGTGGTATTCCTACGCGCAAGAAAGTAGGGCGTGATATTCCTACGCGCAAGAAAGTAGAGCGTGAAATTCCTACGGGCAAGAAAGTAGTGCTTGATATTCCTACGCGCAAAAAAGTAGTGCGTGATATTCTTACGCGCAAGAAAGTAGTGCGTGATATTCCTACGCGAAAGAAAGTAGTGAGTGATATTCCTACGCGAAAGAAAGTAGTGAGTGATATTCCTACGCAAAAGAAAGTAGTGCGTGAAATTCCTACGCGCAAGAAAGTAGTGAGTGATATTCCTACGCGCAAGAAAGTAGTGCGTGAAATTCCTACGCGCAAGAGAAAGTAGTGCGTGATATTCCTGCGCACAAGAAAGTAGTGCGTGATATTCCTACGCGCAAGAAAGTAGTGCGTGATATTCCTACGCGCAAGAAAGTAGTGCGTGAAATTCCTACGCGCAAGAAAGTAGTGTGTGATATTCCTACGCGCAAGAAAGTAGTGCGTGATATTTCTAAGCGCAAAAAAGTAGTGCGTGATATACCTACGCGCCAGAAAGTGGTGCGTGATATTCCTACGCGCAAGAAAGTAGTGCGTGATATTCCTACGGGCAAGAAAGTAGTGCGTGATATTCCTACACACACGAAAGTAGTGCGTGAAATTCCTACGCGCAAGAAAGTAGTGCATGATATTCCTACGCGCAAAAAAGTAGTGCGTGATATTCCTACACGCACGAAAGTAGTGCGTGATACTCCTACGCGCAAGAAAGTAGTGCGTGATATTCCTACGAGCAAGAAAGTAGTGCGTGAAATTCCTACATGCAAGAAAGTAGTGCGTGATATTCCTACGCGCAAGAAAGTAGTGCGTGATATTCCTACACGCACGAAAGTAGTGCGTGGTATTCCTACGCGCAAGAAAGTAGGGCGTGATATTCCTACGCGCAAGAAAGTAGTGCGTGAAATTCCTACGGGCAAGAAAGTAGTGCGTGATATTCCTACGCGCAGAAAAATATTGCGTGATATTCTTACGCGCAAGAAAGTAGTGCGTGATATTCCTACGCGCAAGAAAGTAGTGCGTGAAATTCCTACGCGCAAGAAAGTAGTGAGTGATATTCCTACGCGCAAGAAAGTAGTGCGTGAAATTTCTACGCGCAAAAAAGTAGTGCGTGATATTCCTACGCAAAAGAAAGTAGTGCGTGAAATTCCTACGCGCAAGAAAGTAGTGAGTGATATTCCTACGCGCAAGAAAGTAGTGCGTGATATTCCTACGCGCAAAAAAGTAGTGCGTGATATATCTACGCACAAGAAAGTGGTGCGTGATATTCTTACGCGCAAGAAAGTAGTGCGGGATATTCCTACGGGCAAGAAAGTAGTGCGTGATATTCCTACGCGCAAAAAAGTAGTGCGTGATATACCTACGCGCAAGAAAGTAGTGCGTGATATTCCTACGCGCAAGAAAGTAGTGTGTGATATTCATACGCACAAGAAAGTAGTGCATGATATTCCTACGCGCAAGAAAGTAGTGCGTGAAATTCCTACGCGCAAGAAAGTAGTGCGTGATATTCCTGCGCACAAGAAAGTAGTGCGTGATATTCCTACGCGCAAGAAAGTAGTGCGTGATATTCCTACGCGCAAGAAAGTAGTGCGTGAAATTCCTACGCGCAATAAAGTAGTGCGTGATATTCCTACGCGCAAGAAAGTAGTGCGTGATATTCCTACGCGCAAAAAAGTAGTGCGTGATATTCCTACGCGAAAGAAAGTAGTGAGTGATATTCCTACGCAAAAGAAAGTAGTGCGTGAAATTCCTACGCGCAAGAAAGTAGTGAGTGATATTCCTACGCGCAAGAAAGTAGTGCGTGAAATTCCTACGCGCAAGAAAGTAGTGCGTGATATTCCTGCGCACAAGAAAGTAGTGCGTGATATTCCTACGCGCAAGAAAGTAGTGCGTGATATTTCTACGCGCAAGAAAGTAGTGCGTGAAATTCCTACGCGCAAGAAAGTAGTGCGTGATATTCCTACGCGCAAGAAAGTAGAGCGTAATATTCCTACGCGCAAGAAAGTAGTGCGTGATATTCCTACGCGCAAGTAAGTAGTGCGTGAAATTTCTACGTGCAAGAAAGTAGTGCGTGGAATTCCTACGCGCAAGAAAGTAGTGCGTGATATTCCTACGCGCAAGAAAGTAGTGCGTGATATTCCTAGGCGCAAGAAAGTAGTGCGTGAAATTCCTACGCGCAAAAAAGTAGTGCGTGATATTCCTAGGCGCAAGAAAGTAGTGCGTGATATTCCTACACGCACGAAAGTAGTGCGTGAAATTCCTACGCGCTAGAAAGTAGTGCGTGATATTCCTACGCGCAAGAAAGTAGTGCGTGAAATTCCTACGCGCAAGAAAGTATTGCGTGATATTTCTACGCGCAAGAAAGTAGTGCGTGATATTCCTACGTGCAAGAAAGTAGTGAGTGATATTCCTGCGCACAAGAAAGTAGTGCGTGATATTCCTACGCGTAAGAAAATAGTGCGTGATATTCCTACGCGCAAGAAAGTAGTGCGTGAAATTCCTACGCGCAAGAAAGTATTGCGTGATATTCCTACGCGCAAGAAAGTAGTGCGTGATATTCCTACGTGCAAGAAAGTAGTGAGTGATATTCCTACGCGAAAGAAAGTAGTGCGTGAAATTCCTACGCGCAAGAAAGTAGTGAGTGATATTCCTACGCGCAAGAAAGTAGTGCGTGAAATTCCTACGCGCAAGAAAGTATTGCGTGATATTCCTACGCGCAAGAAAGTAGTGCGTGATATTCCTACGTGCAAGAAAGTAGTGAGTGATATTCCTACGCAAAAGAAAGTAGTGCGCGAAATTCCTACGCACAAGAAAGTAGTGAGTGATATTTCTACGCGCAAGAAAGTAGTGCGTGAAATTCCTACGCGCAAGAAAGTAGTGCGTGATATTCCTGCGCACAAGAAAGTAGTGCGTGATATTCCTACGCGCAAGAAAGTAGTGCGTGATATTTCTACGCGCAAGAAAGTAGTGCGTGATATTTCTACACGCAAGAAAGTAGTGCGTGAAATTCCTACGCGCAAGAAAGTAGTGCGTGATACTCCTACGCGCAAGTAAGTAGTGCGTGAAATTTCTACGTGCAAGAAAGTAGTGCGTGGAATTCCTACGCGCAAGAAAGTAGTGCGTGATATTCCTACGCGCAAGAAAGTAGTGCGTGATATTCCTGGCGCAAGAAAGTAGTGCGTGGAATTCCTACGCGCAAAAAAGTAGTGCGTGATATTCCTACGCGCAAGAAAGTAGTGCGTGATATTCCTACACGCACGAAAGTAGTGCATGAAATTCCTACGCGCAAGAAAGTAGTGCGTGATATTCCTACGCGCAAGAAAGTAGTGCGTGAAATTCCTACGCGCAAGAAAGTATTGCGTGATATTTCTACGCGCAAGAAAGTAGTGCGTGATATTACTACGTGCAAGAAAGTAGTGAGTGATATTCCTGCGCACAAGAAAGTAGTGCGTGATATTCCTACGCGCAAGAAAGTAGTGCGTGATATTCCTACGCGCAAGAAAGTAGTGCGTGAAATTCCTACGCGCAAGAAAGTATTGCGTGATATTCCTACGCGCAAGAAAGTAGTGCGTGATATTCCTACGTGCAAGAAAGTAGTGAATGATATTCCTACGCGAAAGAAAGTAGTGCGTGAAATTCCTACGCACAAGAAAGTAGTGCGTGATATTCCTACGCGCAAGAAAGTAGTGCGTGATATTCCTAGGCGCAAGAAAGTAGTGCGTGAAATTCCTACGCGCAAAAAAGTAGTGCGTGATATTCCTACGCGCAAGAAAGTAGTGCGTGATATTCCTACACGCACGAAAGTAGTGCGTGAAATTCCTACGCGCTAGAAAGTAGTGCGTGATATTCCTACGCGCAAGAAAGTAGTGCGTGAAATTCCTACGTGCAAGAAAGTATTGCGTGATATTTCTACGCGCAAGAAAGTAGTGCGTGATATTCCTACGTGCAAGAAAGTAGTGAGTGATATTCCTGCGCACAAGAAAGTAGTGCGTGATATTCCTACGCGTAAGAAAATAGTGTGTGATATTCCTACGCGCAAGAAAGTAGTGCGTGAAATTCCTACGCGCAAGAAAGTATTGCGTGATATTCCTACGCGCAAGAAAGTAGTGCGTGATATTCCTACGTGCAAGAAAGTAGTGAGTGATATTCCTACGCGAAAGAAAGTAGTGCGTGAAATTCCTACGCGCAAGAAAGTAGTGAGTGATATTCCTACGCGCAAGAAAGTAGTGCGTGAAATTCCTACGCGCAAGAAAGTATTGCGTGATATTCCTACGCGCAAGAAAATAGTGCGTGATATTCCTACGTGCAAGAAAGTAGTGAGTGATATTCCTACGCAAAAGAAAGTAGTGCGTGAAATTCCTACGCACAAGAAAGTAGTGAGTGATATTTCTACGCGCAAGAAAGTAGTGCGTGAAATTCCTACGCGCAAGAAAGTAGTGCGTGATATTCCTGCGCACAAGAAAGTAGTGCGTGATATTCCTACGCGCAAGAAAGTAGTGCGTGATATTTCTACGCGCAAGAAAGTAGTGCGTGATATTTCTACGCGCAAGAAAGTAGTGCGTGAAATTCCTACGCGCAAGAAAGTAGTGCGTGATACTCCTACGCGCAAGTAAGTAGTGCGTGAAATTTCTACGTGCAAGAAAGTAGTGCGTGGAATTCCTACGCGCAAGAAAGTAGTGCGTGATATTCCTACGCGCAAGAAAGTAGTGCGTGATATTCCTGGCGCAAGAAAGTAGTGCGTGAAATTCCTACGCGCAAAAAAGTAGTGCGTGATATTCCTACGCGCAAGAAAGTAGTGCGCGATATTCCTACACGCACGAAAGTAGTGCGTGAAATTCCTACGCGCAAGAAAGTAGTGCGTGATATTCCTACGCGCAAGAAAGTAGTGCATGAAATTCCTACGCGCAAGAAAGTATTGCGTGATATTTCTACGCGCAAGAAAGTAGTGCGTGATATTACTACGTGCAAGAAAGTAGTGAGTGATATTCCTGCGCACAAGAAAGTAGTGCGTGATATTCCTACGCGCAAGAAAGTAGTGCGTGATATTCCTACGCGCAAGAAAGTAGTGCGTGAAATTCCTACGCGCAAGAAAGTATTGCGTGATATTCCTACGCGCAAGAAAGTAGTGCGTGATATTCCTACGTGCAAGAAAGTAGTGAATGATATTCCTACGCGAAAGAAAGTAGTGCGTGAAATTCCTACGCACAAGAAAGTAGTGCGTGATATTCCTACGCGCAAGAAAGTAGTGCGTGATATTCCTACGCGCAAGAAAGTAGTGCGTGAAATTCCTACGCGCAAAAAAGTAGTGCGTGATATTCCTACGCGCAAGAAAGTAGAGCGTGATATTCCTACACGCACGAAAGTAGTGCGTGAAATTCCTACGCGCAAGAAAGTAGTGCGTGATACTCCTACGCGCAAGAAAGTAGTGCGTGATATTCCTACGAGCAAGAAAGTAGTGCGTGATATTCCTACACGCACGAAAGTAGTGCGTGATATTCCTACGCGCAAGAAAGTATTGCGTGATATTCCTACGCGCAATAAAGTAGTGCGTGATATTCCTACGTGCAAGAAAGTAGTGAGTGATATTTCTACGCGCAAGAAAGTAGTGCGTGAAATTCCTACGCGCAAGAAAGTATTGCGTGATATTCCTACGCGCAATAAAGTAGTGCGTGATATTCCTACGTGCAAGAAAGTAGTGAGTGATATTTCTACGCGCAAGAAAGTAGTGCGTGAAATTCCTACGCGCAAGAAAGTAGTGCGTGATATTCCTGCGCACAAGAAAGTAGTGCGTGATATTCCTACGCGCAAGAAAGTAGTGCGTGATATTTCTACGCGCAAGAAAGTAGTGCGTGATATTTCTACGCGCAAGAAAGTAGTGCGTGAAATTCCTACGCGCAAGAAAGTAGTGCGTGATACTCCTACGCGCAAGTAAGTAGTGCGTGAAATTTCTACTTGCAAGAAAGTTGTGCGTGGAATTCTTACGCCCAAGAAAGTAGTGCGTGATATTCCTACGCGCAAGAAAGTAGTGCGTGATATTCCTGGCGCAAGAAAGTAGTGCGTGAAATTCCTACGCGCAAAAAAGTAGTGCGTGATATTCCTACGCGCAAGAAAGTAGTGCGTGATATTCCTACACGCACGAAAGTAGTGCGTGAAATTCCTACGCGCAAGAAAGTAGTGCGTGATATTCCTACGCGCAAGAAAGTAGTGCGTGAAATTCCTACGCGCAAGAAAGTAGTGCGTGATATTCCTGCGCACAAGAAAGTAGTGCGTGATATTCCTACACGCACGAAAGTAGTGCGTGAAATTCCTACACGCACGAAAGTAGTGCGTGAAATTCCTACGCGCTAGAAAGTAGTGCGTGATATTCCTACGCGCAAGAAAGTAGTGCGTGATATTCCTACACGCACGAAAGTAGTGCGTGAAATTCCTACGCGCAAGAAAGTAGTGCGTGATATTCCTACGCGCAAGAAAGTAGTGCGTGAAATTCCTACGCGCAAGAAAGTATTGCGTGATATTTCTACGCGCAAGAAAGTAGTGCGTGATATTCCTACGTGCAAGAAAGTAGTGAGTGATATTCCTGCGCACAAGAAAGTAGTGCGTGATATTCCTACGCGTAAGAAAATAGTGTGTGATATTCCTACGCGCAAGAAAGTAGTGCGTGAAATTCCTACGCGCAAGAAAGTATTGCGTGATATTCCTACGCGCAAGAAAGTAGTGCGTGATATTCCTACGTGCAAGAAAGTAGTGAGTGATATTCCTACGCGAAAGAAAGTAGTGCGTGAAATTCCTACGCGCAAGAAAGTAGTGAGTGATATTCCTACGCGCAAGAAAGTAGTGCGTGAAATTCCTACGCGCAAGAAAGTATTGCGTGATATTCCTACGCGCAAGAAAGTAGTGCGTGATATTCCTACGTGCAAGAAAGTAGTGAGTGATATTCCTACGCAAAAGAAAGTAGTGCGTGAAATTCCTACGCACAAGAAAGTAGTGAGTGATATTTCTACGCGCAAGAAAGTAGTGCGTGAAATTCCTACGCGCAAGAAAGTAGTGCGTGATATTCCTGCGCACAAGAAAGTAGTGCGTGATATTCCTACGCGCAAGAAAGTAGTGCGTGATATTTCTACGCGCAAGAAAGTAGTGCGTGATATTTCTACGCGCAAGAAAGTAGTGCGTGAAATTCCTACGCGCAAGAAAGTAGTGCGTGATACTCCTACGCGCAAGTAAGTAGTGCGTGAAATTTCTACGTGCAAGAAAGTAGTGCGTGGAATTCCTACGCGCAAGAAAGTAGTGCGTGATATTCCTACGCGCAAGAAAGTAGTGCGTGATATTCCTGGCGCAAGAAAGTAGTGCGTGAAATTCCTACGCGCAAAAAAGTAGTGCGTGATATTCCTACGCGCAAGAAAGTAGTGCGCGATATTCCTACACGCACGAAAGTAGTGCGTGAAATTCCTACGCGCAAGAAAGTAGTGCGTGATATTCCTACGCGCAAGAAAGTAGTGCGTGAAATTCCTACGCGCAAGAAAGTATTGCGTGATATTTCTACGCGCAAGAAAGTAGTGCGTGATATTACTACGTGCAAGAAAGTAGTGAGTGATATTCCTGCGCACAAGAAAGTAGTGCGTGATATTCCTACGCGCAAGAAAGTAGTGCGTGATATTCCTACGCGCAAGAAAGTAGTGCGTGAAATTCCTACGCGCAAGAAAGTATTGCGTGATATTCCTACGCGCAAGAAAGTAGTGCGTGATATTCCTACGTGCAAGAAAGTAGTGAATGATATTCCTACGCGAAAGAAAGTAGTGCGTGAAATTCCTACGCACAAGAAAGTAGTGCGTGATATTCCTACGCGCAAGAAAGTAGTGCGTGATATTCCTACGCGCAAGAAAGTAGTGCGTGAAATTCCTACGCGCAAAAAAGTAGTGCGTGATATTCCTACGCGCAAGAAAGTAGAGCGTGATATTCCTACACGCACGAAAGTAGTGCGTGAAATTCCTACGCGCAAGAAAGTAGTGCGTGATACTCCTACGCGCAAGAAAGTAGTGCGTGATATTCCTACGAGCAAGAAAGTAGTGCGTGATATTCCTACACGCACGAAAGTAGTGCGTGATATTCCTACGCGCAAGAAAGTATTGCGTGATATTCCTACGCGCAATAAAGTAGTGCGTGATATTCCTACGTGCAAGAAAGTAGTGAGTGATATTTCTACGCGCAAGAAAGTAGTGCGTGAAATTCCTACGCGCAAGAAAGTATTGCGTGATATTCCTACGCGCAATAAAGTAGTGCGTGATATTCCTACGTGCAAGAAAGTAGTGAGTGATATTTCTACGCGCAAGAAAGTAGTGCGTGAAATTCCTACGCGCAAGAAAGTAGTGCGTGATATTCCTGCGCACAAGAAAGTAGTGCGTGATATTCCTACGCGCAAGAAAGTAGTGCGTGATATTTCTACGCGCAAGAAAGTAGTGCGTGATATTTCTACGCGCAAGAAAGTAGTGCGTGAAATTCCTACGCGCAAGAAAGTAGTGCGTGATACTCCTACGCGCAAGTAAGTAGTGCGTGAAATTTCTACTTGCAAGAAAGTTGTGCGTGGAATTCTTACGCCCAAGAAAGTAGTGCGTGATATTCCTACGCGCAAGAAAGTAGTGCGTGATATTCCTGGCGCAAGAAAGTAGTGCGTGAAATTCCTACGCGCAAAAAAGTAGTGCGTGATATTCCTACGCGCAAGAAAGTAGTGCGTGATATTCCTACACGCACGAAAGTAGTGCGTGAAATTCCTACGCGCAAGAAAGTAGTGCGTGATATTCCTACGCGCAAGAAAGTAGTGCGTGAAATTCCTACGCGCAAGAAAGTAGTGCGTGATATTCCTGCGCACAAGAAAGTAGTGCGTGATATTCCTACACGCACGAAAGTAGTGCGTGAAATTCCTACGCGCAAGAAAGTAGTGAGTGATATTCCTACGCGCAAGAAAGTAGTGCGTGAAATTCCTACGCGCAAGAAAGTAGTGCGTGATATTCCTGCGCACAAGAAAGTAGTGCGTGATATTCCTACACGCACGAAAGTAGTGCGTGGTATTCCTACGCGCAAGAAAGTAGGGCGTGATATTCCTACGCGCAAGAAAGTAGTGCGTGAAATTCCTACGGGCAAGAAAGTAGTGCGTGATATTCCTACGCGCAAAAAAGTAGTGCGTGATATTCTTACGCGCAAGAAAGTAGTGCGTGATATTCCTACGCGCAAGAAAGTAGTGCGTGAAATTCCTACGCGCAAGAAAGTAGTGAGTGATATTCCTACGCGCAAGAAAGTAGTGCGTGAAATTTCTACGCGCAAAAAAGTAGTGCGTGATATTCCTACGCAAAAGAAAGTAGTGCGTGAAATTCCTACGCGCAAGAAAGTAGTGAGTGATATTCCTACGCGCAAGAAAGTAGTGCGTGATATTCCTACGCGCAAAAAAGTAGTGCGTGATATATCTACGCACAAGAAAGTGGTGCGTGATATTCTTACGCGCAAGAAAGTAGTACGGGATATTCCTACGGGCAAGAAAGTAGTGCGTGATATTCCTACGCGCAAAAAAGTAGTGCGTGATATTCCTACGCGCAAGAAAGTAGTGCGTGAAATTCCTACGCGCAAGAAAGTAGTGTGTGATATTCCTACGCGCAAGAAAGTAGTGCGTGATATTTCTACGCGCAAAAAAGTAGTGCGTGATATACCTACGCGCCAGAAAGTGGTGCGTGATATTCCTACGCGCAAGAAAGTAGTGCGTGATATTCCTACGGGCAAGAAAGTAGTGCGTGATATTCCTACACACACGAAAGTAGTGCGTGAAATTCCTACGCGCAAGAAAGTAGTGCGTGATATTCCTACGCGCAAAAAAGTAGTGCGTGATATTCCTACACGCACGAAAGTAGTGCGTGATACTCCTACGCGCAAGAAAGTAGTGCGTGATATTCCTACGAGCAAGAAAGTAGTGCGTGAAATTCCTACATGCAAGAAAGTAGTGCGTGATATTCCTACGCGCAAGAAAGTAGTGCGTGATATTCCTACACGCACGAAAGTAGTGCGTGGTATTCCTACGCGCAAGAAAGTAGGGCGTGATATTCCTACGCGCAAGAAAGTAGTGCGTGAAATTCCTACGGGCAAGAAAGTAGTGCGTGATATTCCTACGCGCAAAAAAGTAGTGCGTGATATTCTTACGCGCAAGAAAGTAGTGCGTGATATTCCTACGCGCAAGAAAGTAGTGCGTGAAATTCCTACGCGCAAGAAAGTAGTGAGTGATATTCCTACGCGCAAGAAAGTAGTGCGTGAAATTTCTACGCGCAAAAAAGTAGTGCGTGATATTCCTACGCAAAAGAAAGTAGTGCGTGAAATTCCTACGCGCAAGAAAGTAGTGAGTGATATTCCTACGCGCAAGAAAGTAGTGCGTGATATTCCTACGCGCAAAAAAGTAGTGCGTGATATATCTACGCACAAGAAAGTGGTGCGTGATATTCTTACGCGCAAGAAAGTAGTGCGGGATATTCCTACGGGCAAGAAAGTAGTGCGTGATATTCCTACGCGCAAAAAAGTAGTGCGTGATATACCTACGCGCAAGAAAGTAGTGCGTGATATTCCTACGCGCAAGAAAGTAGTGTGTGATATTCATACGCACAAGAAAGTAGTGCATGATATTCCTACGCGCAAGAAAGTAGTGCGTGAAATTCCTACGCGCAAGAAAGTAGTGCGTGATATTCCTGCGCACAAGAAAGTAGTGCGTGATATTCCTACGCGCAAGAAAGTAGTGCGTGATATTCCTACGCGCAAGAAAGTAGTGCGTGAAATTCCTACGCGCAATAAAGTAGTGCGTGATATTCCTACGCGCAAGAAAGTAGTGCGTGATATTCCTACGCGCAAAAAAGTAGTGCGTGATATTCCTACGCGAAAGAAAGTAGTGAGTGATATTCCTACGCAAAAGAAAGTAGTGCGTGAAATTCCTACGCGCAAGAAAGTAGTGAGTGATATTCCTACGCGCAAGAAAGTAGTGCGTAAAATTCCTACGCGCAAGAAAGTAGTGCGTGATATTCCTGCGCACAAGAAAGTAGTGCGTGATATTCCTACGCGCAAGAAAGTAGTGCGTGATATTTCTACGCGCAAGAAAGTAGTGCGTGAAATTCCTACGCGCAAGAAAGTAGTGTGTGATATTGCTACGCGCAAGAAAGTAGAGCGTAATATTCCTACGCGCAAGAAAGTAGTGCGTGATATTCCTACGCGCAAGTAAGTAGTGCGTGAAATTTCTACGTGCAAGAAAGTAGTGCGTGGAATTCCTACGCGCAAGAAAGTAGTGCGTGATATTCCTACGCGCAAGAAAGTAGTGCGTGATATTCCTAGGCGCAAAAAAGTAGTGCGTGAAATTCCTACGCGCAAAAAAGTAGTGCGTGATATTCCTACGCGCAAGAAAGTAGTGCGTGATATTCCTACACGCACGAAAGTAGTGCGTGAAATTCCTACGCGCTAGAAAGTAGTGCGTGATATTCCTACGCGCAAGAAAGTAGTGCGTGAAATTCCTACGCGCAAGAAAGTATTGCGTGATATTTCTACGCGCAAGAAAGTAGTGCGTGATATTCCTACGTGCAAGAAAGTAGTGAGTGATATTCCTGCGCACAAGAAAGTAGTGCGTGATATTCCTACGCGTAAGAAAATAGTGCGTGATATTCCTACGCGCAAGAAAGTAGTGCGTGAAATTCCTACGCGCAAGAAAGTATTGCGTGATATTCCTACGCGCAAGAAAGTAGTGCGTGATATTCCTACGCGCAAGAAAGTAGTGCGTGAAATTCCTACGCGCAAGAAAGTAGTGTGTGATATTCCTACGCGCAAGAAAGTAGTGCGTGATATTTCTACGCGCAAAAAAGTAGTGCGTGATATACCTACGCGCCAGAAAGTGGTGCGTGATATTCCTACGCGCAAGAAAGTAGTGCGTGATATTCCTACGGGCAAGAAAGTAGTGCGTGATATTCCTACACACACGAAAGTAGTGCGTGAAATTCCTACGCGCAAGAAAGTAGTGCGTGATATTCCTACGCCCAAAAAAGTAGTGCGTGATATTCCTACACGCACGAAAGTAGTGCGTGATACTCCTACGCGCAAGAAAGTAGTGCGTGATATTCCTACGAGCAAGAAAGTAGTGCGTGAAATTCCTACATGCAAGAAAGTAGTGCGTGATATTCCTACGCGCAAGAAAGTAGTGCGTGATATTCCTACACGCACGAAAGTAGTGCGTGGTATTCCTACGCGCAAGAAAGTAGGGCGTGATATTCCTACGCGCAAGAAAGTAGTGCGTGAAATTCCTACGGGCAAGAAAGTAGTGCGTGATATTCCTACGCGCAAAAAAGTAGTGCGTGATATTCTTACGCGCAAGAAAGTAGTGCGTGATATTCCTACGCGCAAGAAAGTAGTGCGTGAAATTCCTAAGCGCAAGAAAGTAGTGAGTGATATTCCTACGCGCAAGAAAGTAGTGCGTGAAATTTCTACGCGCAAAAAAGTAGTGCGTGATATTCCTACGCAAAAGAAAGTAGTGCGTGAAATTCCTACGCGCAAGAAAGTAGTGAGTGATATTCCTACGCGCAAGAAAGTAGTGCGTGATATTCCTACGCGCAAAAAAGTAGTGCGTGATATATCTACGCACAAGAAAGTGGTGCGTGATATTCTTACGCGCAAGAAAGTAGTACGGGATATTCCTACGGGCAAGAAAGTAGTGCGTGATATTCCTACGCGCAAAAAAGTAGTGCGTGATATACCTACGCGCAAGAAAGTAGTGCGTGATATTCCTACGCGCAAGAAAGTAGTGTGTGATATTCATACGCACAAGAAAGTAGTGCATGATATTCCTACGCGCAAGAAAGTAGTGCGTGAAATTCCTACGCGCAAGAAAGTAGTGCGTGATATTCCTGCGCACAAGAAAGTAGTGCGTGATATTCCTACGCGCAAGAAAGTAGTGCGTGATATTCCTACGCGCAAGAAAGTAGTGCGTGAAATTCCTACGCGCAATAAAGTAGTGCGTGATATTCCTACGCGCAAGAAAGTAGTGCGTGATATTCCTACGCGCAAAAAAGTAGTGCGTGATATTCCTACGCGAAAGAAAGTAGTGAGTGATATTCCTACGCAAAAGAAAGTAGTGCGTGAAATTCCTACGCGCAAGAAAGTAGTGAGTGATATTCCTACGCGCAAGAAAGTAGTGCGTGAAATTCCTACGCGCAAGAAAGTAGTGCGTGATATTCCTGCGCACAAGAAAGTAGTGCGTGATATTCCTACGCGCAAGAAAGTAGTGCGTGATATTTCTACGCGCAAGAAAGTAGTGCGTGAAATTCCTACGCGCAAGAAAGTAGTGCGTGATATTGCTACGCGCAAGAAAGTAGAGCGTAATATTCCTACGCGCAAGAAAGTAGTGCGTGATATTCCTACGCGCAAGTAAGTAGTGCGTGAAATTTCTACGTGCAAGAAAGTAGTGCGTGGAATTCCTACGCGCAAGAAAGGAGTGCGTGATATTCCTACGCGCAAGAAAGTAGTGCGTGATATTCCTAGGCGCAAAAAAGTAGTGCGTGAAATTCCTACGCGCAAAAAAGTAGTGCGTGATATTCCTACACGCACGAAAGTAGTGCGTGAAATTCCTACGCGCTAGAAAGTAGTGCGTGATATTCCTACGCGCAAGAAAGTAGTGCGTGAAATTCCTACGCGCAAGAAAGTATTGCGTGATATTTCTACGCGCAAGAAAGTAGTGCGTGATATTCCTACGTGCAAGAAAGTAGTGAGTGATATTCCTGCGCACAAGAAAGTAGTGCGTGATATTCCTACGCGTAAGAAAATAGTGCGTGATATTCCTACGCGCAAGAAAGTAGTGCGTGAAATTCCTACGCGCAAGAAAGTATTGCGTGATATTCCTACGCGCAAGAAAGTAGTGCGTGATATTCCTACGTGCAAGAAAGTAGTGAGTGATATTCCTACGCGAAAGAAAGTAGTGCGTGAAATTCCTACGCGCAAGAAAGTAGTGAGTGATATTCCTACGCGCAAGAAAGTAGTGCGTGAAATTCCTACGCGCAAGAAAGTATTGCGTGATATTCCTACGCGCAAGAAAGTAGTGCGTGATATTCCTACGTGCAAGAAAGTAGTGAGTGATATTCCTACGCAAAAGAAAGTAGTGCGTGAAATTCCTACGCGCAAGAAAGTAGTGAGTGATATTTCTACGCGCAAGAAAGTAGTGCGTGAAATTCCTACGCGCAAGAAAGTAGTGCGTGATATTCCTGCGCACAAGAAAGTAGTGCGTGATATTCCTACGCGCAAGAAAGTAGTGCGTGATATTTCTACGCGCAAGAAAGTAGTGCGTGATATTTCTACGCGCAAGAAAGTAGTGCGTGAAATTCCTACGCGAAAGAAAATAGTGCGTGATACTCCTACGCGCAAGTAAGTAGTGCGTGAAATTTCTACGTGCAAGAAAGTAGTGCGTGGAATTCCTACGCGCAAGAAAGTAGTGCGTGATATTCCTACGCGCAAGAAAGTAGTGCGTGATATTCCTACGCGCAAGAAAGTAGTGCGTGAAATTCCTACGCGCAAAAAAGTAGTGCGTGATATTCCTACGCGCAAGAAATTAGTGCGTGATATTCCTACACGCACGAAAGTAGTGCGTGAAATTCCTACGCGCAAGAAAGTAGTGCGTGATATTCCTACGCGCAAGAAAGCAGTGCGTGAAATTCCTACGCGCAAAAAAGTAGTGCGTGATATTCCTACGCGCAAGAAAGTAGAGCGTGATATTCCTACACGCACGAAAGTAGTGCGTGAAATTCCTACGCGCAAGAAAGTAGTGCGTGATACTCCTACGCGCAAGAAAGTAGTGCGTGATATTCCTACGAGCAAGAAAGTAGTGTGTGATATTCCTACCCGCACGAAAGTAGTGCGTGATATTCCTACGCGCAAGAAAGTATTGCGTGATATTCCTACGCGCAATAAAGTAGTGCGTGATATTCCTACGTGCAAGAAAGTAGTGAGTGATATTTCTACGCGCAAGAAAGTAGTGCGTGAAATTCCTACGCGCAAGAAAGTATTGCGTGATATTCCTACGCGCAATAAAGTAGTGCGTGATATTCCTACGTGCAAGAAAGTAGTGAGTGATATTTCTACGCGCAAGAAAGTAGTGCGTGAAATTCCTACGCGCAAGAAAGTAGTGCGTGATATTCCTGCGCACAAGAAAGTAGTGCGTGATATTCCTACGCGCAAGAAAGTAGTGCGTGATATTTCTACGCGCAAGAAAGTAGTGCGTGAAATTCCTACGCGCAAGAAAGTATTGCGTGATATTCCTACGCGCAATAAAGTAGTGCGTGATATTCCTACGTGCAAGAAAGTAGTGAGTGATATTTCTACGCGCAAGAAAGTAGTGCGTGAAATTCCTACGCGCAAGAAAGTAGTGCGTGATATTCCTGCGCACAAGAAAGTAGTGCGTGATATTTCTACGCGCAAGAAAGTAGTGCGTGATATTTCTACGCGCAAGAAAGTAGTGCGTGAAATTCCTACGCGCAAGAAAGTAGTGCGTGATACTCCTACGCGCAAGTAAGTAGTGCGTGAAATTTCTACTTGCAAGAAAGTAGTGCGTGGAATTCCTACGCGCAAGAAAGTAGTGCGTGATATCCCTACGCGCAAGAAAGTAGTGCGTGATATTCCTGGCGCAAGAAAGTAGTGCGTGAAATTCCTACGCGCAAAAAAGTAGTGCGTGATATTCCTACGCGCAAGAAAGTAGTGCGTGATATTCCTACACGCACGAAAGTAGTGCGTGAAATTCCTACGCGCAAGAAAGTAGTGCGTGATATTCCTACGCGCAAGAAAGTAGTGCGTGAAATTCCTACGCGCAAAAAAGTAGTGCGTGATATTCCTGCGCACAAGAAAGTAGTGCGTGATATTCCTACACGCACGAAAGTAGTGCGTGAAATTCCTACGCGCAAGAAAGTAGTGAGTTATATTCCTACGCGCAAGAAAGTAGTGCGTGAAATTCCTACGCGCAAGAAAGTAGTGCGTGATATTCCTGCGCACAAGAAAGTAGTGCGTGATATTCCTACGCGCAAGAAAGTAGTGCGTGATATTCCTACGCGCAAGAAAGTAGTGCGTGAAATTCCTACGCGCAAGAAAGTAGTGTGTGATATTCCTACGCGCAAGAAAGTAGTGCGTGATATTTCTACGCGCAAGAAAGTAGTGCGTGATATTCCTACGGGCAAGAAAGTAGTGCGTGATATTCCTACACACACGAAAGTAGTGCGTGAAATTCCTACGCGCAAGAAAGTAGTGCGTGATATTCCTACGCGCAAAAAAGTGGTGCGTGATATTCCTACACGCACGAAAGTAGTGCGTGATACTCCTACGCGCAAGAAAGTAGTGCGTGATATTCCTACGAGCAAGAAAGTAGTGCGTTAAATTCCTACATGCAAGAAAGTAGTGCGTGATATTCCTACGCGCAAGAAAGTAGTGCGTGATATTCCTACACGCACGAAAGTAGTGCGTGGTATTCCTACGCGCAAGAAAGTAGGGCGTGATATTCCTACGCGCAAGAAAGTAGTGCGTGAAATTCCTACGGGCAAGAAAGTAGTGCGTGATATTCCTACGCGCAAGAAAGTAGTGCGTGATATTCTTACGCGCAAGAAAGTAGTGCGTGATATTCCTACGCGCAAGAAAGTAGTGCGTGAAATTCCTACGCGCAAGAAAGTAGTGAGTGATATTCCTACGCGCAAGAAAGTAGTGCGTGAAATTTCTACGCGCAAAAAAGTAGTGCGTGATATTCCTACGCAAAAGAAAGTAGTGCGTGAAATTCCTACGCGCAAGAAAGTAGTGAGTGATATTCCTACGCGCAAGAAAGTAGTGCGTGATATTCCTACGCGCAAAAAAGTAGTGCGTGATATATCTACACACAAGAAAGTGGTGCGTGATATTCTTACGCGCAAGAAAGTAGTGCGGGATATTCCTACGGGCAAGAAAGTAGTGCGTGATATTCCTACGCGCAAAAAAGTAGTGCGTGATATACCTACGCGCAAGAAAGTAGTGCGTGATATTCCTACGCGCAAGAAAGTAGTGTGTGATATTCATACGCGCAAGAAAGTAGTGCATGATATTCCTACGCGCAAGAAAGTAGTGCGTGAAATTCCTACGCGCAAGAAAGTAGTGCGTGATATTCCTGCGCACAAGAAAGTAGTGCGTGATATTCATACGCGCAAGAAAGTAGTGCGTGATATTCCTACGCGCAAGAAAGTAGTGCGTGAAATTCCTACGCGCAATAAAGTAGTGCGTGATATTCCTACGCGCAAGAAAGTAGTGCGTGATATTCCTACGCGCAAAAAAGTAGTGCGTGATATTCCTACGCGAAAGAAAGTAGTGAGTGATATTCCTACGCAAAAGAAAGTAGTGCGTGAAATTCCTACGCGCAAGAAAGTAGTGAGTGATATTCCTACGCGCAAGAAAGTAGTGCGTGAAATTCCTACGCGCAAGAAAGTAGTGCGTGATATTCCTGCGCACAAGAAAGTAGTGCGTGATATTCCTACGCGCAAGAAAGTAGTGCGTGATATTTCTACGCGCAAGAAAGTAGTGCGTGAAATTCCTACGCGCAAGAAAGTAGTGCGTGATATTTCTACGCGCAAGAAAGTAGAGCGTAATATTCCTACGCGCAAGAAAGTAGTGCGTGATATTCCTACGCGCAAGTAAGTAGTGCGTGAAATTTCTACGTGCAAGAAAGTAGTGCGTGGAATTCCTACGCGCAAGAAAGTAGTGCGTGATATTCCTACGCGCAAGAAAGTAGTGCGTGATATTCCTAGGCGCAAGAAAGTAGTGCGTGAAATTCCTACGCGCAAAAAAGTAGTGCGTGATATTCCTACGCGCAAGAAAGTAGTGCGTGATATTCCTACACGCACGAAAGTAGTGCGTGAAATTCCTACGCGCTAGAAAGTAGTGCGTGATATTCCTACGCGCAAGAAAGTAGTGCGTGAAATTCCTACGCGCAAGAAAGTATTGCGTGATATTTCTACGCGCAAGAAAGTAGTGCGTGATATTCCTACGTGCAAGAAAGTAGTGAGTGATATTCCTGCGCACAAGAAAGTAGTGCGTGATATTCCTACGCGTAAGAAAATAGTGCGTGATATTCCTACGCGCAAGAAAGTAGTGCGTGAAATTCCTACTCGCAAGAAAGTATTGCGTGATATTCCTACGCGCAAGAAAGTAGTGCGTGATATTCCTACGTGCAAGAAAGTAGTGAGTGATATTCCTACGCGAAAGAAAGTAGTGCGTGAAATTCCTACGCGCAAGAAAGTAGTGAGTGATATTCCTACGCGCAAGAAAGTAGTGCGTGAAATTCCTACGCGCAAGAAAGTATTGCGTGATATTCCTACGCGCAAGAAAGTAGTGCGTGATATTCTTACGTGCAAGAAAGTAGTGAGTGATATTCCTACGCAAAAGAAAGTAGTGCGTGAAATTCCTACGCGCAAGAAAGTAGTGAGTGATATTTCTACGCGCAAGAAAGTAGTGCGTGAAATTCCTACGCGCAAGAAAGTAGTGCGTGATATTCCTGCGCACAAGAAAGTAGTGCGTGATATTCCTACGCGCAAAAAAGTAGTGCGTGATATTTCTACGCGCAAGAAAGTAGTGCGTGATATTTCTACGCGCAAGAAAGTAGTGCGTGAAATTCCTACGCGCAAGAAAGTAGTGCGTGATACTCCTACGCGCAAGTAAGTAGTGCGTGAAATTTCTACGTGCAAGAAAGTAGTGCGTGGAATTTCTACGCGCAAGAAAGTAGTGCGTGATATTCCTACGCGCAAGAAAGTAGTGCGTGATATTCCTGGCGCAAGAAAGTAGTGCGTGAAATTCCTACGCGCAAAAAAGTAGTGCGTGATATTCCTACGCGCAAGAAAGTAGTGCGTGATATTCCTACACGCACGAAAGTAGTGCGTGAAATTCGTACGCGCAAGAAAGTAGTGCGTGATATTCCTACGCGCAAGAAAGTAGTGCGTGAAATTCCTACGCGCAAGAAAGTATTGCGTGATATTTCTACGCGCAAGAAAGTAGTGCGTGATATTACTACGTGCAAGAAAGTAGTGAGTGATATTCCTGCGCACAAGAAAGTAGTGCGTGATATTCCTACGCGCAAGAAAGTAGTGCGTGATATTCCTACGCGCAAGAAAGTAGTGCGTGAAATTCCTACGCGCAAGAAAGTATTGCGTGATATTCCTACGCGCAAGAAAGTAGTGCGTGATATTCCTACGTGCAAGAAAGTAGTGAATGATATTCCTACGCGAAAGAAAGTAGTGCGTGAAATTCCTACGCACAAGAAAGTAGTGCGTGATATTCCTACGCGCAAGAAAGTAGCGCGTGATATTCCTACGCGCAAGAAAGTAGTGCGTGAAATTCCTACGCGCAAAAAAGTAGTGCGTGATATTCCTACGCGCAAGAAAGTAGAGCGTGATATTCCTACATGCACGAAAGTAGTGCGTGAAATTCCTACGCGCAAGAAAGTAGTGCGTGATACTCCTACGCGCAAGAAAGTAGTGCGTGATATTCCTACGAGCAAGAAAGTAGTGCGTGATATTCCTACGCGCAAGAAAGTAGTGCGTGATATTCCTGGCGCAAGAAAGTAGTGCGTGAAATTCCTACGCGCAAAAAAGTAGTGCGTGATATTCCTACGCGCAAGAAAGTAGTGCGTGATATTCCTACACGCACGAAAGTAGTGCGTGAAATTCGTACGCGCAAGAAAGTAGTGCGTGATATTCCTACGCGCTAGAAAGTAGTGCGTGAAATTCCTACGCGCAAGAAAGTATTGCGTGATATTTCTACGCGCAAGAAAGTAGTGCGTGATATTACTACGTGCAAGAAAGTAGTGAGTGATATTCCTGCGCACAAGAAAGTAGTGCGTGATATTCCTACGCGCAAGAAAGTAGTGCGTGATATTCCTACGCGCAAGAAAGTAGTGCGTGAAATTCCTACGCGCAAGAAAGTATTGCGTGATATTCCTACGCGCAAGAAAGTAGTGCGTGATATTCCTACGTGCAAGAAAGTAGTGAATGATATTCCTACGCGAAAGAAAGTAGTGCGTGAAATTCCTACGCACAAGAAAGTAGTGCGTGATATTCCTACGCGCAAGAAAGTAGCGCGTGATATTCCTACGCGCAAGAAAGTAGTGCGTGAAATTCCTACGCGCAAAAAAGTAGTGCGTGATATTCCTACGCGCAAGAAAGTAGAGCGTGATATTCCTACATGCACGAAAGTAGTGCGTGAAATTCCTACGCGCAAGAAAGTAGTGCGTGATACTCCTACGCGCAAGAAAGTAGTGCGTGATATTCCTACGAGCAAGAAAGTAGTGCGTGATATTCCTACACGCACGAAAGTAGTGCGTGATATTCCTACGCGCAAGAAAGTATTGCGTGATATTCCTACGCGCAATAAAGTAGTGCGTGATATTCCTACGTGCAAGAAAGTAGTGAGTGATATTTCTACGCGCAAGAAGGTAGTGCGTGAAATTCCTACGCGCAAGAAAGTATTGCGTGATATTCCTACGCGCAATAAAGTAGTGCGTGATATTCCTACGTGCAAGAAAGTAGTGAGTGATATTTCTACGCGCAAGAAAGTAGTGCGTGAAATTCCTACGCGCAAGAAAGTAGTGCGTGATATTCCTGCGCACAAGAAAGTAGTGCGTGATATTCCTACGCGCAAGAAAGTAGTGCGTGATATTTCTACGCGCAAGAAAGTAGTGCGTGATATTTCTACGCGCAAGAAAGTAGTGCGTGAAATTCCTACGCGCAAGAAAGTAGTGCGTGATACTCCTACGCGCAAGTAAGTAGTGCGTGAAATTTCTACTTGCAAGAAAGTAGTGCGTGGAATTCCTACGCGCAAGAAAGTAGTGCGTGATATTCCTACGCGCAAGAAAGTAGTGCGTGATATTCCTGGCGCAAGAAAGTAGTGCGTGAAATTCCTACGCGCAAAAAAGTAGTGCGTGATATTCCTACGCGCAAGAAAGTAGTGCGTGATATTCCTACACGCACGAAAGTAGTGCGTGAAATTCCTACGCGCAAGAAAGTAGTGCGTGATATTCCTACGCGCAAGAAAGTAGTGCGTGAAATTCCTACGCGCAAGAAAGTATTGCGTGATATTTCTACGCGCAAGAAAGTAGTGCGTGATATACCTACGTGCAAGAAAGTAGTGAGTGATATTCCTGCGCACAAGAAAGTAGTGCGTGATATTCCTACGCGCAAGAAAGTAGTGCGTGATATTCCTACGCGCAAAAAAGTAGTGCGTGATATACCTACGCGCAAGAAAGTGGTGCGTGATATTCCTACCCGCAAGAATGTAGTGCGTGATATTCCTACGGGCAAGAAAGTAGTGCGTGATATTCCTACACACACGAAAGTAGTGCGTGAAATTCCTACGCGCAAGAAAGTAGTGCGTGATATTCCTACGCGCAAAAAAGTAGTGCGTGATATTCCTACACGCACGAAAGTAGTGCGTGATACTCCTACGCGCAAGAAAGTAGTGCGTGATATTCCTACGAGCAAGAAAGTAGTGCGTGAAATTCCTACATGCAAGAAAGTAGTGCGTGATATTCCTACGCGCAAGAAAGTAGTGCGTGATATTCCTACACGCACGAAAGTAGTGCGTGGTATTCCTACGCGCAAGAAAGTAGTGCGTGATATTCCTACGAGCAAGAAAGTAGTGCGTGAAATTCCTACGCGCAAGAAAGTAGTGCGTGATATTCCTACGCGCAAGAAAGTAGTGCGTGATATTCCTACACGCACGAAAGTAGTGCGTGATATTCCTACGCGCAAGAAAGTAGGGCGTGATATTCCTACGCGCAAGAAAGTTGTGCGTGAAATTCCTACGGGCAAGAAAGTAGTGCGTGATATTCCTACGCGCAAAAAAGTAGTGCGTGATATACCTACGCGCAAGAAAGTGGTGCGTGATATTCCTACGCGCAAGAAAGTAGTGCGTGAAATTCCTACGCGCAAGAAAGTATTGCGTGATATTTCTACGCGCAAGAAAGTAGTGCGTGATATTCCTACGTGCAAGAAAGTAGTGAGTGATATTCCTGCGCACAAGAAAGTAGTGCGTGATATTCCTACGCGTAAGAAAATAGTGCGTGATATTCCTACGCGCAAGAAAGTAGTGCGTGAAATTCCTACTCGCAAGAAAGTATTGCGTGATATTCCTACGCGCAAGAAAGTAGTGCGTGATATTCCTACGTGCAAGAAAGTAGTGAGTGATATTCCTACGCGAAAGAAAGTAGTGCGTGAAATTCCTACGCGCAAGAAAGTAGTGAGTGATATTCCTACGCGCAAGAAAGTAGTGCGTGAAATTCCTACGCGCAAGAAAGTATTGCGTGATATTCCTACGCGCAAGAAAGTAGTGCGTGATATTCTTACGTGCAAGAAAGTAGTGAGTGATATTCCTACGCAAAAGAAAGTAGTGCGTGAAATTCCTACGCGCAAGAAAGTAGTGAGTGATATTTCTACGCGCAAGAAAGTAGTGCGTGAAATTCCTACGCGCAAGAAAGTAGTGCGTGATATTCCTGCGCACAAGAAAGTAGTGCGTGATATTCCTACGCGCAAAAAAGTAGTGCGTGATATTTCTACGCGCAAGAAAGTAGTGCGTGATATTTCTACGCGCAAGAAAGTAGTGCGTGAAATTCCTACGCGCAAGAAAGTAGTGCGTGATACTCCTACGCGCAAGTAAGTAGTGCGTGAAATTTCTACGTGCAAGAAAGTAGTGCGTGATATTCCTACGCGCAAGAAAGTAGTGCGTGATATTCCTGGCGCAAGAAAGTAGTGCGTGAAATTCCTACGCGCAAAAAAGTAGTGCGTGATATTCCTACGCGCAAGAAAGTAGTGCGTGATATTCCTACACGCACGAAAGTAGTGCGTGAAATTCGTACGCGCAAGAAAGTAGTGCGTGATATTCCTACGCGCAAGAAAGTAGTGCGTGAAATTCCTACGCGCAAGAAAGTATTGCGTGATATTTCTACGCGCAAGAAAGTAGTGCGTGATATTACTACGTGCAAGAAAGTAGTGAGTGATATTCCTGCGCACAAGAAAGTAGTGCGTGATATTCCTACGCGCAAGAAAGTAGTGCGTGATATTCCTACGCGCAAGAAAGTAGTGCGTGAAATTCCTACGCGCAAGAAAGTATTGCGTGATATTCCTACGCGCAAGAAAGTAGTGCGTGATATTCCTACGTGCAAGAAAGTAGTGAATGATATTCCTACGCGAAAGAAAGTAGTGCGTGAAATTCCTACGCACAAGAAAGTAGTGCGTGATATTCCTACGCGCAAGAAAGTAGTGCGTGATACTCCTACGCGCAAGTAAGTAGTGCGTGAAATTTCTACGTGCAAGAAAGTAGTGCGTGGAATTCCTACGCGCAAGAAAGTAGAGCGTGATATTCCTACATGCACGAAAGTAGTGCGTGAAATTCCTACGCGCAAGAAAGTAGTGCGTGATACTCCTACGCGCAAGAAAGTAGTGCGTGATATTCCTACGAGCAAGAAAGTAGTGCGTGATATTCCTACACGCACGAAAGTAGTGCGTGATATTCCTACGCGCAAGAAAGTATTGCGTGATATTCCTACGCGCAATAAAGTAGTGCGTGATATTCCTACGTGCAAGAAAGTAGTGAGTGATATTTCTACGCGCAAGAAGGTAGTGCGTGAAATTCCTACGCGCAAGAAAGTATTGCGTGATATTCCTACGCGCAATAAAGTAGTGCGTGATATTCCTACGTGCAAGAAAGTAGTGAGTGATATTTCTACGCGCAAGAAAGTAGTGCGTGAAATTCCTACGCGCAAGAAAGTAGTGCGTGATATTCCTGCGCACAAGAAAGTAGTGCGTGATATTCCTACGCGCAAGAAAGTAGTGCGTGATATTTCTACGCGCAAGAAAGTAGTGCGTGATATTTCTACGCGCAAGAAAGTAGTGCGTGAAATTCCTACGCGCAAGAAAGTAGTGCGTGATACTCCTACGCGCAAGTAAGTAGTGCGTGAAATTTCTACTTGCAAGAAAGTAGTGCGTGGAATTCCTACGCGCAAGAAAGTAGTGCGTGATATTCCTACGCGCAAGAAAGTAGTGCGTGATATTCCTGGCGCAAGAAAGTAGTGCGTGAAATTCCTACGCGCAAAAAAGTAGTGCGTGATATTCCTACGCGCAAGAAAGTAGTGCGTGATATTCCTACACGCACGAAAGTAGTGCGTGAAATTTCTACGCGCAAGAAAGTAGTGCGTGATATTCCTACGCGCAAGAAAGTAGTGCGTGAAATTCCTACGCGCAAGAAAGTATTGCGTGATATTTCTACGCGCAAGAAAGTAGTGCGTGATATTCCTACGTGCAAGAAAGTAGTGAGTGATATTCCTGCGCACAAGAAAGTAGTGCGTGATATTCCTACGCGCAAGAAAGTAGTGCGTGATATTCCTACGCGCAAGAAAGTAGTGCGTGAAATTCCTACGCGCAAGAAAGTATTGCGTGATATTCCTACGCGCAAGAAAGTTGTGCGTGATATTCCTACGTGCAAGAAAGTAGTGAATGATATTCCTACGCGAAAGAAAGTAGTGCGTGAAATTCCTACGCACAAGAAAGTAGTGCGTGATATTCCTACGCGCAAGAAAGTAGTGCGTGATATTCCTACGCGCAAGAAAGTAGTGCGTGAAATTCCTACGCGCAAAAAAGTAGTGCGTGATATTCCTACGCGCCAGAAAGTAGAGCGTGATATTCCTACACGCACGAAAGTAGTGCGTGAAATTCCTACGCGCAAGAAAGTAGTGCGTGATACTCCTACGCGCAAGAAAGTAGTGCGTGATATTCCTACGAGCAAGAAAGTAGTGCGTGAAATTCCTACGCGCAAGAAAGTAGTGCGTGATATTCCTACGCGCAAGAAAGTAGTGCGTGATATTCCTACACGCACGAAAGTAGTGCGTGATATTCCTACGCGCAAGAAAGTAGGGCGTGATATTCCTACGCGCAAGAAAGTTGTGCGTGAAATTCCTACGGGCAAGAAAGTAGTGCGTGATATTCCTACGCGCTAAAAAGTAGTGCGTGATATACCTACGCGCAAGAAAGTGGTGCGTGATATTCCTACGCGCAAGAAAGTAGTGCGTGATATTCCTACGGGCAAGAAAGTAGTGCGTGATATTCCTACACACACGAAAGTAGTGCGTGAAATTCCTACGCGCAAGAAAGTAGTGCGTGATATTCCTACGCGCAAAAAAGTAGTGCGTGATATTACTACACGCACGAAAGTAGTGCGTGATACTCCTACGCGCAAGAAAGTAGTGCGTGATATTCCTACGAGCAAGAAAGTAGTGCGTGAAATTCCTACATGCAAGAAAGTAGTGCGTGATATTCCTACGCGCAAGAAAGTAGTGCGTGATATTCCTACACGCACGAAAGTAGTGCGTGGTATTCCTACGCGCAAGAAAGTAGTGCGTGATATTCCTACGAGCAAGAAAGTAGTGCGTGAAATTCCTACGCGCAAGAAAGTAGTGCGTGATATTCCTACGCGCAAGAAAGTAGTGCGTGATATTCCTACACGCACGAAAGTAGTGCGTGATATTCCTACGCGCAAGAAAGTAGGGCGTGATATTCCTACGCGCAAGAAAGTTGTGCGTGAAATTCCTACGGGCAAGAAAGTAGTGCGTGATATTCCTACGCGCAAAAAAGTAGTGCGTGATATACCTACGCGCAAGAAAGTGGTGCGTGATATTCCTACGCGCAAGAAAGTAGTGCGTGATATTCCTACGGGCAAGAAAGTAGTGCGTGATATTCCTACACACACGAAAGTAGTGCGTGAAATTCCTACGCGCAAGAAAGTAGTGCGTGATATTCCTAAGCGCAAAAAAGTAGTGCGTGATATTCCTACACGCACGAAAGTAGTGCGTGATACTCCTACGCGCAAGAAAGTAGTGCGTGATATTCCTACGAGCAAGAAAGTAGTGCGTGAAATTCCTACATGCAAGAAAGTAGTGCGTGATATTCCTACGCGCAAGAAAGTAGTGCGTGATATTCCTACACGAACGAAAGTAGTGCGTGGTATTCCTACGCGCAAGAAAGTAGGGCGTGATATTCCTACGCGCAAGAAAGTAGTGCGTGAAATTCCTACGGGCAAGAAAGTAGTGCGTGATATTCCTACGCGCAAAAAAGTAGTGCGTGATATTCTTACGCGCAAGAAAGTAGTGCGTGATATTCCTACGCGCAAGAAAGTAGTGCGTGAAATTCCTACGCGCAAGAAAGTAGTGCGTGATATTCCTACGCGCAAGAAAGTAGTACGTGATATTCCTACGCGCAAAAAAGTAGTGCGTGATATTCCTACGCGAAAGAAAGTAGTGAGTGATATTCCTACGCAAAAGAAAGTAGTGCGTGAAATTCCTATGCGCAAGAAAGTAGTGAGTGATATTCCTACGCGCAAGAAAGTAGTGCGTGAAATTCCTACGCGCAAGAAAGTAGTGCGTGATATTCCTGCGCACAAGAAAGCAGTGCGTGATATTCCTACGCGCAAGAAAGTAGTGCGTGATATTCCTACGCGCAAGAAAGTAGTGCGTGAAATTCTTACGCGCAAGAAAGTAGTGCGTGATATTCCTACGCGCAAGAAAGTAGTGCGTGATATTTCTACGCGCAAAAAAGTAGTGCGTGATATTCCTACGCGAAAGAAAGTAGTGAGTGATATTCCTATGCAAAAGAAAGTAGTGCGTGAAATTCCTACGCGCAAGAAATTAGTGAGTGATATTCCTACGCGCAAGAAAGTAGAGCGTGATATTCCTACGCGCAAGAAAGTAGTGCGTGATATTCCTACGCGCAAGTAAGTAGTGCGTGAAATTTCTACGTGCAAGAAAGTAGTGCGTGGAATTCCTACGCGCAAGAAAGTAGTGCGTGATATTCCTACGCGCAAGAAAGTAGTGCGTGATATTCCTAGGCGCAAGAAAGTAGTGCGTGAAATTCCTACACGCACGAAAGTAGTGCGTAAAATTCCTACGTCAAGAAAGTAGTGCGTGATATTCCTACGCGCAAGAAAGTAGTGCGTGATATTCCTACGCGCAAGAAAGTAGTGCGTGATATTCCTAGGCGCAAGAAAGTAGTGCGTGAAATTCCTACGCGCAAAAAAGTAGTGCGTGATATTCCTACGCGCAAGAAAGTAGTGCGTGACATTCCTACACGCACGAAAGTAGTGCGTGAAATTCCTACGCGCAAGAAAGTAGTGCGTGATATTCCTACGCGCAAGATAGTAGTGAGTGAAATTCCTACGCGCAAGAAAGTATTGCGTGATATTTCTACGCGTAAGAAAGTAGTGCGTGATATTCCTATGTGCAAGAAAGTAGTGAGTGATATTCCTGCGCACAAGAAAGTAGTGCGTGATATTCCTACGCGCAAGAAAGTAGTGCGTGATATTCCTACGCGCAAGAAAGTAGTGCGTGAAATTCCTACGCGCAAGAAAGTATTGCGTGATATTCCTACGTGAAAGAAAGTAGTGCGAGAAATTCCTAGGCGCAAGAAAGTAGTGCGTGAAATTCCTACGCGCAAAAAAGTAGTGCGTGATATTCCTACGCGCAAGAAAGTAGTGCGTGATATTCCTACACGCACGAAAGTAGTGCGTGAAATTCCTACGCGCAAGAAAGTAGTGCGTGATATTCCTACGCGCAAGAAAGTAGTGCGTGATATTCCTACGCGCAAGAAAGTCGTGCGTGATATTCCTAGGCGCGAGAAAGTAGTGCGTGAAATTCCTACGCGTAAAAAAGTAGTGCGTGATATTCCTACGCGCTAGAAAGTAGTGCGTGATATTCCTACGCGCAAGAAAGTAGTGCGTGATATTCCTACACGAACGAAAGTAGTGCGTGGTATTCCTACGCGCAAGAAAGTAGGGCGTGATATTCCTACGCGCAAGAAAGTAGTGCGTGAAATTCCTACGGGCAAGAAAGTAGTGCGTGATATTCCTAAGCGCAAAAAAGTAGTGCGTGATATTCTTACGCGCAAGAAAGTAGTGCGTGATATTCCTACGCGCAAGAAAGTAGTGCGTGAAATTCCTACGCGCAAGAAAGTAGTGCGTGATATTCCTACGCGCAAGAAAGTAGTGCGTGATATTCCTACGCGCAAAAAAGTAGTGCGTGATATTCCTACGCGAAAGAAAGTAGTGAGTGATATTCCTACGCAAAAGAAAGTAGTGCGTGAAATTCCTATGCGCAAGAAAGTAGTGAGTGATATTCCTACGCGCAAGAAAGTAGTGCGTGAAATTCCTACGCGCAAGAGAGTAGTGCGTGATATTCCTGCGCACAAGAAAGCAGTGCGTGATATTCCTACGCGCAAGAAAGTAGTGCGTGATATTCCTACGCGCAAGAAAGTAGTGCGTGAAATTCTTACGCGCAAGAAAGTAGTGCGTGATATTCCTACGCGCAAGAAAGTAGTGCGTGATATTTCTACGCGCAAAAAAGTAGTGCGTGATATTCCTACGCGAAAGAAAGTAGTGAGTGATATTCCTATGCAAAAGAAAGTAGTGCGTGAAATTCCTACGCGCAAGAAATTAGTGAGTGATATTCCTACGCGCAAGAAAGTAGAGCGTGATATTCCTACGCGCAAGAAAGTAGTGCGTGATATTCCTACGCGCAAGTAAGTAGTGCGTGAAATTTCTACGTGCAAGAAAGTAGTGCGTGGAATTCCTACGCGCAAGAAAGTAGTGCGTGATATTCCTACGCGCAAGAAAGTAGTGCGTGATATTCCTAGGCGCAAGAAAGTAGTGCGGGAAATTCCTACACGCACGAAAGTAGTGCGTAAAATTCCTACGTCAAGAAAGTAGTGCATGATATTCCTACGCGCAAGAAAGTAGTGCGTGATATTCCTACGCGCAAGAAAGTAGTGCGTGATATTCCTAGGCGCAAGAAAGTAGTGCGTGAAATTCCTACGCGCAAAAAAGTAGTGCGTGATATTCCTACGCGCAAGAAAGTAGTGCGTGACATTCCTACACGCACGAAAGTAGTGCGTGAAATTCCTACGCGCAAGAAAGTAGTGCGTGATATTCCTACGCGCAAGATAGTAGTGAGTGAAATTCCTACGCGCAAGAAAGTATTGCGTGATATTTCTACGCGTAAGAAAGTAGTGCGTGATATTCCTATGTGCAAGAAAGTAGTGAGTGATATTCCTGCGCACAAGAAAGTAGTGCGTGATATTCCTACGCGCAAGAAAGTAGTGCGTGATATTCCTACGCGCAAGAAAGTAGTGCGTGAAATTCCTACGCGCAAGAAAGTATTGCGTGATATTCCTACGCGAAAGAAAGTAGTGCGAGAAATTCCTAGGCGCAAGAAAGTAGTGCGTGAAATTCCTACGCGCAAAAAAGTAGTGCGTGATATTCCTACGCGCAAGAAAGTAGTGCGTGATATTCCTACACGCACGAAAGTAGTGCGTGAAATTCCTACGCGCAAGAAAGTAGTGCGTGATATTCCTACGCGCAAGAAAGTCGTGCGTGATATTCCTAGGCGCGAGAAAGTAGTGCGTGAAATTCCTACGCGTAAAAAAGTAGTGCGTGATATTCCTACGCGTAAAAAAGTAGTGCGTGATATTCCTACGCGCTAGAAAGTAGTGCGTGATATTCCTACACGCACGAAAGTAGTGCGTGAAATTCCTACGCGCAAGAAAGTAGTGCGTGATACTCCTACGCGCAAGAAAGTAGTGCGTGATATTCCTACGAGCAAGAAAGTAGTGCGTGAAATTCCTACGCGCAAGAAAGTAGTGCGTGATATTTCTACGCGCAAGAAAGTAGTGCGTGATATTCCTACACGCACGAAAGTAGTGCGCGAAATTCCTACGCGCAAGAAAGTATTGCGTGATATTCCTACGCGCAAGAAAGTAGTGCGTGATATTCCTACGTGCAAGAAAGTAGTGAATGATATTCCTACGCGAAAGAAAGTAGTGCGTGAAATTCCTACGCACAAGAAAGTAGTGCGTGATATTCCTACGCGCAAGAAAGTAGTGCGTGATATTCCTACGCGCAAGAAAGTAGTGCGTGAAATTCCTACGCGCAAAAAAGTAGTGCGTGATATTCCTACGCGCAAAAAAGTAGTGCGTGATATTCCTACACGCACGAAAGTAGTGCGTGATACTCCTACGCGCAAGAAAGTAGTGCGTGATATTCCTACGAGCAAGAAAGTAGTGCGTGAAATTCCTACATGCAAGAAAGTAGTGCGTGATATTCCTACGTGCAAGAAAGTAGTGCGTGATATTCCTACACGCACGAAAGTAGTGCGTGGTATTCCTACGCGCAAGAAAGTAGGGCGTGATATTCCTACGCGCAAGAAAGTAGTGCGTGAAATTCCTACGCGCAAGAAAGTAGTGCGTGATATTCCTACGGGCAAGAAAGTAGTGCGTGATATTCCTACACACACGAAAGTAGTGCGTGAAATTCCTACGCGCAAGAAAGTAGTGCGTGATATTCCTACGCGCAAAAAAGTAGTGCGTGATATTCCTACACGCACGAAAGTAGTGCGTGATACTCCTACGCGCAAGAAAGTAGTGCGTGATATTCCTACGAGCAAGAAAGTAGTGCGTGAAATTCCTACATGCAAGAAAGTAGTGCGTGATATTCCTACGTGCAAGAAAGTAGTGCGTGATATTCCTACACGCACGAAAGTAGTGCGTGGTATTCCTACGCGCAAGAAAGTAGGGCGTGATATTCCTACGCGCAAGAAAGTAGTGCGTGAAATTCCTACGGGCAAGAAAGTAGTGCGTGATATTCCTACGCGCAAAAAAGTAGTGCGTGATATTCTTACGCGCAAGAAAGTAGTGCGTGATATTCCTACGCGCAAGAAAGTAGTGCATGAAATTCCTACGCGCAAGAAAGTAGTGCGTGATATTCCTACGCGCAAAAAAGTAGTGCGTGATATTCCTACGCGAAAGAAAGTAGTGAGTGATATTCCTACGCAAAAGAAAGTAGTGCGTGAAATTCCTACGCGCAAGAAAGTAGTGAGTGATATTCCTACGCGCAAGAAAGTAGTGCGTGAAATTCCTACGCGCAAGAAAGTAGTGCGTGATATTCCTGCGCACAAGAAAGTAGTGCGTGATATTCCTACGCGCAAGAAAGTAGTGCGTGATATTCCTACGCGCAAGAAAGTAGTGCGTGAAATTCCTACGCGCAAGAAAGTAGTGCGTGATATTCCTACGCGCAAGAAAGTAGTGCGTGATATTTCTACGCGCAAAAAAGTAGTGCGTGATATTCCTACGCGAAAGAAAGTAGTGAGTGATATTCCTATGCAAAAGAAAGTAGTGCGTGAAATTCCTACGCGCAAGAAAGTAGTGGGTGATATTCCTACGCGCAAGAAAGTAGAGCGTGATATTCCTACGCGCAAGAAAGTAGTGCGTGATATTCCTACGCGCAAGTAAGTAGTGCGTGAAATTTCTACGTGCAAGAAAGTATTGCGTGGAATTCCTACGCGCAAGAAAGTAGTGCGTGATATTCCTACGCGCAAGAAAGTAGTGCGTGATATTCCTAGGCGCAAGAAAGTAGTGCGTGAAATTCCTACACGCACGAAAGTAGTGCGTGAAATTCCTACGTCAAGAAAGTAGTGCGTGATATTCCTACGCGCAAGAAAGTAGTGCGTGATATTCCTACGCGCAAGAAAGTAGTGCGTGATATTCCTAGGCGCAAGAAAGTAGTGCGTGAAATTCCTACGCGCAAAAAAGTAGTGCGTGATATTCCTACGCGCAAGAAAGTAGTGCGTGACATTCCATCACGCACGAAAGTAGTGCGTGAAATTCCTACGCGCAAGAAAGTAGTGCGTGATATTCCTACGCGCAAGATAGTAGTGAGTGAAATTCCTACGCGCAAGAAAGTATTGCGTGATATTTCTACGCGCAAGAAAGTAGTGCGTGATATTCCTATGTGCAAGAAAGTAGTGAGTGATATTCCTGCGCACAAGAAAGTAGTGCGTGATATTCCTACGCGCAAGAAAGTAGTGCGTGATATTCCTACGCGCAAGAAAGTAGTGCGTGAAATTCCTACGCGCAAGAAAGTATTGCGTGATATTCCTACGCGAAAGAAAGTAGTGCGAGAAATTCCTAGGCGCAAGAAAGTAGTGCGTGAAATTCCTACGCGCAAAAAAGTAGTGCGTGATATTCCTACGCGCAAGAAAGTAGTGCGTGATATTCCTACACGCACGAAAGTAGTGCGTGAAATTCCTACGCGCAAGAAAGTAGTGCGTGATATTCCTACGCGCAAGAAAGTAGTGCGTGATATTCCTACGCGCAAGAAAGTCGAGCGTGATATTCCTAGGCGCGAGAAAGTAGTGCGTGAAATTCCTACGCGTAAAAAAGTAGTGCGTGATATTCCTACGCGCTAGAAAGTAGTGCGTGATATTCCTACACGCACGAAAGTAGTGCGTGAAATTCCTACGCGCAAGAAAGTAGTGCGTGATACTCCTACGCGCAAGAAAGTAGTGCGTGATATTCCTACGAGCAAGAAAGTAGTGAGTGAAATTCCTACGCGCAAGAAAGTAGTGCGTGATATTTCTACGTGCAAGAAAGTAGTGCGTGATATTCCTACACGCACGAAAGTAGTGCGTGAAATTCCTACGCGCAAGAAAGTATTGCGTGATATTCCTACGCGCAAGAAAGTAGTGCGTGATATTCCTACGTGCAAGAAAGTAGTGAATGATATTCCTACGCGAAAGAAAGTAGTGCGTGAAATTCCTACGCACAAGAAAGTAGTGCGTGATATTCCTACGCGCAAGAAAGTAGTGCGTGATATTCCTACGCGCAAGAAAGAAGTGCGTGAAATTCCTACGCGCAAAAAAGTAGTGCGTGATATTCCTACGCGCAAGAAAGTAGAGCGTGATATTCCTACACGCACGAAAGTAGTGTGTGAAATTCCTACGCGCAAGAAAGTAGTGCGTGATACTCCTACGCGCAAGAAAGTAGTGCGTGATATTCCTACGAGCAAGAAAGTAGTGCGTGAAATTCCTACGCGCAAGAAAGTAGTGCGTGATATTCCTACGCGCAAGAAAGTAGTGCGTGATATTCCTACACGCACGAAAGTAGTGCGTGATATTCCTACGCGCAAGAAAGTAGGGCGTGATATTCCTACGCGCAAGAAAGTTGTGCGTGAAATTCCTAAGGGCAAGAAAGTAGTGCGTGATATTCCTACGCGCAAAAAAGTAGTGCGTGATATACCTACGCGCAAGAAAGTTGTGCGTGATATTCCTACGCGCAAGAAAGTAGTGCGTGATATTCCTACGGGCAAGAAAGTAGTGCGTGATATTCCTACACACACGAAAGTAGTGCGTGAAATTCCTACGCGCAAGAAAGTAGTGCGTGATATTCCTACGCGCAAAAAAGTAGTGCGTGATATTCCTACACGCACGAAAGTAGTGCGTGATACTCCTACGCGCAAGAAAGTAGTGCGTGATATTCCTACGAGCAAGAAAGTAGTGCGTGAAATTCCTACATGCAAGAAAGTAGTGCGTGATATTCCTACGCGCAAGAAAGTAGTGCGTGATATTCCTACACGCACGAAAGTAGTGCGTGGTATTCCTACGCGCAAGAAAGTAGTGCGTGATATTCCTACGAGCAAGAAAGTAGTGCGTGAAATTCCTACGCGCAAGAAAGTAGTGCGTGATATTCCTACGCGCAAGAAAGTAGTGCGTGATATTCCTACACGCACGAAAGTAGTGCGTGATATTCCTACGCGCAAGAAAGTAGGGCGTGATATTCCTACGCGCAAGAAAGTTGTGCGTGAAATTCCTACGGGCAAGAAAGTAGTGCGTGATATTCCTACGCGCAAAAAAGTAGTGCGTGATATACCTACGCGCAAGAAAGTGGTGCGTGATATTCCTACGCGCAAGAAAGTAGTGCGTGATATTCCTACGGGCAAGAAAGTAGTGCGTGATATTCCTACACACACGAAAGTAGTGCGTGAAATTCCTACGCGCAAGAAAGTAGTGCGTGATATTCCTACGCGCAAAAAAGTAGTGCGTGATATTCCTACACGCACGAAAGTAGTGCGTGATACTCCTACGCGCAAGAAAGTAGTGCGTGATATTCCTACGAGCAAGAAAGTAGTGCGTGAAATTCCTACATGCAAGAAAGTAGTGCGTGATATTACTACGTGCAAGAAAGTAGTGCGTGATATTCCTACACGCACGAAAGTAGTGCGTGGTATTCCTACGCGCAAGAAAGTAGGGCGTGATATTCCTACGCGCCAGAAAGTAGTGCGTGAAATTCCTACGGGCAAGAAAGTAGTGCGTGATATTCCTACGCGCAAAAAAGTAGTGCGTGATATTCTTACGCGCAAGAAAGTAGTGCGTGATATTCCTACGCGCAAGAAAGTAGTTCGTGAAATTCCTACGCGCAAGAAAGTAGTGCGTGATATTCCTACGCGCAAGAAAGTAGTGCGTGATATTCCTACGCGCAAAAAAGTAGTGCGTGATATTCCTACGCGAAAGAAAGTAGTGAGTGATATTCCTACGCAAAAGAAAGTAGTGCGTGAAATTCCTACGCGCAAGAAAGTAGTGAGTGATACTCCTACGCGCAAGAAAGTAGTGCGTGAAATTCCTATGCGCAAGAAAGTAGTGCGTGATATTCCTGCGCACAAGAAAGTAGTGCGTGATATTCCTACGCGCAAGAAAGTAGTGCGTGATATTCCTACGCGCAAGAAAGTAGTGCGTGAAATTCCTACGCGCAAGAATGTAGTGCGTGATATTCCTACGCGCAAGAAAGTAGTGCGTGATATTTCTACGCGCAAAAAAGTAGTGCGTGATATTCCTACGCGAAAGAAAGTAGTGAGTGATATTCCTATGCAAAAGAAAGTAGTGCGTGAAATTCCTACGCGCAAGAAAGTAGTGAGTGATATTCCTACGCGCAAGAAAGTAGAGCGTGATATTCCTACGCGCAAGAAAGTAGTGCGTGATATTCCTACGCGCAAGTAAGTAGTGCGTGAAATTTCTACGTGCAAGAAAGTAGTGCGTGGAATTCCTACGCGCAAGAAAGTAGTGCGTGATATTCCTACGTGCAAGAAAGTAGTGCGTGATATTCCTAGGCGCAAGAAAGTAGTGCGTGAAATTCCTACACGCACGAAAGTAGTGCGTGAAATTCCTACGTCAAGAAAGTAGTGCGTGATATTCCTACGCGCAAGAAAGTAGTGCGTGATATTCCTACGTTCAAGAAAGTAGTGCGTGATATTCCTAGGCGCAAGAAAGTAGTGCGTGAAATTCCTACGCGCAAAAAAGTAGTGCGTGATATTCCTACGCGCAAGAAAGTAGTGCGTGATATTCCTACACGCTCGAAAGTAGTGCGTGAAATTCCTACGCGCAAGAAAGTAGTGCGTGATATTCCTACGCGCAAGAAAGTAGTGCGTGAAATTCCTACGCGCAAGAAAGTATTGCGTGATATTTCTACGCGCAAGAAAGTAGTGCGTGATATTCCTATGTGCAAGAAAGTAGTGAGTGATATTCCTGCGCACAAGAAAGTAGTGCGTGATATTCCTACGCGCAAGAAAGTAGTGCGTGATATTCCTACGCGCAAGAAAGTAGTGCGTGAAATTCCTACGCGCAAGAAAGTATTGCGTGATATTCCTACGCGAAAGAAAGTAGTGCGAGAAATTCCTAGGCGCAAGAAAGTAGTGCGTGAAATTCCTACGCGCAAAAAAGTAGTGCGTGATATTCCTACGCGCAAGAAAGTAGTGCGTGATATTCCTACACGCACGAAAGTAGTGCGTGAAATTCCTACGCGCAAGAAAGTAGTGCGTGATATTCCTACGCGCAAGAAAGTAGTGCGTGATATTCCTACGCGCACGAAAGTCGTGCGTGATATTCCTAGGCGCGAGAAAGTAGTGCGTGAAATTCCTACGCGTAAAAAAGTAGTGCGTGATATTCCTACGCGCAAGAAAGTAGTGCGTGATATTCCTACACGCACGAAAGTAGTGCGTGAAATTCCTACGCGCAAGAAAGTAGTGCGTGATACTCCTACGCGCAAGAAAGTAGTGCGTGATATTCCTACGAGCAAGAAAGTAGTGCGTGAAATTCCTACGCGCAAGAAAGTAGTGCGTGATATTTCTAAGCGCAAGAAAGTAGTGCGTGATATTCCTACACGCACGAAAGTAGTGCGTGATATTCCTACGCGCAAGAAAGTAGGGCGTGACATTCCTACGCGCAAGAAAGTTGTGCGTGAATTTCCCACGGGCAAGAAAGTAGTGCGTGATATTCCTACGCGCAAGAAAGTAGTGCGTGATATACCTACGCGCAAGAAAGTAGTGCGTGAAATTCCTACGCGCAAGAAAGTAGTGCGTGATATTCCTACGCGCAAGAAAGTAGTGCGTGATATTTCTACGCGCAAAAAAGTAGTGCGTGATATTCCTACGCGAAAGAAAGTAGTGAGTGATATTCCTATGCAAAAGAAAGTAGTGCGTGAAATTCCTACGCGCAAGAAAGTGGTGAGTGATATTCCTACGCGCAAGAAAGTAGAGCGTGATATACCTACACGCAAGAAAGTAGTGCGTGATATTCCTACGCGCAAGTAAGTAGTGTGTGAAATTTCTACGTGCAAGAAAGTAGTGCGTGGAATTCCTACGCGCAAGAAAGTTGTGCGTGATATTCCTACGCGCAAGAAAGTAGTGCGTGATATTCCTAGGCGCAAGAAAGTAGTGCGTGAAATTCCTACACGCACGAAAGTAGTGCGTGAAATTCCTACGTCAAGAAAGTAGTGCGTGATATTCCTACGCGCAAGAAAGTAGTGCGTGATATTCCTACGCGCAAGAAAGTAGTGCGTGATATTCCTAGGCGCAAGAAAGTAGTGCGTGAAATTCCTACGCGCAAAAAAGTAGTGCGTGATATTCCTACGCGCAAGAAAGTAGTGCGTGATATTCCTACACGCACGAAAGTAGTGCGTGAAATTCCTACGCGCAAGAAAGTAGTGCGTGATATTCCTACGCGCAAGAAAGTAGTGCGTGAAATTCCTACGCGCAAGAAAGTATTGCGTGATATTTCTACACGCAAGAAAGTAGTGCGTGATATTCCTATGTGCAAGAAAGTAGTGAGTGATATTCCTGCGCACAAGAAAGCAGTGCGTGATAATCCTACGCGCAAGAAAGTAGTGCGTGATATTCCTACGCGCAAGAAAGTAGTGCGTGAAATTCCTACGCGCAAGAAAGTATTGCGTGATATTCCTACGCGAAAGAAAGTAGTGCGAGAAATTCCTAGGCGCAAGAAAGTAGTGCGTGAAATTCCTACGCGCAAAAAAGTAGTGCGTGATATTCCTACGCGCAAGAAAGTAGTGCGTGATATTCCTACACGCACGAAAGTAGTGCGTGAAATTCCTACGCGCAAGAAAGTAGTGCGTGATATTCCTACGCGCAAGAAAGTAGTGCGTGATATTCCTACGCGCAAGAAAGTCATGCGTGATATTCCTAGGCGCGAGAAAGTAGTGCGTGAAATTCCTACGCGTAAAAAAGTAGTGCGTGATATTCCTACGAGCAAGAAAGTAGTGCGTGATATTCCTACACGCACGAAAGTAGTGCGTGAAATTCCTACGCGCAAGAAAGTAGTGCGTGATACTCCTACGCGCAAGAAAGTAGTGCGTGATATTCCTACGAGCAAGAAAGTAGTGCGTGAAATTCCTACGCGCAAGAAAGTAGTGCGTGATATTTCTACGCGCAAGAAAGTAGTGCGTGATATTCCTACGCGCAAGTAAGTAGTGCGTGAAATTTCTACGTGCAAGAAAGTAGTGCGTGGAATTCCTACGCGCAAGAAAGTAGTGCGTGATATTCCTACGCGCAAGAAAGTAGTGCGTGATATTCCTAGGCGCAAGAAAGTAGTGCGTGAAATTCCTACACGCACGAAAGTAGTGCGTGAAATTCCTACGTCAAGAAAGTAGTGCGTGATATTCCTACGCGCAAGAAAGTAGTGCGTGATATTCCTACGCACAAGAAAGTAGTGCGTGATATTCCTAGGCGCAAGAAAGTAGTGCGTGAAATTCCTACGCGCAAAAAAGTAGTGCGTGGTATTCCTACGCGCAAGAAAGTAGTGCGTGATATTCCTACACGCACGAAAGTAGTGCGTGAAATTCCTACGCGCAAGTAAGTAGTGCGTGATATTCCTACGCGCAAGAAAGTAGTGCGTGAAATTCTTACGCGCAAGAAAGTATTGCGTGATATTCCTACGCGAAAGAAAGTAGTGCGAGAAATTCTTAGGCGCAAGAAAGTAGTGCGTGAAATTCCTACGCGCAAAAAAGTAGTGCGTGATATTCCTACGCGCAAGAAAGTAGTGCGTGATATTCCTACACGCACGAAAGTAGTGCGTGAAATTCCTACGCGCAAGAAAGTAGTGCGTGATATTCCTACGCGCAAGAAAGTAGTGCGTGATATTCCTACGCGCAAGAAAGTCGTGCGTGATATTCCTAGGCGCGAGAAAGTAGTGCGTGAAATTCCTACGCGTAAAAAAGTAGTGCGTGATATTCGTACGAGCAAGAAAGTAGTGCGTGATATTCCTACACGCACGAAAGTAGTGCGTGAAATTCCTACGCGCAAGAAAGTAGTGCGTGATACTCCTACGCGCAAGAAAGTAGTGCGTGATATTCCTATGTGCACGAAAGTAGTGAGTGATATTCCTGCGCACAAGAAAGTAGTGCGTGATATTCCTACGCGCAAGAAAGTAGTGCGTGATATTCCTACGCGCAAGAAAGTGGTGCGTGAAATTCCTACGCGCAAGAAAGTATTGCGTGATATTCCTACGCGAAAGAAAGTAGTGCGAGAAATTCTTAGGCGCAAGAAAGTAGTGCGTGAAATTCCTACGCGCAAAAAAGTAGTGCGTGATATTCCTACGCGCAAGAAAGTAGTGCGTGATATTCCTACAGGCACGAAAGTAGTGCGTGAAATTCCTACGCGCAAGAAAGTAGTGCGTGATATTCCTATGCGCAAGAAAGTAGTGCGTGATATTCCTACGCGCAAGAAAGTCGTGCGTGATATTCCTAGGCGCGAGAAAGTAGTGCGTGAAATTCCTACGCGTAAAAAAGTAGTGCGTGATATTCGTACGAGCAAGAAAGTAGTGCGTGATATTCCTACACGCACGAAAGTAGTGCGTGAAATTCCTACGCGCAAGAAAGTAGTGCGTGATACTCCTACGCGCAAGAAAGTAGTGCGTGATATTCCTACGAGCAAGAAAGTAGTGCGTGAAATTCCTACGCGCAAGAAAGTAGTGCGTGATATTTCTACGCGCAAGAAAGTAGTGCGTGATATTCCTACACGCACGAAAGTAGTGCGTGATATTCCTACGCGCAAGAAAGTAGGGCGTGACATTCCTACGCGCAAGAAAGTTGTGCGTGAAATTCCCACGGGCAAGAAAGTAGTGCGTGATATTCCTACGCGCAAAAAAGTAGTGCGTGATATACCTACGCGCAAGAAAGTGGTGCGTGATATTCCTACGCGCAAGAAAGTAGTGCGTGATATTCCTACGGGCAAGAAAGTAGTGCGTGATATTCCTACACACACGAAAGTAGTGCGTGAAATTCCTACGCGCAAGAAAGTAGTGCGTGATATTCCTACGCGCAAGAAAGTAGTGCGTGATATTCCTACACGCACGAAAGTAGTGCGTGATACTCCTACGCGCAAGAAAGTAGTGCGTGATATTCCTACGAGCAAGAAAGTAGTGCGTGAAATTCCTACATGCAAGAAAGTAGTGTGTGATATTCCTACGCGCAAGAAAGTAGTGCGTGATATTCCTACACGCACGAAAGTAGTGTGTGATATTCCTACGCGCAAGAAAGTAGGGCGTGATATTCCTACGTGCAAGAAAGTAGTGCGTGAAATTCCTACGGGCAAGAAAGTAGTGCGTGATATTCCTACGCGCAAAAAAGTAGTGCGTGATATTCCTACGTGCAAGAAAGTAGTGCGTGATATTCCTACGCGCAAGAAAGTAGTGCGTGAAATTCCTACGCGCAAGAAAGTAGTGCGTGATATTCCTACGCGCAAAAAAGTAGTGCGTGATAATCCTACGCGCAAAAAAGTAGTGCGTGATATTCCTACGCGAAAGAAAGTAGTGAGTGATATTCCTACGCAAAAGAAAGTAGTGCGTGAAATTCCTACGCGCAAGAAAGTAGTAAGAGATATTCCTACGCGCAAGAAAGTAGTGCGTGAAATTCCTACGCGCAAGAAAGTAGTGCGTGATATTCCTGCGCACAAGAAAGTAGTGCGTGATATTCCTACGCGCAAGAAAGTAGTGCGTGATATTCCTACGCGCAAGAAAGTAGTGCGTGAAATTCCTACGCGCAAGAAAGTAGTGCGTGATATTCCTACGCGCAAGAAAGTCGTGCGTGATATTTCTACGCGCAAAAAAGTAGTGCGTGATATTCCTACGCGAAAGAAAGTAGTGAGTGATATTCCTACGCAAAAGAAAGTAGTGCGTGAAATTCCTACGCGCAAGAAAGTAGTGAGTGATATTCCTATGCGCAAGAAAGTAGAGCGTGATATTCCTACGTGCAAGAAAGTAGTGCGTGATATTCCTACGCGCAAGTAAGTAGTGCGTGAAATTTCTACGTGCAAGAAAGTAGTGCGTGGAATTCCTACGCGCAAGAAAGTAGTGCGTGATATTCCTACGCGCAAGAAAGTAGTGCGTGATATTCCTAGGCGCAAGAAAGTAGTGCGTAAAATTCCTACACGCACGAAAGTAGTGCGTGAAATTCCTACGTCAAGAAAGTAGTGCGTGATATTCCTACGCGCAAGAAAGTAGTGCGTGATATTCCTACGCGCAAGAAAGTAGTGCGTGATATTCCTAGGCGCAAGAAAGTAGTGCGTGAAATTCCTACGCGCAAAAAAGTAGTGCGTGATATTCCTACGCGCAAGAAAGTAGTGTGTGATATTCCTACACGCACGAAAGTGGTGCGTGAAATTCCTACGCGCAAGAAAGTAGTGCGTGATATTCCTACGCGCAAGAAAGTAGTGTGTGAAATTCCTACGCCCAAGAAAGTATTGCGTGATATTCCTACGCGCAAGAAAGTAGTGCGTGATATACCTACGCGCAAGAAAGTCGTGCGTGATATTCCTAGGCGCGAGAAAGTAGTGCGTAAAATTCCTACGCGCAAAAAAGTAGTGCGTGATATTCCTACGGGCAAGAAAGTAGTGCGTGAAATTCCTACGCGCAAGAAAGTATTGCGTGATAATCCTACGCGCAAGAAAGTAGTGCGTGATATTCCTACGCGCAAGAAAGTAGTGCGTGAAATTCCTACGCGCAAGAAAGTATTGCGTGATATTCCTACGCGAAAGAAAGTAGTGCGAGAAATTCCTAGGCGCAAGAAAGTAGTCCGTGAAATTCCTACGCACAAAAAAGTAGTGCGTGATATTCCTACGCGCAAGAAAGTAGTGCGTGATATTCCTACACGCACGAAAGTAGTGCGTGAAATTCCTACGCGCAAGAAAGTAGTGCGTGATATTCCTACGCGCAAGAAAGTAGTGCGTGATATTCCTACGCGCAAGAAAGTCGTGCGTGATATTCCTAGGCGCGAGAAAGTAGGGCGTGAAATTCCTACGCGTAAAAAAGTAGTGCGTGATATTCCTACGAGCAAGAAAGTAGTGCGTGATATTCCTACACGCACGAAAGTAGTGCGTGAAATTCCTACGCGCAAGAAAGTAGTGCGTGATACTCCTATGCGCAAGAAAGTAGTGCGTGATATTCCTACGAGCAAGAAAGTAGTGCGTGAAATTCCTACGCGCAAGAAAGTAGTGCGTGATATTTCTACGCGCAAGAAAGTAGTGCGTGATATTCCTACGCGCAAGTAAGTAGTGCGTGAAATTTCTACGTGCAAGAAAGTAGTGCGTGGAATTCCTACGCGCAAGAAAGTAGTGCGTGATATTCCTACGCGCAAGAAAGTAGTGCGTGATATTCCTAGGCGCAAGAAAGTAGTGCGTGAAATTCCTACACGCACGAAAGTAGTGCGTGAAATTCCTACGTCAAGAAAGTAGTGCGTGATATTCCTACGCGCAAGAAAGTAGTGCGTGATATTCCTACGCACAAGAAAGTAGTGCGTGATATTCCTAGGCGCAAGAAAGTAGTGCGTGAAATTCCTACGCGCAAAAAAGTAGTGCGTGATATTCCTACGCGCAAGAAAGTAGTGCGTCATATTCCTACACGCACGAAAGTAGTGCGTGAAATTCCTACGCGCAAGAAAGTAGTGCGTGATATTCCTACGCGCAAGAAAGTAGTGCGTGAAATTCCTACGCGCAAGAAAGTATTGCGTGATATTTCTACACGCAAGAAAGTAGTGCGTGATATTCCTATGTGCAAGAAAGTAGTGAGTGATATTCCTGCGCACAAGAAAGTAGTGCGTGATATTCCTACGCGCAAGAAAGTAGTGCGTGATATTCCTACGCGCAAGAAAGTAGTGCGTAAAATTCCTACGCGCAAGAAAGTATTGCGTGATATTCCTACGCGAAAGAAAGTAGTGCGTGATATTCCTGCGCACAAGAAAGTAGTGCGTGATATTCCTACGCGCAAGAAAGTAGTGCGTGATATTCCTACGCGCAAGAAAGTAGTGCGTGAAATTCCTACGCGCAAGAAAGTAGTGCGTGATATTCCTACGCGCAAGAAAGTCGTGCGTGATATTTCTACGCGCAAAAAAGTAGTGCGTGATATTCCTACGCGAAAGAAAGTAGTGAGTGATATTCCTACGCAAAAGAAAGTAGTGCGTGAAATTCCTACGCGCAAGAAAGTAGTGAGTGATATTCCTATGCGCAAGAAAGTAGAGCGTGATATTCCTACGTGCAAGAAAGTAGTGCGTGATATTCCTACGCGCAAGTAAGTAGTGCGTGAAATTTCTACGTGCAAGAAAGTAGTGCGTGGAATTCCTACGCGCAAGAAAGTAGTGCGTGATATTCCTACGCGCAAGAAAGTAGTGCGTGATATTCCTAGGCGCAAGAAAGTAGTGCGTGAAATTCCTACACGCATGAAAGTAGTGCGTGAAATTCCTACGTCAAGAAAGTAGTGCGTGATATTCCTACGCGCAAGAAAGTAGTGCGTGATATTCCTACGCGCAAGAAAGTAGTGCGTGATATTCCTAGGCGCAAGAAAGTAGTGCGTGAAATTCCTACGCGCAAAAAAGTAGTGCGTGATATTCCTACGCGCAAGAAAGTAGTGTGTGATATTCCTACACGCACGAAAGTGGTGCGTGAAATTCCTACGCGCAAGAAAGTAGTGCGTGATATTCCTACGCGCAAGAAAGTAGTGTGTGAAATTCCTACGCCCAAGAAAGTATTGCGTGATATTCCTACGCGCAAGAAAGTAGTGCGTGATATACCTACGCGCAAGAAAGTCGTGCGTGATATTCCTAGGCGCGAGAAAGTAGTGCGTAAAATTCCTACGCGCAAAAAAGTAGTGCGTGATATTCCTACGGGCAAGAAAGTAGTGCGTGAAATTCCTACGCGCAAGAAAGTATTGCGTGATAATCCTACGCGCAAGAAAGTAGTGCGTGATATTCCTACGCGCAAGAAAGTAGTGCGTGAAATTCCTACGCGCAAGAAAGTATTGCGTGATATTCCTACGCGAAAGAAAGTAGTGCGAGAAATTCCTAGGCGCAAGAAAGTAGTGCGTGAAATTCCTACGCGCAAAAAAGTAGTGCGTGATATTCCTACGCGCAAGAAAGTAGTGCGTGATATTCCTACACGCACGAAAGTAGTGCGTGAAATTCCTACGCGCAAGAAAGTAGTGCGTGATATTCCTACGCGCAAGAAAGTAGTGCGTGATATTCCTACGCGCAAGAAAGTCGTGCGTGATATTCCTAGGCGCGAGAAAGTAGGGCGTGAAATTCCTACGCGTAAAAAAGTAGTGCGTGATATTCCTACGAGCAAGAAAGTAGTGCGTGATATTCCTACACGCACGAAAGTAGTGCGTGAAATTCCTACGCGCAAGAAAGTAGTGCGTGATACTCCTATGCGCAAGAAAGTAGTGCGTGATATTCCTACGAGCAAGAAAGTAGTGCGTGAAATTCCTACGCGCAAGAAAGTAGTGCGTGATATTTCTACGCGCAAGAAAGTAGTGCGTGATATTCCTACGCGCAAGTAAGTAGTGCGTGAAATTTCTACGTGCAAGAAAGTAGTGCGTGGAATTCCTACGCGCAAGAAAGTAGTGCGTGATATTCCTACGCGCAAGAAAGTAGTGCGTGATATTCCTAGGCGCAAGAAAGTAGTGCGTGAAATTCCTACACGCACGAAAGTAGTGCGTGAAATTCCTACGTCAAGAAAGTAGTGCGTGATATTCCTACGCGCAAGAAAGTAGTGCGTGATATTCCTACGCACAAGAAAGTAGTGCGTGATATTCCTAGGCGCAAGAAAGTAGTGCGTGAAATTCCTACGCGCAAAAAAGTAGTGCGTGATATTCCTACGCGCAAGAAAGTAGTGCGTCATATTCCTACACGCACGAAAGTAGTGCGTGAAATTCCTACGCGCAAGAAAGTAGTGCGTGATATTCCTACGCGCAAGAAAGTAGTGCGTGAAATTCCTACGCGCAAGAAAGTATTGCGTGATATTTCTACACGCAAGAAAGTAGTGCGTGATATTCCTATGTGCAAGAAAGTAGTGAGTGATATTCCTGCGCACAAGAAAGTAGTGCGTGATATTCCTACGCGCAAGAAAGTAGTGCGTGATATTCCTACGCGCAAGAAAGTAGTGCGTAAAATTCCTACGCGCAAGAAAGTATTGCGTGATATTCCTACGCGAAAGAAAGTAGTGCGAGAAATTCCTAGGCGCAAGAAAGTAGTGCGTGAAATTCCTACGCGCAAAAAAGTAGTGCGTGATATTCCTACGCGCAAGAAAGTAGTGCGTGATATTCCTACACGCACGAAAGTAGTGCGTGAAATTCCTACGCGCAAGAAAGTAGTGCGTGATATTCCTACGCGCAAGAAAGTAGTGCGTGATATTCCTACGCGCAAGAAAGTCGTGCGTGATATTCCTAGGCGCGAGAAAGTAGTGCGTGAAATTCCTACGCGTAAAAAAGTAGTGCGTGATATTCGTACGAGCAAGAAAGTAGTGCGTGATATTCCTACACGCACGAAAGTAGTGCGTGAAATTCCTACGCGCAAGAAAGTAGTGCGTGATACTCCTACGCGCAAGAAAGTAGTGCGTGATATTCCTACGAGCAAGAAAGTAGTGCGTGAAATTCCTACGCGCAAGAAAGTAGTGCGTGATATTTCTACGCGCAAGAAAGTAGTGCGTGATATTCCTACACGCACGAAAGTAGTGCGTGATATTCCTACGCGCAAGAAAGTAGGGCGTGACATTCCTACGCGCAAGAAAGTTGTGCGTGAAATTCCCACGGGCAAGAAAGTAGTGCGTGATATTCCTACGCGCAAAAAAGTAGTGCGTGATATACCTACGCGCAAGAAAGTGGTGCGTGATATTCCTACGCGCAAGAAAGTAGTGCGTGATATTCCTACGGGCAAGAAAGTAGTGCGTGATATTCCTACACACACGAAAGTAGTGCGTGAAATTCCTACGCGCAAGAAAGTAGTGCGTGATATTCCTACGCGCAAGAAAGTAGTGCGTGATATTCCTACACGCACGAAAGTAGTGCGTGATACTCCTACGCGCAAGAAAGTAGTGCGTGATATTCCCACGAGCAAGAAAGTAGTGCGTGAAATTCCTACATGCAAGAAAGTAGTGCGTGATATTCCTACGCGCAAGAAAGTAGTGCGTGATATTCCTACACGCACGAAAGTAGTGCGTGATATTCCTACGCGCAAGAAAGTAGGGCGTGATATTCCTACGCGCAAGAAAGTAGTGCGTGAAATTCCTACGGGCAAGAAAGTAGTGCGTGATATTCCTACGCGCAAAAAAGTAGTGCGTGATATTCCTACGCGCAAGAAAGTAGTGCGTGATATTCCTACGCGCAAGAAAGTAGTGCGTGAAATTCCTACGCGCAAGAAAGTAGTGCGTGATATTCCTACGCGCAAAAAAGTTGTGCGTGATAATCCTACGCGCCAAAAAGTAGTGCGTGATATTCCTACGCGAAAGAAAGTAGTGAGTGATATTCCTACGCAAAAGAAAGTAGTGCGTGAAATTCCTACGCGCAAAAAAGTAGTAAGAGATATTCCTACGCGCAAGAAAGTAGTGCGTGAAATTCCTACGCGCAAGAAAGTAGTGCGTGATATTCCTGCGCACAAGAAAGTAGTGCGTGATATTCCTACGCGCAAGAAAGTAGTGCGTGATATTCCTACGCGCAAGAAAGTAGTGCGTGAAATTCCTACGTGCAAGAAAGTAGTGCGTGATATTCCTACGCGCAAGAAAGTCGTGCGTGATATTTCTACGCGCAAAAAAGTAGTGCGTGATATTCCTACGCGAAAGAAAGTAGTGAGTGATATTCCTACGCAAAAGAAAGTAGTGCGTGAAATTCCTACGCGCAAGAAAGTAGTGAGTGATATTCCTATGCGCAAGAAAGTAGAGCGTGATATTCCTACGTGCAAGAAAGTAGTGCGTGATATTCCTACGCGCAAGTAAGTAGTGCGTGAAATTTCTACGTGCAAGAAAGTAGTGCGTGGAATTCCTACGCGCAAGAAAGTAGTGCGTGATATTCCTACGCGCAAGAAAGTAGTGCGTGATATTCCTAGGCGCAAGAAAGTAGTGCGTGAAATTCCTACACACACGAAAGTAGTGCGTGAAATTCCTACGTCAAGAAAGTAGTGCGTGATATTCCTACGCGCAAGAAAGTAGTGCGTGATATTCCTACGCGCAAGAAAGTAGTGCGTGATATTCCTAGGCGCAAGAAAGTAGTGCGTGAAATTCCTGCGCGCAAAAAAGTAGTGCGTGATATTCCTACGCGCAAGAAAGTAGTGCGTGATATTCCTACACGCACAAAAGTGGTGCGTGAAATTCCTACGCGCAAGAAAGTAGTGCGTGATATTCCTACGCGCAAGAAAGTAGTGCGTGAAATTCCTACGCCCAAGAAAGTATTGCGTGATATTTCTACGCGCAAGAAAGTAGTGCGTGATATTCCTACGCGCAAGAAAGTCGTGCGTGATATTCCTAGGCGCGAGAAAGTAGTGCGTAAAATTCCTACGCGCAAAAAAGTAGTGCGTGATATTCCTACGCGCAAGAAAGTAGTGCGTGATATTCCTACACGCACGAAAGTAGTTCGTGAAATTCCTACGCGCAAGAAAGTAGTGCGTGATACTCCTACGCGCAAGAAAGTAGTGTGTGATATTCCTACGAGCAAGAAAGTAGTGCGTGAAATTCCTACGCGCAAGAAAGTAGTGCGTGATATTTCTACGCGCAAGAAAGTAGTGCGTGATATTCCTACACGCACGAAAGTAGTGCGTGATATTCCTACGCGCAAGAAAGTAGGGTGTGACATTCCAACGCGCAAGAAAGTTGTGCGTGAAATTCCCACGGGCAACAAAGTAGTGCGTGATATTCCTACGCGCAAAAAAGTAGTGCGTGATATACCTACGCGCAAGAAAGTGGTGCGTGATATTCCTACGCGCAAGAAAGTAGTGCGTGATATTCCTACGGGCAAGAAAGTAGTGCGTGATATTCTTACACACACGAAAGTAGTGCGTGAAATTCCTATGCGCAAGAAAGTAGTGCGTGATATTCCTACGCGCAAGAAAGTAGTGCGTGATATTCCTTCACGCACGAAAGTAGTGCGTGATACTCCTACGCGCAAGAAAGTAGTGCGTGATATTCCTACGAGCAAGAAAGTAGTGCGTGAAATTCCTACATGCAAGAAAGTAGTGCGTGATATTCCTACGCGCAAGAAAGTAGTGCGTGATATTCCTACACGCACTAAAGTAGTGCGTGATATTTCTACGCGCAAAAAAGTAGTGCGTGATATTCCTACGCGAAAGAAAGTAGTGAGTGATATTCCTACGCAGAAGAAAGTAGTGCGTGAAATTCCTACGCGCAAGAAAGTAGTGAGTGATATTCCTACGCGCAAGAAGGTAGAGCGTGATATTCCTACGTGCAAGTAAGTAGTGCGTGAAATTTCTACGTGCAAGAAAGTAGTGCGTGGAATTCCTACGCGCAAGAAAGTAGTGCGTGATATTCCTAGGCGCAAGAAAGTAGTGCGTGAAATTCCTACGCGCAAAAAAGTAGTGCGTGATATTCCTACGCGCAAGAAAGTAGTGCGTGATATTCCTACGCGCAAGAAAGTAGTGCGTGATATTCCTACACGCACGAAAGTAGTGCGTGAAATTCCTACGCGCAAGAAAGTAGTGCGTGATATTCCTACGCGCAAGAAAGTAGTGTGTGAAATTCCTACGCGCAAGAAAGTATTGCGTGATATTTCTACGCGCAAGAAAGTAGTGCGTGATATTCCTACGCGCAAGAAAGTCGTGCGTGATATTCCTAGGCGCGAGAAAGTAGTGCGTGAAATTCCTACGCGCAAAAAAGTAGTGCGTGATATTCCTACGCGCAAGAAAGTAGTGCGTGATATTCCTACACGCACGAAAGTAGTTCGTGAAATTCCTACGCGCAAGAAAGTAGTGCGTGATACTCCTACGCGCAAGAAAGTAGTGCGTGATATTCCTACGAGCAAGAAAGTAGTGCGTGAAATTCCTACGCGCAAGAAAGTAGTGCGTGATATTTCTACGCGCAAGAAAGTAGTGCGTGATATTCCTACACACACGAAAGTAGTGCGTGATATTCCTACGCGCAAGAAAGTAGGGCGTGACATTCCTACGCGCAAGAAAGTTGTGCGTGAAATTCCCACGGGCAAGAAAGTAGTGCGTGATATTCCTACGCGCAAAAAAGTAGTGCGTGATATACCTACGCGCAAGAAAGTGGTGCGTGATATTCCTACGCGCAAGAAAGTAGTGCGTGATATTCCTACGGGCAAGAAAGTAGTGCGTGATATTCCTACACACACGAAAGTAGTGCGTGAAATTCCTACGCACAAGAAAGTAGTGCGTGATATTCCTACGCGCAAGAAAGTAGTGCGTGATATTCCTACACGCACGAAAGTAGTGCGTGATACTCCTACGCGCAAGAAAGTAGTGCGTGATATTCCTACACGCACGAAAGTAGTGCGTGATATTTCTACGCGCAAAAAAGTAGTGCGTGATATTCCTACGCGAAAGAAAGTAGTGAGTGATATTCCTACGCAAAAGAAAGTAGTGCGTGAAATTCCTACGCGCAAGAAAGTAGTGAGTGATATTCCTACGCGCAAGAAAGTAGAGCGTGATATTCCTACGTGCAAGAAAGTAGTGCGTGATATTCCTACGCGCAAGTAAGTAGTGCGTGAAATTTCTACGTGCAAGAAAGTAGTGCGTGGAATTCCTACGCGCAAGAAAGTAGTGCTTGATATTCCTATGCGCAAAAAAGTAGTGCGTGATATTCCTAGGCGCAAGAAAGTAGTGCGTGAAATTCCTACACGCACGAAAGTAGTGCGTGAAATTCCTACGTCAAGAAAGTAGTGCGTGATATTCCTACGCGCAAGAAAGTAGTGCGTGATATTCCTACGGGCAAGAAAGTAGTGCGTGATATTCCTACACACACGAAAGTAGTGCGTGAAATTCCTACGCGCAAGAAAGTAGTGCGTGATATTCCTACGCGCAAGAAAGTAGTGCGTGATATTCCTACACGCACGAAAGTAGTGCGTGATACTCCTACGCGCAAGAAAGTAGTGCGTGATATTCCTACGAGCAAGAAAGTAGTGCGTGAAATTCCTACATGCAAGAAAGTAGTGCGTGATATTCCTACGCGCAAGAAAGTAGTGCGTGATATTCCTACGCGCAAGAAAGTAGTGCGTGATATTCCTACACGCACGAAAGTAGTGCGTGATACTCCTACGCGCAAAAAAGTAGTGCGTGATATTCCTACGAGCAAGAAAGTAGTGCGTGAAATTCCTACATGCAAGAAAGTAGTGCGTGATATTCCTACGCGCAAGAAAGTAGTGCGTGATATTCCTACACGCACTAAAGTAGTGCGTGATATTTCTACGCGCAAAAAAGTAGTGCGTGATATTCCTACGCGAAAGAAAGTAGTGAGTGATATTCCTACGCAGAAGAAAGTAGTGCGTGAAATTCCTACGCGCAAGAAAGTAGTGAGTGATATTCCTACGCGCAAGAAGGTAGAGCGTGATATTCCTACGTGCAAGTAAGTAGTGCGTGAAATTTCTACGTGCAAGAAAGTAGTGCGTGGAATTCCTACGCGCAAGAAAGTAGTGCGTGATATTCCTAGGCGCAAGAAAGTAGTGCGTGAAATTCCTACGCGCAAAAAAGTAGTGCGTGATATTCCTACGCGCAAGAAAGTAGTGCGTGATATTCCTACGCGCAAGAAAGTAGTGCGTGATATTCCTACACGCACGAAAGTAGTGCGTGATATTTCTACGCGCAAAAAAGTAGTGCGTGATATTCCTACGCGAAAGAAAGTAGTGAGTGATATTCCTACGCAAAAGAAAGTAGTGCGTGAAATTCCTACGCGCAAGAAAGTAGTGAGTGATATTCCTACGCGCAAGAAAGTAGAGCGTGATATTCCTACGTGCAAGAAAGTAGTGCGTGATATTCCTACGCGCAAGTAAGTAGTGCGTGAAATTTCTACGTGCAAGAAAGTAGTGCGTGGAATTCCTACGCGCAAGAAAGTAGTGCGTGATATTCCTACGCGCAAAAAAGTAGTGCGTGATATTCCTAGGCGCAAGAAAGTAGTGCGTGAAATCCCTACACGCACGAAAGTAGTGCGTGAAATTCCTACGTCAAGAAAGTAGTGCGTGATATTCCTACGCGCAAGAAAGTAGTGCGTGATATTCCTACGGGCAAGAAAGTAGTGCGTGATATTCCTACACACACGAAAGTAGTGCGTGAAATTCCTACGCGCAAGAAAGTAGTGCGTGATATTCCTACGCGCAAGAAAGTAGTGCGTGATATTCCTACACGCACGAAAGTAGTGCGTGATACTCCTACGCGCAAGAAAGTAGTGCGTGATATTCCTACGAGCAAGAAAGTAGTGCGTGAAATTCCTACATGCAAGAAAGTAGTGCGTGATATTCCTACGCGCAAGAAAGTAGTGCGTGATATTCCTACACGCACGAAAGTAGTGCGTGATATTTCTACGCGCAAAAAAGTAGTGCGTGATATTCCTACGCGAAAGAAAGTAGTGAGTGATATTCCTACGCAAAAGAAAGTAGTGCGTGAAATTCCTACGCGCAACAAAGTAGTGAGTGATATTCCTACGCGCAAGAAAGTAGAGCGTGATATTCCTACGTGCAAGTAAGTAGCGCGTGAAATTTCTACGTGCAAGAAAGTAGTGCGTGGAATTCCTACGCGCAAGAAAGTAGTGCGTGATATTCCTACGCGCAAGAAAGTAGTGCGTGATATTCCTAGGCGCAAGAAAGTAGTGCGTGAAATTCCTACGCGCAAAAAAGTAGTGCGTGATATTCCTACGCGCAAGAAAGTAGTGCGTGATATTCCTACACGCACGAAAGTAGTGCGTGAAATTCCTACGCGCAAGAAAGTAGTGCGTGATATTTCTACGCGCAAGAAAGTAGCGCGTGATATTCCTACGTGCAAGAAAGTCGTGCGTGATATTCCTAGGCGCGAGAAAGTAGTGCGTGAAATTCCTACGCGCAAAAAAGTAGTGCGAGATATTCCTACGCGCAAGAAAGTAGTGCGTGATATTCCTACACGCACGAAAGTAGTTCGTGAAATTCCTACGCGCAAGAAAGTAGTGCCTGATACTCCTACGCGCAAGAAAGTAGTGCGTGATATTCCTACGAGCAAGAAAGTAGTGCGTGAAATTCCTACGCGCAAGAAAGTAGTGCGTGATATTTCTACGCGCAAGAAAGTAGTGCGTGATATTCCTACACGCACGAAAGTAGTGCGTGATATTCCTACGCGCAAGAAAGTAGGGCGTGACATTCCTACGCGCAAGAAAGTTCCGCGTGAAATTCCCACGGGCAAGAAAGTAGTGCGTGATATTCCTACGCGCAAAAAAGTAGTGCGTGATATACCTACGCGCAAGAAAGTGGTGCGTGATATTCCTACGCGCAAGAAAGTAGTGCGTGATATTCCTACGGGCAAGAAAGTAGTGCGTGATATTCCTACACACACGAAAGTAGTGCGTGAAATTCCTACGCACAAGAAAGTAGTGCGTGATATTCCTACACGCACGAAAGTAGTGCGTGATATTCCTACGCGAAAGAAAGTAGTGAGTGATATTCCTACGCAAAAGAAAGTAGTGCGTGAAATTCCTACGCGCAAGAAAGTAGTGAGTGATATTCCTACGCGCAAGAAAGTAGAGCGTGATATTCCTACGTGCAAGAAAGTAGTGCGTGATATTCCTACGCGCAAGTAAGTAGTGCGTGAAATTTCTACGTGCAAGAAAGTAGTGCGTGGAATTCCTACGCGCAAGAAAGTAGTGCGTGATATTCCTACGCGCAAGAAAGTAGTGCGTGATATTCCTAGGCGCAAGAAAGTAGTGCGTGAAATTCCTACACTCACGAAAGTAGTGCGTGAAATTCCTACGTCAAGAAAGTAGTGCGTGAAATTCCTACGCGCAAGAAAGTAGTGCGTGATATTCCTACGCGCAAGAAAGTAGTGCGTGATATTCCTAGGCGCAAGAAAGTAGTGCGTGAAATTCCTACGCGCAAAAAAGTAGTGCGTGATATTCCTACGCGCAAGAAAGTAGTGCGTGATATTCCTACACGCACGAAAGTAGTGCGTGAAATTCCTACGCGCAAGAAAGTAGTGCGTGATATTCCTACGCGCAAGAAAGTAGTGCGTGAAATTCCTACGCGCAAGAAAGTATTGCGTGATATTTCTACGCGCAAGAAAGTAGTGCGTGATATTCCTACGCGCAAGAAAGTCGTGCGTGATGTTCCTACGCGCGAGAAAGTAGTGCGTGAAATTCCTACGCGCAAAAAAGTAGTGCGTGATATTCCTACGCGCAAGAAAGTAGTGCGTGATATTCCTACACGCACGAAAGTAGTTTGTGAAATTCCTACGCGCAAGAAAGTAGTGCGTGATACTCCTACGCGCAAGAAAGTATTGCGTGATATTCCTACGAGCAAGAAAGTAGTGCGTGAAATTCCTACCCGCAAGAAAGTAGTGCGTGATATTTCTACGCGCAAGAAAGTAGTGCGTGATATTCCTACACGCACGAAAGTAGTGCGTGATATTCCTACGCGCAAGAAAGTAGGGCGTGACATTCCTACGCGCAAGAAAGTTGTGCGTGAAATTCCCACGGGCAAGAAAGTACTGCGTGATATTCCTACGAGCAAGAAAGTAGTGCGTGAAATTCCTACGCGCAAGAAAGTAGTGCGTGATATTTCTACGCGCAAGAAAGTAGTGCGTGATATTCCTACACGCACGAAAGTAGTGCGTGATATTCCTACGCGCAAGAAAGTAGTGCGTGAAATTCCTACATGCAAGAAAGTAGTGCGTGATATTCCTACGCGCAAGAAAGTAGTGCGTGATATTCCTACACGCACGAAAGTAGTGCGTGATATTTCTACGCGCAAAAAAGTAGTGCGTGATATTCCTACGCGAAAGAAAGTAGTGAGTGATATTCCTACACAAAAGAAAGTAGTGCGTGAAATTCCTACGCGCAAGAAAGTAGTGAGTGATATTCCTACGCGCAAGAAAGTAGAGCGTGATATTCCTACGTGCAAGAAAGTAGTGCGTGATATTCCTACGCGCAAGTAAGTAGTGCGTGAAATTTCTACGTGCAAGAAAGTAGTGCGTGGAATTCCTACGCGCAAGAAAGTAGTGCGTGATATTCCTACGCGCAAGAAAGTAGTGCGTGATATTCCTAGGCGCAAGAAAGTAGTGCGTGAAATTCTTACACGCACGAAAGTAGTGCGTGAAATTCCTACGTCAAGAAAGTAGTGCGTGATATTCCTACGCGCAAGAAAGTAGTGCGTGATATTCCTACGTGCAAGAAAGTAGTGCGTGATATTCCTAGGCGCAAGAAAGTAGTGCGTGAAATTCCTGCGCACAAGAAAGTAGTGCGTGATATTCCTACGCGCAAGAAAGTAGTGCGTGATATTCCTACGCGCAAGAAAGTAGTGCGTGAAATTCCTACGAGCAAGAAAGTAGTGCGTGAAATTCCTACATGCAAGAAAGTAGTGCGTGATATTCCTACACGCAAGAAAGTAGTGCGTGATATTCCTACACGCACGAAAGTAGTGCGTGATATTCCTACGCGCAAGAAAGTAGTGCGTGAAATTCCTACGGGCAAGAAAGTAGTGCGTGATATTCCTACGCGCAAAAAAGTAGTGCGTGATATACCTACGCGCAAAAAAGTAGTGCGTGATATTCCTACGCGAAAGAAAGTAGTGAGTGATATTCCTACGCAAAAGAAAGTAGTGCGTGAAATTCCTACATGCAAGAAAGTAGTGCGTGATATTCCTACACGCAAGAAAGTAGTGCGTGATATTCCTACACGCACGAAAGTAGTGCGTGATATTCCTACGCGCAAGAAAGTAGTGCGTGAAATTCCTACGGGCAAGAAAGTAGTGCGTGATATTCCTACGCGCAAAAAAGTAGTGCGTGATATACCTACGCGCAAAAAAGTAGTGCGTGATATTCCTACGCGAAAGAAAGTAGTGAGTGATATTCCTACGCAAAAGAAAGTAGTGCGTGAAATTCCTACATGCAAGAAAGTAGTGCGTGATATTCCTACACGCAAGAAAGTAGTGCGTGAAATTCCTACGGGCAAGAAAGTAGTGCGTGATATTCCTACGCGCAAAAAAGTAGTGCGTGATATACCTACGCGCAAAAAAGTAGTGCGTGATATTCCTACGCGAAAGAAAGTAGTGAGTGATATTCCTACGCAAAAGAAAGTAGTGCGTGAAATTCCTACGCGCAAGAAAGTAGTGAGTGATATTCCTACGCGCAAGAAAGTAGAGCGTGATATTCCTACGCGCAAGAAAGTAGTGCGTGATATTCCTACGCGCAAGTAAGTAGTGCGTGAAATTTCTACGTGCAAGAAAGTAGTGCGTGGAATTCCTACGCGCAAGAAAGTAGTGCGCGATATTCCTACGCTCAAGAAAGTAGTGCGTGATATTCCTAGGCGCAAGAAAGTAGTGCGTGAAATTCCTACACGCACGAAAGTACTGCGTGAAATTAATACGTCAAGAAAGTAGTGCGTGATATTCCTACGTGCAAGAAAGTAGTGCGTGATATTCCTACGCGCAAGAAAGTAGTGCGTGATATTCCTAGGCGCAAGAAAGTAGTGCGTGAAATTCCTACGCGCAAAAAAGTAGTGCGTGATATTCCTACGCGCAAGAAAGTAGTGCGTGATATTCCTACACGCACGAAAGTAGTGCGTGAAATTCCTACGCGCAAGAAAGTAGTGCGTGATATTCCTACGCGCAAGAAAGTAGTGCGTGAAATTCCTACGCGCAAGAAAGTATTGCGTGATATTTCTACGCGCAAGAAAGTAGTGCGTGAAATTCCTACCCGCAAGAAAGTAGTGCGTGATATTTCTACGCGCAAGAAAGTAGTGCGTGATATTCCTACACGCACGAAAGTAGTGCGTGATATTCCTACGCGCAAGAAAGTAGGGCGTGACATTCCTACGCGCAAGAAAGTTGTGCGTGAAATTCCCACGGGCAAGAAAGTACTGCGTGATATTCCTACGAGCAAGAAAGTAGTGCGTGAAATTCCTACGCGCAAGAAAGTAGTGCGTGATATTTCTACGCGCAAGAAAGTAGTGCGTGATATTCCTACACGCACGAAAGTAGTGCGTGATATTCCTACGCGCAAGAAAGTAGTGCGTGAAATTCCTACATGCAAGAAAGTAGTGCGTGATATTCCTACGCGCAAGAAAGTAGTGCGTGATATTCCTACACGCACGAAAGTAGTGCGTGATATTTCTACGCGCAAAAAAGTAGTGCGTGATATTCCTACGCGAAAGAAAGTAGTGAGTGATATTCCTACACAAAAGAAAGTAGTGCGTGAAATTCCTACGCGCAAGAAAGTAGTGAGTGATATTCCTACGCGCAAGAAAGTAGAGCGTGATATTCCTACGTGCAAGAAAGTAGTGCGTGATATTCCTACGCGCAAGTAAGTAGTGCGTGAAATTTCTACGTGCAAGAAAGTAGTGCGTGGAATTCCTACGCGCAAGAAAGTAGTGCGTGATATTCCTACGCGCAAGAAAGTAGTGCGTGATATTCCTAGGCGCAAGAAAGTAGTGCGTGAAATTCTTACACGCACGAAAGTAGTGCGTGAAATTCCTACGTCAAGAAAGTAGTGCGTGATATTCCTACGCGCAAGAAAGTAGTGCGTGATATTCCTACGTGCAAGAAAGTAGTGCGTGATATTCCTAGGCGCAAGAAAGTAGTGCGTGAAATTCCTGCGCACAAGAAAGTAGTGCGTGATATTCCTACGCGCAAGAAAGTAGTGCGTGATATTCCTACGCGCAAGAAAGTAGTGCGTGAAATTCCTACGAGCAAGAAAGTAGTGCGTGAAATTCCTACATGCAAGAAAGTAGTGCGTGATATTCCTACACGCAAGAAAGTAGTGCGTGATATTCCTACACGCACGAAAGTAGTGCGTGATATTCCTACGCGCAAGAAAGTAGTGCGTGAAATTCCTACGGGCAAGAAAGTAGTGCGTGATATTCCTACGCGCAAAAAAGTAGTGCGTGATATACCTACGCGCAAAAAAGTAGTGCGTGATATTCCTACGCGAAAGAAAGTAGTGAGTGATATTCCTACGCAAAAGAAAGTAGTGCGTGAAATTCCTACATGCAAGAAAGTAGTGCGTGATATTCCTACACGCAAGAAAGTAGTGCGTGATATTCCTACACGCACGAAAGTAGTGCGTGATATTCCTACGCGCAAGAAAGTAGTGCGTGAAATTCCTACGGGCAAGAAAGTAGTGCGTGATATTCCTACGCGCAAAAAAGTAGTGCGTGATATACCTACGCGCAAAAAAGTAGTGCGTGATATTCCTACGCGAAAGAAAGTAGTGAGTGATATTCCTACGCAAAAGAAAGTAGTGCGTGAAATTCCTACATGCAAGAAAGTAGTGCGTGATATTCCTACACGCAAGAAAGTAGTGCGTGAAATTCCTACGGGCAAGAAAGTAGTGCGTGATATTCCTACGCGCAAAAAAGTAGTGCGTGATATACCTACGCGCAAAAAAGTAGTGCGTGATATTCCTACGCGAAAGAAAGTAGTGAGTGATATTCCTACGCAAAAGAAAGTAGTGCGTGAAATTCCTACGCGCAAGAAAGTAGTGAGTGATATTCCTACGCGCAAGAAAGTAGAGCGTGATATTCCTACGCGCAAGAAAGTAGTGCGTGATATTCCTACGCGCAAGTAAGTAGTGCGTGAAATTTCTACGTGCAAGAAAGTAGTGCGTGGAATTCCTACGCGCAAGAAAGTAGTGCGCGATATTCCTACGCTCAAGAAAGTAGTGCGTGATATTCCTAGGCGCAAGAAAGTAGTGCGTGAAATTCCTACACGCACGAAAGTACTGCGTGAAATTAATACGTCAAGAAAGTAGTGCGTGATATTCCTACGTGCAAGAAAGTAGTGCGTGATATTCCTACGCGCAAGAAAGTAGTGCGTGATATTCCTAGGCGCAAGAAAGTAGTGCGTGAAATTCCTACGCGCAAAAAAGTAGTGCGTGATATTCCTACGCGCAAGAAAGTAGTGCGTGATATTCCTACACGCACGAAAGTAGTGCGTGAAATTCCTACGCGCAAGAAAGTAGTGCGTGATATTCCTACGCGCAAGAAAGTAGTGCGTGAAATTCCTACGCGCAAGAAAGTATTGCGTGATATTTCTACGCGCAAGAAAGTAGTGCGTGATATTCCTATGTGCAAGAAAGTAGTGAGTGATATTCCTGCGCACAAGAAAGTAGTGCGTGATATTCCTACGCGCAAGAAAGTAGTGCGTGATATTCCTACGCGCAAGAAAGTAGTGCGTGAAATTCCTACGCGCAAGAAAGTATTGCGTGATATTCCTACGCGAAAGAAAGTAGTGCGAGAAATTCCTAGGCGCAAGAAAGTAGTGCGTGAAATTCCTACGCGCAAGAAAGTAGTGCGTGATATTTCTACGCGCAAGAAAGTAGTGCGTGATATTCCTACACGCACGAAAGTAGTGCGTGATATTCCTACGCGCAAGAAAGTAGGGCGTGACATTCCTACGCGCTAGAAAGTTGTGCGTGAAATTCCCACGGGCAAGAAAGTAGTGCGTGATATTCCTACGCGCAAAAAAGTAGTGCGTGATATACCTACGCGCAAGAAAGTGGTGCGTGATATTCCTACGCGCAAGAAAGTAGTGCGTGATATTCCTACGGGCAAGAAAGTAGTGCGTGATATTCCTACACACACGAAAGTAGTGCGTGAAATTCCTACGCGCAAGAAAGTAGTGCGTGATATTCCTACACGCACGAAAGTAGTGCGTGATACTCCTACGCGCAAGAGAGTAGTGCGTGATATTCCTACGAGCAAGAAAGTAGTGCGTGAAATTCCTACATGCAAGAAAGTAGTGCGTGATATTCCTACACGCAAGAAAGTAGTGCGTGATATTCCTACACGCACGAAAGTCGTGCGTGATATTCCTACGCGCAAGAAAGTAGGGCGTGATATTCCTACGCGCAAGAAAGTAGTGCGTGAAATTCCTACGGGCAAGAAAGTAGTGCGTGATATTCCTACGCGCAAAAAAGTAGTGCGTGATATACCTACGCGCAAAAAAGTAGTGCGTGATATTCCTACGCGAAAGAAAGTAGTGAGTGATATTCCTACGCAAAAGAAAGTAGTGCGTGAAATTCCTACGCGCAAGAAAGTAGTGAGTGATATTCTTACGCGCAAGAAAGTAGAGCGTGATATTCCTACGCGAAAGAAAGTAGTGCGAGAAATTCCTAGGCGCAAGAAAGTAGTGCGTGAAATTCCTACGCGCAAGAAAGTAGTGCGTGATATTTCTACGCGCAAGAAAGTAGTGCGTGATATTCCTACACGCACGAAAGTAGTGCGTGATATTCCTACGCGCAAGAAAGTAGGGCGTGACATTCCTACGCGCAAGAAAGTTGTGCGTGAAATTCCCACGGGCAAGAAAGTAGTGCGTGATATTCCTACGCGCAAAAAAGTAGTGCGTGATATACCTACGCGCAAGAAAGTGGTGCGTGATATTCCTACGCGCAAGAAAGTAGTGCGTGATATTCCTACGGGCAAGAAAGTAGTGCGTGATATTCCTACACACACGAAAGTAGTGCGTGAAATTCCTACGCGCAAGAAAGTAGTGCGTGATATTCCTACACGCACGAAAGTAGTGCGTGATACTCCTACGCGCAAGAGAGTAGTGCGTGATATTCCTACGAGCAAGAAAGTAGTGCGTGAAATTCCTACATGCAAGAAAGTAGTGCGTGATATTCCTACACGCAAGAAAGTAGTGCGTGATATTCCTACACGCACGAAAGTCGTGCGTGATATTCCTACGCGCAAGAAAGTAGGGCGTGATATTCCTACGCGCAAGAAAGTAGTGCGTGAAATTCCTACGGGCAAGAAAGTAGTGCGTGATATTCCTACGCGCAAAAAAGTAGTGCGTGATATACCTACGCGCAAAAAAGTAGTGCATGATATTCCTACGCGAAAGAAAGTAGTGAGTGATATTCCTACGCAAAAGAAAGTAGTGCGTGAAATTCCTACGCACAAGAAAGTAGTGAGTGATATTCCTACGCGCAAGAAAGTAGAGCGTGATATTCCTACGCGCAAGAAAGTAGTGCGTGATATTCCTACGCGCAAGTAAGTAGTGCGTGAAATTTCTACGTGCAAGAAAGTAGTGCGTGGAATTCCTACGCGCAAGAAAGTAGTGCGTGATATTCCTACGCGCAAGAAAGTAGTGCGTGATATTCCTAGGCGCAAGAAAGTAGTGCGTGAAATTCCTACACGCACGAAAGTAGTGCGTGAAATTCCTACGTCAAGAAAGTAGTGCGTGATATTCCTACGCGCAAGAAAGTAGAGCGTGATATTCCTACGCGCAAGAAAGTAGTGCGTGATATTCCTAGGCGCAAGAAAGTAGTGCGTGAAATTCCTACGCGCAAAAAAGTAGTGCGTGATATTCCTACGCGCAAGAAAGTAGTGCGTGATATTCCTACACGCACGAAAGTAGTGCGTGAAATTCCTACGCGCAAGAAAGTAGTGCGTGATATTCCTATGCGCAAGAAAGTAGTGCGTGAAATTCCTACGCGCAAGAAAGTATTGCGTGATATTTCTACGCGCAAGAAAGTAGTGCGTGATATTCCTATGTGCAAGAAAGTAGTGAGTGATATTCCTGCGCACAGGAAAGTAGTGCGTGATATTCCTACGCGCAAGAAAGTAGTGCGTGATATTCCTACGCGCAAGAAAGTAGTGCGTGAAATTCCTACGCGCAAGAAAGTATTGCGTGATATTCCTACGCGAAAGAAAGTAGTGCGAGAAATTCCTAGGCACAAGAAAGTAGTGCGTGAAATTCCTACGCGCAAAAAAGTAGTGCGTGATATTCCTACGCGCAACAAAGTAGTGCGTGATATTCCTACACACACGAAAGTAGTGCGTGAAATTCCTACGCGCAAGAAAGTAGTGCGTGATATTCCTACGCGCAAGAAAGTAGTGCGTGATATTCCTACACGCACGAAAGTAGTGCGTGATACTCCTACGCGCAAGAAAGTAGTGCGTGATATTCATACGAGCAAGAAAGTAGTGCGTGAAATTCCTACATGCAAGAAAGTAGTGCGTGATATTCCTACGGGCAAGAAAGTAGTGCATGATATTCCTACGCGCAAAAAAGTAGTGCGTGATATACCTACGCGCAAGAAAGTAGTGCGTGATATTCCTACGCCCAAAAAAGTAGTGCGTGATATTCCTACGCGCAAGAAAGTAGTGCGTGATATTCCTACCCGCACGAAAGTAGTGCGTGATATTCCTACGCGCAAGAAAGTAGGGCGTGATATTCCTACGCGCAAGAAAGTAGTGCGTGAAATTCCTACGGGCAAGAAAGTAGTGCGTGATATTCCTACGCGCAAAAAAGTAGTGCGTGATATACCTACGCGCAAGAAAGTGGTGCGTGATATTCCTACGCGCAAGAAAGTAGTGCGTGATATTCCTACGGGCAAGAAAGTAGTGCGTGATATTCCTACGCGCAAAAAAGTAGTGCGTGATATACCTACGCGCATGAAAGTAGTGCGTGATATTCCTACGCGCAAGAAAGTAGTTTGTGTTATTCATACGCAGAAGAAAGTAGTGTGTGATATTCCTACACGCACGAAAGTAGTGCGTGAAATTCCTACGCGCAAGAAAGTAGTGCGTGATACTCCTACGCGCAAGAAAGTAGTGCGTGATATTCCTACGAGCAAGAAAGTAGTGCGCGAAATTCCTACGCGCAAGAAAGTAGTGCGTGATATTTCTACGCGCAAGAAAGTAGTGCGTAATATTCCTACACGCACGAAAGTAGTGCGTGATACTCCTACGCGCAAGAAAGTAGGGCGTGACATTCCTACGCGCAAGAAAGTTGTGCGTGAAATTCCCACGAGCAAGAAAGTAGTGCGTGATATTCCTACGCGCAAAAAAGTAGTGCGTGATATACCTACGCGCAAGAAAGTGGTGCGTGATATTCCTACGCGCAAGAAAGTAGTGCGTGATATTCCTACGGGCAAGAAAGTAGTGCGTGATATTCCTACGCGCAAAAAAGTAGTGCGTGATATACCTACGCGCATGAAAGTAGTGCGTGATATTCCTACGCGCAAGAAAGTAGTTTGTGTTATTCATACGCAGAAGAAAGTAGTGTGTGATATTCCTACACGCACGAAAGTAGTGCGTGAAATTCCTACGCGCAAGAAAGTAGTGCGTGATACTCCTACGCGCAAGAAAGTAGTGCGTGATATTCCTACGAGCAAGAAAGTAGTGCGTGAAATTCCTACGCGCAAGAAAGTAGTGCGTGATATTTCTACGCGCAAGAAAGTAGTGCGTAATATTCCTACACGCACGAAAGTAGTGCGTGATACTCCTACGCGCAAGAAAGTAGGGCGTGACATTCCTACGCGCAAGAAAGTTGTGCGTGAAATTCCCACGAGCAAGAAAGTAGTGCGTGATATTCCTACGCGCAAAAAAGTAGTGCGTGATATACCTACGCGCAAGAAAGTGGTGCGTGATATTCCTACGCGCAAGAAAGTAGTGCGTGATATTCCTACGGGCAAGAAAGTAGTGCGTGATATTCCTACACACACGAAAGTAGTGCGTGAAATTCCTACGCGCAAGAAAGTAGTGCGTGATATTCCTACGCGCAAGAAAGTAGTGCGTGATATTCCTACGCGCAAGAAAGTAGTGCGTGATATTCCTACACGCAAGAAAGTAGTGCATGATATTCCTACGAGCAAATAGTAGTGCGTGAAATTCCTACATGCAAGAAAGTAGTGCGTGATATTCCTACGCGCAAGAAAGTAGTGCGTGATATTCCTACACGCACGAAAGTAGTGCGTGATATTCCTACGCGCAAGAAAGTAGGGCGTGATATTCCTACGCGCAAGAAAGTAGTGCGTGAAATTCCTACGGGCAAGAAAGTAGTGCGTGATATTCCTACGCGCAAAAAAGTAGTGCGTGATATACCTACGCGCAAGAAAGTGGTGCGTGATATTCCTACGCGCAAGAAAGTAGTGCGTGATATTCCTACGCGCAAAAAAGTAGTGCGTGATATACCTACGCGCAAGAAAGTAGTGCGTGATATTCCCACGCGCAAGAAAGTAGTTTGTGTTATTCATACACAGAAGAAAGTAGTGCATGATATTCCTACGCGCAAGAAAGTAGTGCGTGAAATTCCTACGCGCAAGAAAGTAGTGCGTGATATTCCTGCGCACAAGAAAGTAGTGCGTGATATTCCTACGCGCAAGAAAGTAGTGCGTGATATTCCTACGCGCAAGAAAGTAGTGCGTGAAATTCCTACGCGCAAGAAAGTATTGCGTGATTTTCCTACGCGAAAGAAAGTAGTGCGAGAAATTCCTAGGCGCAAGAAAGTAGTGCGTGAAATTCCTACGCGCAAAAAAGTAGTGCGTGATATTCCTACGCGCAAGAAAGTAGTGCGTGATATTCCTACACGCACGGAAGTAGTGCGTGAAATTCCTACGCGCAAGAAAGTAGTGCGTGATATTCCTACGCGCAAGAAAGTAGTGCGTGATATTCCTACGCGCAAGAAAGTCGTGCGTGATATTCCTAGGCGCGAGAAAGTAGTGCGTGAAATTCCTGAGCGTAAAAAAGTAGTGCGTGATATTTCTACGCGCAAGAAAGTAGTGCGTGATATTCCTACACGCACGAAAGTAGTGCGTGAAATTCCTACGCGCAAGAAAGTAGTGCGTGATACTCCTACGCGCAAGAAAGTAGTGCGTGATATTCCTACGAGCAAGAAAGTAGTGCGTGAAATTCCTACGCGCAAGAAAGTAGTGCGTGATATTTCTACGCGCAAGAAAGTAGTGCGTGATATTCCTACACGCACGAAAGTAGTGCGTGATATTCCTACGCGCAAGAAAGTAGGGCGTGACATTCCTACGCGCAAGAAAGTTGTGCGTGAAATTCCCACGGGCAAGAAAGTAGTGCGTGATATTCCTACGCGCAAAAAAGTAGTGCGTGATATACCTACGCGCAAGAAAGTGGTGCGTGATATTCCTACGCGCAAGAAAGTAGTGCGTGATATTCTTACGGGCAAGAAAGTAGTGCGTGATATTCCTACACACACGAAAGTAGTGCGTGAAATTCCTACGCGCAAGAAAGTAGTGCGTGATATTCCTACGCGCAAGAAAGTAGTGCGTGATATTCCTACACGCACGAAAGTAGTGCGTGATACTCCTACGCGCAAGAAAGTAGTGCGTGATATTCCTACAAGCAAGAAAGTAGTGCGTGAAATTCCTACATGCAAGAAAGTAGTGCGTGATATTCCTACGCGCAAGAAAGTAGTGCGTGATATTCCTACACGCACGAAAGTAGTGCGTGATATTCCTACGCGCAAGAAAGTAGGGCGTGATATTCCTACGCGCAAGAAAGTAGTGCGTGAAATTCCTACGGGCAAGAAAGTAGTGCGTGATATTCCTACGCGCAAAAAAGTAGTGCGTGATATTCCTACGCGCAAGAAAGTAGTGCGTGATATTCCTACGCGCAAGAAAGTAGTGCGTGAAATTCCTACGCGCAAGAAAGTAGTGCGTGATATTCCTACACGCAAAAAAGTAGTGCGTGATATTCCTACGCGCAAAAAAGTAGTGCGTGATATTCCTACGCGAAAGAAAGTAGTGAGTGATATTCCTACGCAAAAGAAAGTAGTGCGTGAAATTCCTACGCGCAAGAAAGTAGTAAGTGATATTCCCACGCGCAAGAAAGTAGTGCGTGAAATTCCTACGCGCAAGAAAGTAGTGCGTGATATTCCTGCGCACAAGAAAGTAGTGCGTGATATTCCTACGCGCAAGAAAGTAGTGCGTGATATTCCTACGCGCAAGAAAGTAGTGCGTGAAATTCCTACGCGCAAGAAAGTAGTGCGTGATATTCCTACGCGCAAGAAAGTAGTGCGTGATATTTCTACGCGCAAAAAAGTAGTGCGTGATATTCCTACGCGAAAGAAAGAAGTGAGTGATATTCCTACGCAAAAGAAAGTAGTGCGTGAAATTCCTACGCGCAAGAAAGTAGAGAGTGATATTCCTACGCGCAAGAAAGTAGAGCGTGATATTCCTACGTGCAAGAAAGTAGTGCGTGATATTCCTACGCGCAAGTAAGTAGTGCGTGAAATTTCTACGTGCAAGAAAGTAGTGCGTGGAATTCCTACGCGCAAGAAAGTAGTGTGTGATATTCCTACGCGCAAGAAAGTATTGCGTGATATTCCTAGGCGCAAGAAAGTAGTGCGTGAAATTTCTACACGCACGAAAGTAGTGCGTGAAATTCCTACGTCAAGAAAGTAGTGCGTCATATTCCTACGCACAAGAAAGTAGTGCGTGATATTCCTACGCGCAAGAAATAGTGCGTGATATTCCTAGGCGCAAGAAAGTAGTGCGTGAAATTCCTACGCGCAAAAAAGTAGTGCGTGATATTCCTACGCGCAAGAAAGTAGTGCGTGATATTCCTACACGCACGAAAGTAGTGCGTGAAATTCCTACGCGCAAGAAAGTAGTGCGTGATATTCCTACGCGCAAGAAAGTAGTGCGTGAAATTCCTACGCGCAAGAAAGTATTGCGTGATATTTCTACGCGCAAGAAAGTAGTGCGTGATATTCCTACGCGCAAGAAAGTCGTGCGTGATATTCCTAGGCGCGAGAAAGTAGTGCGTGAAATTCCTACGCGCAAAAAAGTAGTGCGTGATATTCCTACGCGCAAGAAAGTAGTGCGTGATATTCCTACACGCCCGAAAGTAGTTCGTGAAATTCCTACGCGCAAGAAAGTAGTGCGTGATACTCCTACGCGCAAGAAAGTAGTGCGTGATATTCCTACGAGCAAGAAAGTAGTGCGTGAAATTCCTACGCGCAAGAAAGTAGTGCGTGATATTTCTACGCGCAAGAAAGTAGTGCGTGATATTCCTAAACGCACGAAAGTAGTGCGTGATATTCCTACGCGCAAGAAAGTAGGGCGTGACATTTCTACGCGCAAAAAAGTTGTGCGTGAAATTCCCACGGGCAAGAAAGTAGTGCGTGATATTCCTACGCGCAAAAAAGTAGTGCGTGATATACCTACGCGCAAGAAAGTGGTACGTGATATTCCTACGCGCAAGAAAGTAGTGCGTGATATTCCTACGGGCAAGAAAGTAGTGCGTGATATTCCTACACACACGAAAGTAGTGCGTGGAATTCCTACGCGCAAGAAAGTAGTGCGTGATATTCCTACGCGCATGAAAGTAGTGCGTGATATTCCTACACGCACGAAAGTAGTGCGTGATACTCCTACGCGCAAGAAAGTAGTGCGTGATATTCCTACGAGCAAGAAAGTAGTGCGTGAAATTCCTACATGCAAGAAAGTAGTGCGTGATATTCCTACGCGCAAGAAAGTAGTGCGTGATATTCCTACACGCACGAAAGTAGTGCGTGATATTCCTACGCGCAAGAAAGTAGTGCGTGATATTCCTAGGCGCAAGAAAGTAGTGCGTGAAATTCCCACACGCACGAAAGTAGTGCGTGAAATTCCTACGTCAAGAAAGTAGTGCGTGATATTCCTATGCGCAAGAAAATAGTGCGTGATATTCCTACGCGCAAGAAAGTAGTGCGTGATATTCCTAGGCGCAAGAAAGTAGTGCGTAAAATTCCTACGCGCAAGAAAGTAGTGAGTGATATTCCTACGCGCAAGCAAGTAGAGCGTGATATTCCTACGCGCAAGAAAGTAGTGCGTGATATTCCTACGCGCAAGTAAGTAGTGCGTGAAATTCCTACGCGCAAGAAAGTAGGGCGTGACATTTCTACGCGCAAAAAAGTTGTGCGTGAAATTCCCACGGGCAAGAAAGTAGTGCGTGATATTCCTACGCGCAAAAAAGTAGTGCGTGATATACCTACGCGCAAGAAAGTGGTACGTGATATTCCTACGCGCAAGAAAGTAGTGCGTGATATTCCTACGGGCAAGAAAGTAGTGCGTGATATTCCTACACACACGAAAGTAGTGCGTGGAATTCCTACGCGCAAGAAAGTAGTGCGTGATATTCCTACGCGCATGAAAGTAGTGCGTGATATTCCTACACGCACGAAAGTAGTGCGTGATACTCCTACGCGCAAGAAAGTAGTGCGTGATATTCCTACGAGCAAGAAAGTAGTGGGTGAAATTCCTACATGCAAGAAAGTAGTGCGTGATATTCCTACGCGCAAGAAAGTAGTGCGTGATATTCCTACACGCACGAAAGTAGTGCGTGATATTCCTACGCGCAAGAAAGTAGTGCGTGATATTCCTAGGCGCAAGAAAGTAGTGCGTGAAATTCCCACACGCACGAAAGTAGTGCGTGAAATTCCTACGTCAAGAAAGTAGTGCGTGATATTCCTATGCGCAAGAAAATAGTGCGTGATATTCCTACGCGCAAGAAAGTAGTGCGTGATATTCCTAGGCGCAAGAAAGTAGTGCGTAAAATTCCTACGCGCAAGAAAGTAGTGAGTGATATTCCTACGCGCAAGCAAGTAGAGCGTGATATTCCTACGCGCAAGAAAGTAGTGCGTGATATTCCTACGCGCAAGTAAGTAGTGCGTGAAATTTCAACGTGCAAGAAAGTAGTGCGTGGAATTCCTACGCGCAAGAAAGTAGTGCGTGATATTCCTACGCGCAAGAAAGTAGTGCGTGATATTCCTAGGCGCAAGAAAGTAGTGCGTGAAATTCCCACACGCACGAAAGTAGTGCGTGAAATTCCTACGTCAAGAAAGTAGTGCGTGATATTCCTACGCGCAAGAAAGTAGTGCGTGATATTCCTACGCACAAGAAAGTAGTGCGTGATATTCCTAGGCGCAAGAAAGTAGTGCGTGAAATTCCTACGCGCAAAAAAGTAGTGCGTGATATTTCTACGCGCAAGAAAGTAGTGTGTGATATTCCTACACGCACGAAAGTAGTGCGTGAAATTCCTACGCGCAAGAAAGTAGTGCGTGATAATCCTACGCGCAAGAAAGTAGTGCGCGAAATTCCTACGCGCAAGAAAGTATTGCGTGATATTTCTACGCGCAAGAAAGTAGTGCGTGATATTCCTATGTGCAAGAAAGTAGTGAGTGATATTCCTGCGCACAAGAAAGTAGTGCGTGATATTCCTACGCGCAAGAAAGTAGTGCGTGATATTCCTACGCGCAAGAAAGTAGTGCGTGAAATTCCTACGCGCAAGAAAGTATTGCGTGATATTCCTACGCGAAAGAAAGTAGTGCGAGAAATTCCTAGGCGCAAGAAAGTAGTGCGTGAAATTCCTACGCGCAAAAAAGTAGTGCGTGATATTCCTACGCGCAAAAAAGTAGTGCGTGATATTCCTACACACACGAAAGTAGTGCGTGAAATTCCTACGCGCAAGAAAGTAGTGCGTGATATTCCTACGCGCAAGAAAGTAGTGCGTGATATTCCTACGCGCAAAAAAGTAGTGCGTGATATTCCTACACACACGAAAGTAGTGCGTGAAATTCCTACGCGCAAGAAAGTAGTGCGTGATATTCCTACGCGCAAGAAAGTAGTGCGTGATATTCCTACACGCATGAAAGTAGTGCGTGATACTCCTACGCGCAAGAAAGTAGTGCGTGATATTCATACGAGCAAGAAAGTAGTGCGTGAAATTCCTACATGCAAGAAAGTAGTGCGTGATATTCCTACGCGCAAAAAAGTAGTGCGTGATATTCCTACGCGCAAAAAAGTAGTGCGTGATATTCCTACGCGAAAGAAAGTAGTGAGTGATATTCCTACGCAAAAGAAAGTAGTGCGTGAAATTCCTACGCGCAAGAAAGTAGTAAGTGATATTCCCACGCGCAAGAAAGTAGTGCGTGAAATTCCTACGCGCAAGAAAGTAGTGCGTGATATTCCTGCGCACAAGAAAGTAGTGCGTGATATTCCTACGCGCAAGAAAGTAGTGCGTGATATTCCTACGCGCAAGAAAGTTGTGCGTGAAATTCCTACGCGCAAGAAAGTAGTGCGTGATATTCCTACGCGCAAGAAAGTAGTGCGTGATATTTCTACGCGCAAAAAAGTAGTGCGTGATATTCCTACGCGAAAGAAAGTAGTGAGTGATATTCCTACGCAAAAGAAAGTAGTGCGTGAAATTCCTACGCGCAAGAAAGTAGAGAGTGATATTCCTACGCGCAAGAAAGTAGAGCGTGATATTCCTACGTGCAAGAAAGTAGTGCGTGATATTTCTACGCGCAAGTAAGTAGTGCGTGAAATTTCTACGTGCAAGAAAGTAGTGCGTGGAATTCCTACGCGCAAGAAAGTAGTGTGTGATATTCCTACGCGCAAGAAAGTAGTGCGTGATATTCCTAGGCGCAAGAAAGTAGTGCGTGAAATTTCTACACGCACGAAAGTAGTGCGTGAAATTCCTACGTCAAGAAAGTAGTGCGTGATATTCCTACGCGCAAGAAAGTAGTGCGTGATATTCCTACGCGCAAGAAATAGTGCGTGATATTCCTAGGCGCAAGAAAGTAGTGCGTGAAATTCCTACGCGCAAAAAAGTAGTGCGTGATATTCCTACGCGCAAGAAAGTAGTGCGTGATATTCCTACACGCACGAAAGTAGTGCGTGAAATTCCTACGCGCAAGAAAGTATTGCGTGATATTCCTACGCGCAAGAAAGTAGTGCGTGAAATTCCTACGCGCAAGAAAGTATTGCGTGATATTTCTACGCGCAAGAAAGTAGTGCGTGATATTCCTACGCGCAAGAAAGTCGTGCGTGATATTTCTACGCGCGAGAAAGTAGTGCGTGAAATTCCTACGCGCAAAAAAGTAGTGCGTGATATTCCTACGCGCAAGAAAGTAGTGCGTGATATTCCTACACGCACGAAAGTAGTTCGTGAAGTTCCTACGCGCAAGAAAGTAGTGCGTGATACTCCTACGCGCAAGAAAGTAGTGCGTGATATTCCTACGAGCAAGAAAGTAGTGCGTGAAATTCCTACGCGCAAGAAAGTAGTGCGTGATATTTCTACGCGCAAGAAAGTAGTGCGTGATATTCCTACACGCACGAAAGTAGTGCGTGATATTCCTACGCGCAAGAAAGTAGGGCGTGACATTTCTACGCGCAAAAAAGTTGTGCGTGAAATTCCCACGGGCAAGAAAGTAGTGCGTGATATTCCTACGCGCAAAAAAGTAGTGCGTGATATACCTACGCGCAAGAAAGTGGTACGTGATATTCCTACGCGCAAGAAAGTAGTGCGTGATATTCCTACGGGCAAGAAAGTAGTGCGTGATATTCCTACACACACGAAAGTAGTGCGTGAAATTCCTACGCGCAAGAAAGTAGTGCGTGATATTCCTACGCGCAAGTAAGTAGTGCGTGATATTCCTACACGCACGAAAGTAGTGCGTGATACTCCTACGCGCAAGAAAGTAGTGCGTGATATTCCTACGAGCAAGAAAGTAGTGCGTGAAATTCCTACATGCAAGAAAGTAGTGCGTGATATTCCTACGCGCAAGAAAGTAGTGCGTGATATTCCTACACGCAAGAAAGTAGTGCGTGATATTCCTAGGCGCAAGAAAGTAGTGCGTGAAATTCCCACACGCACGAAAGTAGTGCGTGAAATTCCTACGTCAAGAAAGTAGTGCGTGATATTCCTACGCGCAAGAAAGTAGTGCGTGATATTTCTACGCGCAAGAAAGTAGTGCGTGATATTCCTAGGCGCAAGAAAGTAGTGCGTAAAATTCCTACGCGCAAGAAAGTAGTGAGTGATATTCCTACGCGCAAGAAAGTAGAGCGTGATATTCCTACGCGGAAGAAAGTAGTGCGTGATATTCCTACGCGCAAGTAAGTAGTGCGTGAAATTTCAACGTGCAAGAAAGTAGTGCGTGGAATTCCTACGCCCAAGAAAGTAGTGCGTGATATTCCTACGCGCAAGAAAGTAGTGCGTGATATTCCTACGCGCAAGAAAGTAGTGTGTGATATTCCTACACGCACGAAAGTAGTGCGTGAAATTCCTACGTCAAGAAAGTAGTGCGTGATATTCCTACGCGCAAGAAAGTAGTGCGTGATATTCCTACGCGCAAGAAAGTAGTGCGTGATATTCCTACGGGCAAGAAAGTAGTGCGTGATATTCCTACGCGCAAAAAAGTAGTGCGTGATATACCTACGCGCAAGAAAGTAGTGCGTGATATTCCTACGCGCAAGAAAGTAGTTTGTGTTATTCATACGCAGAAGAAAGTAGTGCATGATATTCCTAGGCGCAAGAAAGTAGTGCGTAAAATTCCTACGCGCAAAAAAGTAGTGCGTGATATTCCTACGCGCAAGAAAGTAGTGCGTGATATTCCTACACGCACGAAAGTAGTGCGTGAAATTCCTACGCGCAAGAAAGTAGTGCGTGATATTCCTACGCGCAAGAAAGTAGTGCGTGATATTCCTACGCGCAAGAAAGTCGTGCGTGATATTCCTAGGCGCGAGAAAGTAGTGCGTGAAATTCCTACGCGTAAAAAAGTAGTGCGTGATATTCCTACGCGCAAGAAAGTAGTGCGTGATATTCCTACACGCACGAAAGTAGTGCGTTAAATTCCTACGCGCAAGAAAGTAGTGCGTGATACTCCTACGCGCAAGAAAGTAGTGCGTGATATTCCTACGAGCAAGAAAGTAGTGCGTGAAATTCCTACGCGCAAGAAAGTAGTGCGTGATATTTCTACGCGCAAGAAAGTAGTGCGTAATATTCCTACACGCACGAAAGTAGTGCGTGATACTCCTACGCGCAAGAAAGTAGGGCGTGACATTCCTACGCGCAAGAAAGTAGTGCGTGATATTCCTACGGGCAAGAAAGTAGTGCGTGATATTCCTACACACACGAAAGTAGTGCGTGAAATTCCTACGCGCAAGAAAGTAGTGCGTGATATTCCTACGCGCAAGAAAGTAGTGTGTGATATTCCTACACGCACGAAAGTAGTGCGTGATACTCCTATGCGCAAGAAAGTAGTGCGTGATATTCCTACGAGCAAGAAAGTAGTGCGTGAAATTCCTACATGCAAGAAAGTAGTGCGTGATATTCCTACGCGCAAGAAAGTAGTGCGTGATATTCCTACACGCACGAAAGTAGTGCGTGATATTCCTACGCGCAAGAAAGTAGGGCGTGATATTCCTACGCGCAAGAAAGTAGTGCGTGAAATTCCCACGGGCAAGAAAGTAGTGCGTGATATTCCTACGCGCAAAAAAGTAGTGCGTGATATACCCACGCGCAAGAAAGTGGTGCGTGATATTCCTACGCGCAAGAAAGTAGTGCGTGATATTCCTACGGGCAAGAAAGTAGTGCGTGATATTCCTACGCGCAAAAAAGTAGTGCGTGATATACCTACGCGCAAGAAAGTAGTGCGTGATATTCCTACGCGCAAGAAAGAAGTTTGTGTTATTCATACGCAGAAGAAAGTAGTGCATGATATTCCTACGCGCAAGAAAGTAGTGCGTGATATTTCTACACGCACGAAAGTAGTGCGTGATACTCCTACGCGCAAGAAAGTAGTGCGTGATATTCCTACGAGCAAGAAAGTAGTGCGTGAAATTCCTACATGCAAGAAAGTAGTGCGTGATATTCCTACGCGCAAGAAAGTAGTGCGTGATATTCCTACACGCACGAAAGTAGTGCGTGATATTCCTACGCGCAAGAAAGTAGGGTGTGATATTCCTACGCGCAAGAAAGTAGTGCGTGAAATTCCTACGGGCAAGAAAGTAGTGCGTGATATTCCTACGCGCAAAAAAGTAGTGCGTGATATACCTACGCGCAAAAAAGTAGTGCGTGATATTCCTACGCGAAAGAAAGTAGTGAGTGATATTCCTACGCAAAAGAAAGTAGTGCGTGAAATTCCTACGCGCAAGAAAGTAGTGAGTGATATTCCTACGCGCAAGAAAGTAGAGCGTGATATTCCTACGCGCAAGAAAGTAGTGCGTGATATTCCTACGCGCAAGTAAGTAGTGCTTGAAATTTTTACGTGCAAGAAAGTAGTGCGTGGAATTCCTACGCGCAAGAAAGTAGTGTGTGATATTCCTGCGCGCAAGAAAGTAGTGCGTGATATTCCTAGGCGCAAGAAAATAGTGCGTGAAATTCCCACACGCACGAAAGTAGTGCGTGAAATTCCTACGTCAAGAAAGTAGTGCGTGATATTCCTACGCGCAAGAAAGTAGTGCGTGATATTCCTACGCGCAAGAAAGTAGTGCGTGATATTCCTAGGCGCAAGAAAGTAGTGCGTGAAATTCCTACGCGCAAAAAAGTAGTGCTTGATATTCCTACGCGCAAGAAAGTAGTGCGTGATATTCCTACACGCACGAAAGTAGTGCGTGAAATTCCTAGCGCAAGAAAGTAGTGCGTGATATTCCTACGCGCAAGAAAGTAGTGCGTGAAATTCCCACGCGCAAGAAAGTATTGCGTGATATTTCTACGCGCAAGAAAGTAGTGCGTGATATTCCTATGTGCAAGAAAGTAGTGAGTGATATTCCTGCGCACAAGAAAGTAGTGCGTGATATTCCTACGCGCAAGAAAGTAGTGCGTGATATTCCTACGCGCAAGAAAGTAGTGCGTGAAATTCCTACGCGCAAGAAAGTATTGCGTGATATTCCTACGCGAAAGAAAGTAGTGCGAGAAATTCCTAGGTGCAAGAAAGTAGTGCGTGAAATTCCTACGCGCAAAAAAGTAGTGCGTGATATTCCTACGCGCAAGAAAGTAGTGCGTGATATTCCTACACACACGAAAGTAGTGCGTGAAATTCCTACACGCAAGAAAGTAGTGCGTGATATTCCTACGCGGAGAAAGTAGTGCGTGATATTCCTACACGCACGAAAGTAGTGCGTGATACTCCTACGCGCAAGAAAGTAGTGCGTGATATTCATACGAGCAAGAAAGTAGTGCGTGAAATTCCTACATGCAAGAAAGTAGTGCGTAATATTCCTACGCGCAAGAAAGTAGTGCGTGATATTCCTACACGCACGAAAGTAGTGCGTGATATTCCTACGCGCAAGAAAGTAGGGCGTGATATTCCTACGCGCAAGAAAGTAGTGCGTGAAATTCCTACGGGCAAGAAAGTAGTGCGTGATATTCCTACGCGCAAAAAAGTAGTGCGTGATATACCTACGCGCAAGAAAGTGGTGCGTGATATTCCTACGCGCAAGAAAGTAGTGCGTGATATTCCTACGGGCAAGAAAGTAGTGCGTGATATTCCTACGCGCAAAAAAGTAGTGCGTGATATTCCTACGCGCAAGAAAGTAGTGCGTGATATTCCTACACGCACGAAAGTAGTGCGTGAAATTCCTACGCGCAAGAAAGTAGTGCGTGATACTCCTACGCGCAAGAAAGTAGTGCGTGATATTCCTACGAGCAAGGAAGTAGTGCGTGAAATTCCTACGCGCAAGAAAGTAGTGCGTGATATTTCTACGCGCAAGAAAGTAGTGCGTGATATTCCTACACGCACGAAAGTAGTGCGTGATACTCCTACGCGCAAGAAAGTAGGGCGTGACATTCCTACGCGCAAGAAAGTTGTGCGTGAAATTCCCACGGGCAAGAAAGAAGTGCGTGATATTCCTACGCGCAAAAAAGTAGTGCGTGATATACCTACGCGCAAGAAAGTGGTGCGTGATATTCCTACGCGCAAGAAAGTAGTGCGTGATATTCCTACGGGCAAGAAAGTAGTGCGTGATATTCCTACACACACGAAAGTAGTGCGTGAAATTCCTACGCGCAAGAAAGTGGTGCGTGATATTCCTACGCGCAAGAAAGTAGTGCGTGATATTCCTACACGCACGAAAGTAGTGCGTGATACTCCTACGCGCAAGAAAGTAGTGCGTGATATTCCTACGAGCAAGAAAGTAGTGCGTGAAATTCCTACATGCAAGAAAGTAGTGCGTGATATTCCTACGCGCAAGAAAGTAGTGCGTGATATTCCTACACGCACGAAAGTAGTGTGTGATATTCCTACGCGCAAGAAAGTCGGGCGTGATATTCCTACGCGCAAGAAAGTAGTGCGTGAAATTCCTACGGGCAAGAAAGTAGTGCGTGATATTCCTACGCGCAAAAAAGTAGTGCGTGATATACCTACGCGCAAGAAAGTGGTGCGTGATATTCCTACGCTCAAGAAAGTAGTGCGTGATATTCCTACACGCAAGAAAGTAGTGCGTGATATTCCTACGCGCAAAAAAGTAGTGCGTGATATACCTACGCGCAAGAAAGTAGTGCGTGATATTCCTACGCGCAAGAAAGTAGTTTGTGTTATTCATACGCAGAAGAAAGTAGTGCATGATATTCCTACGCGCAAGAAAGTAGTGCGTGAAATTCCTACGCGCAAGAAAGTAGTGCGTGATATTCCTGCGCACAAGAAAGTAGTGCGTGATATTCCTACGCGCAAGAAAGTAGTGCGTGATATTCCTACGCGCAAGAAAGTAGTGCGTGAAATTCCTACGCGCAAGAAAGTAGTGCGTGATATTCCTACGCGCAAGAAAGTAGTGCGTGATATTCCTACGCGCAAAAAAGTAGTGCGTGATATTCCTACGCGAAAGAAAGTAGTGAGTGATATTCCTACGCAAAAAAGTAGTGCGTGATATACCTACGCGCAAGAAAGTGGTGCGTGATATTCCTACGCGCAAGAAAGTAGTGCGTGATATTCCTACGGGCAAGAAAGTAGTGCGTGATATTCCTACACACACGAAAGTAGTGCGTGAAATTCCTACGCGCAAGAAAGTGGTGCGTGATATTCCTACGCGCAAGAAAGTAGTGCGTGATATTCCTACACGCACGAAAGTAGTGCGTGATACTCCTACGCGCAAGAAAGTAGTGCGTGATATTCCTACGAGCAAGAAAGTAGTGCGTGAAATTCCTACATGCAAGAAAGTAGTGCGTGATATTCCTACGCGCAAGAAAGTAGTGCGTGATATTCCTACACGCACGAAAGTAGTGCGTGATATTCCTACGCGCAAGAAAGTCGGGCGTGATATTCCTACGCGCAAGAAAGTAGTGCGTGAAATTCCTACGCGCAAGAAAGTAGTGCGTGATATTCCTACGCGCAAAAAAGTAGTGCGTGATATTCCTACGCGAAAGAAAGTAGTGAGTGATATTCCTACGCAAAAGAAAGTAGTGCGTGAAATTCCTACGCGCAAGAAAGTGTGAGTGATATTCCTACGCGCAAGAAAGTAGAGCGTGATATTCCTACGCGCAAGAAAGTAGTGCGTGATATTCCTACGCGCAAGTAAGTAGTGCGTGAAATTTCTACGTGCAAGAAAGTAGTGCGTGGAATTCCTACGCGCAAGAAAGTTGTGCGTGATATTCCTACGCGCAAGAAAGTAGTGCGTGATATTCCTAGGCGCAAGAAAGTAGTGCGTGAAATTTCTACGCGCAAAAAAGTAGTGCGTGATATTCCTACGCGCAAGAAAGTAGTGCGTGATATTCCTACACGCACGAAAGTAGTGCGTGAAATTCCTACGTCAAGAAAGTAGTGCGTGATATTCCTACGCGCAAGAAAGTAGTGCGTGATATTCCTACGCGCAAGAAAGTAGTGCGTGATATTCCTAGACGCAAGAAAGTAGTGCGTGAAATTCCTACGCGCAAAAAAGTAGTGCGTGATATTCCTACGCGCAAGAAAGTAGTGCGTGATATTCCTACACGCACGAAAGTAGTGTCTGAAATTCCTACGCGCAAGAAAGTAGTGCGTGATATTCCTACGCGCAAGAAAGTAGTGCGTGAAATTCCTACGCGCAAGAAAGTATTGCGTGATATTTCTACGCGCAAGAAAGTAGTGCGTGATATTCCTACGTGCAAGAAAGTAGTGAGTGATATTCCTGCGCACAAGAAAGTAGTGCGTGATATTCCTACGCGCAAGAAAGTAGTGCGTGATATTCCTACGCGCAAGAAAGTAGTGCGTGAAATTCCTACGCGCAAGAAAGTATTGCGTGATATTCCTACGCGCAAGAAAGTAGTGCGTGATATTCCTACGTGCAAGAAAGTAGTGAGTGATATTCCTACACGCACGAAAGTAGTGCGTGAAATTCCTACGCGCAAGAAAGTAGTGCGTGATATTCCTACGCGCAAGAAAGTAGTGCGTGATATTCCTACGCGCAAGAAAGTCGTGCGTGATATTCCTAGGCGCGAGAAAGTAGTGCGTGAAATTCCTACGCGCAAAAAAGTAGTGCGTTATATTCCTACGCGCAAGAAAGTAGTGCGTGATATTCCTACACGCACGAAAGTAGTGCGTGAAATTCCTACGCGTAAGAAAGTAGTGCGTGATACTCCTACGCGCAAGAAAGTAGTGCGTGATATTCCTACGAGCAAGAAAGTAGTGCGTGAAATTCCTACGCGCAAGAAAGTAGTGCGTGATATTCCTACGCGCAAGAAAGTAGTGCGTGATATTCCTACACGCACGAAAGTAGTGCGTGATATTCCTACGCGCAAGAAAGTAGGGCATGATATTCCTACGCGCAAGAAAGTTGTGCGTGAAATTCCTACGGGCAAGAAAGTAATGCGTGATATTCATAAGCACAAGAAAGTAGTGCGTGATATTCCTACGCGCAAGAAAGTAGTGCGTGAAATTCCTACGCGCAAGAAAGTAGTGCGTGATATTCCTGCGCACAAGAAAGTAGTGCGTGATATTCCTACGCGCAAGAAAGTAGTGCGTGATATTCCTACGCGCAAGAAAGTAGCGCGTGATATTCCTACGCGCAAGAAAGTAGTGCGTGAAATTCCTACGGGCAAGAAAGTAGTGCGTGATATTCCTAGGCGCGAGAAAGTAGTGCGTGAAATTCCTACGCGCAAAAAAGTAGTGCGTGATATTCCTACGCGCAAGAAAGTAGTGCGTGATATTCCTACGCTCAAGAAAGTAGTGAGTGATATTCCTACGCGCAAAAAAATAGTGTGTGATATTCCTACGCGCAAAAAAGTAGTGCTTGAAATTCCTACGCGCAAGAAAGTAGTGTGTGATATTCCTACGCGCAAGAAAGTAGTGCGTGATAATCCTACGCGCAAGAAAGTAGTGCGTGAAATTCCTACGCGCAAGAAAGTAGTGCGTGATATTCCTACGCGCAAGAAAATAGTGTGTGATATTCCTATGCGCCAAAAAGTAGTGCGTGATATTCCTACGCGCAAAAAAGTAGTGCGTGATATTCCTACGAGCAAGAAAGTAGTGCGTGAAATTCCTACGCGCAAGAAAGTAGTGCGTGATATTCCTACGTGCAAGAAAGTAGTGCGTGAAATTCCTACGCGCAAGAAAGTAGTGCGTGATATTCCTACACGCACGAAAGTAGTGCGTGAAATTCCTACGCGCAAGAAAGTAGTGCGTGATATTCCTACGAGCAGGAAAGTAGTGCGTGATATTCCTACACGCACGAAAGTAGTGCGTGATATTCCTAAGCGCAAGAAAGTAGTGCGTGATATTCCTACGAGCAAGAAAGTAGTGCGTGAAATTCCTACGCGCAAGAAAGTAGTGCGTGATATTCCTACGCACAAGAAAGTAGTGCGTGATATTTCTACACGCACGAAAGTAGTGCGTGATATTCCTACACGCAAGAAAGTAGTGTGTGATATTCCTACGCGCAAGAAAGTAGTGCGTGAAATTCCTACGGGCAAGAAAGTAGTGCGTGATATTCCTACGCGCAAAAAAGTAGTGCGTGATATACCTACGCGCAAGAAAGTGGTGCGTGATATTCCTACGCGCTAGAAAGTAGTGCGTGATATTCCTACGGGCAAGAAAGTAGTGCGTGATATTCATAAGCACAAGAAAGTAGTGCGTGATATTCCTACGCGCAAGAAAGTAGTGCGTGAAATTCCTACGCGCAAGAAAGTAGTGCGTGATATTCCTGCGCTCAAGAAAGTAGTGCGTGAAATTCCTACGCGCAAGAAAGTAGTGCGTGATATTCCTACGCGCAAGAAAATAGTGTGTGATATTCCTATGCGCCAAAAAGTAGTGCGTGATATTCCTACGCGCAAAAAAGTAGTGCGTGATATTCCTACGAGCAAAAAAGTAGTGCGTGATATTCCTACGCGCAAAAAAGTAGTGCGTGATATTCCTACGAGCAAGAAAGTAGTGCGTGAAATTCCTACGCGCAAGAAAGTAGTGCGTGATATTCCTACGTGCAAGAAAGTAGTGCGTGAAATTCCTACGCGCAAGAAAGTAGTGCGTGATATTCCTACACGCACGAAAGTAGTGCGTGAAATTCCTACGCGCAAGAAAGTAGTGCGTGAAATTCCTACGCGCAAGAAAGTAGTGCGTGATATTCCTACGCACAAGAAAGTAGTGCGTGATATTTCTACACGCACGAAAGTAGTGCGTGATATTCCTACACGCAAGAAAGTAGTGCGTGATATTCCTACGCGCAAGAAAGTAGTGCGTGATATTCCTACGCGCAAGAAAGTAGTGCGTGATATTCCTACGCGCAAGAAAGTAGTGCGTGAAATTCCTACAGGCAAGAAAGTAGTGCGTGATATTCCTAGGCGCAAGAAAGTAGTGCGTGAAATTCCTACGCGCAAAAAAGTAGTGCGTGATATTCCTACGCGCAAGAAAGTAGTGCGTGATATTCCTACGCTCAAGAAAGTAGTGAGTGATATTCCTACGCGCAAAAAAATAGTGTGTGATATTCCTACGCGCAAAAAAGTAGTGCGTGAAATTCCTACGCGCAAGAAAGTAGTGTGTGATATTCCTACGCGCAAGAAAGTAGTGCGTGATAATCCTACGCGCAAGAAAGTAGTGCGTGAAATTCCTACGCGCAAGAAAGTAGTGCGTGATATTCTTACGCGCAAGAAAATAGTGTGTGATATTCCTATGCGCAAAAAAGTAGTGCGTGATATTCCTACGCGCAAAAAAGTAGTGCGTGATATTCCTACGAGCAAGAAAGTAGTGCGTGAAATTCCTACGCGCAAGAAAGTAGTGCGTGATATTCCTACGTGCAAGAAAGTAGTGCGTGAAATTCCTACACGCACGAAAGTAGTGCGTGATATTCCTACGCGCAAGAAAGTAGTGCGTGAAATTCCCACAGGCAAGAAAGTAGTGCGTGATATTCCTACGCGCAAAAAAGTAGTGCGTGATATACCTACGCGCAAGAAAGTGGTGCGTGATATTCCTACGCGCAAGAAAGTAGTGCGTGATATTCCTAGGGGCAAGAAAGTAGTGCGTGATATTCCTACGCGCAAAAAAGTAGTGCGTGATATACATACGCGCAAGAAAGTAGTGCGTGATATTCCTACGCGCAAGAAAGTAGTGTGTGATATTCATACGCACAAGAAAGTAGTGCGTGATATTCCTACGCGCAAGAAAGTAGTGCGTGAAATTCCTACGCGCAAGAAAGTAGTGCGTGATATTCCTGCGCAGAAGAAAGTAGTGCGTGATATTCCTATGCGCAAGAAAGTAGTGAGTGATATTCCTACGCGCAAGAAAGTAGTGCGTGATATTCTTGCGCACAAGAAAGTAGTGCGTGATATTCCTACACGCGAGAAAGTAGTGTGGGTTATTCATACGCACAAGAAAGTAGTGCGTGATATTCCTACGCGCAAGAAAGTAGTGCGTGAAATTCCTACGCGCAAGAAAGTAGTTTGTGATATTCCTACACGCACAAAAGTAGTGCGTGAAATTCCTACGCGCAAGAAAGTAGTGCGTGATATTCCTACACGCACGAAAGTAGTGCGTAAAATTCCTACGCGCAAGAAAGTAGTGCGTGATATTCCTACGCGCAAGAAAGTTGTGCGTGATATTCCTACACGCACGAAAGTAGTGCGTGAAATTCCTACGCGTAAGAAAGTAGTGCGTGATACTCCTACGCGCAAGAAAGTAGTGCGTGATATTCCTACGAGCAAGAAAGTAGTGCGTGAAATTCCTACGCGCAAGAAAGTAGTGTGTGATATTCCTACGCGCAAGAAAGTAGTGCGTGATATTCCTACACGCACGAAAGTAGTGCGTGATATTCCTACGCGCAAGAAAGTAGGGCATGATATTCCTACGCGCAAGAAAGCTGTGCGTGAAATTCCTACGGGCAAGAAAGTAGTGTGTGATATTCCTACGCGCAAAAAAGTAGTGCGTGATATACCTACGCGCAAGAAAGTGGTGCGTGATATTCCTACGCACAAGAAAGTAGTGCGTGATATTCCTACGGGCAAGAAAGTAGTGCGTGATATTCCTACACACACGAAAGTAGTGCGTGAAATTCCTACGCGCAAGAAAGTAGTGCGTGATATTCCTACACGCACGAAAGTAGTGCGTGATACTCCTACGCGCAAGAAAGTAGTGCGTGATATTCCTACGAGCAAGAAAGTAGTGCGTGAAATTCCTACATGCAAGAAAGTAGTGCGTGATATTCCTACGCGCAAGAAAGTAGTGCGTGATATTCCTACACGCACGAAAGTAGTGCGTGATATTCCTACGCCCAAGAAAGTAGGGCGTGATATTCATACGCGCAAGAAAGTAGGGCGTGATATTCCTACGCGCAAGAAAGTAGTGCGTGAAATTCCTACGGGCAAGAAAGTAGTGCGTGATATTCCTACGCGCAAAAAAGTAGTGCGTGATATACCTACGCGCAAGAAAGTAGTGCGTGATATTCCTACGCGCAAGAAAGTAGTGCGTGATATTCCTACGGGCAAGAAAGTAGTGCGTGATATACCTACGCGCAAGAAAGTAGTGCGTGATATTCCTACGCGCAAGAAAGTAGTTTGTGATATTCCTACGCGCAAGAAAGTAGTGCATGATATTCCTACGCGCAAGAAAGTAGTGCGTGATATTCCTACGCGCAAGAAAGTAGCGCGTGAAATTCCTACGCGCAAGAAAGGAGTGCGTGATATTCCTGCGCACAAAAAAGTAGTGTGTGATATTCCTACGCGCAAGAAAGTAGTGCGTGATATTCCTACGCGCAAGAAAGTAGTGCGTGAAATTCCTACACGCAAGAAAGTAGTGCGTGATATTCCTAGGCACAAGAAAGTAGTGCGTGAAACTCCTACGCGCAAAAAAGTAGTGCGTGATATTCCTACGCGCAAGAAAGTAGTGCGTGATATTCCTACACGCACGAAAGTAGTGCGTGAAATTCCTACGCGCAAGAAAGTAGTGCGTGATATTCCTACGTGCATGAAAGTAGTGCGTGATATTCCTACACGCACGAAAGTAGTGCGTGATATTCCTACGCGCAAGAAAGTCGTGCGTGATATTCCTACACGCACAAAAGTAGTGCGTAAAATTCCTACGCGCAAGAAAGTAGTGCGTGATATTCCTACACGCACGAAAGTAGTGCGTGAAATTCCTACGCGCAAGAAAGTAGTGCGTGATATTCCTACGCGCAGGAAAGTAGTGCGTGATATTCCTACACGCACGAAAGTAGTGCGTGATATTCCTAAGCGCAAGAAAGTAGTGCGTGATATTCCTACGAGCAAGAAAGTAGTGCGTGAAATTCCTACGCGCAAGAAAGTAGTGCGTGATTTTCCTACGCACAAGAAAGTAGTGCGTGATATTTCTACACGCACGAAAGTAGTGCGTGATATTCCTACACGCAAGAAAGTAGTGCGTGATATTCCTACGCGCAAGAAAGTAGTGCGTGAAATTCCTACGGGCAAGAAAGTAGTGCGTGATATTCCTACGCGCAAGAAAGTAGTTTGTGATATTCCTACGCGCAAGAAAGTAGTGCATGATATTCCTACGCGCAAGAAAGTAGTGCGTGATATTCCTACGCGCAAGAAAGTAGCGCGTGAAATTCCTACGCGCAAGAAAGTAGTGCGTGATATTCCTGCGCACAAAAAAGTAGTGTGTGATATTCCTACGCGCAAGAAAGTAGTGCGTGAAATTCCTACGGGCAAGAAAGTAGTGCGTGATATTCCTACGCGCAAGAAAGTAGTTTGTGATATTCCTACGCGCAAGAAAGTAGTGCATGATATTCCTACGCGCAAGAAAGTAGTGCGTGATATTCCTACGCGCAAGAAAGTAGCGCGTGAAATTCCTACGCGCAAGAAAGTAGTGCGTGATATTCCTGCGCACAAAAAAGTAGTGTGTGATATTCCTACGCGCAAGAAAGTAGTGCGTGATATTCCTACGCGCAAGAAAGTAGTGCGTGAAATTCCTACACGCAAGAAAGTAGTGCGTGATATTCCTAGGCACAAGAAAGTAGTGCGTGAAACTCCTACGCGCAAAAAAGTAGTGCGTGATATTCCTACGCGCAAGAAAGTAGTGCGTGATATTCCTACACGCACGAAAGTAGTGCGTGAAATTCCTACGCGCAAGAAAGTAGTGCGTGATATTCCTACGTGCATGAAAGTAGTGCGTGATATTCCTACACGCACGAAAGTAGTGCGTGATATTCCTACGCGCAAGAAAGTCGTGCGTGATATTCCTACACGCACAAAAGTAGTGCGTAAAATTCCTACGCGCAAGAAAGTAGTGCGTGATATTCCTACACGCACGAAAGTAGTGCGTGAAATTCCTACGCGCAAGAAAGTAGTGCGTGATATTCCTACGCGCAGGAAAGTAGTGCGTGATATTCCTACACGCACGAAAGTAGTGCGTGATATTCCTAAGCGCAAGAAAGTAGTGCGTGATATTCCTACGAGCAAGAAAGTAGTGCGTGAAATTCCTACGCGCAAGAAAGTAGTGCGTGATTTTCCTACGCACAAGAAAGTAGTGCGTGATATTTCTACACGCACGAAAGTAGTGCGTGATATTCCTACACGCAAGAAAGTAGTGCGTGATATTCCTACGCGCAAGAAAGTAGTGCGTGAAATTCCTACGGGCAAGAAAGTAGTGCGTGATATTCCTACGCGCAAAAAAGTAGTGCGTATATACCTACGCGCAAGAAAGTGGTGCGTGATATTCCTACGCGCAAGAAAGTAGTGCGTGATATTCCTACGGGCAAGAAAGTAGTGCGTGATATTCCTACGCGCAAAAAAGTAGTGCGTGATATTCCTACGCGCAAGAAAGTAGTGCGTGATATTCATAAGCACAAGAAAGTAGTGCGTGATATTCCTACGCGCAAGAAAGTAGTGCGTGAAATTCCTACGCGCAAGAAAGTAGTGCGTGATATTCCTGCGCACAAGAAAGTAGTGCGTGATATTCCTACGCGCAAGAAAGTAGTGCGTGATATTCCTACGTGCAAGAAAGTAGTGCGTGATATTCCTACGCGCAAGAAAGTAGTGCGTGAAATTCCTACGGGCAAGAAAGTAGTGCGTGATATTCCTAGGCGCAAGAAAGTAGTGCGTGAAATTCCTACGCGCAAAAAAGTAGTGCGTGATATTCCTACGCGCAAGAAAGTAGTGCGTGATATTCCTACGCTCAAGAAAGTAGTGAGTGATATTCCTACGCGCAAAAAAATAGTGTGTGATATTCCTACGCGCAAAAAAGTAGTGCGTGAAATTCCTACGCGCAAGAAAGTAGTGTGTGATATTCCTACGCGCAAGAAAGTAGTGCGTGATAATCCTACGCGCAAGAAAGTAGTGCGTGAAATTCCTACGCGCAAGAAAGTAGTGCGTGATATTCCTACGCGCAAGAAAATAGTGTGTGATATTCCTATGCGCAAAAAAGTAGTGCGTGATATTCCTACGCGCAAAAAAGTAGTGCGTGATATTCCTACGAGCAAGAAAGTAGTGCGTGAAATTCCTACGCGCAAGAAAGTAGTGCGTGATATTCCTACGTGCAAGAAAGTAGTGCGTGATATTCCTACACGCACGAAAGTAGTGCGTGATATTCCTACGCGCAAGAAAGTAGTGCGTGAAATTCCTACGGGCAAGAAAGTAGTGCGTGATATTCCTACGCGCAAAAAAGTAGTGCGTGATATACCTACGCGCAAGAAAGTGGTGCGTGATATTCCTACGCGCAAGAAAGTAGTGCGTGATATTCCTACGGGCAAGAAAGTAGTGCGTGATATTCCTACGCGCAAAAAAGTAGTGCGTGATATTCCTACGCGCAAGAAAGTAGTGCGTGATATTCATAAGCACAAGAAAGTAGTGCGTGATATTCCCACGCGCAAGAAAGTAGTGCGTGAAATTCCTACGCGCAAGAAAGTAGTGCGTGATATTCCTGCGCACAAGAAAGTAGTGCATGATATTCCTACGCGCAAGAAAGTAGTGCGTGATATTCCTACGCGCAAGAAAGTAGTGCGTGATATTCCTACGCGCAAGAAAGTAGTGCGTGAAATTCCTACGGGCAAGAAAGTAGTGCGTGATATTCCTAGGCGCAAGAAAGTAGTGCGTGAAATTCCTACGCGCAAAAAAGTAGTGCGTGATATTCCTACGCGCAAGAAAGTAGTGCGTGATATTCCTACGCTCAAGAAAGTAGTGAGTGATGATATTCCTACGCGCAAAAAAATAGTGTGTGATATTCCTACGCGCAAAAAAGTAGTGCGTGAAATTCCTACGCGCAAGAAAGTATTGTGTGATATTCCTACGCGCAAGAAAGTAGTGCGTGATAATCCTACGCGCAAGAAAGTAGTGCGTGAAATTCCTACGCGCAAGAAAGTAGTGCGTGATATTCCTACGCGCAAGAAAATAGTGTGTGATATTCCTATGCGCAAAAAAGTAGTGCGTGATATTCCTACGCGCAAAAAAGTAGTGCGTGATATTCCTACGAGCAAGAAAGTAGTGCGTGAAATTCCTACGCGCAAGAAAGTAGTGCGTGATATTCCTACGTGCAAGAAAGTAGTGCGTGATATTCCTACACGCACGAAAGTAGTGCGTGATATTTCTACGCGCAAGAAAGTAGTGCGTGAAATTCCTACGGGCAAGAAAGTAGTGCGTGATATTCCTACGCGCAAAAAAGTAGTGCGTGATATACCTACGCGCTAGAAAGTGGTGCGTGATATTCCTACGCGCAAGAAAGTAGTGCGTGATATTCCTAGGGGCAAGAAAGTAGTGCGTGATATTCCTACGCGCAAAAAAGTAGTGCGTGATATACATACGCGCAAGAAAGTAGTGCGTGATATTCCTACGCGCAAGAAAGTAGTGTGTGATATTTATACGCACAAGAAAGTAGTGCGTGATATTCCTACGCGCAAGAAAGTAGTGCGTGAAATTCCTACGCGCAAGAAAGTAGTGCGTGATATTCCTGCGCACAAGAAAGTAGTGCGTGATATTCCTATGCGCAAGAAAGTAGTGAGTGATATTCCTACGCGCAAGAAAGTAGTGCGTGATATTCCTGCGCACAAGAAAGTAGTGCGTGATATTCCTACGCGCGAGAAAGTAGTGTGTGATATTCATACGCACAAGAAAGTAGTGCGTGATATTCCTACGCGCAAGAAAGTAGTGCGTGAAATTCCTACGCGCAAGAAAGTAGTTTGTGATATTCCTACACGCACAAAAGTAGTGCGTGAAATTCCTACGCGCTAGAAAGTAGTGCGTGATATTCCTACACGCACGAAAGTAGTGCGTAAAATTCCTACGCGCAAGAAAGTAGTGCGTGATATTCCTACGCGCAAGAAAGTAGTGCGAGATATTCCTACACGCACGAAAGTAGTGCGTGATATTCCTAAGCACAAGAAAGTAGTGCGTGATATTCCTACGAGCAAGAAAGTAGTGCGTGAAATTCCTACGCGCAAGAAAGTAGTGCGTGATATTCCTACGCGCAAGAAAGTAGTGCGTGATATTTCTACACGCACGAAAGTAGTGCGTGATATTCCTACACGCAAGAAAGTAGAGCGTGATATTCCTACGCGCAAGAAAGTAGTGCGTGAAATTTCTACGGGCAAGAAAGTAGTGCGTGATATTCCTACGCGCAAAAAAGTAATGCGTGATATACCTACGCGCAAGAAAGTGGTGCGTGATATTCCTACGCGCAAGAAAGTAGTGCTTGATATTCCTATGGGCAAGAAAGTAGTGCGTGATATTCCTACGCGCAAAAAAGTAGTGCGTGATATACCTACGCGCAAGAAAGTAGTGCGTGATATTCCTACACGCAAAAAAGGAGTGTGTGATATTCATACGCACAAGAAAGTAGTGCGTGATATTCCCACGCGCAAGAAAGTAGTGCGTGAAATTCCTACGCGCAAGAAAGTAGTGCGTGATATTCCTGCGCACAAGAAAGTAGTGCGAGATATTCCTACGCGCAAGAAAGTAGTGCGTGATATTTCTACGCGCAAGAAAGTAGTGCGTGAAATTCCTACTCGCAAGAAAGTAGTGCGTGATATTCCTAGGCGCAAGAAAGTAGTGCGTGAAATTCCTACGTGCAAAAAAGTAGTGCGTGATATTCCTACGCGCAAGAAAGTAGTGCGTGATATTCCTACGCTCAAGAAAGTAGTGAGTGATATTCCTACGCGCAAAAAAATAGTGTGTGATATTCCTACGCGCAAAAAAGTAGTGCGTGAAATTCCTACGCGCAAGAAAGTAGTGTGTGATATTCCTACGCGCAAGAAAGTAGTCCGTGATAATCCTACGCGCAAGAAAGTAGTGCGTGAAATTCCTACGCGCAAGAAAGTAGTGCGTGATATTCCTACGCGCAAGAAAATAGTGTGTGATATTCCTACGCGCAAAAAAGTAGTGCGTGATATTCCAACGCGCAAAAAAGTAGTGCGTGATATTCCTACGAGCAAGAAAGTAGTGCGTGAAATTCCTACGCGCAAGAAAGTAGTGCGTGATATTCCTACGCGCAAGAAAGTAGTGCGTGATATTCCTACGCGCAAGAAAGTAGTGCGTGATATTCCTGCGCACAAGAAAGTAGTGCGTGATATTCCTATGCGCAAGAAAGTAGTGAGTGATATTCCTACGCGCAAGAAAGTAGTGCGTGATATTCCTGCGCACAAGAAAGTAGTGCGTGATATTCCTACGCGCGAGAAAGTAGTGTGTGATATTCATACGCACAAGAAAGTAGTGCGTGATATTCCTACGCGCAAGAAAGTAGTGCGTGAAATTCCTACGCGCAAGAAAGTAGTTTGTGATATTCCTACACGCACAAAAGTAGTGCGTGAAATTCCTACGCGCAAGAAAGTAGTGCGTGATATTCCTACACGCACGAAAGTAGTGCGTAAAATTCCTACGCGCAAGAAAGTAGTGCGTGATATTCCTACGCGCAAGAAAGTAGTGCGAGATATTCCTACACGCACGAAAGTAGTGCGTGATATTCCTAAGCACAAGAAAGTAGTGCGTGATATTCCTACGAGCAAGAAAGTAGTGCGTGAAATTCCTACGCGCAAGAAAGTAGTGCGTGATATTCCTACGCGCAAGAAAGTAGTGCGTGATATTTCTACACGCACGAAAGTAGTGCGTGATATTCCTACACGCAAGAAAGTAGAGCGTGATATTCCTACGCGCAAGAAAGTAGTGCGTGAAATTCCTACGGGCAAGAAAGTAGTGCGTGATATTCCTACGCGCAAAAAAGTAATGCGTGATATACCTACGCGCAAGAAAGTGGTGCGTGATATTCCTACGCGCAAGAAAGTAGTGCTTGATATTCCTACGGGCAAGAAAGTAGTGCGTGATATTCCCACGCGCAAGAAAGTAGTGCGTGAAATTCCTACGCGCAAGAAAGTAGTGCGTGATATTCCTGCGCACAAGAAAGTAGTGCGAGATATTCCTACGCGCAAGAAAGTAGTGCGTGATATTTCTACGCGCAAGAAAGTAGTGCGTGAAATTCCTACTCGCAAGAAAGTAGTGCGTGATATTCCTAGGCGCAAGAAAGTAGTGCGTGAAATTCCTACGTGCAAAAAAGTAGTGCGTGATATTCCTACGCGCAAGAAAGTAGTGCGTGATATTCCTACGCTCAAGAAAGTAGTGAGTGATATTCCTACGCGCAAAAAAATAGTGTGTGATATTCCTACGCGCAAAAAAGTAGTGCGTGAAATTCCTACGCGCAAGAAAGTAGTGTGTGATATTCCTACGCGCAAGAAAGTAGTGCGTGATAATCCTACGCGCAAGAAAGTAGTGCGTGAAATTCCTACGCGCAAGAAAGTAGTGCGTGATATTCCTACGCGCAAGAAAATAGTGTGTGATATTCCTACGCGCAAAAAAGTAGTGCGAGATATTCCAACGCGCAAAAAAGTAGTGCGTGATATTCCTACGAGCAAGAAAGTAGTGCGTGAAATTCCTACGCGCAAGAAAGTAGTGCGTGATATTCCTACGCGCAAGAAAGTAGTGCGTGATATTCCTACACGCACGAAAGTAGTGCGTGATATTCCTACACGCAAGAAAGTAGTGCGTGATATTCCTACGCGCAAGAAAGTAGTTCGTGAAATTCCTACGGGCAAGAAAGTAGTGCGTGATATTCCTACGCGCAAAAAAGTAGTGCGTGATATACCTACGCGCAAGAAAGTGGTGCGTGATATTCCTACGCGCAAGAAAGTAGTGCGTGATATTCCTAGGGGCAAGAAAGTAGTGCGTGATATTCCTAGGGGCAAGACAGTAGTGCGTGATATTCCTACGCGCAAAAAAGTAGTGCGTGATATACATACGCGCAAGAAAGTAGTGCGTGATATTCCTACGCGCAAGAAAGTAGTGTGTGATATTCATACGCACAAGAAAGTAGTGCGTGATATTCCTACGCGCAAGAAAGTAGTGCGTGAAATTCCTACGCGCAAGAAAGTAGTGCGTGATATTCCTGCGCACAAGAAAGTAGTGCGTGATATTCCTATGCGCAAGAAAGTTGTGAGTGATATTCCTACGCGCAAGAAAGTACTGCGTGATATTCCTGCGCACAAGAAAGTAGTGCGTGATATTCCTACGCGCAAGAAAGTAGTGTGTGATATTCATACGCACAAGAAAGTAGTGCGTGATATTCCTACGCGCAAGAAAGTAGTGCGTGAAATTCCTACGCGCAAGAAAGTAGTTTGTGATATTCCTACACGCACAAAAGTAGTGCGTGAAATTCCTACGCGCAAGAAAGTAGTGCGTGATATTCCTACAAGCACGAAAGTAGTGCGTAAAATTCCTACGCGCAAGAAAGTAGTGCGTGATATTCCTACGCGCAAGAAAGTAGTGCGTGATATTCCTTCACGCACGAAAGTAGTGCGTGATATTCCTAAGCACAAGAAAGTAGTGCGTGATATTCCTACGAGCAAGAAAGTAGTGCGTGAAATTCCTACGCGCAAGAAAGTAGTGCGTGATATTCCTACGCGCAAGAAAGTAGTGCGTGATATTTCTACACGCACGAAAGTAGTGCGTGATATTCCTACACGCAAGAAAGTAGTGCGTGATATTCCTACGCGCAAGAAAGTAGTGCTTGAAATTCCTACGGGCAAGAAAGTAGTGCGTGATATTCCTACGCGCAAAAAAGTAATGCGTGATATACCTACGCGCAAGAAAGTGGTGCGTGATATTCCTACGCGCAAGAAAGTAGTGCTTGATATTCCTACGGGCAAGAAAGTAGTGCGTGATATTCCTACGCGCAAAAAAGTAGTGCGTGATATACCTACGCGCAAGAAAGTAGTGCGTGATATTCCAACACGCAAAAAAGTAGTGTGTGATATTCATACGCACAAGAAAGTAGTGCGTGATATTCCTACGCGCAAGAAAGTAGTGCGTGAAATTCCTACGCGCAAGAAAGTAGTGCGTGATATTCCTGCGCACAAGAAAGTAGTGCGTGATATTCCTACGCACAAGAAAGTAGTGCATGATATTCCTACGCGCAAGAAAGTAGTGCGTGAAATTCCTACTCGCAAGAAAGTAGTGCGTGATATTCCTAGGCGCAAGAAAGTAGTGCGTGAAATTCCTACGCGCAAAAAAGTAGTGCGTGATATTCCTACGCGCAAGAAAGTAGTGCGTGATATTCCTACGCTCAAGAAAGTAGTGAGTGATATTCCTACGCGCAAAAAAATAGTGTGTGATATTCCTACGCGCAAAAAAGTAGTGCGTGAAATTCCTACGCGCAAGAAAGTAGTGTGTGATATTCCTACGCGCAAGAAAATAGTGTGTGATATTCCTACGTGCAAAAAAGTAGTGCGTGATATTCCTGCGCACAAGAAAGTAGTGCGTGATATTCCTATGCGCAAGAAAGTAGTGAGTGATATTCCTACGCGCAAGAAAGTACTGCGTGATATTCCTGCGCACAAGAAAGTAGTGCGTGATATTCCTACGCGCAAGAAAGTAGTGTGTGATATTCATACGCACAAGAAAGTAGTGCGTGATATTCCTACACGCAAGAAAGTAGTGCGTGAAATTCCTACGCGCAAGAAAGTAGTTTGTGATATTCCTGCACGCACAAAAGTAGTGCGTGAAATTCCTACGCGCAAGAAAGTAGTGCGTGATATTCCTACACGCACGAAAGTAGTGCGTAAAATTCCTACGCGCAAGAAAGTAGTGCGTGATATTCCTACTCGCAAGAAAGTAGTGCGTGATATTCCTACACGCACGAAAGTAGTGCGTGATATTCCTAAGCACAAGAAAGTAGTGCGTGATATTCCTACGAGCAAGAAAGTAGTGCTTGAAATTCCTACGCGCAAGAAAGTAGTGCGTGATATTCCTACGCGCAAGAAAGTAGTGCGTGATATTTCTACACGCACGAAAGTAGTGCGTGATATTCCTACACGCAAGAAAGTAGTGCGTGATATTCCTACGCGCAAGAAAGTAGTGCTTGAAATTCCTACGGGCAAGAAAGTAGTGCGTGATATTCCTACGCGCAAAAAAGTAATGCGTGATATACCTACGCGCAAGAAAGTGGTGCGTGTTATTCCTACGCGCAAGAAAGTAGTGCTTGATATTCCTACGGGCAAGAAAGTAGTGCGTGATATTCCTACGCGCAAAAAAGTAGTGCGTGATATACCTACGCGCAAGAAAGTAGTGCGTGATATTCCAACACGCAAAAAAGTAGTGTGTGATATTCATACGCACAAGAAAGTAGTGCGTGATATTCCTACGCGCAAGAAAGTAGTGCGTGAAATTCCTACGCGCAAGAAAGTAGTGCGTGATATTCCTGCGCACAAGAAAGTAGTGCGTGATATTCCTACGCACAAGAAAGTAGTGCGTGATATTCCTACGCGCAAGAAAGTAGTGCGTGAAATTCCTACTCGCAAGAAAGTAGTGCGTGATATTCCTAGGCGCAAGAAAGTAGTGCGTGAAATTCCTACGCGCAAAAAAGTAGTGCGTGATATTCCTACGCGCAAGAAAGTAGTGCGTGATATTCCTACGCTCAAGAAAGTAGTGAGTGATATTCCTTCGCGCAAAAAAATAGTGTGTGATATTCCTACGCGCAAAAAAGTAGTGCGTGAAATTCCTACGCGCAAGAAAGTAGTGTGTGATATTCCTACGCGCAAGAAAGTAGTGCGTGATAATCCTACGCGCAAGAAAGTAGTGCGTGAAATTCCTACGCGCAAGAAAGTAGTGCGTGATATTCCTACGCGCAAGAAAATAGTGTGTGATATTCCTACGCGCAAAAAAGTAGCGCGTGATATTCCTACGCGCAAAAAAGTAGTGCGTGATATTCCTACGAGCAAGAAAGTAGTGCGTGAAATTCCTACGCGCAAGAAAGTAGTGCGTGATATTCCTACGCGCAAGAAAGTAGTGCGTGATATTCCTACACGCACGAAAGTAGTGCGTGATATTCCTACACGCAAGAAAGTAGTGCGTGATATTCCTACGCGCAAGAAAGTAGTGCGTGAAATTCCTACGGGCAAGAAAGTAGTGCGTGATATTCCTACGTGCAAAAAAGTAGTGCGTGATATACCTACGCGCAAGAATGTGGTGCGTGATATTCCTACGTGCAAGAAAGTAGTGCGTGATATTCCTAGGGGCAAGAAAGTAGTGCGTGATAATCCTACGGGCAAAAAAGTAGTGCGTGATATACCTACGCGCAAGAAAGTAGTGCGTGATATTCCTACGCGCAAGAAAGTAGTGCGTGATATTCCTACACGCACGAAAGTAGTGCGTGATATTCCTACGCGCAAGAAAGTCGTGCGTGATATTCCTACACGCACGAAAGTAGTGCGTGAAATTCCTACGCGCAAGAAAGTAGTGCGTGATATTCCTACACGCACGAAAGTAGTGCGTGAAATTCCTACGCGCAAGAAAGTAGTGCGTGATATTCCTACGCGCAAGAAAGTAGTGCGTGATATTCCTACACGCACGAAAGTAGTGCGTGATATTCCTACGCGCAAGAAAGTAGTGCGTGATATTCCTACGAGCAAGAAAGTAGTGCGTGAAATTCCTACGGGCAAGAAAGTAGTGCGTGATATTCCTACGCTCAAAAAAGTAGTGCGTGATATACCTACGCGCAAGAAAGTGGTGCGTGATATTCCTACGCGCAAGAAAGTAGTGCGGGATATTCCTACGGGCAAGAAAGTAGTGCGTGATATTCCTACGCGCAAAAAAGTAGTGCGTGATATACCTACGCGCAAGAAAGTAGTGCGTGATATTCCTACGCGCAAGAAAGTAGTGTGTGATATTCATACGCACAAGAAAGTAGTGCGTGATATTCCTACGCGCAAGAAAGTAGAGCGTGAAATTCCTACGCGCAAGAAAGTAGTGCGTGATATTCCTGCGCACAAGAAAGTAGTGCGTGACATTCCTACGTGCAAGAAAGTAGTGCGTGATATTCCTACACGCAAGAAAGTAGTGCGTGAAATTCCTACTCGCAAGAAAGTAGTGCATGATATTCCTAGGCGCAAGAAAGTAGTGCGTGAAATTCCTACGCGCAAAAAAGTAGTGCGTGATATTCCTACGCGCAAGAAAGTAGTGCGTGATATTCCTACACGCACGAAAGTAGTGCGTGATATTCCTACGCGCAAGAAAGTAGTGCGTGATATTCCTACGAGCAAGAAAGTAGTGCGTGAAATTCCTACGCGCAAGAAAGTAGTGCGTGATATTCCTACGCGTAAGAAAGTAGTGGTGATATTCCTACACGCACGAAAGTAGTGCGTGATATTCCTACACGCAAGAAAGTAGTGCGTGATATTCCTACGCGCAAGAAAGTAGTGCGTGAAATTCCTACGCGAAAAAAAGTAGTGCGTGATATACCTACGCGCAAGAAAGTAGTGCGTGATATACCTACGCGCAAGAAAGTGGTGCGTGATATTCCTACGCGCAAGAAAGTAGTGCGTGATATTCCTACGGGCAAGAAAGTAGTGCGTGATATTCCTACGCACAAGAAAGTAGTGTGTGATATACATACGCACAAGAAAGTAGTGCGTGATATTCCTACGCGCAAGAAAGTAGTGCGTGAAATTCCTACGCGCAAGAAAGTAGTGCGTGATATTCCTGCGCACAAGAAAGTAGTGCGTGATATTCCTACGCGCAAGAAAGTAGTGCGTGATATTCCTACGCGCAAGAAAGTAGTGCGTGAAATTCCTAGGCACAAGAAAGTAGTGCGTGAAATTCCTACGCGCAAAAAAGTAGTGCGTGATATTCCTACGCGCAAGAAAGTAGTGCGTGATATTCCTACACGCACGAAAGTAGTGCGTGAAATTCCTATGCGCAAGAAAGTAGTGCGTGATATTCCTACGCGCAAGAAAGTAGTGCGTGATATTCCTACACGCACGAAAGTAGTGCGTGATATTCCTACGCGCAAGAAAGTCGTGCGTGATATTCCTACACGCACGAAAGTAGTGCCTGAAATTCCTACGCGCAAGAAAGAAGTGTGTGATATTCCTACACGCACGAAAGTAGTGCGTGAAATTCCTACGCGCAAGAAAGTAGTGCATATATTCCTACGCGCAAGAAAGTAGTGCGTGATATTCCTACACGCACGAAAGTAGTGCGTGATATTCCTACGCGCAAGAAAGTAGTGCGTGATATTCCTACGAGCAAGAAAGTAGTGCGTGAAATTCCTACGCGCAAGAAAGTAGTGCGTGATATTCCTACGCGCAAGAAAGTAGTGCGTGATATTTCTACACGCACGAAAGTAGTGCATGATATTCCTACACGCAAGAAAGTAGTGCGTGATATTCCTACGCGCAAGAAAGTAGTGCGTGAAATTCCTACGGGCAAGAAAGTAGTGCGTGATATTCCTACCCGCAAAAAAGTAGTGCGTGATATACCTACGCGCAAGAAAGTGGTGCGTGATATTCCTACGCGCAAGAAAGTAGTGCGTGATATTCCTACGGGCAAGGAAGTAGTGCGTGATATTCCTACGCGCAAAAAAGTAGTGCGTGATATACCTACGCGCAAGAAAGTAGTGCGTGATATTCCCACGCGCAAGAAAGTAGTGTGTGATATTCATACGCACAAGAAAGTAGTGCGTGATATTCCTACGCGCAAGAAAGTAGTGCGTGAAATTCCTACGCGCAAGAAAGTAGTGCGTGATATTCCTGCGCACAAGAAAGTAGTGCGTGATATTCCTACGCGCAAGAAAGAAGTGCGTGATATTCCTACGCGCAAGAAAGTAGTGCGTGAAATTCCTACTCGCAAGAAAGTAGTGCGTGATATTCCAAGGCGCAAGAAAGTAGTGCGTGAAATTCCTATGCGCAAAAAAGTAGTGCGTGATATTCCTACGCGCAAGAAAGTAGTGCATGATATTCCTACACGCACGAAAGTAGTGCGTGATATTCCTACGCGCAAAAAAGTTGTGCGTGATATTCCTACACGCACGAAAGTAGTGCGTGAAATTCCTACGCGCAAGAAAGTAGTGCGTGATATTCCTACGCGCAAGAAAGTAGTGCGTGATATTCCTACACGCACGAAAGTAGTGCGTGATATTCCTACGCGCAAGAAAGTAGTGCGTGATATTCCTACGAGCAAGAAAGTAGTGCGTGAAATTCCTACGCGCAAGAAAGTAGTGCGTGATATTCCTACGCGTAAGAAAGTAGTGGTGATATTCCTACACGCACGAAAGTAGTGCGTGATATTCCTACACGCAAGAAAGTAGTGCGTGATATTCCTACGCGCAAGAAAGTAGTGCGTGAAATTCCTACGCGAAAAAAAGTAGTGCGTGATATACCTACGCGCAAGAAAGTAGTGCGTGATATACCTACGCGCAAGAAAGTAGTGCGTGATATACCTACGCGCAAGAAAGTGGTGCGTGATATTCCTACGCGCAAGAAAGTAGTGCGTGATATTCCTACGTGCAAAAAAGTAGTGCGTGATATTCCTACGCGCAAGAAAGTAGTGCGTGAAATTCCTACGGGCAAGAAAGTAGTGCGTGATATTCCTACGCGCAAAAAAGTAGTGCGTGATATACCTACGCGCAAGAAAGTGGTGCGTGATATTCCTACGCGCAAGAAAGTAGTGCGTGATATTCCTACGGGCAAGAAAGTAGTGCGTGATATTCCTACGCGCAAAAAAGTAGTGCGTGACATACCTACGCGCAAGAAAGTAGTGCGTGATATTCCTACGCGCAAGAAAGTAGTGTGTGATATTCATACGCACAAGAAAGTAGTGCGTGATATTCCTACGCGCAAGAAAGTAGTGCGTGAAATTCCTACGCGCAAGAAAGTAGTGCGTGATATTCCTGCGCACAAGAAAGTAGTGCGTGATATTCCTACGCGCAAGAAAGTAGTGCGTGATATTCCTACGCGCAAGAAAGTAGTGCGTGAAATTCCTACGCGCCAAAAAGTAGTGCGTGATATTCCTACGCGCAAGAAAGTAGTGCATGATATTCCTACACGCACGAAAGTAGTGCGTGATATTCCTACGCGCAAAAAAGTCGTGCGTGATATTCCTACACGCACGAAAGTAGTGCGTGAAATTCCAACGCGCAAGAAAGTAGTGCGTGATATTCCTACGCGCAAGAAAGTAGTGCGTGATATTCCTACACGCACGAAAGTAGTGCGTGATATTCCTACGCGCAAGAAAGTAGTGCGTGAAATTCCTACGCGCAAGAAAGTAGTGCGTGATATTCCTACGCGTAAGAAAGTAGTGGTGATATTCCTACACGCACGAAAGTAGTGCGTGATATACCTACACGCAAGAAAGTAGTGCGTGATATTCCTACGCACAAGAAAGTAGTGCGTGAAATTCCTACGCGCAAAAAAGTAGTGCGTGATATACCTACGCGCAAGAAAGTAGTGAGTGATATACCTACGCGCAAGAAAGTGGTGCGTGATATTCCTACGCGCAAGAAAGTAGTGCGTGATATTCCTACGGGCAAGAAAGTAGTGCGTGATATTCCTACGCGCAAAAAAGTAGTGCGTGATATTCCTACGCGCAAGAAAGTAGTGCGTGAAATTCCTACGGGCAAGAAAGTAGTGCGTGATATTCCTACGCGCAAAAAAGTAGTGCGTGATATACCTACGCGCAAGAAAGTGGTGCGTGATATTCCTACGCGCAAGAAAGTAGTGCGTGATATTCCTACGGGCAAGAAAGTAGTGCGTGATATTCCTACGCGCAAGAAAGTAGTGCGTGAAATTCCTACGGGCAAGAAAGTAGTGCGTGATATTCCTACGCGCAAAAAAGTAGTGCGTGATATTCCTATGCGCAAGAAAGTAGTGCGTGATATTCCTACGGGCAAGAAAGTAGTGCGTGATATTCCTACGCGCAAAAAAGTAGTGCGTGATATACCTACGCGCAAGAAAGTAGTGCGTGATATTCCTACGCGCAAGAAAGTAGTGAGTGATATTCATACGCACAAGAAAGTAGTGCGTGATATTCCTACGCGCAAGAAAGTAGTGCGTGAAATTCCTACGCGCAAGAAAGTAGTGCGTGATATTCCTGCGCACAAGAAAGTAGTGCGTGATATTCCTACGCGCAAGAAAGTAGTGCGTGATATTCCTACGCGCAAGAAAGTAGTGCGTGAAATTCCTACTCGCAAGAAAGTAGTGCGTGATATTCCTAGGCGCAAGAAAGTAGTGCGTGAAATTCCTAAGCGCAAAAAAGTAGTGTGTGATATTCCTACGCGCAAGAAAGTAGTGCATGATATTCCTACGCGCAAGAAAGTAGTGCGTGATATTCCTACGCTCAAGAAAGTAGTGAGTGATATTCCTACGCGCAAAAAAATAGTGTGTGATATTCCTACGCGCAAAAAAGTAGTGCGTGAAATTCCTACGCGCAAGAAAGTAGTGTGTGATATTCCTACGCGCAAGAAAATAGTGTGTGATATTCCTACGTGCAAAAAAGTAGTGCGTGATATTCCTAAGCACAAGAAAGTAGTGCGTGATATTCCTACGAGCAAGAAAGTAGTGCGTGAAATTCCTACGCGCAAAAAAGTTGTGCGTGATATTCCTACACGCACGAAAGTAGTGCGTGAAATTCCTACGCGCAAGAAAGTAGTGCGTGATATTCCTACGCGCAAGAAAGTAGTGCGTGATATTCCTACACGCACGAAAGTAGTGCGTGATATTCCTACGCGCAAGAAAGTAGTGCGTGATATTCCTACGAGCAAGAAAGTAGTGCGTGAAATTCCTACGCGCAAGAAAGTAGTGCGTGATATTCCTACGCGTAAGAAAGTAGTGGTGATATTCCTACACGCACGAAAGTAGTGCGTGAAATTCCTACGCGCAAGAAAGTAGTGCGTGATATTCCTACGCGCAAGAAAGTAGTGCGTGATATTCCTACACGCACGAAAGTAGTGCGTGATATTCCTACGCGCAAGAAAGTAGTGCGTGATATTCCTACGAGCAAGAAAGTAGTGCGTGAAATTCCTACGCGCAAGAAAGTAGTGCGTGATATTCCTACGCGTAAGAAAGTAGTGGTGATATTCCTACACGCACGAAAGTAGTGCGTGATATTCCTACACGCAAGAAAGTAGTGCGTGATATTCCTACGCGCAAGAAAGTAGTGCGTGAAATTCCTACGCGAAAAAAAGTAGTGCGTGATATACCTACGCGCAAGAAAGTAGTGCGTGATATACCTACGCGCAAGAAAGTAGTGCGTGATATACCTACGCGCAAGAAAGTGGTGCGTGATATTCCTACGCGCAAGAAAGTAGTGCGTGATATTCCTACGTGCAAAAAAGTAGTGCGTGATATTCCTACGCGCAAGAAAGTAGTGCGTGAAATTCCTACGGGCAAGAAAGTAGTGCGTGATATTCCTACGCGCAAAAAAGTAGTGCGTGATATACCTACGCGCAAGAAAGTGGTGCGTGATATTCCTACGCGCAAGAAAGTAGTGCGTGATATTCCTACGGGCAAGAAAGTAGTGCGTGATATTCCTACGCGCAAAAAAGTAGTGCGTGATATACCTACGCGCAAGAAAGTAGTGCGTGATATTCCTACGCGCAAGAAAGTAGTGTGTGATATTCATACGCACAAGAAAGTAGTGCGTGATATTCCTACGCGCAAGAAAGTAGTGCGTGAAATTCCTACGCGCAAGAAAGTAGTGCGTGATATTCCTGCGCACAAGAAAGTAGTGCGTGATATTCCTACGCGCAAGAAAGTAGTGCGTGATATTCCTACGCGCAAGAAAGTAGTGCGTGAAATTCCTACTCGCAAGAAAGTAGTGCGTGATATTCCTAGGCGCAAGAAAGTAGTGCGTGAAATTCCTACGCGCCAAAAAGTAGTGCGTGATATTCCTACGCGCAAGAAAGTAGTGCATGATATTCCTACACGCACGAAAGTAGTGCGTGATATTCCTACGCGCAAAAAAGTCGTGCGTGATATTCCTACACGCACGAAAGTAGTGCGTGAAATTCCAACGCGCAAGAAAGTAGTGCGTGATATTCCTACGCGCAAGAAAGTAGTGCGTGATATTCCTACACGCACGAAAGTAGTGAGTGATATACCTACGCGCAAGAAAGTGGTGCGTGATATTCCTACGCGCAAGAAAGTAGTGCGTGATATTCCTACGGGCAAGAAAGTAGTGCGTGATATTCCTACGCGCAAAAAAGTAGTGCGTGATATTCCTACGCGCAAGAAAGTAGTGCGTGAAATTCCTACGGGCAAGAAAGTAGTGCGTGATATTCCTACGCGCAAAAAAGTAGTGCGTGATATACCTACGCGCAAGAAAGTGGTGCGTGATATTCCTACGCGCAAGAAAGTAGTGCGTGATATTCCTACGGGCAAGAAAGTAGTGCGTGATATTCCTACGCGCAAGAAAGTAGTGCGTGAAATTCCTACGGGCAAGAAAGTAGTGCGTGATATTCCTACGCGCAAAAAAGTAGTGCGTGATATTCCTATGCGCAAGAAAGTAGTGCGTGATATTCCTACGGGCAAGAAAGTAGTGCGTGATATTCCTACGCGCAAAAAAGTAGTGCGTGATATACCTACGCGCAAGAAAGTAGTGCGTGATATTCCTACGCGCAAGAAAGTAGTGAGTGATATTCATACGCACAAGAAAGTAGTGCGTGATATTCCTACGCGCAAGAAAGTAGTGCGTGAAATTCCTACGCGCAAGAAAGTAGTGCGTGATATTCCTGCGCACAAGAAAGTAGTGCGTGATATTCCTACGCGCAAGAAAGTAGTGCGTGATATTCCTACGCGCAAGAAAGTAGTGCGTGAAATTCCTACTCGCAAGAAAGTAGTGCGTGATATTCCTAGGCGCAAGAAAGTAGTGCGTGAAATTCCTAAGCGCAAAAAAGTAGTGTGTGATATTCCTACGCGCAAGAAAGTAGTGCATGATATTCCTACGCGCAAGAAAGTAGTGCGTGATATTCCTACGCTCAAGAAAGTAGTGAGTGATATTCCTACGCGCAAAAAAATAGTGTGTGATATTCCTACGCGCAAAAAAGTAGTGCGTGAAATTCCTACGCGCAAGAAAGTAGTGTGTGATATTCCTACGCGCAAGAAAATAGTGTGTGATATTCCTACGTGCAAAAAAGTAGTGCGTGATATTCCTAAGCACAAGAAAGTAGTGCGTGATATTCCTACGAGCAAGAAAGTAGTGCGTGAAATTCCTACGCGCAAAAAAGTTGTGCGTGATATTCCTACACGCACGAAAGTAGTGCGTGAAATTCCTACGCGCAAGAAAGTAGTGCGTGATATTCCTACGCGCAAGAAAGTAGTGCGTGATATTCCTACACGCACGAAAGTAGTGCGTGATATTCCTACGCGCAAGAAAGTAGTGCGTGATATTCCTACGAGCAAGAAAGTAGTGCGTGAAATTCCTACGCGCAAGAAAGTAGTGCGTGATATTCCTACGCGTAAGAAAGTAGTGGTGATATTCCTACACGCACGAAAGTAGTGCGTGAAATTCCTACGCGCAAGAAAGTAGTGCGTGATATTCCTACGCGCAAGAAAGTAGTGCGTGATATTCCTACACGCACGAAAGTAGTGCGTGATATTCCTACGCGCAAGAAAGTAGTGCGTGATATTCCTACGAGCAAGAAAGTAGTGCGTGAAATTCCTACGCGCAAGAAAGTAGTGCGTGATATTCCTACGCGTAAGAAAGTAGTGGTGATATTCCTACACGCACGAAAGTAGTGCGTGATATTCCTACACGCAAGAAAGTAGTGCGTGATATTCCTACGCGCAAGAAAGTAGTGCGTGAAATTCCTACGCGAAAAAAAGTAGTGCGTGATATACCTACGCGCAAGAAAGTAGTGCGTGATATACCTACGCGCAAGAAAGTAGTGCGTGATATACCTACGCGCAAGAAAGTGGTGCGTGATATTCCTACGCGCAAGAAAGTAGTGCGTGATATTCCTACGTGCAAAAAAGTAGTGCGTGATATTCCTACGCGCAAGAAAGTAGTGCGTGAAATTCCTACGGGCAAGAAAGTAGTGCGTGATATTCCTACGCGCAAAAAAGTAGTGCGTGATATACCTACGCGCAAGAAAGTGGTGCGTGATATTCCTACGCGCAAGAAAGTAGTGCGTGATATTCCTACGGGCAAGAAAGTAGTGCGTGATATTCCTACGCGCAAAAAAGTAGTGCGTGATATACCTACGCGCAAGAAAGTAGTGCGTGATATTCCTACGCGCAAGAAAGTAGTGTGTGATATTCATACGCACAAGAAAGTAGTGCGTGATATTCCTACGCGCAAGAAAGTAGTGCGTGAAATTCCTACGCGCAAGAAAGTAGTGCGTGATATTCCTGCGCACAAGAAAGTAGTGCGTGATATTCCTACGCGCAAGAAAGTAGTGCGTGATATTCCTACGCGCAAGAAAGTAGTGCGTGAAATTCCTACTCGCAAGAAAGTAGTGCGTGATATTCCTAGGCGCAAGAAAGTAGTGCGTGAAATTCCTACGCGCCAAAAAGTAGTGCGTGATATTCCTACGCGCAAGAAAGTAGTGCATGATATTCCTACACGCACGAAAGTAGTGCGTGATATTCCTACGCGCAAAAAAGTCGTGCGTGATATTCCTACACGCACGAAAGTAGTGCGTGAAATTCCAACGCGCAAGAAAGTAGTGCGTGATATTCCTACGCGCAAGAAAGTAGTGCGTGATATTCCTACACGCACGAAAGTAGTGCGTGATATTCCTACGCGCAAGAAAGTAGTGCGTGAAATTCCTACGCGCAAGAAAGTAGTGCGTGATATTCCTACGCGTAAGAAAGTAGTGGTGATATTCCTACACGCACGAAAGTAGTGCGTGATATACCTACACGCAAGAAAGTAGTGCGTGATATTCCTACGCACAAGAAAGTAGTGCGTGAAATTCCTACGCGCAAAAAAGTAGTGCGTGATATACCTACGCGCAAGAAAGTAGTGAGTGATATACCTACGCGCAAGAAAGTGGTGCGTGATATTCCTACGCGCAAGAAAGTAGTGCGTGATATTCCTACGGGCAAGAAAGTAGTGCGTGATATTCCTACGCGCAAAAAAGTAGTGCGTGATATTCCTACGCGCAAGAAAGTAGTGCGTGAAATTCCTACGGGCAAGAAAGTAGTGCGTGATATTCCTACGCGCAAAAAAGTAGTGCGTGATATACCTACGCGCAAGAAAGTGGTGCGTGATATTCCTACGCGCAAGAAAGTAGTGCGTGATATTCCTACGGGCAAGAAAGTAGTGCGTGATATTCCTACGCGCAAGAAAGTAGTGCGTGAAATTCCTACGGGCAAGAAAGTAGTGCGTGATATTCCTACGCGCAAAAAAGTAGTGCGTGATATTCCTATGCGCAAGAAAGTAGTGCGTGATATTCCTACGGGCAAGAAAGTAGTGCGTGATATTCCTACGCGCAAAAAAGTAGTGCGTGATATACCTACGCGCAAGAAAGTAGTGCGTGATATTCCTACGCGCAAGAAAGTAGTGAGTGATATTCATACGCACAAGAAAGTAGTGCGTGATATTCCTACGCGCAAGAAAGTAGTGCGTGAAATTCCTACGCGCAAGAAAGTAGTGCGTGATATTCCTGCGCACAAGAAAGTAGTGCGTGATATTCCTACGCGCAAGAAAGTAGTGCGTGATATTCCTACGCGCAAGAAAGTAGTGCGTGAAATTCCTACTCGCAAGAAAGTAGTGCGTGATATTCATAGGCGCAAGAAAGTAGTGCGTGAAATTCCTAAGCGCAAAAAAGTAGTGTGTGATATTCCTACGCGCAAGAAAGTAGTGCATGATATTCCTACGCGCAAGAAAGTAGTGCGTGATATTCCTACGCTCAAGAAAGTAGTGAGTGATATTCCTACGCGCAAAAAAATAGTGTGTGATATTCCTACGCGCAAAAAAGTAGTGCGTGAAATTCCTACGCGCAAGAAAGTAGTGTGTGATATTCCTACGCGCAAGAAAATAGTGTGTGATATTCCTACGTGCAAAAAAGTAGTGCGTGATATTCCTAAGCACAAGAAAGTAGTGCGTGATATTCCTACGAGCAAGAAAGTAGTGCGTGAAATTCCTACGCGCAAGAAAGTAGTGCGTGATATTCCTACGCGCAAGAAAGTAGTGCGTGATATTTCTACACGCACGAAAGTAGTGCGTGATATTCCTACACGCAAGAAAGTAGTGCGTGATATTCCTACGCGCAAGAAAGTAGTGCTTGAAATTCCTACGGGCAAGAAAGTAGTGCGTGATATTCCTACGCGCAAAAAAGTAATGCGTGATATACCTACGCGCAAGAAAGTGGTGCGTGATATTCCTACGCGCAAGAAAGTAGTGCTTGATATTCCTACGGGCAAGAAAGTAGTGCGTGATATTCCTACGCGCAAAAAAGTAGTGCGTGATATACCTACGCGCAAGAAAGTAGTGCGTGATATTCCAACACGCAAAAAAGTAGTGTGTGATATTCATACGCACAAGAAAGTAGTGCGTGATATTCCTACGCGCAAGAAAGTAGTGCGTGAAATTCCTACGCGCAAGAAAGTAGTGCGTGATATTCCTGCGCACAAGAAAGTAGTGCGTGATATTCCTACGCACAAGAAAGTAGTGCGTGATATTCCTACGCGCAAGAAAGTAGTGCGTGAAATTCCTACTCGCAAGAAAGTAGTGCGTGATATTCCTAGGCGCAAGAAAGTAGTGCGTGAAATTCCTACGCGCAAAAAAGTAGTGCGTGATATTCCTACGCGCAAGAAAGTAGTGCGTGATATTCCTACGCTCAAGAAAGTAGTGAGTGATATTCCTACGCGCAAAAAAATAGTGTGTGATATTCCTACGCGCAAAAAAGTAGTGCGTGAAATTCCTACGCGCAAGAAAGTAGTGTGTGATATTCCTACGCGCAAGAAAATAGTGTGTGATATTCCTACGTGCAAAAAAGTAGTGCGTGATATTCCTACGCGCAAAAAAGTAGTGCGTGATATACCTACGCGCAAGAAAGTAGTGCGTGATATTCCTACGCGCAAGAAAGTAGTGTGTGATATTCATACGCACAAGAAAGTAGTGCGTGATATTCCTACGCGCAAGAAAGTAGTGCGTGAAATTCCTACGCGCAAGAAAGTAGTGCGTGATATTCCTGCGCACAAGAAAGTAGTGCGTGATATTCCTACGCGCAAGAAAGTAGTGCGTGATATTCCTACGCGCAAGAAAGTAGTGCGTGAAATTCCTACTCGCAAGAAAGTAGTGCGTGATATTCCTAGGCGCAAGAAAGTAGTGCGTGAAATTCCTACGCGCCAAAAAGTAGTGCGTGATATTCCTACGCGCAAGAAAGTAGTGCATGATATTCCTACACGCACGAAAGTAGTGCGTGATATTCCTACGCGCAAAAAAGTCGTGCGTGATATTCCTACACGCACGAAAGTAGTGCGTGAAATTCCAACGCGCAAGAAAGTAGTGCGTGATATTCCTACGCGCAAGAAAGTAGTGCGTGATATTCCTACACGCACGAAAGTAGTGCGTGATATTCCTACGCGCAAGAAAGTAGTGCGTGAAATTCCTACGCGCAAGAAAGTAGTGCGTGATATTCCTACGCGTCAGATAGTAGTGGTGATATTCCTACACGCACGAAAGTAGTGCGTGATATACCTACACGCAAGAAAGTAGTGCGTGATATTCCTACGCACAAGAAAGTAGTGCGTGAAATTCCTACGCGCAAAAAAGTAGTGCGTGATATACCTACGCGCAAGAAAGTAGTGCGTGATATACCTACGCGCAAGAAAGTGGTGCGTGATATTCCTACGCGCAAGAAAGTAGTGCGTGATATTCCTACGGGCAAGAAAGTAGTGCGTGATATTCCTACGCGCAAAAAAGTAGTGCGTGATATTCCTACGCGCAAGAAAGTAGTGCGTGAAATTCCTACGGGCAAGAAAGTAGTGCGTGATATTCCTACGCGCAAAAAAGTAGTGCGTGATATACCTACGCGCAAGAAAGTGGTGCGTGATATTCCTACGCGCAAGAAAGTAGTGCGTGATATTCCTACGGGCAAGAAAGTAGTGCGTGATATTCCTACGCGCAAGAAAGTAGTGCGTGAAATTCCTACGGGCAAGAAAGTAGTGCGTGATATTCCTACGCGCAAAAAAGTAGTGCGTGATATTCCTATGCGCAAGAAAGTAGTGCGTGATATTCCTACGGGCAAGAAAGTAGTGCGTGATATTCCTACGCGCAAAAAAGTAGTGCGTGATATACCTACGCGCAAGAAAGTAGTGCGTGATATTCCTACGCGCAAGAAAGTAGTGAGTGATATTCATACGCACAAGAAAGTAGTGCGTGATATTCCTACGCGCAAGAAAGTAGTGCGTGAAATTCCTACGCGCAAGAAAGTAGTGCGTGATATTCCTGCGCACAAGAAAGTAGTGCGTGATATTCCTACGCGCAAGAAAGTAGTGCGTGATATTCCTACGCGCAAGAAAGTAGTGCGTGAAATTCCTACTCGCAAGAAAGTAGTGCGTGATATTCCTAGGCGCAAGAAAGTAGTGCGTGAAATTCCTAAGCGCAAAAAAGTAGTGTGTGATATTCCTACGCGCAAGAAAGTAGTGCATGATATTCCTACACGCACGAAAGTAGTGCGTGAAATTCCTACGCGCAAGAAAGTAGTGCGTGATATTCCTACGCGCAAGAAAGTAGTGCGTGATATTCCTACACGCACGAAAGTAGTGCGTGATATTCCTACGCGCAAGAAAGTAGTGCGTGATATTCCTACGAGCAAGAAAGTAGTGCGTGAAATTCCTACGCGCAAGAAAGTAGTGCGTGATATTCCTACGCGCAAGAAAGTAGTGCGTGATATTCCTACGCGCAAGAAAGTAGTGCGTGATATTCCTACACGCACGAAAGTAGTGCGTGATATTCCTACGCGCAAGAAAGTAGTGCGTGATATTCCTACGAGCAAGAAAGTAGTGCGTGAAATTCCTACGCGCAAGAAAGTAGTGCGTGATATTCCTACGCGTAAGAAAGTAGTGCGTGATATTCCTACACGCACGAAAGTAGTGCGTGATATTCCTACGCGCAAGAAAGTGGTGCGTGATATTCCTACGCGCAAGAAAGTAGTGCGTGAAATTCCTACGGGCAAGAAAGTAGTGCGTGATATTCCTATGCGCAAAAAAGTAGTGCGTGATATACCTACGCGCAAGAAAGTGGTGCGTGATATTCCTACGCGCAAGAAAGTAGTGCGTGATATTCCTACGGGCAAGAAAGTAGTGCGTGATATTCCTACGAGCAAGAAAGTAGTGCGTGAAATTCCTACGCGCAAGAAAGTAGTGCGTGATATTCCTACGCGTAAGAAAGTAGTGTGTGATATTCCTACACGCACGAAAGTAGTGCGTGATATTCCTACACGCAAGAAAGTAGTGCGTGATATTCCTACACGCAAGAAAGTAGTGCGTGAAATTCCTACGGGCAAGAAAGTAGTGCGTGATATTCCTATGCGCAAAAAAGTAGTGCGTGATATACCTACGCGCAAGAAAGTGGTGCGTGACATTCCTACGCGCAAGAAAGTAGTGTGTGATATTCCTACGGGCAAGAAAGTAGTGCCTGATATTCCTACGAGCAAGAAAGTAGTGCGTGAAATTCCTACGCGCAAGAAAGTAGTGCGTGATATTCCTACGCGTAAGAAAGTAGTGCGTGATATTCCTACACGCACGAAAGTAGTGCGTGATATTCCTACACGCAAGAAAGTAGTGCGTGATATTCCTACGCGCAAGAAAGTAGTGCGTGAAATTCCTACGGGCAAGAAAGTAGTGCGTGATATTCCTATGCGCAAAAAAGTAGTGCGTGATATACCTACGCGCAAGAAAGTGGTGCGTGATATTCCTACGCGCAAGAAAGTAGTGCGTGATATTCCTACGGGCAAGAAAGTAGTGCGTGATATTCCTACGCGCAAAAAAGTAGTGCGTGATATTCCTACGCGCAAGAAAGTAGTGCGTGAAATTCCTACGGGCAAGAAAGTAGTGCGTGATATTCCTACGCGCAAAAAAGTAGTGCGTGATATACCTACGCGCAAGAAAGTGGTGCGTGATATTCCTACGCGCAAAAAGTAGTGCGTGATATTCCTACGGGTAAGAAAGTAGTGCGTGATATTCCTACGCGCAAGAAAGTAGTGCGTGAAATTCCTACGGGCAAGAAAGTAGTGCGTGATATTCCTATGCGCAAAAAAGTAGTGCGTGATATACCTACGCGCAAGAAAGTGGTGCGTGATATTCATACGCACAAGAAAGTAGTGCGTGATATTCCTACGCGCAAGAAAGTAGTGCGTGAAATTCCTACGCGCAAGAAAGTAGTGCGTGATATTCCTGCGCACAAGAAAGTAGTGCGTGATATTCCTACGCGCAAGAAAGTAGTGCGTGATATTCCTACGCGCAAGAAAGTAGTGCATGAAATTCCTACTCGCAAGAAAGTAGTGCGTGATATTCCTAGGCGCAAGAAAGTAGTGCGTGAAATTCCTACGCGCAAAAAAGTAGTGCGTGATATTCCTACGCGCAAGAAAGTAGTGCATGATTTTCCTACACGCACGAAAGTAGTGCGTGATATTCCTACGCGCAAAAAAGTCGTGTGTGATATTCCTACACGCACGAAAGTAGTGCGTGAAATTCCTACGCGCAAGAAAGTAGTGCGTGATATTCCTACGCGCAAGAAAGTAGTGCGTGAAATTCCTACACGCACGAAAGTAGTGCGTGATATTCCTACGCTCAAGAAAGTAGTGCGTGATATTCCTACGAGCAAGAAAGTAGCGCGTGAAATTCCTACGCGCAAGAAAGTAGTGCGTGATATTCCTACGCGTAAGAAAGTAGTGCGTGATATTCCTACACGCACGAAAGTAGTGCGTGATATTCCTACACGCAAGAAAGTAGTGCGTGATATTCCTACGCGCAAGAAAGTAGTGCGTGAAATTCCTACGGGCAAGAAAGTAGTGCGTGATATTCCTATGCGCAAAAAAGTAGTGCGTGATATACCTACGCGCAAGAAAGTGGTGCGTGATATTCCTATGCGCAAGAAAGTAGTGCGTGATATTCCTACGGGCAAGAAAGTAGTGCGTGATATTCCTACGCGCAAAAAAGTAGTGCGTGATATACCTACGCGCAAGAAAGTAGTGCGTGATATTCCTACGCGCAAGAAAGTAGTGAGTGATATTCATACGCACAAGAAAGTAGTGCGTGATATTCCTACGCGCAAGAAAGTAGTGCGTGAAATTCCTACACGCAAGAAAGTAGTGCGTGATATTCCTGCGCACAAGAAAGTAGTGCGTGATATTCCTACGCGCAAGAAAGTAGTGCGTGATATTCCTACGCGCAAGAAAGTAGTGCGTGAAATTCCTACTCGCAAGAAAGTAGTGCGTGATATTCCTAGGCGCAAGAAAGTAGTGCGTGAAATTCCTACGCGCAAAAAAGTAGTGTGTGATATTCCTACGCGCAAGAAAGTAGTGCATAATATTCCTACACGCACGAAAGTAGTGCGTGATATTCCTATGCGCAAAAAAGTCGTGCGTGATATTCCTACACGCACGAAAGTAGTGCGTGAAATTCCTACGCGCAAGAAAGTAGTGCGTGATATTCCTACGCGCAAGAAAGTAGTGCGTGATATTCCTACACGCACGAAAGTAGTGCGTGATATTCCTACGCGCAAGAAAGTAGTGCGTGATATTCCTACGAGCAAGAAAGTAGTGCGTGAAATTCCTACGCGCAAGAAAGTAGTGCGTGATATTCCTACGCGTGAGAAAGTAGTGCGTGATATTCCTACACGCACGAAAGTAGTGCGTGATATTCCTACGCGCAAGAAAGTGGTGCGTGATATTCCTACGCGCAAGAAAGTAGTGCGTGATATTCCTACGGGCAAGAAAGTAGTGCGTGATATTCCTACGAGCAAGAAAGTAGTGCGTGAAATTCCTACGCGCAAGAAAGTAGTGCGTGATATTCCTACGCGTAAGAAAGTAGTGCGTGATATTCCTACACGCACGAAAGTAGTGCGTGATATTCCTACATGCAAGAAAGTAGTGCGTGATATTCCTACACGCAAGAAAGTAGTGCGTGAAATTCCTACGGGCAAGAAAGTAGTGCGTGATATTCCTATGCGCAAAAAAGTAGTGCGTGATATACCTACGCGCAAGAAAGTGGTGCGTGATATTCCTACGCGCAAGAAAGTAGTGCGTGATATTCCTACGGGCAAGAAAGTAGTGCGTGATATTCCTACGAGCAAGAAAGTAGTGCGTGAAATTCCTACGCGCAAGAAAGTAGTGCGTGATATTCCTACGCGTAAGAAAGTAGTGCGTGATATTCCTACACGCACGAAAGTAGTGCGTGATATTCCTACACGCAAGAAAGTAGTGCGTGATATTCCTACACGCAAGAAAGTAGTGCGTGAAATTCCTACGGGCAAGAAAGTAGTGCGTGATATTCCTATGCGCAAAAAAGTAGTGCGTGATATACCTACGCGCAAGAAAGTGGTGCGTGATATTCCTACGCGCAAGAAAGTAGTGCGTGATATTCCTACGGGCAAGAAAGTAGTGTGTGATATTCCTACGAGCAAGAAAGTAGTGCGTGAAATTCCTACGCGCAAGAAAGTAGTGCGTGATATTCCTACGCGTAAGAAAGTAGTGCGTGATATTCCTACACGCACGAAAGAAGTGCGTGATATTCCTACACGCAAGAAAGTAGTGCGTGATATTCCTACGCGCAAGAAAGTAGTGCGTGAAATTCCTACGGGCAAGAAAGTAGTGCGTGATATTCCTATGCGCAAAAAAGTAGTGCGTGATATACCTACGCGCAAGAAAGTGGTGCGTGATATTCCTACGCGCAAGAAAGTAGTGCGTGATATTCCTACGGGCAAGAAAGTAGTGCGTGATATTCCTACGCGCAAAAAAGTAGTGCGTGATATTCCTACGCGCAAGAAAGTAGTGCGTGAAATTCCTACGGGCAAGAAAGTAGTGCGTGATATTCCTACGCGCAAAAAAGTAGTGCGTGATATACCTACGCGCAAGAAAGTGGTGCGTGATATTCCTACGCGCAAAAAGTAGTGCGTGATATTCCTACGGGCAAGAAAGTAGTGCGTGATATTCCTACGCGCAAGAAAGTAGTGCGTGAAATTCCTACGGGCAAGAAAGTAGTGCGTGATATTCCTACGCGCAAAAAAGTAGTGCGTGATATACCTACGCGCAAGAAAGTGGTGCGTGATATTCCTATGCGCAAGAAAGTAGTGCGTGATATTCCTACGGGCAAGAAAGTAGTGCGTGATATTCCTACGCGCAAGAAAGTAGTGCGTGATATACCTACGCGCAAGAAAGTAGTGCGTGATATTCCTACGCGCAAGAAAGTAGTGTGTGATATTCATACGCACAAGAAAGTAGTGCGTGATATTCCTACGCGCAAGAAAGTAGTGCGTGAAATTCCTACGCGCAAGAAAGTAGTGCGTGATATTCCTGCGCACAAGAAAGTAGTGCGTGATATTCCTACGCGCAAGAAAGTAGTGCGTGATATTCCTACGCGCAAGAAAGTAGTGCATGAAATTCCTACTCGTAAGAAAGTAGTGCGTGATATTCCTAGGCGCAAGAAAGTAGTGCGTGAAATTCCTACGCGCAAAAAAGTAGTGCGTGATATTCCTACGCGCAAGAAAGTAGTGCATGATATTCCTACACGCACGAAAGTAGTGCGTGATATTCCTACGCGCAAAAAAGTCGTGCGTGATATTCCTACACGCACGAAAGTAGTGCGCGAAATTCCTACGCGCAAGAAAGTAGTGCGTGATATTCCTACGCGCAAGAAAGTAGTGCGTGATATTCCTACACGCACGAAAGTAGTGCGTGATATTCCTACGCGCAAGAAAGTAGTGCGTGATATTCCTACGAGCAAGAAAGTAGTGCGTGAAATTCCTACGCGCAAGAAAGTAGTGCGTGATATTCCTACGCGTAAGAAAGTAGTGCGTGATATTCCTACACGCACGAAAGTAGTGCGTGATATTCCTACACGCAAGAAAGTAGTGCGTGATATTCCTACGCGCAAGAAAGTAGTGCGTGAAATTCCTACGGGCAAGAAAGTAGTGCGTGATATTCCTATGCGCAAAAAAGTAGTGCGTGATATACCTACGCGCAAGAAAGTGGTGCGTGATATTCCTACGCGCAAGAAAGTAGTGTGTGATATTCCTACGAGCAAGAAAGTAGTGCGTGAAATTCCTACGCGCAAGAAAGTAGTGCGTGATATTCCTACGCGCAAGAAAGTAGTGCGTGATATTCCTACGCGCAAGAAAGTAGTGCGTGATATTCCTACACGCACAAAAGTAGTGCGTGATATTCCTACGCGCAAGAAAGTAGTGCGTGATATTCCTACGCGCAAAAAAGTAGTGCGTGATATACCTACGCGCAAGAAAGTGGTGCGTGATATTCCTACGCGCAAAAAGTAGTGCGTGATATTCCTACGGGCAAGAAAGTAGTGCGTGATATTCCTACGCGCAAGAAAGTAGTGCGTGAAATTCCTACGGGCAAGAAAGTAGTGCGTGATATTCCTACGCGCAAAAAAGTAGTGCGTGATATACCTACGCGCAAGAAAGTGGTGCGTGATATTCCTATGCGCAAGAAAGTAGTGCGTGATATTCCTACGGGCAAGAAAGTAGTGCGTGATATTCCTACGCGCAAAAAAGTAGTGCGTGATATACCTACGCGCAAGAAAGTAGTGCGTGATATTCCTACGCGCAAGAAAGTAGTGTGTGATATTCATACGCACAAGAAAGTAGTGCGTGATATTCCTACGCGCAAGAAAGTAGTGCGTGAAAGTAGAAAGTAGTGCGTGATATTCCTACGCGCAAAAAAGTAGTGCGTGATATACCTACGCGCAAGAAAGTGGTGCGTGATATTCCTACGCGCAAAAAGTAGTGCGTGATATTCCTACGGGCAAGAAAGTAGTGCGTGATATTCCTACGCGCAAGAAAGTAGTGCGTGAAATTCCTACGGGCAAGAAAGTAGTGCGTGATATTCCTACGCGCAAAAAAGTAGTGCGTGATATACCTACGCGCAAGAAAGTGGTGCGTGATATTCCTATGCGCAAGAAAGTAGTGCGTGATATTCCTACGGGCAAGAAAGTAGTGCGTGATATTCCTACGCGCAAAAAAGTAGTGCGTGATATACCTACGCGCAAGAAAGTAGTGCGTGATATTCCTACGCGCAAGAAAGTAGTGTGTGATATTCATACGCACAAGAAAGTAGTGCGTGATATTCCTACGCGCAAGAAAGTAGTGCGTGAAATTCCTACGCGCAAGAAAGTAGTGCGTGATATTCCTGCGCACAAGAAAGTAGTGCGTGATATTCCTACGCGCAAGAAAGTAGTGCGTGATATTCCTACGCGCAAGAAAGTAGTGCGTGAAATTCCTACTCGCAAGAAAGTAGTGCGTGATATTCCTAGGCGCAAGAAAGTAGTGCGTGAAATTCCTTCGCGCAAAAAAGTAGTGCGTGATATTCCTACGCGCAAGAAAGTAGTGCATGATATTCCTACACGCACGAAAGTAGTGCGTGATATTCCTACGCGCAAAAAAGTCGTGCGTGATATTCCTACACGCACGAAAGTAGTGCATGAAATTCCTACGCGCAAGAAAGTAGTGCGTGATATTCCTACGCGCAAGAAAGTAGTGCGTGATATTCCTACACGCACGAAAGTAGTGCGTGATATTCCTACGCGCAAGAAAGTAGTGCGTGATATTCCTACGAGCAAGAAAGTAGTGCGTGAAATTCCTACGCGCAAGAAAGTAGTGCGTGATATTCCTACGCGTAAGGAAGTAGTGCGTGATATTCCTACACGCACGAAAGTAGTGCGTGATATTCCTACACGCAAGAAAGTAGTGCGTGATATTCCTACGCGCAAGAAAGTAGTGCGTGAAATTCCTACGGGCAAGAAAGTAGTGCGTGATATTCCTATGCGCAAAAAAGTAGTGCGTGATATACCTACGCGCAAGAAAGTGGTGCGTGATATTCCTACGCGCAAGAAAGTAGTGCGTGATATTCCTACGGGCAAGAAAGTAGTGTGTGATATTCCTACGAGCAAGAAAGTAGTGCGTGAAATTCCTACGCGCAAGAAAGTAGTGCGTGATATTCCTACGCGCAAGAAAGTAGTGCGTGATATTCCTACGCGCAAGAAAGTAGTGCGTGATATTCCTACACGCACAAAAGTAGTGCGTGATATTCCTACGCGCAAGAAAGTAGTGCGTGATATTCCTACGAGCAAGAAAGTAGTGCGTGAAATTCCTACGCGCAAGAAAGTAGTGCGTGATATTCCTACGCGTAAGAAAGTAGTGTGTGATATTCCTACGCGCAAGAAAGTAGTGCGTGATATTCCTACGCGCGAGAAAGTAGTGCGTGAAATTCCTACTCGCAAGAAAGTAGTGCGTGATATTCCTAGGCGCAAGAAAGTAGTGCGTGAAATTCCTACGCGCAAAAAAGTAGTGTGTGATATTCCTACGCGCAAGAAAGTAGTGCATGATATTCCTACACGCACGAAAGTAGTGCGTGATATTCCTACGCGCAAAAAAGTCGTGCGTGATATTCCTACACGCACGAAAGTAGTGCGTGAAATTCCTACGCGCAAGAAAGTAGTGCGTGATATTTCTACGCGCAAGAAAGTAGTGCGTGATATTCCTACACGCACGAAAGTAGTGCGTGATATTCCTACGCGCAAGAAAGTAGTGCGTGATATTCCTACGAGCAAGAAAGTAGTGCGTGAAATTCCTACGCGCAAGAAAGTAGTGCGTGATATTCCTACGCGTAAGAAAGTAGTGCGTGATATTCCTACACGCACGAAAGTAGTGTGTGATATTCCTACACGCAAGAAAGTAGGGCGTGATATTCCTACGCGCAAGAAAGTAGTGCGTGAAATTCCTACGGGCAAGAAAGTAGTGCGTGATATTCCTATGCGCAAAAAAGTAGTGCGTGATATACCTACGCGCAAGAAAGTGGTGCGTGATATTCCTACGCGCAAGAAAGTAGTGCGTGATATTCCTACGGGCAAGAAAGTAGTGCGTGATATTCCTACGAGCAAGAAAGTAGTGCGTGAAATTCCTACGCGCAAGAAAGTAGTGCGTGATATTCCTACGCGTAAGGAAGTAGTGCGTGGTATTCCTACACGCACGAAAGTAGTGCGTGATATTCCTACACGCAAGAAAGTAGTGCGTGATATTCCTACGCGCAAGAAAGTAGTGCGTGAAATTCCTACGGGCAAGAAAGTAGTGCGTGATATTCCTATGCGCAAAAAAGTAGTGCGTGATATACCTACGCGCAAGAAAGTGGTGCGTGATATTCCTACGCGCAAGAAAGTAGTGCGTGATATTCCTACGGGCAAGAAAGTAGTGTGTGATATTCCTACGAGCAAGAAAGTAGTGCGTGAAATTCCTACGCGCAAGAAAGTAGTGCGTGATATTCCTCGCGCAAGAAAGTAGTGCGTGATATTCCTACACGCACGAAAGTAGTGCGTGATATTTCTACGCGCAAGAAAGTAGTGCGTGATATTCCTACGAGCAAGAAAGTAGTGCGTGAAATTCCTACGCGCAAGAAAGTAGTGCGTGATATTCCTACGCGTAAGAAAGTAGTGCGTGATATTCCTACGCGCAAGAAAGTAGTGCGTGATATTCCTACGCGCAAGAAAGTAGTGCGTGAAATTCCTACTCGCAAGAAAGTAGTGCGTGATATTCCTAGGCGCAAGAAAGTAGTGCGTGAAATTCCTACACGCAAAAAAGTAGTGTGTGATATTCCTACGCGCAAGAAAGTAGTGCATGATATTCCTACACGCACGAAAGTAGTGCGTGATATTCCTACGCGCAAAAAAGTCGTGCGTGATATTCCTACACGCACGAAAGTAGTGCGTGAAATTCCTACGCGCAAGAAAGTAGTGCGTGATATTTCTACGCGCAAGAAAGTAGTGCGTGATATTCCTACACGCACGAAAGTAGTGCGTGATATTCCTACGCGCAAGAAAGTAGTGCGTGATATTCCTACGAGCAAGAAAGTAGTGCGTGAAATTCCTACGCGCAAGAAAGTAGTGCGTGATATTCCTACGCGTAAGAAAGTAGTGCGTGATATTCCTACACGCACGAAAGTAGTGCGTGATATTCCTACACGCAAGAAAGTAGTGCGTGATATTCCTACGCGCAAGAAAGTAGTGCGTGAAATTCCTACGGGCAAGAAAGTAGTGCGTGATATTCCTATGCGCAAAAAAGTAGTGCGTGATATACCTACGCGCAAGAAAGTGGTGCGTGATATTCCTACGCGCAAGAAAGTAGTGCGTGATATTCCTACGGGCAAGAAAGTAGTGCGTGATATTCCTACGAGCAAGAAAGTAGTGCGTGAAATTCCTACGCGCAAGAAAGTAGTGCGTGATATTCCTACGCGTAAGAAAGTAGTGCGTGATATTCCTACACGCACGAAAGTAGTGCGTGATATTCCTACACGCAAGAAAGTAGTGCGTGATATTCCTACGCGCAAGAAAGTAGTGCGTGAAATTCCTACGGGCAAGAAAGTAGTGCGTGATATTCCCATGCGCAAAAAAGTAGTGCGTGATATACCTACGCGCAAGAAAGTGGTGCGTGATATTCCTACGCGCAAGAAAGTAGTGCGTGATATTCCTACGGGCAAGAAAGTAGTGCGTGATATTCTTACGCGCAAAAAAGTAGTGCGTGATATTCCTACGCGCAAGAAAGTAGTGCGTGAAATTCCTACGGGCAAGAAAGTAGTGCGTGATATTCCTACGCGCAAAAAAGTAGTGCGTGATATACCTACGCGCAAGAAAGTGGTGCGTGATATTCCTACGCGCAAAAAGTAGTGCGTGATATTCCTACGGGCAAGAAAGTAGTGCGTGATATTCCTACGCGCAAGAAAGTAGTGCGTGAAATTCCTACGGGCAAGAAAGTAGTGCGTGATATTCCTACGCGCAAAAAAGTAGTGCGAGATATACCTACGCGCAAGAAAGTGGTGCGTGATATTCCTACGGGCAAGAAAGTAGTGCGTGATATTCCTACGCGCAAAAAAGTAGTGCGTGATATACCTACGCGCAAAAAAGTAGTGCGTGATATACCTACGCGCAAGAAAGTAGTGCGTGATATTCCTACGCCCAAGAAAGTAGTGTGTGATATTCATACGCACAAGAAAGTAGTGCGTGATATTCCTACGCGCAAGAAAGTAGTGCGTGAAATTCCTACGCGCAAGAAAGTAGTGCGTGATATTCCTGCGCACAAGAAAGTAGTGCGTGATATTCCTACGTGCAAGAAAGTAGTGCGTGATATTCCTACGCGCAAGAAAGTAGTGCGTGAAACTCCTACTCGCAAGAAAGTAGTGCGTGATATTCCTAGGCGCAAGAAAGTAGTGCGTGATATTCCTACACGCACGAAAGTAGTGCGTGATATTCCTACACGCAAGAAAGTAGTGCGTGATATTCCTACGCGCAAGAAAGTAGTGCGTGAAATTCCTACGGGCAAGAAAGTAGTGCGTGATATTCCTATGCGCAAAAAAGTAGTGCGTGATATACCTACGCGCAAGAAAGTGGTGCGTGATATTCCTACGCGCAAGAAAGTAGAGCGTGATATTCCTACGGGCAAGAAAGTAGTGCGTGATATTCCTACGCGCAAAAAAGTAGTGCGTGATATTCCTACGCGCAAGAAAGTAGTGCGTGGAATTCCTACGGGCAAGAAAGTAGTGCGTGATATTCCTACGCGCAAAAAAGTAGTGCGTGATATACCTACGCGCAAGAAAGTGGTGCGTGATATTCCTACGCGCAAAAAGTAGTGCGTGATATTCCTACGGGCAAGAAAGTAGTGCGTGATATTCCTACGCGCAAGAAAGTAGTGCGTGAAATTCCTACGGGCAAGAAAGTAGTGCGTGATATTCCTACGCGCAAAAAAGTAGTGCGAGATATACCTACGCGCAAGAAAGTGGTGCGTGATATTCCTACGGGCAAGAAAGTAGTGCGTGATATTCCTACGCGCAAAAAAGTAGTGCGTGATATACCTACGCGCAAAAAAGTAGTGCGTGATATACCTACGCGCAAGAAAGTAGTGCGTGATATTCCTACGCGCAAGAAAGTAGTGTGTGATATTCATACGCACAAGAAAGTAGTGCGTGATATTCCTACGCGCAAGAAAGTAGTGCGTGAAATTCCTACGCGCAAGAAAGTAGTGCGTGATATTCCTGCGCACAAGAAAGTAGTGCGTGATATTCCTACGTGCAAGAAAGTAGTGCGTGATATTCCTACGCGCAAGAAAGTAGTGCGTGAAATTCCTACACGCACGAAAGTAGTGCGTGATATTCCTACGCGCAAGAAAGTAGTGCGTGATATTCCTACGAGCAAGAAAGTAGTGCGTGAAATTCCTACGCGCAAGAAAGTAGTGCGTGATATTCCTACGCGTAAGAAAGTAGTGCGTGATATTCCTACGCGCAAGAAAGTAGTGCGTGATATTCCTACGCGCAAAAAAGTAGTGCGTGAAATTCCTACTCGCAAGAAAGTAGTGCGTGAAATTCCTACGCGCAAAAAAGTAGTGCGTGATATTCCTACGCGCAAGAAAGTAGTGCGTGATATTCCTACACGCACGAAAGTAGTGCGTGATATTCCTACGCGCAAAAAAGTCGTGCGTGATATTCCTACACACACGAAAGTAGTGCGTGATATTCCTACACGCACGAAAGTAGTGCGTGATATTCCTCGCGCAAAAAAGTCGTGCGTGATATTCCTACACACACGAAAGTAGTGCGTGATATTCCTACACGCACGAAAGTAGTGCGTGATATTCCTACGCGCAAAAAAGTAGTGCGTGATATTCCTACGAGCAAGAAAGTAGTGCGTGAATTCCTACGCGCAAGAAAGTAGTGCGTGATATTCCTACACGCACGAAAGTAGTGCGTGATATTCCTACACGCAAGAAAGTAGTGCGTGATATACCTACGAGCAAGAAAGTAGTGCGTGATATTCCTACACGCACGAAAGTAGTGCGTGATATTCCTACGCGCAAGAAAGTAGTGCGTGATATTCCTACGAGCAAGAAAGTAGTGCGTGAATTCCTACGCGCAAGAAAGTAGTGCGTGATATTCCTACACGCACGAAAGTAGTGCGTGATATTCCTACACGCAAGAAAGTAGTGCGTGATATTCCTACGCGCAAGAAAGTAGTGCGTGAAATTCCTACGGGCAAGAAAGTAGTGCATGATATTCCTACGCGCAAAAAAGTAGTGCGTGATATACCTACGCGCAAGAAAGTGGTGTGTGATATTCCTACGCGCAAGAAAGTAGTGCGTGATATTCCAACGGGCAAGAAAGTAGTGCGTGATATTCCTACGCGCAAAAAAGTAGTGCGTGATATACCTACGCGCAAGAAAGTAGTGCGTGATATTCCTACGCGCAAGAAAGTAGTGTGTGATATTCATACGCACAAGAAAGTAGTGCCTGATATTCCTACGCGCAAGAAAGTAGTGCGTGAAATTCCTACGCGCAAGAAAGTAGTGCGTGATATTCCTGCGCACGAGAAAGTAGTGCGTGATATTCCTATGCGCAAGAAAGTAGTGAGTGATATTTCTACGCGCAAGAAAGTAGTGCGTGAAATTCCTACGCGCAAGAAAGTAGTGCGTGATATTCCTACGCGCAAGAAAGTAGTGCGTGATATTCCTACGCGCAAAAAAGTAGTGCGTGATATTCCTACGCGAAAGAAAGTAGTGAGTGATATTCCTACGCAAAAGAAAGTAGTGCGTGAAATTCCTACGCGCAAGAAAGTAGTGAGTGATATTCCTACGTGCAAGAAAGTAGAGCGTGATACTCCTACGCGCAAGAAAGTAGTGCGTGATATTCCTACGCGCAAGTAAGTAGTGCGTGAAATTTCTACGTGCAAGAAAGTAGTGCGTGGAATTCCTACGCGCAAGAAAGTAGTGCGTGATATTCCTACGCGCAAGAAAGTAGTGCGTGATATTCCTAGGCGCAAGAAAGTAGTGCGTGAAATTCCTATGCGCAAAAAAGTAGTGCGTGATATTCCTACACGCACGAAAGTAGTGCGTCAAATTCCTACGCGCAAGAAAGTAGTGCGTGATATTCCTACGCGCAAGAAAGTAGTGTGTGATATTCCTACGCGCAAGAAAGTAGTGCGTGATATTCCTAGGCGCAAGAAAGTAGTGCGTGAAATTCCTACGCGCAAAAAAGTAGTGCGTGATATTCCTACGCGCAAGAAAGTAGTGCGTGATATTCCTACACGCACGAAAGTAGTGCTTGAAATTCCTACGCGCAAGAAAGTAGTGCGTGATATTCCTACGCGCAAGAAAGTAGTGCGTGATATTCCTACACGCACGAAAGTAGTGCGTGAAATTCCTACGCGCAAAAAAGTAGTGCGTGATATTCCTACGCGCAAGAAAGTAGTGCGTGATATTCCTACACGCACGAAAGTAGTGCGTGAAATTCCTACGCGCAAGAAAGTAGTGCGTGATATTCCTACACGCACGAAAGTAGTGCGTGAAATTCCTACGCGCAAGAAAGTAGTGCGTGATATTCCTACGCGCAAGAAAGTAGTGCGTGATATTCCTACACGCACGAAAGTAGTGCGTGATATTCCTACGCGCAAGAAAGTAGTGCGTGATATTCCTACGAGCAAGAAAGTAGTGCGTGAAATTCCTACGCGCAAGAAAGTAGTGCGTGATATTCCTGCGCACAAGAAAGTAATGCGCGATATTCCTACGCGCAAGAAAGTAGTGCGTGGTATTTCTACGCGCAAGAAAGTAGTGCGTGATATTCCTACGCGCAAAAAAGTAGTGCGTGATATTCCTACGCGAAAGAAAGTAGTGAGTGATATTCCTACGCAAAAGAAAGTAGTGCGTGAAATTCCTACGCGCAAGAAAGTAGTGAGTGATATTCCTACGCGCAAGAAAGTAGTGCGTGATATTCCTACGAGCAAGAAAGTAGTGCGTGAAATTCCCACGCGCAAGAAAGTAGTGCGTGATATTCCTACGCGCAAGAAAGTAGTGCGTGATATTCCTACACGCACGAAAGTAGTGCGTGAAATTCCTACGCGCAAGAAAGTAGTGCGTGATATTCCTACACGCACGAAAGTAGTGCGTGAAATTCCTACGCGCAAGAAAGTAATGCGTGATATTCCTACGCGCAAGAAAGTAGTGCGTGATATTCCTACACGCACGAAAGTAGTGCGTGATATTCCTACGCGCAAAAAAGTAGTGCGTGATATTCCTACGAGCAAGAAAGTAGTGCGTGAAATTCCTACGCGCAAGAAAGTAGTGCGTGATATTCCTGTGCACAAGAAAGTAATGCGTGATATTCCTACGCGCAAGAAAGTAGTGCGTGGTATTTCTACGCGCAAGAAAGTAGTGCGTGATATTCCTACGCGCAAAAAAGTAGTGCGTGATATTCCTACGCGAAAGAAAGTAGTGAGTGATATTCCTACGCAAAAGAAAGTAGTGCGTGAAATTCCTACGCGCAAGAAAGTAGTGAGTGATATTCCTACGCGCAAGAAAGTAGTGCGTGATATTCCTACGAGCAAGAAAGTAGTGCGTGAAATTCCCACGCGCAAGAAAGTAGTGCGTGATATTCCTGCGCACAAGAAAGTAGTGCGTGATATTCCTACGCGCAAGAAAGTAGTGCGTGATATTCCTACGCGCAAGAAAGTAGTGCGTGATATTCCTACGCGTAAAAAAGTAGTGCGTGATATTCCTACGCGAAAGAAAGTAGTGAGTGATATTCCGACGCAAAAGAAAGTAGTGCGTGAAATTCCTACGCGCAAGAAAGTAGTGAGTGATATTCCTACGCGCAAGAAAGTAGAGCGTGAAATTCCTACGCGCAAGAAAGTAGTGAGTGATATTACTACGCGAAAGAAAGTAGTGCGTGAAATACCTACGTGCAAAAAAGTAGGGCGTGATATTCCTACGCGCAAGAAAGTTGTGCGTGATATTCCTACACGCACGAAAGTAGTGCGTGATATTCCTACGCGCAAGAAAGTAGTGCGTGAAATTCCTACGCGCAAGAAAGTAGTGCGTGATATTCCTACACGCAAGAAAGTAGTGCGTGATATTCCTACGCGCAAGAAAGTAGTGCGTGAAATTCCTACGGGCAAGAAAGTAGTGCGTGATATTCCTAAGCGCAAAAAAGTAGTGCGTGATATACCTACGCGCAAGAAAGTGGTGCGTGATATTCCTACGCGCAAGAAAGTAGTGCGTGATATTCCTACGGGCAAGAAAGTAGTGCGTGATATTCCTACGCGCAAAAAAGTAGTGCGTGATATTCCTACGCGCAAGAAAGTAGTGCGTGAAATTCCTACGGGCAAGAAAGTAGTGCGTGATATTCCTACGCGCAAAAAAGTAGTGCGTGATATACCTACGCGCAAGAAAGTGGTGCGTGATATTCCTACGCGCAAAAAGTAGTGCGTGATATTCCTACGGGCAAGAAAGTAGTGCGTGATATTCCTACGCGCAAGAAAGTAGTGCGTGAAATTCCTACGGGCAAGAAAGTAGTGCGTGATATTCCTACGCGCAAAAAAGTAGTGCGTGATATACCTACGCGCAAGAAAGTAGTGCGTGATATTCCTACGCGCAAGAAAGTAGTGTGTGATATTCATACGCACAAGAAAGTAGTGCGTGATATTCCTACGCGCAAGAAAGTAGTGCGTGAAATTCCTACGCGTAAGAAAGTAGTGCGTGATATTCCTGCGCACAAGAAAGTAGTGCGTGATATTCCTACGCGCAAGAAAGTAGTGCGTGATATTCCTACGCGCAAGAAAGTAGTGCGTGAAATTCCTACTCGCAAGAAAGTAGTGCGTGATATTCCTAGGCGCAAGAAAGTTGTGCGTGAAATTCCTACGCGCAGAAAAGTAGTGCGTGATATTCCTACGCGCAAGAAAGTAGTGCATGATATTACTACACGCACGAAAGTAGTGCGTGATATTCCTACGCGCAAAAAAGTCGTGCGTGATATTCCTACACGCACGAAAGTAGTGCGTGAAATTCCTACGCGCAAGAAAGTAGTGCGTGATATTCCTACGCGCAAGAAATTAGTGCGTGATATTCCTACACGCACGAAAGTAGTGCGTGATATTCCTACGCGCAAGAAAGTAGTGCGTGATATTCCTACGAGCAAGAAAGTAGTGCGTGAAATTCCTACGCGCAAGAAAGTAGTGCGTGATATTCCTACGCGTAAGAAAGTAGTGCGTGATATTCCTACGCGCAAGAAAGTAGTGCGTGATATTCCTACGCGCAAGAAAGTAGTGCGTGAAATTCCTACTCGCAAGAAAGTAGTGCGTGATATTCCTAGGCGCAAGAAAGTAGTGCGTGAAATTCCTACGCGCAAAAAAGTAGTGCGTGATATTCCTACGCGCAAGAAAGTAGTGCGTGATATTCCTACACGCACGAAAGTAGTGCGTGATATTCCTACGCGCAAGAAAGTAGTGCGTGATATTCCTACGAGCAAGAAAGTAGTGCGTGAATTCCTACGCGCAAGAAAGTAGTGCGTGATATTCCTACACGCACGAAAGTAGTGCGTGATATTCCTACACGCAAGAAAGTAGTGCGTGATATTCCTACGAGCAAGAAAGTAGTGCGTGATATTCCTACGCGCCAGAAAGTAGTGCGTGATATTCCTACGAGCAAGAAAGTAGTGCGTGAATTCCTACGCGCAAGAAAGTAGTGCGTGATATTCCTACACGCACGAAAGTAGTGCGTGATATTCCTACACGCAAGAAAGTAGTGCGTGATATTCCTACGCGCAAGAAAGTAGTGCGTGAAATTCCTACGGGCAAGAAAGTAGTGCGTGATATTCCTACGCGCAAAAAAGTAGTGCGTGATATACCTACGCGCAAGAAAGTGGTGCGTGATATTCCTACGCGCAAGAAAGTAGTGCGTGATATTCCTACGGGCAAGAAAGTAGTGCGTGATATTCCTACGCGCAAAAAAGTAGTGCGTGATATACCTACGCGCAAGAAAGTAGTGCGTGATATTCCTACGCACAAGAAAGTAGTGTGTGATATTCATACGCACAAGAAAGTAGTGCCTGATATTCCTACGCGCAAGAAAGTAGTGCGTGAAATTCCTACGCGCAAGAAAGTAGTGCGTGATATTCCTGCGCACAAGAAAGTAGTGCGTGATATTCCTATGCGCAAGAAAGTAGTGAGTGATATTTCTACGCGCAAGAAAGTAGTGCGTGAAATTCCTACGCGCAAGAAAGTAGTGCGTGATATTCCTACGCGAAAGAAAGTAGTGAGTGATATTCCTACGCAAAAGAAAGTAGTGCGTGAAATTCCTACGCGCAAGAAAGTAGTGAGTGATATTCCTACGTGCAAGAAAGTAGAGCGTGATACTCCTACGCGCAAGAGAGTAGTGCGTGATATTCCTACGCGCAAGTAAGTAGTGCGTGAAATTTCTACGTGCAAGAAAGTAGTGCGTGGAATTCCTACGCGCAAGAAAGTAGTGCGTGATATTCCTACGCGCAAGAAAGTAGTGCGTGATATTCCTAGGCGCAAGAAAGTAGTGCGTGAAATTCCTACGCGCAAAAAAGTAGTGCGTGATATTCCTACGCGCAAGAAAGTAGTGCGTGATATTCCTACACGCACGAAAGTAGTGCTTGAAATTCCTACGCGCAAGAAAGTAGTGCGTGATATTCCTACGCGCAAGAAAGTAGTGCGTGATATTCCTACACGCACGAAAGTAGTGCGTGAAATTCCTACGCGCAAAAAAGTAGTGCGTGATATTCCTACGCGCAAGAAAGTAGTGCGTGATATTCCTACGCGCAAAAAAGTCGTGCGTGATATTCCTACACGCACGAAAGTAGTGCGTGAAATTCCTACGCGCAAGAAAGTAGTGCGTGATATTCCTACGCGCAAGAAATTAGTGCGTGATATTCCTACACGCACGAAAGTAGTGCGTGATATTCCTACGCGCAAGAAAGTAGTGCGTGATATTCCTACGAGCAAGAAAGTAGTGCGTGAAATTCCTACGCGCAAGAAAGTAGTGCGTGATATTCCTACGCGTAAGAAAGTAGTGCGTGATATTCCTACGCGCAAGAAAGTTGTGCGTGATATTCCTACGCGCAAGAAAGTAGTGCGTGAAATTCCTACTCGCAAGAAAGTAGTGCGTGATATTCCTAGGCGCAAGAAAGTAGTGCGTGAAATTCCTACGCGCAAAAAAGTAGTGCGTGATATTCCTACGCGCAAGAAAGTAGTGCGTGATATTCCTACACGCACGAAAGTAGTGCGTGATATTCCTACGCGCAAAAAAGTCGTGCGTGATATTCCTACACACACGAAAGTAGTGCGTGATATTCCTACACGCACGAAAGTAGTGCGTGATATTCCTCGCGCAAAAAAGTCGTGCGTGATATTCCTACACACACGAAAGTAGTGCGTGATATTCCTACACGCACGAAAGTAGTGCGTGATATTCCTACGCGCAAGAAAGTAGTGCGTGATATTCCTACGAGCAAGAAAGTAGTGCGTGAATTCCTACGCGCAAGAAAGTAGTGCGTGATATTCCTACACGCACGAAAGTAGTGCGTGATATTCCTACACGCAAGAAAGTAGTGCGTGATATTCCTACGAGCAAGAAAGTAGTGCGTGATATTCCTACGCGCAAGAAAGTAGTGCGTGATATTCCTACGAGCAAGAAAGTAGTGCGTGAATTCCTACGCGCAAGAAAGTAGTGCGTGATATTCCTACACGCACGAAAGTAGTGCGTGATATTCCTACACGCAAGAAAGTAGTGCGTGATATTCCTACGCGCAAGAAAGTAGTGCGTGAAATTCCTACGGGCAAGAAAGTAGTGCGTGATATTCCTACGCGCAAGAAAGTAGTGCGTGATATTCCTACGGGCAAGAAAGTAGTGCGTGATATTCCTACGCGCAAAAAAGTAGTGCGTGATATACCTACGCGCAAGAAAGTAGTGCGTGATATTCCTACGCGCAAGAAAGTAGTGTGTGATATTCATACGCACAAGAAAGTAGTGCCTGATATTCCTACGCGCAAGAAAGTAGTGCGTGAAATTCCTACGCGCAAGAAAGTAGTGCGTGATATTCCTGCGCACAAGAAAGTAGTGCGTGATATTCCTATGCGCAAGAAAGTAGTGAGTGATATTTCTACGCGCAAGAAAGTAGTGCGTGAAATTCCTACGCGCAAGAAAGTAGTGCGTGATATTCCTACGCGCAAGAAAGTAGTGCGTGATATTCCTACGCGCAAAAAAGTAGTGCGTGATATTCCTACGCGAAAGAAAGTAGTGAGTGATATTCCTACGCAAAAGAAAGTAGTGCGTGAAATTCCTACGCGCAAGAAAGTAGTGAGTGATATTCCTACGTGCAAGAAAGTAGAGCGTGATACTCCTACGCGCAAGAAAGTAGTGCGTGATATTTCTACGCGCAAGTAAGTAGTGCGTGAAATTTCTACGTGCAAGAAAGTAGTGCGTGGAATTCCTACGCGCAAGAAAGTAGTGCGTGATATTCCTACGCGCAAGAAAGTAGTGCGTGATATTCCTAGGCGCAAGAAAGTAGTGCGTGAAATTCCTACGCGCAAAAAAGTAGTGCGTGATATTCCTACGCGCAAGAAAGTAGTGCGTGATATTCCTACACGCACGAAAGTAGTGCTTGAAATTCCTACGCGCAAGAAAGTAGTGCGTGATATTCCTACGCGCAAGAAAGTAGTGCGTGATATTCCTACACGCACGAAAGTAGTGCGTGAAATTCCTACGCGCAAAAAAGTAGTGCGTGATATTCCTACGCGCAAGAAAGTAGTGCGTGATATTCCTACACGCACGAAAGTAGTGCGTGAAATTCCTATGCGCAAGAAAGTAGTGCGTGATATTCCTACACGCACGAAAGTAGTGCGTGAAATTCCTACGCGCAAGAAAGTAGTGCGTGATATTCCTACGCGCAAGAAAGTAGTGCGTGATATTCCTACACGCACGAAAGTAGTGCGTGATATTCCTACGCGCAAGAAAATAGTGCGTGATATTCCTACGAGCAAGAAAGTAGTGCGTGAAATTCCTACGCGCAAGAAAGTAGTGCGTGATATTCCTGCGCACAAGAAAGTAATGCGTGATATTCCTACGCGCAAGAAAGTAGTGCGTGGTATTTCTACGCGCAAGAAAGTAGTGCGTGATATTCCTACGCGCAAAAAAGTAGTGCGTGATATTCCTACGCGAAAGAAAGTAGTGAGTGATATTCCTACGCAAAAGAAAGTAGTGCGTGAAATTCCTACGCGCAAGAAAGTAGTGAGTGATATTCCTACGCGCAAGAAAGTAGTGCGTGATATTCCTACGAGCAAGAAAGTAGTGCGTGAAATTCCCACGCGCAAGAAAGTAGTGCGTGATATTCCTGCGCACAAGAAAGTAGTGCGTGATATTCCTACGCGCAAGAAAGTAGTGCGTGATATTCCTACGCGCAAGAAAGTAGTGCGTGATATTCCTACGCGTAAAAAAGTAGTGCGTGATATTCCTACGCGAAAGAAAGTAGTGAGTGATATTCCGACGCAAAAGAAAGTAGTGCGTGAAATTCCTACGCGCAAGAAAGTAGTGAGTGATATTCCTACGCGCAAGAAAGTAGCGCGTGAAATTCCTACGCGCAAGAAAGTAATGAGTGATATTCCTACGCGAAGGAAAGTAGTGCGTGAAATTCCTACGTGCAAGAAAGTAGGGCGTGATATTCCTACGCGCAAGAAAGTAGTGCGTGATATTCCTACACGCACGAAAGTAGTGCGTGATATTCCTACGCGCAAGAAAGTAGTGCGTGATATTCCTACGCGCAAGAAAGTAGTGCGTGAAATTCCTAAGCGCAAGAAAGTGGTGCGTGATATTCCTACGCGCAAGAAAGTAGTGCGTGATATTCCTACGCGCAAAAAAGTTGTGCGTGATATTCCTACGCACAAAAAAGTAGTGCGTGAAATTCCTACGCGCAAGAAAGTATTGCGTGATATTCCTACGCGCAAGAAAGTAATGCGTGATATTCCTACGTGCAAGAAAATAGTGAGTGATATTCCTACGCGAAAGAAAGTAGTGCGTGATATTCCTACGCGCAAGAAAGTAGTGCGTGATATTCCCACGCGCAAGAAAGTAGTGTGTGATATTCATACGCACAAGAAAGTAGTGCGTGATATTCCTACACGCACGAAAGTAGTGCGTCAAATTCCTACGCGCAAGAAAGTAGTGCGTGATATTCCTACGCGCAAGAAAGTAGTGTGTGATATTCCTACGCGCAAGAAAGTAGTGCGTGATATTCCTAGGCGCAAGAAAGTAGTGCGTGAAATTCCTACGCGCAAAAAAGTAGTGCGTGATATTCCTACGCGCAAGAAAGTAGTGCGTGATATTCCTACACGCACGAAAGTAGTGCTTGAAATTCCTACGCGCAAGAAAGTAGTGCGTGATATTCCTACGCGCAAGAAAGTAGTGCGTGATATTCCTACACGCACGAAAGTAGTGCGTGAAATTCCTACGCGCAAAAAAGTAGTGCGTGATATTCCTACGCGCAAGAAAGTAGTGCGTGATATTCCTACACGCACGAAAGTAGTGCGTGAAATTCCTACGCGCAAGAAAGTAGTGCGTGATATTCCTACACGCACGAAAGTAGTGCGTGAAATTCCTACGCGCAAGAAAGTAGTGCGTGATATTCCTACGCGCAAGAAAGTAGTGCGTGATATTCCTACACGCACGAAAGTAGTGCGTGATATTCCTACGCGCAAGAAAGTAGTGCGTGATATTCCTACGAGCAAGAAAGTAGTGCGTGAAATTCCTACGCGCAAGAAAGTAGTGCGTGATATTCCTGCGCACAAGAAAGTAATGCGCGATATTCCTACGCGCAAGAAAGTAGTGCGTGGTATTTCTACGCGCAAGAAAGTAGTGCGTGATATTCCTACGCGCAAAAAAGTAGTGCGTGATATTCCTACGCGAAAGAAAGTAGTGAGTGATATTCCTACGCAAAAGAAAGTAGTGCGTGAAATTCCTACGCGCAAGAAAGTAGTGAGTGATATTCCTACGCGCAAGAAAGTAGTGCGTGATATTCCTACGAGCAAGAAAGTAGTGCGTGAAATTCCCACGCGCAAGAAAGTAGTGCGTGATATTCCTGCGCACAAGAAAGTAGTGCGTGATATTCCTACGCGCAAGAAAGTAGTGCGTGATATTCCTACGCGCAAGAAAGTAGTGCGTGATATTCCTACGCGTAAAAAAGTAGTGCGTGATATTCCTACGCGAAAGAAAGTAGTGAGTGATATTCCGACGCAAAAGAAAGTAGTGCGTGAAATTCCTACGCGCAAGAAAGTAGTGAGTGATATTCCTACGCGCAAGAAAGTAGCGCGTGAAATTCCTACGCGCAAGAAAGTAATGAGTGATATTCCTACGCGAAGGAAAGTAGTGCGTGAAATTCCTACGTGCAAGAAAGTAGGGCGTGATATTCCTACGCGCAAGAAAGTAGTGCGTGATATTCCTACACGCACGAAAGTAGTGCGTGATATTCCTACGCGCAAGAAAGTAGTGCGTGATATTCCTACGCGCAAGAAAGTAGTGCGTGAAATTCCTAAGCGCAAGAAAGTGGTGCGTGATATTCCTACGCGCAAGAAAGTAGTGCGTGATATTCCTACGCGCAAAAAAGTTGTGCGTGATATTCCTACGCACAAAAAAGTAGTGCGTGAAATTCCTACGCGCAAGAAAGTATTGCGTGATATTCCTACGCGCAAGAAAGTAATGCGTGATATTCCTACGTGCAAGAAAATAGTGAGTGATATTCCTACGCGAAAGAAAGTAGTGCGTGATATTCCTACGCGCAAGAAAGTAGTGCGTGATATTCCCACGCGCAAGAAAGTAGTGTGTGATATTCATACGCACAAGAAAGTAGTGCGTGATATTCCTACACGCACGAAAGTAGTGCGTCAAATTCCTACGCGCAAGAAAGTAGTGCGTGATATTCCTACGCGCAAGAAAGTAGTGTGTGATATTCCTACGCGCAAGAAAGTAGTGCGTGATATTCCTAGGCGCAAGAAAGTAGTGCGTGAAATTCCTACGCGCAAAAAAGTAGTGCGTGATATTCCTACGCGCAAGAAAGTAGTGCGTGATATTCCTACACGCACGAAAGTAGTGCTTGAAATTCCTACGCGCAAGAAAGTAGTGCGTGATATTCCTACGCGCAAGAAAGTAGTGCGTGATATTCCTACACGCACGAAAGTAGTGCGTGAAATTCCTACGCGCAAAAAAGTAGTGCGTGATATTCCTACGCGCAAGAAAGTAGTGCGTGATATTCCTACACGCACGAAAGTAGTGCGTGAAATTCCTACGCGCAAGAAAGTAGTGCGTGATATTCCTACACGCACGAAAGTAGTGCGTGAAATTCCTACGCGCAAGAAAGTAGTGCGTGATATTCCTACGCGCAAGAAAGTAGTGCGTGATATTCCTACACGCACGAAAGTAGTGCGTGATATTCCTACGCGCAAGAAAGTAGTGCGTGATATTCCTACGAGCAAGAAAGTAGTGCGTGAAATTCCTACGCGCAAGAAAGTAGTGCGTGATATTCCTGCGCACAAGAAAGTAATGCGCGATATTCCTACGCGCAAGAAAGTAGTGCGTGGTATTTCTACGCGCAAGAAAGTAGTGCGTGATATTCCTACGCGCAAAAAAGTAGTGCGTGATATTCCTACGCGAAAGAAAGTAGTGAGTGATATTCCTACGCAAAAGAAAGTAGTGCGTGAAATTCCTACGCGCAAGAAAGTAGTGAGTGATATTCCTACGCGCAAGAAAGTAGTGCGTGATATTCCTACGAGCAAGAAAGTAGTGCGTGAAATTCCCACGCGCAAGAAAGTAGTGCGTGATATTCCTACGCGCAAGAAAGTAGTGCGTGATATTCCTACACGCACGAAAGTAGTGCGTGAAATTCCTACGCGCAAGAAAGTAGTGCGTGATATTCCTACACGCACGAAAGTAGTGCGTGAAATTCCTACGAGCAAGAAAGTAGTGCGTGAAATTCCTACGCGCAAGAAAGTAGTGCGTGATATTCCTGCGCACAAGAAAGTAATGCGTGATATTCCTACGCGCAAGAAAGTAGTGCGTGGTATTTCTACGCGCAAGAAAGTAGTGCGTGATATTCCTACGCGCAAAAAAGTAGTGCGTGATATTCCTACGCGAAAGAAAGTAGTGAGTGATATTCCTACGCAAAAGAAAGTAGTGCGTGAAATTCCTACGCGCAAGAAAGTAGTGAGTGATATTCCTACGCGCAAGAAAGTAGTGCGTGATATTCCTACGAGCAAGAAAGTAGTGCGTGAAATTCCCACGCGCAAGAAAGTAGTGCGTGATATTCCTGCGCACAAGAAAGTAGTGCGTGATATTCCTACGCGCAAGAAAGTAGTGCGTGATATTCCTACGCGCAAGAAAGTAGTGCGTGATATTCCTACGCGTAAAAAAGTAGTGCGTGATATTCCTACGCGAAAGAAAGTAGTGAGTGATATTCCGACGCAAAAGAAAGTAGTGCGTGAAATTCCTACGCGCAAGAAAGTAGTGAGTGATATTCCTACGCGCAAGAAAGTAGAGCGTGAAATTCCTACGCGCAAGAAAGTAGTGAGTGATATTACTACGCGAAAGAAAGTAGTGCGTGAAATACCTACGTGCAAAAAAGTAGGGCGTGATATTCCTACGCGCAAGAAAGTTGTGCGTGATATTCCTACACGCACGAAAGTAGTGCGTGATATTCCTACGCGCAAGAAAGTAGTGCGTGAAATTCCTACGCGCAAGAAAGTAGTGCGTGATATTCCTACACGCAAGAAAGTAGTGCGTGATATTCCTACGCGCAAGAAAGTAGTGCGTGAAATTCCTACGGGCAAGAAAGTAGTGCGTGATATTCCTAAGCGCAAAAAAGTAGTGCGTGATATACCTACGCGCAAGAAAGTGGTGCGTGATATTCCTACGCGCAAGAAAGTAGTGCGTGATATTCCTACGGGCAAGAAAGTAGTGCGTGATATTCCTACGCGCAAAAAAGTAGTGCGTGATATTCCTACGCGCAAGAAAGTAGTGCGTGAAATTCCTACGGGCAAGAAAGTAGTGCGTGATATTCCTACGCGCAAAAAAGTAGTGCGTGATATACCTACGCGCAAGAAAGTGGTGCGTGATATTCCTACGCGCAAAAAGTAGTGCGTGATATTCCTACGGGCAAGAAAGTAGTGCGTGATATTCCTACGCGCAAGAAAGTAGTGCGTGAAATTCCTACGGGCAAGAAAGTAGTGCGTGATATTCCTACGCGCAAAAAAGTAGTGCGTGATATACCTACGCGCAAGAAAGTAGTGCGTGATATTCCTACGCGCAAGAAAGTAGTGTGTGATATTCATACGCACAAGAAAGTAGTGCGTGATATTCCTACGCGCAAGAAAGTAGTGCGTGAAATTCCTACGCGCAAGAAAGTAGTGCGTGATATTCCTGCGCACAAGAAAGTAGTGCGTGATATTCCTACGCGCAAGAAAGTAGTGCGTGATATTCCTACGCGCAAGAAAGTAGTGCGTGAAATTCCTACTCGCAAGAAAGTAGTGCGTGATATTCCTAGGCGCAAGAAAGTAGTGCGTGAAATTCCTACGCGCAGAAAAGTAGTGCGTGATATTCCTACGCGCAAGAAAGTAGTGCATGATATTACTACACGCACGAAAGTAGTGCGTGATATTCCTACGCGCAAAAAAGTCGTGCGTGATATTCCTACACGCACGAAAGTAGTGCGTGAAATTCCTACGCGCAAGAAAGTAGTGCGTGATATTCCTACGCGCAAGAAATTAGTGCGTGATATTCCTACACGCACGAAAGTAGTGCGTGATATTCCTACGCGCAAGAAAGTAGTGCGTGATATTCCTACGAGCAAGAAAGTAGTGCGTGAAATTCCTACGCGCAAGAAAGTAGTGCGTGATATTCCTACGCGTAAGAAAGTAGTGCGTGATATTCCTACGCGCAAGAAAGTAGTGCGTGATATTCCTACGCGCAAGAAAGTAGTGCGTGAAATTCCTACTCGCAAGAAAGTAGTGCGTGATATTCCTAGGCGCAAGAAAGTAGTGCGTGAAATTCCTACGCGCAAAAAAGTAGTGCGTGATATTCCTACGCGCAAGAAAGTAGTGCGTGATATTCCTACACGCACGAAAGTAGTGCGTGATATTCCTACGCGCAAAAAAGTCGTGCGTGATATTCCTACACACACGAAAGTAGTGCGTGATATTCCTACACGCACGAAAGTAGTGCGTGATATTCCTCGCGCAAAAAAGTCGTGCGTGATATTCCTACACACACGAAAGTAGTGCGTGATATTCCTACACGCACGAAAGTAGTGCGTGATATTCCTACGCGCAAGAAAGTAGTGCGTGATATTCCTACGAGCAAGAAAGTAGTGCGTGAATTCCTACGCGCAAGAAAGTAGTGCGTGATATTCCTACACGCACGAAAGTAGTGCGTGATATTCCTACACGCAAGAAAGTAGTGCGTGATATTCCTACGAGCAAGAAAGTAGTGCGTGATATTCCTACGCGCCAGAAAGTAGTGCGTGATATTCCTACGAGCAAGAAAGTAGTGCGTGAATTCCTACGCGCAAGAAAGTAGTGCGTGATATTCCTACACGCACGAAAGTAGTGCGTGATATTCCTACACGCAAGAAAGTAGTGCGTGATATTCCTACGCGCAAGAAAGTAGTGCGTGAAATTCCTACGGGCAAGAAAGTAGTGCGTGATATTCCTACGCGCAAAAAAGTAGTGCGTGATATACCTACGCGCAAGAAAGTGGTGCGTGATATTCCTACGCGCAAGAAAGTAGTGCGTGATATTCCTACGGGCAAGAAAGTAGTGCGTGATATTCCTACGCGCAAAAAAGTAGTGCGTGATATACCTACGCGCAAGAAAGTAGTGCGTGATATTCCTACGCACAAGAAAGTAGTGTGTGATATTCATACGCACAAGAAAGTAGTGCGTGATATTCCTACACGCAAGAAAGTAGTGCGTGATATTCCTACGAGCAAGAAAGTAGTGCGTGATATTCCTACGCGCCAGAAAGTAGTGCGTGATATTCCTACGAGCAAGAAAGTAGTGCGTGAATTCCTACGCGCAAGAAAGTAGTGCGTGATATTCCTACACGCACGAAAGTAGTGCGTGATATTCCTACACGCAAGAAAGTAGTGCGTGATATTCCTACGCGCAAGAAAGTAGTGCGTGAAATTCCTACGGGCAAGAAAGTAGTGCGTGATATTCCTACGCGCAAAAAAGTAGTGCGTGATATACCTACGCGCAAGAAAGTGGTGCGTGATATTCCTACGCGCAAGAAAGTAGTGCGTGATATTCCTACGGGCAAGAAGGTAGTGCGTGATATTCCTACGCGCAAAAAAGTAGTGCGTGACATACCTACGCGCAAGAAAGTAGTGCGTGATATTCCTACGCACAAGAAAGTAGTGTGTGATATTCCTACGCGCAAGAAAGTAGTGCGTGAAATTCCTACGCGCAAGAAAGTAGTGCGTGATATTCCTGCGCACAAGAAAGTAGTGCGTGATATTCCTATGCGCAAGAAAGTAGTGAGTGATATTTCTACGCGCAAGAAAGTAGTGCGTGAAATTCCTACGCGCAAGAAAGTAGTGCGTGATATTCCTACGCGAAAGAAAGTAGTGAGTGATATTCCTACGCAAAAGAAAGTAGTGCGTGAAATTCCTACGCGCAAGAAAGTAGTGAGTGATATTCCTACGTGCAAGAAAGTAGAGCGTGATACTCCTACGCGCAAGAGAGTAGTGCGTGATATTCCTACGCGCAAGTAAGTAGTGCGTGAAATTTCTACGTGCAAGAAAGTAGTGCGTGGAATTCCTACGCGCAAGAAAGTAGTGCGTGATATTCCTACGCGCAAGAAAGTAGTGCGTGATATTCCTAGGCGCAAGAAAGTAGTGCGTGAAATTCCTACGCGCAAAAAAGTAGTGCGTGATATACCTACGCGCAAGAAAGTGGTGCGTGATATTCCTACGCGCAAGAAAGTAGTGCGTGATATTCCTACGGGCAAGAAAGTAGTGCGTGATATTCCTACGCGCAAAAAAGTAGTGCGTGATATACCTACGCGCAAGAAAGTAGTGCGTGATATTCCTACGCACAAGAAAGTAGTGTGTGATATTCATACGCACAAGAAAGTAGTGCGTGATATTCCTACACGCAAGAAAGTAGTGCGTGATATTCCTACGAGCAAGAAAGTAGTGCGTGATATTCCTACGCGCCAGAAAGTAGTGCGTGATATTCCTACGAGCAAGAAAGTAGTGCGTGAATTCCTACGCGCAAGAAAGTAGTGCGTGATATTCCTACACGCACGAAAGTAGTGCGTGATATTCCTACACGCAAGAAAGTAGTGCGTGATATTCCTACGCGCAAGAAAGTAGTGCGTGAAATTCCTACGGGCAAGAAAGTAGTGCGTGATATTCCTACGCGCAAAAAAGTAGTGCGTGATATACCTACGCGCAAGAAAGTGGTGCGTGATATTCCTACGCGCAAGAAAGTAGTGCGTGATATTCCTACGGGCAAGAAAGTAGTGCGTGATATTCCTACGCGCAAAAAAGTAGTGCGTGATATACCTACGCGCAAGAAAGTAGTGCGTGATATTCCTACGCACAAGAAAGTAGTGTGTGATATTCCTACGCGCAAGAAAGTAGTGCGTGAAATTCCTACGCGCAAGAAAGTAGTGCGTGATATTCCTGCGCACAAGAAAGTAGTGCGTGATATTCCTATGCGCAAGAAAGTAGTGAGTGATATTTCTACGCGCAAGAAAGTAGTGCGTGAAATTCCTACGCGCAAGAAAGTAGTGCGTGATATTCCTACGCGAAAGAAAGTAGTGAGTGATATTCCTACGCAAAAGAAAGTAGTGCGTGAAATTCCTACGCGCAAGAAAGTAGTGAGTGATATTCCTACGTGCAAGAAAGTAGAGCGTGATACTCCTACGCGCAAGAGAGTAGTGCGTGATATTCCTACGCGCAAGTAAGTAGTGCGTGAAATTTCTACGTGCAAGAAAGTAGTGCGTGGAATTCCTACGCGCAAGAAAGTAGTGCGTGATATTCCTACGCGCAAGAAAGTAGTGCGTGATATTCCTAGGCGCAAGAAAGTAGTGCGTGAAATTCCTACGCGCAAAAAAGTAGTGCGTGATATTCCTACGCGCAAGAAAGTAGTGCGTGATATTCCTACACGCACGAAAGTAGTGCTTGAAATTCCTACGCGCAAGAAAGTAGTGCGTGATATTCCTACGCGCAAGAAAGTAGTGCGTGATATTCCTACACGCACGAAAGTAGTGCGTGAAATTCCTACGCGCAAAAAAGTAGTGCGTGATATTCCTACGCGCAAGAAAGTAGTGCGTGATATTCCTACGCGCAAAAAAGTCGTGCGTGATATTCCTACACGCACGAAAGTAGTGCGTGAAATTCCTACGCTCAAGAAAGTAGTGCGTGATATTCCTACGCGCAAGAAATTAGAGTGTGATATTCCTACACGCACGAAAGTAGTGCGTGATATTCCTACGCGCAAGAAAGTAGTGCGTGATATTCCTACGAGCAAGAAAGTAGTGCGTGAAATTCCTACGCGCAAGAAAGTAGTGCGTGATATTCCTACGCGTAAGAAAGTAGTGCGTGATATTCCTACGCGCAAGAAAGTTGTGCGTGATATTCCTACGCGCAAGAAAGTAGTGCGTGAAATTCCTACTCGCAAGAAAGTAGTGCGTGATATTCCTAGGCGCAAGAAAGTAGTGCGTGAAATTCCTACGCGCAAAAAAGTAGTGCGTGATATTCCTACGCGCAAGAAAGTAGTGCGTGATATTCCTACACGCACGAAAGTAGTGCGTGATATTCCTACGCGCAAAAAAGTCGTGCGTGATATTCCTACACACACGAAAGTAGTGCGTGATATTCCTACACGCACGAAAGTAGTGCGTGATATTCCTCGCGCAAAAAAGTCGTGCGTGATATTCCTACACACACGAAAGTAGTGCGTGATATTCCTACACGCACGAAAGTAGTGCGTGATATTCCTACGCGCAAGAAAGTAGTGCGTGATATTCCTACGAGCAAGAAAGTAGTGCGTGAATTCCTACGCGCAAGAAAGTAGTGCGTGATATTCCTACACGCACGAAAGTAGTGCGTGATATTCCTACACGCAAGAAAGTAGTGCGTGATATTCCTACGAGCAAGAAAGTAGTGCGTGATATTCCTACGCGCAAGAAAGTAGTGCGTGATATTCCTACGAGCAAGAAAGTAGTGCGTGAATTCCTACGCGCAAGAAAGTAGTGCGTGATATTCCTACACGCACGAAAGTAGTGCGTGATATTCCTACACGCAAGAAAGTAGTGCGTGATATTCCTACGCGCAAGAAAGTAGTGCGTGAAATTCCTACGGGCAAGAAAGTAGTGCGTGATATTCCTACGCGCAAAAAAGTAGTGCGTGATATACCTACGCGCAAGAAAGTGGTGCGTGATATTCCTACGCGCAAGAAAGTAGTGCGTGATATTCCTACGGGCAAGAAAGTAGTGCGTGATATTCCTACGCGCAAAAAAGTAGTGCGTGATATACCTACGCGCAAGAAAGTAGTGCGTGATATTCCTACGCGCAAGAAAGTAGTGTGTGATATTCATACGCACAAGAAAGTAGTGCCTGATATTCCTACGCGCAAGAAAGTAGTGCGTGAAATTCCTACGCGCAAGAAAGTAGTGCGTGATATTCCTGCGCACAAGAAAGTAGTGCGTGATATTCCTATGCGCAAGAAAGTAGTGAGTGATATTTCTACGCGCAAGAAAGTAGTGCGTGAAATTCCTACGCGCAAGAAAGTAGTGCGTGATATTCCTACGCGCAAGAAAGTAGTGCGTGATATTCCTACGCGCAAAAAAGTAGTGCGTGATATTCCTACGCGAAAGAAAGTAGTGAGTGATATTCCTACGCAAAAGAAAGTAGTGCGTGAAATTCCTACGCGCAAGAAAGTAGTGAGTGATATTCCTACGTGCAAGAAAGTAGAGCGTGATACTCCTACGCGCAAGAAAGTAGTGCGTGATATTCCTACGCGCAAGTAAGTAGTGCGTGAAATTTCTACGTGCAAGAAAGTAGTGCGTGGAATTCCTACGCGCAAGAAAGTAGTGCGTGATATTCCTACGCGCAAGAAAGTAGTGCGTGATATTCCTAGGCGCAAGAAAGTAGTGCGTGAAATTCCTACGCGCAAAAAAGTAGTGCGTGATATTCCTACGCGCAAGAAAGTAGTGCGTGATATTCCTACACGCACGAAAGTAGTGCTTGAAATTCCTACGCGCAAGAAAGTAGTGCGTGATATTCCTACGCGCAAGAAAGTAGTGCGTGATATTCCTACACGCACGAAAGTAGTGCGTGAAATTCCTACGCGCAAAAAAGTAGTGCGTGATATTCCTACGCGCAAGAAAGTAGTGCGTGATATTCCTACACGCACGAAAGTAGTGCGTGAAATTCCTATGCGCAAGAAAGTAGTGCGTGATATTCCTACACGCACGAAAGTAGTGCGTGAAATTCCTACGCGCAAGAAAGTAGTGCGTGATATTCCTACGCGCAAGAAAGTAGTGCGTGATATTCCTACACGCACGAAAGTAGTGCGTGATATTCCTACGCGCAAGAAAATAGTGCGTGATATTCCTACGAGCAAGAAAGTAGTGCGTGAAATTCCTACGCGCAAGAAAGTAGTGCGTGATATTCCTGCGCACAAGAAAGTAATGCGTGATATTCCTACGCGCAAGAAAGTAGTGCGTGGTATTTCTACGCGCAAGAAAGTAGTGCGTGATATTCCTACGCGCAAAAAAGTAGTGCGTGATATTCCTACGCGAAAGAAAGTAGTGAGTGATATTCCTACGCAAAAGAAAGTAGTGCGTGAAATTCCTACGCGCAAGAAAGTAGTGAGTGATATTCCTACGCGCAAGAAAGTAGTGCGTGATATTCCTACGAGCAAGAAAGTAGTGCGTGAAATTCCCACGCGCAAGAAAGTAGTGCGTGATATTCCTGCGCACAAGAAAGTAGTGCGTGATATTCCTACGCGCAAGAAAGTAGTGCGTGATATTCCTACGCGCAAGAAAGTAGTGCGTGATATTCCTACGCGTAAAAAAGTAGTGCGTGATATTCCTACGCGAAAGAAAGTAGTGAGTGATATTCCGACGCAAAAGAAAGTAGTGCGTGAAATTCCTACGCGCAAGAAAGTAGTGAGTGATATTCCTACGCGCAAGAAAGTAGAGCGTGAAATTCCTACGCGCAAGAAAGTAATGAGTGATATTCCTACGCGAAGGAAAGTAGTGCGTGAAATTCCTACGTGCAAGAAAGTAGGGCGTGATATTCCTACGCGCAAGAAAGTAGTGCGTGATATTCCTACACGCACGAAAGTAGTGCGTGATATTCCTACGCGCAAGAAAGTAGTGCGTGATATTCCTACGCGCAAGAAAGTAGTGCGTGAAATTCCTAAGCGCAAGAAAGTGGTGCGTGATATTCCTACGCGCAAGAAAGTAGTGCGTGATATTCCTACGCGCAAAAAAGTTGTGCGTGATATTCCTACGCACAAAAAAGTAGTGCGTGAAATTCCTACGCGCAAGAAAGTATTGCGTGATATTCCTACGCGCAAGAAAGTAATGCGTGATATTCCTACGTGCAAGAAAATAGTGAGTGATATTCCTACGCGAAAGAAAGTAGTGCGTGATATTCCTACGCGCAAGAAAGTAGTGCGTGATATTCCCACGCGCAAGAAAGTAGTGTGTGATATTCATACGCACAAGAAAGTAGTGCGTGATATTCCTAAGCGCAAGAAAGTAGTGCGTGAAACTCCTACGCGCAAGAAAGTAGTGGGTGATATTCCTGCGCACAAGAAAGTAGTGCGTGATATTCCTATGCGCAAGAAAGTAGTGAGTGATATTCCTACGCGCAAGAAAGTAGTGCGTGAAATTCCTACGCGCAAGAAAGTAGTGCGTGATATTCCTACGCGCAAGAAAGTAGTGCGTGATATTCCTACGCGCAAAAAAGTAGTGCGTGATATTCCTACGCAAAAGAAAGTAGTGAGTGATATTCCTACGCCAAAGAAAGTAGTGCGTGAAATTCCTACGCGCAAGAAAGTAGTGAGTGATATTCCTACGTGCAAGAAAGTAGAGCGTGATATTCCTACGCGCAAGAAAGTAGTGCGCGATATTCCTACGCGCAAGTAAGTAGTGCGTGAAATTTCTACGTGCAAGAAAGTAGTGCGTGGAATTCCTACGCGCAAGAAAGTAGTGCGTGATATTCCTACCCGCAAGAAAGTAGTGCGTGATATTTCTAGGCGCAAGAAAGTAGTGCGTGAAATTCCTACGCGCAAGAAAGTAGTGCGTGATATTCCTACACGCACGAAAAGAGTGCGTCAAATTCCTACGCGCAAGAAAGTAGTGCGTGATATTCCTACGCGCAAGAAAGTAGTGTGTGATATTCCTACGCGCAAGAAAGTAGTGTGTGATATTCCTACGCGCAAGAAAGTAGTGCGTGATATTCCTAGGCGCAAGAAAGTAGTGCGTGAAATTCCTACGCGCAAAAAAGTAGTGCATGATATTCCTACGCGCAAGAAAGTAGTGCGTGATATTCCTACACGCACGAAAGTAGTGCTTGAAATTCCTACGCGCAAGAAAGTAGTGCGTGATATTCCTACGCGCAAGAAAGTAGTGCGTGATATTCCTACACGCACGAAAGTAGTGCGTGAAATTCCTAAGCGCAAAAAAGTAGTGCGTGATATTCCTACGCGCAAGAAAGTAGTGCGTGATATTCCTGCACGCACGAAAGTAGTGCGTGAATTTCCTACGCGCAAGAAAGTAGTGCGTGATATTCCTACATGCACGAAAGTAGTGCGTGAAATTCCTACGCGCAAGAAAGTAGCGCGTGATATTCCTACGCGAAAGAAAGTAGTGCGTGATATTCCTACACGCACGAAAGGAGTTCGTGATATTCCTACGCGCAAGAAAGTAGTGCGTGATATTCCTACGAGCAAGAAAGTAGTGCGTGAAATTCCTATGCGCAAGAAAGTAGTGCGTGATATTCCTGCGCACAAGAAAGTAGTGCGTGATATTCCTACGCGCAAGAAAGTAGTGCGTGGTATTTCTACGCGCAAGAAAGTAGTGCGTGATATTCCTACGCGCAAAAAAGTAGTGCGTGATATTCCTACGCGAAAGAAAGTAGTGAGTGATATTCCTACGCAAAAGAAAGTAGTGCATGAAATTCCTACGCGCAAGAAAGTAGTGAGTGATATTCCTACGCGCAAGAAAGTAGTGCGTGATATTCCTACGAGCAAGAAAGTAGTGCGTGAAATTCCCACGCGTAAGAAAGTAGTGCGTGATATTCCTGCGCACAAGAAAGTAGTGCGTGATATTCCTACGCGCAAGAAAGTAGTGCGTGATATTCCTACGCGCAAGAAAGTAGTGCGTGATATTCCTACGCGTAAAAAAGTAGTGCGTGATATTCCTACGCGAAAGAAAGTAGTGAGTGATATTCCGACGCAAAAGAAAGTAGTGCGTGAAATTCCTACGCGCAAGAAAGTAGTGAGTGATATTCCTAAGCGCAAGAAAGTAGAGCGTGAAATTCCTACGCGCAAGAAAGTAGTGAGTGATATTCCTACGCGAAAGAAAGTAGTGCGTGAAATTCCTACGTGCAAGAAAGTAGGGCGTGATATTCCTACGCGCAAGAAAGTAGTGCGTGATATTCCTACACGCACGCAAGTAGTGCGTGATATTCCTACGCGCAAGAAAGTAGTGCGTGATATTCCTACGCGCAAGAAAGTAGTGCGTGAAATTTCTAAGCGCAAGAAAGTGGTGCATGATATTCCTACGCGCAAGAAAGTAGTGCGTGATATTCCTACGCGCAAAAAAGTTGTGCGTGATATTCCTACGCGCAAGAAAGTAGTGCGTGATATTCCTACACGCAAGAAAGTAGTGCGTGATATTCCTACACGCACGAAAGTAGTGCGTGAAATTCCTACGCGCAAGAAAGTAGTGCGTGATATTCCTACGCGCAAGAAAGTAGTGCGTGATATTCCTACGCGCAAGAAAGTAGTGCGTGATATTCCTAGGCGCAAAAAAGTAGTGCGTGAAATTCCTACGCGCAAAAAAGTAGTGCGTGATATTCCTACGCGCAAGAAAGTAGTGCGTGATATTCCTACACGCACGAAAGTAATGCGTGAAATTCCTACGCGCAAGAAAGTAGTGCGTGATATTCCTACGCGCAAGAAAGTAGTGCGTGATATTCCTACACGCACGAAAGTAGTGCGTGAAATTCCTACTCGCAAAAAAGTAGTGCGTGATATTCCTACGCGCAAGAAAGTAGTGCGTGATATTCCTACACGCACGAAAGTAGTGTGTGAAATTCCTAGGCGCAAGAAAGTAGTGCGTGATATTCCTATGCGCAAGATAGTAGTGCGTGATATTCCTACACGCACGAAAGTAGTGTGTGATATTCCTACGCGCAAGAAAGTAGTGCGTGATATTCCTACGAGCAAGAAAGTAGTGCGTGAAATTCCTACGCGCAAGAAAGTAGTGCGTGATATTCCTACGCGCAAGAAAGTAGTGCGTGATATTCCTACACGCACGAAAGTAGTGCGAGATATTCCTACGCGCAAGAAAGTAGTGCGTGAAATTCCTACGCGAAAGAAAGTAGTGAGTGATATTCCTACGCAAAAGAAAGTAGTGCGTGAAATTCCTACGCAAAAGAAAGTAGTGCGTGAAATTCCTACGCGCAAGAAAGTAGTGTGTGATATTCCTACGCGAAAGAAAGTAGAGCGTGATATTCCTACGCGCAAGAAAGTAGTGCGTGATATTCCTACACGCACGAAAGTAGTGCGTGAAATTCCTACGCGCAAAAAAGTAGTGCGTGATATTCCTACACGCACGAAAGTAGTGCGTGAAATTCCTACGCGCGAATAAAGGAGTGCGTGATATTCCTACGCGCAAGAAAGTAGTGCGTGATATTCCTACACGCACGAAAGTAATGCGTGAAATTCCTACGCGCAAGAAAGTAGTGTGTGATATTCCTACGCGCAAGAAAGTAGTGCGTGATATTCCTACACGCACGAAAGTAGTGCGTGAAATTCCTACGCGCAAAAAAGTAGTGCGTGATATTCCTACGCGCAAGAAAGTAGTGCGTGATATTCCTACACGCACGAAAGTAGTGTGTGAAATTCCTAGGCGCAAGAAAGTAGTGCGTGATATTCCTACGCGCAAGATAGTAGTGCGTGATATTCCTACACGCACGAAAGTAGTGTGTGATATTCCTACGCGCAAGAAAGTAGTGCATGATATTCCTACGAGCAAGAAAGTAGTGCGTGAAATTCCTACGCGCAAGAAAGTAGTGCGTGATATTCCTACGCGCACGAAAGTAGTGCGAGATATTCCTACGCGCAAGAAAGTAGTGCGTGAAATTCCTACGGCCAAGAAAGTAGTGCGTGATATTCCTACGCGCAAGAAAGTAGTGCGTGATATTCCTACGCGAAAGAAAGTAGTGAGTGATATTCCTACGCAAAAGAAAGTAGTGCGTGAAATTCCTACGCAAAAGAAAGTAGTGCGTGAAATTCCTACGCGCAAGAAAGTAGTGTGTGATATTCCTACGCGAAAGAAAGTAGAGCGTGATATTCCTACGCGCAAGAAAGTAGTGCGTGATATTCCTACACGCACGAAAGTAGTGCGTGAAATTCCTACGCGCAAAAAAGTAGTGCGTGATATTCCTACACGCACGAAAGTAGTGCGTGAAATTCCCACGCGCAAAAAAGTAGTGCGTGATATTCCTACGCGCAAGAAAGTAGTGCGTGATATTCCTACGCGCAAGTAAGTAGTGCGTGAAATTTCTACGTGCAAGAAAGTAGTGCGTGGAATTCCTACGCGCAAGAAAGTAGTGCGTGATATTCCTACGCGCAAGAAAGTAGTGAGTGATATTCCTAGGCGCAAGAAAGTAGTGCGTGAAATTCCTTCGCGCAAAAAAGTAGTGCATGATATTCCTACGCGCAAGAAAGTAGTGCGTGATATTCCTACACGCACGAAAGTAGTGCGTGAAATTCCTACGCGCAAGAAAGTAGTGCGTGATATTTCTACGCGCAAGAAAGTAGTGCGTGATATTCTTACGCGCAAGAAAGTAGTGCGTGATATTCCTAGGCGCAAAAAAGTAGTGCGTGAAATTCCTACGCGCAAAAAAGTAGTGGGTGATATTCCTACGCGCAAGAAAGTAGTGCGTGATATTCCTACACGCACGAAAGTAGTGCGTGAAATTCCTACGCGCAAGAAAGTAGTGCGTGATATTCCTACGCGCAAAAAGTAGTGCGTGATATTCCTACACGCACGAAAGTAGTGCGTGAAATTCCTACGAGCAAGAAAGTAGTGCGTGATATTCCTACGCGCAAGAAAGTAGTGCGTGATATTCCTACATGCACAAAAGTAGTGCGTGAAATTCCTACGCGCAAGTAAGTAGTGCGTGATATTCCTACGCGCAAGAAAGTAGTGCGTGATATTCCTACACGCACGAAAGTAGTGCGTGATATTCCTACGCGCAAGAAAGTAGTGCGTGATATTCCTACGAGCAAGAAAGTAGTGCGTGAAATTCCTACGCGCAAGAAAGTAGTGCGTGTTATTCCTACACGCACGAAAGTAGTGCGTGATATTCCTACGCGCAAGAAAGTAGTGCGTGAAATTCCTACGGGCAAGAAAGTAGTGCGTGATATTCGTACGCGTAAGAAAGTAGTGCGTGATATTCCTACGCGAAAGAAAGTAGTGAGTGATATTCCTACGCAAAAGAAAGTAGTGCGTGAAATTCCTACGCAAAAGAAAGTAGTGCGTGGAATTCCTACGCGCAAGAAAGTAGTGAGTGATATTCCTACGCGCAAGAAAGTAGAGCGTGATATTCCTACGCGCAAGAAAGTAGTGAGTGATATTCCTACGCGAAAGAAAGTAGTGCGTGAAATTCCTCGAGCAAGAAAGTAGTGCGTGAAATTCCTACGCGCAAGAAAGTAGTGCATGATATTCCTACGCGCAAGAAAGTAGTGCGTGATATTCCTACACGCACGAAAGTAGTGCGTGATATTCCTACGCGCAAGAAAGTAGTGCGTGATATTCCTACGCGCAAGTAAGTAGTGCGTGAAATTTCTACGTGCAAGAAAGTAGTGCGTGGAATTCCTACGCGCAAGAAAGTAGTGCGTGATATTCCTACGCGCAAGAAAGTAGTGCGTGATATTCCTAGGCGCAAGAAAGTAGTGCGTGAAATTCCTACGCGCAAAAAAGTAGTGCGTGATATTCCTACGCGCAAGAAAGTAGTGCGTGATATTCCTACACGCACGAAAGTAGTGCGTGAAATTCTTACGCGCAAGAAAGTAGTGCGTGATATTCCTACGCGCAAGAAAGTAGTGCGTGATATTCCTACGCGCAAGAAAGTAGTGCGTGATATTCCTAGGCGCAAAAAAGTAGTGCGTGAAATTCCTACGCGCAAAAAAGTAGTGCGTGAAATTCCTACGGGCAAGAAAGTAGTGCGTGATATTCGTACGCGTAAGAAAGTAGTGCGTGATATTCCTACGCGAAAGAAAGTAGTGAGTGATATTCCTACGCAAAAGAAAGTAGTGCGTGAAATTCCTACGCAAAAGAAAGTAGTGCGTGGAATTCCTACGCGCAAGAAAGTAGTGAGTGATATTCCTACGCGCAAGAAAGTAGAGCGTGATATTCCTACGCGCAAGAAAGTAGTGAGTGATATTCCTACGCGAAAGAAAGTAGTGCGTGAAATTCCTCGAGCAAGAAAGTAGTGCGTGAAATTCCTACGCGCAAGAAAGTAGTGCATGATATTCCTACGCGCAAGAAAGTAGTGCGTGATATTCCTACACGCACGAAAGTAGTGCGTGATATTCCTACGCGCAAGAAAGTAGTGCGTGATATTCCTACGCGCAAGTAAGTAGTGCGTGAAATTTCTACGTGCAAGAAAGTAGTGCGTGGAATTCCTACGCGCAAGAAAGTAGTGCGTGATATTCCTACGCGCAAGAAAGTAGTGCGTGATATTCCTAGGCGCAAGAAAGTAGTGCGTGAAATTCCTACGCGCAAAAAAGTAGTGCGTGATATTCCTACGCGCAAGAAAGTAGTGCGTGATATTCCTACACGCACGAAAGTAGTGCGTGAAATTCTTACGCGCAAGAAAGTAGTGCGTGATATTCCTACGCGCAAGAAAGTAGTGCGTGATATTCCTACGCGCAAGAAAGTAGTGCGTGATATTCCTAGGCGCAAAAAAGTAGTGCGTGAAATTCCTACGCGCAAAAAAGTAGTGGGTGATATTCCTACGCGCAAGAAAGTAGTGCGTGATATTCCTACACGCACGAAAGTAGTGCGTGAAATTCCTACGCGCAAGAAAGTAGTGCGTGATATTCCTACGCGCAAGAAAGTAGTGCGTGATATTCCTACATGCACGAAAGTAGTGCGTGAAATTCCTACGCGCAAGTAAGTAGTGCGTGATATTCCTACGCGCAAGAAAGTAGTGCGTGATATTCCTACACGCACGAAAGTAGTGTGTGATATTCCTACGCGCAAGAAAGTAGTGTGTGATATTCCTACGAGCAAGAAAGTAGTGCGTGAAATTCCTACGCGCAAGAAAGTAGTGCGTGATATTCCTACACGCACGAAAGTAGTGCGTGATATTCCTACGCGCAAGAAAGTAGTGCGTGAAATTCCTACGGGCAAGAAAGTAGTGCGTGATATTCGTACGCGTAAGAAAGTAGTGCGTGATATTCCTACGCGAAAGAAAGTAGTGAGTGATATTCCTACGCAAAGAAAGTAGTGCGTGAAATTCCTACGCAAAAGAAAGTAGTGCGTGAAATTCCTACGCGCAAGAAAGTAGTGAGTGATATTCCTACGCGCAAGAAAGTAGAGCATGATATTCCTACGCGCAAGAAAGTAGTGAGTGATATTCCTACGCGAAAGAAAGTAGTGCGTGAAATTCCTACGCGCAAGAAAGTAGTGCGTGAAATTCCTACGCGCAAGAAAGTAGTGCATGATATTCCTACGCGCAAGAAAGTAGTGCGTGATATTCCTACACGCACGAAAGTAGTGCGTGATATTCCTACGTGCAAGAAAGTAGTGCGTGATATTCCTAGGCGCAAGAAAGTAGTGCGTGATATTCCTACGCGCAAAAAAGTAGTGCGTGATATACCTACGCGCAAGAAAGTGGTGCGTGATATTCCTACGCGCAAGAAAGTAGTGCGTGATATTCCTACGGGCAAGAAAGTAGTGCGTGATATTCCTACGCGCAAAAAAGTAGTGCGTGATATACCTACGCGCAAGAAAGTAGTGCGTGATATTCTTACGCGCAAGAAAGTAGTGTTTGATATTCATACGCACAAGAAAGTAGTGCGTGATATTCCTACGCGCAAGAAAGTAGTGCGTGAAATTCCTACGCGCAAGAAAGTAGTGCGTGATATTCCTGCGCACAAGAAAGTAGTGCGTGATATTCCTACGCGCAAGAAAGTAGTGCGTGATATTCCTACGCGCAAGAAAGTAGTGCGTGAAATTCCTACGTGCAAGAAAGTAGTGCGTGATATTCCTAGGCGCAAGAAAGTAGTGCGTGAAATTCCTACGCGCAAAAAAGTAGTGCGTGATATTCCTACGCGCAAGAAAGTAGTGCGTGATATTCCTACGCGCACGAAAGTAGTGCGTGAAATTCCTACGCGCAAGAAAGTAGTGCGTGATATTCCTACGCGCAAGAAAGTAGTGCGTGAAATTCCTACGCGCAAGAAAGTAGTGCGTGATATTCCTACGCGCAAAAAAGTAGTGCGTGATATTCCTACACGCACGAAAGTAGTGCGTGATATTCCTACGCGCAAAAAAGTAGTGCGTGATATTCCTACGAGCAAGAAAGTAGTGCGTGAAATTCCTACGCGCAAGAAAGAAGTGCGTGATATTCCTACGCGCAAGAAAGTAGTGCGTGATATTCCTACACGCACGAAAGTAGTGCGTGATATTCCTACGCGCAAGAAAGTAGTGCGTGATATTCCTACGCGCAAGAAAGTAGTGCGTGAAATTCCTACGGGCAAGAAAGTAGTGCGTGATATTCCTACGCGCAAAAAAGTAGTGCGTGATATACCTACGCGCAAGAAAGTGGTGCGTGATATTCCTACGCGCAAGAAAGTAGTGCGTGATATTCCTACGGGCAAGAAAGTAGTGCGTGATATTCCTACGCGCAAGAAAGTAGTGCGTGATATTCCTGCGCACAAGAAAGTAGTGCGTGATATTCCTACGCGCAAGAAAGTAGTGCTTGATATTCCTACGCGCAAGAAAGTAGTGCGTGAAATTCCTACGTGCAAGAAAGTAGTGCGTGATATTCCTAGGCGCAAGAAAGTAGTGCGTGAAATTCCTACGCGCAAAAAAGTAGTGCGTGATATTCCTACGCGCAAGAAAGTAGTGCGTGATATTCCTACGCGCACGAAAGTAGTGCGTGAAATTCCTACGCGCAAGAAAGTAGTGCGTGATATTCCTACGCGCAAGAAAGTAGTGCGTGAAATTCCTACGCGCAAGAAAGTAGTGCGTGATATTCCTACGCGCAAAAAAGTAGTGCGTGATATTCCTACACGCACGAAAGTAGTGCGTGATATTCCTACGCGCAAAAAAGTAGTGCGTGATATTCCTACGAGCAAGAAAGTAGTGCGTGAAATTCCTACGCGCAAGAAAGAAGTGCGTGATATTCCTACGCGCAAGAAAGTAGTGCGTGATATTCCTACACGCACGAAAGTAGTGCGTGATATTCCTACGCGCAAGAAAGTAGTGCGTGATATTCCTACGCGCAAGAAAGTAGTGCGTGAAATTCCTACGGGCAAGAAAGTAGTGCGTGATATTCCTACGCGCAAAAAAGTAGTGCGTGATATACCTACGCGCAAGAAAGTGGTGCGTGATATTCCTACGCGCAAGAAAGTAGTGCGTGATATTCCTACGGGCAAGAAAGTAGTGCGTGATATTCCTACGCGCAAGAAAGTAGTGCGTGATATACCTACGCGCAAGAAAGTAGTGCGTGATATTCCTACGCGCAAGAAAGTAGTGTGTGATATTCATACGCACAAGAAAGTAGTGCGTGATATTCCTACGCGCAAGAAAGTAGTGCGTGAAATTCCTATGCGCAAGAAAGTAGTGCGTGATATTCCTTCGCACAAGAAAGTAGTGCGTGATATTCCTACGCGCAAGAAAGTAGTGCGTGATATTTCTACGCGCAAGAAAGTAGTGCGTGAAATTCCTACGCGCAAGAAAGTAGTGCGTGATATTCCTACGCCGAGAAAGTAGTGCGTGATATTCCTACGCGCAAAAAAGTAGTGTGTGATATTCCTACGCGAAAGAAAGTAGTGAGTGATATTCCTACGCAAAAGAAAGTAGTGCGTGAAATTCCTACGCGCAAGAAAGTAGTGAGTGATATTCCTACGCGCAAGAAAGTAGAGCGTGATATTCCTACGCGCAAGAAAGTAGTGCGTGATATTCCTATGCGCAAGTAAGTAGTGCGTGAAATTTCTACGTGCAAGAAAGTAGTGCGTGGAATTCCTACGCGCAAGAAAGTAGTGCGTGATATTCCTACGCGCAAGAAAGTAGTGCGTGATATTCCTAGGCGCAAGAAAGTAGTGCGTGAAATATCTACGCGCAAAAAAGTAGTGCGTGAAATTCCTACGGGCAAGAAAGTAGTGCGTGATATTCGTACGCGTAAGAAAGTAGTGCGTGATATTCCTACGCGAAAGAAAGTAGTGAGTGATATTCCTACGCAAAAGAAAGTAGTGCGTGAAATTCCTACGCGCAAGAAAGTAGTGAGTGATATTCCTACGCGCAAGAAAGTAGTGCGTGATATTCCTACGAGCAAGAAAGTAGCGCGTGAAATTCCCACGCACAAGAAAGTAGTGCGTGATATTCCTGCGCACAAGAAAGTAGTGCGTGATATTCCTACGCGCAAGAAAGTAGTGCGTGATATTCCTACGCGCAAGAAAGTAGTGCGTGATATTCCTACGCGTAAAAAAGTAGTGCGTGATATTCCTACGCGAAAGAAAGTAGTGAGTGATATTCCGACGCAAAAGAAAGTAGTGCGTGAAATTCCTACGCGCAAGAAAGTAGTGAGTGATATTCCTACGCGCAAGAAAGTAGAGCGTGAAATTCCTACGCGCAAGAAAGTAGTGAGTGATATTTCTACGCGAAAGAAAGTAGTGCGTGAAATTCCTACGTGCAAGAAAGTAGGGCGTGATATTCCTACGCGCAAGAAAGTAGTGCGTGATATTCCTACGCGCAAGAAAGTAGTGCGTGATATTCCTACGAGCAAGAAAGTAGTGCGTGAAATTCCTACGCGCAAGAAAGTAGTGCGTGATATTCCTACACGCACGAAAGTAGTGCGTGATATTCCTACGTGCAAGAAAGTAGTGCGTGAAATTCCTACGGGCAAGAAAGTAGTGCGTGATATTCGTACGCGTAAGAAAGTAGTGCGTGATATTCCTACGCGAAAGAAAGTAGTGAGTGATATTCCTACGCAAAAGAAAGTAGTGCGTGAAATTCCTACGCTAAAGAAAGTAGTGCGTGAAATTCCTACGCGCAAGAAAGTAGTGAGTGATATTCCTACGCGCAAGAAAGTAGAGCGTGATATTCCTACGCGCAAGAAAGTAGTGAGTGATATTCCTACGCGAAAGAAAGTAGTGCGTGAAATTCCTACGCGAAAGAAAGTAGTGAGTGATATTCCTACGCAAAAGAAAGTAGTGCGTGAAATTCCTACGCGCAAGAAAGTAGTGAGTGATATTCCTACGCGCAAGAAAGTAGTGCGTGATATTCCTACGAGCAAGAAAGTAGCGCGTGAAATTCCCACGCGCAAGAAAGTAGTGCGTGATATTCCTGCGCACAAGAAAGTAGTGCGTGATATTCCTACGCGCAAGAAAGTAGTGCGTGATATTCCTACGCGCAAGAAAGTAGTGCGTGATATTCCTACGCGTAAAAAAGTAGTGCGTGATATTCCTACGCGAAAGAAAGTAGTGAGTGATATTCCGACGCAAAAGAAAGTAGTGCGTGAAATTCCTACGCGCAAGAAAGTAGTGAGTGATATTCCTACGCGCAAGAAAGTAGAGCGTGAAATTCCTACGCGCAAGAAAGTAGTGAGTGATATTTCTACGCGAAAGAAAGTAGTGCGTGAAATTCCTACGTGCAAGAAAGTAGGGCGTGATATTCCTACGCGCAAGAAAGTAGTGCGTGATATTCCTACGCGCAAGAAAGTAGTGCGTGATATTCCTACGAGCAAGAAAGTAGTGCGTGAAATTCCTACGCGCAAGAAAGTAGTGCGTGATATTCCTACACGCACGAAAGTAGTGCGTGATATTCCTACGCGCAAGAAAGTAGTGCGTGAAATTCCTACGGGCAAGAAAGTAGTGCGTGATATTCGTACGCGTAAGAAAGTAGTGCGTGATATTCCTACGCGAAAGAAAGTAGTGAGTGATATTCCTACGCAAAAGAAAGTAGTGCGTGAAATTCCTACGCAAAAGAAAGTAGTGCGTGAAATTCCTACGCGCAAGAAAGTAGTGAGTGATATTCCTACGCGCAAGAAAGTAGAGCGTGATATTCCTACGCGCAAGAAAGTAGTGAGTGATATTCCTACGCGAAAGAAAGTAGTGCGTGAAATTCCTACGCGCAAGAAAGTAGTGCGTGAAATTCCTACGCGCAAGAAAGTAGTGCATGGTATTCCTACGCGCAAGAAAGTAGTGCGTGATATTCCTACGCGCAAGTAAGTAGTGCGTGAAATTTCTACGTGCAAGAAAGTAGTGCGTGGAATTCCTACGCGCAAAAAAGGAGTGCGTGATATTCCTACGCGCAAGAAAGTAGTGCGTGATATTCCTAGGCACAAGAAAGTAGTGCGTGAAATTCCTACGCGCAAAAAAGTAGTGCGTGACATTCCTACGCGCAAGAAAGTAGTGCGTGATATTCCTACACGCACGAAAGTAGTGCGTGAAATTCCTACGCGCAAGAAAGTAGTGCGTGATATTCCTACGCGCAAGAAAGTAGTGCGTGATATTCCTACGCGCAAGAAAGTAGTGCGTGATATTCCTACGCGCAAGAAAGTAGTGAGTGAAATTCCTACGGGCAAGAAAGTAGTGCGTGATATTCGTACGCGTAAGAAAGTAGTGCGTGATATTCCTACGCGAAAGAAAGTAGTGAGTGATATTCCTACGCAAAAGAAAGTAGTGCGTGAAATTCCTACGCAAAAGAAAGTAGTGCGTGAAATTCCTACGCGCAAGAAAGTAGTGAGTGATATTCCTACGCGCAAGAAAGTAGAGCGTGATATTCCTACGCGCAAGAAAGTAGTGAGTGATATTCCTACGCGAAAGAAAGTAGTGCGTGAAATTCCTACGCGCAAGAAAGTAGTGCGTGAAATTCCTACGCGCAAGAAAGTAGTGCATGATATTCCTACGCGCAAGAAAGTAGTGCGTGATATTCCTACGCGCAAGTAAGTAGTGCGTGAAATTTCTACGTGCAAGAAAGTAGTGCGTGGAATTCCTACGCGCAAGAAAGTAGTGCGTGATATTCCTACGCGCAAGAAAGTAGTGCGTGATATTCCTAGGCACAAGAAAGTAGTGCGTGAAATTCCTACGCGCAAAAAAGTAGTGCGTGATATTCCTACGCGCAAGAAAGTAGTGCGTGATATTCCTACACGCACGAAAGTAGTGCGTGAAATTCCTACGCGCAAGAAAGTAGTGCGTGATATTCCTACGCGCAATAAAGTAGTGCGTGATATTCCTACACGCACGAAAGTAGTGCGTGAAATTCCTACGAGACAGAAAGTAGTGCGTGATATTCCTACGCGCAAGAAAGTAGTGCGTGATATTCCTACATGCACGAAAGTAGTGCGTGAAATTCCTACGCGCAAGTAAGTAGTGCATGATATTCCTACGCGCAAGAAAGTAGTGCGTGATATTCCTACACGCACGAAAGTAGTGCGTGATATTCCTACGCGCAAGAAAGTAGTGCGTGATATTCCTACGAGCAAGAAAGTAGCGCGTGAAATTCCTACGCGCAAGAAAGTAGTGCGTGATATTCCTACACGCACGAAAGTAGTGCGTGATATTCCTACGCGCAAGAAAGTAGTGCGTGAAATTCCTACGGGCAAGAAAGTAGTGCGTGATATTCGTACGCGTAAGAAAGTAGTCCGTGATATTCCTACGCGAAAGAAAGTAGTGAGTGATATTCCTACGCAAAAGAAAGTAGTGCGTGAAATTCCTACGCAAAAGAAAGTAGAGCGTGATATTCCTACGCGCAAGAAAGTAGTGAGTGATATTCCTACGCGAAAGAAAGTAGTGCGTGAAATTCCTACGCGCAAGAAAGTAGTACGTGAACTTCCTACGCGCAAGAAAGTAGTGCATGATATTCCTACGCGCAAGAAAGTAGTGCGTGATATTCCTACACGCACGAAAGTAGTGCGTGATATTCCTACGTGCAAGAAAGTAGTGCGTGATATTCCTAGGCGCAAGAAAGTAGTGCGTGAAATTCCTACGGGCAAGAAAATAGTGCGTGATATTCCTACGCGCAAAAAAGTAGTGCGTGATATACCTACGCGCAAGAAAATGGTGCGTGATATTCCTACGCGCAAGAAAGTAGTGCGTGATATTCCTACGGGCAAGAAAGTAGTGCGTGATATTCCTACGCGCAAAAAAGTAGTGCGTGATATACCTACGCGCAAGAAAGTAGTGCGTGATATTCTTACGCGCAAGAAAGTAGTGTTTGATATTCATACCCACATGAAAGTAGTGCGTGATATTCCTACGCGCATGAAAGTAGTGCGTGAAATTCCTACGCACAAGAAAGTAGTGCGTGATATTCCTGCGCACAAGAAAGTAGTGCGTGAAATTCCTACGCGCAAGAAAGTAGTGCGTGATATTCCTAGGCGCAAGAAAATAGTGCGTGAAATTCCTACGCGCAAAAAAGTAGTGCGTGATATTCCTACGCGCAAGAAAGTAGTGCGTGATATTCCTACCCGCACGAAAGTAGTGCGTGAAATTCCTACACGCAAGAAAGTAGTGCGTGATATTCCTACGCGCAAGAAAGTAGTGCGTGATATTCCTACGCGCAAGAAAGTCGTGCGTGATATTCCTACACGCACGAAAGTAGTGCATGAAATTCCTACGCGCAAGAAAGTAGTGCGTGATATTCCTACGCGCAAGAAAGTAGTGCGTGATATTCCTACACGCACGAAAGTAATGCGTGATATTCCTACGCGCAAAAAAGTAGTGCGTGATATTCCTACGAGCAAGAAAGTAGTGCGTGAAATTCCTACGCGCAAGAAAGAAGTGCGTGATATTCCTACGCGCAAGAAAGAAGTGCGTGATATTCCTACGCGCACGAAAGTAGTGCGTGATATTCCTACGCGCAAGAAAGTAGTGCGTGATATTCCTACGCGCAAGAAAGTAGTGCGTGAAATTCCTACGGGCAAGAAAGTAGTGCGTGATATTCCTACGCGCAAAAAAGTAGTGCGTGATATACCTACGCGCAAGAAAGTAGTGCGTGATATTCCTACGCGCAAGAAAGTGGTGCGTGATATTCCTACGGGCAAGAAAGTAGTGCGTGATATTCCTACGCGCAAAAAAATAGTGCATGATATACCTACGCGCAAGAAAGTAGTGCGTGATATTCCTACGCGCAAGAAAGTAGTGTGTGATATTCATACGCACAAGAAAGTAGTGCGTGATATTCCTACGCGCAAGAAAGTAGTGCGTGAAATTCCTATGCGCAAGAAAGTAGTGCGTGATATTCCTTCGCACAAGAAAGTAGTGCGTGATATTCCTACGCGCAAGAAAGTAGTGCGTGATATTTCTACGCGCAAGAAAGTAGTGCGTGAAATTCCTACGCGCAAGAAAGTAGTGCGTGATATTCCTACGCGCAAGAAAGTAGTGCGTGATATTCCTACGCGCAAAAAAGTAGTGTGTGATATTCCTACGCGAAAGAAAGTAGTGAGTGATATTCCTACGCAAAAGAAAGTAGTGCGTGAAATTCCTACGCGCAAGAAAGTAGTGAGTGATATTCCTACACGCAAGATAGTGGAGCGTGATATTCCTACGCGCAAGAAAGTAGTGCGTGATATTCCTACGCGCAAGTAAGTAGTGCGTAAAATTTCTACGTGCAAGAAAGTAGTGCGTGGAATTCCTACGCGCAAGAAAGTAGTGCGTGATATTCCTACGCGCAAGAAAGTAGTGCGTGATATTCCTAGGCGCAAGAAAGTAGTGCGTGAAATTCCTACGCGCAAAAAAGTAGTGCGTGAAATTCCTACGCGCAAAAAAGTAGTGCGTGATATTCCTACGCGCAAGAAAGTAGTGCGTGATATTCCTACACGCACGATAGTAGTGCGTGAAATTCCTACGCGCAAGAAAGTAGTGCGTGATATTCCTACACGCACGAAAGTAGTGCGTGAAATTCCTACGCGCAAGAAAGTAGTTCGTGATATTCCTACGCGAAAGAAAGTAGTGCGTGATATTCCTACACGCACGAAAGTAGTGCGTGATATTCCTACGCGCAAGAAAGTAGTGCGTGATATTCCTACGAGCAAGAAAGTAGTGCGTGAAATTCATACGCGCAAGAAAGTAGTGCGTGATATTCCTGCGCACAAGAAAGTAGTGTGTGATATTCCTACGCGCAAGAAAGTAGTGCGTGGTATTTCTACGCGCAAGAAAGTAGTGCGTGATATTCCTACGCGCAAAAAAGTAGTGCGTGATATTCCCACGCGAAAGAAAGTAGTGAGTGATATTCCTACGCAAAAGAAAGTAGTGCGTGAAATTCCTACGCGCAAGAAAGTAGTGAGTGATATTCCTACGCGCAAGAAAGTAGTGCGTGATATTCCTACGAGCAAGAAAGTAGTGCGTGAAATTCCCACGCGCAAGAAAGTAGTGCGTGATATTCCTGCGCACAAGAAAGTAGTGCGTGATATTCCTACGCGCAAGAAAGTAGTGCGTGATATTCCTACGCGCAAGAAAGTAGTGCGTGATATTCCTACGCGTAAAAAAGTAGTGCGTGATATTCCTACGCGAAAGAAAGTAGTGAGTGATATTCCGACGCAAAAGAAAGTAGTGCGTGAAATTCCTACGCGCAAGAAAGTAGTGAGTGATATTCCTACGCGCAAAAAAGTAGAGCGTGAAATTCCTACGCGCAAGAAAGTAGTGAGTGATATTCCTACGCGAAAGAAAGTAGTGCGTGAAATTCCTACGTGCAAGAAAGTAGGGCGTGATATTCCTACGCGCAAGAAAGTAGTGCGTGATATTCCTACACGCACGAAAGTAGTGCGTGATATTCCTACGCGCAAGAAAGTAGTGCGTGATATTCCTACGCGCAAGAAAGTAGTGCGTGAAATTCCTAAGCGCAAGAAAGTGGTGCGTGATATTCCTACGCGCAAGAAAGTAGTGCGTGATATTCCTACGCGCAAAAAAGTTGTGCGTGATATGCCTACGCACAAGAAAGTAGTGCGTGAAATTCCTACGCGCAAGAAAGTATTGCGTGATATTCCTACGCCCAAGAAAGTAGTGCGTGATATTCCTACGTGCAAGAAAATAGTGAGTGATATTCCTACGCGAAAGAAAGTAGTGCGTGAAATTTCTACGTGCAAGAAAGTAGTGCGTGGAATTCCTACGCGCAAGAAAGTAGTGCGTGATATTCCTACGCGCAAGAAAGTAGTGCGTGATATTCCTAGGCGCAAGAAAGTAGTGCGTGAAATTCCTAAGCGCAAGAAAGTGGTGCGTGATATTCCTACGCGCAAGAAAGTAGTGCGTGATATTCCTACGCGCAAAAAAGTTGTGCGTGATATTCCTACGCACAAGAAAGTAGTGCGTGAAATTCCTACGCGCAAGAAAGTAGTGAGTGATATTCCTACGCGCAAGAAAGTAGAGCGTGATATTCCTACGCGCAAGAAAGTAGTGCGTGATATTCCTACGCGCAAGTAAGTAGTGCGTGAAATTTCTACGTGCAAGAAAGTAGTGCGTGGAATTCCTACGCGCAAGAAAGTAGTGCGTGATATTCCTACGCGCAAGAAAGTAGTGCGTGATATTCCTAGGCGCAAGAAAGTAGTGCGTGAAATTCCTACGCGCAAAAAAGTAGTGCGTGAAATTCCTACGCGCAAAAAAGTAGTGCGTGATATTCCTACGCGCAAGAAAGTAGTGCGTGATATTCCTACACGCACGAAAGTAGTGCGTGAAATTCCTTCGCGCAAGAAAGTAGTGCGTGATATTCCTACGCACAAGAAAGTAGTGCGTGATATTCCTACACGCACGAAAGTAGTGCGTGAAATTCCTACGCGCAAAAAAGTTGTGCGTGATATTCCTACGCGCAAGAAAGTAGTGCGTGATATTCCTACACGCACGAAAGTAGTGCGGGAAATTCCTACGCGCAAGAAAGTAGTGCGTGATATTCCTACACGCACGAAAGTAGTGCGTGAAATTCCTACGCGCAAGAAAGTAGTGCGTGATATTCCTACGCGCAAGAAAGTAGTGCGTGATATTCCTACACGCACGAAAGTAGTGCGTGATACTCCTACGCGCAAGAAAGTAGTGCGTGATATTCCTATGCGCAAGAAAGTAGTGCGTGAAATTCCTACGCGCAAGAAAGTAGTGCGTGATATTCCTACGCGAAAGAAAGTAGTGAGTGATATTCCTACGCAAAAGAAAGTAGTGCGTGAAATTCCTACGCGCAAGAAAGTAGTGAGTGATATTCCTACGCGCAAGAAAGTAGTGCGTGATATTCCTACGAGCAAGAAAGTAGTGCGTGAAATTCCTACGCGCAAGAAAGTAGTGCGTGATATTCCTGCGCACAAGAAAGTAGTGCGTGATATTCCTACGCGCGAAAAAGAAGTGCGTGATATTCCTACGCGCAAGAAAGTAGTGCGTGATATTCCTACGCGCAAAAAAGTAGTGTGTGATATTCCTACGCGAAAGAAAGTAGTGAGTGATATTCCTACGCGAAAGAAAGTAGTGCATGAAATTCCTACGCGCAAGAAAGTAGTGCGTGATATTCCTACGCGCAAGAAAGTAGTGCGTGATATTCCTACACGCACGAAAGTAGTGCGTGATATTCCTACGCGCAAGAAAGTAGTGCGTGATATTCCTACGAGCAAGAAAGTAGTGCGTGAAATTCCTACGCGCAAGAAAGTAGTGCGTGATATTCCTACGCGCAAGAAAGTAGTGCGTGAAATTCCTACGTGCAAGAAAGTAGTGCGTGGAATTCCTACGCGCAAGAAAGTAGTGCGTGATATTCCTACACGCAAGAAAGTAGTGCGTGATATTCCTAGGCGCAAGAAAGTAGTGCGTGAAATTCCTACGCGCAAAAAAGTAGTGCGTGATATTCCTACGCGCAAGAAAGTAGTGCGTGATATTCCTACACGCACGAAAGTAGTGCGTGAAATTCCTACGCGCAAGAAAGTAGTGCGTGATATTCCTACGCGCAAGAAAGTAGTGCGTGAAATTCCTACGCGCAAAAAAGTAGTGCGTGATATTCCTACGTGCAAGAAAGTAGTGCGTGATATTCCTACGCGCAAGAAAGTAGTGCGTGATATTCCTAGGCGCAAGAAAGTAGTGCGTGAAATTCCTACACGCACGAAAGTAGTGCGTGAAATTCCTACGCGCAAGAAAGTAGTGCGTGATATTCCTACAGGCAAGAAAGTAGTGCGTGAAATTCCTACGCGCAAGAAAATAGTGCGTGATATTCCTATGCGCAAGAAAGTAGTGCGTGATATTCTCACACGCACGAAAGTAGTGCGTGATATTCCTACGCGCAAGAAAGTAGTGCGTGACATCCCTACGAGCAAGAAAGTAGTGCGTGAAATTCCTACGCGCAAGAAAGTAGTGTGTGATATTCCTACGCGAAAGAAAGTAGTGAGTGATATTCCCACGCAAAAGAAAGTAGTGCGTGATCTTCCTACGAGCAAGAAAGTAGTGCGTGAAATTCCTACGCGCAAGAAAGTAGTGCGTGATATTCCTGCGCACGAGAAAGTAGTGCGTGATATTCCTACGCGCAAGAAAGTAGTGCGTGATATTCCTACGCGCAAGAAAGTAGTGCGTGATATTCCTACGCCAAAAAAGTAGTGCGTGATATTCCTACGCGAAAGAAAGTAGTGAGTGATATTCCTACGCAAAAGAAAGTAGTGCGTGAAATTCCTACGCGCAAGAAAGTAGTGCGTGATATTCCTACGCGCAAGAAAGTAGTGCGTGATATTCCTACGCGCAAAAAAGTAGTGCGTGATATTCCTACGCGAAAGAAAGTAGTGAGTGATATTCCTACGCAAAAGAAAGTAGTGCGTGAAATTCCTACGCGCAAGAAAGTAGTGAGTGATATTCCTACGCGCAAGAAAGTAGAGCGTGATATTCCTACGCGCAAGAAAGTAGTGCGTGATATTCCTACGCGCAAGTAAGTAGTGCGTGAAATTTCTACGTGCAAGAAAGTAGTGCGTGGAATTCCTACGCGCAAGAAAGTAGTGCGTGATATTCCTACGCGCAAGAAAGAAGTGCGTGATATTCCTAGGCGCAAGAAAGTAGTGCGTGAAATTCCTACGCGCAAAAAAGTAGTGCGTGAAATTCCTACGCGCAAAAAAGTAGTGCGTGATATTCCTACGCGCAAGAAAGTAGTGCGTGATATTCCTACACGCACGAAAGTAGTGCGTGAAATTCCTTCGCGCAAGAAAGTAGTGCGTGATATTCCTACGCACAAGAAAGTAGTGCGTGATATTCCTACACGCACGAAAGTAGTGCGTGAAATTCCTACGCGCAAAAAAGTAGTGCGTGATATTCCTACGCGCAAGAAAGTAGTGCGGGATATTCCTACACGCAAGAAAGTAGTGCGTGAAATTCCTACGCGCAAGAAAGTAGTGCGTGATATTCCTACACGCACGAAAGTAGTGCGTGAAATTCCTACGCGCAAAAAAGTAGTGCGTGATATTCCTACGCGCAAGAAAGTAGTGCGTGATATTCTTACACGCACGAAAGTAGTGCGTGATATTCCTACGCGCAAGAAAGTGTTGCGTGATATTCCTACGAGCAAGAAAGTAGTGCTTGAAATTCCTACGCGCAAGAAAGTAGTGCGTGATATTCCTGCGCACAAGAAAGTAGTGCGTGATACTCCTACGCGCAAGAAAGTAGTGCGTGATATTCCTAGGCGCAAGAAAGTAGTGCGTGATATTCCTACCCGCAAAAAAGTAGTGCGTGATATTCCTACGCGAAAGAAAGTAGTGAGTGATATTCCTACGCAAAAGAAAGTAGTGCGTGAAATTCCTACGCGCAAGAAAGTAGTGAGTGATATTCCTACGCGCAAGAAAGTAGTGCGTGATATTCCTACGCGCGAAAAAGTAGTGCGTGATATTCCTACGCGCAAGAAAGTAGTGCGTGATATTCCTACGCGCAAAAAAGTAGTGTGTGATATTCCTACGCGAAAGAAAGTAGTGAGTGATATTCCTACGCGAAAGAAAGTAGTGCGTGAAATTCCTACGCGCAAGAAAGTAGTGCGTGATATTCCTACGCGCAAGAAAGTAGTGCGTGATATTCCTACACGCACGAAAGTAGTGCGTGATATTCCTACGCGCAAGAAAGTAGTGCGTGATATTCCTACGCGCACGAAAGTAGTGCGTGAAATTCCTACGCGCAAGAAAGTAGTGCGTGAAATTCCTACGTGCAAGAAAGTAGTGCGTGGAATTCCTACTCGCAAGAAAGTAGTGCGTGATATTCCTACGCGCAAGAAAGTAGTGCGTGATATTCCTAGGCGCAAGAAAGTAGTGCGTGAAATTCCTACGCGCAAAAAAGTAGTGCGTGATATTCCTACGCGCAAGAAAGTAGTGCGTGATATTCCTACACGCACGAAAGTAGTGCGTGAAATTCCTACGCGCAAGAAAGTAGTGCGTGATATTCCTACGCGCAAGAAAGTAGTGCGTGAAATTCCTACGCGCAAAAAAGTAGTGCGTGATATTCCTACGTGCAAGAAAGTAGTGCGTGATATTCCTACGCGCAAGAAAGTAGTGCGTGATATTCCTAGGCGCAAGAAAGTGGTGCGTGAAATTCCTACGCGCAAAAAAGTAGTGTGTGATATTCCTACGCGCAAGAAAGTAGTGTGTGATATTCCTACACGCACGAAAGTAGTGCGTAAAATTCCTACGCGCAAGAAAGTAGTGCGTGATATTCCTACACGCAAGAAAGTAGTGCGTGAAATTCCTACGCGCAAGAAAGTAGTGCGTGATATTCCTATGCGCAAGAAAGTAGTGCGTGATATTCTCACACGCACGAAAGTAGTGAGTGATATTCCTACGCAAAAGAAAGTAGTGCGTGAAATTCCTACGCGCAAGAAAGTAGTGAGTGATATTCCTACGCGCAAGAAAGTAGAGCGTGATATTCCTACGCGCAAGAAAGTAGTGCGTGATATTCCTACGCGCAAGTAAGTAGTGCGTGAAATTTCTACGTGCAAGAAAGTAGTGCGTGGAATTCCTACGCGCAAGAAAGTAGTGCGTGATATTCCTACGCGCAAGAAAGTAGTGCGTGATATTCCTAGGCGCAAGAAAGTAGTGCGTGAAATTCCTACGCGCAAAAAAGTAGTGCGTGAAATTCCTACGCGCAAAAAAGTAGTGCGTGATATTCCTACGCGCAAGAAAGTAGTGCGTGATATTCCTACACGCACGAAAGTAGTGCGTGAAATTCCTTCGCGCAAGAAAGTAGTGCGTGATATTCCTACGCACAAGAAAGTAGTGCGTCATATTCCTACACGCACGAAAGTAGTGCGTGAAATTCCTACGCGCAAAAAAGTAGTGCGTGATATTCCTACGCGCAAGAAAGTAGTGCGGGATATTCCTACACGCACGAAAGTAGTGCGTGAAATTCCTACGCGCAAGAAAGTAGTGCGTGATATTCCTACACGCACGAAAGTAGTGCGTGAAATTCCTACGCGCAAGAAAGTAGTGCGTGATATTCCTACGCGCAAGAAAGTAGTGCGTGATATTCCTACACGCACGAAAGTAGTGCGTGATATTCCTACGCGCAAGAAAGTGTTGCGTGATATTCCTACGAGCAAGAAAGTAGTGCTTGAAATTCCTACGCGCAAGAAAGTAGTGCGTGATATTCCTGCGCACAAGAAAGTAGTGCGTGATACTCCTACGCGCAAGAAAGTAGTGCGTGATATTCCTATGCGCAAGAAAGTAGTGCGTGATATTCCTACCCGCAAAAAAGTAGTGCGTGATATTCCTACGCGAAAGAAAGTAGTGAGTGATATTCCTACGCAAAAGAAAGTAGTGCGTGAAATTCCTACGCGCAAGAAAGTAGTGAGTGATATTCCTACGCGCAAGAAAGTAGTGCGTGATATTCCTACGAGCAAGAATGTAGTGCGTGAAATTCCTACGCGCAAGAAAGTAGTGCGTGATATTCCTGCGCACAAGAAAGTAGTGCGTGATATTCCTACGCGCGAAAAAGTAGTGCGTGATATTCCTACGCGCAAGAAAGTAGTGCGTGATATTCCTACGCGCAAAAAAGTAGTGTGTGATATTCCTACGCGAAAGAAAGTAGTGAGTGATATTCCTACGCGAAAGAAAGTAGTGCGTGAAATTCCTACGCGCAAGAAAGTAGTGCGTGATATTCCTACGCGCAAGAAAGTAGTGCGTGATATTCCTACACACACGAAAGTAGTGAGTGATATTCCTACGCGCAAGAAAGTAGTGTGTGATATTCCTACGCGCAAGAAAGTAGTGCGTGAAATTCCTACGCGCAAGAAAGTAGTGCGTGATATTCCTACGCGCAAGAAAGTAGTGCGTGAAATTCCTACGTGCAAGAAAGTAGTGCGTGGAATTCCTACGCGCAAGAAAGTAGTGCGTGATATTCCTACGCGCAAGAAAGTAGTGCGTGATATTCCTAGGCGCAAGAAAGTAGTGCGTGAAATTCCTACGCGCAAAAAAGTAGTGCGTGATATTCCTACGCGCAAGAAAGTAGTGCGTGATATTCCTACACGCACGAAAGTAGTGCGTGAAATTCCTACGCGCAAGAAAGTAGTGCGTGATATTCCTACGCGCAAGAAAGTAGTGCGTGAAATTCCTACGCGCAAACAAATAGTGCGTGATATTCCTACGCGCAAGAAAGTAGTGCGTGATATTCCTACGCGCAATAAAGTAGTGCGTGATATTCCTAGGCGCAAGAAAGTAGTGCGTGAAATTCCTACGCGCAAAAAAGTAGTGTGTGATATTCCTACGCGCAAGAAAGTAGTGCGTGATATTCCTACACGCACGAAAGTAGTGCGTGAAATTCCTACGCGCAAGAAAGTAGTGCGTGATATTCCTACACGCACGAAAGTAGTGCGTGAAATTCCTACGCGCAAGAAAGTAGTGCGTGATATTCCTATGCGCAAGAAAGTAGTGCGTGATATTCCGACACGCACGAAAGTAGTGCGTGATATTCCTACGCGCAAGAAAGTAGTGCGTGATATTCCTACGAGCAAGAAAGTAGTGCGTGAAATTCCTACGCGCAAGAAAGTAGTGCGTGATATTCCTACGCGAAAGAAAGTAGTGAGTGATATTCCTACGCAAAAGAAAGTAGTGCGTGATATTCCTACGAGCAAGAAAGTAGTGCGTGAAATTCCTACGCGCAAGAAAGTAGTGCGTGATATTCCTGCGCACGAGAAAGTAGTGCGTGATATTCCTACGCGCAAGAAAGTAGTGCGTGATATTCCTACGCGCAAAAAAGTAGTGCGTGATATTCCTACGCGCAAGAAAGTAGTGCGGGATATTCCTACACGCACGAAAGTAGTGCGTGAAATTCCTACGCGCAAGAAAGTAGTGCGTGATATTCCTACACGCACGAAAGTAGTGCGTGAAATTCCTACGCGCAAGAAAGTAGTGCGTGATATTCCTACGCGCAAGAAAGTAGTGCGTGATATTCCTACACGCACGAAAGTAGTGCGTGATATTCCTACGCGCAAGAAAGTGTTGCGTGATATTCCTACGAGCAAGAAAGTAGTGCTTGAAATTCCTACGCGCAAGAAAGTAGTGCGTGATATTCCTGCGCACAAGAAAGTAGTGCGTGATACTCCTACGCGCAAGAAAGTAGTGCGTGATATTCCTATGCGCAAGAAAGTAGTGCGTGATATTCCTACCCGCAAAAAAGTAGTGCGTGATATTCCTACGCGAAAGAAAGTAGTGAGTGATATTCCTACGCAAAAGAAAGTAGTGCGTGAAATTCCTACGCGCAAGAAAGTAGTGAGTGATATTCCTACGCGCAAGAAAGTAGTGCGTGATATTCCTACGAGCAAGAAAGTAGTGCGTGAAATTCCTACGCGCAAGAAAGTAGTGTGTGATATTCCTGCGCACAAGAAAGTAGTGCGTGATATTCCTACGCGCGAAAAAGTAGTGCGTGATATTCCTACGCGCAAGAAAGTAGTGCGTGATATTCCTACGCGCAAAAAAGTAGTGTGTGATACTCCTACGCGAAAGAAAGTAGTGAGTGATATTCCTACGCGAAAGAAAGTAGTGCGTGAAATTCCTACGCGCAAGAAAGTAGTGCGTGATATTCCTACGCGCAAGAAAGTAGTGCGTGATATTCCTACACGCACGAAAGTAGTGAGTGATATTCCTACGCGCAAGAAAGTAGTGCGTGATATTCCTACGCGCAAGAAAGTAGTGCGTGAAATTCCTACGCGCAAGAAAGTAGTGCGTGATATTCCTACGCGCAAGAAAGTAGTGCGTGAAATTCCTACGTGCAAGAAAGTAGTGCGTGGAATTCCTACGCGCAAGAAAGTAGTGCGTGATATTCCTACGCGCAAGAAAGTAGTGCGTGATATTCCTAGGCGCAAGAAAGTAGTGCGTGAAATTCCTACGCGCAAAAAAGTAGTGCGTGATATTCCCACGCGCAAGAAAGTAGTGCGTGATATTCCTACACGCACGAAGTAGTGCGTGAAATTCCTACGCGCAAGAAAGTAGTGCGTGATATTCCTACGCGCAAGAAAGTAGTGCGTGAAATTCCTACGCGCAAAAAAATAGTGCGTGATATTCCTACGCGCAAGAAAGTAGTGCGTGATATTCCTACGCGCAAGAAAGTAGTGCGTGATATTCCTAGGCGCAAGAAAGTAGTGCGTGAAATTCCTACGCGCAAAAAAGTAGTGTGTGATATTCCTACGCGCAAGAAAGTAGTGCGTGATATTCCTACACGCACGAAAGTAGTGCGTGAAATTCCTACGCGCAAGAAAGTAGTGCGTGATATTCCTACACGCACGAAAGTAGTGCGTGAAATTCCTACGCGCAAGAAAGTAGTGCGTGATATTCCTATGCGCAAGAAAGTAGTGCGTGATATTCCGACACGCACGAAAGTAGTGCGTGATATTCCTACGCGCAAGAAAGTAGTGCGTGATATTCCTACGAGCAAGAAAGTAGTGCGTGAAATTCCTACGCGCAAGAAAGTAGTGCGTGATATTCCTACGCGAAAGAAAGTAGTGAGTGATATTCCTACGCAAAAGAAAGTAGTGCGTGATATTCCTACGCGCAAGAAAGTAGTGCGTGATATTCCTACGCGCAAGAAAGTAGTGCGTGATATTCCTACGCGAAAGAAAGTAGTGAGTGATATTCCTACGCAAAAGAAAGTAGTGCGTGATATTCCTACGAGCAAGAAAGTAGTGCGTGAAATTCCTACGCGCAAGAAAGTAGTGCGTGATATTCCTGCGCACGAGAAAGTAGTGCGTGATATTCCTACGCGCAAGAAAGTAGTGCGTGATATTCCTACGCGCAAAAAAGTAGTGCGTGATATTCCTACGCGCAAGAAAGTAGTGCGGGATATTCCTACACGCACGAAAGTAGTGCGTGAAATTCCTACGCGCAAGAAAGTAGTGCGTGATATTCCTACACGCACGAAAGTAGTGCGTGAAATTCCTACGCGCAAGAAAGTAGTGCGTGATATTCCTACGCGCAAGAAAGTAGTGCGTGATATTCCTACACGCACGAAAGTAGTGCGTGATATTCCTACGCGCAAGAAAGTGTTGCGTGATATTCCTACGAGCAAGAAAGTAGTGCTTGAAATTCCTACGCGCAAGAAAGTAGTGCGTGATATTCCTGCGCACAAGAAAGTAGTGCGTGATACTCCTACGCGCAAGAAAGTAGTGCGTGATATTCCTATGCGCAAGAAAGTAGTGCGTGATATTCCTACCCGCAAAAAAGTAGTGCGTGATATTCCTACGCGAAAGAAAGTAGTGAGTGATATTCCTACGCAAAAGAAAGTAGTGCGTGAAATTCCTACGCGCAAGAAAGTAGTGAGTGATATTCCTACGCGCAAGAAAGTAGTGCGTGATATTCCTACGAGCAAGAAAGTAGTGCGTGAAATTCCTACGCGCAAGAAAGTAGTGTGTGATATTCCTGCGCACAAGAAAGTAGTGCGTGATATTCCTACGCGCGAAAAAGTAGTGCGTGATATTCCTACGCGCAAGAAAGTAGTGCGTGATATTCCTACGCGCAAAAAAGTAGTGTGTGATACTCCTACGCGAAAGAAAGTAGTGAGTGATATTCCTACGCGAAAGAAAGTAGTGCGTGAAATTCCTACGCGCAAGAAAGTAGTGCGTGATATTCCTACGCGCAAGAAAGTAGTGCGTGATATTCCTACACGCACGAAAGTAGTGAGTGATATTCCTACGCGCAAGAAAGTAGTGCGTGATATTCCTACGCGCAAGAAAGTAGTGCGTGAAATTCCTACGCGCAAGAAAGTAGTGCGTGATATTCCTACGCGCAAGAAAGTAGTGCGTGAAATTCCTACGTGCAAGAAAGTAGTGCGTGGAATTCCTACGCGCAAGAAAGTAGTGCGTGATATTCCTACGCGCAAGAAAGTAGTGCGTGATATTCCTAGGCGCAAGAAAGTAGTGCGTGAAATTCCTACGCGCAAAAAAGTAGTGCGTGATATTCCCACGCGCAAGAAAGTAGTGCGTGATATTCCTACACGCACGAAGTAGTGCGTGAAATTCCTACGCGCAAGAAAGTAGTGCGTGATATTCCTACGCGCAAGAAAGTAGTGCGTGAAATTCCTACGCGCAAAAAAATAGTGCGTGATATTCCTACGCGCAAGAAAGTAGTGCGTGATATTCCTACGCGCAAGAAAGTAGTGCGTGATATTCCTAGGCGCAAGAAAGTAGTGCGTGAAATTCCTACGCGCAAAAAAGTAGTGTGTGATATTCCTACGCGCAAGAAAGTAGTGCGTGATATTCCTACACGCACGAAAGTAGTGCGTGAAATTCCTACGCGCAAGAAAGTAGTGCGTGATATTCCTACACGCACGAAAGTAGTGCGTGAAATTCCTACGCGCAAGAAAGTAGTGCGTGATATTCCTATGCGCAAGAAAGTAGTGCGTGATATTCCGACACGCACGAAAGTAGTGCGTGATATTCCTACGCGCAAGAAAGTAGTGCGTGATATTCCTACGAGCAAGAAAGTAGTGCGTGAAATTCCTACGCGCAAGAAAGTAGTGCGTGATATTCCTACGCGAAAGAAAGTAGTGAGTGATATTCCTACGCAAAAGAAAGTAGTGCGTGATATTCCTACGAGCAAGAAAGTAGTGCGTGAAATTCCTACGCGCAAGAAATTAGTGCGTGATATTCCTGCGCACGAGAAAGTAGTGCGTGATATTCCTACGCGCAAGAAAGTAGTGCGTGATATTCCTACGCGCAAGAAAGTAGTGCGTGATATTCCTACACGCAAAAAAGTAGTGCGTGATATTCCTACGCGAAAGAAAGTAGTGAGTGATATTCCTACGCAAAAGAAAGTAGTGCGTGATACTCCTACGCGCAAGAAAGTAGTGCGTGATATTCCTATGCGCAAGAAAGTAGTGCGTGATATTCCTACCCGCAAAAAAGTAGTGCGTGATATTCCTACGCGAAAGAAAGTAGTGAGTGATATTCCTACGCAAAAGAAAGTAGTGCGTGAAATTCCTACGCGCAAGAAAGTAGTGAGTGATATTCCTACGCGCAAGAAAGTAGTGCGTGATATTCCTACGAGCAAGAAAGTAGTGCGTGAAATTCCTACGCGCAAAAAAGTAGTGTGTGATATTCCTGCGCACAAGAAAGTAGTGCGTGATATTCCTACGCGCGAAAAAGTAGTGCGTGATATTCCTACGCGCAAGAAAGTAGTGCGTGATATTCCTACGCGCAAAAAAGTAGTGTGTGATACTCCTACGCGAAAGAAAGTAGTGAGTGATATTCCTACGCGAAAGAAAGTAGTGCGTGAAATTCCTACGCGCAAGAAAGTAGTGCGTGATATTCCTACGCGCAAGAAAGTAGTGCGTGATATTCCTACACGCACGAAAGTAGTGAGTGATATTCCTACGCGCAAGAAAGTAGTGCGTGATATTCCTACGCGCAAGAAAGTAGTGCGTGAAATTCCTACGCGCAAGAAAGTAGTGCGTGATATTCCTACGCGCAAGAAAGTAGTGCGTGAAATTCCTACGTGCAAGAAAGTAGTGCGTGGAATTTCTACGCGCAAGAAAGTAGTGCGTGATATTCCTACGCGCAAGAAAGTAGTGCGTGATATTCCTAGGCGCAAGAAAGTAGTGCGTGAAATTCCTACGCGCAAAAAAGTAGTGCGTGATATTCCCACGCGCAAGAAAGTAGTGCGTGATATTCCTACACGCACGAAGTAGTGCGTGAAATTCCTACGCGCAAGAAAGTAGTGCGTGATATTCCTACGCGCAAGAAAGTAGTGCGTGAAATTCCTACGCGCAAAAAAATAGTGCGTGATATTCCTACGCGCAAGAAAGTAGTGCGTGATATTCCTACGCGCAAGAAAGTAGTGCGTGATATTCCTAGGCGCAAGAAAGTAGTGCGTGAAATTCCTACGCGCAAAAAAGTAGTGTGTGATATTCCTACGCGCAAGAAAGTAGTGCGTGATATTCCTACACGCACGAAAGTAGTGCGTGAAATTCCTACGCGCAAGAAAGTAGTGCGTGATATTCCTACACGCACGAAAGTAGTGCGTGAAATTCCTACGCGCAAGAAAGTAGTGCGTGATATTCCTATGCGCAAGAAAGTAGTGCGTGATATTCCGACACGCACGAAAGTAGTGCGTGATATTCCTACGCGCAAGAAAGTAGTGCGTGATATTCCTACGAGCAAGAAAGTAGTGCGTGAAATTCCTACGCGCAAGAAAGTAGTGCGTGATATTCCTACGCGAAAGAAAGTAGTGAGTGATATTCCTACGCAAAAGAAAGTAGTGCGTGATATTCCTACGAGCAAGAAAGTAGTGCGTGAAATTCCTACGCGCAAGAAATTAGTGCGTGATATTCCTGCGCACGAGAAAGTAGTGCGTGATATTCCTACGCGCAAGAAAGTAGTGCGTGATATTCCTACGCGCAAGAAAGTAGTGCGTGATATTCCTACGCGCAAAAAAGTAGTGCGTGATATTCCTACGCGAAAGAAAGTAGTGAGTGATATTCCTACGCAAAAGAAAGTAGTGCGTGAAATTCCTACGCGCAAGAAAGTAGTGAGTGATATTCCTACGCGCTAGAAAGTAGAGCGTGATATCCCTACGAGCAAGAAAGTAGTGCGTGATATTCCTACGCGCAAGAAAGTAGTGCGTGATATTCCTAGGCGCAAGAAAGTAGTGTGTGAAATTCCTACGCGCAAGAAAGTAGTGCGTGAAATTCCTACGCGCAAGAAAGTAGTGTGTGATTTTCCTACGCGCAAGAAAGTAGTGCGTAATATTCCTACACGCACGAAAGTAGTGCGTGAAATTTCTACGCGCAAAAAAGTAGTGCGTGATATTCCTACGCGCAAGAAGATAGTGCGTGATATTCCTACACGCACGAAAGTAGTGCGTGAAATTCCTACGGGCAAGAAAGTAGTGCGTGATATTCCTACGCGCAAAAAAGTAGTGCGTGATATACCTACGCGCAAGAAAGTGGTGCGTGATATTCCTACGCGCAAGAAAGTAGTGCGTGATATTCCTACGGGCAAGAAAGTAGTGCGTGATATTCCTACGCACAAAAAAGTAGTGCGTGATATACCTACGCGCAAGAAAGTAGTGCGTGATATTCTTACGCGCAAGAAAGTAGTGTTTGATATTCATACGCACAAGAAAGTAGTGCGTGATATTCCTACGCGCAAGAAAGTAGTGCGTGAAATTCCTACGCGCAAGAAAGTAGTGCGTGATATTCCTGCGCACAAGAAAGTAGTGCGTGATATTCCTACGCGCAAGAAAGTAGTGCGTCATATTCCTACGCACAAGAAAGTAGTGCGTGATATTCCTACGCGCAAGAAAGTAGTGCGTGAAATTCCTACGCGCAAGAAAGTAGTGCGTGATATTCCTGCGCACAAGAAAGTAGTGCGTGATATTCCTACGCGCAAGAAAGTAGTGCGTAATATTCCTACGCGCAAGAAAGTAGTTCGTGAAATTCCTACGCGCAAGAAAGTAGTGCGTGATATTCCTAGGCGCAAGAAAGTAGTGCGTGAAATTCCTACGCGCAAAAAAGTAGTGCGTGATATTCCTACGCGCAAGAAAGTAGTGCGTGATATTCCTACACGCACGAAAGTAGTGCGTGAAATTCCCACGCGCAAGAAAGTAGTGCGTGATATTTCTACGCGCAAGAAAGTAGTGCGTGATATTCCTACGCGCAAGAAAGTCGTGCGTGATATTCCTACACGCACACGAAAGTAGTGCGTGAAATTCCAACGCGCAAGAAAGTAGTGCGTGATATTCCTACACGCACGAAAGTAGTGCGTGAAATTCCTACGCGCAAGAAAGTAGTGCGTGATATTCCTACGCGCAAGAAAGTAGTGCGTGATATTCCTACACGCACGAAGGTAGTGCGTGATATTCCTACGCGCAAAAAAGTAGTGCGTGATATTCCTACGAGCAAGAAAGTAGTGCGTGAAATTCCTACGCGCAAGAAAGAAGTGCGTGATATTCCTACGCGCAAGAAAGTAGTGCGTGATATTCCTACACGCACAAAAGTAATGCAGGATATTCCTACGCGCAAGAAAGTAGTGCGTGATATTCCTACGCGCAAGAAAGTAGTGCGTGAAATTCCTAGGCGCAAGAAAGTAGTGCGTGAAATTCCTACGCGCAAAAAAGTAGTGCGTGATATTCCCACGCGCAAGAAAGTAGTGCGTGATATTCCTACACGCACGAAGTAGTGCGTGAAATTCCTACGCGCAAGAAAGTAGTGCGTGATATTCCTACGCGCAAGAAAGTAGTGCGTGAAATTCCTACGCGCAAAAAAATAGTGCGTGATATTCCTACGCGCAAGAAAGTAGTGCGTGATATTCCTACGCGCAAGAAAGTAGTGCGTGATATTCCTAGGCGCAAGAAAGTAGTGCGTGAAATTCCTACGCGCAAAAAAGTAGTGTGTGATATTCCTACGCGCAAGAAAGTAGTGCGTGATATTCCTACACGCACGAAAGTAGTGCGTGAAATTCCTACGCGCAAGAAAGTAGTGCGTGATATTCCTACACGCACGAAAGTAGTGCGTGAAATTCCTACGCGCAAGAAAGTAGTGCGTGATATTCCTATGCGCAAGAAAGTAGTGCGTGATATTCCGACACGCACGAAAGTAGTGCGTGATATTCCTACGCGCAAGAAAGTAGTGCGTGATATTCCTACGAGCAAGAAAGTAGTGCGTGAAATTCCTACGCGCAAGAAAGTAGTGCGTGATATTCCTACGCGAAAGAAAGTAGTGAGTGATATTCCTACGCAAAAGAAAGTAGTGCGTGATATTCCTACGAGCAAGAAAGTAGTGCGTGAAATTCCTACGCGCAAGAAATTAGTGCGTGATATTCCTGCGCACGAGAAAGTAGTGCGTGATATTCCTACGCGCAAGAAAGTAGTGCGTGATATTCCTACGCGCAAGAAAGTAGTGCGTGATATTCCTACGCGCAAAAAAGTAGTGCGTGATATTCCTACGCGAAAGAAAGTAGTGAGTGATATTCCTACGCAAAAGAAAGTAGTGCGTGAAATTCCTACGCGCAAGAAAGTAGTGAGTGATATTCCTACGCGCTAGAAAGTAGAGCGTGATATCCCTACGAGCAAGAAAGTAGTGCGTGATATTCCTACGCGCAAGAAAGTAGTGCGTGATATTCCTAGGCGCAAGAAAGTAGTGTGTGAAATTCCTACGCGCAAGAAAGTAGTGCGTGAAATTCCTACGCGCAAGAAAGTAGTGTGTGATATTCCTACGCGCAAGAAAGTAGTGCGTAATATTCCTACACGCACGAAAGTAGTGCGTGAAATTTCTACGCGCAAAAAAGTAGTGCGTGATATTCCTACGCGCAAGAAGATAGTGCGTGATATTCCTACACGCACGAAAGTAGTGCGTGAAATTCCTACGGGCAAGAAAGTAGTGCGTGATATTCCTACGCGCAAAAAAGTAGTGCGTGATATACCTACGCGCAAGAAAGTGGTGCGTGATATTCCTACGCGCAAGAAAGTAGTGCGTGATATTCCTACGGGCAAGAAAGTAGTGCGTGATATTCCTACGCACAAAAAAGTAGTGCGTGATATACCTACGCGCAAGAAAGTAGTGCGTGATATTCTTACGCGCAAGAAAGTAGTGTTTGATATTCATACGCACAAGAAAGTAGTGCGTGATATTCCTACGCGCAAGAAAGTAGTGCGTGAAATTCCTACGCGCAAGAAAGTAGTGCGTGATATTCCTGCGCACAAGAAAGTAGTGCGTGATATTCCTACGCGCAAGAAAGTAGTGCGTCATATTCCTACGCACAAGAAAGTAGTGCGTGATATTCCTACGCGCAAGAAAGTAGTGCGTGAAATTCCTACGCGCAAGAAAGTAGTGCGTGATATTCCTGCGCACAAGAAAGTAGTGCGTGATATTCCTACGCGCAAGAAAGTAGTGCGTAATATTCCTACGCGCAAGAAAGTAGTTCGTGAAATTCCTACGCGCAAGAAAGTAGTGCGTGATATTCCTAGGCGCAAGAAAGTAGTGCGTGAAATTCCTACGCGCAAAAAAGTAGTGCGTGATATTCCTACGCGCAAGAAAGTAGTGCGTGATATTCCTACACGCACGAAAGTAGTGCGTGAAATTCCCACGCGCAAGAAAGTAGTGCGTGATATTTCTACGCGCAAGAAAGTAGTGCGTGATATTCCTACGCGCAAGAAAGTCGTGCGTGATATTCCTACACGCACACGAAAGTAGTGCGTGAAATTCCAACGAGCAAGAAAGTAGTGCGTGATATTCCTACACGCACGAAAGTAGTGCGTGAAATTCCTACGCGCAAGAAAGTAGTGCGTGATATTCCTACGCGCAAGAAAGTAGTGCGTGATATTCCTACACGCACGAAGGTAGTGCGTGATATTCCTACGCGCAAAAAAGTAGTGCGTGATATTCCTACGAGCAAGAAAGTATTGCGTGAAATTCCTACGCGCAAGAAAGAAGTGCGTGATATTCCTACGCGCAAGAAAGTAGTGCGTGATATTCCTACACGCACAAAAGTAATGCAGGATATTCCTACGCGCAAGAAAGTAGTGCGTGATATTCCTACGCGCAAGAAAGTAGTGCGTGAAATTCCTACGGGCAAGAAAGTAGTGCGTGATATTCCTACGCGCAAAAAGTAGTGCGTGATATACCTACGCGCAAGAAAGTGGTGCGTGATATTCCTACGCGCAAGAAAGTAGTGCGTGATATTCCTACGGGCAAGAAAGTAGTGCGTGATATTCCTACGCGCAAAAAAGTAGTGCGTGATATACCTACGCGCAAGAAAGTAGTGCGTGATATTCCTACGCGCAAGAAAGTAGTGTGTGATATTCATACGCACAAGAAAGTAGTGCGTGATATTCCTACGCGCAAGAAAGTAGTGCGTGAAATTCCTATGCGCAAGAAAGTAGTGTGTGATATTCCTTCGCACAAGAAAGTAGTGCGTGATATTCCTACGCGCAAGAAAGTAGTGCGTGATATTTCTACGCGCAAGAAAGTAGTGCGTGAAATTCCTACGCGCAAGAAAGTAGTGAGTGATATTCCTGCGCACAAGAAAGTAGTGCGTGATATTCCTACGCGCAAGAAAGTAGTGCGTAATATTCCTACGCGCAAGAAAGTAGTTCGTGAAATTCCTACGCGCAAGAAAGTAGTGCGTGATATTCCTAGGCGCAAGAAAGTAGTGCGTGAAATTCCTACGCGCAAAAAAGTAGTGCGTGATATTCCTACGCGCAAGAAAGTAGTGCGTGATATTCCTACACGCACGAAAGTAGTGCGTGAAATTCCCACGCGCAAGAAAGTAGTGCGTGATATTTCTACGCGCAAGAAAGTAGTGCGTGATATTCCTACGCGCAAGAAAGTCGTGCGTGATATTCCTACACGCACACGAAAGTAGTGCGTGAAATTCCAACGCGCAAGAAAGTAGTGCGTGATATTCCTACACGCACGAAAGTAGTGCGTGAAATTCCTACGCGCAAGAAAGTAGTGCGTGATATTCCTACGCGCAAGAAAGTAGTGCGTGATATTCCTACACGCACGAAGGTAGTGCGTGATATTCCTACGCGCAAAAAAGTAGTGCGTGATATTCCTACGAGCAAGAAAGTAGTGCGTGAAATTCCTACGCGCAAGAAAGAAGTGCGTGATATTCCTACGCGCAAGAAAGTAGTGCGTGATATTCCTACACGCACAAAAGTAATGCAGGATATTCCTACGCGCAAGAAAGTAGTGCGTGATATTCCTACGCGCAAGAAAGTAGTGCGTGAAATTCCTAGGCGCAAGAAAGTAGTGCGTGAAATTCCTACGCGCAAAAAAGTAGTGCGTGATATTCCCACGCGCAAGAAAGTAGTGCGTGATATTCCTACACGCACGAAGTAGTGCGTGAAATTCCTACGCGCAAGAAAGTAGTGCGTGATATTCCTACGCGCAAGAAAGTAGTGCGTGAAATTCCTACGCGCAAAAAAATAGTGCGTGATATTCCTACGCGCAAGAAAGTAGTGCGTGATATTCCTACGCGCAAGAAAGTAGTGCGTGATATTCCTAGGCGCAAGAAAGTAGTGCGTGAAATTCCTACGCGCAAAAAAGTAGTGTGTGATATTCCTACGCGCAAGAAAGTAGTGCGTGATATTCCTACACGCACGAAAGTAGTGCGTGAAATTCCTACGCGCAAGAAAGTAGTGCGTGATATTCCTACACGCACGAAAGTAGTGCGTGAAATTCCTACGCGCAAGAAAGTAGTGCGTGATATTCCTATGCGCAAGAAAGTAGTGCGTGATATTCCGACACGCACGAAAGTAGTGCGTGATATTCCTACGCGCAAGAAAGTAGTGCGTGATATTCCTACGAGCAAGAAAGTAGTGCGTGAAATTCCTACGCGCAAGAAAGTAGTGCGTGATATTCCTACGCGAAAGAAAGTAGTGAGTGATATTCCTACGCAAAAGAAAGTAGTGCGTGATATTCCTACGAGCAAGAAAGTAGTGCGTGAAATTCCTACGCGCAAGAAATTAGTGCGTGATATTCCTGCGCACGAGAAAGTAGTGCGTGATATTCCTACGCGCAAGAAAGTAGTGCGTGATATTCCTACGCGCAAGAAAGTAGTGCGTGATATTCCTACGCGCAAAAAAGTAGTGCGTGATATTCCTACGCGAAAGAAAGTAGTGAGTGATATTCCTACGCAAAAGAAAGTAGTGCGTGAAATTCCTACGCGCAAGAAAGTAGTGAGTGATATTCCTACGCGCTAGAAAGTAGAGCGTGATATCCCTACGAGCAAGAAAGTAGTGCGTGATATTCCTACGCGCAAGAAAGTAGTGCGTGATATTCCTAGGCGCAAGAAAGTAGTGTGTGAAATTCCTACGCGCAAGAAAGTAGTGCGTGAAATTCCTACGCGCAAGAAAGTAGTGTGTGATATTCCTACGCGCAAGAAAGTAGTGCGTAATATTCCTACACGCACGAAAGTAGTGCGTGAAATTTCTACGCGCAAAAAAGTAGTGCGTGATATTCCTACGCGCAAGAAGATAGTGCGTGATATTCCTACACGCACGAAAGTAGTGCGTGAAATTCCTACGGGCAAGAAAGTAGTGCGTGATATTCCTACGCGCAAAAAAGTAGTGCGTGATATACCTACGCGCAAGAAAGTGGTGCGTGATATTCCTACGCGCAAGAAAGTAGTGCGTGATATTCCTACGGGCAAGAAAGTAGTGCGTGATATTCCTACGCACAAAAAAGTAGTGCGTGATATACCTACGCGCAAGAAAGTAGTGCGTGATATTCTTACGCGCAAGAAAGTAGTGTTTGATATTCATACGCACAAGAAAGTAGTGCGTGATATTCCTACGCGCAAGAAAGTAGTGCGTGAAATTCCTACGCGCAAGAAAGTAGTGCGTGATATTCCTGCGCACAAGAAAGTAGTGCGTGATATTCCTACGCGCAAGAAAGTAGTGCGTCATATTCCTACGCACAAGAAAGTAGTGCGTGATATTCCTACGCGCAAGAAAGTAGTGCGTGAAATTCCTACGCGCAAGAAAGTAGTGCGTGATATTCCTGCGCACAAGAAAGTAGTGCGTGATATTCCTACGCGCAAGAAAGTAGTGCGTAATATTCCTACGCGCAAGAAAGTAGTTCGTGAAATTCCTACGCGCAAGAAAGTAGTGCGTGATATTCCTAGGCGCAAGAAAGTAGTGCGTGAAATTCCTACGCGCAAAAAAGTAGTGCGTGATATTCCTACGCGCAAGAAAGTAGTGCGTGATATTCCTACACGCACGAAAGTAGTGCGTGAAATTCCCACGCGCAAGAAAGTAGTGCGTGATATTTCTACGCGCAAGAAAGTAGTGCGTGATATTCCTACGCGCAAGAAAGTCGTGCGTGATATTCCTACACGCACACGAAAGTAGTGCGTGAAATTCCAACGCGCAAGAAAGTAGTGCGTGATATTCCTACACGCACGAAAGTAGTGCGTGAAATTCCTACGCGCAAGAAAGTAGTGCGTGATATTCCTACGCGCAAGAAAGTAGTGCGTGATATTCCTACACGCACGAAGGTAGTGCGTGATATTCCTACGCGCAAAAAAGTAGTGCGTGATATTCCTACGAGCAAGAAAGTATTGCGTGAAATTCCTACGCGCAAGAAAGAAGTGCGTGATATTCCTACGCGCAAGAAAGTAGTGCGTGATATTCCTACACGCACAAAAGTAATGCAGGATATTCCTACGCGCAAGAAAGTAGTGCGTGATATTCCTACGCGCAAGAAAGTAGTGCGTGAAATTCCTACGGGCAAGAAAGTAGTGCGTGATATTCCTACGCGCAAAAAGTAGTGCGTGATATACCTACGCGCAAGAAAGTGGTGCGTGATATTCCTACGCGCAAGAAAGTAGTGCGTGATATTCCTACGGGCAAGAAAGTAGTGTGTGATATTCCTACGCGCAAAAAAGTAGTGCGTGATATACCTACGCGCAAGAAAGTAGTGCGTGATATTCCTACGCGCAAGAAAGTAGTGTGTGATATTCATACGCACAAGAAAGTAGTGCGTGATATTCCTACGCGCAAGAAAGTAGTGCGTGAAATTCCTATGCGCAAGAAAGTAGTGTGTGATATTCCTTCGCACAAGAAAGTAGTGCGTGATATTCCTACGCGCAAGAAAGTAGTGCGTGATATTTCTACGCGCAAGAAAGTAGTGCGTGAAATTCCTACGCGCAAGAAAGTAGTGCGTGATATTCCTACGCGCAAGAAAGTAGTGCGTGATATTCCTACGCGCAGAAAAGTAGTGCGTGATATTCCTACGCGAAAGAAAGTAGTGAGTGATATTCCTACGCAAAAGAAAGTGGTGCGTGATATTCCTATGCGCAAGAAAGTAGTGAGTGATATTCCTACGCGCAAGAAAGTAGAGCGTGATATTCCTACGCGCAAGAAAGTAGTGCGTGATATTCCTACGCGCAAGTAAGTAGTGCGTGAAATTTCTACGTGCAAGAAAGTAGTGCGTGGAATTCCTACGCGCAAGAAAGTAGTGCGTGATATTCCTACGCGCAAGAAAGTAGTGCGTGATATTCCTAGGCGCAAGAAAGTAGTGCGTGAAATTCCTACGCGCAAAAAAGTAGTGCGTGAAATTTCTACGCGCAAAAAAGTAGTGCGTGATATTCCTACGCGCAAGAAAGTAGTGCGTGATATTCCTACACGCACGAAAGTAGTGCGTGAAATTCCTTCGCGCAAGAAAGTAGTGCGTGATATTCCTACGCACAAGAAAGTAGTGCGTGATATTCCTACATGCACGAAAGTAGTGCGTGAAATTCCTACGCGCAAAAAAGTAGTGCGTAATATTCCTACGCGCAAGAAAGTAGTGCGTGATATTCCTACACGCACGAAAGTAGTGCGTGAAATTCCTACGCGCAAGAAAGTAGTGCGTGATATTCCTACGCGCAAGAAAGTAGTGCGTGATATTCCTACACGCACGAAAGTAGTGCGTGATATTCCTACGCGCAAAAAAGTAGTGCGTGATATTCCTACGAGCAAGAAAGTAGTGCGTGAAATTCCTACGCGCAAGAAAGAAGTGCGTGATATTCCTACGCGCAAGAAAGTAGTGCGTGATATTCCTACACGCACAAAAGTAATGCAGGATATTCCTACGCGCAAGAAAGTAGTGCGTGATATTCCTACGCGCAAGAAAGTAGTGCGTGAAATTCCTACGGGCAAGAAAGTAGTGCGTGATATTCCTACGCGCAAAAAGTAATGCGTGATATACCTACGCGCAAGAAAGTGGTGCGTGATATTCCTACGCGCAAGAAAATAGTGCGTGATATTCCTACGGGCAAGAAAGTAGTGCGTGATATTCCTACGCGCAAAAAAGTAGTGCGTGATATACCTACGCGCAAGAAAGTAGTGCGTGATATTCCTACGCGCAAGAAAGTAGTGTGTGATATTCATACGCACAAGAAAGTAGTGCGTGATATTCCTACGCGCAAGAAAGTAGTGCGTGAAATTCCTATGCGCAAGAAAGTAGTGCGTGATATTCCTTCGCACAAGAAAGTAGTGCGTGATATTCCTACGCGCAAGAAATTAGTGCGTGATATTTCTACGCGCAAGAAAGTAGTGCGTGAAATTCCTACGCGCAAGAAAGTAGTGCGTGATATTCCTACGCGCAAGAAAGTAGTGCGTGATATTCCTACGCGAAAGAAAGTAGTGAGTGATATTCCTACGCAAAAGAAAGTGGTGCGTGATATTCCTATGCGCAAGAAAGTAGTGAGTGATATTCCTACGCGCAAGAAAGTAGAGCGTGATATTCCTACGCGCAAGAAAGTAGTGCGTGATATTCCTACGCGCAAGAAAGTAGTGCGTGATATTCCTTCGCACAAGAAAGTAGTGCGTGATATTCCTACGCGCAAGAAAGTAGTGCGTGATATTTCTACGCGCAAGAAAGTAGTGCGTGAAATTCCTACGCGCAAGAAAGTAGTGCGTGATATTCCTACGCGCAAGAAAGTAGTGCGTGATATTCCTACGCGCAGAAAAGTAGTGCGTGATATTCCTACACGAAAGAAAGTAGTGAGTGATATTCCTACGCAAAAGAAAGTGGTGCGTGATATTCCTATGCGCAAGAAAGTAGTGAGTGATATTCCTACGCGCAAGAAAGTAGAGCGTGATATTCCTACGCGCAAGAAAGTAGTGCGTGATATTCCTACGCGCAAGTAAGTAGTGCGTGAAATTTTTACGTGCAAGAAAGTAGTGCGTGGAATTCCTACGCGCAAGAAAGTAGTGCGTGATATTCCTACGCGCAAGAAAGAAGTGCGTGATATTCCTAGGCGCAAGAAAGTAGTGCGTGAAATTCCTACGAGCAAAAAAGTAGTGCGTGAAATTCCTACGCGCAAAAAAGTAGTGCGTGATATTCCTACGCGCAAGAAAGTAGTGCGTGATATTCCTACACGCACGAAAGTAGTGCGTGAAATTCCTTCGCGCAAGAAAGTAGTGCGTGATATTCCTACGCACAAGAAAGTAGTGCGTGATATTCCTACACGCACGAAAGTAGTGCGTGAAATTCCTACGCGCAAAAAAGTAGTGCGTAATATTCCTACGCGCAAGAAAGTAGTGCGTGATATTCCTACACGCAAGAAAGTAGTGCGTGATATTCCTACGCGCAAGAAAGTAGTGCGTGATATTCCTACACGCACGAAAGTAGTGCGTGATATTCCTACGCGCAAAAAAGTAGTGCGTGATATTCCTACGAGCAAGAAAGTAGTGCGTGAAATTCCTACGCGCAAGAAAGAAGTGCGTGATATTCCTACGCGCAAGAAAGTAGTGCGTGATATTCCTACACGCACAAAAGTAATGCAGGATATTCCTACGCGCAAGAAAGTAGTGCGTGATATTCCTACGCGCAAGAAAGTAGTGCGTGAAATTCCTACGGGCAAGAAAGTAGTGCGTGATATTCCTACGCGCAAAAAGTAGTGCGTGATATACCTACGCGCAAGAAAGTGGTGCGTGATATTCCTACGCGCAAGAAAGTAGTGCGTGATATTCCTACGGGCAAGAAAGTAGTGCGTGATATTCCTACGCGCAAAAAAGTAGTGCGTGATATACCTACGCGCAAGAAAGTAGTGCGTGATATTCCTACGCGCAAGAAAGTAGTGCGTGATATTCCTTCGCACAAGAAAGTAGTGCGTGATATTCCTACGCGCAAGAAAGTAGTGCGTGATATTTCTACGCGCAAGAAAGTAGTGCGTGAAATTCCTACGCGCAAGAAAGTAGTGCGTGATATTCCTACGCGCAAGAAAGTAGTGCGTGATATTCCTACGCGCAGAAAAGTAGTGCGTGATATTCCTACACGAAAGAAAGTAGTGAGTGATATTCCTACGCAAAAGAAAGTGGTGCGTGATATTCCTATGCGCAAGAAAGTAGTGAGTGATATTCCTACGCGCAAGAAAGTAGAGCGTGATATTCCTACGCGCAAGAAAGTAGTGCGTGATATTCCTACGTGCAAGTAAGTAGTGCGTGAAATTTCTACGTGCAAGAAAGTAGTGCGTGGAATTCCTACGCGCAAGAAAGTAGTGCGTGATATTCCTACGCGCAAGAAAGTAGTGCGTGATATTCCTAGGCGCAAGAAAGTAGTGCGCGAAATTCCTACGAGCAAAAAAGTAGTGCGTGAAATTCCTACGCGCAAAAAAGTAGTGCGTGATATTCCTACGCGCAAGAAAGTAGTGCGTGATATTCCTACACGCACGAAAGTAGTGCGTGAAATTCCTTCGCGCAAGAAAGTAGTGCGTGATATTCCTACGCACAAGAAAGTAGTGCGTGATATTCCTACACGCACGAAAGTAGTGCGTGAAATTCCTACGCGCAAAAAAGTAGTGCGTAATATTCCTACGCGCAAGAAAGTAGTGCGTGATATTCCTACACGCAAGAGAGTAGTGCGTGATATTCCTACGCGCAAGAAAGTAGTGCGTGATATTCCTACACGCACGAAAGTAGTGCGTGATATTCCTACGCGCAAAAAAGTAGTGCGTGATATTCCTACGAGCAAGAAAGTAGTGCGTGAAATTCCTACGCGCAAGAAAGAAGTGCGTGATATTCCTACGCGCAAGAAAGTAGTGCGTGATATTCCTACACGCACAAAAGTAATGCAGGATATTCCTACGCGCAAGAAAGTAGTGCGTGATATTCCTACGCGCAAGAAAGTAGTGCGTGAAATTCCTACGGGCAAGAAAGTAGTGCGTGATATTCCTACGCGCAAAAAGTAGTGCGTGATATACCTACGCGCAAGAAAGTGGTGCGTGATATTCCTACGCGCAAGAAAGTAGTGCGTGATATTCCTACGGGCAAGAAAGTAGTGCGTGATATTCCTACGCGCAAAAAAGTAGTGCGTGATATACCTACGCGCAAGAAAGTAGTGCGTGATATTCCTACGCGCAAGAAAGTAGTGCGTGATATTCCTTCGCACAAGAAAGTAGTGCGTGATATTCCTACGCGCAAGAAAGTAGTGCGTGATATTTCTACGCGCAAGAAAGTAGTGCGTGAAATTCCTACGCGCAAGAAAGTAGTGCGTGATATTCCTACGCGCAAGAAAGTAGTGCGTGATATTCCTACGCGCAGAAAAGTAGTGCGTGATATTCCTACACGAAAGAAAGTAGTGAGTGATATTCCTACGCAAAAGAAAGTGGTGCGTGATATTCCTATGCGCAAGAAAGTAGTGAGTGATATTCCTACGCGCAAGAAAGTAGAGCGTGATATTCCTACGCGCAAGAAAGTAGTGCGTGATATTCCTACGCGCAAGTAAGTAGTGCGGGAAATTTCTACGTGCAAGAAAGTAGTGCGTGGAATTCCTACGCGCAAGAAAGTAGTGCGTGATATTCCTACGCGCAAGAAAGTAGTGCGTGATATTCCTAGGCGCAAGAAAGTAGTGCGTGAAATTCCTACGTGCAAAAAAGTAGTGCGTGAAATTCCTACGCGCAAAAAAGTAGTGCGTGATATTCCTACGCGCAAGAAAGTAGTGCGTGATATTCCTACACGCACGAAAGTAGTGCGTGAAATTCCTTCGCGCAAGAAAGTAGTGCGTGATATTCCTACGCACAAGAAAGTAGTGCGTGATATTCCTACACGCACGAAAGTAGTGCGTGAAATTCCTACGCGCAAAAAAGTAGTGCGTAATATTCCTACGCGCAAGAAAGTAGTGCGTGATATTCCTACACGCAAGAAAGTAGTGCGTGATATTCCTACGCGCAAGAAAGTAGTGCGTGATATTCCTACACGCACGAAAGTAGTGCGTGATATTCCTACGCGCAAAAAAGTAGTGCGTGATATTCCTACGAGCAAGAAAGTAGTGCGTGAAATTCCTACGCGCAAGAAAGAAGTGCGTGATATTCCTACGCGCAAGAAAGTAGTGCGTGATATTCCTACACGCACAAAAGTAATGCAGGATATTCCTACGCGCAAGAAAGTAGTGCGTGATATTCCTACGCGCAAGAAAGTAGTGCGTGAAATTCCTACGGGCAAGAAAGTAGTGCGTGATATTCCTACGCGCAAAGAGTAGTGCGTGATATACCTACGCGCAAGAAAGTGGTGCGTGATATTCCTACGCGCAAGAAAGTAGTGCGTGATATTCCTACGGGCAAGAAAGTAGTGCGTGATATTCCTACGCGCAAAAAAGTAGTGCGTGATATACCTACGCGCAAGAAAGTAGTGCGTGATATTCCTACGCGCAGGAAAGTAGTGTGTGATATTCATACGCACAAGAAAGTAGTGCGTGATATTCCTACGCGCAAGAAAGTAGTGCGTGAAATTCCTATGCGCAAGAAAGTAGTGCGTGATATTCCTTCGCACAAGAAAGTAGTGCGTGATATTCCTACGCGCAAGAAAGTAGTGCGTGATATTTCTACGCGCAAGAAAGTAGTGCGTGAAATTCCTACGCGCAAGAAAGTAGTGCGTGATATTCCTACGCGCAAGAAAGTAGTGCGTGATATTCCTACGCGCAGAAAAGTAGTGCGTGATATTCCTACACGAAAGAAAGTAGTGAGTGATATTCCTACGCAAAAGAAAGTGGTGCGTGATATTCCTATGCGCAAGAAAGTAGTGAGTGATATTCCTACGCGCAAGAAAGTAGAGCGTGATATTCCTACGCGCAAGAAAGTAGTGCGTGATATTCCTACGCGCAAGTAAGTAGTGCGTGAAATTTCTACGTGCAAGAAAGTAGTGCGTGGAATTCCTACGCGCAAGAAAGTAGTGCGTGATATTCCTACGCGCAAAAAAGTAGTGCGTGAAATTCCTACGCGCAAAAAAGTAGTGCGTGATATTCCTACGCGCAAGAAAGTAGTGCGTGATATTCCTACACGCACGAAAGTAGTGCGTGAAATTCCTTCGCGCAAGAAAGTAGTGCGTGATATTCCTACGCACAAGAAAGTAGTGCGTGATATTCCTACACGCACGAAAGTAGTGCGTGAAATTCCTATGCGCAAAAAAGTAGTGCGTAATATTCCTACGCGCAAGAAAGTAGTGCGTGATATTCTTACACACACGAAAGTAGTGCGTGAAATTCCTACGCGCAAGAAAGTAGTGCGTGATATTCCTACGCGCAAGAAAGTAGTGCGTGATATTCCTACACGCACGAAAGTAGTGCGTGATATTCCTACGCGCAAGAAAGTGTTGCGTGATATTCCTACGAGCAAGAAAGTAGTGCGTGAAATTCCTACGCGCAAGAAAGTAGTACGTGATTTTCCTGCGCACAAGAAAGTAGTGCATGATATTCCTACGCGCACGAAAGTAGTGCGTGAAATTCCTACGCGCAAAAAAGTAGTGCGTGATATTCCTACGCGCAAGAAAGTAGTGCGTGATATTCCTACATGCACGAAAGTAGTGCGTGATATTCCTACGCGCAAGAAAGTAGTGCGTGATATTCCTACGAGCAAGAAAGTAGTGTGTGAAATTCCTACGCGCAAGAAAGTAGTGCGTGATATTCCTACACGCACGAAAGTAGTGCGTGATATTCCTACGCGCAAGAAAGTAGTGCGTGAAATTCCTACGGGCAAGAAAGTAGTGCGTGATATTCATACGCGTAAGAAAGTAGTGCGTGATATTCCTACGCGAAAGAAAGTAGTGAGTGATATTCCTACGCAAAGAAAGTAGTGCGTGAAATTCCTACGCAAAAGAAAGTAGTGCGTGAAATTCCTACGCGCAAGAAAGTAGTGAGTGATATTCCTACGCGCAAGAAAGTAGAGCGTGATATTCCTACGCGCAAGAAAGTAGTGAGTGATATTCCTACGCGAAAGAAAGTAGTGCGTGAAATTCCTACGCGCAAGAAAGTAGTGCGTGAAATTCCTACGCGCAAGAAAGTAGTGCATGATATTCCTACGCGCAAGAAAGTAGTGCGTGATATTCCTACACGCATGAAAGTAGTGCGTGATATTCCAACGCGCAAGAAAGTAGTGCGTGATATTCCTACGAGCAAGAAAGTAGTGCGTGAAATTCCTACGCGCAAGAAAGTAGTGCGTGATATTCCTGCGCACAAGAAAGTAGTGCGTGATATTCACAAGGCGCAAGAAAGTAGTGCGTGATATTCCTACGCGCAAGAAAGTAGTGCGTGATATTCCTAGCGCAAAAAAGTAGTGCGTGATATTCCTACGCGAAAGAAAGTAGTGAGTGATATTCCTACGCAAAAGAAGGTAGTGCGTGAAATTCCTACGCGCAAGAAAGTAGTGAGTGATATTCCTACGCGCAAGAAAGTAGTGCGAGATATTCCTATGAGCAAGAAAGTAGTGCGTGAAATTCCTACGCGCAAGAAAGTAGTGCGTGATATTCCTGCGCACAAATAAGTAGTGTGTGATATTCCTACGCGCAAGAAAGTAGTGCGTGATATTCCTACGCGCAAGAAAGTAGCGCGTGATATTCCTACGCGCAAATAAGTAGTGTGTGATATTCCTACGCGAAAAAAAGTAGTGAGTGATATTCCTAAGCGAAAGAAAGTAGTGCGTGAAATTCCTACGCGCAAGAAAGTAGTGCGTGATATTCCTACGCGCAAGAAAGTAGTGCGTGATATTCCTACACGCACGAAAGCAGTGCGTGATATTCCTACGCGCAAGAAAGTAGTGCGTGATATTCCTACGCGCAAGAAAGTAGTGCGTGAAATTCCTACGCGCAAGAAAGTAGTGCGTGATATTCCTACATGCAAGAAAGTAGTGCGTGAAATTCCTACGTGCAAGAAAGTAGTGCGTGGAATTCCTACGCGCAAGAAAGTAGTGCGTGATATTCCTACGCGCAAGAAAGTAGTGCGTGATATTCCTAGGCGCAAGAAAGTAGTGCGTGAAATTCCTACGCGCAAAAAAGTAGTGCGTGATATTCTTACGCGCAAGAAAGTAATGCGTGATATCCCTACACGCACGAAAGTAGTGAGTGATATTCCTACGCAAAAGAAAGTAGTGCGTGAAATTCCTACGCGCAAGAAAGTAGTGAGTGATATTCCTACGCGCAAGAAAGTAGTGCGAGATATTCCTACGAGCAAGAAAGTAGTGCGTAAAATTCCTACGCGCAAGAAAGTAGTGCGTGATATTCCTGCGCACAAGAAAGTAGTGCGTGATATTCCTACGCGCAAGAAAGTAGTGCGTGATATTCCTACGCGCAAGAAAGTAGTGTGTGATATTCCTACGCGCAAAAAAGTAGTGTGTGATATTCCTACGCGAAAAAAAGTAGTGAGTGACATTCCTATGCGAAAGAAAGTAGTGCGTGAAATTCCTACGCGCAAGAAAGTAGTGCGTGATATTCCTACGCGCAATAAAGTAATGCGTGATATTCCTACACGCACGAAAGTAGTGCGTGATATTCCTACGCGCAAGAAAGTAGTGTGTGATATTCCTACGCGCAAGAAAGTAGAGCGTGAAATTCCTACGTGCAAGAAAGTAGTGCGTGGAATTCCTAAGCGCAAGAAAGTAGTGCGTGATATTCCTACGCGCAAGAAAGTAGTGCGTGATATTTCTAGGCGCAAGAAAGTAGTGCGTGAAATTCCTACGTGCAAGAAAGTAGTGCGTGGAATTCCTAAGCGCAAGAAAGTAGTGCGTGATATTCCTACGCGCAAGAAAGTAGTGCGTGATATTCCTACGCGCAAGAAAGTAGTGCGTGAAATTCCTACGTGCAAGAAAGTAGTGCGTGGAATTCCTAAGCGCAAGAAAGTAGTGCGTGATATTCCTACGCGCAAGAAAGTAGTGCGTGATATTTCTAGGCGCAAGAAAGTAGTGCGTGAAATTCCTACGCGCAAGAAAGTAGTGCGTGATATTCCTACGCGCAAGAAAGTAGTGCGTGAAATTCCTACGCGCAAAAAAGTAGTGCGTGATATTCCTACGCGCAATAAAGTAGTGCGTGATATTCCTACGCGCAAGAAAGTAGTGCGTGATATTCCTAGGCGCAAGAAAGTAGTGCGTGAAATTCCTACGCGCAAAAAAGTAGTGCGTGATATTCCTACGCGCAAGAAAGTAGTGCGTGATATTCCTACACGCACGAAAGTAGTGTGTGAAATTCCTACGTGCAAGAAAGTAGTGCGTGATATTCCTACACGCACGAAAGTAGTGCGTGAAATTCCTACGCGCAAGAAAGTAGCGCGTGATATTCCTACGCGCAAGAAAGTAGTGCGTGATATTCCTACACGCACGAAAGTAGTGCGTGATATTCCTACGCGCAAGAAAGTAGTGCGTGATATTCCTACGAGCAAGAAAGGAGTGCGTGAAATTCCTACGCGCAAGAAAGTAGTGCGTGATATTCCTGCGCACAAGAAAGTAGTGCGTGATATTCCTACGCGCAAAAAAGTAGTGCGTGATATTCCTGCGCGCAAGAAAGTAGTGCGTGATATTCCTACGCGCAAAAAAGTAGTGCGTGATATTCCTACGCGAAAGAAAGTAGTGAGTGATATTCCTACGCAAAAGAAAGTAGTGCGTGAAATTCCTACGCGCAAGAAAGTAGTGAGTGATATTCCTACGCGCAAGAAAGTAGTGCGTGATATTCCTACGAGCAAGAAAGTAGTGCGTGAAATTCCTACGCGCAAGAAAGTAGTGCGTGATATTCCTACGCGCAAAAAAGTAGTGCGTGATATTCATACGCGCAAGAAAGTAGTGCGTGATATTCCTACGCGCAAGAAAGTAGTGCGTGATATTCCTAGGCGCAAGAAAGTAGTGCGTGAAATTCCTACGCGCAAAAAAGTAGTGCGTGATATTCCTACGCGCAAGAAAGTAGTGTGTGATATTCCTACACGCACGAAAGTAGTGCGTGAAATTCCTACGTGCAAGAAAGTAGTGCGTGATATTCCTACGCGCAAGAAAGTAGTGCGTGATATTCCTACACGCACGAAAGTAGTGCGTGATATTCCTACGCGCAAGAAAGTAGTGCGTGAAATTCCTACGCGCAAGAAAGTAGTGCGTGGAATTCCTAAGCGCAAGAAAGTAGTGCGTGATATTCCCACGCGCAAGAAAGTAGTGCGTGATATTCCTACGCGCAAGAAAGTAGTGCGTGAAATTCCTACGTGCAAGAAAGTAGTGCGTGGAATTCCTAAGCGCAAGAAAGTAGTGCGTGATATTCCTACGCGCAAGAAAGTAGTGCGTGATATTTCTAGGCGCAAGAAAGTAGTGCGTGAAATTCCTACGCGCAAGAAAGTAGTGCGTGATATTCCTACGCGCAAGAAAGTAGTGCGTGAAATTCCTACGCGCAAAAAAGTAGTGCGTGATATTCCTACGCGCAATAAAGTAGTGCGTGATATTCCTACGCGCAAGAAAGTAGTGCGTGATATTCCTAGGCGCAAGAAAGTAATGCGTGAAATTCCTACGCGCAAAAAAGTAGTGCGTGATATTCCTACGCGCAAGAAAGTAGTGCGTGATATTCCTACACGCACGAAAGTAGTGCGTGAAATTCCTACGTGCAAGAAAGTAGTCCGTGATATTCCTACACGCACGAAAGTAGTGCGTGAAATTCCTACGCGCAAGAAAGTAGCGCGTGATATTCCTACGCGCAAGAAAGTAGTGCGTGATATTCCTACACGCACGAAAGTAGTGCGTGATATTCCTACGCGCAAGAAAGTAGTGCGTGATATTCCTACGAGCAAGAAAGGAGTGCGTGAAATTCCTACGCGCAAGAAAGTAGTGCGTGATATTCCTGCGCACAAGAAAGTAGTGCGTGATATTCCTACGCGCAAGAAAGTAGTGCGTGATATTCCTGCGCGCAAGAAAGTAGTGCGTGATATTCCTACGCGCAAAAAAGTAGTGCGTGATATTCCTACGCGAAAGAAAGTAGTGAGTGATATTCCTACGCGAAAGAAAGTAGTGCGTGAAATTCCTACGCGCAAGAAAGTAGTGAGTGATATTCCTACGCGCAAGAAAGTAGTGCGTGATATTCCTACGAGCAAGAAAGTAGTGCGTGAAATTCCTACGCGCAAGAAAGTAGTGCGTGATATTCCTACGCGCAAAAAAGTAGTGCGTGATATTCCTACGCGCAAGAAAGTAGTGCGTGATATTCCTACGCGCAAGAAAGTAGTGCGTGATATTCCTAGGCGCAAGAAAGTAGTGCGTGAAATTCCTACGCGCAAAAAAGTAGTGCGTGATATTCCTACGCGCAAGAAAGTAGTGTGTGATATTCCTACACGCACGAAAGTAGTGCGTGAAATTCCTACGTGCAAGAAAGTAGTGCGTGATATTCCTACGCGCAAGAAAGTAGTGCGTGATATTCCTACACGCACGAAAGTAGTGCGTGATATTCCTACGCGCAAGAAAGTAGTGCGTGATATTCCTATGAGCAAGAAAGTAGTGCGTGAAATTCCTACGCGCAAGAAAGTAGTGCGTGAAATTCCTACGCGCAAGAAAGTAGTGCGTGATATTCCTACGCGCAAGAAAGTAGTGCGTGATATTCCTACACGCACGAAAGTAGTGCGTGATATTCCTACGTGCAAGAAAGTAGTGCGTGGAATTCCTAAGCGCAAGAAAGTAGTGCGTGATATTCCTACGCGCAAGAAAGTAGTGCGTGATATTTCTAGGCGCAAGAAAGTAGTGCGTGAAATTCCTACGCGCAAAAAAGTAGTGCGTGATATTCCTACGCACAAGAAAGTAGTGCGTGATATTCCTACGCGCAAGAAAGTAGTGCGTGAAATTCCTACGTGCAAGAAAGTAGTGCGTGGAATTCCTAAGCGCAAGAAAGTAGTGCGTGATATTCCTACGCGCAAGAAAGTAGTGCGTGATATTTCTAGGCGCAAGAAAGTAGTGCGTGAAATTCCTACGCGCAAAAAAGTAGTGCGTGATATTCCTACGCGAAAGAAAGTAGTGAGTGATATTCCTACGCAAAAGAAAGTAGTGCGTGAAATTCCTACGCGCAAGAAAGTAGTGAGTGATATTCCTACGCGCAAGAAAGTAGTGCGTGATATTCCTACGAGCAAGAAAGTAGTGCGTGAAATACCTACGCGCAAGAAAGGAGTGCGTGAAATTCCTACGCGCACGAAAGTAGTGCGTGATATTCCTACGCGCAAGAAAGTAGTGCGTGATATTCCTACGAGCAAGAAAGGAGTGCGTGAAATTCCTACGCGCAAGAAAGTAGTGCGTGATATTCCTGCGCTCAAGAAAGTAGTGCGTGATATTCCTACGCGCAAGAAAGTAGTGCGTGATATTCCTGCGCACAAGAAAGTAGTGCGTGATATTCCTACGCGCAAAAAAGTAGTGCGTGATATTCCTACGCGAAAGAAAGTAGTGAGTGATATTCCTACGCAAAAGAAAGTAGTGCGTGAAATTCCTACGCGCAAGAAAGTAGTGAGTGATATTCCTACGCGCAAGAAAGTAGTGCGTGATATTCCTACGAGCAAGAAAGTAGTGCGTGAAATTCCTACGCGCAAGAAAGTAGTGCGTGATATTCCTAGGCGCAAAAAAGTAGTGCGTGATATTCCTACGCGCAAGAAAGTAATGCGTGATATCCCTACACGCACGAAAGTAGTGAGTGATATTCCTACGCAAAAGAAAGTAGTGCGTGAAATTCCTACGCGCAAGAAAGTAGTGAGTGATATTCCTACGCGCAAGAAAGTAGTGCGAGATATTCCTACGAGCAAGAAAGTAGTGCGTGAAATTCCTACGCGCAAGAAAGTAGTGTGTGATATTCCTGCGCACAAGAAAGTAGTGCGTGATATTCCTACGCGCAAGAAAGTAGTGCGTGATATTCCTACGCGCAAGAAAGTAGTGTGTGATATTCCTACGCGCAAAAAAGTAGTGTGTGATATTCCTACGCGAAAAAAAGTAGTGAGTGACATTCCTATGCGAAAGAAAGTAGAGCGTGAAATTCCTACGCGCAAGAAAGTAGTGCGTGATATTCCTACACGCAAGAAAGTAATGCGTGATATTCCTACACGCACGAAAGTAGTGCGTGATATTCCTACGCGCAAGAAAGTAGTGCGTGATATTCCTACGCGCAAGAAAGTAGAGCGTGAAATTCCTACGTGCAAGAAAGTAGTGCGTGGAATTCCTAAGCGCAAGAAAGTAGTGCGTGATATTCCTACGCGCAAGAAAGTAGTGCGTGATATTTCTAGGCGCAAGAAAGTAGTGCGTGAAATTCCTACGTGCAAGAAAGTAGTGCGTGGAATTCCTAAGCGCAAGAAAGTAGTGCGTGATATTCCTACGCGCAAGAAAGTAGTGCGTGATATTCCTTCGCGCAAGAAAGTAGTGCGTGAAATTCCTACGTGCAAGAAAGTAGTGCGTGGAATTCCTAAGCGCAAGAAAGTAGTGCGTGATATTCCTACGCGCAAGAAAGTAGTGCGTGATATTTCTAGGCGCAAGAAAGTAGTGCGTGAAATTCCTACGCGCAAAAAAGTAGTGCGTGATATTCCTACGCGCAAGAAAGTAGTGCGTGATATTCCTACACGCACGAAAGTAGTGCGTGAAATTCCTACGCGCAAGAAAGTAGTGCGTGATATTCCTACGCGCAAGAAAGTAGTGCGTGAAATTCCTACGCGCAAAAAAGTAGTGCGTGATATTCCTACGCGCAATAAAGTAGTGCGTGATATTCCTACGCGCAAGAAAGTAGTGCGTGATATTCCTAGGCGCAAGAAAGTAGTGCGTGAAATTCCTACGCGCAAAAAAGTAGTGCGTGATATTCCTACGCGCAAGAAAGTAGTGCGTGATATTCCTACACGCACGAAAGTAGTGCGTGAAATTCCTACGTGCAAGAAAGTAGTGCGTGAAATTCCTACGCGCAAGAAAGTAGTGAGTGATATTCCTACGCGCAAGAAAGTAGTGCGAGATATTCCTACGAGCAAGAAAGTAGTGCGTGAAATTCCTACGCGCAAGAAAGTAGTGTGTGATATTCCTGCGCACAAGAAAGTAGTGCGTGAAATTCCTACGTGCAAGAAAGTAGTGCGTGGAATTCCTAAGCGCAAGAAAGTAGTGCGTGATATTCCTACGCGCAAGAAAGTAGTGCGTGATATTCCTACGCGCAAGAAAGTAGTGCGTGAAATTCCTACGTGCAAGAAAGTAGTGCGTGGGATTCCTAAGCGCAAGAAAGTAGTGCGTGATATTCCTACGCGCAAGAAAGTAGTGCGTGATATTTCTAGGCGCAAGAAAGTAGTGCGTGAAATTCCTACGCGCAAAAAAGTAGTGCGTGATATTCCTACGCGAAAGAAAGTAGTGAGTGATATTCCTACGCAAAAGAAAGTAGTGCGTGAAATTCCTACGCGCGAGAAAGTAGTGAGTGTTATTCCTACGCGCAAGAAAGTAGTGCGTGATATTCCTACGAGCAAGAAAGTAGTGCGTGAAATACCTACGCGCAAGAAAGGAGTGCGTGAAATTCCTACGCGCACGAAAGTAGTGCGTGATATTCCTACGCGCAAGAAAGTAGTGCGTGATATTCCTACGAGCAAGAAAGGAGTGCGTGAAATTCCTACGCGCAAGAAAGTAGTGCGTGATATTCCTGCGCTCAAGAAAGTAGTGCGTGATATTCCTACGCGCAAGAAAGTAGTGCGTGATATTCCTGCGCGCAAGAAAGTAGTGCGTGATATTCCTACGCGCAAAAAAGTAGTGCGTGATATTCCTACGCGAAAGAAAGTAGTGAGTGATATTCCTACGCAAAAGAAAGTAGTGCGTGAAATTCCTACGCGCAAGAAAGTAGTGAGTGATATTCCTACGCGCAAGAAAGTAGTGCGTGATATTCCTACGAGCAAGAAAGTAGTGCGTGAAATTCCTACGCGCAAGAAAGTAGTGCGTGATATTCCTAGGCGCAAAAAAGTAGTGCGTGATATTCCTACGCGCAAGAAAGTAATGCGTGATATCCCTACACGCACGAAAGTAGTGAGTGATATTCCTACGCAAAAGAAAGTAGTGCGTGAAATTCCTACGCGCAAGAAAGTAGTGAGTGATATTCCTACGCGCAAGAAAGTAGTGCGAGATATTCCTACGAGCAAGAAAGTAGTGCGTGAAATTCCTACGCGCAAGAAAGTAGTGTGTGATATTCCTGCGCACAAGAAAGTAGTGCGTGATATTCCTACGCGCAAGAAAGTAGTGCGTGATATTCCTACGCGCAAGAAAGTAGTGTGTGATATTCCTACGCGCAAAAAAGTAGTGTGTGATATTCCTACGCGAAAAAAAGTAGTGAGTGACATTCCTATGCGAAAGAAAGTAGAGCGTGAAATTCCTACGCGCAAGAAAGTAGTGCGTGATATTCCTACACGCAAGAAAGTAATGCGTGATATTCCTACACGCACGAAAGTAGTGCGTGATATTCCTACGCGCAAGAAAGTAGTGCGTGATATTCCTACGCGCAAGAAAGTAGAGCGTGAAATTCCTACGTGCAAGAAAGTAGTGCGTGGAATTCCTAAGCGCAAGAAAGTAGTGCGTGATATTCCTACGCGCAAGAAAGTAGTGCGTGATATTTCTAGGCGCAAGAAAGTAGTGCGTGAAATTCCTACGTGCAAGAAAGTAGTGCGTGGAATTCCTAAGCGCAAGAAAGTAGTGCGTGATATTCCTACGCGCAAGAAAGTAGTGCGTGATATTTCTAGGCGCAAGAAAGTAGTGCGTGAAATTCCTACGCGCAAAAAAGTAGTGCGTGATATTCCTACGCGCAAGAAAGTAGTGCGTGATATTCCTACACGCACGAAAGTAGTGCGTGAAATTCCTACGCGCAAGAAAGTAGTGCGTGATATTCCTACGCGCAAGAAAGTAGTGCGTGAAATTCCTACGCGCAAAAAAGTAGTGCGTGATATTCCTACGCGCAATAAAGTAGTGCGTGATATTTCTACGCGCAAGAAAGTAGTGCGTGATATTCCTAGGCGCAAGAAAGTAGTGCGTGAAATTCCTACGCGCAAAAAAGTAGTGCGTGATATTCCTACGCGCAAGAAAGTAGTGCGTGATATTCCTACACGCACGAAAGTAGTGCGTGAAATTCCTACGTGCAAGAAAGTAGTGCGTGAAATTCCTACGCGCAAGAAAGTAGTGAGTGATATTCCTACGCGCAAGAAAGTAGTGCGAGATATTCCTACGAGCAAGAAAGTAGTGCGTGAAATTCCTACGCGCAAGAAAGTAGTGTGTGATATTCCTGCGCACAAGAAAGTAGTGCGTGATATTCCTACGCGCAAGAAAGTAGTGCGTGATATTCCTACGCGCAAGAAAGTAGTGTGTGATATTCCTACGCGCAAAAAAGTAGTGTGTGATATTCCTACGCGAAAAAAAGTAGTGAGTGACATTCCTATGCGAAAGAAAGTAGAGCGTGAAATTCCTACGCGCAAGAAAGTAGTGCGTGATATTCCTACACGCAAGAAAGTAATGCGTGATATTCCTACACGCACGAAAGTAGTGCGTGATATTCCTACGCGCAAGAAAGTAGTGCGTGATATTCCTACGCGCAAGAAAGTAGAGCGTGAAATTCCTACGTGCAAGAAAGTAGTGCGTGGAATTCCTAAGCGCAAGAAAGTAGTGCGTGATATTCCTACGCGCAAGAAAGTAGTGCGTGATATTTCTAGGCGCAAGAAAGTAGTGCGTGAAATTCCTTCGTGCGAGAAAGTAGTGCGTGGAATTCCTAAGCGCAAGAAAGTAGTGCGTGATATTCCTACGCGCAAGAAAGTAGTGCGTGATATTCCTACGCGCAAGAAAGTAGTGCGTGAAATTCCTACGTGCAAGAAAGTAGTGCGTGGAATTCCTAAGCGCAAGAAAGTAGTGCGTGATATTCCTACGCGCAAGAAAGTAGTGCGTGATATTTCTAGGCGCAAGAAAGTAGTGCGTGATATTCCTACGCGCAAAAAAGTAGTGCGTGATATTCCTACGCGCAAGAAAGTAGTGCGTGATATTCCTACACGCACGAAAGTAGTGCGTGAAATTCCTACGCGCAAGAAAGTAGTGCGTGATATTCCTACGCGCAAGAAAGTAGTGCGTGAAATTCCTACGCGCAAAAAAGTAGTGCGTGATATTCCTACGCGCAAGAAAGTAGTGCGTGGAATTCCTAAGCGCAAGAAAGTAGTGCGTGATATTCCTACGCGCAAGAAAGTAGTGCGTGATATTTCTAGGCGCAAGAAAGTAGTGCGTGAAATTCCTACGCGCAAAAAAGTAGTGCGTGATATTCCTACGCGCAAGAAAGTAGTGCGTGATATTCCTACGCGCAAGAAAGTAGTGCGTGAAATTCCTACGTGCAAGAAAGTAGTGCGTGGAATTCCTAAGCGCAAGAAAGTAGTGCGTGATATTCCTACGCGCAAGAAAGTAGTGCGTGATATTTCTAGGCGCAAGAAGGTAGTGCGTGAAATTCCTACGCGCAAAAAAGTAGTGCGTGATATTCCTACGCGAAAGAAAGTAGTGAGTGATATTCCTACGCAAAAGAAAGTAGTGCGTGAAATTCCTACGCGCAAGAAAGTAGTGAGTGATATTCCTACGCGCAAGAAAGTAGTGCGTGATATTCCTACGAGCAAGAAAGTAGTGCGTGAAATACCTACGCGCAAGAAAGGAGTGCGTGAAATTCCTACGCGCACGAAAGTAGTGCGTGATATTCCTACGCGCAAGAAAGTAGTGCGTGATATTCCTACGAGCAAGAAAGGAGTGCGTGAAATTCCTACGCGCAAGAAAGTAGTGCGTGATATTCCTGCGCTCAAGAAAGTAGTGCGTGATATTCCTACGCGCAAGAAAGTAGTGCGTGATATTCCTGCGCGCAAGAAAGTAGTGCGTGATATTCCTACGCGCAAAAAAGTAGTGCGTGATATTCCTACGCGAAAGAAAGTAGTGAGTGATATTCCTACGCAAAAGAAAGTAGTGCGTGAAATTCCTACGCGCAAGAAAGTAGTGAGTGATATTCCTACGCGCAAGAAAGTAGTGCGTGATATTCCTACGAGCAAGAAAGTAGTGCGTGAAATTCCTACGCGCAAGAAAGTAGTGCGTGATATTCCTAGGCACAAAAAAGTAGTGCTTGATATTCCTACGCGCAAGAAAGTAATGCGTGATATCCCTACACGCACGAAAGTAGTGAGTGATATTCCTACGCAAAAGAAAGTAGTGCGTGAAATTCCTACGCGCAAGAAAGTAGTGAGTGATATTCCTACGCGCAAGAAAGTAGTGCGAGATATTCCTACGAGCAAGAAAGTAGTGCGTGAAATTCCTACGCGCAAGAAAGTAGTGTGTGATATTCCTGCGCACAAGAAAGTAGTGCGTGATATTCCTACGCGCAAGAAAGTAGTGCGTGATATTCCTACGCGCAAGAAAGTAGTGTGTGATATTCCTACGCGCAAAAAAGTAGTGTGTGATATTCCTACGCGAAAAAAAGTAGTGAGTGACATTCCTATGCGAAAGAAAGTAGAGCGTGAAATTCCTACGCGCAAGAAAGTAGTGCGTGATATTCCTACACGCAAGAAAGTAATGCGTGATATTCCTACACGCACGAAAGTAGTGCGTGATATTCCTACGCGCAAGAAAGTAGTGCGTGAAATTCCTACGCGCAAGAAAGTAGAGCGTGAAATTCCTACGTGCAAGAAAGTAGTGCGTGAAATTCCTACGCGCACGAAAGTAGTGCGTGATATTCCTACGCGCAAGAAAGTAGTGCGTGATATTCCTACGAGCAAGAAAGGAGTGCGTGAAATTCCTACGCGCAAGAAAGTAGTGCGTGATATTCCTGCGCTCAAGAAAGTAGTGCGTGATATTCCTACGCGCAAGAAAGTAGTGCGTGATATTCCTGCGCGCAAGAAAGTAGTGCGTGATATTCCTACGCGCAAAAAAGTAGTGCGTGATATTCCTACGCGAAAGAAAGTAGTGAGTGATATTCCTACGCAAAAGAAAGTAGTGCGTGAAATTCCTACGCGCAAGAAAGTAGTGAGTGATATTCCTACGCGCAAGAAAGTAGTGCGTGATATTCCTACGAGCAAGAAAGTAGTGCGTGAAATTCCTACGCGCAAGAAAGTAGTGCGTGATATTCCTAGGCGCAAAAAAGTAGTGCTTGATATTCCTACGCGCAAGAAAGTAATGCGTGATATCCCTACACGCACGAAAGTAGTGAGTGATATTCCTACGCAAAAGAAAGTAGTGCGTGAAATTCCTACGCGCAAGAAAGTAGTGAGTGATATTCCTACGCGCAAGAAAGTAGTGCGAGATATTCCTACGAGCAAGAAAGTAGTGCGTGAAATTCCTACGCGCAAGAAAGTAGTGTGTGATATTCCTGCGCACAAGAAAGTAGTGCGTGATATTCCTACGCGCAAGAAAGTAGTGCGTGATATTCCTACGCGCAAGAAAGTAGTGTGTGATATTCCTACGCGCAAAAAAGTAGTGTGTGATATTCCTACGCGAAAAAAAGTAGTGAGTGACATTCCTATGCGAAAGAAAGTAGAGCGTGAAATTCCTACGCGCAAGAAAGTAGTGCGTGATATTCCTACACGCAAGAAAGTAATGCGTGATATTCCTACACGCACGAAAGTAGTGCGTGATATTCCTACGCGCAAGAAAGTAGTGCGTGAAATTCCTACGCGCAAGAAAGTAGAGCGTGAAATTCCTACGTGCAAGAAAGTAGTGCGTGAAATTCCTACGCGCACGAAAGTAGTGCGTGATATTCCTACGCGCAAGAAAGTAGTGCGTGATATTCCTACGAGCAAGAAAGGAGTGCGTGAAATTCCTACGCGCAAGAAAGTAGTGCGTGATATTCCTGCGCTCAAGAAAGTAGTGCGTGATATTCCTACGCGCAAGAAAGTAGTGCGTGATATTCCTGCGCGCAAGAAAGTAGTGCGTGATATTCCTACGCGCAAAAAAGTAGTGCGTGATATTCCTACGCGAAAGAAAGTAGTGAGTGATATTCCTACGCAAAAGAAAGTAGTGCGTGAAATTCCTACGCGCAAGAAAGTAGTGAGTGATATTCCTACGCGCAAGAAAGTAGTGCGTGATATTCCTACGAGCAAGAAAGTAGTGCGTGAAATTCCTACGCGCAAGAAAGTAGTGCGTGATATTCCTAGGTGCAAAAAAGTAGTGCTTGATATTCCTACGCTCAAGAAAGTAATGCGTGATATCCCTACACGCACGAAAGTAGTGAGTGATATTCCTACGCAAAAGAAAGTAGTGCGTAAAATTCCTACGCGCAAGAAAGTAGTGAGTGATATTCCTACGCGCAAGAAAGTAGTGCGAGATATTCCTACGAGCAAGAAAGTAGTGCGTGAAATTCCTACGCGCAAGAAAGTAGTGTGTGATATTCCTGCGCACAAGAAAGTAGTGCGTGATATTCCTACGCGCAAGAAAGTAGTGCGTGATATTCCTACGCGCAAGAAAGTAGTGTGTGATATTCCTACGCGCAAAAAAGTAGTGTGTGATATTCCTACGCGAAAAAAAGTAGTGAGTGACATTCCTATGCGAAAGAAAGTAGAGCGTGAAATTCCTACGCGCAAGAAAGTAGTGCGTGATATTCCTACACGCAAGAAAGTAATGCGTGATATTCCTACACGCACGAAAGTAGTGCGTGATATTCCTACGCGCAAGAAAGTAGTGCGTGATATTCCTACGCGCAAGAAAGTAGAGCGTGAAATTCCTACGTGCAAGAAAGTAGTGCGTGGAATTCCTAAGCGCAAGAAAGTAGTGCGTGATATTCCTACGCGCAAGAAAGTAGTGCGTGATATTTCTAGGCGCAAGAAAGTAGTGCGTGAAATTCCTACGTGCAAGAAAGTAGTGCGTGGAATTCCTAAGCGCAAGAAAGTAGTGCGTGATATTCCTACGCGCAAGAAAGTAGTGCGTGATATTCCTACGCGCAAGAAAGTAGTGCGTGAAATTCCTAAGTGCAAGAAAGTAGTGCGTGGAATTCCTAAGCGCAATAAAGTAGTGCGTGATATTCCTACGCGCAAGAAAGTAGTGCGTGATATTTCTAGGCGCAAGAAAGTAGTGCGTGAAATTCCTACGCGCAAAAAAGTAGTGCGTGATATTCCTACGCGCAAGAAAGTAGTGCGTGATATTCCTACACGCACGAAAGTAGTTCGTGAAATTCCTACGCGCAAGAAAGTAGTGCGTGATATTCCTACGCGCAAGAAAGTAGTGCGTGAAATTCCTACGCGCAAAAAAGTAGTGCGTGATATTCCTACGCGCAATAAAGTAGTGCGTGATATTCCTACGCGCAAGAAAGTAGTGCGTGATATTCCTACGCGCAAAAAAGTAGTGCGTGATATTCCTACGCGCAAGAAAGTAGTGCGTGATATTCCTACACGCACGAAAGTAGTGCGTGAAATTCCTACGTGCAAGAAAGTAGTGCGTGAAATTCCTACGCGCAAGAAAGTAGTGAGTGATATTCCTACGCGCAAGAAAGTAGTGCGAGATATTCCTACGAGCAAGAAAGTAGTGCGTGAAATTCCTACGCGCAAGAAAGTATTGTGTGATATTCCTGCGCACAAGAAAGTAGTGCGTGATATTCCTACGCGCAAGAAAGTAGTGCGTGATATTCCTACGCGCAAGAAAGTAGTGTGTGATATTCCTACGCGCAAAAAAGTAGTGTGTGATATTCCTACGCGAAAAAAAGTAGTGAGTGACATTCCTATGCGAAAGAAAGTAGAGCGTGAAATTCCTACGCGCAAGAAAGTAGTGCGTGATATTCCTACACGCAAGAAAGTAATGCGTGATATTCCTACACGCACGAAAGTAGTGCGTGATATTCCTACGCGCAAGAAAGTAGTGCGTGATATTCCTACGCGCAAGAAAGTAGAGCGTGAAATTCCTACGTGCAAGAAAGTAGTGCGTGGAATTCCTAAGCGCAAGAAAGTAGTGCGTGATATTCCTACGCGCAAGAAAGTAGTGCGTGATATTTCTAGGCGCAAGGAAGTAGTGCGTGAAATTCCTACATGCAAGAAAGTAGTGCGTGGAATTCCTAAGCGCAAGAAAGTAGTGCGTGATATTCCTACGCGCAAGAAAGTAGTGCTTGATATTCCTACGCGCAAGAAAGTAGTGCGTGAAATTCCTACGTGCAAGAAAGTAGTGCGTGGAATTCCTAAGCGCAAGAAAGTAGTGCGTGATATTCCTACGCGCAAGAAAGTAGTGCGTGATATTTCTAGGCGCAAGAAAGTAGTGCGTGAAATTCCTACGCGCAAAAAAGTAGTGCGTGATATTCCTACGCGCAAGAAAGTAGTGCGTGATATTCCTACACGCATGAAAGTAGTGCGTGAAATTCCTACGCGCAAGAAAGTAGTGCGTGATATTCCTACGCGCAAGAAAGTAGTGCGTGAAATTCCTACGCGCAAAAAAGTAGTGCGTGATATTCCTACGCGCAATAAAGTAGTGCGTGACATTCCTACGCGCAAGAAAGTAGTGCGTGATATTCCTAGGCGCAAGAAAGTAGTGCGTGAAATTCCTACGCGCAAAAAAGTAGTGCGTGATATTCCTACGCTCAAGAAAGTAGTGCGTGATATTCCTACACGCACGAAAGTAGTGCGTGAAATTCCTACGTGCAAGAAAGTAGTGCGTGATATTCCTACATGCACGAAAGTAGTGCGTGAAATTCCTACGCGCAAGAAAGTAGCGCGTGATATTCCTACGCGCAAGAAAGTAGTGCGTGATATTCCTACACGCACGAAAGTAGTGCGTGATATTCCTACGCGCAAGAAAGTAGTGCGTGATATTCCTACGAGCAAGAAAGGAGTGCGTGAAATTCCTACGCGCAAGAAAGTAGTGCGTGATATTCCTGCGCACAAGAAAGTAGTGCGTGATATTCCTACGCGCAAGAAAGTAGTGCGTGATATTCCTGCGCGCAAGAAAGTAGTGCGTGATATTCCTACGCGCAAAAAAGTAGTGCGTGATATTCCTACGCGAAAGAAAGTAGTGAGTGATATTCCTACGCAAAAGAAAGTAGTGCGTGAAATTCCTACGCGCAAGAAAGTAGTGAGTGATATTCCTACGCGCAAGAAAGTAGTGCGTGATATTCCTACGAGCAAGAAAGTAGTGCGTGAAATTCCTACGCGCAAGAAAGTAGTGCGTGATATTCCTACGCGCAAGAAAGTAGTGCGTGATATTCCTACACGCACGAAAGTAGTGCGTGATATTCCTACGTGCAAGAAAGTAGTGCGTGGAATTCCTAAGCGCAAGAAAGTAGTGCGTGATATTCCTACGCGCAAGAAAGTAGTGCGTGATATTTCTAGGCGCAAGAAAGTAGTGCGTGAAATTCCTACGCGCAAAAAAGTAGTGCGTGATATTTCTAGGCGCAAGAAAGTAGTGCGTGATATTCCTACGCGCAAGAAAGTAGTGCGTGAAATTCCTACGTGCAAGAAAGTAGTGCGTAGAATTCCTAAGCGCAAGAAAGTAGTGCGTGATGTTCCTACGCACAACAAAGTAGTGCGTGATATTTCTAGGCGCAAGAAAGTAGTGCGTGAAATTCCTACGCGCAAAAAAGTAGTGCGTGATATTCCTACGCGCAAGAAAGTAGTGCGTGATATTCCTACACGCACGAAAGTAGTGCGTGAAATTCCTACGCGCAAGACAGTAGTGCGTGATATTCCTACGCGCAAGAAAGTAGTGCGTGAAATTCCTACGCGCAAAAAAGTAGTGCGTGATATTCCTACGCGCAATAAAGTAGTGCGTGATATTCCTACGCGCAAGAAAGTAGTGCGTGATATTCCTAGGCGCAATAAAGTAGTGCGTGATATTCCTACGCGCAAGAAAGTAGTGCGTGATATTCCTAGGCGCAAGAAAGTAGTGCGTGAAATTCCTACGCGCAAAAAAGTAGTGCGTGATATTCCTACGCGCAAGAAAGTAGTGCGTGATATTCCTACACGCACGAAAGTAGTGCGTGAAATTCCTACGTGCAAGAAAGTAGTGCGTGATATTCCTACACGCACGAAAGTAGTGCGTGAAATTCCTACATGCAAGAAAGTAGCGCGTGATATTCCTACGCGCAAGAAAGTAGTGCGTGATATTCCTACACGCACGAAAGTAGTGCGTGATATTCCTACGCGCAAGAAAGTAGTGCGTGATATTCCTACGAGCAAGAAAGGAGTGCGTGAAATTCCTACGAGCAAGAAAGTAGTGCGTGATATTCCTGCGCACAAGAAAGTAGTGCGTGATATTCCTACGCGCAAGAAAGTAGTGCGTGATATTCCTGCGCGCAAGAAAGTAGTGCGTGATATTCCTACGCGCAAAAAAGTAGTGCGTGATATTCCTACGCGAAAGAAAGTAGTGAGTGATATTCCTACGCAAAAGAAAGTAGTGCGTGAAATTCCTACGCGCAAGAAAGTAGTGAATGATATTCCTACGCGCAAGAAAGTAGTGCGTGATATTCCTACGAGCAAGAAAGTAGTGCGTGAAATTCCTACGCGCAAGAAAGTAGTGCGTGATATTCCTACGCGCAAAAAAGTAGTGCGTGATATTCCTACGCGCAAGAAAGTAGTGCGTGATATTCCTACGCGCAAGAAAGTAGTGCGTGATATTCCTAGGCGCAAGAAAGTAGTGCGTGAAATTCCTACGCGCAAAAAAGTAGTGCGTGATATTCCTACGCGCAAGAAAGTAGTGTGTGATATTCCTACACGCACGAAAGTAGTGCGTGAAATTCCTACGTGCAAGAAAGTAGTGCGTGATATTCCTACGCGCAAGAAAGTAGTGCGTGATATTCCTACACGCACGAAAGTAGTGCGTGATATTCCTACGCGCAAGAAAGTAGTGCGTGATATTCCTACGAGCAAGAAAGTAGTGCGTGATATTCCTACGAGCAAGAAAGTAGTGCGTGAAATTCCTATGCGCAAGAAAGTAGTGCGTGATATTCCTGCGCACAAGAAAGTAGTGCGTGATATTCCTACGCGCAAGAAAGAAGTGCGCGATATTCCTGCGCGCAAGAAAGTAGTGCGTGATATTCCTACGCGCAATAAAGTAGTGCGTGATATTCCTACGCGAAAGAAAGTAGTGAGTGATATTCCTACGCAAAAGAAAGTAGTGCGTGAAATTCCTACGCGCAAGAAAGTAGTGAGTGAGATTCCTACGCGCAAGAAAGTAGTGCGTGATATTCCTACGAGCAAGAAAGTAGTACGTTAAATTCCTACGCGCAAGAAAGTAGTGCGTGATATTCCTGCGCACGAGAAGGTAGTGCGTGATATTCCTACGCGCAAGAAAGTAGTGCGTGATATTCCTAGGCGCAAGAAAGTAGTGCGTGAAATTCCTACGCGCAAAAAAGTAGTGCGTGATATTCCTACGCGCAAGAAAGTAGTGCGTGATATTCCTACACGCACGAAAGTAGTGAGTGATATTCCTACGCAAAAGAAAGTAGTGCGTGAAATTCCTACGCGCAAGAAAGTAGTGAGTGATATTCCTACGCGCAAGAAAGTAGTGCGAGATATTCCTACGAGCAAGAAGGTAGTGCGTGAAATTCCTACGCGCAAGAAAGTAGTGCGTGATATTCCTACGCGCAAGAAAGTAATGCGTGATATTCCTACACGCACGAAAGTAGTGCGTGATATTCCTACGCGCAAGAAAGTAGTGCGTGATATTCCTACACGCACGAAAGTAGTGCGTGAAATTCCTACGCGCAAGAAAGTAGTGCGTGATATTCCTACGCGCAAGAAAGTAGTGCGTGAAATTCCTACGCGCAAAAAAGTAGTGCGTGATATTCCTACGCGCAAGAAAGTAGTGCGTGATATTCCTACGCGCAAGAAAGTAGTGCGTGATATTCCTAGGCGCAAGAAAGTAGTGCGTGATATTCCTACGTGCAAGAAAGTAGTGCGTGAAATTCCTACGCGCAAAAAAGTAGTGCGTGATATTCCTACGCGCAAGAAAGTAGTGCGTGATATTCCTACACGCACGAAAGTAGTGCGTGAAATTCCTACGTGCAAGAAAGTAGTGCGTGATATTCCTACACGCACGAAAGTAGTGCGTGAAATTCCTACGCGCAAGAAAGTAGTGCGTGATATTCCTACGCGCAAGAAAGTAGTGCGTGATATTCCTACACGCACGAAAGTAGTGCGTGATATTCCTAAGCGCAAGAAAGTAGTGCGTGATATTCCTACGAGCAAGAAAGTAGTGCGTGAAATTCCTACGCGCAAGAAAGTAGTGCGTGATATTCCTGCGCACAAGAAAGTAGTGCGTGATATTCCTACGCGCAAGAAAGTAGTGCGTGATATTCCTACGAGCAAGAAAGTAGTGCGTGAAATTCCTACGCGCAAGAAAGTAGTGCGTGATATTCCTGCGCACAAGAAAGTAGTGCGTGATATTCCTACGCGCAAGAAAGTAGTGCGTGATATTCCTGCGCGCAAGAAAGTAGTGCGTGATATTCCTACGCGCAAAAAAGTAGTGCGTGATATTCCTACGCGAAAGAAAGTAGTGAGTGATATTCCTACGCAAAAGAAAGTAGTGCATGAAATTCCTACGCGCAAGAAAGTAGTGAGTGATATTCCTACGCGCAAGAAAGTAGTGCGTGATATTCCTACACGCACGAAAGTAGTGCGTGAAATTCCTACGTGCAAGAAAGTAGTGCGTGATATTCCTACATGCACGAAAGTAGTGCGTGAAATTCCTACGCGCAAGAAAGTAGTGCGTGATATTCCTACGCGCAAGAAAGTAGTGCGTGATATTCCTACACGCACGAAAGTAGTGCGTGATATTCCTACGCGCAAGAAAGTAGTGCGTGATTTTCCTACGAGCAAGAAAGTAGTGCGTGAAATTCCTACGCGCAAGAAAGTAGTGCGTGATATTCCTGCGCACAAGAAAGTAGTGCGTGATATTCCTACGCGCAAGAAAGTAGTGCGTGATATTCCTGCGCGCAAGAAAGTAGTGCGTGATATTCCTACGCGCAAAAAAGTAGTGCGTGATATTCCTACGCGAAAGAAAGTAGTGAGTGATATTCCTACGCAAAAGAAAGTAGTGCGTGAAATTCATACGCGCAAGAAAGTAGTGAGTGATATTCCTACGCGCAAGAAAGTAGTGCGTGATATTCCTACGAGCAAGAAAGTAGTTCGTGAAATTCCTACGCGCAAAAAAGTAGTGCGTGATATTCCTGCGCACGAGAAAGTAGTGCGTGATATTCCTACGCGCAAGAAAGTAGTGCGTGATATTCCTACGCGCAAGAAAGTAGTGCGTGATATTCCTACGCGCAAAAAAGTAGTGCGTGATATTCCTACGCAAAAGAAAGTAGTGAGTGATATTCCTACGCAAAAGAAAGTAGTGCGTGAAATTCCTACGCGCAAGAAAGTAGTGAGTGATATTCCTACGCGCAAGAAAGTAGAGCGTGATATCCCTACGCGCAAGAAAGTAGTAAGTGATATTCCTACGCAAAAGAAAGTAGTGCGTGATATTCCTACGCGCAAGAAAGTAGTGCGTGATATTCCTACGCGCAAAAAAGTTGTGCGTGATATTCCTACGCACAAGAAAGTAGTGCGTGAAATTCCTACGCGCAAGAAAGTATTGCGTGATATTCCTACGCGCAAGAAAGTAGTGCGTGATATTCCTACGAGCAAGAAAGTAGTGAGTGATATTCCTACGCGAAAGAAAGTAGTGCGTGAAATTCCTACGCGCAAGAAAGTAGTGCGTGATATTCCTACGCGCAAGAAAGTAGTGCGTGTTATTCCTACAAGCAAGAAAGTGTTGCGTGATAATCTTACGCGCAAGAAAGTAGTGCGTGATATTCCTACGCGCAAGTAAGTAGTGCGTGAAATTTCTACGTGCAAGAAAGTAGTGCGTGGAATTCCTACGCGCAAGAAAGTAGTGCGTGATATTCCTACGCGCAAGAAAGTAGTGCGTGATATTTCTAGGCGCAAGAAAGTAGTGCGTGAAATTCCTACTCGCAAAAAAGTAGTGCGTGATTTTCCTACGCGCAAGAAAGTAGTGCGTGATATTCCTACACGCACGAAAGTAGTGCGTAAAATTCCTACGCGCAAGAAAGTAGTGCGTGATATTCCTACGCGCAAGAAAGTAGTGCGTGATATTCCTACGCGCAAGAAAGTAGTGCGTGATATTCCTAGGTGCAAGAAAGTAGTGCGTGAAATTCCTACGCGTAAGAAAGTAGTGCGTGAAATTCCTACGCGCAAAAAAGTAGTGCGTGATATTCCTACACGCATGAAAGTAGTGTGTGAAATTCCTACGCGCAAGAAAGTAGTGCGTGATATTCCTACGCGCAAGAAAGTAGTGCGTGATATTCCTACACGCACGAAAGTAGTGCGTGATATTCCTACGCGCAAGAAAGTAGTGCGTGATATTCCTACACGCACGAAAGTAGTGCGTGATATTCCTACGCGCAAGAAAGTAGTGAGTGATATTCCTACGAGCAAGAAAGTAGTGCGTGAAATTCTTACGCGCAAGAAAGTAGTGCGTGATATTCCTGCGCACAAGAAAGTAGTGCGTGATATTCCTACGCGCAAGAAAGTAGTGCGTGATATTCCTGCGCGCAAGAAAGTAGTGCGTGATATTCCTACGCGCAAAAAAGTAGTGCGTGATATTCCTACGCGAAAGAAAGTAGTGAGTGATATTCCTACGCAAAAGAAAGTAGTGCGTGAAATTCCTACGCGCAAGAAAGTAGTGAGTGATATTCCTACGCGCAAGAAAGTAGTGCGTGATATTCCTACGCGCAAGAAAGTAGTGCGTGATATTCCTACACGCACGAAAGTAGTGCGTGATATTCCTACGCGCAAGAAAGTAGTGCGTGATATTCCTACACGCACGAAAGTAGTGCGTGATATTCCTACGCGCAAGAAAGTAGTGTGTGATATTCCTACGAGCAAGAAAGTAGTGCGTGAAATTCTTACGCGCAAGAAAGTAGTGCGTGATATTCCTGCGCACAAGAAAGTAGTGCGTGATATTCCTACGCGCAAGAAAGTAGTGCGTGATATTCCTGCGCGCAAGAAAGTAGTGCGTGATATTCCTACGCGCAAAAAAGTAGTGCGTGATATTCCTACGCGAAAGAAAGTAGTGAGTGATATTCCTACGCAAAAGAAAGTAGTGCGTGAAATTCCTACGCGCAAGAAAGTAGTGAGTGATATTCCTACGCGCAAGAAAGTAGAGCGTGATATTCCTACGCGCAAGAAAGTAGTGAGTGATATTCCTACGCGAAAGAAAGTAGTGCGTGAAATTCCTATGTGCAAGAAAGTAGTGCGTGATATTCCTACGCGCAAGAAAGTAGTGCGTGATATTCCTACACGCACGAAAGTAGTGCGTGATATTCCTACGCGCAAGAAAGTAGTGCGTGATATTCCTACGCGCAAGAAAGTAGTGCGTGAAATTCCTAAGCGCAAGAAAGTGGTGCGTGATATTCCTACGCGCAAGAAAGTAGTGCGTGATATTCCTACGCGCAAAAAAGTTGTGCGTGATATTCCTACGCACAAGAAAGTAGTGCGTGAAATTCCTACGCGCAAGAAAGTATTGCGTGATATTCCTACGCGCAAGAAAGTAGTGCGTGATATTCTTACGTGCAAGAAAGTAGTGAGTGATATTCCTACGCGAAAGAAAGTAGTGCGTGAAATTCCTACGCGCAAGAAAGTAGTGCGTGATATTCCTACGCGCAAGAAAGTAGTGCGTGATATTCCTACAAGCAAGAAAGTGTTGCGTGATAATCTTACGCGCAAGAAAGTAGTGCGTGATATTCCTACGCGCAAGTAAGTAGTGCGTGAAATTTCTACGTGCAAGAAAGTAGTGCGTGGAATTCCTACGCGCAAGAAAGTAGTGCGTGATATTCCTATGCGCAAGAAAGTAGCGCGTGATATTTCTAGGCGCAAGAAAGTAGTGCGTGAAATTCCTACTCGCAAAAAAGTAGTGCGTGATTTTCCTACGCGCAAAAAAGTAGTGCGTGATATTCCTACGCGCAAGAAAGTAGTGCGTGATATTCCTACGCGCAAGAAAGTAATGCGTGATATTCCTAGGCGCAAGAAAGTAGTGCGTGAAATTCCTACGCGCAAAAAAGTAGTGCGTGATATTCCTACGCGCAAGAAAGTAGTGCGTGATATTCCTACACGCACGAAAGTAGTGCGTGAAATTCCTACGTGCAAGAAAGTAGTGCGTGATATTCCTACGAGCAAGAAAGTAGTGAGTGATATTCCTACGCAAAAGAAAGTAGTGCATGAAATTCCTACGCGCAAGAAAGTAGTGAGTGATATTCCTACGCGCAAGAAAGTAGAGCGTGATATTCCTACGCGCAAGAAAGTAGTGAGTGATATTCCTACGCGAAAGAAAGTAGTGCGTGAAATTCCTATGTGCAAGAAAGTAGTGCGTGAAATTCTTACGCGCAAGAAAGTAGTGCGTGATATTCCTGCGCACAAGAAAGTAGTGCGTGATATTCCTACGCGCAAGAAAGTAGTGCGTGATATTCCTGCGCGCAAGAAAGTAGTGCGTGATATTCCTACGCGCAAAAAAGTAGTGCGTGATATTCCTACGCGAAAGAAAGTAGTGAGTGATATTCCTACGCAAAAGAAAGTAGTGCGTGAAATTCCTACGCGCAAGAAAGTAGTGAGTGATATTCCTACGCGCAAGAAAGTAGTGCGTGATATTCCTACGAGCAAGAAAGTAGTGCGTGAAATTCCTACGCGCAAGAAAGTAGTGTGTGATATTCCTACGCGCAAAAAAGTAGTGCGTGATATTCCTACGCGAAAGAAAGTAGTGAGTGATATTCCTACGCAAAAGAAAGTAGTGCATGAAATTCCTACGCGCAAGAAAGTAGTGAGTGATATTCCTACGCGCAAGAAAGTAGAGCGTGATATTCCTACGCGCAAGAAAGTAGTGAGTGATATTCCTACGCGAAAGAAAGTAGTGCGTGAAATTCCTATGTGCAAGAAAGTAGTGCGTGATATTCCTACGCGCAAGAAAGTAGTGCGTGATATTCCTACACGCACGAAAGTAGTGCGTGATATTCCTACGCGCAAGAAAGTAGTGCGTGATATTCCTACGCGCAAGAAAGTAGTGCGTGAAATTCCTAAGCGCAAGAAAGTGGTGCGTGATATTCCTACGCGCAAGAAAGTAGTGCGTGATATTCCTACGCGCAAAAAAGTTGTGCGTGATATTCCTACGCACAAGAAAGTAGTGCGTGAAATTCCTACGCGCAAGAAAGTATTGCGTGATATTCCTACGCGCAAGAAAGTAGTGCGTGATATTCTTACGTGCAAGAAAGTAGTGAGTGATATTCCTACGCGAAAGAAAGTAGTGCGTGAAATTCCTACGCGCAAGAAAGTAGTGCGTGATATTCCTACGCGCAAGAAAGTAGTGCGTGATATTCCTACAAGCAAGAAAGTGTTGCGTGATAATCTTACGCGCAAGAAAGTAGTGCGTGATATTCCTACGCGCAAGTAAGTAGTGCGTGAAATTTCTACGTGCAAGAAAGTAGTGCGTGGAATTCCTACGCGCAAGAAAGTAGTGCGTGATATTCCTATGCGCAAGAAAGTAGCGCGTGATATTTCTAGGCGCAAGAAAGTAGTGCGTGAAATTCCTACTCGCAAAAAAGTAGTGCGTGATTTTCCTACGCGCAAAAAAGTAGTGCGTGATATTCCTACGCGCAAGAAAGTAGTGCGTGATATTCCTACGCGCAAGAAAGTAATGCGTGATATTCCTAGGCGCAAGAAAGTAGTGCGTGAAATTCCTACGCGCAAAAAAGTAGTGCGTGATATTCCTACGCGCAAGAAAGTAGTGCGTGATATTCCTACACGCACGAAAGTAGTGCGTGAAATTCCTACGTGCAAGAAAGTAGTGCGTGATATTCCTACGAGCAAGAAAGTAGTGAGTGATATTCCTACGCAAAAGAAAGTAGTGCATGAAATTCCTACGCGCAAGAAAGTAGTGAGTGATATTCCTACGCGCAAGAAAGTAGAGCGTGATATTCCTACGCGCAAGAAAGTAGTGAGTGATATTCCTACGCGAAAGAAAGTAGTGCGTGAAATTCCTATGTGCAAGAAAGTAGTGCGTGATATTCCTACGCGCAAGAAAGTAGTGCGTGATATTCCTACACGCACGAAAGTAGTGCGTGATATTCCTACGCGCAAGAAAGTAGTGCGTGATATTCCTACGCGCAAGAAAGTAGTGCGTGAAATTCCTAAGCGCAAGAAAGTGGTGCGTGATATTCCTACGCGCAAGAAAGTAGTGCGTGATATTCCTACGCGCAAAAAAGTTGTGCGTGATATTCCTACGCACAAGAAAGTAGTGCGTGAAATTCCTACGCGCAAGAAAGTATTGCGTGATATTCCTACGCGCAAGAAAGTAGTGCGTGATATTCTTACGTGCAAGAAAGTAGTGAGTGATATTCCTACGCGAAAGAAAGTAGTGCGTGAAATTCCTACGCGCAAGAAAGTAGTGCGTGATATTCCTACGCGCAAGAAAGTAGTGCGTGATATTCCTACAAGCAAGAAAGTGTTGCGTGATAATCTTACGCGCAAGAAAGTAGTGCGTGATATTCCTACGCGCAAGTAAGTAGTGCGTGAAATTTCTACGTGCAAGAAAGTAGTGCGTGGAATTCCTACGCGCAAGAAAGTAGTGCGTGATATTCCTACGCGCAAGAAAGTAGTGCGTGATATTTCTAGGCGCAAGAAAGTAGTGCGTGAAATTCCTACTCGCAAAAAAGTAGTGCGTGATTTTCCCACGCGCAAAAAAGTAGTGCGTGATATTCCTACGCGCAAGAAAGTAGTGCGTGATATTCCTACGCGCAAGAAAGTAATGCGTGATATTCCTAGGCGCAAGAAAGTAGTGCGTGAAATTCCTATGCGCAAAAAAGTAGTGCGTGATATTCCTACGCGCAAGAAAGTAGTGCGTGATATTCCTACACGCACGAAAGTAGTGCGTGAAATTCCTACGTGCAAGAAAGTAGTGCGTGATATTCCTACACGCACGAAAGTAGTGCGTGAAATTCCTATGCGCAAGAAAGTAGTGCGTGATATTCCTACGCGCAAGAAAGTAGTGCGTGATATTCCTACACGCACGAAAGTAGTGCGTGATATTCCTACGTGCAAGAAAGTAGTGCGTGATATTCCTACGAGCAAGAAAGTAGTGCGTGAAATTCCTACGCGCAAGAAAGTAGTGCGTGATATTCCTGCGCACAAGAAAGTAGTGCGTGATATTCCTACGCGCAAGAAAGTAGTGCGTGATATTCCTGCGCGCAAGAAAGTAGTGCGTGATATTCCTACGCGCAAAAAAGTAGTGCGTGATATTCCTACGCGAAAGAAAGTAGTGAGTGATATTCCTACGCAAAAGAAAGTAGTGCATGAAATTCCTACGCGCAAGAAAGTAGTGAGTGATATTCCTACGCGCAAGAAAGTAGTGCGTGATATTCCTACGCGCAAGAAAGTAGTGCGTGATATTCCTAGGCGCAAGAAAGTAGTGCGTGAAATTCCTACGCGCAAAAAAGTAGTGCGTGATATTCGTACGCGCAAGAAAGTAGTGCGTGATATTCCTACGAGCAAAAAAGTAGTGCGTGATATTCCTACGTGCAAGAAAGTAGTGCGTGATATTCCTACACGCACGAAAGTAGTGCATGAAATTGCTACGCGCAAGAAAGTAGTGCGTGATATTCCTACGCGCAAGAAAGTAGTGCGTGATATTCCTACACGCACGAAAGTAGTGCGTGATATTCCTACGCGCAAGAAAGTAGTGCGTGATATTCCTACGAGCAAGAAAGTAGTGCGTGAAATTCCTACGCGCAAGAAAGTAGTGCGTGATATTCCTGCGCACAAGAAAGTAGTGCGTGATATTCCTACGCGCAAGAAAGTAGTGCGTGATATTCCTGCGCGCAAGAAAGTAGTGCGTGATATTCCTGCGCGCAAAAAAGTAGAGCGTGATATTCCTACGCGCAAGAAAGTAGTGAGTGATATTCCTACGCGAAAGAAAGTAGTGCGTGAAATTCCTATGTGCAAGAAAGTAGTGCGTGATATTCCTACGCGCAAGAAAGTAGTGCGTTATATTCCTACACGCACGAAAGTAGTGCGTGATATTCCTACGCGCAAGAAAGTAGTGCGTGATATTCCTACGCGCAAGAAAGTAGTGCGTGAAATTCCTAAGCGCAAGAAAGTGGTGCGTGATATTCCTACGCGCAAGAAAGTAGTGCGTGATATTCCTACGCGCAAAAAAGTAGTGCGTGATATTCCTACGCACAAGAAAGTAGTGCGTGAAATTCCTACGCGCAAGAAAGTATTGCGTGATATTCCTACGCACAAGAAAGTAGTGCGTGATATTCCTACGAGCAAGAAAGTAGTGAGTGATATTCCTACGCGAAAGAAAGTAGTGCGTGAAATTCCTACGCGCAAGAAAGTAGTGCGTGATATTCCTACGCGCAAGAAAGTAGTGCGTGATATTCCTACAAGCAAGAAAGTGTTGCGTGATAATCTTACGCGCAAGAAAGTAGTGCGTGATATTCCTACACGCAAGTAAGTAGTGCGTGAAATTTCTACGCGCAAGAAAGTAGTGCGTGATATTCCTGCGCACAAGAAAGTAGTGCGTGATATTCCTACGCGCAAGAAAGTAGTGCGTGATATTCCTGCGCGCAAGAAAGTAGTGCGTGATATTCCTACGCGCAAAAAAGTAGTGCGTGATATTCCTACGCGAAAGAAAGTAGTGAGTGATATTCCTACGCAAAAGAAAGTAGTGCATGAAATTCCTACGCGCAAGAAAGTAGTGAGTGATATTCCTACGCGCAAGAAAGTAGTGCGTGATATTCCTACGCGCAAGAAAGTAGTGCGTGATATTCCTAGGCGCAAGAAAGTAGTGCGTGAAATTCCTACGCGCAAAAAAGTAGTGCGTGATATTCGTACGCGCAAGAAAGTAGTGCGTGATATTCCTACGCGCAAAAAAGTAGTGCGTGATATTCCTACGTGCAAGAAAGTAGTGCGTGATATTCCTACACGCACGAAAGTAGTGCATGAAATTCCTACGCGCAAGAAAGTAGTGCGTGATATTCCTACGCGCAAGAAAGTAGTGCGTGATATTCCTACACGCACGAAAGTAGTGCGTGATATTCCTACGCGCAAGAAAGTAGTGCGTGATATTCCTACGAGCAAGAAAGTAGTGCGTGAAATTCCTACGCGCAAGAAAGTAGTGCGTGATATTCCTGCGCACAAGAAAGTAGTGCGTGATATTCCTACGCGCAAGAAAGTAGTGCGTGATATTCCTGCGCGCAAGAAAGTAGTGCGTGATATTCCTGCGCGCAAAAAAGTAGAGCGTGATATTCCTACGCGCAAGAAAGTAGTGAGTGATATTCCTACGCGAAAGAAAGTAGTGCGTGAAATTCCTATGTGCAAGAAAGTAGTGCGTGATATTCCTACGCGCAAGAAAGTAGTGCGTGATATTCCTACACGCACGAAAGTAGTGCGTGAAATTTCTACGCGCAAGAAAGTAGTGCGTGATATTCCTACGAGCAAGAAAGTAGTGCGTGAAATTCCTACGCGCTAGAAAGTAGTGCGTGATATTCCTGCGCACGAGAAAGTAGTGAGTGATATTCCTACGTGAAAGAAAGTAGTGAGTGATATTCCTACGTGCAAGAAAGTAGTGCGTGATATTCCTACGCACAAGAAAGTAGTGTGTGATATTCCAACGCGCAAGAAAGTAGTGCGTGATATTCCAACGCGCAAGAAAGTAGTGCGTGAAATTCCTACGCACAAAAAAGTAGTGCGTGATATTCCTACGCGCAAGAAAGTAGTGCGTGATATTCCTACGCACAAGAAAGTAGTGCGTGATATTCCTACGCGCAAGAAAGTAGTGCGTGAAATTCCTACGCGCAAGAAAGTAGTGCGTGATATTCCTGCGCGCAAAAAATGTTGTGCGTGATATTCCAACGTGCAAGAAAGTAGTGTGTGAAATTCCTACGCGCAAAAATGTAGTGCGTGATATTCCTACGCGCAAGAAAGTAGTGCGTGATATTCCTACGCGCAAAAAAGTAGTGCGTGAAATTCCTACGCGCAAGAAAGTGTGCAAGAAAGTAGTCCGTGATATTCCTACGCGCAAGAAAGTAGTGCGTAAAATTCCTACGCGCAAGAAAGTAGTGCGTGATATTCCTACGCGCAAGAAAGTAGTGCGTGATATTCCTACGCGCAAGGAAGTAGTGCGTGATATTCCTACGCGCAAAAAAGTAGTGCGTGATATTCCTACGCGAAAGAAAGTAGTGAGTGATATTCCTACGCAAAAGAAAGTAGTGCGTGAAATTCCGACGCGCAAGAAAGTAGTGAGTGATATTCCTACGCGCAAGAAAGTAGAGCGTGATATTCCTACGCGCAAGAAAGTAGTGAGTGATATTCCTACGCGAAAGAAAGTAGTGCGTGAAATTCCTACGTGCAAGAAAGTAGTGCGTGATATTCCTACGCGCAAGAAAGTAGTGCGTGATATTCCTACACGCACGAAAGTAGTGCGTGATATTCCTACGCGCAAGAAAGTAGTGCGTGATATTCCTACGCGCAAGAAAGTAGTGCGTGAAATTCCTAAGCGCAAGAAAGTGGTGCGTGATATTCCTACGCGCAAGAAAGTAGTGCGTGATATTCCTACGCGCAAAAAAGTTGTGCGTGATATTCCTACGCACAAGAAAGTAGTGCGTGAAATTTCTACGTGCAAGAAAATAGTGCGTGATATTCCTACGCGCAAGAAAGTAGTGCGTGATATTCCTAGGCGCAAGAAAGTAGTGCGTGAAATACCTACGCGCAAGAAAGTAGTGCGTGAAATTCCTACGCGCAAAAAAGTAGTGCGTGATATTCCTACACGCATGAAAGTAGTGCGTGAAATTCCTACGCGCTAGAAAGTAGTGCGTGATATTCCTACGCGCAAGAAAGTAGTGCGTGATATTCCTACACGCACGAAAGTAGTGCGTGAAATTCCTACGCGCAAAAAAGTAGTGCGTGATATTCCTACGCGCAAGAAAGTAGTGCGTGATATTCCTACACGCACGAAAGTAGTGCGTGAAATTTCTACGCGCAAGAAAGTAGTGCGTGATATTCCTACGCGCAAGAAAGTAGTGCGTGATATTCCTACACGCACGAAAGTAGTGCGTGAAATTCCTTCGCGCAAAAAAGTAGTGCGTGATATTCCTACGCGCAAGAAAGTAGTGCGTGAAATTCCTACGCGCAAAAAAGTAGTGCGTGATATTCCTACGCGCAAGAAAGTAGTGCGTGATATTCCTACACGCACGAAAGTAGTGCGTGAAATTTCTACGCGCAAGAAAGTAGTGCGTGATATTCCTACGAGCAAGAAAGTAGTGCGTGAAATTCCTACGCGCAAGAAAGTAGTGCGTGATATTCCTGCGCACGAGAAAGTAGTGAGTGATATTCCTACGTGAAAGAAAGTAGTGAGTGATATTCCTACGTGCAAGAAAGTAGTGCGTGATATTCCTACGCACAAGAAAGTAGTGTGTGATATTCCAACGCGCAAGAAAGTAGTGCGTGATATTCCAACGCGCAAGAAAGTAGTGCGTGAAATTCCTACGCACAAAAAAGTAGTGCGTGATATTCCTACGCGCAAGAAAGTAGTGCGTGATATTCCTACGCACAAGAAAGTAGTGCGTGATATTCCTACGCGCAAGAAAGTAGTGCGTGAAATTCCTACGCGCAAGAAAGTAGTGCGTGATATTCCTGCGCGCAAAAAATGTTGTGCGTGATATTCCAACGTGCAAGAAAGTAGTGTGTGAAATTCCTACGCGCAAAAATGTAGTGCGTGATATTCCTACGCGCAAGAAAGTAGTGCGTGATATTCCTACGCGCAAAAAAGTAGTGCGTGAAATTCCTACGCGCAAGAAAGTGTGCAAGAAAGTAGTCCGTGATATTCCTACGCGCAAGAAAGTAGTGCGTAAAATTCCTACGCGCAAGAAAGTAGTGCGTGATATTCCTACGCGCAAGAAAGTAGTGCGTGATATTCCTACGCGCAAGAAAGTAGTGCGTGATATTCCTACGCGCAAAAAAGTAGTGCGTGATATTCCTACGCGAAAGAAAGTAGTGAGTGATATTCCTACGCAAAAGAAAGTAGTGCGTGAAATTCCGACGCGCAAGAAAGTAGTGAGTGATATTCCTACGCGCAAGAAAGTAGAGCGTGATATTCCTACGCGCAAGAAAGTAGTGAGTGATATTCCTACGCGAAAGAAAGTAGTGCGTGAAATTCCTACGTGCAAGAAAGTAGTGCGTGATATTCCTACGCGCAAGAAAGTAGTGCGTGATATTCCTACACGCACGAAAGTAGTGCGTGATATTCCTACGCGCAAGAAAGTAGTGCGTGATATTCCTACGCGCAAGAAAGTAGTGCGTGAAATTCCTAAGCGCAAGAAAGTGGTGCGTGATATTCCTACGCGCAAGAAAGTAGTGCGTGATATTCCTACGCGCAAAAAAGTTGTGCGTGATATTCCTACGCACAAGAAAGTAGTGCGTGAAATTCCTACGCGCAAGAAAGTATTGCGTGATATTCCTACGCGCAAGAAAGTAGTGCGTGATATTCCTACGTGCAAGAAAGTAGTAAGTGATATTCCTATGCGAAAGAAAGTAGTGCGTGAAATTCCTACGCGCAAGAAAGTAGTGCGTGATATTCCTACGTGCAAGAAAGTAGTGCGTGATATTCCTACGCGCAAGAAAGTGTTGCGTGATAATCTTACGCGCAAGAAAGTAGTGCGTGATATTCCTCTGCGCAAGTAAGTAGTGCGTGAAATTTCTACGTGCAAGAAAGTAGTGCGTGGAATTCCTACGCGCAAGAAAGTAGTGCGTGATATTCCTACGCGCAAGAAAGTAGTGCGTGATATTTCTAGGCGCAAGAAAGTAGTGCGTGAAATTCCTACGCGCAAAAAAGTAGTGCGTGATTTTCCTACGCGCAAGAAAGTAGTGCGTGATATTCCTACACGCACGAAAGTAGTGCGTGAAATTCCTACGCGCAAGAAAGTAGTACGTGAAATTCCTACGCGCAAGAAAGTAGTGCGTGATATTCCTACGCGCAAGAAAGTAGTGCGTGATATTCCTACACGCACGAAAGTAGTGCGTGAAATTCCTACGCGCAAAAAAGTAGTGCGTGATATTCCTACGCGCAAGAAAGTAGTGCGTGATATTCCTACACGCACGAAAGTAGTGCGTGAAATTTCTACGCGCAAGAAAGTAGTGCGTGATATTCCTACGCGCAAGAAAGTAGTGCGTTATATTCCTACACGCACAAAAGTAGTGCGTGATATTCCTACGCGCAAGAAAGTAGTGCGTGATATTCCTACGAGCAAGAAAGTAGTGCGTGAAATTCCTACGCGCAAGAAAGTAGTGCGTGATATTCCTACGTGCAAGAAAGTAGTGCGTGATATTCCTACACGCACGAAAGTAGTGCGTGATATTCCTACGCGCAAGAAAGTAGTGCGTGATATTCCTGCGCACGAGAAAGTAGTGAGTGATATTCCTACGTGAAAGAAAGTAGTGAGTGATATTCCTACGTGCAAGAAAGTAGTGCGTGATATTCCTACGCACAAGAAAGTAGTGTGTGATATTCCAACGCGCAAGAAAGTAGTGCGTGATATTCCAACGCGCAAGAAAGTAGTGCGTGAAATTCCTACGCACAAAAAAGTAGTGCGTGATAATCCTAAGCGCAAGAAAGTAGTGCGTGATATTCCTACGCACAAGAAAGTAGTGCGTGATATTCCTACGCGCAAGAAAGTAGTGCGTGAAATTCCTACGCGCAAGAAAGTAGTGCGTGATATTCCTGCGCGCAAAAAATGTTGTGCGTGATATTCCAACGTGCAAGAAAGTAGTGTGTGAAATTCCTACGCGCAAAAATGTAGTGCGTGATATTCCTACGCGCAAGAAAGTAGTGCGTGATATTCCTACGCGCAAAAAAGTAGTGCGTGAAATTCCTACGCGCAAGAAAGTGTGCAAGAAAGTAGTCCGTGATATTCCTACGCGCAAGAAAGTAGTGCGTAAAATTCCTACGCGCAAGAAAGTAGTGCGTGATATTCCTACGCGCAAGAAAGTAGTGCGTGATATTCCTACGCGCAAGAAAGTAGTGCGTGATATTCCTACGCGCAAAAAAGTAGTGCGTGAAATTCCTACGCGCAAGAAAGTGTGCAAGAAAGTAGTCCGTGATATTCCTACGCGCAAGAAAGTAGTGCGTAAAATTCCTACGCGCAAGAAAGTAGTGCGTGATATTCCTACGCGCAAGAAAGTAGTGCGTGATATTCCTACGCGCAAGAAAGTAGTGCGTGATATTCCTACGCGAAAGAAAGTAGTGAGTGATATTCCTACGCGCAAGAAAGTAGTGCGTGATATTCCTACGCGCAAGAAAGTAGTGCGTGATATTCCTACGCGAAAAAAAGTAGTGCGTGATATTCCTACGCGCAAGAAAGTGTGCAAGAAAGTAGTCCGTGATATTCCTACGCGCAAGAAAGTAGTGCGTAAAATTCCTACGCGCAAGAAAGTAGTGCGTGATATTCCTACGCGCAAGAAAGTAGTGCGTGATATTCCTACGCGCAAGAAAGTAGTGCGTGATATTCCTACGCGAAAGAAAGTAGTGAGTGATATTCCTACGCGCAAGAAAGTAGTGCGTGATATTCCTACGCGCAAGAAAGTAGTGCGTGATATTCCTACGCGAAAGAAAGTAGTGAGTGATATTCCTACGCAAAAGAAAGTAGTGCGTGAAATTCCTACGCGCAAGAAAGTAGTGAGTGATATTCCTACGCGCAAGAAAGTAGAGCGTGATATTCCTACGCGCAAGAAAGTAGTGAGTGATATTCCAACGCGAAAGAAAGTAGTGCGTGAAATTCCTACGTGCAAGAAAGTAGTGCGTGATATTCCTACGCGCAAGAAAGTAGTGCGTGATATTCCTACGCGCACGAAAGTAGTGCGTGATATTCCTACGCGCAAGAAAGTAGTGCGTGATATTCCTACGTGCAAGAAAGTAGTGCGTGATATTCCTACGCGCAAGAAAGTGTTGCGTGATAATCTTACGCGCAAGAAAGTAGTGCGTGATATTCCTCTGCGCAAGTAAGTAGTGCGTGAAATTTCTACGTGCAAGAAAGTAGTGCGTGGAATTCCTACGCGCAAGAAAGTAGTGCGTGATATTCCTACGCGAAAGAAAGTAGTGAGTGATATTCCTACGCAAAAGAAAGTAGTGCGTGAAATTCCTACGCGCAAGAAAGTAGTGAGTGATATTCCTACGCGCAAGAAAGTAGAGCGTGATATTCCTACGCGCAAGAAAGTAGTAAGTGATATTCCTACGCGAAAGAAAGTAGTGCGTGAAATTCCTACGTGCAAGAAAGTAGTGCGTGATATTCCTACGCGCAAGAAAGTAGTGCGTGATATTCCTACACGCACGAAAGTAGTGCGTGATATTCCTACGCGCAAGAAAGTAGTGCGTGATATTCCTACGCGCAAGAAAGTAGTGCGTGAAATTCCTAAGCGCAAGAAAGTGGTGCGTGATATTCCTACGCGCAAGAAAGTAGTGCGTGATATTCCTACGCGCAAAAAAGTTGTGCGTGATATTCCTACGCAAAAGAAAGTAGTGCGTGAAATTCCTACGCGCAAGAAAGTAGTGAGTGATATTCCTACGCGCAAGAAAGTAGAGCGTGATATTCCTACGCGCAAGAAAGTAGTGAGTGATATTCCTACGCGAAAGAAAGTAGTGCGTGAAATTCCTACGTGCAAGAAAGTAGTGCGTGATATTCCTACGCACAAGAAAGTAGTGCGTGATATTCCTACGCGCAAGAAAGTAGTGCGTGAAATTCCTACGCGCAAGAAAGTAGTGCGTGATATTCCTGCGCGCAAAAAATGTTGTGCGTGATATTCCAACGTGCAAGAAAGTAGTGTGTGAAATTCCTACGCGCAAAAATGTAGTGCGTGATATTCCTACGCGCAAGAAAGTAGTGCGTGATATTCCTACGCGCAAAAAAGTAGTGCGTGAAATTCCTACGCGCAAGAAAGTGTGCAAGAAAGTAGTCCGTGATATTCCTACGCGCAAGAAAGTAGTGCGTAAAATTCCTACGCGCAAGAAAGTAGTGCGTGATATTCCTACGCGCAAGAAAGTAGTGCGTGATATTCCTACGCGCAAGAAAGTAGTGCGTGATATTCCTACGCGCAAAAAAGTAGTGCGTGAAATTCCTACGCGCAAGAAAGTGTGCAAGAAAGAAGTCCGTGATATTCCTACGCGCAAGAAAGTAGTGCGTAAAATTCCTACGCGCAAGAAAGTAGTGCGTGATATTCCTACGCGCAAGAAAGTAGTGCGTGATATTCCTACGCGCAAGAAAGTAGTGCGTGATATTCCTACGCGAAAGAAAGTAGTGAGTGATATTCCTACGCGCAAGAAAGTAGTGCGTGATATTCCTACGCGCAAGAAAGTAGTGCGTGATATTCCTACGCGAAAGAAAGTAGTGCGTGATATTCCTACGCGCAAGAAAGTAGTGCGTGATATTCCTACGCGCAAAAAAGTAGTGCGTGAAATTCCTACGCGCAAGAAAGTGTGCAAGAAAGTAGTCCGTGATATTCCTACGCGCAAGAAAGTAGTGCGTAAAATTCCTACGCGCAAGAAAGTAGTGCGTGATATTCCTACGCGCAAGAAAGTAGTGCGTGATATTCCTACGCGCAAGAAAGTAGTGCGTGATATTCCTACGCGAAAGAAAGTAGTGAGTGATATTCCTACGCGCAAAAAAGTAGTGCGTGATATTCCTACGCGCAAGAAAGTAGTGCGTGATATTCCTACGCGAAAGAAAGTAGTGAGTGATATTCCTACGCAAAAGAAAGTAGTGCGTGAAATTCCTACGCGCAAGAAAGTAGTGAGTGATATTCCTATGCGCAAGAAAGTAGAGCGTGATATTCCTACGCGCAAGAAAGTAGTGAGTGATATTCCTACGCGAAAGAAAGTAGTGCGTGAAATTCCTACGTGCAAGAAAGTAGTGCGTGATATTCCTACGCGCAAGAAAGTAGTGCGTGATATTCCTACACGCACGAAAGTAGTGCGTGATATTCCTACGCGCAAGAAAGTAGTGCGTGATATTCCTACGCGCAAGAAAGTAGTGCGTGAAATTCCTAAGCGCAAGAAAGTGGTGCGTGATATTCCTACGCGCAAGAAAGTAGTGCGTGATATTCCTACGCGCAAAAAAGTTGTGCGTGATATTCCTACGCACAAGAAAGTAGTGCGTGAAATTCCTACGCGCAAGAAAGTATTGCGTGATATTCCTACGCGCAAGAAAGTAGTGCGTGATATTCCTACGTGCAAGAAAGTAGTAAGTGATATTCCTATGCGAAAGAAAGTAGTGCGTGAAATTCCTACGCGCAAGAAAGTAGTGCGTTATATTCCTACGTGCAAGAAAGTAGTGCGTGATATTCCTACGCGCAAAAAAGTGTTGCGTGATAATCTTACGCGCAAGAAAGTAGTGCGTGATATTCCTCTGCGCAAGTAAGTAGTGCGTGAAATTTCTACGTGCAAGAAAGTAGTGCGTGGAATTCCTACGCGCAAGAAAGTAGTGCGTGATATTCCTACGCGCAAGAAAGTAGTGCGTGATATTTCTAGGCGCAAGAAAGTAGTGCGTGAAATTCCTACGCGCAAAAAAGTAGTGCGTGATTTTCCTACGCGCAAGAAAGTAGTGCGTGATATTCCTACACGCACGAAAGTAGTGCGTGAAATTCCTACGCGCAAGAAAGTAGTACGTGAAATTCCTACGCGCAAGAAAGTAGTGCGTGATATTCCTACGCGCAAGAAAGTAGTGTGTGATATTCCTACACGCACGAAAGTAGTGCGTGAAATTCCTACACGCAAAAAAGTAGTGCGTGATATTCCTACGCGCAAGAAAGTAGTGCGTGATATTCCTACACGCACGAAAGTAGTGCGTGAAATTTCTACGCGCAAGAAAGTAGTGCGTGATATTCCTACGCGCAAGAAAGTAGTGCGTGATATTCCTACACGCACGAAAGTAGTGCGTGATATTCCTACGCGCAAGAAAGTAGTGCGTGATATTCCTACGAGCAAGAAAGTAGTGCGTGAAATTCCTACGCGCAAGAAAGTAGTGCGTGATATTCCTACGTGCAAGAAAGTAGTGCGTGATATTCCTACACGCACGAAAGTAGTGCGTGATATTCCTACGCGCAAGAAAGTAGTGCTTAAAATTCCTACGGGCAAGAAAGTAGTGCGTGATATTCCTACGCGCAAGAAAGTAGTGCGTGATATTCCTACGCGCAAAAAAGTAGTGCGTGATATTCCTACGCGAAAGAAAGTAGTGAGTGATATTCCTACGCAAAAGAAAGTAGTGCGTGAAATTCCTACGCGCAAGAAAGTAGTGAGTGATATTCCTACGCGAAAGAAAGTAGTAAGTGATATTCCTACGCGCAAGAAAGTAGTGAGTGATATTCCTACGCGCAAGAAAGTAGAGCGTGATATTCCTACGCGCAAGAAAGTAGTGAGTGATATTCCTACGCAAAAGAAAGTAGTGCGTGAAATTCCTACGCGCAAGAAAGTAGTGCGTGATATTCCTACGCGCAAGAAAGTAATGCGTGATATTCCTACACGCACGAAAGTAGTGCGTGATATTCCTACGCGCAAGAAAGTATTGCGTGATATTCCTACGCGCAAGAAAGTAGTGCGTGATATTCCTACGAGCAAGAAAGTAGTGAGTGATATTCCTACGCGAAAGAAAGTAGTGCGTGAAATTCCTACGCGCAAGAAAGTAGTGCGTGATATTCCTACGCGCAAGAAAGTAGTGCGTGATATTCCTACAAGCAAGAAAGTGTTGCGTGATAATCTTACGCGCAAGAAAGTAGTGCGTGATATTCCTACACGCAAGTAAGTAGTGCGTGAAATTTCTACGTGCAAGAAAATAGTGCGTGATATTCCTACGCGCAAGAAAGTAGTGCGTGATATTCCTAGGCGCAAGAAAGTAGTGCGTGAAATTCCTACGCGCAAGAAAGTAGTGCGTGAAATTCCTACGCGCAAAAAAGTAGTGCGTGATATTCCTACACGCATGAAAGTAGTGCGTGAAATTCCTACGCGCAAGAAAGTAGTGCGTGATATTCCTACGCGCAAGAAAGTAGTGCGTGATATTCCTACACGCACGAAAGTAGTGCGTGAAATTCCTACGCGCAAAAAAGTAGTGCGTGATATTCCTACGCGCAAGAAAGTAGTGCGTGATATTCCTACACGCACGAAAGTAGTGCGTGAAATTTCTACGCGCAAGAAAGTAGTGCGTGATATTCCTACGAGCAAGAAAGTAGTGCGTGAAATTCCTACGCGCAAGAAAGTAGTGCGTGATATTCCTGCGCACGAGAAAGTAGTGAGTGATATTCCTACGTGAAAGAAAGTAGTGAGTGATATTCCTACGTGCAAGAAAGTAGTGCGTGATATTCCTACGCACAAGAAAGTAGTGTGTGATATTCCAACGCGCAAGAAAGTAGTGCGTGATATTCCAACGCGCAAGAAAGTAGTGCGTGAAATTCCTACGCACAAAAAAGTAGTGCGTGATATTCCTACGCGCAAGAAAGTAGTGCGTGATATTCCTACGCACAAGAAAGTAGTGCGTGATATTCCTACGCGCAAGAAAGTAGTGCGTGAAATTCCTACGCGCAAGAAAGTAGTGCGTGATATTCCTGCGCGCAAAAAATGTTGTGCGTGATATTCCAACGTGCAAGAAAGTAGTGTGTGAAATTCCTACGCGCAAAAATGTAGTGCGTGATATTCCTACGCGCAAGAAAGTAGTGCGTGATATTCCTACGCGCAAAAAAGTAGTGCGTGAAATACCTACGCGCAAGAAAGTGTGCAAGAAAGTAGTCCGTGATATTCCTACGCGCAAGAAAGTAGTGCGTAAAATTCCTACGCGCAAGAAAGTAGTGCGTGATATTCCTACGCGCAAGAAAGTAGTGCGTGATATTCCTACGCGCAAGAAAGTAGTGCGTGATATTCCTACGCGCAAAAAAGTAGTGCGTGATATTCCTACGCGAAAGAAAGTAGTGAGTGATATTCCTACGCAAAAGAAAGTAGTGCGTGAAATTCCTACGCGCAAGAAAGTAGTGAGTGATATTCCTACGCGCAAGAAAGTAGAGCGTGATATTCCTACGCGCAAGAAAGTAGTGAGTGATATTCCTACGCGAAAGAAAGTAGTGCGTGAAATTCCTACGTGCAAGAAAGTAGTGCGTGATATTCCTACGCGCAAGAAAGTAGTGCGTGATATTCCTACACGCACGAAAGTAGTGCGTGATATTCCTACGAGCAAGAAAGTAGTGCGTGATATTCCTACGCGCAAGAAAGTAGTGCGTGAAATTCCTAAGCGCAAGAAAGTGGTGCGTGATATTCCTACGCGCAAGAAAGTAGTGCGTGATATTCCTACGCGCAAAAAAGTTGTGCGTGATATTCCTACGCACAAGAAAGTAGTGCGTGAAATTCCTACGCGCAAGAAAGTATTGCGTGATATTCCTACGCGCAAGAAAGTAGTGCGTGATATTCCTACGTGCAAGAAAGTAGTAAGTGATATTCCTATGCGAAAGAAAGTAGTGCGTGAAATTCCTACGCGCAAGAAAGTAGTGCGTGATATTCCTACGTGCAAGAAAGTAGTGCGTGATATTCCTACGCGCAAGAAAGTGTTGCGTGATAATCTTACGCGCAAGAAAGTAGTGCGTGATATTCCTCTGCGCAAGTAAGTAGTGCGTGAAATTTCTACGTGCAAGAAAGTAGTGAGTGATATTCCTACGCGAAAGAAAGTAGTGCGTGATATTCCTACGAGCAAGAAAGTAATGCGTGAAATTCCTACGCGCAAGAAAGTAGTGCGTGATATTCCTGCGCACGAGAAAGTAGTGCGTGATATTCCTACGCGCAAGAAAGTAGTGCGTGATATTCCTACGCGCAAGAAAGTAGTGCGTGATATTCCTACGCGCAAAAAAGTAGTGCGTGATATTCCTACGCGAAAGAAAGTAGTGAGTGATATTCCTACGCAAAAGAAAGTAGTGCGTGAAATTCCTACGCGCAAGAAAGTAGTGAGTGATATTCCTACGCGCAAGAAAGTAGAGCGTGATATTCCTACGCGCAAGAAAGTAGTGAGTGATATTCCTACGCGAAAGAAAGTAGTGCGTGAAATTCCTATGTGCAAGAAAGTAGTGCGTGATATTCCTACGCGCAAGAAAGTAGTGTGTGATATTCCTACACGCACGAAAGCAGTGCGTGATATTACTACGCGCAAGAAAGTAGTGCGTGATATTCCTACGCGCAATAAAGTAGTGCGTGAAATTCCTAAACGCAAGAAAGTGGTGCGTGATATTCCTACGCGCAAAAAAGTATTGCGTGATATTCCTACGCGCAAGAAAGTAGTGCGTGATATTCCTACGTGCAAGAAAGTAGTGAGTGATATTCCTACGCGAAAGAAAGTAGTGCGTAAAATTCCTACGCGCAAGAAAGTAGTGCGTGATATTCCTACGCGCAAGAAAGTAGTGCGCGATATTCCTACGCGCAAGAAAGTGTTGCGTGATAATCTTACGCGCAAGAAAGTAGTGCGTGATATTCCTACGCGCAAGTAAGTAGTGCGTGAAATTTTTACGCGCAAGAAAGTAGTGCGTGATATTCCTACGCGCAAGAAAGTAGTGCGTGATATTCCTACACGCACGAAAGTAGTGCGTGAAATTTCTACGCGCAAGAAAGTAGTGCGTGATATTCCTACGCGCAAGAAAGTAGTGCTTGATATTCCTACACGCACGAAAGTAGTGCGTGATATTCCTACGCGCAAGAAAGTAGTGCGTGATATTCCTACGAGCAAGAAAGTAGTGCGTGAAATTTCTACGCGCAAGAAAGTAGTGCGTGATATTCCTACGTGCAAGAAAGTAGTGCGTGATATTCCTACACGCACGAAAGTAGTGCGTGATATTCCTACGCGCAAGAAAGTAGTGCTTAAAATTCCTACGGGCAAGAAAGTAGTGCGTGATATTCCTACGCGCAAGAAAGTAGTGCGTGATATTCCTACGAGCAAGAAAGTAGTGCGTGATATTCCTACGCGAAAGAAAGTAGTGAGTTATATTCCTACGCAAAAGAAAGTAGTGCGTAAAATTCCTACGCGCAAGAAAGTAGTGCGTGATATTCCTACGCGCAAGAAAGTAGTGCGCGATATTCCTACGCGCAAGAAAGAGTTGCGTGATAATCTTAGGCGCAAGAAAGTAGTGCGTGATATTCCTACGCGCAAGTAAGTAGTGCGTGAAATTTTTACGTGCAAGAAAGTAGTGCGTGGAATTTCTACGCGCAAGAAAGTAGTGCGTGATATTCCTACGCGCAAGAAAGTAGTGCGTGATATTTCTAGGCGCAAGAAAGTAGTGCTTGAAATTCCTACGCGCAAAAAAGTAGTGCGTGATTTTCCTACTCGCAAAAAAGTAGTGCGTGATATTCCTACACGCACGAAAGTAGTGCGTGAAATTCCTACGCGCAAGAAAGTAGTGCGTGATATTCCTACGCGCAAGAAAGTAGTGCGTGATATTCCTACGCGCAAGAAAGTAGTGCGTGATATTCCTAGGCACAAGAAAGTAGTGCGTGAAATTCCTACGCGCAAGAAAGTAGTGCGTGAAATTCCTACGCGCAAAAAAGGAGTGCGTGATATTCCTACACGCACGAAAGTAGTGCGTGAAATTCCTACGCGCAAAGGAAGTAGTGCGTGATATTCCTACGCGCAAGAAAGTAGTGCGTGATATTCCTACACGCACGAAAGTAGTGCGTGAAATTCCTACGCGCAAAAAAAAAGTGCGTGATATTCCTACGCGCAAGAAAGTAGTGCGTGATATTCCTACACGCACGAAAGAAGTGCGTGAAATTCCTACGCGCAAGAAAGTATTGCGTGATATTCCTACGCGCAAGAAAGTAGTGCGTGATATTCCTACGTGCAAGAAAGTAGTAAGTGATATTCCTACGCGAAAGAAAGTAGTGCGTGAAATTCCTACGCGTAAGAAAGTAGTGCGTGATATTCCTACGCGCAAGAAAGTAGTGCGTGATATTCCTACGCGCAAGAAAGTGTTGCGTGATAATCTTACGTGCAAGAAAGTAGTGCGTGATATTCCTCTGCGCAAGTAAGTAGTGCGTGAAATTTCTACGTGCAAGAAAGTAGTGCGTGGAATTCCTACGCGCAAGAAAGTAGTGCGTGATATTTCTATGCGCAAGAAAGTAGTGCGTGATATTTCTAGGCGCAAGAAAGTAGTGCGTGAAATTCCTACGCGCAAAAAAGTAGTGCGTGATTTTCCTACGCGCAAGAAAGTAGTGCGTGATATTCCTACACGCACGAAAGTAGTGCGTGAAATTCCTACGCGCAAGAAAGTAGTGCGTGAAATTCCTACGCGCAAGAAAGTAGTGCGTGATATTCCTACGCGCAAGAAAGTAGTGCGTGATATTCCTACACGCACGAAAGTAGTGCGTGAAATTCCTACGCGCAAAAAAGTAGTGCGTGATATTCCTACGCGCAAGAAAGTAGTGCGTGATATTCCTACACGCACGAAAGTAGTGCGTGAAATTTCTACGCGCAAGAAAGTAGTGCGTGATATTCCTACGCGCAAGAAAGTAGTGCTTGATATTCCTACACGCACGAAAGTAGTGCGTGATATTCCTACGCGCAAGAAAGTAGTGCGTGATACTCCTACGAGCAAGAAAGTAGTGCGTGAAATTTCTACGCGCAATAAAGTAGTGCGTGATATTCCTACGTGCAAGAAAGTAGTGCGTGATATTCCTACACGCACGAAAGTAGTGCGTGATATTCCTACGCGCAAGAAAGTAGTGCTTAAAATTCCTACGGGCAAGAAAGTAGTGCGTGATATTCCTACGCGCAAGAAAGTAGTGCGTGATATTCCTACGCGCAAAAAAGTAGTGCGTGATATTCCTACGCGAAAGAAAGTAGTGAGTGATATTCCTACGCAAAAGAAAGTAGTGCGTGAAATTCCTACGCGCAAGAAAGTAGTGAGTGATATTCCTACGCGCAAGAAAGTAGAGCGTGATATTCCTACGCGCAAGAAAGTAGTGAGTGATATTCCTACGCGAAAGAAAGTAGTGCGTGAAATTCCTATGTGCAAGAAAGTAGTGCGTGATATTCCTACGCGCAAGAAAGTAGTGTGTGATATTCCTACACGCACGAAAGCAGTGCGTGATATTACTACGCGCAAGAAAGTAGTGCGTGATATTCCTACGCGCAATAAAGTAGTGCGTGAAATTCCTAAACGCAAGAAAGTGGTGCGTGATATTCCTACGCGCAAAAAAGTATTGCGTGATATTCCTACGCGCAAGAAAGTAGTGCGTGATATTCCTACGTGCAAGAAAGTAGTGAGTGATATTCCTACGCGAAAGAAAGTAGTGCGTAAAATTCCTACGCGCAAGAAAGTAGTGCGTGATATTCCTACGCGCAAGAAAGTAGTGCGCGATATTCCTACGCGCAAGAAAGTGTTGCGTGATAATCTTACGCGCAAGAAAGTAGTGCGTGATATTCCTACGCGCAAGTAAGTAGTGCGTGAAATTTTTACGCGCAAGAAAGTAGTGCGTGATATTCCTACGCGCAAGAAAGTAGTGCGTGATATTCCTACACGCACGAAAGTAGTGCGTGAAATTTCTACGCGCAAGAAAGTAGTGCGTGATATTCCTACGCGCAAGAAAGTAGTGCTTGATATTCCTACACGCACGAAAGTAGTGCGTGATATTCCTACGCGCAAGAAAGTAGTGCGTGATATTCCTACGAGCAAGAAAGTAGTGCGTGAAATTTCTACGCGCAAGAAAGTAGTGCGTGATATTCCTACGTGCAAGAAAGTAGTGCGTGATATTCCTACACGCACGAAAGTAGTGCGTGATATTCCTACGCGCAAGAAAGTAGTGCTTAAAATTCCTACGGGCAAGAAAGTAGTGCGTGATATTCCTACGCGCAAGAAAGTAGTGCGTGATATTCCTACGAGCAAGAAAGTAGTGCGTGATATTCCTACGCGAAAGAAAGTAGTGAGTTATATTCCTACGCAAAAGAAAGTAGTGCGTAAAATTCCTACGCGCAAGAAAGTAGTGCGTGATATTCCTACGCGCAAGAAAGTAGTGCGCGATATTCCTACGCGCAAGAAAGAGTTGCGTGATAATCTTAGGCGCAAGAAAGTAGTGCGTGATATTCCTACGCGCAAGTAAGTAGTGCGTGAAATTTTTACGTGCAAGAAAGTAGTGCGTGGAATTTCTACGCGCAAGAAAGTAGTGCGTGATATTCCTACGCGCAAGAAAGTAGTGCGTGATATTTCTAGGCGCAAGAAAGTAGTGCTTGAAATTCCTACGCGCAAAAAAGTAGTGCGTGATTTTCCTACGCGCAAAAAAGTAGTGCGTGATATTCCTACACGCACGAAAGTAGTGCGTGAAATTCCTACGCGCAAGAAAGTAGTGCGTGATATTCCTACGCGCAAGAAAGTAGTGCGTGATATTCCTACGCGCAAGAAAGTAGTGCGTGATATTCCTAGGCACAAGAAAGTAGTGCGTGAAATTCCTACGCGCAAGAAAGTAGTGCGTGAAATTCCTACGCGCAAAAAAGGAGTGCGTGATATTCCTACACGCACGAAAGTAGTGCGTGAAATTCCTACGCGCAAAGGAAGTAGTGCGTGATATTCCTACGCGCAAGAAAGTAGTGCGTGATATTCCTACACGCACGAAAGTAGTGCGTGAAATTCCTACGCGCAAAAAAAAAGTGCGTGATATTCCTACGCGCAAGAAAGTAGTGCGTGATATTCCTACACGCACGAAAGAAGTGCGTGAAATTCCTACGCGCAAGAAAGTATTGCGTGATATTCCTACGCGCAAGAAAGTAGTGCGTGATATTCCTACGTGCAAGAAAGTAGTAAGTGATATTCCTACGCGAAAGAAAGTAGTGCGTGAAATTCCTACGCGTAAGAAAGTAGTGCGTGATATTCCTACGCGCAAGAAAGTAGTGCGTGATATTCCTACGCGCAAGAAAGTGTTGCGTGATAATCTTACGTGCAAGAAAGTAGTGCGTGATATTCCTCTGCGCAAGTAAGTAGTGCGTGAAATTTCTACGTGCAAGAAAGTAGTGCGTGGAATTCCTACGCGCAAGAAAGTAGTGCGTGATATTTCTATGCGCAAGAAAGTAGTGCGTGATATTTCTAGGCGCAAGAAAGTAGTGCGTGAAATTCCTACGCGCAAAAAAGTAGTGCGTGATTTTCCTACGCGCAAGAAAGTAGTGCGTGATATTCCTACACGCACGAAAGTAGTGCGTGAAATTCCTACGCGCAAGAAAGTAGTGCGTGAAATTCCTACGCGCAAGAAAGTAGTGCGTGATATTCCTACGCGCAAGAAAGTAGTGCGTGATATTCCTACACGCACGAAAGTAGTGCGTGAAATTCCTACGCGCAAAAAAGTAGTGCGTGATATTCCTACGCGCAAGAAAGTAGTGCGTGATATTCCTACACGCACGAAAGTAGTGCGTGAAATTTCTACGCGCAAGAAAGTAGTGCGTGATATTCCTACGCGCAAGAAAGTAGTGCTTGATATTCCTACACGCACGAAAGTAGTGCGTGATATTCCTACGCGCAAGAAAGTAGTGCGTGATACTCCTACGAGCAAGAAAGTAGTGCGTGAAATTTCTACGCGCAATAAAGTAGTGCGTGATATTCCTACGTGCAAGAAAGTAGTGCGTGATATTCCTACACGCACGAAAGTAGTGCGTGATATTCCTACGCGCAAGAAAGTAGTGCTTAAAATTCCTACGGGCAAGAAAGTAGTGCGTGATATTCCTACGCGCAAGAAAGTAGTGCGTGATATTCCTACGCGCAAAAAAGTAGTGCGTGATATTCCTACGCGAAAGAAAGTAGTGAGTTATATTCCTACGCAAAAAAAAGTAGTGCGTGAAACTCCTACGCGCAAGAAAGTAGTGAGTGATATTCCTACGCGAAAGAAAGTAGAGCGTGATATTCCTACGCGCAAGAAAGTAGTGAGTGATATTCCTATGCGCAAGAAAGTAGAGCGTGATATTCCTACGCGCAAGAAAGTAGTGAGTGATATTCCTACGCGAAAGAAAGTAGTGCGTGAAATTCCTACGCGCAAGAAAGTAGTGCGTGATATTCCTACGCGCAAGAAAGTAATGCGTGATATTCCTACACGCACTAAAGTAGTGCGTGATATTCCTACGCGCAAGAAAGTAGTGCGTGATATTCCTACGCGCAAGAAAGTAGTGTGTGAAATTCCTACGCGCAAGAAAGTAGTGCGTGATATTCCTACACGCACGAAAGTAGTGCGTGAAATTCCTACGCGCAAAAAAGTAGTGCGTGATATTCCTACGCGCAAGAAAGTAGTGCGTGATATTCCTACACGCACGAAAGTAGTGCGTGAAATTTCTACGCGCAAGAAAGTAGTGCGTGATATTCCTACGCGCAAGAAAGTAGTGCTTGATATTCCTACACGCACGAAAGTAGTGCGTGATATTCCTACGCGCAAGAAAGTAGTGCGTGATATTCCTACGAGCAAGAAAGTAGTGCGTGAAATTTCTACGCGCAATAAAGTAGTGCGTGATATTCCTACGTGCAAGAAAGTAGTGCGTGATATTCCTACACGCACGAAAGTAGTGCGTGATATTCCTACGCGCAAGAAAGTAGTGCTTAAAATTCCTACGGGCAAGAAAGTAGTGCGTGATATTCCTACGCGCAAGAAAGTAGTGCGTGATATTCCTACGCGCAAAAAAGTAGTGCGTGATATTCCTACGCGAAAGAAAGTAGTGAGTTATATTCCTACGCAAAAAAAAGTAGTGCGTGAAACTCCTACGCGCAAGAAAGTAGTGAGTGATATTCCTACGCGCAAGAAAGTAGTGCGCGATATTCCTACGCGCAAGAAAGAGTTGCGTGATAATCTTAGGCGCAAGAAAGTAGTGCGTGATATTCCTACGCGCAAGTAAGTAGTGCGTGAAATTTTTACGTGCAAGAAAGTAGTGCGTGGAATTTCTACGCGCAAGAAAGTAGTGCGTGATATTCCTACGCGCAAGAAAGTAGTGCGTGATATTTCTAGGCGCAAGAAAGTAGTGCTTGAAATTCCTACGCGCAAAAAAGTAGTGCGTGATTTTCCTACGCGCAAAAAAGTAGTGCGTGATATTCCTACACGCACGAAAGTAGTGCGTGAAATTCCTACGCGCAAGAAAGTAGTGCGTGATATTCCTACGCGCAAGAAAGTAGTGCGTGATATTCCTACGCGCAAGAAAGTAGTGCGTGATATTCCTAGGCACAAGAAAGTAGTGCGTGAAATTCCTACGCGCAAGAAAGTAGTGCGTGAAATTCCTACGCGCAAAAAAGGAGTGCGTGATATTCCTACACGCACGAAAGTAGTGCGTGAAATTCCTACGCGCAAAGGAAGTAGTGCGTGATATTCCTACGCGCAAGAAAGTAGTGCGTGATATTCCTACACGCACGAAAGTAGTGCGTGAAATTCCTACGCGCAAAAAAAAAGTGCGTGATATTCCTACGCGCAAGAAAGTAGTGCGTGATATTCCTACACGCACGAAAGAAGTGCGTGAAATTCCTACGCGCAAGAAAGTATTGCGTGATATTCCTACGCGCAAGAAAGTAGTGCGTGATATTCCTACGTGCAAGAAAGTAGTAAGTGATATTCCTACGCGAAAGAAAGTAGTGCGTGAAATTCCTACGCGTAAGAAAGTAGTGCGTGATATTCCTACGCGCAAGAAAGTAGTGCGTGATATTCCTACGCGCAAGAAAGTGTTGCGTGATAATCTTACGTGCAAGAAAGTAGTGCGTGATATTCCTCTGCGCAAGTAAGTAGTGCGTGAAATTTCTACGTGCAAGAAAGTAGTGCGTGGAATTCCTACGCGCAAGAAAGTAGTGCGTGATATTTCTATGCGCAAGAAAGTAGTGCGTGATATTTCTAGGCGCAAGAAAGTAGTGCGTGAAATTCCTACGCGCAAAAAAGTAGTGCGTGATTTTCCTACGCGCAAGAAAGTAGTGCGTGATATTCCTACACGCACGAAAGTAGTGCGTGAAATTCCTACGCGCAAGAAAGTAGTGCGTGAAATTCCTACGCGCAAGAAAGTAGTGCGTGATATTCCTACGCGCAAGAAAGTAGTGCGTGATATTCCTACACGCACGAAAGTAGTGCGTGAAATTCCTACGCGCAAAAAAGTAGTGCGTGATATTCCTACGCGCAAGAAAGTAGTGCGTGATATTCCTACACGCACGAAAGTAGTGCGTGAAATTTCTACGCGCAAGAAAGTAGTGCGTGATATTCCTACGCGCAAGAAAGTAGTGCTTGATATTCCTACACGCACGAAAGTAGTGCGTGATATTCCTACGCGCAAGAAAGTAGTGCGTGATACTCCTACGAGCAAGAAAGTAGTGCGTGAAATTTCTACGCGCAATAAAGTAGTGCGTGATATTCCTACGTGCAAGAAAGTAGTGCGTGATATTCCTACACGCACGAAAGTAGTGCGTGATATTCCTACGCGCAAGAAAGTAGTGCTTAAAATTCCTACGGGCAAGAAAGTAGTGCGTGATATTCCTACGCGCAAGAAAGTAGTGCGTGATATTCCTACGCGCAAAAAAGTAGTGCGTGATATTCCTACGCGAAAGAAAGTAGTGAGTTATATTCCTACGCAAAAAAAAGTAGTGCGTGAAACTCCTACGCGCAAGAAAGTAGTGAGTGATATTCCTACGCGAAAGAAAGTAGAGCGTGATATTCCTACGCGCAAGAAAGTAGTGAGTGATATTCCTATGCGCAAGAAAGTAGAGCGTGATATTCCTACGCGCAAGAAAGTAGTGAGTGATATTCCTACGCGAAAGAAAGTAGTGCGTGAAATTCCTACGCGCAAGAAAGTAGTGCGTGATATTCCTACGCGCAAGAAAGTAATGCGTGATATTCCTACACGCACTAAAGTAGTGCGTGATATTCCTACGCGCAAGAAAGTAGTGCGTGATATTCCTACGCGCAAGAAAGTAGTGTGTGAAATTCCTACGCGCAAGAAAGTAGTGCGTGATATTCCTACACGCACGAAAGTAGTGCGTGAAATTCCTACGCGCAAAAAAGTAGTGCGTGATATTCCTACGCGCAAGAAAGTAGTGCGTGATATTCCTACACGCACGAAAGTAGTGCGTGAAATTTCTACGCGCAAGAAAGTAGTGCGTGATATTCCTACGCGCAAGAAAGTAGTGCTTGATATTCCTACACGCACGAAAGTAGTGCGTGATATTCCTACGCGCAAGAAAGTAGTGCGTGATATTCCTACGAGCAAGAAAGTAGTGCGTGAAATTTCTACGCGCAATAAAGTAGTGCGTGATATTCCTACGTGCAAGAAAGTAGTGCGTGATATTCCTACACGCACGAAAGTAGTGCGTGATATTCCTACGCGCAAGAAAGTAGTGCTTAAAATTCCTACGGGCAAGAAAGTAGTGCGTGATATTCCTACGCGCAAGAAAGTAGTGCGTGATATTCCTACGCGCAAAAAAGTAGTGCGTGATATTCCTACGCGAAAGAAAGTAGTGAGTTATATTCCTACGCAAAAAAAAGTAGTGCGTGAAACTCCTACGCGCAAGAAAGTAGTGAGTGATATTCCTACGCGAAAGAAAGTAGAGCGTGATATTCCTACGCGCAAGAAAGTAGTGAGTGATATTCCTATGCGCAAGAAAGTAGAGCGTGATATTCCTACGCGCAAGAAAGTAGTGAGTGATATTCCTACGCGAAAGAAAGTAGTGCGTGAAATTCCTACGCGCAAGAAAGTAGTGCGTGATATTCCTACGCGCAAGAAAGTAATGCGTGATATTCCTACACGCACTAAAGTAGTGCGTGATATTCCTACGCGCAAGAAAGTAGTGCGTGATATTCCTACGCGCAAGAAAGTAGTGCGTGAAATTCCTACGCGCAAGAAAGTAGTGCGTGATATTCCTACGCGCAAGAAAGTAGTGCGTGAAATTCCTACGTGCAAGAAAGTAGTGAGTGATATTCCTACGCGAAAGAAAGTAGTGCGTGATATTCCTACGAGCAAGAAAGTAGTGCGTGAAATTCCTACGCGCAAGAAAGTAGTGCGTGATATTCCTGCGCACGAGAAAGTAGTGCGTGATATTCCTACGCGCAAGAAAGTAGTGCGTGATATTCCTACGCGCAAGAAAGTAGTGCGTGATATTCCTACGCGCAAAAAAGTAGTGCGTGATATTCCTACGGGAAAGAAAGTAGTGAGTGATATTCCTACGCAAAAGAAAGTAGTGCGTGAAATTCCTACGCGCAAGAAAGTAGTGAGTGATATTCCTACACGCAAGAAAGTAGAGCGTGATATTCCTACGCGCAAGAAAGTAGTGAGTGATATTCCTACGCGAAAGAAAGTAATGCGTGAAATTCCTATGTGCAAGAAAGTAGTGCGTGATATTCCTACGCGCAAGAAAGTAGTGCGTGATATTCCTACACGCACGAAAGCAGTGCGTGATATTCCTACGCGCAAGAAAGTAGTGCGTGATATTCCTACGCGCAATAAAGTAGTGCGTGAAATTCCTAAACGCAAGAAAGTGGTGCGTGATATTCCTACGCGCTAGAAAGTAGTGTGTGATATTCCTACGCGCAAAAAAGTTGTGCGTGATATTCCTACGCACAAGAAAGTAGTGCGTGAAATTTCTACGCGCAATAAAGTAGTGCATGATATTCCTACGTGCAAGAAAGTAGTGCGTGATATTCCTACACGCACGAAAGTAGTGCGTGATATTCCTACGCGCAAGAAAGTAGTGCTTAAAATTCCTACGGGCAAGAAAGTAGTGCGTGATATTCCTACGCGCAAGAAAGTAGTGCGTGATATTCCTACGCGCAAAAAAGTAGTGCGTGATATTCCTACGCGAAAGAAAGTAGTGAGTTATATTCCTACGCAAAAAAAAGTAGTGCGTGAAACTCCTACGCGCAAGAAAGTAGTGAGTGATATTCCTACGCGAAAGAAAGTAGAGCGTGATATTCCTACGCGCAAGAAAGTAGTGAGTGATATTCCTATGCGCAAGAAAGTAGAGCGTGATATTCCTACGCGCAAGAAAGTAGTGAGTGATATTCCTACGCGAAAGAAAGTAGTGCGTGAAATTCCTACGCGCAAGAAAGTAGTGCGTGATATTCCTACGCGCAAGAAAGTAATGCGTGATATTCCTACACGCACTAAAGTAGTGCGTGATATTCCTACGCGCAAGAAAGTAGTGCGTGATATTCCTACGCGCAAGAAAGTAGTGCGTGAAATTCCTACGCGCAAGAAAGTAGTGCGTGATATTCCTACACGCACGAAAGTAGTGCGTGAAATTCCTACGCGCAAAAAAGTAGTGCGTGATATTCCTACGCGCAAGAAAGTAGTGCGTGATATTCCTACACGCACGAAAGTAGTGCGTGAAATTTCTACGCGCAAGAAAGTAGTGCGTGATATTCCTACGCGCAAGAAAGTAGTGCTTGATATTCCTACACGCACGAAAGTAGTGCGTGATATTCCTACGCGCAAGAAAGTAGTGCGTGATATTCCTACGAGCAAGAAAGTAGTGCGTGAAATTTCTACGCGCAATAAAGTAGTGCGTGATATTCCTACGTGCAAGAAAGTAGTGCGTGATATTCCTACACGCACGAAAGTAGTGCGTGATATTCCTACGCGCAAGAAAGTAGTGCTTAAAATTCCTACGGGCAAGAAAGTAGTGCGTGATATTCCTACGCGCAAGAAAGTAGTGCGTGATATTCCTACGCGCAAAAAAGTAGTGCGTGATATTCCTACGCGAAAGAAAGTAGTGAGTTATATTCCTACGCAAAAAAAAGTAGTGCGTGAAACTCCTACGCGCAAGAAAGTAGTGAGTGATATTCCTACGCGAAAGAAAGTAGAGCGTGATATTCCTACGCGCAAGAAAGTAGTGAGTGATATTCCTATGCGCAAGAAAGTAGAGCGTGATATTCCTACGCGCAAGAAAGTAGTGAGTGATATTCCTACGCGAAAGAAAGTAGTGCGTGAAATTCCTACGCGCAAGAAAGTAGTGCGTGATATTCCTACGCGCAAGAAAGTAATGCGTGATATTCCTACACGCACTAAAGTAGTGCGTGATATTCCTACGCGCAAGAAAGTAGTGCGTGATATTCCTACGCGCAAGAAAGTAGTGCGTGAAATTCCTACGCGCAAGAAAGTAGTGCGTGATATTCCTACGCGCAAGAAAGTAGTGCGTGAAATTCCTACGTGCAAGAAAGTAGTGAGTGATATTCCTACGCGAAAGAAAGTAGTGCGTGATATTCCTACGAGCAAGAAAGTAGTGCGTGAAATTCCTACGCGCAAGAAAGTAGTGCGTGATATTCCTGCGCACGAGAAAGTAGTGCGTGATATTCCTACGCGCAAGAAAGTAGTGCGTGATATTCCTACGCGCAAGAAAGTAGTGCGTGATATTCCTACGCGCAAAAAAGTAGTGCGTGATATTCCTACGGGAAAGAAAGTAGTGAGTGATATTCCTACGCAAAAGAAAGTAGTGCGTGAAATTCCTACGCGCAAGAAAGTAGTGAGTGATATTCCTACACGCAAGAAAGTAGAGCGTGATATTCCTACGCGCAAGAAAGTAGTGAGTGATATTCCTACGTGAAAGAAAGTAATGCGTGAAATACCTATGTGCAAGAAAGTAGTGCGTGATATTCCTACGCGCAAGAAAGTAGTGCGTGATATTCCTACACGCACGAAAGCAGTGCGTGATATTCCTACGCGCAAGAAAGTAGTGCGTGATATTCCTACGCGCAATAAAGTAGTGCGTGAAATTCCTAAACGCAAGAAAGTGGTGCGTGATATTCCTACGCGCTAGAAAGTAGTGTGTGATATTCCTACGCGCAAAAAAGTTGTGCGTGATATTCCTACGCACAAGAAAGTAGTGCGTGAAATTTCTACGCGCAATAAAGTAGTGCATGATATTCCTACGTGCAAGAAAGTAGTGCGTGATATTCCTACACGCACGAAAGTAGTGCGTGATATTCCTACGCGCAAGAAAGTAGTGCTTAAAATTCCTACGGGCAAGAAAGTAGTGCGTGATATTCCTACGCGCAAGAAAGTAGTGCGTGATATTCCTACGCGCAAAAAAGTAGTGCGTGATATTCCTACGCGAAAGAAAGTAGTGAGTTATATTCCTACGCAAAAAAAAGTAGTGCGTGAAACTCCTACGCGCAAGAAAGTAGTGAGTGATATTCCTACGCGAAAGAAAGTAGAGCGTGATATTCCTACGCGCAAGAAAGTAGTGAGTGATATTCCTATGCGCAAGAAAGTAGAGCGTGATATTCCTACGCGCAAGAAAGTAGTGAGTGATATTCCTACGCGAAAGAAAGTAGTGCGTGAAATTCCTACGCGCAAGAAAGTAGTGCGTGATATTCCTACGCGCAAGAAAGTAATGCGTGATATTCCTACACGCACGAAAGTAGTGCGTGATATTCCTACGCGCAAGAAAGTAGTGCGTGATATTCCTACGCGCAAGAAAGTAGTGCGTGAAATTCCTACGCGCAAGAAAGTAGTGCGTGATATTCCTACGCGCAAGAAAGTAGTGCGTGAAATTCCTACGTGCAAGAAAGTAGTGAGTGATATTCCTACGCGAAAGAAAGTAGTGCGTGATATTCCTACGAGCAAGAAAGTAGTGCGTGAAATTCCTACGCGCAAGAAAGTAGTGCGTGATATTCCTGCGCACGAGAAAGTAGTGCGTGATATTCCTACGCGCAAGAAAGTAGTGCGTGATATTCCTACGCGCAAGAAAGTAGTGCGTGATATTCCTACGCGCAAAAAAGTAGTGCGTGATATTCCTACGGGAAAGAAAGTAGTGAGTGATATTCCTACGCAAAAGAAAGTAGTGCGTGAAATTCCTACGCGCAAGAAAGTAGTGAGTGATATTCCTACGCGCAAGAAAGTAGAGCGTGATATTCCTACGCGCAAGAAAGTAGTGAGTGATATTCCTACGCGAAAGAAAGTAATGCGTGAAATTCCTATGTCCAAGAAAGTAGTGCGTGATATTCCTACGCGCAAGAAAGTAGTGCGTGATATTCCTACACGCACGAAAGCAGTGCGTGATATTCCTACGCGCAAGAAAGTAGTGCGTGATATTCCTACGCGCAATAAAGTAGTGCGTGAAATTCCTAAACGCAAGAAAGTGGTGCGTGATATTCCTACGCGCTAGAAAGTAGTGTGTGATATTCCTACGCGCAAAAAAGTTGTGCGTGATATTCCTACGCACAAGAAAGTAGTGCGTGAAATTCCTACGCGCAAGAAAGTATTGCGTGATATTCCTACGCGCAAGAAAGTAGTGCGTGATATTCCTACGTGCAAGAAAGTAGTGAGTGATATTCCTACGCGAAAGAAAGTAGTGCGTAAAATTCCTACGCGCAAGAAAGTAGTGCGTGATATTCATACGCGCAAGAAAGTAGTGCGCGATATTCCTAATGCAAGAAAGTGTTGCGTGATAATCTTACGCGCAAGAAAGTAGTGCGTGATATTCCTACGCGCAAGTAAGTAGTGCGTGAAATTTTTACGTGCAAGAAAGTAGTGCGTGGAATTTCTACGCGCAAGAAAGTAGTGCGTGATATTCCTACGCGCAAGAAAGTAGTGCATGATATTTCTAGGCGCAAGAAAGTAGTGCTTGAAATTCCTACGCGCAAAAAAGTAGTGCGTGATTTTCCTACGCGCAAGAAAGTAGTGCGTGATATACCTACACGCACGAAAGTAGTGCGTGAAATTCCTACGCGCAAGAAAGTAGTGCGTGATATTCCTACGCGCAAGAAACTAGTGCGTGATATTCCTACGCGCAAGAAAGTAGTGCGTGATATTCCTAGGCACAAGAAAGTAGTGCGTGAAATTCCTACGCGCAAGAAAGTAGTGCGTGAAATTCCTACGCGCAAAAAAGTAGTGCGTGATATTCCTACACGCACGAAAGTAGTGCGTGAAATTCCTACGCGCAAAGGAGGTAGTGCGTGATATTCCTACGCGCACTTTAGTAGTGCGTGATATTCCTACGCGCAAGAAAGTAGTGCGTGAAATTCCTACGCGCAAAAAAGTAGTGCGTGATATTCCTACGCGCAAGAAAGTAGTGCGTGATATTCCTACACGCACGAAAGAAGTGCGTGAAATTTCTACGCGCAAGAAAGTAGTGCGTGATATTCCTACGCGCTAGAAAGTAGTGCGTGATATTCCTACACGCACGAAAGTAGTGCGTGATATTCCTACGCGCAAGAAAGTAGTGCGTGATATTCCTACGCGCAAGAAAGTAGAGCGTGATATTCCTACGCGCAAGAAAGTAGTGAGTGATATTCCTACGCGAAAGAAAGTAATGCGTGAAATTCCTATGTGCAAGAAAGTAGTGCGTGATATTCCTACGCGCAAGAAAGTAGTGCGTGATATTCCTACACGCACGAAAGCAGTGCGTGATATTCCTACGCGCAAGAAAGTAGTGCGTGATATTCCTACGCGCAATAAAGTAGTGCGTGAAATTCCTAAACGCAAGAAAGTGGTGCGTGATATTCCTACGCGCTAGAAAGTAGTGTGTGATAATCCTACGCGCAAAAAAGTTGTGCGTGATATTCCTACGCACAAGAAAGTAGTGCGTGAAATTCCTACGCGCAAGAAAGTATTGCGTGATATTCCTACGCGCAAGAAAGTAGTGCGTGATATTCCTACGTGCAAGAAAGTAGTGAGTGATATTCCTACGCGAAAGAAAGTAGTGCGTAAAATTCCTACGCGCAAGAAAGTAGTGCGTGATATTCATACGCGCAAGAAAGTAGTGCGCGATATTCCTACACGCAAGAAAGTGCTGCGTGATAATCTTACGCGCAAGAAAGTAGTGCGTGATATTCCTACGCGCAAGTAAGTAGTGCGTGAAATTTTTACGTGCAAGAAAGTAGTGCGTGGAATTTCTACGCGCAAGAAAGTAGTGCGTGATATTCCTACGCGCAAGAAAGTAGTGCGTGATATTTCTAGGCGCAAGAAAGTAGTGCTTGAAATTCCTACGCGCAAAAAAGTAGTGCGTGATTTTCCTACGCGCAAGAAAGTAGTGCGTGATATACCTACACGCACGAAAGTAGTGCGTGAAATTCTTACGCGCAAGAAAGTAGTGCGTGATATTCCTACGCGCAAGAAACTAGTGCGTGATATTCCTACGCGCAAGAAAGTAGTGCGTGATATTCCTAGGCACAAGAAAGTAGTGCGTGAAATTCCTACGCGCAAGAAAGTAGTGCGTGAAATTCCTACGCGCAAAAAAGTAGTGCGTGATATTCCTACACGCACGAAAGTAGTGCGTGAAATTCCTACGCGCAAAGGAGGTAGTGCGTGATATTCCTACGCGCACTTTAGTAGTGCGTGATATTCCTACGCGCAAGAAAGTAGTGCGTGAAATTCCTACGCGCAAAAAAGTAGTGCGTGATATTCCTACGCGCAAGAAAGTAGTGCGTGATATTCCTACACGCACGAAAGAAGTGCGTGAAATTTCTACGCGCAAGAAAGTAGTGCGTGATATTCCTACGCGCAAGAAAGTAGTGTGTGATATTCCTACGCGCAAGAAAGTAGTGCGTGAAATTCCTACGCGCAAGAAAGTAGTGCGTGATATTCCTACGCGCAAGAAAGTAGTGCGTGAAATTCCTACGTGCAAGAAAGTAGTGAGTGATATTCCTACGCGAAAGAAAGTAGTGCGTGATATTCCTACGAGCAAGAAAGTAGTGCGTGAAATTCCTACGCGCAAGAAAGTAGTGCGTGATATTCCTGCGCACGAGAAAGTAGTGCGTGATATTCCTACGCGCAAGAAAGTAGTGCGTGATATTCCTACGCGCAAGAAAGTAGTGCGTGATATTCCTACGCGCAAAAAAGTAGTGCGTGATATTCCTACGGGAAAGAAAGTAGTGAGTGATATTCCTACGCAAAAGAAAGTAGTGCGTGAAATTCCTACGCGCAAGAAAGTAGTGAGTGATATTCCTACACGCAAGAAAGTAGAGCGTGATATTCCTACGCGCAAGAAAGTAGTGAGTGATATTCCTACGCGAAAGAAAGTAATGCGTGAAATTCCTATGTGCAAGAAAGTAGTGCGTGATATTCCTACGCGCAAGAAAGTAGTGCGTGATATTCCTACACGCACGAAAGCAGTGCGTGATATTCCTACGCGCAAGAAAGTAGTGCGTGATATTCCTACGCGCAATAAAGTAGTGCGTGAAATTCCTAAACGCAAGAAAGTGGTGCGTGATATTCCTACGCGCTAGAAAGTAGTGTGTGATATTCCTACGCGCAAAAAAGTTGTGCGTGATATTCCTACGCACAAGAAAGTAGTGCGTGAAATTTCTACGCGCAATAAAGTAGTGCATGATATTCCTACGTGCAAGAAAGTAGTGCGTGATATTCCTACACGCACGAAAGTAGTGCGTGATATTCCTACGCGCAAGAAAGTAGTGCTTAAAATTCCTACGGGCAAGAAAGTAGTGCGTGATATTCCTACGCGCAAGAAAGTAGTGCGTGATATTCCTACGCGCAAAAAAGTAGTGCGTGATATTCCTACGCGAAAGAAAGTAGTGAGTTATATTCCTACGCAAAAAAAAGTAGTGCGTGAAACTCCTACGCGCAAGAAAGTAGTGAGTGATATTCCTACGCGAAAGAAAGTAGAGCGTGATATTCCTACGCGCAAGAAAGTAGTGAGTGATATTCCTATGCGCAAGAAAGTAGAGCGTGATATTCCTACGCGCAAGAAAGTAGTGAGTGATATTCCTACGCGAAAGAAAGTAGTGCGTGAAATTCCTACGCGCAAGAAAGTAGTGCGTGATATTCCTACGCGCAAGAAAGTAATGCGTGATATTCCTACACGCACGAAAGTAGTGCGTGATATTCCTACGCGCAAGAAAGTAGTGCGTGATATTCCTACGCGCAAGAAAGTAGTGCGTGAAATTCCTACGCGCAAGAAAGTAGTGCGTGATATTCCTACGCGCAAGAAAGTAGTGCGTGAAATTCCTACGTGCAAGAAAGTAGTGAGTGATATTCCTACGCGAAAGAAAGTAGTGCGTGATATTCCTACGAGCAAGAAAGTAGTGCGTGAAATTCCTACGCGCAAGAAAGTAGTGCGTGATATTCCTGCGCACGAGAAAGTAGTGCGTGATATTCCTACGCGCAAGAAAGTAGTGCGTGATATTCCTACGCGCAAGAAAGTAGTGCGTGATATTCCTACGCGCAAAAAAGTAGTGCGTGATATTCCTACGGGAAAGAAAGTAGTGAGTGATATTCCTACGCAAAAGAAAGTAGTGCGTGAAATTCCTACGCGCAAGAAAGTAGTGAGTGATATTCCTACGCGCAAGAAAGTAGAGCGTGATATTCCTACGCGCAAGAAAGTAGTGAGTGATATTCCTACGCGAAAGAAAGTAATGCGTGAAATTCCTATGTCCAAGAAAGTAGTGCGTGATATTCCTACGCGCAAGAAAGTAGTGCGTGATATTCCTACACGCACGAAAGCAGTGCGTGATATTCCTACGCGCAAGAAAGTAGTGCGTGATATTCCTACGCGCAATAAAGTAGTGCGTGAAATTCCTAAACGCAAGAAAGTGGTGCGTGATATTCCTACGCGCTAGAAAGTAGTGTGTGATATTCCTACGCGCAAAAAAGTTGTGCGTGATATTCCTACGCACAAGAAAGTAGTGCGTGAAATTCCTACGCGCAAGAAAGTATTGCGTGATATTCCTACGCGCAAGAAAGTAGTGCGTGATATTCCTACGTGCAAGAAAGTAGTGAGTGATATTCCTACGCGAAAGAAAGTAGTGCGTAAAATTCCTACGCGCAAGAAAGTAGTGCGTGATATTCATACGCGCAAGAAAGTAGTGCGCGATATTCCTAATGCAAGAAAGTGTTGCGTGATAATCTTACGCGCAAGAAAGTAGTGCGTGATATTCCTACGCGCAAGTAAGTAGTGCGTGAAATTTTTACGTGCAAGAAAGTAGTGCGTGGAATTTCTACGCGCAAGAAAGTAGTGCGTGATATTCCTACGCGCAAGAAAGTAGTGCATGATATTTCTAGGCGCAAGAAAGTAGTGCTTGAAATTCCTACGCGCAAAAAAGTAGTGCGTGATTTTCCTACGCGCAAGAAAGTAGTGCGTGATATACCTACACGCACGAAAGTAGTGCGTGAAATTCCTACGCGCAAGAAAGTAGTGCGTGATATTCCTACGCGCAAGAAACTAGTGCGTGATATTCCTACGCGCAAGAAAGTAGTGCGTGATATTCCTAGGCACAAGAAAGTAGTGCGTGAAATTCCTACGCGCAAGAAAGTAGTGCGTGAAATTCCTACGCGCAAAAAAGTAGTGCGTGATATTCCTACACGCACGAAAGTAGTGCGTGAAATTCCTACGCGCAAAGGAGGTAGTGCGTGATATTCCTACGCGCACTTTAGTAGTGCGTGATATTCCTACGCGCAAGAAAGTAGTGCGTGAAATTCCTACGCGCAAAAAAGTAGTGCGTGATATTCCTACGCGCAAGAAAGTAGTGCGTGATATTCCTACACGCACGAAAGAAGTGCGTGAAATTTCTACGCGCAAGAAAGTAGTGCGTGATATTCCTACGCGCTAGAAAGTAGTGCGTGATATTCCTACACGCACGAAAGTAGTGCGTGATATTCCTACGCGCAAGAAAGTAGTGCGTGATATTCCTACGCGCAAGAAAGTAGAGCGTGATATTCCTACGCGCAAGAAAGTAGTGAGTGATATTCCTACGCGAAAGAAAGTAATGCGTGAAATTCCTATGTGCAAGAAAGTAGTGCGTGATATTCCTACGCGCAAGAAAGTAGTGCGTGATATTCCTACACGCACGAAAGCAGTGCGTGATATTCCTACGCGCAAGAAAGTAGTGCGTGATATTCCTACGCGCAATAAAGTAGTGCGTGAAATTCCTAAACGCAAGAAAGTGGTGCGTGATATTCCTACGCGCTAGAAAGTAGTGTGTGATAATCCTACGCGCAAAAAAGTTGTGCGTGATATTCCTACGCACAAGAAAGTAGTGCGTGAAATTCCTACGCGCAAGAAAGTATTGCGTGATATTCCTACGCGCAAGAAAGTAGTGCGTGATATTCCTACGTGCAAGAAAGTAGTGAGTGATATTCCTACGCGAAAGAAAGTAGTGCGTAAAATTCCTACGCGCAAGAAAGTAGTGCGTGATATTCATACGCGCAAGAAAGTAGTGCGCGATATTCCTACACGCAAGAAAGTGTTGCGTGATAATCTTACGCGCAAGAAAGTAGTGCGTGATATTCCTACGCGCAAGTAAGTAGTGCGTGAAATTTTTACGTGCAAGAAAGTAGTGCGTGGAATTTCTACGCGCAAGAAAGTAGTGCGTGATATTCCTACGCGCAAGAAAGTAGTGCGTGATATTTCTAGGCGCAAGAAAGTAGTGCTTGAAATTCCTACGCGCAAAAAAGTAGTGCGTGATTTTCCTACGCGCAAGAAAGTAGTGCGTGATATACCTACACGCACGAAAGTAGTGCGTGAAATTCCTACGCGCAAGAAAGTAGTGCGTGATATTCCTACGCGCAAGAAACTAGTGCGTGATATTCCTACGCGCAAGAAAGTAGTGCGTGATATTCCTAGGCACAAGAAAGTAGTGCGTGAAATTCCTACGCGCAAGAAAGTAGTGCGTGAAATTCCTACGCGCAAAAAAGTAGTGCGTGATATTCCTACACGCACGAAAGTAGTGCGTGAAATTCCTACGCGCAAAGGAGGTAGTGCGTGATATTCCTACGCGCACTTTAGTAGTGCGTGATATTCCTACGCGCAAGAAAGTAGTGCGTGAAATTCCTACGCGCAAAAAAGTAGTGCGTGATATTCCTACGCGCAAGAAAGTAGTGCGTGATATTCCTACACGCACGAAAGAAGTGCGTGAAATTTCTACGCGCAAGAAAGTAGTGCGTGATATTCCTACGCGCAAGAAAGTAGTGCGTGATATTCCTACACGCACGAAAGTAGTGCGTGATATTCCTACGCGCAAGAAAGTAGTGCGTGATATTCCTACGAGCAAGAAAGTAGTGCGTGAAATTCCTACACGCAAGAAAGTAGTGCGTGATATTCCTACATGCAAGAAAGTAGTGCGTGATATTCCTACACGCACGAAAGTAGTGCGTGATATTCCTACGCGCAAGAAAGTAGTGCGTGAAATTCCTACGGGCAAGAAAGTAGTGCGTGATATTCCTACGCGCAAGAAAGTAGTGCGTGATATTCCTATGCGCAAAAAAGTAGTGCGTGATATTCCTACGCGAAAGAAAGTAGTGAGTGATATTCCTACGCAAAGGAAAGTAGTGCGTGAAATTCATACGCGCAAGAAAGTAGTGAGTGATATTCCTACACGCAAGAAAGTAGAGCGTGATATCCCTACGCGCAAGAAAGTAGTGAGTGATATTCCTACGCGCAAGAAAGTAGAGCGTGATATTCCTACGCGCAAGAAAGTAGTGAGTGATATTCCTACGCGAAAGAAAGTAGTGCGTAAAATTCCTACGCGCAAGAAAGTAGTGCGTGATATTCCTACGCGCAAGAAAGTAATGCGTGATATTCCTACACGCACGAAAGTAGTGCGTGATATTCCTACGCGCAAGAAGGTAGTGCGTGATATTCCTACGCGCAAGAAAGTAGTGCGTGAAATTCCTACGCGCAAGAAAGTAGTGCGTGATATTCCTACGCGCAAGAAAGTAGTGCGTGAAATTCCTACGTGCAAGAAAGTAGTGCGTGGAATTCCTACGCGCAAGAAAGTAGTGCGTGATATTCCTACGCGCAAGAAAGTAGTGCGTGATATTCCTACGCGCAAGAAAGTAGTGCGTGAAATTCCTACGTGCAAGAAAGTAGTGCGTGGAATTCCTACGCGCAAGAAAGTAGTGCGTGATATTCCTACGCGCAAGAAAGTAGTGCGTGATATTCCTACGCGCAAGAAAGTAGTGCGTGAAATTCCTACGCGCAAGAAAGTAGTGCGTGATATTCCTACGCGCAAGAAAGTAGTGCGTGAAATTCCTACGCGCAAAAAAGTAGTGCGTGATATTCCTACGCGCAAGAAAGTAGTGCGTGATATTCCTACGCGCAAGAAAGTAGTGCGTGATATTCCTACGCGCAAGAAAGTAGTGCGTGATATTCCTAGGCGCAAGAAAGTAGTGCGTGAAATTCCTACGCGCAAAAAAGTAATGCGTGATATTCCTACGCGCAAGAAAGTAGTGCGTGATATTCCTACACGCACGAAAGTAGTGCGTGAAATTCCTACGCACAAGAAAGTAGCGCGTGATATTCCTACGCGCAAGAAAGTAGTGCGTAATATTCCTACACGTAAGAAAGTAGTGCGTGAAATTCCTACGCGCAAAAAAAGTAATGCGTGATATTCCTACGCGCAAGAAAGTAGTGCGTGATATTCCCACACGCACGAAAGTAGTGCGTGAAATTCCTACGCGCAAGAAAGTAGTGCGTGATATTCCTACGCGCAAGAAAGTAGTGCGTGATATTCCTACACGCACGAAAGTAGTGCGTGATATTCCTACGTGCAAGAAAGTAGTGCGTGATATTCCTACGAGCAAGAAAGTAGTGCGTGAAATTCCTAAGCGCAAGAAAGTAGTGCGTGATATTCCTACGCGCAAGAAAGTAGTGCGTGATATTCCTACACGCACGAAAGTAGTGCGTGAAATTCCTACGCGCAAGAAAGTAGTGCGTGATATTCCTACGCGCAAGAAAGTAGTGCGTGATATTCCTACACGCACGAAAGAAGTGCGTGAAATTTCTACGCGCAAGAAAGTAGTGCGTGATATTCCTACGCGCAAGAAAGTAGTGCGTGATATTCCTACACGCACGAAAGTAGTGCGTGATATACCTACGCGCAAGAAAGTAGTGCGTGATATTCCTACGAGCAAGAAAGTAGTGCGTGAAATTCCTACGCGCAAGAAAGTAGTGCGTGATATTCCTACATGCAAGAAAGTAGTGCGTGATATTCCTACGCGCACTTTAGTAGTGCGTGATATTCCTACGCGCAAGAAAGTAGTGCGTGAAATTCCTACGCGCAAAAAAGTAGTGCGTGATATTCCTACGCGCAAGAAAGTAGTGCGTGATATTCCTACACGCACGAAAGAAGTGCGTGAAATTTCTACGCGCAAGAAAGTAGTGCGTGATATTCCTACGCGCAAGAAAGTAGTGCGTGATATTCCTACACGCACGAAAGTAGTGCGTGATATTCCTACGCGCAAGAAAGTAGTGCGTGATATTCCTACGAGCAAGAAAGTAGTGCGTGAAATTCCTACGCGCAAGAAAGTAGTGCGTGATATTCCTACATGCAAGAAAGTAGTGCGTGATATTCCTACACGCACGAAAGTAGTGCGTGATATTCCTACGCGCAAGAAAGTTGTGCGTGAAATTCCTACGGGCAAGAAAGTAGTGCGTGATATTCCTACGCGCAAGAAAGTAGTGCGTGATATTCCTACGCGCAAAAAAGTAGTGCGTGATATTCCTACGCGAAAGAAAGTAGTGAGTGATATTCCTACGCAAAGGAAAGTAGTGCGTGAAATTCCTACGCGCAAGAAAGTAGTGAGTGATATTCCTACACGCAAGAAAGTAGAGCGTGATATCCCTACGCGCAAGAAAGTAGTGAGTGATATTCCTACGCGCAAGAAAGTAGAGCGTGATATTCCTACGCGCAAGAAAGTAGTGAGTGATATTCCTACGCGAAAGAAAGTAGTGCGTAAAATTCCTACGCGCAAGAAAGTAGTGCGTGATATTCCTACGCGCAAGAAAGTAATGCGTGATATTCCTACACGCACGAAAGTAGTGCGTGATATTCCTACGCGCAAGAAGGTAGTGCGTGATATTCCTACGCGCAAGAAAGTAGTGCGTGAAATTCCTACGCGCAAGAAAGTAGTGCGTGATATTCCTACGCGCAAGAAAGTAGTGCGTGAAATTCCTACGTGCAAGAAAGTAGTGCGTGGAATTCCTACGCGCAAGAAAGTAGTGCGTGAAATTCCTACGCGCAAGAAAGTAGTGCGTGATATTCCTACGCGCAAGAAAGTAGTGCGTGAAATTCCTACGCGCAAAAAAGTAGTGCGTGATATTCCTACGCGCAAGAAAGTAGTGCGTGATATTCCTACGCGCAAGAAAGTAGTGCGTGATATTCCTACGCGCAAGAAAGTAGTGCGTGATATTCCTAGGCGCAAGAAAGTAGTGCGTGAAATTCCTACGCGCAAAAAAGTAATGCGTGATATTCCTACGCGCAAGAAAGTAGTGCGTGATATTCCTACACGCACGAAAGTAGTGCGTGAAATTCCTACGCACAAGAAAGTAGCGCGTGATATTCCTACGCGCAAGAAAGTAGTGCGTAATATTCCTACACGCAAGAAAGTAGTGCGTGAAATTCCTACGCGCAAAAAAAGTAATGCGTGATATTCCTACGCGCAAGAAAGTAGTGCGTGATATTCCTACACGCACGAAAGTAGTGTGTGAAATTCCTACGCGCAAGAAAGTAGTGCGTGATATTCCTACGCGCAAGAAAGTAGTGCGTGATATTCCTACACGCACGAAAGTAGTGCGTGATATTCCTACGTGCAAGAAAGTAGTGCGTGATATTCCTACGAGCAAGAAAGTAGTGCGTGAAATTCCTAAGCGCAAGAAAGTAGTGCGTGATATTCCTACGCGCAAGAAAGTAGTGCGTGATAATCCTACACGCACGAAAGTAGTGCGTGAAATTCCTACGCGCAAGAAAGTAGTGCGTGATATTCCTACGCGCAAGAAAGTAGTGCGTGACATTCCTACGCGCAAAAAAGTAGTGCGTGATATTCCTACGCGCAAGAAAGTAGTGCGTGATATTCCTACGCGCAAGAAAGTAGTGCGTGATATTCCTAGGCGCAAGAAAGTAGTGCGTGAAATTCCTACGCGCAAAAAAGTAGTGCGTGATATTCCTACGCGCAAGAAAGTAGAGCGTGATATTCCTACACGCACGAAAGTAGTGCGTGAAATTCCTACGCGCAAGAAAGCAGCGCGTAAAATTCCAATGCGCAAAAAAGTAGTGCGTGATATTCCCACGCGCAAGAAAGCAATGCGTGATATTCCTACACGCACGAAAGTAGTGCGTGAAATTCCTACGCGCAAGAAAGTAGTGCGTGATATTCCTACGCGCAAGAAAGTAGTGCGTGATATTCCTACACGCACGAAAGTGTTGCGTGATATTCCTACGTGCAAGAAAGTAGTGCGTGATATTCCTACGAGCAAGAAAGTAGTGCGTGAAATTCCTAAGCGCAAGAAAGTAGTGCGTGATATTCCTACGCGCAAGAAAGTAGTGCGTGATATTTCTACACGCACGAAAGTAGTGCGTGATATTCCTACGCGCAAGAAAGTAGTGCGTGAAATTCCTACGCGCAAGAAAGTAGTGCGTGATATTCCTACGCGCAAGAAAGTAGTGCGTAAAATTCCTACGTGCAAGAAAGTAGTGCGTGGAATTCCTACGAGCAAGAAAGTAGTGCGTGATATTCCTACGCGCAAGAAAGTAGTGCGTGATATTCCTAGGCGCAAGAAAGTAGTGCGTGAAATTCCTACGCGCAAAAAAGTAGTGCGTGATATTCCTACGCGCAAGAAAATAGTGCGGGAAATTCCTACGCGCAAGAAAGTAGTGCGTGATATTCCTACGCGCAAGAAAGTAGTGCGTGAAATTCCTACGCGCAAAAAAGTAGTGCGTGATATTCCTACGCGCAAGAAAGTAGTGCGTGATATTCCTACGCGCAAGAAAGTAGTGCGTGATATTCCTACGCGCAAGAAAGTAGTGCGTGATATTCCTAGGCGCAAGAAAGTAGTGCGTGAAATTCCTACGCGCAAAAAAGTAATGCGTGATATTCCTACGCGCAAGAAAGTAGTGCGTGATATTCCTACACGCACGAAAGTAGTGCGTGAAATTCCTACGCACAAGAAAGTAGCGCGTGATATTCCTACGCGCAAGAAAGTAGTGCGTAATATTCCTACACGCAAGAAAGTAGTGCGTGAAATTCCTACGCGCAAAAAAAGTAATGCGTGATATTCCTACGCGCAAGAAAGTAGTGCGTGATATTCCTACACGCACGAAAGTAGTGCGTGAAATTCCTACGCGCAAGAAAGTAGTGCGTGATATTCCTACGCGCAAGAAAGTAGTGCGTGATATTCCTACACGCACGAAAGTAGTGCGTGATATTCCTACGTGCAAGAAAGTAGTGCGTGATATTCCTACGAGCAAGAAAGTAGTGCGTGAAATTCCTAAGCGCAAGAAAGTAGTGCGTGATATTCCTACGCGCAAGAAAGTAGTGCGTGATATTCCTACACGCACGAAAGTAGTGCGTGAAATTCCTACGCGCAAGAAAGTAGTGCGTGAAATTCCTACGCGCAAAAAAGTAGTGCGTGATATTCCTACGCGCAAGAAAGTAGTGCGTGATATTCCTACGCGCAAGAAAGTAGTGCGTGATATTCCTAGGCGCAAGAAAGTAGTGCGTGAAATTCCTACGCGCAAAAAAGTAGTGCGTGATATTCCTACGCGCAAGAAAGTAGAGCGTGATATTCCTACACGCACGAAAGTAGTGCGTGAAACTCCTACGCGCAAAAAAGCAGCGCGTGATATTCCTACGCGCAAGAAAGTAGTGCGTGATATTCCTACACGCACGAAAGTAGTGCGTAAAATTCCTATGCGCAAAAAAGTAGTGCGTGATATTCCCACGCGCAAGAAAGCAATGCGTGATATTCCTACACGCACGAAAGTAGTGCGTGAAATTCCTACGCGCAAGAAAGTAGTGCGTGATATTCCTACGCGCAAGAAAGTAGTGCGTGATATTCCTACACGCACGAAAGTGTTGCGTGATATTCCTACGTGCAAGAAAGTAGTGCGTGATATTCCTACGAGCAAGAAAGTAGTGCGTGAAATTCCTAAGCGCAAGAAAGTAGTGCGTGATATTCCTACGCGCAAGAAAGTAGTGCGTGATATTTCTACACGCACGAAAGTAGTGCGTGATATTCCTACGCGCAAGAAAGTAGTGCGTGATATTCCTACGCGCAAGAAAGTAGTGAGTGATATTCCTACGCGAAAGAAAGTAGTGCGTGAAATTCCTACGCGCAAGAAAGTAGTGCGTGATATTCCTACGTGCAAGAAAGTAATGCGTGATATTCCTACACGCACGAAAGTAGTGCGTGATATTCCTACGCGCAAGAAAGTAGTGCGTGATATTCCTACGCACAAGAAAGTAGTGCGTGAAATTCCTACGCGCAAGAAAGTAGTGCGTGATATTCCTACGCGCAAGAAAGTAGTGCGTGAAATTCCTACGTGCAAGAAAGTAGTGCGTGGAATTCCTACGCGCAAGAAAGTAGTGCGTGATATTCCTACGCGCAAGAAAGTAGTGCGTGATATTCCTAGGCGCAAGAAAGTAGTGCGTGAAATTCCTACGCGCAAGAAAGTAGTGCGTGATATTCCTACACGCACGAAAGTAGTGCGTGAAATTCCTATGCGCAAAAAAGTAGTGCGTGATATTCCTACGCGCAAGAAAGTAGTGCGTGATATTCCTACACGCACGAAAGTAGTGCGTGAAATTCCTACGCGCAAGAAAGTAGTGCGTGATATTCCTACGCGCAAGAAAGTAGTGCGTGATATTCCTACACGCACGAAAGTAGTGCGTGATATTCCTACGCGCAAGAAAGTAGTGCGTGATATTCCTACACGCACGAAAGTAGTGCGTGAAATTCCTACGCGCAAGAAAGTAGTGCGTGATATTCCTACGCGCAAGAAAGTAGTGCGTGATATTCCTACACGCACGAAAGTAGTGCGTGATATTCCTACGTGCAAGAAAGTAGTGCGTGATATTCCTACGAGCAAGAAAGTAGTGCGTGAAATTCCTAAGCGCAAGAAAGTAGTGCGTGATATTCCTACGCGCAAGAAAGTAGTGCGTGATATTCCTACACGCACGAAAGTAGTGCGTGATATTCCTACGCGCAAGAAAGTAGTGCGTGATATTCCTACGCGCAAGAAAGTAGTGAGTGATATTCCTACGCGAAAGAAAGTAGTGCGTGAAATTCCTACGCGCAAGAAAGTAGTGCGTGATATTCCTACGTGCAAGAAAGTAATGCGTGATATTCCTACACGCACGAAAGTAGTGCGTGATATTCCTACGCGCAAGAAAGTAGTGCGTGATATTCCTACGCACAAGAAAGTAGTGCGTGAAATTCCTACGCGCAAGAAAGTAGTGCGTGATATTCCTACGCGCAAGAAAGTAGTGCGTGAAATTCCTACGTGCAAGAAAGTAGTGCGTGGAATTCCTACGCGCAAGAAAGTAGTGCGTGATATTCCTACGCGCAAGAAAGTAGTGCGTGATATTCCTAGGCGCAAGAAAGTAGTGCGTGAAATTCCTACGCGCAAGAAAGTAGTGCGTGATATTCCTACACGCACGAAAGTAGTGCGTGAAATTCCTATGCGCAAAAAAGTAGTGCGTGATATTCCTACGCGCAAGAAAGTAGTGCGTGATATTCCTACACGCACGAAAGTAGTGCGTGAAATTCCTACGCGCAAGAAAGTAGTGCGTGATATTCCTACGCGCAAGAAAGTAGTGCGTGATATTCCTACACGCACGAAAGTAGTGCGTGATATTCCTACGTGCAAGAAAGTAGTGCGTGATATTCCTACGAGCAAGAAAGTAGTGCGTGAAATTCCTAAGCGCAAGAAAGTAGTGCGTGATATTCCTACACGCACGAAAGTAGTGCGTGATATTCCTACACGCACGAAAGTAGTGCGTGATATTCCTACGCGCAAGAAAGTACTGCGTGATATTCCTACGCGCAAGAAAGTAGTGCGTGATATTCCTACACGCACGAAAGTAGTGCGTGATATTCCTACGCGCAAGAAAGTAGTGCGTTATATTCCTACGCGCAAGAAAGTAGTGCGTGAAATTCCTACGGGCAAGAAATTAGTGCGTAATATTCCTACACGCAAAAAAGTAGTGCGTGATATACCTACGCGCAAGAAAGTGGTGCGTGATATTCCTACGCGCAAGAAAGTAGTGCGTGATATTTCTACGGGCAAGAAAGTAGTGCGTGATATTCCTACGCGCAAAAAAGTAGTGCGTGATATACCTACGCGCAAGAAAGTAGTGCGTGATATTCCTACGCGCAAGAAAGTAGTGTGTGATATTCATATGCACAAGAAAGTAGTGCGTGATATTCCTACGCGCAAGAAAGTAGTGCGTGATATTCCTACGCGCAAGAAAGTAGTGCGTGAAATTCCTACGCGCAAGAAAGTAGAGCGTGATATTCCTGCGCACAAGAAAGTAGTGCGTGATATTCCTACGCGCAAGAAAGTAGTGCGTGATATTCCTACGCGCAAGAAAGTAGTGCGTGAAATTCAGACGCGCGAGAAAGTAGTGCGTGATATTCCTACGCGCAAGAAAGTAGTGCGTGATATTCCTACGTGCAAAAAAGTAGTGCGTGATATTCCTACGCGAAAGAAAGTAGTGAGTGATATTCCTACGCAAAAGAAAGTAGTGCGTGAAATTCCTACGCGCAAGAAAGTAGTGAGTGATATTCCTACGCGCAAGAAAGTAGAGCGTGATATTCCTACGCGCAAGAAAGTAGCGCGTGATATTCCTATGTGCAAAAAAGTAGTGTGTGATATTCCTACGTGCAAGAAAGTAGTGCGTGAAATTCCTACGCGCAAGAAAGTAGTGCGTGATATTCCTACGGGCAAGAAAATAGTGCGTGATATTCCTACGCGCAAGAAAGTAGTGTGTGATATTCCTACGTGCAAGAAAGTAGTGCGTGAAATTCCTACGCGCAAGAAAGTAGTGCGTGATATTCCTACGGGCAAGAAAATAGTGCGTGATATTCCTACGCGCAAAAAAGTAGTGCGTGATATTCCTACGCGCAAGAAAGTAGTGCGTGATATTCCTACGCGCAAGAAAGTAGTGCGTGATATTCCTACACGCACGAAAGTAGTGAGTGATATTCCTACGCGAAAGAAAGTAGTGCGTGAAATTCCTACGCGCAAGAAAGTAGTTAGTGATATTCCTACGCGCAAGAAAGTAGTGCGAGATATTCCTACGAGCAAGAAAGTAGTGCGTGAAATTCCTACACGCAAGAAAGTAGTGCGTGATATTCCTACGCGCAAGAAAGTAGTGCGTGATATTCCTACACGCACGAAAGTAGTGCGTGATATTCCAACGCGCAAGAAAGTAGTGCGTGATATTCCTACGAGCAAGAAAGTAGTGCGTGAAATTCCTACGCGCAAGAAAGTAGTGCGTGATATTCCTGCGCACAAGAAAGTAGTGCGTGATATTCACAAGGCGCAAGAAAGTAGTGCGTGATATTCCTACGAGCAAGAAAGTAGTGCGTGAAATTCCTACGCGCAAGAAAGTAGTGCGTGATATTCCTGCGCACAAGAAAGTAGTGCGTGATATTCACAAGGCGCAAGAAAGTAGTGCGTGATATTCCTACGCGCAAGAAAGTAGTGCGTGATATTCCTACGCGCAAAAAAGTAGTGCGTGATATTCCTACGCGAAAGAAAGTAGTGAGTGATATTCCTACGCAAAAGAAGGTAGTGCGTGAAATTCCTACGCGCAAGAAAGTAGTGAGTGATATTCCTACGCGCAAGAAAGTAGTGCGAGATATTCCTATGAGCAAGAAAGTAGTGCGTGAAATTCCTACGCGCAAGAAAGTAGTGCGTGATATTCCTGCGCACAAGAAAGTAGTGTGTGATATTCCTACGCGCAAGAAAGTAGTGCGTGATATTCCTACGCGCAAGAAAGTAGCGCGTGATATTCCTACGCGCAAAAAAGTAGTGTGTGATATTCCTACGCGAAAAAAAGTAGTGAGTGATATTCCTAAGCGAAAGAAAGTAGTGCGTGAAATTCCTACGCGCAAGAAAGTAGTGCGTGATATTCCTACGCGCAAAAAAGTAGTGCGTGATATTCCTACACGCACGAAAGCAGTGCGTGATATTCCTACGCGCAAGAAAGTAGTGCGTGATATTCCTACGCGCAAGAAAGTAGTGCGTGAAATTCCTACGCGCAAGAAAGTAGTGCGTGATATTCCTACACGCAAGAAAGTAGTGCGTGAAATCCCTACGTGCAAGAAAGTAGTTCGTGGAATTCCTACGCGCAAGAAAGTAGTGCGTGATATTCCTATGCGCAAGAAAGTAGTGCGTGATATTCCTAGGCGCAAGAAAGTAGTGCGTGAAATTCCTACGCGCAAAAAAGTAGTGCGTGATATTCCTACGCGCAAGAAAGTAATGCGTGATATCCCTACACGCACGAAAGTAGTGAGTGATATTCCTACGCAAAAGAAAGTAGTGCGTGAAATTCCTACGCGCAAGAAAGTAGTGAGTGATATTCCTACGCGCAAGAAAGTAGTGCGAGATATTCCTACGAGCAAGAAAGTAGTGCGTGAAATTCCTACGCGCAAGAAAGTAGTGCGTGATATTCCTGCGCACAAGAAAGTAGTGCGTGATATTCCTACGCGCAAGAAAGTAGTGCGTGATATTCCTACGCGCAAGAAAGTAGTGTGTGATATTCCTACGCGCACGAAAGTAGTGCGTGAAATTCCTACGCGCAAGAAAGTAGTGCGTGATATTCCTACGCGCAAGAAAGTAGTGCGTGATATTCCTACACGCACGAAAGTGTTGCGTGATATTCCTACGTGCAAGAAAGTAGTGCGTGATATTCCTACGAGCAAGAAAGTAGTGCGTGAAATTCCTAAGCGCAAGAAAGTAGTGCGTGACATTCCTACGCGCAAGAAAGTAGTGCGTGATATTTCTACACGCACGAAAGTAGTGCGTGATATTCCTACGCGCAAGAAAGTAGTGCGTGATATTCCTACGCGCAAGAAAGTAGTGAGTGATATTCCTACGCGAAAGAAAGTAGTGCGTGAAATTCCTACGCGCAAGAAAGTAGTGCGTGATATTCCTACGCGCAAGAAAGTAATGCGTGATATTCCTACACGCACGAAAGTAGTGCGTGATATTCCTACGCGCAAGAAAGTAGTGCGTGATATTCCTACGCACAAGAAAGTAGTGCGTGAAATTCCTACGCGCAAGAAAGTAGTGCGTGATATTCCTACGCGCTAGAAAGTAGTGCGTGAAATTCCTACGTGCAAGAAAGTAGTGCGTGGAATTCCTACGCGCAAGAAAGTAGTGCGTGATATTCCTACGCGCAAGAAAGTAGTGCGTGATATTCCTACACGCACGAAAGTAGTGCGTGATATTCCTACGTGCAAGAAATTAGTGAGTGATATTCCTACGAGCAAGAAAGTAGTGCGTGAAATTCCTAAGCGCAAGAAAGTAGTGCGTGATATTCCTACGCGCAAGAAAGTAGTGCGTGATATTCCTACACGCACGAAAGTAGTGCGTGATATTCCTACGCGCAAGAAAGTACTGCGTGATATTCCTACGCGCAAGAAAGTAGTGCGTGATATTCCTACACGCACGAAAGTAGTGCGTGATATTCCTACGCGCAAGAAAGTAGTGCGTTATATTCCTACGCGCAAAAAAGTAGTGCGTGATATTCTTACGCGCAAAAAAGTGCGCAAGAAAGTAGTCCGTGATATTCCTACGTGCAAGAAAGTAGTGTGTGATATTCCTACGCGCAAAAAAGGAGTGCGTGATATTCCTACGCGCAAGAAAATGCGCTAGAAAGTTGTCTGTAATATTCCTACGCGCAAGAAAGTAGTGCGTGATAGTCCTACGTGCAAGAAAGTAGTGCGTGATATTCCTACGAGCAAGAAAGTTGTGCGTGATATTCCTACGTGCAAGAAAGTAGTGCGTGATATTCCTACGCGCAAAAAAATAGTGTGTGATATTCCTACGCGCAAAAAAGTAGTGTGTGAAATTCCTACGCGCAAGAAAGTAGTGCGTGATATTCCTACGCGCAAGAAAGTAGTGCGTGATAATCCTATGCGCAAGGAAGTAGTGCGTGATATTCCTACGCGCTAGTAAGTAGTGCGTGAAATTTCTACGTGCAAGAAAGTAGTGCGTGGAATTCCTACGCGCAAGAAAGTAGTGCGTGATATTCCTACGCGCAAGAAAGTAGTGCATGATATTCCTAGGCGCAAGAAAGTAGTGCGTGAAATTCCTACGCGCAAAAAAGTAGTGCGTGATATTCCTACGCGCAAGAAAGTAGTGCGTGATATTTCTACACGCACGAAAGTAGTGCGTGAAATTCCTACGCGCAAGAAAGTAGTGCGTGATATTCCTATGCGCAAGAAAGTAGTGCGTGATATTCCTACGCGCAAGAAAGTAGTGCGTGATGTTCCTAGACGCAAGAAAGTAGTGCGTGAAATTCCTACGCGCAAAAAAGTAGTGCGTGATATTCCTACGCGCAAGAAAGTAGTGCGTGATATTCCTACACGCACGAAAGTAGTGCGTGAAATTCCTACGCGCAAGAAAGTAGTGCGTGATATTCCTACGCGCAAGAAAGTAGTGCGTGATATTCCTACACGCACGAAAGTAGTGCGTGAAATTCCTACGCGCAAAAAAGTAGTGCGTGATATTCCTACGCGCAAGAAAGTAGTGCGTGAAATTCCTACGCGCAAGAAAGTAGTGCGTGATATTCCTACGCGCAAGAAAGGAGTGCGTGATATTCCTACACGCACGAAAGTAGTGCGTGATATTCCTACGCGCAAGAAAGTAGTGCGTGAAATTCCTACGGGCAAGAAAGTAGTGCGTGATATTCCTACGCGAAAGAAAGTAGTGCGTGATATTCCTACGCGCATAAAAGTAGTGCGTGATATTCTTACGCGGAAGAAAGTAGTGAGTGATATTCCTACGCAAAAGAAAGTAGTGCGTGAAATTCCTACGCGCAAGAAAGTAGTGAGTGATATTCCTACGCGCAAGAAAGTAGAGCGTGATATTCCTACGCGCAAGAAAGTAGGGAGTGATATTCCTACGCGAAAGAAAGTAGTGCGTGAAATTCCTACGCGCAAGAAAGTAGTGCGTGATATTCCTACGCGCAAGAAAGTAGTGCGTGATATTCCTACACGCACGAAAGTAGTGCGTGATATTCCTACGTGCAAGAAGGTAGTGCGTGATATTCCTACGCGCAAGAAAGTAGTGCGTGAAATTCCTACGTGCAAGAAAGTAGTGCGTGATATTCCTACGCGCAAGAAAGTAGTGCGTGAAATTCCTACATGCAAGAAAGTAGTGCGTGGAATTCCTACGCGCAAGAAAGTAGTGCGTGATATTCCTACGTGCAAGAAAGTAGTGCGTGATATTCCTAGGCGCAAGAAAGTAGTGCGTGAAATTCCTACGGGCAAAAAAGTAGTGCGTGATATTCCTACGCGCAAGAAAGTAGTGCGTGATATTCCTACACGCACGAAAGTAGTGCGTGAAATTCCTATGCGTAAGAAAGTAGTGTGTGATATTCCTACGCGCACGAAAGTAGTGCGTGAATTTCCTATGCGCAAGAAAGTAGTGCGTGATATTCCTACGCGCAAGAAAGTAGTGCGTAAAATTCCTACGCGCAAGAAAGTAGTGCGTGATATTCCTAAGCGCAAGAAAGTAGTGCGTGATATTCCTACACGCAAGAAAGTAGTGTGTGATATTCCTACGAGCAAGAAAGTAGTGCGTGAAATTCCTACGCGCAAGAAAGTAGTGCGTGATATTCCTACGCGCAAGAAAGTAGTGCGTGATATTCCTACACGCACAAAAGTAGTGCGTGAAATTCCTATGCGCAAGAAAGTAGTGCGTGATATTCCTATGCGCCAGAAAGTAGTGCGTGATATTCCTAGGCGCAAGAAAGTAGTGCGTGAAATTCCTACGCGCAAAAAAGTAGTGCGTGATATTCCTACGCGCAAGAAAGTAGTGCGTGATATTCCTACACGCACGAAAGTAGTGCGTGAATTTCCTAATTTCGCGCACTACTTTTTTTGGCGTATGAATTTCGCTGACTAATTTTTTGCTCGGATGAATTTCACGCACTACTTTTTTGTGTGGATGAATTTCATGCACTACTTTTTTGGCGTATGAATTTCGAGCACTACTTTTTTGTACGGATGAATTTCGCGCACTCCTTTTCTTTGGCGTATGAATTTTGTGCACTACTTTTTTGCGCGGATGAATTTTGTGCACTACTTTTTTGTGCGGATGAATTTCGCGAACGACTCTTTTGCGAGGATAAATTTTGCGCACTACTTTTTTTGGCGTATGAATTTCGCGAACTACTTTTTTGGGGTATGATTTTCGCGCGCTACTTTTTTGTGCGGATGAATTTCGCGCACTACTTTTTTGCGCAGATGAATTTCGAGCACTACTTTTTTTAGCGTATGAATTTCGCGCACTACTTTTTTGCGCGGATGAATTTCACGCACTACTTTTTTGCGCAGATAAATTTCGCGCACTACTTTTTTTGGCGTATGAACTTCGCGCACTACTTTTTGGCGAGGATGAATTTCACGCACTACTTTTTTTTGCGTATGAATTTCGCTGACTACTTTTTTGCTCGGATGAATTTCACGCACTACTTTTTTGTGTGGATGAATTTCATGCACTACTTTTTTGGCGTATGAATTTCGAGCACTACTTTTTTGTACGGATGAATTTCGCGCACTCCTTTTTTTTGGCGTATGAATTTCGTGCACTACTTTTTTGCGCGGATGAATTTTGTGCACTACTTTTTTGCGCGAATGAATTTCGCGCACTACTTTTTTGCGCGGATGAATTTCGTGCGCTACTTTTTTTGGCGTATGAATTTCGTGCACTACTTTTTTGGGCGGATGAATTTCGCTCATTACTTTTTTTGGCGTATGAATTTCGCGCACTCCTTTTTTGCGCGGATGAATTTCGCGAAGGACTCTTTTGCGAGGATAAATTTTGCGCACTACTTTTTTTGGCGTATGAATTTCGCTGACTACTTTTTTGCTCGGATGAATTTCACGCACTACTTTTTTGGGCGTATGAAACTCGCTGACAATTTTTTGCTCGGATGAATTTCATGCACTACTTTTTTGGCGTATGAATTTCGAGCACTACTTTTTTGTACGGATGAATTTCGCGCACTCCTTTTTTTTGGCGTATGAATTTTGTGCACTACTTTTTTGCGCGGATGAATTTTGTGCACTACTTTTTTGTGCGGATGAATTTCGCGAACGACTCTTTTGCGAGGATAAATTTTGCGCACTACTTTTTTTGGCGTATGAATTTCGCGAACTACTTTTTTGGGGTATGATTTTCGCGCGCTACTTTTTTGTGCGGATGAATTTCGCGCACTACTTTTTTGCGCAGATGAATTTCGAGCACTACTTTTTTTAGCGTATGAATTTCGCGCACTACTTTTTTGCGCGGATGAATTTCACGCACTACTTTTTTGCGCAGATAAATTTCGCGCACTACTTTTTTGGGCGTATGAACTTCGCGCACTACTTTTTGGCGAGGATGAATTTCACGCACTACTTTTTTTGGCGTATGAATTTCGCTGACTACTTTTTTGCTCGGATGAATTTCACGCACTACTTTTTTGTGTGGATGAATTTCATGCACTACTTTTTTGGCGTATGAATTTCGAGCACTACTTTTTTGTACGGATGAATTTCGCGCACTCCTTTTTTTTGGCGTATGAATTTCGTGCACTACTTTTTTGCGCGGATGAATTTTGTGCACTACTTTTTTGAGCGGATGAATTTCGCACACTACTTTTTTGCGCGGATGAATTTCGCGCACTACTTTTTTGCGCGGATGAATTTCGTGCGCTACTTTTTTTGGCGTATGAATTTCGTGCACTACTTTTTTGGGCGGATGAATTTCGCTCATTACTTTTTTTGGCGTATGAATTTCGCGCACTCCTTTTTTGCGCGGATGAATTTCGCGAACGACTCTTTTGCGAGGATAAATTTTGCGCACTACTTTTTTTGGCGTATGAATTTCGCTGACTACTTTTTTGCTCGGATGAATTTCACGCACTACTTTTTTTGGCGTATGAAACTCGCTGACAATTTTTTGCTCGGATGAATTTCACGCACTACTTTTTTGTGTGGATGAATTTCATGCACTAATTTTTGGCGTATGAATTTCGAGCACTACTTTTTTGTACGGATGAATTTCGCGCACTCCTTTTTTTTGGCGTATGAATTTCGTGCACTACTTTTTTGCGCGGATGAATTTTGTGCACTACTTTTTTGAGCGGATGAATTTCGCACACTACTTTTTTGCGCGGATGAATTTCGCGCACTACTTTTTTTGGCGTATGAATTTCGCTGACTAATTTTTTGCTCGGATGAATTTCACGCACTACTTTTTTGTGTGGATGAATTTCATGCACTACTTTTTTGGCGTATGAATTTCGAGCACTACTTTTTTGTACGGATGAATTTCGCGCACTCCTTTTTTTTGGCGTATGAATTTCGTGCACTACTTTTTTGCGCGGATGAATTTTGTACACTACTTTTTTGTGCGGATGAATTTCGCGAACGACTCTTTTGCGAGGATAAATTTTGCGCACTACTTTTTTTGGCGTATGAATTTCGCGAACTACTTTTTTGGGGTATGATTTTCGCGCGCTACTTTTTTGTGCGGATGAATTTCGCGCACTACTTTTTTGCGCAGATGAATTTCGAGCACTACTTTTTTTAGCGTATGAATTTCGCGCACTACTTTTTTGCGCGGATGAATTTCACGCACTACTTTTTTGCGCAGATAAATTTCGCGCACTACTTTTTTTGGCGTATGAACTTCGCGCACTACTTTTTGGCGAGGATGAATTTCACGCACTACTTTTTTTGGCGTATGAATTTCGCTGACTACTTTTTTGCTCGGATGAATTTCACGCACTACTTTTTTGTGTGGATGAATTTCATGCACTACTTTTTTGGCGTATGAATTTCGCGCACTACTTTTTTGTACGGATGAATTTCGCGCACTCCTTTTTTTTGGCGTATGAATTTCGTGCACTACTTTTTTGCGCGGATAAATTTTGTGCACTACTTTTTTGAGCGGATGAATTTCGCACACTACTTTTTTGCGCGGATGAATTTCGCGCACTACTTTTTTGCGCTGATGAATTTCGTGCGCTACTTTTTTTGGCGTTTGAATTTCGTGCACTACTTTTTTGGGCGGATGAATTTCGCTCATTACTTTTTTTGGCGTATGAATTTCGCGCACTCCTTTTTTGCGCGGATGAATTTCGCGAACGACTCTTTTGCGAGGATAAATTTTGCGCACTACTTTTTTTGGCGTATGAATTTCGCGCACTACTTTTTTGGCGTATGATTTTCGCGCACTACTTTTTTGTGCGGATGAATTTCGCGCACTACTTTTTTGCGCAGATGAATTGCATGCACTATTTTTTTTAGCGTATAAATTTTGCGCACTACTTTTTTGTGCGGATGAATTTCGCGAACTACTTTTTTGCTCGGATGAATTTCACGCACTACTTTTTTGTGTGGATGAATTTCATGCACTACTTTTTTGGCGTATGAATTTCGAGCACTACTTTTTTGTACGGATGAATTTCGCGCACTCCTTTTTTTTGGCGTATGAATTTCGTGCACTACTTTTTTGCGCGGATGAATTTTGTGCACTACTTTTTTGTGCGGATGAATTTCGCGAACGACTCTTTTGCGAGGATAAATTTTGCGCACTACTTTTTTTGGCGTATGAATTTCGCGAACTACTTTTTTGGGGTATGATTTTTGCGCCCTACTTTTTTGTGCGGATGAATTTCGCACACTACTTTTTTGCGCGGATGAATTTCGCGCACTACTTTTTTTGGCGTATGAATTTCGCTGACTAATTTTTTGCTCGGATGAATTTCACGCACTACTTTTTTGTGTGGATGAATTTCATGCACTACTTTTTTGGCGTATGAATTTCGAGCACTACTTTTTTGTACGGATGAATTTCGCGCACTCCTTTTTTTTGGCGTATGAATTTCGTGCACTACTTTTTTGCGCGGATGAATTTTGTGCACTACTTTTTTGTGCGGATGAATTTCGCGAACGACTCTTTTGCGAGGATAAATTTTGCGCACTACTTTTTTTGGCGTATGAATTTCGCGAACTACTTTTTTGGGGTATGATTTTCGCGCGCTACTTTTTTGTGCGGATGAATTTCGCGCACTACTTTTTTGCGCAGATGAATTTCGAGCACTACTTTTTTTAGCGTATGAATTTCGCGCACTACTTTTTTGCGCGGATGAATTTCACGCACTACTTTTTTGCGCAGATAAATTTCGCGCACTACTTTTTTTGGCGTATGAACTTCGCGCACTACTTTTTGGCGAGGATGAATTTCACGCACTACTTTTTTTGGCGTATGAATTTCGCTGACTACTTTTTTGCTCGGATGAATTTCGTGCACTACTTTTTTGTGTGGATGAATTTCATGCACTACTTTTTTGGCGTATGAATTTCGAGCACTACTTTTTTGTACGGATGAATTTCGCGCACTCCTTTTTTTTGGCGTATGAATTTCGTGCACTACTTTTTTGCGCGGATAAATTTTGTGCACTACTTTTTTGAGCGGATGAATTTCGCACACTACTTTTTTGCGCGGATGAATTTCGCGCACTACTTTTTTGCGCGGATGAATTTCGTGCGCTACTTTTTTTGGCGTATGAATTTCGTGCACTACTTTTTTGGGCGGATGAATTTCGCTCATTACTTGTTTTGGCGTATGAATTTCGCGCACTCCTTTTTTGCGCGGATGAATTTCGCGAACGACTCTTTTGCGAGGATAAATTTTGCGCACTACTTTTTTTGGCGTATGAATTTCGCGCACTACTTTTTTGGCGTATGATTTTCGCGCACTACTTTTTTGTGTGGATGAATTTCGCGCACTACTTTTTTGCGCAGATGCATTGCGTGCACTATTTTTTTTAGCGTATAAATTTCGCGCACTTTTTTTTTGTGCGGATGAATTTCGCGAACTACTTTTTTGCTCGTATGAATTTCACTCACTACTTTTTTGTGTAGATGAATTTCATGCACTACTTTTTTGGCGTATGAATTTCAAGCACTACTTTTTTGTACGGATGAATTTCGCGCACTCCTTTTTTTAGGCGTATGACTTTCGTGCACTACTTTTTTGCGCGGATGAATTTTGTGCACTACTTTTTTGAGCGGATGAATTTCGCACACTACTTTTTTATGCGGATGAATTTCGCGCACTACTTTTTTGCGCGGATGAATTTCGTGCGCTACTTTTTTTGGCGTATGAATTTCGTGCACTACTTTTTTGGGTGGATGAATTTCGCTCATTACTTTTTTTGGCGTATGAATTTCGCGCACTACTTTTTTGCGCGGATGAATTTCGCGAACGACTCTTTTGCGAGGATAAATTTTGCGTACTACTTTTTTGGCGTATGAATTTCGCGAACTACTTTTTTGGCGTATGATTTTCGCGCACTACTTTTTTGTGCGGATGAATTTCGCGCACTACTTTTTTGCGCAGATGAATTTCGCGCACTACTTTTTTTAGCGTATGAATTTCGCGCACTACTTTTTTGCGCGGATAAATTTCACGCACTACTTTTTTGCGCAGATGAATTTCGCGCACTACTTTTTTTGGCGTATGAACTTCGCGCACTACTTTTTGGCGCGGATGAATTTCACGCACTACTTTTTTTGGCGTATGAATTTCGCTGATTACTTTTTTGCTCGGATGAATTTCACGCACTACTTTTTGTGTGGATGAATTTCATGCACTACTTTCTTTGGCGTATGAATTTCGAGCACTACTTTTTTGTACGGATGAATTTCGCGCACTCCTTTTTTTTTGGCGTATGAATTTCGTGCACTACTTTTTTGCGCGGATGAATTTTGTGCACTACTTTTTTGAGCGGATGAATTTCGCACTCTACTTTTTTGCGCGGATGAATTTCGCGCACTACTTTTTTGCGCGGATGAATTTCGTGCACTACTTTTTTTGGCGTATGAATTTTGTGCACTACTTTTTTGGGCGGATGAATTTCGCTCATTACTTTTTTGGGCGTATGAATTTCGCGCACTACTTTTTTGCGCGGATGAATTTCGCGAACGACTCTTTTGCGAGGATAAATTTTGCGCACTACTTATTTTGGCGTATGAATTTCGCGCACTACTTTTTTGGCGTATGATTTTCGCGCACTACTTTTTTGTGCAGATGAATTTTGCTCACTTTTTTTTTGTGCAGATGAATTTCGCGCACTACTTTTTTTAGCGTATAAATTTCGCGCACTACTTTTTTGTGCGGATGAATTTTGCGAACTACTTTTTTGCTCGGATGAATTTCACGCACTACTTTTTTTGGCGTATGAATTTTGCTGACTACTTTTTTGCTCGGATGAATTTCACGCACTACTTTTTTGTGTAGATGAATTTCATGCACTACTTTTTTGGCGTATGAAAATCAAGCACTACTTTTTTGTACGGATGAATTTCGCGCACTCCTTTTTTTTTGCGTATGAATTTCGTGCACTACTTTTTTGCGCGGATGAATTTTGTGCACTACTTTTTTGAGCGGATGAATTTCGCACACTACTTTTTTGCGCGGATGAATTTCGCGCACTACTTTTTTGCGAGGATGAATTTCATGCGCTACTTTTTTTGGCGTATGAATTTCGTGCACTACTTTTTTGGGTGGATGAATTTCGCTCATTACTTTTTTTGGCGTATGAATTTCGCGCACTACTTTTTTGCGCGGATGAATTTCACGCACTACTTTTTTGCGCAGATGAATTTCGCGCACTACTTTTTTTGGCGTATGAACTTCGCGCACTACTTTTTGGCGCGGATGAATTTCACGCACTACTTTTTTTGGCGTATGAATTTCGCTGATTACTTTTTTGCTCGGATGAATTTCACGCACTACTTTTTGTGTGGATGAATTTCATGCACTACTTTCTTTGGCGTATGAATTTCGAGCACTACTTTTTTGTACGGATGAATTTCGCGCACTCCTTTTTTTTTGGCGTATGAATTTCGTGCACTACTTTTTTGCGCGGATGAATTTTGTGCACTACTTTTTTGAGCGGATGAATTTCGCACTCTACTTTTTTGCGCGGATGAATTTCGCGCACTACTTTTTTGCGCGGATGAATTTCGTGCACTACTTTTTTTGGCGTATGAATTTTGTGCACTACTTTTTTGGGCGGATGAATTTCGCTCATTACTTTTTTGGGCGTATGAATTTCGCGCACTACTTTTTTGCGCGGATGAATTTCGCGAACGACTCTTTTGCGAGGATAAATTTTGCGCACTACTTATTTTGGCGTATGAATTTCGCGCACTACTTTTTTGGCGTATGATTTTCGCGCACTACTTTTTTGTGCAGATGAATTTTGCTCACTTTTTTTTTGTGCAGATGAATTTCGCGCACTACTTTTTTTAGCGTATAAATTTCGCGCACTACTTTTTTGTGCGGATGAATTTTGCGAACTACTTTTTTGCTCGGATGAATTTCACGCACTACTTTTTTTGGCGTATGAATTTTGCTGACTACTTTTTTGCTCGGATGAATTTCACGCACTACTTTTTTGTGTAGATGAATTTCATGCACTACTTTTTTGGCGTATGAAAATCAAGCACTACTTTTTTGTACGGATGAATTTCGCGCACTCCTTTTTTTTTGCGTATGAATTTCGTGCACTACTTTTTTGCGCGGATGAATTTTGTGCACTACTTTTTTGAGCGGATGAATTTCGCACACTACTTTTTTGCGCGGATGAATTTCGCGCACTACTTTTTTGCGAGGATGAATTTCATGCGCTACTTTTTTTGGCGTATGAATTTCGTGCACTACTTTTTTGGGTGGATGAATTTCGCTCATTACTTTTTTTGGCGTATGATTTTCGCGCACTACTTTTTTGTGCGGATGAATTTCGTGCACTACTTTTTTGCGGAGATGAATTTCGCGTACTACTTTTTTTAGCGTATGAATTTCGCGCACTACTTTTTTTCCCGGATGAATTTCACGCACTACTTTTTTGCGTAGATGAATTTCGCGCACTACTTTTTTTGGCGTATGAACTTCGCGCACTACTTTTTGGCGCGGATGAATTTCACACACTACTTTTTTTAGCGTATGAATTTCGCTGACTACTTTTTTGCTCGGATGAATTTCACGCACTACTTTTTTGTGTGGATGAATTTCATGCACTACTTTCTTTGGCGTATGAATTTCGATCACTACTTTTTTGTACGGATGAATTTCGCGCACTCCTTTTTTTTGGCGTATGAATTTCGTGCACTACTTTTTTGCGCGGATGAATTTTGTGCACTACTTTTTTGAGCGGATGACTTTCGCACTGTACTTTTTTGCGCGGATGAATTTCGCGCACTACTTTTTTGCGCGGATGAATTTCGTGCACTACTTTTTTTGGCGTATGAATTTCGTGCACTACTTTTTTGGGCGGATGAATTTCGCTCATTACTTTTTTTGGCGTATGATTTTCGTGCACTACTTTTTTTGGCGTATGAATTTCGCGCACTACTTTTTTGGCGTATGATTTTCGCGCACTACTTTTTTGTGCGGATGAATTTCGCGCACTACTTTTTTTAGCGTATAAATTTTGCGCACTACTTTTTTGTGCGGATGAATTTCGCGAACTACTTTTTTGCTCGGATGAATTTCACGCACTACTTTTTTTGGCGTATGAATTTCGCTGACTACTTTTTTGCTCTGATGAATTTCACGCACTACTTTTTTGTGTGGATGAATTTCTTGCACTACTTTTTTGGCTTATGAATTTCGAGCACTACTTTTTTGTACGGATGAATTTCGCGCACTCCTTTTTTTTGGCGTATGAATTTCGTGCACTACTTTTTTGCGCGGATGAATTTTGTGCACTACTTTTTTGCGCGGATGAATTTCGAACACTTCTTTTTTGCGCGGATGAATTTTGTGCACTACTTTTTTGCGCGGATGAATTTCATGCGCTACTTTTTTTGTCGTATGAATTTCGTGCACAACTTCTTTGGGTGGATGAATTTCGCTCATTACTTTTTTTGGCGTATGAATTTCGCGCACTACTTTTTTGCGTGGATGAATTTCGCGAACGACTCTTTTGCGAGGATAAATTTTGCGCACTACTTTTTTTGGCGTATGAATTTCGCAAACAACTTTTTTGGCGTATGATTTTCGCGCACTACTTTTTTGTGCGGATGAATTTCGCGCACTACTTTTTTGCGGAGATGAATTTCGCGCACTACTTTTTTTAGCGTAAGAATTTCGCGCACTACTTTTTTGCGCGGATGAATTTCGCGCACTACTTTTTTGCGGAGATGAATTTCGCGTACTACTTTTTTTAGCGTATGAATTTCGCGCACTACTTTTTTGCTCGGATGAATTTCACGCACTACTTTTTTGCGTAGATGAATTTCGCGCACTACTTTTTTTAGCGTATGAACTTCGCGCACTACTTTTTGGCGCGGATGAATTTCACGCACTACTTTTTTTAGCGTATGAATTTCGCTGACTACTTTTTTGCTCGGATGAATTTCACGCACTACTTTTTTGTGTGGATGAATTTCATGCACTACTTTCTTTGGCGTATGAATTTCGATCACTACTTTTTTGTACGGATGAATTTCGCTCACTCCTTTTTTTTGGCGTATGAATTTCGTGCACTACTTTTTTGCGCGGATGAATTTTGTGCACTACTTTTTTGAGCAGATGAATTTTGCACTCTACTTTTTTGCGCGGATGAATTTCGCGCACTACTTTTTTGCGCGGATGAATTTCGTGCACTACTTTTTTTGGCGTATGAATTTCGTGCACTACTTTTTTGGGCGGATGAATTTCGCTCATTACTTTTTTTGGCGTATGAATTTCGCGCACTACTTTTTTGCGCGGATGAATTTCGCGAACCACTCTTTTGCAAGGATAAATTTTGCGCACTACTTTTTTTGGCGTATGAATTTCGCGCACTACTTTTTTGGCGTATGATTTTCGCGCACTACTTTTTTGTGCGGATGAATTACGCGCACTACTTTTTTGCGCAGATGAATTTCGCGCACTACTTTTTTTAGCGTATAAATTTCGCGCACTACTTTTTTGTGCGGATGAATTTCGCGAACAACTTTTTTGCTCGGATGAATTTCACGCACTACTTTTTTTGGCGTATGAATTTCGCAGACTACTTTTTTGCTCAGATGAATTTCACGCACTACTTTTTTGCTCGGATGAATTTCACGCACTACTTTTTGTGTGGATGAATTTCATGCACTACTTTCTTTGGCGTATGAATTTCGATCACTACTTTTTTGTACGGATGAATTTCGCGCACTCCTTTTTTTTGGCGTATGAATTTCGTGCACTACTTTTTTGCGCGGATGAATTTTGTGCACTACTTTTTTGAGCGGATGACTTTCGCACTGTACTTTTTTGCGCGGATGAATTTCGCGCACTACTTTTTTGCGCGGATGAATTTCGTGCACTACTTTTTTTGGCGTATGAATTTCGTGCACTACTTTTTTGGGCGGATGAATTTCGCTCATTACTTTTTTTGGCGTATGATTTTCGTGCACTACTTTTTTTGGCGTATGAATTTCGCGCACTACTTTTTTGGCGTATGATTTTCGCGCACTACTTTTTTGTGCGGATGAATTTCGCGCACTACTTTTTTGCGCAGATGAATTTCGCGCACTACTTTTTTTAGCGTATAAATTTTGCGCACTACTTTTTTGTGCGGATGAATTTCGCGAACTACTTTTTTGCTCGGATGAATTTCACGCACTACTTTTTTTGGCGTATGAATTTCGCTGACTACTTTTTTGCTCTGATGAATTTCACGCACTACTTTTTTGTGTGGATGAATTTCTTGCACTACTTTTTTGGCTTATGAATTTCGAGCACTACTTTTTTGTACGGATGAATTTCGCGCACTCCTTTTTTTTGGCGTATGAATTTCGTGCACTACTTTTTTGCGCGGATGAATTTTGTGCACTACTTTTTTGCGCGGATGAATTTCGAACACTTCTTTTTTGCGCGGATGAATTTTGTGCACTACTTTTTTGCGCGGATGAATTTCATGCGCTACTTTTTTTGTCGTATGAATTTCGTGCACAACTTCTTTGGGTGGATGAATTTCGCTCATTACTTTTTTTGGCGTATGAATTTCGCGCACTACTTTTTTGCGCGGATGAATTTCGCGAACGACTCTTTTGCGAGGATAAATTTTGCGCACTACTTTTTTTGGCGTATGAATTTCGCAAACAACTTTTTTGGCGTATGATTTTCGCGCACTACTTTTTTGTGCGGATGAATTTCGCGCACTACTTTTTTGCGGAGATGAATTTCGCGCACTACTTTTTTTAGCGTAAGAATTTCGCGCACTACTTTTTTGCGCGGATGAATTTCGCGCACTACTTTTTTGCGGAGATGAATTTCGCGTACTACTTTTTTTAGCGTATGAATTTCGCGCACTACTTTTTTGCTCGGATGAATTTCACGCACTACTTTTTTGCGTAGATGAATTTCGCGCACTACTTTTTTTAGCGTATGAACTTCGCGCACTACTTTTTGGCGCGGATGAATTTCACGCACTACTTTTTTTAGCGTATGAATTTCGCTGACTACTTTTTTGCTCGGATGAATTTCACGCACTACTTTTTTGTGTGGATGAATTTCATGCACTACTTTCTTTGGCGTATGAATTTCGATCACTACTTTTTTGTACGGATGAATTTCGCTCACTCCTTTTTTTTGGCGTATGAATTTCGTGCACTACTTTTTTGCGCGGATGAATTTTGTGCACTACTTTTTTGAGCAGATGAATTTCGCACTCTACTTTTTTGCGCGGATGAATTTCGCGCACTACTTTTTTGCGCGGATGAATTTCGTGCACTACTTTTTTTGGCGTATGAATTTCGTGCACTACTTTTTTGGGCGGATGAATTTCGCTCATTACTTTTTTTGGCGTATGAATTTCGCGCACTACTTTTTTGCGCGGATGAATTTCGCGAACCACTCTTTTGCAAGGATAAATTTTGCGCACTACTTTTTTTGGCGTATGAATTTCGCGCACTACTTTTTTGGCGTATGATTTTCGCGCACTACTTTTTTGTGCGGATGAATTACGCGCACTACTTTTTTGCGCAGATGAATTTCGCGCACTACTTTTTTTAGCGTATAAATTTCGCGCACTACTTTTTTGTGCGGATGAATTTCGCGAACAACTTTTTTGCTCGGATGAATTTCACGCACTACTTTTTTTGGCGTATGAATTTCGCAGACTACTTTTTTGCTCAGATGAATTTCACGCACTACTTTTTTGCTCGGATGAATTTCACGCACTACTTTTTGTGTGGATGAATTTCATGCACTACTTTCTTTGGCGTATGAATTTCGATCACTACTTTTTTGTACGGATGAATTTCGCGCACTCCTTTCTTTTGGCGTATGAATTTCGTGCACTACTTTTTTGCGCGGATGAATTTTGTGCACTACTTTTTTGAGTGGATGACTTTCGCACTGTACTTTTTTGCGCGGATGAATTTCGCGCACTACTTTTTTGCGCGGATGAATTTCGTGCACTACTTTTTTTGGCGTATGAATTTCGTGCACTACTTTTTTGGGCGGATGAATTTCGCTCATTACTTTTTTTGGCGTATGAATTTCGTGCACTACTTTTTTTGGCGTATGAATTTCGCGCACTACTTTTTTGGCGTATGATTTTCGGGCACTACTTTTTTGTGCGGATGAATTTCGCGCACTACTTTTTTGCGCAGATGAATTTCGCGCACTACTTTTTTTAGCGTATAAATTTCGCGCACTAGTTTTTTGTGCGGATGAATTTCGCGAACTACTTCTTTGCTCGGATGAATTTCACGCACTACTTTTTTTGGCGTATGAATTTCGCTGACTACTTTTTTGCTCGGATGAATTTCACGCACTACTTTTTTGTGTGGATGAATTTCTTGCACTACTTTTTTGGCTTATGAATTTCGAGCACTACTTTTTTGTACGGATGAATTTCGCGCACTCCTTTTTTTTGGCGTATGAATTTCGTGCACTACTTTTTTGCGCGGATGAATTTTGTGCACTACTTTTTTGAGCGGATGAATTTCGAACACGACTTTTTTGCGCGGATGAATTTCGCGCACTACTTTTTTGCGCGGATGAATTTCGCGCACTACTTTTTTGCGCGGATGAATTTCATGCGCTACTTTTTTTGTCGTATGAATTTCGTGCACAACTTTTTTGGGTGGATGAATTTCGCTCATTACTTTTTTTGGCGTATGAATTTCGCGCACTACTTTTTTGCGCGGATGAATTTCGCGAACGACTCTTTTGCGAGGATAAATTTTGCGCACTACTTTTTTTGGCGTATGAATTTCGCGAACTACTTTTTTGGCGTATGATTTTCGCGCACTACTTTTTCGTGCGGATGAATTTCGCGCACTACTTTTTTTCAGAGATGAATTTCGCGCACTACTTTTTTTAGCGTAAGAATTTCGCGCACTACTTTTTTGCGCGGATGAATTTCGCGCACTACTTTTTTGCGGAGATGAATTTCGCGTACTACTTTTTTTAGCGTATGAATTTCGCGCACTACTTTTTTGCTCGGATGAATTTCACGCACTACTTTTTTGCGTAGATGAATTTCGCGCACTACTTTTTTTGGCGTATGAACTTCGCGCACTACTTTTTGGCGCGGATGAATTTCACGCACTACTTTTTTTAGCGTATGAATTTCGCTGACTACTTTTTTGCTCGGATGAATTTCACGCACTACTTTTTTGTGTGGATGAATTTCATGCACTACTTTCTTTGGCGTATGAATTTTGATCACTACCTTTTTGTACGGATGAATTTCGCGCACTCCTTTTTTTTGGCGTATGAATTTCGTGCACTACTTTTTTGCGCGGATGAATTTTGTGCACTACTTTTTTGAGCGGATGAATTTCGCACTCTACTTTTTTGCGCGGATGAATTTCGCGCACTACTTTTTTGGGCGGATGAATTTCGCTCATTACTTTTTTTGGCGTATGAATTTCGCGCACTACTTTTTTGCGCGGATGAATTTCGCGAACCACTCTCTTGCAAGGATAAATTTTGCGCACTACTTTTTTTGGCGTATGAATTTCGCGCACTACTTTTTTGGCGTATGATTTTCGCGCACTACTTTTTTGTGCGGATGAATTACGCGCACTCCTTTTTTGCGCAGATGAATTTAGCGCACTACTTTTTTTAGCGTATAAATTTCGCGCACTACTTTTTTGTGCGGATGAATTTCGCGAACAACTTTTTTGCTCGGATGAATTTCACGCACTACTTTTTTTGGCGTATGAATTTCGCTGACTACTTTTTTGCTCAGATGAATTTCACGCACTACTTTTTTGCTCGAATGAATTTCACGCACTACTTTTTTGTGTGGATGAATTTCATGCACTACTTTCTTTGGCGTATGAATTTCGATCACTACTTTTTTGTACGGATGAATTTCGCGCACTCCTTTTTTTTGGCGTATGAATTTCGTGCAGTACTTTTTTGCGCGGATGAATTTTGTGCACTACTTTTTTGAGCGGATGACTTTCGCACTGTACTTTTTTGCGCGGATGAATTTCGCGCACTACTTTTTTGCGCGGATGAATTTCGTGCACTACTTTTTTTGGCGTATGAATTTCGTGCACTACTTTTTTGGGCGGATGAATTTCGCTCATTACTTTTTTTGGCGTATGAATTTCGTGCACTACTTTTTTTGGCGTATGAATTTCGCGCACTACTTTTTTGCTCAGATGAATTTCACGCACTACTTTTTTGCTCGAATGAATTTCACGCACTACTTTTTTGTGTGGATGAATTTCATGCACTACTTTCTTTGGCGTATGAATTTCGATCACTACTTTTTTGTACGGATGAATTTCGCGCACTCCTTTTTTTTGCCGTATGAATTTCGTGCACTACTTTTTTGCGCGGATGAATTTTGTGCACTACTTTTTTGAGCGGATGACTTTCGCACTGTACTTTTTTGCGCGGATGAATTTCGCGCACTACTTTTTTGCGCGGATGAATTTCGTGCACTACTTTTTTTGGCGTATGAATTTCGTGCACTACTTTTTTGGGCGGATGAATTTCGCTCATTACTTTTTTTGGCGTATGAATTTCGTGCACTACTTTTTTTGGCGTATGAATTTCGCGCACTACTTTTTTGGCGTATGATTTTCGCGCACTACTTTTCTGTGCGGATGAATTTCGCGCACTACTTTTTTGCGCAGATGAATTTCGCGCACTACTTTTTTTAGCGCATAAATTTCGCGCACTACTTTTTTGTGCGGATGAATTTCGCGAACTACTTTTTTGCTCGGATGAATTTCACGCACTACTTTTTTTGGCGTATGAATTTCGCTGACTACTTTTTTGCTCGGATGAATTTCACGCACTACTTTTTTGTGTGGATGAATTTCTTGCACTACTTTTTTGGCTTATGAATTTCTAGCACTACTTTTTTGTACGGATGAATTTTGCGCACTCCTTTTTTTTGGCGTATGAATTTCGTGCACTACTTTTTTGCGCGGATGAATTTTGTGCACTACTTTTTTGAGCGGATGAATTTCGAACACGACTTTTTTGCGCGGATGAATTCCGCGCACTACTTTTTTGCGCGGATGAATTTCGCGCACTACTTTTTTGCGCGGTTGAATTTCATGCGCTACTTTTTTTGTCGTATGAATTTCGTGCACAACTTTTTTGGGTGGATGAATTTCGCTCATTACTTTTTTTGGCGTATGAATTTCGCGCACTACTTTTTTGCGCGGATGAATTTCGCGAACGACTCTTTTGCGAGGATAAATTTTGCGCACTACTTTTTTTGGCGTATGAATTTCGCGAACTACTTTTTTGGCGTATGATTTTCGCGCACTACTTTTTTGTGCGGATGAATTTCGCGCACTACTTTTTTTCAGAGATGAATTTCGCGCACTACTTTTTTTAGCGTAAGAATTTCGCGCACTACTTTTTTGCGCGGATGAATTTCGCGCACTACTTTTTTGCGGAGATGAATTTCGCGTACTACTTTTTTTAGCGTATGAATTTCGCGCACTACTTTTTTGCTTGGATGAATTTCACCCACTACTTTTTGGCGTAGATGAATTTCGCGCACTACTTTTTTTGGCGTATGAACTTCGCGCACTACTTTTTGGCGCGGATGAATTTCACGCACTACTTTTTTTAGCATATGAATTTCGCTGACTACTTTTTTGCTCGGATGATTTTCACGCACTACTTTTTTGTGTGGATGAATTTCATGCACTACTTTCTTTGGCGTATGAATTTCGATCACTACTTTTTTGTACGGATGAATTTCGCGCACTCCTTTTTTTTGGCGTATGAATTTCGTGCACTACTTTTTTGCGCGGATGAATTTTGTGCACTACTTTTTTGAGCGGATGAATTTCGCACTCTACTTTTTTGCGCGGATGAATTTCGCGCACTACTTTTTTGCGCGGATGAATTTCGTGCACTACTTTTTTTGGCGTATGAATTTCGTGCACTACTTTTTTGGGCGGATGAATTTGGCTCATTACTTTTTTTGGCGTATGAATTTCGCGCACTACTTTTTTGCGCGGATGAATTTCGCGAACCACTCTTTTGCAAGGATAAATTTTGCGCACTACTTTTTTTGGCGTATGAATTTCGCGCACTACTTTTTTGGCGTATGATTTTCGCGCACTACTTTTTTGTGCGGATGAATTTCGCGCACTACTTTTTTGCGCAGATGAATTTCGCGAACTACTTTTTTTAGCGTATAAATTTCGCGCACTACTTTTTTGTGCGGATGAATTTCGCAAACAACTTTTTTGCTCGGATGAATTTCACGCACTACTTTTTTTGGCGTATGAATTTCGCTGACTACTTTTTTGCTCAGATGAATTTCACGCACTACTTTTTTGTGTGGATGAATTTCATGCACTACTTTTTTGGCGTATGAATTTCGAGCACTACTTTTTTGTACGGATGAATTTCGCGCACTCCTTTTTTTTGGCGTATGAATTTCGTGCACTACTTTTTTGCGCAGATGAATTTTGTGAACTACTTTTTTGAGCGGATGAATTTCGCACACTACTTTTTTGCGCGGATGAATTTCGCGCACTACTTTTTTGCGCGGATGAATTTCATGCGCTACTTTTTTTGGCGTATGAATTTCGTGCACAACTTTTTTGGGTGGATGAATTTCGCTCATTACTTTTTTTGGCGTATGAATTTCGCGCACTACTTTTTTGCGCGGATGAATTTCGCGAACGACTCTTTTGCGAGGATAAATTTTGCGCACTACTTTTTTTGGCGTATGAATTTCGCGAACAACTTTTTTGGCGTATGATTTTCGCGCATAACTTTTTTGTGCGGATGAATTTCGCGCACTACTTTTTTGCGGAGATGAATTTCGCGCACTACTTTTTTTAGCGTAAGAATTTCGCGCACTACTTTTTTGACCGGATGAATTTCGCGCACTACTTTTTTGCGGAGATGAATTTCGCGTACTACTTTTTTTAGCGTATGAATTTCGCGCACTACTTTTTTGCGCGGATGAATTTCACGCACTACTTTTTTGCGTAGATGAATTTCGCGCACTACTTTTTTTGGCGTATGAATTTCGCTGACTACTTTTTGGCGCGGATGAATTTCACGCACTACTTTTTTGTGTGGATGAATTTCATGCACTACTTTCTTTGGCGTATGAATTTTGATCACTACTTTTTTGTACTGATGAATTTCGCGCACTCCTTTTTTTTGGCGTATGAATTTCGTGCACTACTTTTTTGCGCGGATGAATTTTGTGCACTACTTTTTTGAGCGGATGAATTTCGCACTCTACTTTTTTGCGCGGATGAATTTCGCGCACTACTTTTTTGCGCGGATGAATTTCGTGCACTACTTTTTTTAGCGTATGAATTTCGTGCACTACTTTTTTGGGCGGATGAATTTCGCTCATTACTTTTTTTGGCGTATGAATTTCGCGCACTACTTTGTTGCGCGGATGAATTTCACGAACGACTCTTTTGCAAGGATAAATTTTGCGCACTACTTTTTTTGGCGTATGAATTTCGCTCACTACTTTTTTGGCGTATGATTTTCGCGCACTACTTTTTTGTGCGGATGAATTTCGCGCACTACTTTTTTGCGCAGATGAATTTCGCGCACTACTTTTTTTAGCGTATAAATTTCGCGCACTACTTTTTTGTGCGGATGAATTTCGCGAACTACTTTTTGGCTCGGATGAATTTCACGCACTACTTTTTTTAGCGTATGAATTTCGCTGACTACTTTTTTGCTCGGATGAATTTCACGCACCACTTTTTTGTGTGGATGAATTTCATGCACTACTTTTTTGGCGTATGAATTTCGAGCACTACTTTTTTGTACGGATGAATTTCGCGCACTCCTTTTTTTTGGCGTATGAATTTCGTGCACTACTTTTTTGCGCAGATGAATTTTGTGAACTACTTTTTTGAGCGGATGAATTTCGCACACTACTTTTTTGCGCGGATGAATTTCGCGCACTACTTTTTTGCGCGGATGAATTTCATGCGCTACTTTTTTTGGCGTATGAATTTCGTGCACAACTTTTTTGGGTGGATGAATTTCGCTCATTACTTTTTTTGGCGTATGAATTTCGCGCACTACTTTTTTGCGCGGATGAATTTCCCGAACGACTCTTTTGCGAGGATAAATTTTGCGCACTACTTTTTTTGGCGTATGAATTTCGCGAACTACTTTTTTGGCGTATGATTTTCGCGCACTACTTTTTTGTGCGGATGAATTTCGCGCACTACTTTTCTGTGGAGATGAATTTCGCGCACTACTTTTTTTAGCGTAAGAATTTCGCGCACTACTTTTTTGACCGGATGAATTTCGCGCACTACTTTTTTGTGGAGATGAATTTCGCGTACTACTTTTTTTAGCGTATGAATTTCGCGCACTACTTTTTTGCGCGGATGAATTTCACGCACTAATTTTTGCGTAGATGAATTTCGCGCACTACTTTTTTTGGCGTATGAATTTCGCTGACTACTTTTTGGCGCGGATGAATTTCACGCACTACTTTTTTGTGTGGATGAATTTCATGCACTACTTTTTTTGGCGTATGAAATTCGATCACTACTTTTTTTGGCGTATGAATTTCGCGCACTACTTTTTTGGCGTATGATTTTCGCGCACTACTTTTTTGTGCGGATGAATTTCGCGCACTACTTTTTTGCGCAGATGAATTTTGCGCACTACTTTTTTTAGCGTATAAATTTCGCGCACTACTTTTTTGTGCGGATGAATTTCGCGAACTACTTTTTGGCTCGGATGAATTTCACGCACTACTTTTTTTGGCGTATGAATTTCGCTGACTACTTTTTTGCTCGCATGAATTTCACGCACCACTTTTTTGTGTGGATGAATTTCATGCACTACTTTTTTGGCGTATGAATTTCGAGCACTACTTTTTTTTGGCGTATGAATTTCGTGCACTACTTTTTTGCGCGGATGAATTTTGTGCACTACTTTTTTGAGCGGATGAATTTCGCACACTACTTTTTTGCGCGGATGAATTTCGCGCACTACTTTTTTGCGCGGATGAATTTCGTGCACAACTTTTTTGGGTGGATGAATTTCGCTCATTACTTTTTTTGGCGTATGAATTTCGAGCACTACTTTTTATTGGCGTATGAATTTCGTGCACTACTTTTTTGCGCGGATGAATTTTGTGCACTACTTTTTTGAGCGGATGAATTTCGCACACTACTTTTTTGCGCGGATGAATTTCGTGCACAACTTTTTTGGGTGGATGAATTTCGCTCATTACTTTTTTTGGCGTATGAATTTCGCGCACTACTTTTTTGCGCGGATGAATTTCGCGAACTACTTTTTTGGCGTATGATTTTCGCGCACTACTTTTTTGTGCGGATGAATTTCGCGCACTACTTTTTTGCGGAGATGAATTTCGCGCACTACTTTTTTTAGCGTAAGAATTTCGCGCACTACTTTTTTGCGCGGATGAATTTCACGCACTTCTTTTTTGCGCAGATGAATTTCGGGCACTACTTTTTTTGGCGTATGAACTTCGCGCACTACTTTTTGGCGCGGATGAATTTCACGCACTACTTTTTTTGGCGTATGAATTTCGCTGACTACTTTTTTGCTCGGATGAATTTCACGCACTACTTTTTTGTGTGGATGAATTTCATGCACTACTTTCTTTGGCGTATGAATTTCGAGCACTACTTTTTTGTATAGATGAATTTTGCGCACAACTTTTTTTGGCGTATGGATTTTGCGCACTACTTTTTTTGGCGTATGAATTTCGCGCACTACTTTTTTGGCGTATGATTTTCGCGCACTACTTTTTTGTGCGGATGAATTTCGCGCACTACTTTTTTGCGCAGATGAATTTTGCGCACTACTTTTTTTAGCGTATAAATTTCGCGCACTACTTTTTTGTGCGAATGAATTTCGCGAACTACTTTTTGGCTCGGATGAATTTCACGCACTACTTTTTTTGGCGTATGAATTTTGCTGACTACTTTTTTGCTCGCATGAATTTCACGCACCACTTTTTTGTGTGGATGAATTTCATGCACTACTTTTTTGGCGTATGAATTTCGAGCACTACTTTTTTTTGGCGTATGAATTTCGTGCACTACTTTTTTGCGCGGATGAATTTTGTGCACTACTTTTTTGAGCGGATGAATTTCGCACACTACTTTTTTGCGCGGATGAATTTCGCGCACTACTTTTTTGCGCGGATGAATTTCGTGCACAACTTTTTTGGGTGGATGAATTTCGCTCATTACTTTTTTTGGCGTATGAATTTCGAGCACTACTTTTTTTTGGCGTATGAATTTCGTGCACTACTTTTTTGCGCGGATGAATTTTGTGCACTACTTTTTTGAGCGGATGAATTTCGCACACTACTTTTTTGCGCGGATGAATTTCGTGCACAACTTTTTTGGGTGGATGAATTTCGCTCATTACTTTTTTTGGCGTATGAATTTCGCGCACTACTTTTTTGCGCGGATGAATTTCGCGAACTACTTTTTTGGCGTATGATTTTCGCGCACTACTTTTTTGTGCGGATGAATTTCGCGCACTACTTTTTTGCGGAGATGAATTTCGCGCACTACTTTTTTTAGCGTAAGAATTTCGCGCACTACTTTTTTGCGCGGATGAATTTCACGCACTTCTTTTTTGCGCAGATGAATTTCGGGCACTACTTTTTTTGGCGTATGAACTTCGCGCACTACTTTTTGGCGCGGATGAATTTCACGCACTACTTTTTTTGGCGTATGAATTTCGCTGACTACTTTTTTGCTCGGATGAATTTCACGCACTACTTTTTTGTGTGGATGAATTTCATGCACTACTTTCTTTGGCGTATGAATTTCGAGCACTACTTTTTTGTATAGATGAATTTTGCGCACAACTTTTTTTGGCGTATGGATTTCGCGCATTACTTTTTTGGCGTATGATTTTCGCGCACTACTTTTTTGTGCGGATGAATTTCGCGCACTACTTTTTTGCGCAGATGAATTTCGCGCACTACTTTTTTTAGCGTATAAATTTCGCGCACTACTTTTTCGTGCGGATGAATTTCGCAAACTACTTTTTTGCGCAGATGAATTTCGCGCACTACTTTTTTTGGCGTATGAATTTCGCGCACTACTTTTTTGCGCGGATGAATTTCACGCACTTCTTTTTTGCGCAGATGAATTTCGGGCACTACTTTTTTTGGCGTATGAACTTCGCGCACTACTTTTTGGCGCGGATGAATTTCACGCACTACTTTTTTTGGCGTATGAATTTCGCTGACTACTTTTTTGCTCGGATGAATTTCACGCACTACTTTTTTGTGTGGATGAATTTCATGCACTACTTTCTTTGGCGTATGAATTTCGAGCACTACTTTTTTGTATAGATGAATTTTGCGCACAACTTTTTTTGGCGTATGGATTTTGCGCACTACTTTTTTTGGCGTATGAATTTCGCGCACTACTTTTTTGGCGTATGATTTTCGCGCACTACTTTTTTGTGCGGATGAATTTCGCGCACTACTTTTTTGCGCAGATGAATTTTGCGCACTACTTTTTTTAGCGTATAAATTTCGCGCACTACTTTTTTGTGCGGATGAATTTCGCGAACTACTTTTTGGCTCGGATGAATTTCACGCACTACTTTTTTTGGCGTATGAATTTCGCTGACTACTTTTTTGCTCGCATGAATTTCACGCACCACTTTTTTGTGTGGATGAATTTCATGCACTACTTTTTTTGGCGTATGAATTTCGAGCACTACTTTTTTTTGGCGTATGAATTTCGTGCACTACTTTTTTGCGCGGATGAATTTTGTGCACTACTTTTTTGAGCGGATGAATTTCGCACACTACTTTTTTGCGCGGATGAATTTCGCGCACTACTTTTTTGCGCGGATGAATTTCGTGCACAACTTTTTTGGGTGGATGAATTTCGCTCATTACTTTTTTTGGCGTATGAATTTCGAGCACTACTTTTTTTTGGCGTATGAATTTCGTGCACTACTTTTTTGCGCGGATGAATTTTGTGCACTACTTTTTTGAGCGGATGAATTTCGCACACTACTTTTTTGCGCGGATGAATTTCGTGCACAACTTTTTTGGGTGGATGAATTTCGCTCATTACTTTTTTTGGCGTATGAATTTCGCGCACTACTTTTTTGCGCGGATGAATTTCGCGAACTACTTTTTTGGCGTATGATTTTCGCGCACTACTTTTTTGTGCGGATGAATTTCGCGCACTACTTTTTTGCGGAGATGAATTTCGCGCACTACTTTTTTTAGCGTAAGAATTTCGCGCACTACTTTTTTGCGCGGATGAATTTCACGCACTTCTTTTTTGCGCTGATGAATTTCGGGCACTACTTTTTTTGGCGTATGAACTTCGCGCACTACTTTTTGGCGCGGATGAATTTCACGCACTACTTTTTTTGGCGTATGAATTTCGCTGACTACTTTTTTGCTCGGATGAATTTCACGCACTACTTTTTTGTGTGGATGAATTTCATGCACTACTTTCTTTGGCGTATGAATTTCGAGCACTACTTTTTTGTATAGATGAATTTTGCGCACAACTTTTTTTGGCGTATGGATTTCGCGCACTACTTTTTTGGCGTATGATTTTCGCGCACTACTTTTTTGTGCGGATGAATTTCGCGCACTACTTTTTTGCGCAGATGAATTTCGCGCACTACTTTTTTTAGCGTATAAATTTCGCGCACTACTTTTTCGTGCGGATGAATTTCGCAAACTACTTTTTTGCGCAGATGAATTTCGCGCACTACTTTTTTTGGCGTATGAATTTCGCGCACTACTTTGTTGCGTAGATGAATTTCACGCACTACTTTTTTTAGCATATGAATTTTTGCGCACTACTATTTTTGGCGTATGAATTTCGTGCACTACTTTTTTGCGCGGATGAATTTCGCGCACTACTTTTTTGTGCGGATGAATTTCGCGCACTGCTTTTTTGGCGTATGAATTTAGAGCACCACTTTTTTGCGCGGATGAATTTTATGCTCTACTTTTTTGTGCGGATGAATTTTGTGCACTACTTTTTTGCGCAGGTGAATTTTGCGCACTACTTTTTTGGGCGTATGAATTTCGCGCACTACTTTTCACGCGGATAAATTTCGCACACTAATTTTTTGCGCAGATGAATTTCGCACACTACTTTTTTCTGAGTAGGAATTTCGTGAACTACTTTTTTGCGCGGATGAATTTCGCTAACTACTTTTTAGCGGGGATGAATTTCGGGCACTACTTTTTTGCGCGGATGAATTTCACGTACTACTTTTTTGCGCAGATGAATTTCGCGCACAACTTTTTTTGGCGTATGAACTTCGCGCACTACTTTTTGGCGCGGATGAATTTCACGCACTACTTTTTTTGGCGTATGTATTTCGCTGACTACTTTTTTGCTCGGATGAATTTCACGCACTACTTTTTTGTGTGGATGAATTTCATACACTACTTTCTTTGGCGTATGAATTTCGAGCACTACTTTTTTGTATGGATGAATTTCGCGCACTCCTTTTTTTTGGCGTATGAATTTCGTGCACTACTTTTTTGCGCGGATGAATTTCGCGAACGACTCCTTTGCGAGGATAAATTTTGCGCACTACTTTTTTTGGCGTATGAATTTCGCGTACTACTTTTTTGGCGTATGATTTTCGCACACTACTTTTTTGTGCGGATGAATTTCGCACACTACTTTTTTGCGCAGATGAATTTCGCGCACTACTTTTTTTTAGCGTATAAATTTCGCGCACTACTTTTTTGTGCGGATGAATTTCGCGAACTACTTTTCTGCGCAGATGAATTTCGCGCACTACTTTTTTTGGCGTATGAATTTCGCGCACTACTTTGTTGCGTAGATGAATTTCACGCACTACTTTTTTTAGCGTATGAATTTTGCGCACTACTATTTTTGGCGTATGAATTTCGTGCACTACTTTTTTGCGCGGATGAATTTCGCCCACTACTTTTTCGTGCGGATTAATTTCGCGCACTACTTTTTTGGCGTATGAATTTAGAGCACTACTTTTTTGCGCGGATGAATTTTATGCACTACTTTTTTGAGCGGATGAATTTTGTGCACTACTTTTTTGCGCAGGTGAATTTCGCGCACTACTTTTTTGGGCGTATGAATTTCGCGCACTACTTTTTCGCGCGGATAAATTTCGCACACTAATTTTTTGCGCAGATGAATTTCGCGCACTACTTTTTTTTTAGTATGAATTTCGTGAACTACTTTTTTGCGCGGATGAATTTCGCTAACTACGTTTTAGCGGGGATGAATTTTGCGCACTACTTTTTTGCGCGGATGAATTTCACGTACTACTTTTTTGGCATATGATTTTCGCGCCCTACTTTTTTGAGCGAATGAATTTCGCGCACTACTTTTTTGGCGTATGATTTTCGCGCCCTACATTTGTGAGCGGATGATTTTCACGCACTACTTTTTTTGGCGTATACTTTTCCCGCACAATTTTTTTGGCGTATGATTTTCCCGCACTACATTTTTGCGCGGATGAATTTCAAACACTACTACTTCGGCGTATGAATTTCGCGTACTACTATTTGTGGCGTATTATTTTCGCGCACTTTTTTTTTGCGCGGATTAATTTCAGGCACTCCTTTTTTGGCGTATGAATTTCGCGCACTACTTTTTTTGGCGTATTAATTTCGCGCACTACTTTTTTGCGCAGATGAGTTTCGCGCACAACTTTTTTTTACGTATTAATTTCGCGCACTACTTTTTCTGGCGTATGAATTTCGGGCACTACTTTTTCGCGCGGATGAATTTCACGCACTACTTTTTTGGCGTATGAATTTCGCGCACTACTTTTTTTGGCGTATGAATTTCGCGCACTTTTTTTTTGCGCGGATGAATTTCACGCACTACTTTTTTGGCGTATGAATTTCGCGCACTACTTTTTTTGGCGTATGAATTTCCTGCACTACTTTTTTGCGCGGATGAATTTCACGCACTACTTTTTTGGCATATAAATTTCGCGCACAACTTTTTTGCGCAGATGAATTTCGCGCACTACTTTTTCGGGCGTATGAATTTCGCGCACCACTTTTTCGCGTGGATGAATTTCGCGCACTACTTTTTTGTGCAGATGAATTTCGCTAACTACTTTTTTGCGGGGATGAATTTCGCGCACTACTTTTTTGCGCAGATGAATTTCACGTACTACTTTTTTGGCGCATGATTTTCGCGCCCTACTTTTTTGAGCGAATGAATTTCGCGCACGACTTTTTTGGCGTATGAATTTTGCGCACTACTTTATTTGGCGTATGAATTTTGCGCACTACTTTTTTGCGCGGATGAATTTTACGCACTACTTTTTTGGCCGGATGAATTTCGCGCACTACTTTTTTTAGCGTATGAATTTCGCGCACTACTTTTTTGCGCGGATAAATTTATCGCACTACTTTTTTGGCGTATGTATTTCGCGCACTACTTTTTTGCGCAGATGAATTTCACGCACTAGTTTTTTGGCGTATGAATTTCGCGCACTACTTTTCTGGCGTATGAATTTTGCGCACTACTTTTTTGCGCGTATGAATTTTACGCACTACTTTTTTGTGCGGATGAATTTTGTGCACTACTTTTTTGCGCAGGTGAATTTCGCGCACTACTTTTTTGGGCGTATGAATTTCGCGCACTACTTTTTCGCGCGGATAAATTTCGCGCACTACTTTTTTGCGCAGATGAATTTCGCGCACAACTTTTTTTTTAGTATGAATTTCGTGAACTACTTTTATGCGCGGATCAATTTCGCTAACTACTTTTTTGCGGGGATGAATTTCGCGCACTACTTTTTTGCGCGGATGAATTTCACGTACTACTTTTTTGGCGTATGATTTTCGCGCCCTACTTTTTTGAGCGAATGAATTTCGCGCACTACTTTTTTTTGAGTATGAATTTCGTGAACTACTTTTTTGCGCGGATGAATTTCGCTAACTACTTTTTTGCGGGGATAAATTTCGCGCACTACTTTTTTGCGCGGATGAATTTCACGTACTACTTTTTTGGCGTATGATTTTCGCGCCCTACTTTTTTGAGCGAATGAATTTCGCGCACTACTTTTTTTTGAGTATGAATTTCGAGAACTACTTTTTTGCGCGGATGAATTTCGCTAACTACTTTTTTGCGGGGATGAATTTCGCGCACTACTTTTTTGCGCGGATGAATTTCACGTACTACTTTTTTGGCGTATGATTTTCGCGCCCTACTTTTTTGAGCGAATGAATTTCGCGCACTACTTTTTTTTGAGTATGAATTTCGTGAACTACTTTTTTGCGCGGATGAATTTCGCTAACTACTTTTTTGCGGGGATGAATTTCGCGCACTACTTTTTTGCGCGGATGAATTTCACGTACTACTTTTTTGGCGTATGATTTTCGCGCCCTACTTTTTTGAGCGAATGAATTTCGCGCACGACTTTTTTGGCGTATGAATTTTGCGCACTACTTTATTTGGCGTATGAATTTTGCGCACTACTTTTTTGCGCGGATGAATTTCGCGCACTACTTTTTTTAGCGTATGAATTTCGCGCACTACTTTTTTGCGCGGATAAATTTATCGCACTACTTTTTTTGGCGTATGTATTTCGCGCACTACTTTTTTGCGCAGATGAATTTCACGCACTAGTTTTTTGGCGTATGAATTTCGCGCACTACTTTTTTGGCGTATGAATTTTGCGCACTACTTTTTTGCGCGGATGAATTTTACGCACTACTTTTTTGTGCGGATGAATTTTGTGCACTACTTTTTTGCGCAGGTGAATTTCGCGCACTACTTTTTTGGGCGTATGAATTTCGCGCACTACTTTTTCGAGCGGATAAATTTCGCGCACTACTTTTTTGTGCAGATGAATTTCGCGCACAACTTTTTTTTGAGTATGAATTTCGTGCACTACTTTTATGCGCGGATGAATTTCGCTAACTACTTTTTTGCGGGGATGAATTTCGCGCACTACTTTTTTGCTCGGATGAATTTCACGTACTACTTTTTTGGCGTATGATTTTCGCGCCCTACTTTTTTGAGCGAATGAATTTCGCGCACTACTTTTTTTTGAGTATGAATTTCGTGAACTACTTTTTTGCGCGGATGAATTTCGCTAACTACTTTTTTGCGGGGATAAATTTCGCGCACTACTTTTTTGCGCGGATGAATTTCACGTACTACTTTTTTGGCGTATGATTTTCGCGCCCTACTTTTTTGAGCGAATGAATTTCGCGCACTACTTTTTTTTGAGTATGAATTTCGTGAACTACTTTTTTGCGCGGATGAATTTCGCTAACTACTTTTTTGCTGGGATGAATTTCGCGCACTACTTTTTTGCGCGGATGAATTTCACGTACTACTTTTTTGGCGTATGATTTTCGCGCCCTACTTTTTTGAGCGAATGAATTTCGTGCACTACTTTTTTTTGAGTATGAATTTCGTGAACTACTTTTTTGCGCGGATGAATTTCGCTAACTACTTTTTTGCGGGGATGAATTTCGCGCACTACTTTTTTGCGCGGATGAATTTCACGTACTACTTTTTTGGCGTATGATTTTCGCGCCCTACTTTTTTGAGCGAATGAATTTCGCGCACTACTTTTTTTTGAGTATGAATTTCGTGAACTACTTTTTTGCGCGGATGAATTTCGCTAACTACTTTTTTGCGGGGATGAATTTCGCGCACTACTTTTTTGCGTGGATGAATTTCACGTACTACTTTTTTGGCGTATGATTTTCGCGCCCTACTTTTTTGAGCGAATGAATTTCGCGCACGACTTTTTTGGCGTATGAATTTTGCGCACTACTTTATTTGGCGTATGAATTTTGCGCACTACTTTTTTGCGCGGATGAATTTCGCGCACTACTTTTTTTAGCGTATGAATTTCGCGCACTACTTTTTTGCGCGGATAAATTTATCGCACTACTTTTATTGGCGTATGTATTTCGCGCACTACTTTTTTGCGCAGATGAATTTCACGCACTAGTTTTTTGGCGTATGAATTTCGCGCACTACTTTTTTGGCGTATGAATTTTGCGCACTACTTTTTTGCGCGGATGAATTTTACGCACTACTTTTTTGTGGGGATGAATTTTGTGCACTACTTTTTTGCGCAGGTGAATTTCGCGCACTACTTTTTTGGGCGTATGAATTTCGCGCACTACTTTTTCGAGCGGATAAATTTCGTGCACTACTTTTTTGCGCAGATGAATTTCGCGCACAACTTTTTTTTGAGTATGAATTTCGTGCACTACTTTTATGCGCGGATGAATTTCGCTAACTACTTTTTTGCGGGGATGAATTTCGCGCACTACCTTTTTGCTCGGATGAATTTCACGTACTACTTTTTTGGCGTATGATTTTCGCGCCCTACTTTTTTGAGCGAATGAATTTCGCGCACTACTTTTTTTTGAGTATGAATTTCGTGAACTACTTTTTAGCGCGGATGAATTTCGCTAACTACTTTTTTGCGGGGATGAATTTCGCGCACTACTTTTTTGCGCAGATGAATTTCACGTACTACTTTTTTGGCGTATGATTTTCGCGCCCTACTTTTTTGAGCGAATGAATTTCGCGCACTACTTTTTTTTGAGTATGAATTTCGTGAACTACTTTTTTGCGCGGATGAATTTCGCTAACTACCTTTTTGCGGGGATGAATTTCGCGCACTACTTTTTTGCGCGGATGAATTTCACGTACTACTTTTTTGGTGTATGATTTTCGCGCCCTACTTTTTTGAGCGAATGAATTTCGCGCACTAATTTTTTTTGAGTATGAATTTCGTGAACTACTTTTTTGCGCGGATGAATTTCGCTAACTACTTTTTTGCGGGGATGAATTTCGCGCACTACTTTTTTGCGCGGATGAATTTCACGTACTACTTTTTTGGCGTATGATTTTCGCGCCCTACTTTTTTGAGCGAATGAATTTCGCGCACTAATTTTTTGGCGTATGATTTTCGCGCCCTACTTTTTTGAGCGGATGAATTTCGCTCACTACTCTTTTTGGCGTATGCTTTTCCCGCACAACTTTTTTTTGCGTATGATTTTCCCGCACTACTTTTTTGCGCGGATGAATTTCAAACACTACTTCTTCGGCGTATGAATTTCGCGTACTACTTTTTTTGGCGTATTATTTTCGCGCACCACTTTTTTGCGCAGATTAATTTCACGCACTACTTTTTTGGCGTATGAATTTCGCGCACTACTTTTTTTGGCGTATTAATTTCGCGCACCACTTTTTTGCGCAGATGAATTTCGCGCACAACTTTTTTTGACGTATGAATTTCGCGCAGTACTATTTAGTGCCGATGAATTTCGCGCACTACTTTTTTGCGCAAGTGAATTTCGCGCACTACTTTTTTTGGCGTATGAATTTCGGGCACTACTTTTTTGCGCGGATGAATTTCAAGGACTACTTTTTTTGGCGTATGAATTTCGCGCACTTTTTTTTTGCGCGGATGAATTTCACGCACTACTTTTTTGGCGTATGAATTTCGCGCACTACTTTTTTTGGCGTATGAATTTCCTGCATTACTTTTTTGCGCGGATGAATTTCACGCACTACTTTTTTGGCATATAAATTTCGCGCACAACTTTTTTGTGCGGATGAATTTTGCGCGCTACTTTTTTGCGCAGATGAATTTCACGCACTACTTTTTTGGTGCATGAATTTCGCGCACTACTTTTTTTGGCGTATGAATTTCTTGCACTACTTTTTTGCGCGCATGAATTTCACGCTCTACTTTTTTGGCATATAAATTTCGCGCACAACTTTTTTGTGCGGATGAATTTTGCGCACTACTTTTTTACGCAGATGAATTTCGCGCACTACTTTTTTGGGCGTATGAATTTCGCGCACTACTTTTTCGGGCGTATGAATTTCGCGCACTACTTTATTGTGCAGATGAATTTCGCGCACTACTTTTTTTTGAGTATGAATTTCGTGAACTACTTTTTTGCGCGGATGAATTTCGCTAACTACTTTTTTGCGGGGATAAATTTCGCGCACTACTTTTTTGCGCGGATGAATTTCACGTACTACTTTTTTGGCGTATGATTTTCGCGCCCTACTTTTTTGAGCGAATGAATTTCACGCACGACTTTTTTGGCGTATGAATTTCGCGCACTACTTTTTCGCGCGGATGAATTTCGCGCACTACTTTTTTGTGCAGATGAATTTCGCGCACCACTTTTTTTTAGTATGAATTTCGTGAACTACTTTTTTGCGCGGATGAATTTCGCTAACTACTTTTTTGCGGGGATGAATTTCGCGCACTACTTTTTTGCGCGGATGAATTTCACGTACTACTTTTTTGGCGTATGATTTTCGCGCCCTACTTTTTTGAGCGAATGAATTTCACGCACGACTTTTTTTTCGTATGAATTTTGCGCACTACTTTATTTGGCGTATGAATTTTGCGCACTACTTTTTTGCGCGGATGAATTTTGCGCACTACTTTTTTGCGCGGATGAATTTCGCGCACTACTTTTTTTAGCGTATGAATTTCGCGCACTACTTTTTTGCGCGGATAAATTTATCGCACTACTTTTTTTGGCGTATGTATTTCGCGCACTACTGTTTTGCGCGGATGAATTTCACGCACTAGTTTTTTGGCGTATGAATTTCGTGCACTATTTTTTTGGCGTATGAATTTTGCGCACTACTTTTTTGCGCGGATGAATTTTACGCACTACTTTTTTGTGCGGATGAATTTTGTGCACTACTTTTTTGCGCAGGTGGATTTCGCGCACTACTTTTTTGGGCGTATGAATTTCGCGCACTACTTTTTCGCGCGGATAAATTTCGCGCACTACTTTTTTGCGCAGATGAATTTTGCGCACTACTTTTTTTTGAGTATGAATTTTGTGAACTACTTTTTTGCGCGGATGAATTTCGCTAACTACTTTTTTGCGGGGATGAATTTCGCGCACTACTTTTTTGTGCGGATGAATTTCATGTACTACTTTCTTGGCGTATGATTTTCGCGCCCTACTTTTTTGAGCGAATGAATTTCGCGCACTAATTTTTTGGCGTATGATTTTCGCGCCCTACTTTTTTGAGCGGATGAATTTCGCGCACTACTTTTTTTGGCATATGCTTTTCCCGCACAACTTTTTTTTGCGTATGATTTTCCCGCACTACTTTTTTGCGCGGATGAATTTCGCTAACTACTTTTTTGCGGGGATGAATTTCGCGCACTACTTTTTTGCGCGGATGAATTTCACGTACTACTTTTTTGGCGTATGCTTTTCCCGCACAACTTTTTTTTGCGTATGATTTTCCCGCACTACTTTTTTGCGCGGATGAATTTCAAACACTACTTCTTCGGCGTATGAATTTCCCGTACTACTTTTTTCGACGTATTATTTTCGCGCACTTCTTTTTTGCGCGGATTAATTTCACGCACTACTTTTTTGGCGTATGAATTTCGCGCACTACTTTTTTTGCCGTATTAATTTCGCGCACTACTTTTTTGCGCAGATGAATTTCGCGCACAACTTTTTTTGACGTATGAATTTCGCGCAGTACTATTTAGCGCCGATGAATTTCGCGCACTACTTTTTTGCGCAAGTGAATTTCGCGCACTACTTTTTTGGCGTATGAATTTCGGGCACTCCTTTTTTGCGCGGATGAATTTCAAGGACTACTTTTTTGGCGTATGAATTTCGCGCACTACTTTTTCGCGCGGATAAATTTCGCGCACTACTTTTTTGCGCAGATGAATTTTGCGCACTACTTTTTCGCGCGGATAAATTTCGCGCACTACTTTTTTGCGCAGATGAATTTTGCGCACTACTTTTTTTTGAGTATGAATTTTGTGAACTACTTTTTTGCGCGGATGAATTTCGCTAACTACTTTTTTGCGGGGATGAATTTCGCGCACTACTTTTTTGCGCGGATGAATTTCACGTACTACTTTCTTGGCGTATGATTTTCGCGCCCTACTTTTTTGAGCGAATGAATTTCGCGCACTAATTTTTTGGCGTATGATTTTCGCGCCCTACTTTTTTGAGCGGATGAATTTCGCGCACTACTTTTTTTGGCATATGCTTTTCCCGCACAACTTTTTTTTGCGTATGATTTTCCCGCACTACTTTTTTGCGCGGATGAATTTCGCTAACTACTTTTTTGCGGGGATGAATTTCGCGCACTACTTTTTTGCGCGGATGAATTTCACGTACTACTTTTTTGGCGTATGCTTTTCCCGCACAACTTTTTTTTGCGTATGATTTTCCCGCACTACTTTTTTGCGCGGATGAATTTCAAACACTACTTCTTCGGCGTATGAATTTCCCGTACTACTTTTTTCGACGTATTATTTTCGCGCACTTCTTTTTTGCGCGGATTAATTTCACGCACTACTTTTTTGGCGTATGAATTTCGCGCACTACTTTTTTTGCCGTATTAATTTCGCGCACTACTTTTTTGCGCAGATGAATTTCGCGCACAACTTTTTTTGACGTATGAATTTCGCGCAGTACTATTTAGCGCCGATGAATTTCGCGCACTACTTTTTTGCGCAAGTGAATTTCGCGCACTACTTTTTTGGCGTATGAATTTCGGGCACTCCTTTTTTGCGCGGATGAATTTCAAGGACTACTTTTTTGGCGTATGAATTTTGCGCACTACTTTTTTGCGCGGATGAATTTCAAGGACTACTTTTTTGGCGTATGAATTTTGCGCACTACTTTTTTGCGCGGATGAATTTCACGTACTACTTTCTTGGCGTATGATTTTCGCGCCCTACTTTTTTGAGCGAATGAATTTCGCGCACTAATTTTTTGGCGTATGATTTTCGCGCCCTACTTTTTTGAGCGGATGAATTTCGCGCACTACTTTTTTGGCATATGCTTTTCCCGCACAACTTTTTTTTGCGTATGATTTTCCCGCACTACTTTTTTGCGCGGATGAATTTCGCTAACTACTTTTTTGCGGGGATGAATTTCGCGCACTACTTTTTTGCGCGGATGAATTTCACGTACTACTTTTTTGGCGTATGAATTTCACGTACTACTTTTTTGGCGTATGCTTTTCCCGCACAACTTTTTTTTGCGTATGATTTTCCCGCACTACTTTTTTGCGCGGATGAATTTCAAACACTACTTCTTCGGCGTATGAATTTCCCGTACTACTTTTTTCGACGTATTATTTTCGCGCACTTCTTTTTTGCGCGGATTAATTTCACGCACTACTTTTTTGGCGTATGAATTTCGCGCACTACTTTTTTTGCCGTATTAATTTTGCGCACTACTTTTTTGCGCGGATGAATTTCACGTACTACTTTCTTGGCGTATGATTTTCGCGCCCTACTTTTTTGGCGTATGAATTTCGGGCACTCCTTTTTTGCGCGTATGAATTTCAAGGACTACTTTTTTGGCGTATGAATTTTGCGCACTACTTTTTTGCGCGGATGAATTTCAAGGACTACTTTTTTGGCGTATGAATTTTGCGCACTACTTTTTTGCGCGGATGAATTTTACGCACTACTTTTTTGTGCGGATGAATTTTGTGCACTACTTTTTTGCGCAGGTGAATTTCGCGCACTACTTTTTTGGGCGTATGAATTTCGCGCACTACTTTTTCGCGCGGATAAATTTCGCGCACTACTTTTTTGCGCAGATGAATTTCGCGCACTACTTTTTTTTTAGTATGAATTTTGTGAACTACTTTTTTGCGCGGATGAATTTCACGTACTACTTTTTTGGCGTATGAATTTCACGTACTACTTTTTTGGCGTATGCTTTTCCCGCACAACTTTTTTTTGCGTATGATTTTCCCGCACTACTTTTTTGCGCGGATGAATTTCAAACACTACTTCTTCGGCGTATGAATTTCCCGTACTACTTTTTTCGACGTATTATTTTCGCGCACTTCTTTTTTGCGCGGATTAATTTCACGCACTACTTTTTTGGCGTATGAATTTCGCGCACTACTTTTTTTGCCGTATTAATTTTGCGCACTACTTTTTTGCGCGGATGAATTTCACGTACTACTTTCTTGGCGTATGATTTTCGCGCCCTACTTTTTTGGCGTATGAATTTCGGGCACTCCTTTTTTGCGCGTATGAATTTCAAGGACTACTTTTTTGGCGTATGAATTTTGCGCACTACTTTTTTGCGCGGATGAATTTCAAGGACTACTTTTTTGGCGTATGAATTTTGCGCACTACTTTTTTGCGCGGATGAATTTTACGCACTACTTTTTTGTGCGGATGAATTTTGTGCACTACTTTTTTGCGCAGGTGAATTTCGCGCACTACTTTTTTGGGCGTATGAATTTCGCGCACTACTTTTTCGCGCGGATAAATTTCGCGCACTACTTTTTTGCGCAGATGAATTTCGCGCACTACTTTTTTTTTAGTATGAATTTTGTGAACTACTTTTTTGCGCGGATGAATTTCGCTAACTACTTTTTTGCGGGGATGAATTTCGCGCACTACTTTTTTGCGCGGATGAATTTCACGTACTACTTTCTTGGCGTATGATTTTCGCGCCCTACTTTTTTGAGCGAATGAATTTCGCGCACTAATTTTTTGGCGTATGATTTTCACGCCCTACTTTTTTGAGCGGATGAATTTCGCGCACTACTTTTTTTGGCATATGCTTTTCCCGCACAACTTTTTTTTGCGTATGATTTTCCCGCACACTTTTTTGCGCGGATGAATTTCGCTAACTACTTTTTTGCGGGGATGAATTTCGCGCACTACTTTTTTGCGCGGATGAATTTCACGTACTACTTTTTTGGCGTATGCTTTTCCCGCACAACTTTTTTTTGCGTATGATTTTCCCGCACTACTTTTTTGCGCGGATGAATTTCAAACACTACTTCTTCGGCGTATGAATTTCCCGTAATACTTTTTTTGACGTATTATTTTCGCGCACTTCTTTTTTGCGCGGATTAATTTCACGCACTACTTTTTTGGCGTATGAATTTCGCGCACTACTTTTTTTGGCGTATTAATTTCGCGCACTACTTTTTTGCGCAGATGAATTTCGCGCACAACTTTTTTTGACGTATGAATTTCGCGCAGGACTATTTAGCGCCGATGAATTTCGCGCACTACTTTTTTGCGCAAGTGAATTTCGCGCCCCACTTTTTTTGGCGTATAAATTTCGGGCACTCCTTTTTTGCGCAGATGAATTTCGCGCACTACTTTTTTTTTAGTATGAATTTCGTGAACTACTTTTTTGCGCGGATGAATTTCGCGCACAACTTTTTTTGACGTATGAATTTCGCGCAGTACTATTTAGCGCCGATGAATTTCGCGCACTACTTTTTTGCGCAAGTGAATTTCGCGCACCACTTTTTTTGGCGTATAAATTTCGCGCACTTCTTTTTTGCGCGGATTAATTTCACGCACTACTTTTTTGGCGTTTGAATTTCGCGCACTACTTATTTTGGCGTATTAATTTCGCGCACTACTTTTTTGCGCAGATGAATTTCGCGCACAACTTTTTTTGACTTATGAATTTCGCGCAGTACTATTTAGCGCCGATAAATTTCGCGCACTACTTTTTTGCGCAAGTGAATTTCGGGCACTACTTTTTTGCGCGTATGAATTTCGCGCACTACTTTTTTGGCGTATGAATTTTGCGCACTACTTTTTTTGGCGTATGAATTTCGCGCACTTTTTTTTTGCGCGGATGAATTTCACGCACTACTTTTTTGGCGTATGAATTTCGCGCACTACTTTTTTTGGCGTATGAATTTCCTGCACTACTTTTTTGCGCGGATGAATTTCACGCACTACTTTTTTGGCATATAAATTTCGCGCACAACTTTTTTGTGAAGATGAATTTTGCGCACCACTTTTTTGTGCAGATGAATTTCGCGCACTATTTTTTTGGGCGTATGAATTTCGCGCACTACTTTTTCGCGCGGATGAACTTCGCGGACTATTTTTTTGCGCGGATGAATTTCACGTACTACTTTTTTGGCGTATGATTTTCGCGCCCTACTTTTTTGAGCGAATGAATTTCGCGCACGACTTTTTTGGCGTATGAATTTTGCGCACTACTTTATTTGGCGTATGAATTTTGCGCACTACTTTTTTGCGCGGATGAATTTCGTGCACTACTTTTTTTAGCGTATGCATTTTGCGCACTACTTTTTTGCGCGGATAAATTTATCGCACTACTTTTTTTGGCGTATGTATTTCGCGCACTACTTTTTTGCGCAGATGAATTTCACGCACTAGTTTTTTGGCGTATGAATTTCGCGCACTACTTTTTTGGCGTATGAATTTTGCGCACTACTTTTTTGCGCGGATGAATTTTACGCACTACTTTTTTGTGCGGATGAATTTTGTGCACTACTTTTTTGCGCAGGTGAATTTCGCGCACTACTTTTTTGGGCGTATGAATTTCGCGCACTACTTTTTCGAGCGGATAAATTTCGCGCACTACTTTTTTGCGCAGATGAATTTCGCGCACAACTTTTTTTTGAGTATGAATTTCGTGCACTACTTTTATGCGCGGATGAATTTCGCTAACTACTTTTTTGCGGGGATGAATTTCGCGCACTACTTTTTTGCTCGGATGAATTTCACGTACTACTTTTTTGGCGTATGATTTTCGCGCCCTACTTTTTTGAGCGAATGAATTTCGCGCACTACTTTTTTTTGAGTATGAATTTCGTGAACTACTTTTTTGCGCGGATGAATTTCGCTAACTACTTTTTTGCGGGGATGAATTTCGCGCACTACTTTTTTGCGCGGATGAATTTCACGTACTACTTTTTTGGCGTATGATTTTCGCGCCCTACTTTTTTGAGCGAATGAATTTCGCGCACTACTTTTTTTTGAGTATAAATTTCGTGAACTACTTTTTTGCGCGGATGAATTTCGCTAACTACCTTTTTGCGGGGATGAATTTCGCGCACTACTTTTTTGCGCGGATGAATTTCACGTACTACTTTTTTGGCGTATGATTTTCGCGCCCTACTTTTTTGAGCGAATGAATTTCGCGCACTAATTTTTTTTGAGTATGAATTTCGTGAACTACTTTTTTGCGCGGATGAATTTCGCTAACTACTTTTTTGCGGGGATGAATTTCGCGCACTACTTTTTTGCGCGGATGAATTTCACGTACTACTTTTTTGGCGTATGACTTTCGCACCCTACTTTTTTGAGCGAATGAATTTCGCGCACTAATTTTTTGGCGAATGATTTTCGCGCCCTACTTTTTTGAGCGGATGAATTTCGCTCACTACTTTTTTTGGCGTATGCTTTTCCCGCACAACTTTTTTTTGCGTATGATTTTCCCGCACTACTTTTTTGCGCGGATGAATTTCAAACACTACTTCTTCGGCGTATGAATTTCGCGTACTACTTTTTTTGGCGTATTATTTTCGCGCACTTCTTTTTTGCGCGGATTAATTTCACACACTACTTTTTTGGCGTATGAATTTCGCGCACTACTTTTTTTGGCGTATTAATTTCGCGCACCACTTTTTTGCGCAGATGAATTTCGCGCACAACTTTTTTTGACGTATGAATTTCGCGCAGTACTATTTAGTGCCGATGAATTTCGCGCACTACTTTTTTGCGCAAGTGAATTTCGCGCACTACTTTTTTTGGCGTATGAATTTCGGGCACTACTTTTTTGCGCGGATGAATTTCAAGGACTACTTTTTTTGGCGTATGAATTTCGCGCACTTTTTTTTTGCGCGGATGAATTTCACGCACTACTTTTTTGGCGTATGAATTTCGCGCACTACTTTTTTTGGCGTATGAATTTCCTGCATTACTTTTTTGCGCGGATGAATTTCACGCACTACTTTTTTGGCATATAAATTTCGCGCACAACTTTTTTGTGCGGATGAATTTTGCGCGCTACTTTTTTGCGCAGATGAATTTCACGCACTACTTTTTTGGCGTATGAATTTCGCGCACTACTTTTTTTGGCGTATGAATTTCTTGCACTACTTTTTTGCGCGGATGAATTTCACGCTCTACTTTTTTGGCATATAAATTTCGCGCACAACTTTTTTGTGCGGATGAATTTTGCGCACTACTTTTTTACGCAGATGAATTTCGCGCGCTACTTTTTTGGGCGTATGAATTTCGCGCACTACTTTTTCGGGCGTATGAATTTCGCACACTACTTTATTGTGCAGATGAATTTCGCGCACTACTTTTTTTTGAGTATGAATTTCGTGAACTACTTTTTTGCGCGGATGAATTTTGCTAACTACTTTTTTGCGGGGATAAATTTCGCGCACTACTTTTTTGCGCGGATGAATTTCACGTACTACTTTTTTGGCGTATGATTTTCGCGCCCTACTTTTTTGAGTGAATGAATTTCACGCACGACTTTTTTGGCGTATGAATTTCGCGCACTACTTTTTCGCGCGGATGAATTTCAAACACTACTTCTTCGGCGTATGAATTTCGCGTACTACTTTTTTTGGCGTATTATTTTCGCGCACTTCTTTTTTGCGCGGATTAATTTCACACACTACTTTTTTGGCGTATGAATTTCGCGCACTACTTTTTTTGGCGTATTAATTTCTCGCACCACTTTTTTGCGCAGATGAATTTCGCGCACAACTTTTTTTGACGTATGAATTTCGCGCAGTACTATTTAGTGCCGATGAATTTCGCGCAGTACTATTTAGTGCCGATGAATTTCGCGCACTACTTTTTTTGGCGTATGAATTTCGGGCACTACTTTTTTGCGCGGATGAATTTCAAGGACTACTTTTTTTGGCGTATGAATTTCGCGCATTTTTTTTTTGCGCGGATGAATTTCACGCACTACTTTTTTGGCGTATGAATTTCGCGCACTACTTTTTTTGGCGTATGAATTTCCTGCATTACTTTTTTGCGCGGATGAATTTCACGCACTACTTTTTTGGCATATAAATTTCGCGCACAACGTTTTTGTGCGGATGAATTTTGCGCGCTACTTTTTTGCGCAGATGAATTTCACGCACTACTTTTTTGGCGTATGAATTTCGCGCACTACTTTTTTTGGCGTATGAATTTCTTGCACTACTTTTTTGCGCGGATGAATTTCACGCTCTACTTTTTTGGCATATAAATTTCGTGCACAACTTTTTTGTGCGGATGAATTTTGCGCACTACTTTTTTACGCAGATGAATTTCGCGCACAACTTTTTTGGGCGTATGAATTTCGCGCACTACTTTTTCGGGCGTATGAATTTCGCACACTACTTTTTTGTGCAGATGAATTTCGCGCACTACTTTTTTTTGAGTATGAATTTCGTGAACTACTTTTTTGCGCGGATGAATTTTGCTAACTACTTTTTTGCGGGGATAAATTTCGCGCACTACTTTTTTGCGCGGATGAATTTCACGTACTACTTTTTTGGCGTATGATTTTCGCGCCCTACTTTTTTGAGCGAATGAATTTCACGCACGACTTTTTTGGCGTATGAATTTCGCGCACTACTTTTTCGCGCGGATGAATTTCGCGCACTACTTTTTTGTGCAGATGAATTTCGCGCACCACTTTTTTTTAGTATGAATTTCGTGAACTACTTTTTTGCGCGGATGAATTTCGCTAACTACTTTTTTGCGGGGATGAATTTCGCGCACTACTTTTTTGCGCGGATGAATTTCACGTACTACTTTTTTGGCGTATGCTTTTCCCGCACAACTTTTTTTTACGTATGATTTTCCCGCACTACTTTTTTGCGCGGATGAATTTCAAACACTACTTCTTCGGCGTATGAATTTCCCGTACTACTTTTTTCGACGTATTATTTTCGCGCACTTCTTTTTTGCGCGGATTAATTTCACGCACTACTTTTTTGGCGTATGAATTTCGCGCACTACTTTTTTTGCCGTATTAATTTCGCGCACTACTTTTTTGCGCAGATGAATTTCGCGCACAACTTTTTTTGACGTATGAATTTCGCGCAGTACTATTTAGCGCCGATGAATTTCGCGCACTACTTTTTTGCGCAAGTGAATTTCGCGCACTACTTTTTTGGCGTATGAATTTCGGGCACTCCTTTTTTGCGCGGATGAATTTCAAGGACTACTTTTTTGGCGTATGAATTTTGCGCACTACTTTTTTGCGCGGATGAATTTCAAGGACTACTTTTTTGGCGTATGAATTTTGCGCACTACTTTTTTGCGCGGATGAATTTCACGTACTACTTTCTTGGCGTATGATTTTCGCGCCCTACTTTTTTGAGCGAATGAATTTCGCGCACTAATTTTTTGGTGTATGATTTTCGCGCCCTACTTTTTTGAGCGGATGAATTTCGCGCACTACTTTTTTTGGCATATGCTTTTCCCGCACAACTTTTTTTTGCGTATGATTTTCCCGCACTACTTTTTTGCGCGGATGAATTTCGCTAACTACTTTTTTGCGGGGATGAATTTCGCACACTACTTTTTTGCGCGGATGAATTTCACGTACTACTTTTTTGGCGTATGCTTTTCCCGCACAACTTTTTTTTGCGTATGATTTTCCCGCACTACTTTTTTGCGCGGATGAATTTCAAACACTACTTCTTCGGCGTATGAATTTTTTCGACGTATTATTTTCGCGCACTTCTTTTTTGCGCGGATTAATTTCACGCACTACTTTTTTGGCGTATGAATTTCGCGCACTACTTTTTTTGCCGTATTAACTTCGCGCACTACTTTTTTGCGCAGATGAATTTCGCGCACAACTTTTTTTGACGTATGAATTTCGCGCAGTACTATTTAGCGCCGATGAATTTCGCGCACTACTTTTTTGAGCAAGTGAATTTCGCGCACTACTTTTTTGGCGTATGAATTTCGGGCACTCCTTTTTTGCGCGGATGAATTTCAAGGACTACTTTTTTGGCGTATGAATTTTGCGCACTACTTTTTTGCGCGGATGAATTTCAAGGACTACTTTTTTGGCGTATGAATTTTGCGCACTACTTTTTTGCGCGGATGAATTTTACGCACTACTTTTTTGTGCGGATGAATTTTGTGCACTACTTTTTTGCGCAGGTGAATTTCGCGCACTACTTTTTTGGGCGTATGAATTTCGCGCACTACTTTTTCGCGCGGATAAATTTCGCGCACTACTTTTTTGCGCAGATGAATTTCGCGCACTACTTTTTTTTGAGTATGAATTTTGTGAACTACTTTTTTGCGCGGATGAATTTCGCTAACTACTTTTTTGCGGGGATGAATTTCGCGCACCACTTTTTTGCGCGGAAAAATTTCACGTACTACTTTCTTGGCGTATGATTTTCGCGCCCTACTTTTTTGAGCGAATGAATTTCGCGCACTAATTTTTTGGCGTATGATTTTCGCGCCCTACTTTTTTGAGCGGATTAATTTCGCGCACTACTTTTTTTGGCATATGCTTTTCCCGCACAACTTTTTTTTGCGTATGATTTTCCCGCACTACTTTTTTGCGCGGATGAATTTCGCTAACTACTTTTTTGCGGGGATGAATTTCGCGCACTACTTTTTTGCGCGGATGAATTTCAAGTACTACTTTTTTGGCGTATGCTTTTCCCGCACAACTTTTTTTTGCGTATGATTTTCCCGCACTACTTTTTTGCGCGGATGAATTTCAAACACTACTTCTTCGGCGTATGAATTTCCCGTACTACTTTTTTTGACGTATTATTTTCACGCACTACTTTTTTGGCGTATGAATTTCGCGCACTACTTTTTTTGGCGTATTAATTTCGCGCACTACTTTTTTGCGCAGATGAATTTCGCGCACAACTTTTTTTGACGTATGAATTTCGCGCAGTACTATTTAGCGCCGATGAATTTCGCGCACTACTTTTTTGCGCAAGTGAATTTCGCGCACTACTTTTTTGGCGTATGAATTTCGGGCACTCCTTTTTTGCGCGGATGAATTTCAAGGACTACTTTTTTGGCGTATGAGTTTTGCGCACTACTTTTTTGCGCGGATGAATTTTACGCACTACTTTTTTGTGCGGATGAATTTTGTGCACTACTTTTTTGCGCAGGTGAATTTCGCGCACTACTTTTTTGGGCGTATGAATTTCGCGCACTACTTTTTCGCGCGGATAAATTTTGCGCACTACTTTTTTGCGCAGATGAATTTCGCGCACTACTTTTTTTTTAGTATGAATTTTGTGAACTACTTTTTTGCGCTGATGAATTTCGCTAACTACTTTTTTGCGGGGATGAATTTCGCGCACTACTTTTTTGCGCGGATGAATTTCACGTACTACTTTCTTGGCGTGTGATTCTCGCGCCCTACTTTTTTGAGCGGATGAATTTCGCGCACTAATTTTTTGGCGTATGATTTTCACGCCCTACTTTTTTGAGCGGATGAATTTTGCGCACTACTTTTTTTGGCATATGCTTTTCCCGCACAACTTTTTTTTGCGTATGATTTTCCCGCACTACTTTTTTGCGCGGATGAATTTCGCGAACTACTTTTTTGCGGGGATGAATTTCGCGCACTACTTTTTTGCGCGGATGAATTTCACGTACTACTTTTTTGGCGTATGCTTTTCCCGCACAACTTTTTTTTGCGTATGATTTTCCCGCACTACTTTTTTGCGCGGATGAATTTCAAACACTACTTCTTCGGCGTATGAATTTCCCGTACTACTTTTTTTGACGTATTATTTTCGCGCACTTCTTTTTTGCGCGGATTAATTTCACGCACTACTTTTTTGGCGTATTAATTTCGCGCACTACTTTTTTGCGCAGATGAATTTCGCGCACAACTTTCTTTGACGTATGAATTTCGCGCAGTACTATTTAGCGCCGATGAATTTCGCGCACTACTTTTTTGCGCAAGTGAATTTCGCTCACCACTTTTTTTGGCGTATAAATTTCGGGCACTCCTTTTTTGCGCGGATGAATTTCAAGGACTACTTTTTTGGCGTATGAATTTCGCGCACTACTTTTTTTGGCGTATGAATTTCGCGCACTTTTTTTTGCGCGGATAAATTTCGCGCACTACTTTTTTGCGCAGATGAATTTCGCGCACTACTTTTTTTTTAGTATGAATTTCGTGAACTACTTTTTTGCGCGGATGAATTTTGCGCACAACTTTTTTTGACGTATGAATTTCGCGCACTCCTTTTTTGCGCGGATGAATTTCAAGGACTACTTTTTTGGCGTATGAATTTTGCGCACTACTTTTTTGCGCGGATGAATTTCAAGGACTACTTTTTTGGCGTATGAATTTTGCGCACTACTTTTTTGCGCGGATGAATTTTACGCACTACTTTTTTGTGCGGATGAATTTTGTGCACTACTTTTTTGCGCAGGTGAATTTCGCGCACTACTTTTTGGGCGTATGAATTTCGCGCACTACTTTTTCGCGCGGATAAATTTCGCGCACTACTTTTTTGCGCAGATGAATTTCGCGCACTACTTTTTTTTTAGTATGAATTTTGTGAACTACTTTTTTGCGCGGATGAATTTCGCTAACTACTTTTTTGCGGGGATGAATTTCGCGCACTACTTTTTTGCGCGGATGAATTTCACGTACTACTTTCTTGGCGTATGATTTTCGCGCCCTACTTTTTTGAGCGAATGAATTTCGCGCACTAATTTTTTGGCGTATGATTTTCACGCCCTACTTTTTTGAGCGGATGAATTTTGCGCACTACTTTTTTTGGCATATGCTTTTCCCGCACAACTTTTTTTTGCGTATGATTTTCCCGCACTACTTTTTTGCGCGGATGAATTTCGCTAACTACTTTTTTGCGGGGATGAATTTCGCGCACTACTTTTTTGCGCGGATGAATTTCACGTACTACTTTTTTGGCGTATGCTTTTCCCGCACAACTTTTTTTTGCGTATGATTTTCCCGCACTACTTTTTTGCGCGGATGAATTTCAAACACTACTTCTTCGGCGTATGAATTTCCCGTACTACTTTTTTTGACGTATTATTTTCGCGCACTTCTTTTTTGCGCGGATTAATTTCACGCACTACTTTTTTGGCGTATGAATTTCGCGCACTACTTTTTTTGGCGTATTAATTTCGCGCACTACTTTTTTGCGCAGATGAATTTCGCGCACAACTTTTTTTGACGTATGAATTTCGCGCAGTACTATTTAGCGCCGATGAATTTCGCGCACTACTTTTTTGCGCAAGTGAATTTCGCGCACCACTTTTTTTGGCGTATAAATTTCGGGCACTCCTTTTTTGCGCGGATGAATTTCAAGGACTACTTTTTTGGCGTATGAATTTCGCGCACTACTTTTTTTGGCGTATGAATTTCGCGCACTTTTTTTTTGCGCGGATAAATTTCGCGCACTACTTTTTTGCGCAGATGAATTTCGCGCACTACTTTTTTTTTAGTATGAATTTCGTGAACTACATTTTTGCGCGGATGAATTTCGCGCACAACTTTTTTTGACGTATGAATTTCGCGCACTCCTTTTTTGCGCGGATGAATTTCAAGGACTACTTTTTTGGCGTATGAATTTTGCGCACTACTTTTTTGCGCGGACGAATTTCAAGGACTACTTTTTTGGCGTATGAATTTTGCGCACTACTTTTTTGCGCGGATGAATTTTACGCACTACTTTTTTGTGCGGATGAATTTTGTGCACTAATTTTTTGCGCAGGTGAATTTCGCGCACTACTTTTTGGGCGTATGAATTTCGCGCACTACTTTTTCGCGCGGATAAATTTCGCGCACTACTTTTTTGCGCAGATGAATTTCGCGCACTACTTTTTTTTTAGTATGAATTTTGTGAACTACTTTTTTGCGCGGATGAATTTCGCTAACTACTTTTTTGCGGGGATGAATTTCGCGCACTACTTTTTTGCGCGGATGAATTTCACGTACTACTTTCTTGGCGTATGATTTTCGCGCCCTACTTTTTTGAGCGAATGAATTTCGCGCACTAATTTTTTGGCGTATGATTTTCACGCCCTACTTTTTTGAGCGGATGAATTTTGCGCACTACTTTTTTTGGCATATGCTTTTCCCGCACAACTTTTTTTTGCGTATGATTTTCCCGCACTACTTTTTTGCGCGGATGAATTTCGCTAACTACTTTTTTGCGGGGATGAATTTCGCGCACTACTTTTTTGCGCGGATGAATTTCACGTACTACTTTTTTGGCGTATGCTTTTCCCGCACAACTTTTTTTTGCGTATGATTTTCCCGCACTACTTTTTTGCGCGGATGAATTTCAAACACTACTTCTTCGGCGTATGAATTTCCCGTACTACTTTTTTTGACGTATTATTTTCGCGCACTTCTTTTTTGCGCGGATTAATTTCACGCACTACTTTTTTGGCGTATGAATTTCGCGCACTACTTTTTTTGGCGTATTAATTTCGCGCACTACTTTTTTGCGCAGATGAATTTCGCGCACAACTTTTTTTGACGTATGAATTTCGCGCAGTACTATTTAGCGCCGATGAATTTCGCGCACTACTTTTTTGCGCAAGTGAATTTCGCGCACCACTTTTTTTGGCGTATAAATTTCGGGCACTCCTTTTTTGCGCGGATGAATTTCAAGGACTACTTTTTTGGCGTATGAATTTCGCGCACTACTTTTTTTGGCGTATGAATTTCGCGCACTTTTTTTTTGCGCGGATAAATTTCGCGCACTACTTTTTTGCGCAGATGAATTTCGCGCACTACTTTTTTTTTAGTATGAATTTCGTGAACTACATTTTTGCGCGGATGAATTTCGCGCACAACTTTTTTTGACGTATGAATTTCGCGCACTCCTTTTTTGCGCGGATGAATTTCAAGGACTACTTTTTTGGCGTATGAATTTTGCGCACTACTTTTTTGCGCGGACGAATTTCAAGGACTACTTTTTTGGCGTATGAATTTTGCGCACTACTTTTTTGCGCGGATGAATTTTACGCACTACTTTTTTGTGCGGATGAATTTTGTGCACTAATTTTTTGCGCAGGTGAATTTCGCGCACTACTTTTTGGGCGTATGAATTTCGCGCACTACTTTTTCGCGCGGATAAATTTCGCGCACTACTTTTTTGCGCAGATGAATTTCGCGCACTACTTTTTTTTTAGTATGAATTTTGTGAACTACTTTTTTGCGCGGATGAATTTCGCTAACTACTTTTTTGCGGGGATGAATTTCGCGCACTACTTTTTTGTGCGGATGAATTTCCTGTACTACTTTCTTGGCGTATGATTTTCGCGCCCTACTTTTTTGAGCGAATGAATTTCGCGCACTAATTTTTTGGCGTATGATTTTCACGCCCTACTTTTTTGAGCGGATGAATTTTGCGCACTCCTTTTTTTGGCAAAAGCTTTTCCCGCACAACTTTTTTTTGCGTATGATTTTCCCGCACTACTTTTTTGCGCGGATGAATTTCGCTAACTACTTTTTTGCGGGGATGAATTTCGCGCACTACTTTTTGGCGCGGATGAATTTCACGTACTACTTTTTTGGCGTATGCTTTTCCCGCACAACTTTTTTTTGCGTATGATTTTCCCGCACTACTTTTTTGCGCGGATGAATTTCAAACACTACTTCTTCGGCGTATGAATTTCCCGTACTACTTTTTTTGACGTATTATTTTCGCGCACTTCTTTTTTGCGCGGATTAATTTCACGCACTACTTTTTTGGCGTATGAATTTCGCGCACTACTTTTTTTGGCGTATTAATTTCGCGCACTACTTTTTTGCGCAGATGAATTTCGCGCACAACTTTTTTTGACGTATGAATTTCGCGCAGTACTATTTAGCGCCGATGAATTTCGCGCACTACTTTTTTGCGCAAGTGAATTTCGCGCACCACTTTTTTTGGCGTATAAATTTCGGGCACTCCTTTTTTGCGCGGATGAATTTCAAGGACTACTTTTTTGGCGTATGAATTTCGCGCACTACTTTTTTTGGCGTATGAATTTCGCGCACTTTTTTTTTGCGCGGATAAATTTCGCGCACTACTTTTTTGCGCAGATGAATTTCGCGCACTACTTTTTTTTTAGTATGAATTTCGTGAACTACTTTTTTGCGCGGATGAATTTCGCGCACAACTTTTTTTGACGTATGAATTTCGCGCAGTACTATTTAGCGCCGATGAATTTCGCGCACTACTTTTTTGCGCAAGTGAATTTCGCGCACCACTTTTTTTGGCGTATAAATTTCGCGCACTTCTTTTTTGCGCGGATTAATTTCACGCACTACTTTTTTGGCGTTTGAATTTCGCGCACTACTTATTTTGGCGTATTAATTTCGCGCACTACTTTTTTGCGCAGATAAATTTCGCGCACTACTTTTTTTGGCGTATGAATTTCCTGCACTACTTTTTTGCGCGGATGAATTTCACGCACTACTTTTTTGGCATATAAATTTCGCGCACAACTTTTTTGTGAAGATGAATTTTGCGCACCATTTTTTTGTGCAGATGAATTTCGCGCACTATTTTTTTGGGCGTATGAATTTCGCGCACTACTTTTTCGCGCGGATGAATTTCGCGGACTATTTTTTTGTGCAGATGAATTTTTAGTATGAATTTCGTGAACTACTTTTTTGCGCGGATGAATTTTGCTAACTACTTTTTTGCGGGGATGAATTTCGCGCACTACTTTTTTGTGCAGATTAATTTCACGTACTACCTTTCTGGCTTATGATCTTCGCGCCCTACTTTTTTGAGCGAATGAATTTCGCGCACTACTTTATTTGGCGTATGAATTTTGCGCACTACTTTTTTGCGCGGATGAATTTCGCGAACTACTCTTTTGCGCGGATGAATTTCGCGCACTACTTTTTTTAGCGTATGAATTTCGCGTACTACTTTTTTGCGCAGATAAATTTATCGCACTACTTTTTTTGGCGTATGTATTTCGCGCACTACTTTTTTGCGCGGATGAATTTCATGCACTAGTTTTTTGGCGTATGAATTTCGTGCACTCCTTTTTTTGGCGTGTGAAGTTTGCGCACTACTTTTTTTGCACGGATGAATTTTGCGCACTACTTTTTTTGGCGTATGAATTTCGCGCACTACTTTTCGCGCTGATGAATTTCGCGCACCACTTTTTTGCGCGGATGAATTTCGCGCACTACTTTTTTGCGCATATGAATTTTGTGCACTACATTTTTTGGCGTATTATTTTCGCGCACTACTTTTATGCGCGGATGAATTTCAAGCACTACTTTGTTAGCGTATGAATTTCGGCACTACTTTTTTTGGCGTATGAATTTTCGCGCACTACTTTTTTGTGTGGATGAATTTCATGCACTACTTTTTTGGCGTATGAATTTCGTGCACTACTTTTTTGCGCAAATGAATTTCACACACTACTTTTTTGGTGTATGGTTTTCGCGCACTACTTTTTTTGGCGTATGAATTTCGCGCACTACTTTTTTGCGCGGATGAATTTCGCGAACCACTCTTTTGCGCGGATGAATTTTGCGCACTACTTTTTTGGCGTATGAATTTCGCGCACTACATTTTTGCGCGGATGAATTTCACGCACTACTATTTTGGCGTATGAATTTCGCGCACCACTTTTTTTGGCGTATGAATTTCATGCACTACTTTTTTGCTCGGATGAATTTCGTGCACTATTTTTTTGCGCAGATGAATTTCAGGCACTACTTTTTTTGGCGTATGAATTTCGTGGACTATTTTTTTGCTCGGATGAATTTTACAACCTACTTTTTTGGCATATGCATTTCGCGCACTCCTTTTTTTGGCGTATGAATTTCACGCACTACTTTTTTGGCGTATGAATTTCGCGCACTACATTTTTTGGCATCTTAATTTCGCAAACTACTCTTTTGCGCGGATGAATTTCGTGCACTACTTTTTTTGGCAGATGAATTTCGCGCACTACTTTTTTGGCGTATGAATTTTGCACACTACTTTTTTGCGCAGGTGAATTTCGCGCACCACTTTTTTGGGCGTATGAATTTTGCGCACTACTTTTTCGCGCAGATAAATTTCGCGCACTACTTTTTTGCGCAGATGAATTTCGCGCACTATTTTTTTTTGAGTATGAATTTCGTGAACTACTTTTTTGCGCGGATGAATTTCGCTAGCTACTTTTTTGCGGGGATGAATTTCGCACACTACTTTTTTGCGCTGATGAATTTCACGTACTACTTTTTTGGCGTATGATTTTCGCGCCCTACTTTTTTGAGGGGATGAATTTCGCGCACTACTTTTTTTGGCGTATGCTTTTCCGGCACAACTATTTTTGGCGTATGATTTTCCCGCACTACTTTTTTGCGCGGATGAATTTCAAACACTACTTCTTCGGCGTATGAATCTCGCGTACTACTTTTTTTAGCGTATTATTTTTGCGCACTTCTTTTTTGCGCGGATTAATTTCACGCACTCCTTTTTTGGTGTATGAATTTCGCGCACTACTTTTTTTGGCGTATTAATTTCGCGCACTACTTTTTTGCGCAGATGAGTTTCGCGCACAACTTTTTTTGCCGTATGAATTTCGCGCAGTACTTTTTTGCGCGGATGAATTTCGCGCACTACTTTTTTGCGCAAGTGAATTTCGCGCACTACTTTTTTTGGCGTATGAATTTCGGGCACTACTTTTTTGCGCCGATGAATTTCACGCACTACTTTTTTGGCGTATGAATTTCGCGCACTTTTTTTTTGCGCGGATGAATTTCACGCACTACTTTTTTGGCGTATGAATTTCACGCACTACTTTTTTGGCGTATGAATTTCGCGCACAACTTTTTCTGGCGTATGAATTTCCTGCACTACTTTTTTGCGCGGATGAATTTCACGCACTACTTTTTTGGCATATAAATTTCGCGCACAACTTTTTTGTGCGGATGAATTTCGCTAACTACTTTTTTGCGGGGATGAATTTCGCGCACTAATTTTTTGCGTGGATGAATTTCACGTACTACTTTTTTGGCGTATGATTTTCGCGCCCTACTTTTTTGAGCGAATGAATTTCGCGCACGACTTTTTTGGCGTATGAATTTTGCGCACTACTTTATTTGGCGTATGAATTTTGCGCACTACTTTTTTGCGCGGATGAATTTCGCGAACTACTCTTTTGCGCGGATGAATTTCGCGCACTACTTTTTTTAGCGTATGAATTTCGCGCACTACTGTTTTGCGCGGATAAATTTATCGCACTACTTTTTTTGGCGTATGTATTTCGCGCACTACTTTTTTGCGTGGATGAATTTCATGCACTAGTTTTTTGGCGTATGAATTTCGCGAACTCCTTTTTTTGGCGTGTGAAGTTTGCGCACTACTTTTTTGCGCGGATGAATTTTCCGCACTACTTTTTTTGGCGTATGAATTTCGCGCACTACTTTTTTGGCGTATTAATTTCGCGCACTACTTTTTTTTGCGTATGAATTTCGCGCACTACTTTTCGCGCTGATGAATTTCGCGCACCACTTTTTTGCGCAGATGAATTTCGCGCACTACTTTTTTGCGCAGATGAATTTTGTGCACTACTTTTTTTGGCGTATGATTTTCGCGGACCACTTTTTTGCGCGAATGAATTTTGTGCATTACTTTTTTGCGCAGATGAATTTCGGGCATTACTTTTTGTGGCGTATGAATTTCGCGCACTACTTTTTGGCGTATGAATTTCGCGCACTACTTTTTTGTGCGGATGAATTTCGAGCACTACTTTTTTTGGCGTATGATTTTCGCGCACTACTTTTATGCGCGGATGAATTTCAAGCACTACTTTTTTAGCGTCTGAATTTCGCACACTACTTTTTTTGGCGTATGAATTTTCGCGCACTACTTTTTTGTGTGGATGAATTTCACGCACTACTTTTTTGGCGTATAAATTTCGTGCACTACTTTTTTGCGCGAATGAATTTCACACACTACTTTTTTGGCGTATGAATTTCGCGCACTACTTTTTTTGGCGTATGAATTTCGCGCACTACTTTTTTGCGCGGATGAATTTCGCGCACTACTTTTTTTTTAGTATGAATTTTGTGAACTACTTTTTTGCGCGGATGAATTTCGCTAACAACTTTTTTGCGGGGATGAATTTCGCGCACTACTTTTTTGCGCGGATGAATTTCCTGTACTACTTTCTTGGCGTATGATTTTCGCGCCCTACTTTTTTGAGCGAATGAATTTCGCGCACTAATTTTTTGGCGTATGATTTTCACGCCCTACTTTTTTGAGCGGATGAATTTTGCGCACTCCTTTTTTTGGCAAAAGCTTTTCCCGCACAACTTTTTTTTGCGTATGATTTTCCCGCACTACTTTTTTGCGCGGATGAATTTCGCTAACTACTTTTTTGCGGGGATGAATTTCGCGCACTACTTTTTGGCGCGGATGAATTTCACGTACTACTTTTTTGGCGTATGCTTTTCCCGCACAACTTTTTTTTGCGTATGATTTTCCCGCACTACTTTTTTGCGCGGATGAATTTCAAACACTACTTCTTCGGCGTATGAATTTCCCGTACTACTTTTTTTGACGTATTATTTTCGCGCACTTCTTTTTTGCGCGGATTAATTTCACGCACTACTTTTTTGGCGTATGAATTTCGCGCACTACTTTTTTTGGCGTATTAATTTCGCGCACTACTTTTTTGCGCAGATGAATTTCGCGCACAACTTTTTTTGACGTATGAATTTCGCGCAGTACTATTTAGCGCCGATGAATTTCGCGCACTACTTTTTTGCGCAAGTGAATTTCGCGCACCACTTTTTTTGGCGTATAAATTTCGGGCACTCCTTTTTTGCGCGGATGAATTTCAAGGACTACTTTTTTGGCGTATGAATTTCGCGCACTACTTTTTTTGGCGTATGAATTTCGCGCACTTTTTTTTTGCGCGGATAAATTTCGCGCACTACTTTTTTGCGCAGATGAATTTCGCGCACTACTTTTTTTTTAGTATGAATTTCGTGAACTACTTTTTTGCGCGGATGAATTTCGCGCACAACTTTTTTTGACGTATGAATTTCGCGCAGTACTATTTAGCGCCGATGAATTTCGCGCACTACTTTTTTGCGCAAGTGAATTTCGCGCACCACTTTTTTTGGCGTATAAATTTCGCGCACTTCTTTTTTGCGCGGATTAATTTCACGCACTACTTTTTTGGCGTTTGAATTTCGCGCACTACTTATTTTGGCGTATTAATTTCGCGCACTACTTTTTTGCGCAGATAAATTTCGCGCACTACTTTTTTTGGCGTATGAATTTCCTGCACTACTTTTTTGCGCGGATGAATTTCACGCACTACTTTTTTGGCATATAAATTTCGCGCACAACTTTTTTGTGAAGATGAATTTTGCGCACCACTTTTTTGTGCAGATGAATTTCGCGCACTATTTTTTTGGGCGTATGAATTTCGCGCACTACTTTTTCGCGCGGATGAATTTCGCGGACTATTTTTTTGTGCAGATGAATTTTTAGTATGAATTTCGTGAACTACTTTTTTGCGCGGATGAATTTTGCTAACTACTTTTTTGCGGGGATGAATTTCGCGCACTACTTTTTTGTGCAGATTAATTTCACGTACTACCTTTCTGGCTTATGATCTTCGCGCCCTACTTTTTTGAGCGAATGAATTTCGCGCACTACTTTATTTGGCGTATGAATTTTGCGCACTACTTTTTTGCGCGGATGAATTTCGCGAACTACTCTTTTGCGCGGATGAATTTCGCGCACTACTTTTTTTAGCGTATGAATTTCGTGTACTACTTTTTTGCGCAGATAAATTTATCGCACTACTTTTTTTGGCGTATGTATTTCGCGCACTACTTTTTTGCGCGGATGAATTTCATGCACTAGTTTTTTGGCGTATGAATTTCGTGCACTCCTTTTTTTGGCGTGTGAAGTTTGCGCACTACTTTTTTTGCACGGATGAATTTTGCGCACTACTTTTTTTGGCGTATGAATTTCGCGCACTACTTTTCGCGCTGATGAATTTCGCGCACCACTTTTTTGCGCGGATGAATTTCGCGCACTACTTTTTTGCGCATATGAATTTTGTGCACTACATTTTTTGGCGTATTATTTTCGCGCACTACTTTTATGCGCGGATGAATTTCAAGCACTACTTTGTTAGCGTATGAATTTCGGCACTACTTTTTTTGGCGTATGAATTTTCGCGCACTACTTTTTTGTGTGGATGAATTTCATGCACTACTTTTTTGGCGTATGAATTTCGTGCACTACTTTTTTGCGCAAATGAATTTCACACACTACTTTTTTGGCGTATGATTTTCGCGCACTACTTTTTTTGGCGTATGAATTTCGCGCACTACTTTTTTGCGCGGATGAATTTCGCGAACCACTCTTTTGCGCGGATGAATTTTGCGCACTACTTTTTTGGCGTATGAATTTCGCGCACTACATTTTTGCGCGGATGAATTTCACGCACTACTTTTTTGGCGTATGAATTTCGCGCACCACTTTTTTTGGCGTATGAATTTCATGCACTACTTTTTTGCTCGGATGAATTTCGTGCACTATTTTTTTGCGCAGATGAATTTCAGGCACTACTTTTTTTGGCGTATGAATTTCGTGGACTATTTTTTTGCTCGGATGAATTTTACAACCTACTTTTTTGGCATATGCATTTCGCGCACTCCTTTTCTTGGCGTATGAATTTCACGCACTACTTTTTTGGCGTATGAATTTCGCGCACTACATTTTTTGGCATCTTAATTTCGCAAACTACTCTTTTGCGCGGATGAATTTCGTGCACTACTTTTTTTGGCAGATGAATTTCGCGCACTACTTTTTTGGCGTATGAATTTTGCACACTACTTTTTTGCGCAGGTGAATTTCGCGCACCACTTTTTTGGGCGTATGAATTTTGCGCACTACTTTTTCGCGCAGATAAATTTCGCGCACTACTTTTTTGCGCAGATGAATTTCGCGCACTATTTTTTTTTGAGTATGAATTTCGTGAACTACTTTTTTGCGCGGATGAATTTCGCTAGCTACTTTTTTGCGGGGATGAATTTCGCACACTACTTTTTTGCGCTGATGAATTTCACGTACTACTTTTTTGGCGTATGATTTTCGCGCCCTACTTTTTTGAGGGGATGAATTTCGCGCACTACTTTTTTTGGCGTATGCTTTTCCGGCACAACTATTTTTGGCGTATGATTTTCCCGCACTACTTTTTTGCGCGGATGAATTTCAAACACTACTTCTTCGGCGTATGAATCTCGCGTACTACTTTTTTTAGCGTATTATTTTTGCGCACTTCTTTTTTGCGCGGATTAATTTCACGCACTCCTTTTTTGGTGTATGAATTTCGCGCACTACTTTTTTTGGCGTATTAATTTCGCGCACTACTTTTTTGCGCAGATGAGTTTCGCGCACAACTTTTTTTGCCGTATGAATTTCGCGCAGTACTTTTTTGCGCGGATGAATTTCGCGCACTACTTTTTTGCGCAAGTGAATTTCGCGCACTACTTTTTTTGGCGTATGAATTTCGGGCACTACTTTTTTGCGCCGATGAATTTCACGCACTACTTTTTTGGCGTATGAATTTCGCGCACTTTTTTTTTGCGCGGATGAATTTCACGCACTACTTTTTTGGCGTATGAATTTCACGCACTACTTTTTTGGCGTATGAATTTCGCGCACAACTTTTTCTGGCGTATGAATTTCCTGCACTACTTTTTTGCGCGGATGAATTTCACGCACTACTTTTTTGGCATATAAATTTCGCGCACAACTTTTTTGTGCGGATGAATTTCGCTAACTACTTTTTTGCGGGGATGAATTTCGCGCACTAATTTTTTGCGTGGATGAATTTCACGTACTACTTTTTTGGCGTATGATTTTCGCGCCCTACTTTTTTGAGCGAATGAATTTCGCGCACGACTTTTTTGGCGTATGAATTTTGCGCACTACTTTATTTGGCGTATGAATTTTGCGCACTACTTTTTTGCGCGGATGAATTTCGCGAACTACTCTTTTGCGCGGATGAATTTCGCGCACTACTTTTTTTAGCGTATGAATTTCGCGCACTACTGTTTTGCGCGGATAAATTTATCGCACTACTTTTTTTGGCGTATGTATTTCGCGCACTACTTTTTTGCGTGGATGAATTTCATGCACTAGTTTTTTGGCGTATGAATTTCGCGCACTCCTTTTTTTGGCGTGTGAAGTTTGCGCACTACTTTTTTGCGCGGATGAATTTTCCGCACTACTTTTTTTGGCGTATGAATTTCGCGCACTACTTTTTTGGCGTATTAATTTCGCGCACTACTTTTTTTTGCGTATGAATTTCGCGCACTACTTTTCGCGCTGATGAATTTCGCGCACCACTTTTTTGCGCAGATGAATTTCGCGCACTACTTTTTTGCGCAGATGAATTTTGTGCACTACTTTTTTTGGCGTATGATTTTCGCGGACTACTTTTTTGCGCGAATGAATTTTGTGCATTACTTTTTTGCGCAGATGAATTTCGGGCATTACTTTTTGTGGCGTATGAATTTCGCGCACTACTTTTTGGCGTATGAATTTCGCGCACTACTTTTTTGTGCGGATGAATTTCGAGCACTACTTTTTTTGGCGTATGATTTTCGCGCACTACTTTTATGCGCGGATGAATTTCAAGCACTACTTTTTTAGCGTCTGAATTTCGCACACTACTTTTTTTGGCGTATGAATTTTCGCGCACTACTTTTTTGTGTGGATGAATTTCACGCACTACTTTTTTGGCGTATAAATTTCGTGCACTACTTTTTTGCGCGAATGAATTTCACACACTACTTTTTTGGCGTATGAATTTCGCGCACTACTTTTTTTGGCGTATGAATTTCGCGCACTACTTTTTTGCGCGGATGAATTTCGCGAACTACTCTTTTGCGCTGATGAATTTCGCGCACTACTTTTTTGGCGTATGAATTTCGCGCACTACATTTTTGCGCGGATGAATTTCACGCACTACTTTTTTGGCATATGAATTTCGCGCACCACTTTTTTTGGCGTATGAATTTCATGCACTACTTTTTTGCTCGGATGAATTTCGTGCACTATTTTTTTGTGCGTATGCATTTCGCGCACTACTTTTTTTGGCGTATGAATTTCACGCACTACTTTTTTGTGTGGATGAATTTCACGCACTACTTTTTTGGCGTATAAATTTCGTGCACTACTTTTTTGCGCGAATTAATTTCACACACTACTTTTTTGGCGTATGAATTTCGCGCACTACTTTTTTGGCGTATGAATTTCGCGCACTTTTTTTTTGCGCGGATGAATTTCACGCACTACTTTTTTGGCGTATGAATTTCACGCACTACTTTTTTGGCGTATGAATTTCGCGCACAACTTTTTCTGGCGTATGAATTTCCTGCACTACTTTTTTGCGCGGATGAATTTCACGCACTACTTTTTTGGCATATAAATTTCGCGCACAACTTTTTTGTGCGGATGAATTTCGCTAACTACTTTTTTGCGGAGATGAATTTCGCGCACTAATTTTTTGCGCGGATGAATTTCACGTACTACTTTTTTGGCGTATGATTTTCGCGCCCTACTTTTTTGAGCGAATGAATTTCGCGCACGACTTTTTTGGCGTATGAATTTTGCGCACTACTTTATTTGGCGTATGAATTTTGCGCACTACTTTTTTGCGCGGATGAATTTCGCGAACTACTCTTTTGCGCGGATGAATTTCGCGCACTACTTTTTTTAGCGTATGAATTTCGCGCACTACTGTTTTGCGCGGATAAATTTATCGCACTACTTTTTTTGGCGTATGTATTTCGCGCACTACTTTTTTGCGTGGATGAATTTCATGCACTAGTTTTTTGGCGTATGAATTTCGCGCACTCCTTTTTTTGGCGTGTGAAGTTTGCGCACTACTTTTTTGCGCGGATGAATTTTCCGCACTACTTTTTTTGGCGTATGAATTTCGCGCACTACTTTTTTGGGGTATTAATTTCGCGCACTACTTTTTTTTGCGTATGAATTTCGCGCACTACTTTTCGCGCTGATGAAGTTCGCGCACCACTTTTTTGCGCAGATGAATTTCGCGCACTACTTTTTTGCGCAGATGAATTTTGTGCACTACTTTTTTTGGCGTATGATTTTCGCGGACTACTTTTTTGCGCGAATGAATTTTGTGCATTACTTTTTTGCGCAGATGAATTTCGGGCATTACTTTTTGTGGCGTATGAATTTCGCGCACTACTTTTTGGCGTATGAATTTCGCGCACTACTTTTTTGTGCGGATGAATTTCGAGCACTACTTTTTTTGGCGTATGATTTTCGCGCACTACTTTTATGCGCGGATGAATTTCAAGCACTACTTTTTTAGCGTATGAATTTCGCACACTACTTTTTTTGGCGTATGAATTTTCGCGCACTACTTTTTTGTGTGGATGAATTTCACGTACTACTTTTTTGGCGTATGATTTTCGCGCCCTACTTTTTTGAGCGAATGAATTTCGCGCACGACTTTTTTGGCGTATGAATTTTGCGCACTACTTTATTTGGCGTATGAATTTTGCGCACTACTTTTTTGCGCGGATGAATTTCGCGAACTACTCTTTTGCGCGGATGAATTTCGCGCACTACTTTTTTTAGCGTATGAATTTCGCGCACTACTGTCTTGCGCGGATAAATTTATCGCACTACTTTTTTTGGCGTATGTATTTCGCGCACTACTTTTTTGCGTGGATGAATTTCATGCACTAGTTTTTTGGCGTATGAATTTCGCGCACTCCTTTTTTTGGCGTGTGAAGTTTGCGCACTACTTTTTTGCGCGGATGAATTTTCCGCACTACTTTTTTTGGCGTATGAATTTCGCGCACTACTTTTTTGGCGTATTAATTTCGCGCACTACTTTTTTTTGCGTATGAATTTCGCGCACTACTTTTCGCGCTGATGAATTTCGCGCACCACTTTTTTGCGCAGATGAATTTCGCGCACTACTTTTTTGCGCAGATGAATTTTGTGCACTACTTTTTTTGGCGTATGATTTTCGCGGACTACTTTTTTGCGCGAATGAATTTTGTGCATTACTTTTTTGCGCAGATGAATTTCGGGCATTACTTTTTGTGGCGTATGAATTTCGCGCACTACTTTTTGGCGTATGAATTTCGCGCACTACTTTTTTGTGCGGATGAATTTCGAGCACTACTTTTTTTGGCGTATGATTTTCGCGCACTACTTTTATGCGCGGATGAATTTCAAGCACTACTTTTTTAGCGTATGAATTTCGCACACTACTTTTTTTGGCGTATGAATTTTCGCGCACTACTTTTTTGTGTGGATGAATTTCACGCACTACTTTTTTGGTGTATAAATTTCGTGCACTACTTTTTTGCGCGAATGAATTTCACACACTACTTTTTTGGCGTATGAATTTCGCGCACTACTTTTTTTGGCGTATGAATTTCGCGCACTACTTTTTTGCGCGGATGAATTTCGCGAACTACTCTTTTGCGCTGATGAATTTCGCGCACTACTTTTTTGGCGTATGAATTTCGCGCACTACATTTTTGCGCGGATGAATTTCACGCACTACTTTTTTGGCATATGAATTTCGCGCACCACTTTTTTTGGCGTATGAATTTCATGCACTACTTTTTGCTCGGATGAATTTCGTGCACTATTTTTTTGTGCGTATGCATTTCGCGCACTACTTTTTTTGGCGTATGAATTTCACGCACTACTTTTTTGTGTGGATGAATTTCACGCACTACTTTTTTGGCGTATAAATTTCGTGCACTACTTTTTTGCGCGAATGAATTTCACACACTACTTTTTTGGCGTATGAATTTCGCGCACTACTTTTTTTGGCGTATGAATTTCGCGCACTACTTTTTTGCGCGGATGAATTTCGCGAACTACTCTTTTGCGCTGATGAATTTCGCGCACTACTTTTTTGGCGTATGAATTTCGCGCACTACATTTTTGCGCGGATGAATTTCACGCACTACTTTTTTGGCATATGAATTTCGCGCACCACTTTTTTTGGCGTATGAATTTCATGCACTACTTTTTTGCTCGGATGAATTTCGTGCACTATTTTTTTGTGCGGATGAATTTCGCGCACTACTTTTTTTGGCGTATGAATTTCGCGCACGACTTTTTTGCGCAGATGAATTTCACGCACTACTTTTTTTGGCGTATGAATTTCGCGGACTACTTTTTTGCTCCGATGAATTTTACAACCTACTTTTTTGGCGTATGCATTTCGCGCACTACTTTTTTTGGCGTATGAATTTCACGCACTACTTTTTTGTGTGGATGAATTTCATGCACTACTTTTTTGGCGTATGAATTTCGCGCACTACTTTTTTGCACGGATGAATTTCGCGTACTCCTTTTTTTGGCGTATGAATTTCGCGCACTACTTTTTTGCGCGGATGACTTTTGTGCACTACTTTTTTGCGCGGATGAATTTCGCGCCCTACTTTTTTTGGCGTATGATTTTCGTAAACTACTTTTTTGCGCGGATGAATTTTGCGAACTACTTTTTTGGCGTATTAATTTCGCGCACTACTTTTTTGCGCAGATGAGTTTCGCGCACAACTTTTTTTGCCGTATGATTTTCGCGCAGTACTTTTTTGCGCGGATGAATTTCGCGCACTACTTTTTTGCGCAAGTGAATTTCGCGCACTACTTTTTTTGGCGTATGAATTTCGGGCACTACTTTTTTGCGCCGATGAATTTCACGCACTACTTTTTTGGCGTATGAATTTCGCGCACTTTTTTTTTGCGCGGATGAATTTCACGCACTACTTTTTTGGCGTATGAATTTCACGCACTACTTTTTTGGCGTATGAATTTCGCGCACAACTTTTTCTGGCGTATGAATTTCCTGCACTACTTTTTTGCGCGGATGAATTTCACGCACTACTTTTTTGGCATATAAATTTCGCGCACAACTTTTTTGTGCGGATGAATTTCGCTAACTACTTTTTTGCGGGGATGAATTTCGCGCACTAATTTTTTGCGCGGATGAATTTCACGTACTACTTTGTTGGCGTATGATTTTCGCGCCCTACTTTTTTGAGCGAATGAATTTCGCGCACGACTTTTTTGGCGTATGAATTTTGCGCACTACTTTATTTGGCGTATGAATTTTGCGCACTACTTTTTTACGCGGATGAATTTCACGCACTACTTTTTTGGCGTATAAATTTCGTGCACTACTTTTTTGCGCGAATGAATTTCACACACTACTTTTTTGGCGTATGAATTTCGCGCACTACTTTTTTTGGCGTATGAATTTCGCGCACTACTTTTTTGCGCGGATGAATTTCGCGAACTACTCTTTTGCGCTGATGAATTTCGCGCACTACTTTTTTGGCGTATGAATTTCGCGCACTACATTTTTGCGCGGATGAATTTCACGCACTACTTTTTTGGCATATGAATTTCGCGCACCACTTTTTTTGGCGTATGAATTTAATGCACTACTTTTTTGCTCGGATGAATTTCGTGCACTATTTTTTTGTGCGGATGAATTTCGCGCACTACTTTTTTTGGCGTATGAATTTCGCGCACGACTTTTTTGCGCAGATGAATTTCACGCACTACTTTTTTTGGCGTATGAATTTCGCGGACTACTTTTTTGCTCCGATGAATTTTAGAACCTACTTTTTTGGCGTATGCATTTCGCGCACTACTTTTTTTGGCGTATGAATTTCACGCACTCCTTTTTTGTGTGGATGAATTTCATGCACTACTTTTTTGGCGTATGAATTTCGCGCACTACTTTTTTGCGTGGATGAATTTCATGCACTAGTTTTTTGGCGTATGAATTTCGCGCACTCCTTTTTTTGGCGTGTGAAGTTTGCGCACTACTTTTTTGCGCGGATGAATTTTCCGCACTACTTTTTTTGGCGTATGAATTTCGCGCACTACTTTTTTGGCGTATGAATTTCGCGCACTACTTTTTTGGCGTATTAATTTCGCGCACTCCTTTTTTTTGCGTATGAATTTCGCGCACTACTTTTCGCGCTGATGAATTTCGCGCACCACTTTTTTGCGCAGATGAATTTCGCGCACTACTTTTTTGCGCAGATGAATTTTGTGCACTACTCTTTTTGGCGTATGATTTTCGCGGACTACTTTTTTGCGCGAATGAATGTGCATTACTTTTTTTGGCGTATGAATTTTACGTACTACTTTTTTGTGGGGATGAATTTCGCGCATTACTTTTTTGCGCAGATGAATTTCGGGCATTACTTTTTGTGGCGTATGAATTTCGCGCACTACTTTTTGGCGTATGAATTTCGCGCACTACTTTTTTGTGCGGATGAATTTCGAGCACTACTTTTTTTGGCGTATGATTTTCGCGCACTACTTTTATGCGCGGATGAATTTCAAGCACTACTTTTTTAGCGTATGAATTTCACACACTACTTTTTTTGGCGTATGAATTTTCGCGCACTACTTTTTTGCGCGAATGAATTTCACACACTACTTTTTTGGCGTATGAATTTCGCGCACTACTTTTTTTGGCGTATGAATTTCGCGCACTACTTTTTTGCGCGGATGAATTTCGCGAACTACTCTTTTGCGCTGATGAATTTCGCGCACTACTTTTTTGGCGTATGAATTTCGCGCACTACATTTTTGCGCGGATGAATTTCACGCACTACTTTTTTGGCATATGAATTTCGCGCACCACTTTTTTTGGCGTATGAATTTCATGCACTACTTTTTTGCTCGGATGAATTTCGTGCACTATTTCTTTGTGCGGATGAATTTCGCGCACTACTTTTTTTGGCGTATGAATTTCGCGCACGACTTTTTTGCGCAGATGAATTTCACGCACTACTTTTTTTGGCGTATGAATTTCGCGGACTACTTTTTTGCTCCGATGAATTTTACAACCTACTTTTTTGGCGTATGCATTTCGCGCACTACTTTTTTTGGCGTATGAATTTCACGCACTACTTTTTTGTGTGGATGAATTTCATGCACTACTTTTTTGGCGTATGAATTTCGCGCACTACTTTTTTGCACGGATGAATTTCGCGTACTCCTTTTTTTGGCGTATGAATTTCGCGCACTACTTTTTTGCGCGGATGACTTTTGTGCACTACTTTTTTGCGCGGATGAATTTCGCGCCCTACTTTTTTGGCGTATGATTTTCGTAAACTACTTTTTTGCGCGGATGAATTTTGCGAACTACTTTTTTGAGCGGATGAATTTCGCGCACTACCTTTTTTGGCGTATGATTTTCGCACACTACTTTTTTGCGCGGATGAATTTCACGCACTACTTTTTTGGCGTATAAATTTCGCGCACTACACTTTTTGGCATCTTAATTTCGCGCACTACTTTTTTGCGCGGATGAATTTTGCGAACTACTTTTTGTGGCGTATGAATTTCGCGCACTACTTTTTTGGGCGGCTGAATTTTGCGCACTACTTTTTTTGGCGTATGAATTTCGCGCACTACTTTTTTGTGCGGATGAATTTCAAGCACTACTTTTTTTGGCGTATGATTTTCGCGCACTACTTTTATGCGCGGATGAATTTCAAGCACTACTTTTTTAGCGTATGAATTTCGCACACTACTTTTTTTGGCGTATGAATTTTCGCGCACTACTTTTTTGTGTGGATGAATTTCACGCACTACTTTTTTGGCGTATAAATTTCGTGCACTACTTTTTTGCGCGAATGAATTTCACAAACTACTTTTTTGGCGTATGAATTTCGCGCACTACTTTTTTTGGCGTATGAATTTCGCGCACTACTTTTTTGCGCGGATGAATTTCGCGAACTACTCTTTTGCGCGGATGAATTTCGCGCACTACTTTTTTTGGCGTATGAATTTCGCGCACTACATTTTTGCGCGGATGAATTTCACGCACTACTTTTTTGGCATATGAATTTCGCGCACCACTTTTTTTGGCGTATGAATTTCATGCACTACTTTTTTGCTCGGATGAATTTCGTGCACTATTTTTTTGTGCGGATGAATTTCGCGCACTACTTTTTTTGGCGTAGATGAATTTCACACACTACTTTTTTAGCGTATGAATTTTGCGCACTACTATTTTTGGCGTATGAATTTTGTGCACTACTTTTTTGCGCGGATGAATTTCGCGCACTACTCTTTTGTGCGGATGAATTTCGCGCACTACTTTTTTGGCGTATGAATTTTGCGCACTACTTTTTTCAGCAGATGAATTTTACGCACTACTTTTTTTGGCGTATGAATTTAGCGGACTATTTTTTTTTGCGGGGATGAATTTTACGCACTACTTTTTTTGGCGTATGAATTTCGTGGACTACTTTTTTGCACTGATAAATTTCGCGAAATACTTTTTTGAGCGGATGAATTTCGCGCACCCCTTTTTTGGCGTATGATTTTCGCCACTACTTTTTTGCGGGAATGAATTTCACGCACTACTTTTTTTAGTGTATGAATTTCGCGCACTAGTTTTTTGCGCGGATGAAATTCGCACACTACTTTTTTTGTCGTATGAATTTCGCGCACTACTTTTTGCGCGGATGAATTTTGCGCACTACTTTTTTGCGCGGATGAATTTCGCGCACTACTTTTTTGGCGTATGAATTTTGCGTACTACTTTTTTGCGAAGATGAATTTTACGCACTACTTTTTTTGGCGTATGAATTTAGCGGACTATTTTCTTTTGCGGGGATGAATTTTACGCACTACGTTTTTGGTGTATGAATTTCGTGGACTACTTTTTTGCGCGGATAAATTCTGCGAGCTACTTTTTTGAGCGAATGAATTTCGCGCACTACTTTTTTGGTGTATGATTTTCGCCACTACTTTTTTGCGCGAATGAATTTTGCGCATTACTTTTTTTGGCGTATGAATTTCGCAGACTACTTTTTTGTGGGGATGAATTTCACGCACTACTTTTTTTGGCGTATGAATTTCGCGCATTACTTTTTTGCGCGGATGAAATTCGCACACTACTTTTTTTGGCGTATGAAATTCGCACACTACTTTTTTGGCGTATGAATTTCACGCACTACTTTTTTGCGCGGATTAATTTCACGCACTACTTTTTTGGCGTATGAATTTTGCGCACTACTTTTTTTGGCGTATTAATTTCGCGCACTACTTCTTTGCGCAGATGAATTTCGCGCACAACTTTTTTTGGCGTATGAATTTCGCGCAATACTTTTTTGCGCGGATTAATTTCGCGCACTACTTTTTGCGCGAGTGAATTTCGCGCACTACTTTTTTTGGCGTATGAATTTCGGGCGCTACCTTTTTGCGCGGATGAATTTCACGCACTACTTTTTTGGCGTATGAATTTCGCGCACTACTTTTTTTGACATATGAATTCCGCGCACTTTTTTTTGCGCGGATGAATTTCACGCACTACTTTTTTGTGCGGATGAATTTTGTGCACTACTTTTTTGCGCAGGTGAATTTCGCGCACTACTTTTTTGGGCGTATGAATTTCGCGCACTACTTTTTCGCGCGGATGAATGTCGCGCACTACTTTTTTGCGCAGATGAATTTCACGTACTACTTTTTATGCGTCTGATTTTCGCGCCCTACTTTTTTGAGCGAATGAATTTCGCGCACGACTTTTTTGGCGTATGAATTTTGCGCACTACTTTATTTGGCGTATGAATTTTGCAAACTACTTTTTTGCGCGGATGAATTTGCGAACTACTCTTTTGCGCAGATGAATTTCGCGCACTACTTTTTTTAGCGTATGAATTTTGCGCACTACTATTTTTGGCGTATGAATTTCGTGCACTACTTTTTTGCGCGGATGAATTTCGCGCACTACTCTTTTGTGCGGATGAATTTCGCGCATTACTTTTTTGGCGTATGAATTTTGCGCACTACTTTTTTCCGCGGATGAATTTTACGCACTACTTTTTTTGGCGTATGAATTTCGTGGACTACTTTTTTGCGCTGATAAATTTCGCGAAATACTTTTTTGAGCGGATGAATTTCGCGCACCCCTTTTTTGGCGTATGATTTTCGCCACTACTTTTTTGCGGGAATGAATTTCACGCACTACTTTTTTTAGTGTATGAATTTCGCGCACTAGTTTTTTGCGCGGATGAAATTCGCGCACTACTTTTTTTGTCGTATGAATTTCGCGCACTACTTTTTTGCGCGGATGAATTTTGCGCACTACTTTTTTGCGCGGATGAATTTCGCGCACTACTTTTTTGGCGTATGAATTTTGCGTACTACTTTTTTGCGAAGATGAATTTTACGCACTACTTTTTTTGGCGTATGAATTTAGCGGACTATTTTCTTTTGCGGGGATGAATTTTACGCACTACGTTTTTGGTGTATGAATTTCGTGGACTACTTTTTTGCGCGGATAAATTTTGCGAGCTACTTTTTTGAGCGAATGAATTTCGCGCACTACTTTTTTGGTGTATGATTTTCGCCACTACTTTTTTGCGCGAATGAATTTTGCGCATTACTTTTTTTGGCGTATGAATTTCGCAGACTACTTTTTTGCGGGGATGAATTTCACGCACTACTTTTTTTGGCGTATGAATTTCGCGCATTACTTTTTTGCGCGGATGAAATTCGCACACTACTTTTTTTGGCGTATGAAATTCGCACACTACTTTTTTTGGCGTATGAATTTCACGCACTACTTTTTTGCGCGGATTAATTTCACGCACTACTTTTTTGGCGTATGAATTTTGCGCACTACTTTTTTTGGCGTATTAATTTCACGCACTACTTTTTTGCGCAGATGAATTTCGCGCACAACTTTTTTTGGCGTATGAATTTCGCGCAGTACTTTTTTGCGCGGATTAATTTCGCGCACTACTTTTTGCGCGAGTAAATTTCGCGCACTACTTTTTTTGGCGTATGAATTTCGGGCACTACCTTTTTGCGCGGATGAATTTCACGCACTACTTTTTTGGCGTATGAATTTCGCGCACTACTTTTTTTGACGTATGAATTTCGCGCACTTTTTTTTTGCGCGGATGAAATTCACGCACTACTTTTTTGTGCGGATGAATTTTGTGCACTACTTTTTTGCGCAGGTGAATTTCGCGCACTACTTTTTTGGGCGTATGAATTTCGCGCACTACTTTTTCGCCCGGATGAATTTCACGTACTACTTTTTTTGCGTCTGATTTTCGCGCCCTACTTTTTTGAGCGAATGAATTTCGCGCACGACTTTTTTGGCGTATGAATTTCACGCACTACTTTTTTGGCGTATTAATTTCGCGCACTACTTTTTTGGCGTATGAATTTTGCGCACTACTTTTCGCGCTGATGAATTTTGCGCACCACTTTTTTGCGTGGATGAATTTCGCGCACTACTTTTTTGCACATATGAATTTTGTGCACTACTTTTTTTGGCGTATGATTTTCGCGGACTACTTTTTAGCGCGAATGAATTTTGCAAATTACTTTTTTTGGCGTATGAATTTCGCGCACTACTTTTTTAGGCGGATGAATTTCGCGCACTACTTTTTTTGGCGTATGAATTTCGCGCACAACTTTGTTGCACAGATGAATTTCACGCACTACTTTTTTGTGCGGATGAATTTCGCGCACTACTTTTTTGGCTTATGATTTTCACCACTACTTTTTTGCGCGAATAAATTTTGCGCATTACTTTTTTTGGCGTATGAATTTCGCGGACTACTTTTTTGCGGAGATGAATTTCACGCACTACTTTTCTTGGCATATGAATTTCGCGCACAGCTTTTTTGCGCAGATGAAATTCGCACACTCCTTTTTTTGGCGTATGAATTTCGAGCACTACTTTTTTGCGCGGATGAATTTCGATCACTAATTTTTTGCGCGGATGAATTTCACACCCTACTTTTTTTAGCGTATGAATTTTGCGCACTACTTTATTTGGCGTATGAATTTTGCGCACTACTTTTTTGGCGTATGAATTTTGCGCACTACTTTATTTGGCGTATGAATTTTGCGCACTACTTTTTTGCGCGGATGAATTTCGCTAACTACTCTTTTGCGCGGATGAATTTCGCGCGCTCCTTTTTTTAGCGTATGAATTTCGCGCACTACTTTTTTGCGCGGATAAATTTATTGCACTACTTTTTTTGGCGTAGTTATTTCGCTTACTACTTTTTTGCGCGGATGAATTTCACGCACTTGTTTTTTGCGAGGGTGAATTTCACGCACTAGTTTTTTGGCGTATGAATTTCGCACACTCCTTTTTTTGGCGTGTGAAGCTTGCGCACTACTTTTTTGCGCGGTAGAATTTTGCGCACCACTTTTTTTGGCGTATGAATTTTGTGCACTACTTTTTTGCGCAGGTGAATTTCGCGCACTACTTTTTTGGGCGTATGAATTTCGCGCACTACTTTTTCGCCCGGATGAATTTCACGTACTACTTTTTTTGCGTCTGATTTTCGCGCCCTACTTTTTTGAGCGAATGAATTTCGCGCACGACTTTTTTGGCGTATGAATTTTGCGCACTACTTTATTTGGCGTATGTATTTTGCGCACTACTTTTTTGCGCGGATGAATTTGCGAACTACTCTTTTGCGCAGATGAATTTCGCGCACTACTTTTTTTGGCGTATGTATTTCGCGCACTACTTTTTTGCGCAGATAAATTTTGCAAACTACTTTTTTTGGCGCATGAATTTCACGCACTACTTTTTTGGCGTATTAATTTCGCGCACTACTTTTATTGGCGTATGAATTTTGCGCACTACTTTTCGCGCTGATGAATTTTGCGCACCACTTTTTTGCGAGGATGAATTTCACGCACTACTTTTTTGGCGTGTGAATTTCGCGCACTCCTTTTTTTGGCGTGTGAAGTTTGCGCACTACTTTTTTGCGCAGATGAATTTTGCGCACCACTTTTATTGGCGTATGAATTTCGCGCAGTACTTTTTTGCGAAGATAAATTTTGCAAACTACTTTTTTTGGCGCATGAATTTCACGCACTACTTTTTTGGCGTATTAATTTCGCGCACTACTTTTATTGGCGTATGAATTTTGCGCACTACTTTTCGCGCTGATGAATTTTGCGCACCACTTTTTTGCGTGGATGAATTTCGCGCACTACTTTTTTGCACATATGAATTTTGTGCACTACTTTTTTTGGCGTATGATTTTCGCGGACTACTTTTTTGCGCGAATGAATTTTGCAAATTACTTTTTTTGGCGTATGAATTTCGCGCACTACTTTTTTAGGCGGATGAATTTCGCGCACTACTTTTTTTGGCGTATGAATTTCGCGCACAACTTTTTTGTGCGGATGAATTTCGCGCACTACTTTTTTGGCTTATGATTTTCACCACTACTTTTTTGCGCGAATGAATTTTGCGCATTACTTTTTTAGGCGGATGAATTTCGCGCACTACTTTTTTTGGCGTATGAATTTCGCGCACAACTTTGTTGCACAGATGAATTTCACGCACTACTTTTTTGTGCGGATGAATTTCGCGCACTACTTTTTTGGCTTATGATTTTCACCACTACTTTTTTGCGCGAATGAATTTTGCGCATTACTTTTTTTGGCGTATGAATTTCGCGGACTACTTTTTTGCGGAGATGAATTTCACGCACTACTTTTCTTGGCATATGAATTTCGCGCACAGCTTTTTTGCGCAGATGAAATTCGCACACTCCTTTTTTTGGCGTATGAATTTCGAGCACTACTTTTTTGCGCGGATGAATTTCGATCACTAATTTTTTGCGCGGATGAATTTCACACCCTACTTTTTTTAGCGTATGAATTTTGCGCACTACTTTATTTGGCGTATGAATTTTGCGCACTACTTTTTTGGCGTATGAATTTTGCGCACTACTTTATTTGGCGTATGAATTTTGCGCACTACTTTTTTGCGCGGATGAATTTCGCTAACTACTCTTTTGCGCGGATGAATTTCGCGCGCTCCTTTTTTTAGCGTATGAATTTCGCGCACTACTTTTTTGCGCAGATAAATTTATTGCACTACTTTTTTTGGCGTAGTTATTTCGCTTACTACTTTTTTGCGCGGATGAATTTCACGCACTTGTTTTTTGCGAGGGTGAATTTCACGCACTAGTTTTTTGGCGTATGAATTTCGCACACTCCTTTTTTTGGCGTGTGAAGCTTGCGCACTACTTTTTTGCGCGGTAGAATTTTGCGCACCACTTTTTTTGGCGTATGAATTTTGTGCACTACTTTTTTGCGCAGGTGAATTTCGCGCACTACTTTTTTGGGCGTATGAATTTCGCGCACTACTTTTTCGCCCGGATGAATTTCACGTACTACTTTTTTTGCGTCTGATTTTCGCGCCCTACTTTTTTGAGCGAATGAATTTCGCGCACGACTTTTTTGGCGTATGAATTTTGCGCACTACTTTATTTGGCGTATGAATTTTGCGCACTACTTTTTTGCGCGGATGAATTTGCGAACTACTCTTTTGCGCAGATGAATTTCGCGCACTACTTTTTTTGGCGTATGTATTTCGCGCACTACTTTTTTGCGCAGATGAATTTGACGCACTTGTTTTTTGCGAGGATGAATTTCACGCACTAGTTTTTTGGCGTGTGAATTTCGCGCACTCCTTTTTTTGGCGTGTGAAGTTTGCGCACTACTTTTTTGCGCAGATGAATTTTGCGCACCACTTTTATTGGCGTATGAATTTCGCGCAGTACTTTTTTGCGAAGATAAATTTTGCAAACTACTTTTTTTGGCGCATGAATTTCACGCACTACTTTTTTGGCGTATTAATTTCGCGCACTACTTTTATTGGCGTATGAATTTTGCGCACTACTTTTCGCGCTGATGAACTTTGCGCACCACTTTTTTGCGTGGATGAATTTCGCGCACTACTTTTTTGCACATATGAATTTTGTGCACTACTTTTTTTGGCGTATGATTTTCGCGGACTACTTTTTTGCGCGAATGAATTTTGCAAATTACTTTTTTTGGCGTATGAATTTCGCGCACTACTTTTTTAGGCGGATGAATTTCGCGCACTACTTTTTTTGGCGTATGAATTTCGCGCACAACTTTTTTGTGCGGATGAATTTCGCGCACTACTTTTTTGGCTTATGATTTTCACCACTACTTTTTTGCGCGAATGAATTTTGCGCATTACTTTTTTTGGCGTATGAATTTCGCGGACTACTTTTTTGCGGAGATGAATTTCACGCACTACTTTTCTTGGCATATGAATTTCGCGCACAGCTTTTTTGCGCAGATGAAATTCGCACACTCCTTTTTTTGGCGTATGAATTTCGAGCACTACTTTTTTGCGCGGATGAATTTCGATCACTAATTTTTTGCGCGGATGAATTTCACACCCTACTTTTTTTAGCGTATGAATTTTGCGCACTACTTTATTTGGCGTATGAATTTTGCGCACTACTTTTTTGGCGTATGAATTTTGCGCACTACTTTATTTGGCGTATGAATTTTGCGCACTACTTTTTTGCGCGGATGAATTTCGCTACCTACTCTTTTGCGCGGATGAATTTCGCGCACTCCTTTTTTTAGCGTATGAATTTCGCGCAATACTTTTTTTGGCGTAGTTATTTCGCTTACTACTTTTTTGCGCGGATGAATTTCACGCACTTGTTTTTTGCGAGGGTGAATTTCACGCACTAGTTTTTTGGCGTATGAATTTCGCACACTCCTTTTTTTGGCGTGTGAAGCTTGCGCACTACTTTTTTGCGCGGTAGAATTTTGCGCACCACTTTTTTTGGCGTATGAATTTCGCGCACAACTTTTTTGCGCGGATGAATTTCGTGCACTACTTTTTTTGGCGTATGAATTTCGCGCACTACTTTTTTGCGCAGATGAATTTCACGCACTACTTTTTTGGCGTATTAATTTCGCGCACTACTTTTTTTGGCGTATGAATTTTGCGCACTACTTTTCGCACTGATGAATTTCGTGTACCACTTTTTTGCGCGGATGAATTTCGCGCACCACTTTTTTGCGCAGATGAATTTTGTGCACCACTTTTTTGGCGTATGAATTTCAAGCACTACTTTTTTGCTCGGCTGAATTTCGCGCACTATTTTTTTGTGCAGATGAATTTCGCGCACTACTTTTTTTGGCGTATGAATGCGCGGACTACTTTTTTGCTCAGATGAATTTCACACACTACTTTTTTTGGCGTTTGAATTTCACGCACTACTTTTTTGTGTGGATGAATTTCATGCACTACTTTTTTGGCGTATGAATTTCGCGCACTACTTTTTTGCGCGGATGAATTTTGTGCACTACTTTTTTGCGCGGATCAATTTCGCGCACTACTTTTTTTGGCGTATGATTTTCGTAAACTACTTTTTTGCGCGGAGGAATTTCACGCACTACTTTATTTGGCGTATGAATTTTGCGCACTACTTTTTTGGCGTATGAATTTTGCGCACTACTTTATTTGGCGTATGAATTTTGCGCACTACTTTTTTGCGCGGATGAATTTCGCTAACTACTCTTTTGCGCGGATGAATTTCGCGCACTACTTTTTTTAGCGTATGAATTTCGCGCAGTACTTTTTTGCGCGGATAAATTTATCGCACTACTTTTTTTGGCGTAGTTATTTCGCGCACTACTTTTTTGCGCGGATGAATTTCACGCACTTGTTTTTTGCGAGGATGAATTTCCCGCACTAGTTTTTCGGCGTATGAATTTCGCGCACTCCTTTTTTGGCGTGTGAAGTTTGCGCACTACTTTTTTGCGCGGATGAATTTTGCGCACCACTTTTTTTGGCGTATGAATTTCGCGCACAACTTTTTTGCGCGGATGAATTTCGCGCACTACTTTTTTTGGCGTATGAATTTCGCGCACTACTTTTTTGCGCAGATGAATTTCACGCACTACTTTTTTGGCGTATTAATTTTGCGCACTACTTTTTTTGGCGTATGAATTTTGCGCACTACTTTTCGCGCAGATGAATTTCGTGCACCACCTTTTTGCGCGGATGAATTTCGCGCACTACTTTTTTGTGCAGATGAATTGTGTGCACTACTTTTTTTGGCGTATGATTTTCGCGGACTACTTTTTTGCGCGAATGAATTTTGCATGGCGTATGAATTTCGCGCACTACTTTTTTTGGCGTATAAATTTCGTGCACTACTTTTTTGCGCGGATGAATTTCGCGAACTACTCTTTTGCGCAGATGAATTTCGCGCACTACTTTTTTTGGCGTATGAATTTCGCGCACTACATTTTTGTGCGGATAATTTTCACGCACTACTTTTTTTGCCGTATGAATTTCGCGCACCTCTTTTTTGGCGTATGAATTTCATGCACTACTTTTTTGCTCGGCTGAATTTCGCACCCTACTTTTTTTGGCGTATGAATTTTGCGCACTACTTTATTTGGCGTATGAATTTTGCGCACTACTTTATTTGGCGTATGAATTTTGCGCACTACTTTTTTGCGCGGATGAATTTCATTAACTACTCTTTTGCGTGGATGAATTTCGCGCACTACTTTTTTTAGCGTATGAATTTGGCTCACTACTTTTTTGCGCGGATAAATTTATCGCACTACTTTTTTTGGCGTAGTTATTTCGCTTACTACTTTTTTGTGTGGATGAATTTCACGCACTTGTTTTTTGCGAGGGTGAATTTCACGCACTAGTTTTTTGGCGTATGAATTTCGCGCACTCCTTTTTTTGGCGTGTGAAGCTTGCGCACTACTTTTTTGCGCGGTAGAATTTTGCGCACTACTTCTTTTGGCGAATGAATTTCGCGCACAACTTTTTTGCGCGGATGAATTTCGTGCACTACTTTTTTTGGCGTATAAATTTCGCGCACTACTTTTTTGCGCAGATGAATTTCACGCACTACTTTTTTGGCGTATTAATTTCGCGCACTACTTTTTTTGGCGTATGAATTTTGCGCACTACTTTTCGCGCTGATGAATTTCGTGCACCACTTTTTTGCGCGGATGAATTTCGCGCACTACTTTTTTGCGCAGATGAATTTTGTGCACTACTTTTTTTGGCGTATGATTTTCACGGACTACTTTTTTGCGCGAATGAATTTTGCAAATTACTTTTTTTGGCGTATGAATTTCGCGCACTACTTTTTTTGGCGTATGAATTTCGCGCACTACATTTTTGTGCGGATGAATTTCACGCACTACTTTTTTGGCGTATGAATTTCGCGCACCACTTTTTTGGCGTATGAATTTCAAGCACTAATTTTTCTCTCGGCTGAATTTCGCGCACTATTTTTTTGTGCAGATGAATTTCGCGCACTACTTTTTTTGGCGTATGAATTTCGCGCACTACTTTTTTGCGCAGATGAATTTCACGCACTACTTTTTTTGGCGTATGAATTTCGCGGACTACTTTTTTGCTCGGATGAATTTCACACACTACTTTTTTTGGCGTTTGAATTTCACGCACTACTTTTTTGTGTGGATGAATTTCATGCACTACTTTTTTGGCGTATGAATTTCGCGCACTACTTTTTTGCGCGGATGAATTTTGTGCACTACTTTTTTGCGCGGATAAATTTCGCGCACTACTTTTTTTGGCGTATGATTTTCGTAAACTACTTTTTTGCGCGGATGAATTTTGCGAACTACTTTTTTGAGCGTATGAATTTCGCGCACTACCTTTTTTGGCGTATGATTTTCGCACACTACTTTTTTGCGCGGAGGAATTTCACGCACTACTTTATTTGGCGTTTGAATTTTGCGCACTACTTTTTTGGCGTATGAATTTTGCGCACTACTTTATTTGGCGTATGAATTTTGCGCACTACTTTTTTGCGCGGATGAATTTCGCTAACTACTCTTTTGCGCGGATGAATTTCGCGCACTACTTTTTTTAGCGTATGAATTTCGCGCAGTTCTTTTTTGCGCGGATAAATTTATCGCACTACTTTTTTTGGCGTAGTTATTTCGCGCACTACTTTTTTGCGCGGATGAATTTCACGCACTTGTTTTTTGCGAGGATGAATTTCCCGCACTAGTTTTTTGGCGTATGAATTTCGCGCACTCCTTTTTTTGGCGTGTGAAGTTTGCGCACTACTTTTCGCGCTGATGAATTTCGTGCACCACTTTTTTGCGCGGATGAATTTCGCGCACTACTTTTTTGTGCAGATGAATTGTGTGCACTACTTTTTTTGGCGTATGATTTTCGCGGACTTGTTTTTTGCGAGGATGAATTACCCGCACTAGTTTTTTGGCGTATTAATTTTGCGCACTACTTTTTTTGGCGTATGAATTTTGCGCACTACTTTTCGCGCTGATGAATTTCGTGCACCACTTTTTTGCGCGGATGAATTTCGCGCAGTACTTTTTTGTGCAGATGAATTGTGTGCACTACTTTTTTTGGCGTATGATTTTCGCGGACTACTTTTTTGCGCGAATGAATTTTGCATGGCGTATGAATTTCGCGCACAACTTTTTTTGGCGTATAAATTTCGTGCACTACTTTTTTGCGCGGATGAATTTCGCGAACTACTCTTTTGCGCAGATGAATTTCGCGCACTACTTTTTTTGGCGTATGAATTTCGCGCACTACTTTTTTGCGCAGATGAATTTCACGCACTACTTTTTTTGGCGTATGAATTTCGCGGACTACTTTTTTGCTCGGATGAATTTCACACACTACTTTTTTGGCGTATGAATTTCGCGCACTACTTTTTTGTGTGGATGAATTTCATGCACTACTTTTTGGCGTATGAATTTCGCGCACTACTTTTTTGCGCGGATGAATTTCGCGAACTACTCTTTTGCGCAGATGAATTTCGCGCACTACTTTTTTTGGCGTATGAATTTCGCGCACTACATTTTTGTGCGGATGAATTTCACGCACTACTTTTTTGGCGTATGAATTTCGCGCACCTCTTTTTTGGCGTATGAATTTCATGCACTACTTTTTTGCTCGGCTGAATTTCGCACCCTACTTTTTTTGGCGTATGAATTTTGCGCACTACTTTATTTGGCGTATGAATTTTGCGCACTACTTTTTTGGCGTATGAATTTTGCGCACTACTTTATTTGGCGTATGAATTTCGCGCACCACTTTTTTGCGTGGATGAATTTCGCTAACTACTCTTTTGCGCGGATGAATTTCGCGCACGACTTTTTTTAGCGTATTAATTTCGCGCACTACTTTTTTGCGCGGATAAATTTATCGCACTACTTTTTTTGGCGTAGTTATTTCGCGCACTACTTTTTTGCGCGGATGAATTTCACGCACTTGTTTTTTGCGAGGGTGAATTTCCCGCACTAGTTTTTTGGCGTATGAATTTCGCGCACTCCTTTTTTTGGCGTGTGAAGTTTGCGCACTACTTTTTTGCGCGGTTGGATTTTGCGCACCACTTTTTTTGGCGTATGAATTTCGCGCACAACTTTTTTGCGCGGATGAATTTCGTGCACTACTTTTTTTGGTGTATGAATTTCGCGCACTACTTTTTTGCGCAGATGAATTTCACGCACTACTTTTTTGGCGTATTAATTTCGCGCACTACTTTTTTTGGCGTATGAATTTTGCGCACTACTTTTCGCGCTGATGAATTTCGTGCACCACTTTTTTGCGCGGATAAATTTCGCGCACTACTTTTTTGCGCAGATGAATTTTGTGCACTACTTTTTTTGGCGTATGATTTTCGCGGACTACTTTTTTGCGCGAATGAATTTTGCAAATTACTTTTTTTGGCGTATGAATTTCGCGCACTACTTTTTTTGGCGTATGAATTTCGCGCACTACATTTTTGTGCGGATGAATTTCACGCACTACTTTTTTGGCGTATGAATTTCGCGCACCACTTTTTTGGCGTATGAATTTCAAGCACTAATTTTTCTCTCGGCTGAATTTCGCGCACTATTTTTTTGTGCAGATGAATTTCGCGCACTACTTTTTTTGGCGTATGAATTTCGCGCACTACTTTTTTGCGCAGATGAATTTCACGCACTACTTTTTTTGGCGTATGAATTTCGCGGACTACTTTTTTGCTCGGATGAATTTCACACACTACTTTTTTTGGCGTTTGAATTTCACGCACTACTTTTTTGTGTGGATGAATTTCATGCACTACTTTTTTGGCGTATGAATTTCGCGCACTACTTTTTTGCGCGGATGAATTTTGTGCACTACTTTTTTGCGCGGATAAATTTCGCGCACTACTTTTTTTGGCGTATGATTTTCGTAAACTACTTTTTTGCGCGGATGAATTTTGCGAACTACTTTTTTGAGCGTATGAATTTCGCGCACTACCTTTTTTGGCGTATGATTTTCGCACACTACTTTTTTGCGCGGAGGAATTTCACGCACTACTTTATTTGGCGTTTGAATTTTGCGCACTACTTTTTTGGCGTATGAATTTTGCGCACTACTTTATTTGGCGTATGAATTTTGCGCACTACTTTTTTGCGCGGATGAATTTCGCTAACTACTCTTTTGCGCGGATGAATTTCGCGCACTACTTTTTTTAGCGTATGAATTTCGCGCAGTTCTTTTTTGCGCGGATAAATTTATCGCACTACTTTTTTTGGCGTAGTTATTTCGCGCACTACTTTTTTGCGCGGATGAATTTCACGCACTTGTTTTTTGCGAGGATGAATTTCCCGCACTAGTTTTTTGGCGTATGAATTTCGCGCACTCCTTTTTTTGGCGTGTGAAGTTTGCGCACTACTTTTCGCGCTGATGAATTTCGTGCACCACTTTTTTGCGCGGATGAATTTCGCGCACTACTTTTTTGTGCAGATGAATTGTGTGCACTACTTTTTTTGGCGTATGATTTTCGCGGACTTGTTTTTTGCGAGGATGAATTACCCGCACTAGTTTTTTGGCGTATTAATTTTGCGCACTACTTTTTTTGGCGTATGAATTTTGCGCACTACTTTTCGCGCTGATGAATTTCGTGCACCACTTTTTTGCGCGGATGAATTTCGCGCAGTACTTTTTTGTGCAGATGAATTGTGTGCACTACTTTTTTTGGCGTATGATTTTCGCGGACTACTTTTTTGCGCGAATGAATTTTGCATGGCGTATGAATTTCGCGCACAACTTTTTTTGGCGTATAAATTTCGTGCACTACTTTTTTGCGCGGATGAATTTCGCGAACTACTCTTTTGCGCAGATGAATTTCGCGCACTACTTTTTTTGGCGTATGAATTTCGCGCACTACTTTTTTGCGCAGATGAATTTCACGCACTACTTTTTTTGGCGTATGAATTTCGCGGACTACTTTTTTGCTCGGATGAATTTCACACACTACTTTTTTGGCGTATGAATTTCGCGCACTACTTTTTTGTGTGGATGAATTTCATGCACTACTTTTTGGCGTATGAATTTCGCGCACTACTTTTTTGCGCGGATGAATTTCGCGAACTACTCTTTTGCGCAGATGAATTTCGCGCACTACTTTTTTTGGCGTATGAATTTCGCGCACTACATTTTTGTGCGGATGAATTTCACGCACTACTTTTTTGGCGTATGAATTTCGCGCACCTCTTTTTTGGCGTATGAATTTCATGCACTACTTTTTTGCTCGGCTGAATTTCGCACCCTACTTTTTTTGGCGTATGAATTTTGCGCACTACTTTATTTGGCGTATGAATTTTGCGCACTACTTTTTTGGCGTATGAATTTTGCGCACTACTTTATTTGGCATATGAATTTCGCGCACCACTTTTTTGCGCGGATGAATTTCGCTAACTACTCTTTTGCGCGGATGAATTTCGCGCACGACTTTTTTTAGCGTATTAATTTCGCGCACTACTTTTTTGCGCGGATAAATTTATCGCACTACTTTTTTTGGCGTAGTTATTTCGCGCACTACTTTTTTGCGCGGATGAATTTCACGCACTTGTTTTTTGCGAGGGTGAATTTCCCGCACTAGTTTTTTGGCGTATGAATTTCGCGCACTCCTTTTTTTGGTGTGTGAAGTTTGCGCACTACTTTTTTGCGCGGTTGGATTTTGCGCACCACTTTTTTTGGCGTATTAATTTCGCGCACTACTTTTTTTGGCGTATGAATTTTGCGCTCTACTTTTTGCGCTGATAAATTTCGTGCACCACTTTTTTGCGCGGATGAATTTCGCGCACTACTTTTTTGCGCAGATGAATTTTGTGCACTACTTTTTTTGGCGTATGATTTTCGCGGACTACTTTTTAGCGCGAATGAATTTAGCAAATTACTTTTTTTGTCGTATGAATTTCGCGCACTACTTTTTTTGGCGTATAAATTTCGTGCACTACTTTTTTGCGCGGATGAATTCCGCGAACTACTCTTTTGCGCAGATGAATTTCGCGCACTACTTTTTTTGGCGTATGAATTTCGCGCACTACATTTTTGTGCGGATGAATTTCACGCACTACTTTTTTGGCGGATGAATTTCGCGCACCACTTTTTTGGCGTATGAATTTCATGCACTACTTTTTTGCTCGGCTGAATTTCGCGCATTTTTTTTTTGCGCGAATGAATTTCACGCACTTGTTTTTTGCGAGGGTGAATTTCCCGCACTAGTTTTTTGGCGTATGAATTTCGCGCACTCCTTTTTTTGGCGTGTGAAGTTTGCGCACTACTTTTTTTGGCGTATGAATTTCGCGCACTATTTTTTTGCGCAGATGAATTTCACGCACTACTTTTTTTGGCGTATGAATTTCGCGGACTACTTTTTTGCTCGGATGAATTTCACACACTACTTTTTTGGCGTATGAATTTCGCGCACTACTTTTTTGTGTGGATGAATTTCATGCACTACTTTTTGGCGTATGAATTTCGCGCACTACTTTTTTGCGCGGATGAATTTCGCGAACTACTCTTTTGCGCAGATGAATTTCGCGCACTACTTTTTTTGGCGTATGAATTTCGCGCACTACATTTTTGTGCGGATGAATTTCACGCACTACTTTTTTGGCTATGAATTTCGCGCACCTCTTTTTTGGCGTATGAATTTCATGCACTACTTTTTTGCTCGGCTGAATTTCGCACCCTACTTTTTTGGCGTATGAATTTTGCGCACTACTTTATTTGGCGTATGAATTTTGCGCACTACTTTTTTGGCGTATGAATTTTGCGCACTACTTTATTTGGCGTATGAATTTCGCGCACCACTTTTTTGCGCGGATGAATTTCGCGCACGACTTTTTTTAGCGTATTAATTTCGCGCACTACTTTTTTGCGCGGATGAATTTCGTGCACTACTTTTTTTGGTGTATGAATTTCGCGCACTACTTTTTTGCGCAGATGAATTTCACGCACTACTTTTTTGGCGTATTAATTTCGCGCACTACTTTTTTTGGCGTATGAATTTTGCGCTCTACTTTTTGCGCTGATAAATTTCGTGCACCACTTTTTTGCGCGGATGAATTTCGCGCACTACTTTTTTGCGCAGATGAATTTTGTGCACTACTTTTTTTGGCGTATGATTTTCGCGGACTACTTTTTAGCGCGAATGAATTTTGCAAATTACTTTTTTTGGCGTATGAATTTCGCGCACTACTTTTTTTGGCGTATAAATTTCGTGCACTACTTTTTTGCGCGGATGAATTCCGCGAACTACTCTTTTGCGCAGATGAATTTCGCGCACTACTTTTTTTGGCGTATGAATTTCGCGCACTACATTTTTGTGCGGATGAATTTCACGCACTACTTTTTTGGCGGATGAATTTCGCGCACCACTTTTTTGGCGTATAAATTTCAAGCACTACTTTTTTGCTCGGCTGAATTTCGCGCACTATTTTTTTGCGCGAATGAATTTCACGCACTTGTTTTTTGCGAGGGTGAATTTCCCGCACTAGTTTTTCGGCGTATGAATTTCGCGCACTCCTTTTTTTGGCGTGTGAAGTTTGCGCACTACTTTTTTTGGCGTATGAATTTCGCGCACTACTTTTTTGCGCAGATGAATTTCACGCACTACTTTTTTTGGCGTATGAATTTCGCGGACTACTTTATTTGGCGTATGAATTTCGCGCACTACTTTTTTGTGTGGATGAATTTCATGCACTACTTTTTGGCGTATGAATTTCGCGCACTACTTTTTTGCGCGGATGAATTTCGCGAACTACTCTTTTGCGCAGATGAATTTCGCGCACTACTTTTTTTGGCGTATAAATTTCGCGCACTACATTTTTGTGCGGATGAATTTCACGCACTACTTTTTTGGCGTATGAATTTCGCGCACCTCTTTTTTGGCGTATGAATTTCATGCACTACTTTTTTGCTCGGCTGAATTTCGCACCCTACTTTTTTTGGCGTATGAATTTTGCGCACTACTTTATTTGGCGTATGAATTTTGCGCACTACTTTTTTGGCGTATGAATTTTGCGCACTACTTTATTTGGCGTATGAATTTCGCGCACCACTTTTTTGCGCGGATGAATTTCGCTAACTACTCTTTTGCGCGGATGAATTTCGCGCACGACTTTTTTTAGCGTATTAATTTCGCGCACTACTTTTTTGCGCGGATGAATTTCGTGCACTACTTTTTTTGGTGTATGAATTTCGCGCACTACTTTTTTGCGCAGATGAATTTCACGCACTACTTTTTTGGCGTATTAATTTCGCGCACTACTTTTTTTGGCGTATGAATTTTGCGCTCTACTTTTTGCGCTGATAAATTTCGTGCACCACTTTTTTGCGCGGATGAATTTCGCGCACTACTTTTTTGCGCAGATGAATTTTGTGCACTACTTTTTTTGGCGTATGATTTTCGCGGACTACTTTTTAGCGCGAATGAATTTTGCAAATTACTTTTTTTGGCGTATGAATTTCGCGCACTACTTTTTTTGGTGTATAAATTTCGTGCACTACTTTTTTGCGCGGATGAATTCCGCGAACTACTCTTTTGCGCAGATGAATTTCGCGCACTACTTTTTTTGGCGTATGAATTTCGCGCACTACATTTTTGTGCGGATGAATTTCACGCACTACTTTTTTGGCGGATGAATTTCGCGCACCACTTTTTTGGCGTATAAATTTCATGCACTACTTTTTTGCTCGGCTGAATTTCGCGCACTATTTTTTGGCGCGAATGAATTTCACGCACTTGTTTTTTGCGAGGGTGAATTTCCCGCACTAGTTTTTTGGCGTATGAATTTCGCGCACTCCTTTTTTTGGCGTGTGAAGTTTGCGCACTACTTTTTTTGGCGTATGAAATTCGCGCACTACTTTTTTGCGCAGATGAATTTCACGCACTACTTTTTTTGGCGTATGAATTTCGCGGACTACTTTATTTGGCGTATGAATTTCGCGCACTACTTTTTTGTGTGGATGAATTTCATGCACTACTTTTTGGCGTATGAATTTCGCGCACTACTTTTTTGCGCGGATGAATTTCGCGAACTACTCTTTTGCGCAGATGAATTTCGCGCACTACTTTTTTTGGCGTATGAATTTCGCGCACTACATTTTTGTGCGGATGAATTTCACGCACTACTTTTTTGGCGTATGAATTTCGCGCACCTCTTTTTTGGCGTATGAATTTCATGCACTACTTTTTTGCTCGGCTGAATTTCGCACCCTACTTTTTTTGGCGTATGAATTTTGCGCACTACTTTATTTGGCGTATGAATTTTGCGCACTACTTTTTTGGCGTATGAATTTTGCGCACTACTTTATTTGGCGTATGAATTTCGCGCACCACTTTTTTGCGCGGATGAATTTCGCTAACTACTCTTTTGCGCGGATGAATTTCGCGCACGACTTTTTTTAGCGTATTAATTTCGCGCACTACTTTTTTGCGCGGATAAATTTATCGCACTACTTTTTTTGGCGTAGTTATTTCGCGCACTACTTTTTTGCGCGGATGAATTTCACGCACTTGTTTTTTGCGAGGGTGAATTTCCCGCACTAGTTTTTTGGCGTATGAATTTCGCGCACTCCTTTTTTTGGCGTGTGAAGTTTGCGCACTACTTTTTTGCGCGGTTGGATTTTGCGCACCACTTTTTTTGGCGTATGAATTTCGCGCACAACTTTTTTGCGCGGATGAATTTCGTGCACTACTTTTTTTGGTGTATGAATTTCGCGCACTACTTTTTTGCGCAGATGAATTTCACGCACTACTTTTTTGGCGTATTAATTTCGCGCACTACTTTTTTTGGCGTATGAATTTTGCGCTCTACTTTTTGCGCTGATAAATTTCGTGCACCACTTTTTTGCGCGGATGAATTTCGCGCACAATTTTTTTGCGCGAATGAATTTCACGCACTTGTTTTTTGCGAGGGTGAATTTCCCGCACTAGTTTTTTGGCGTATGAATTTCGCGCACTCCTTTTTTTGGCGTGTGAAGTTTGCGCACTACTTTTTTTGGCGTATGAATTTCGCGCACTACTTTTTTGCGCAGATGAATTTCACGCACTACTTTTTTTGGCGTATGAATTTCGCGGACTACTTTTTTGCCCGGATGAATTTCACACACTACTTTTTTGGCGTATGAATTTCGCGCACTACTTTTTTGTGTGGATGAATTTCATGCACTACTTTTTGGCGTATGAATTTCGCGCTCTACTTTTTTGCGCGGATGAATTTCGCGAACTACTCTTTTGCGCAGATGAATTTCGCGCACTACTTTTTTTGGCGTATGAATTTCGCGCACTACATTTTTGTGCGGATGAATTTCACGCACTACTTTTTTGGCGGATGAATTTCGCGCACAACTTTTTTGGCGTATAAATTTCATGCACTACTTTTTTGCTCGGCTGAATTTCGCGCACTATTTTTTTGCGCGAATGAATTTCACGCACTTGTTTTTTGCGAGGGTGAATTTCCCGCACTAGTTTTTTGGCGTATGAATTTCGCGCACTCCTTTTTTCGGCGTGTGAAGTTTGCGCACTACTTTTTTTGGCGTATGAATTTCGCGCACTACTTTTTTGCGCAGATGAATTTCACGCACTACTTTTTTTGGCGTATGAATGTCGCGGACTACTTTATTTGGCGTATGAATTTCGCGCACTACTTTTTTGTGCGGATGAATTTCACGCACTACTTTTTTGGCGGATGAATTTCGCGCACCACTTTTTTGGCGTATAAATTTCATGCACTACTTTTTTGCTCGGCTGAATTTCGCACCCTACTTTTTTTGGCGTATGAATTTTGCGCACTACTTTTTTGGCGTATGAATTTTGCGCACTACTTTATTTGGCGTATGAATTTCGCGCACCACTTTTTTGCGCGGATGAATTTCGCTAACTACTCTTTTGCGCTGATGAATTTCGCGCACGACTTTTTTTAGCGTATTAATTTCGCGCACTACTTTTTTGCGCGGATGAATTTCGTGCACTACTTTTTTAGGTGTATGAATTTCGCGCACTACTTTTTTGCGCAGATGAATTTCACGCACTACTTTTTTGGCGTATTAATTTCGCGCACTACTTTTTTTGGCGTATGAATTTTGCGCTCTACTTTTTGCGCTGATAAATTTCGTGCACCACTTTTTTGCGCGGATGAATTTCGCGCACTACTTTTTTGCGCAGATGAATTTTGTGCACTACTTTTTTTGGCGTATGATTTTCGCGGACTACTTTTTAGCGCGAATGAATTTTGCAAATTACTTTTTTTGGCGTATGAATTTCGCGCACTACTTTTTTTGGCGTATAAATTTCGTGCACTACTTTTTTGCGCGGATGAATTCCGCGAACTACTCTTTTGCGCAGATGAATTTCGCGCACTACTTTTTTTGGCGTATGAATTTCGCGCACTACATTTTTGTGCGGATGAATTTCACGCACTACTTTTTTGGCGGATGAATTTCGCGCACCACTTTTTTGGCGTATAAATTTCATGCACTACTTTTTTGCTCGGCTGAATTTCGCGCACTATTTTTTTGCGCGAATGAATTTCACGCACTTGTTTTTTGCGAGGGTGAATTTCCCGCACTAGTTTTTTGGCGTATGAATTTCGCGCACTCCTTTTTTTGGCGTGTGAAGTTTGCGCACTACTTTTTTTGGCGTATGAATTTCGCGCACTACTTTTTTGCGCAGATGAATTTCACGCACTACTTTTTTTGGCGTATGAATTTCGCGGACTACTTTATTTGGCGTATGAATTTCGCGCACTACTTTTTTGTGTGGATGAATTTCATGCACTACTTTTTGGCGTATGAATTTCGCGCACTACTTTTTTGCGCGGATGAATTTCGCGAACTACTCTTTTGCGCAGATGAATTTCGCGCACTACTTTTTTTGGCGTATAAATTTCGCGCACTACATTTTTGTGCGGATGAATTTCACGCACTACTTTTTTGGCGTATGAATTTCGCGCACCTCTTTTTTGGCGTATGAATTTCATGCACTACTTTTTTGCTCGGCTGAATTTCGCACCCTACTTTTTTTGGCGTATGAATTTTGCGCACTACTTTATTTGGCGTATGAATTTTGCGCACTACTTTTTTGGCGTATGAATTTTGCGCACTACTTTATTTGGCGTATGAATTTCGCGCACCACTTTTTTGCGCGGATGAATTTCGCTAACTACTCTTTTGCGCGGATGAATTTCGCGCACGACTTTTTTTAGCGTATTAATTTCGCGCACTACTTTTTTGCGCGGATGAATTTCGTGCACTACTTTTTTTGGTGTATGAATTTCGCGCACTACTTTTTTGCGCAGATGAATTTCACGCACTCCTTTTTTGGCGTATTAATTTCGCGCACTACTTTTTTTGGCGTATGAATTTTGCGCTCTACTTTTTGCGCTGATAAATTTCGTGCACCACTTTTTTGCGCGGATGAATTTCGCGCACTACTTTTTTGCGCAGATGAATTTTGTGCACTACTTTTTTTGGCGTATGATTTTCGCGGACTACTTTTTAGCGCGAATGAATTTTGCAAATTACTTTTTTTGGCGTATGAATTTCGCGCACTACTTTTTTTGGCGTATAAATTTCGTGCACTACTTTTTTGCGCGGATGAATTCCGCGAACTACTCTTTTGCGCAGATGAATTTCGCGCACTACTTTTTTTGGCGTATGAATTTCGCGCACTACATTTTTCTGCGGATGAATTTCACGCACTACTTTTTTGGCGGATGAATTTCGCGCACCACTTTTTTGGTGTATAAATTTCATGCACTACTTTTTTGCTCGGCTGAATTTCGCGCACTATTTTTTGGCGCGAATGAATTTCACGCACTTGTTTTTTGCGAGGGTGAATTTCCCGCACTAGTTTTTTGGCGTATGAATTTCGCGCACTCCTTTTTTTGGCGTGTGAAGTTTGCGCACTACTTTTTTTGGCGTATGAAATTCGCGCACTACTTTTTTGCGCAGATGAATTTCACGCACTACTTTTTTTGGCGTATGAATTTCGCGGACTACTTTATTTGGCGTATGAATTTCGCGCACTACTTTTTTGTGTGGATGAATTTCATGCACTACTTTTTGGCGTATGAATTTCGCGCACTACTTTTTTGCGCGGATGAATTTCGCGAACTACTCTTTTGCGCAGATGAATTTCGCGCACTACTTTTTTTGGCGTAAGAATTTTGCGCACTACATTTTTGTGCGGATGAATTTCACGCACTACTTTTTTGGCGTATGAATTTCGCGCACCTCTTTTTTGGCGTATGAATTTCATGCACTACTTTTTTGCTCGGCTGAATTTCGCACCCTACTTTTTTTGGCGTATGAATTTTGCGCACTACTTTATTTGGCGTATGAATTTTGCGCACTACTTTTTTGGCGTATGAATTTTGTGCACTACTTTATTTGGCGTATGAATTTCGCGCACCACTTTTTTGCGCGGATGAATTTCGCTAACTACTCTTTTGCGCGGATGAATTTCGCGCACGACTTTTTTTAGCGTATTAATTTCGCGCACTACTTTTTTGCGCGGATAAATTTATCGCACTACTTTTTTTGGCGTAGTTATTTCGCGCACTACTTTTTTGCGCGGATGAATTTCACGCACTTGTTTTTTGCGAGGGTGAATTTCCCGCACTAGTTTTTTGGCGTATGAATTTCCCGCACTCCTTTTTTTGGCGTGTGAAGTTTGCGCACTACTTTTTTGCGCGGTTGGATTTTGCGGACCACTTTTTTTGGCGTATGAATTTCGCGCACAACTTTTTTGCGCGGATGAATTTCGTGCACTACTTTTTTTGGTGTATGAATTTCGCGCACTACTTTTTTGCGCAGATGAATTTCACGCACTACTTTTTTGGCGTATTAATTTCGCGCACTACTTTTTTTGGCGTATGAATTTTGCGCTCTACTTTTTGCGCTGATAAATTTCGTGCACCACTTTTTTGCGCGGATGAATTTCGCGCACTATTTTTTTGCGCGAATGAATTTCACGCACTTGTTTTTTGCGAGGGTGAATTTCCCGCACTAGTTTTTTGGCGTATGAATTTCGCGCACTCCTTTTTTTGGCGTGTGAAGTTTGCGCACTACTTTTTTTGGCGTATGAATTTCGCGCACTACTTTTTTGCGCAGATGAATTTCACGCACTACTTTTTTTGGCGTATGAATTTCGCGGACTACTTTTTTGCTCGGATGAATTTCACACACTACTTTTTTGGCGTATGAATTTCGCGCACTACTTTTTTGTGTGGATGAATTTCATGCACTACTTTTTGGCGTATGAATTTCGCGCTCTACTTTTTTGCGCGGATGAATTTCGCGAACTACTCTTTTGCGCAGATGAATTTCGCGCACTACTTTTTTTGGCGTATGAATTTCGCGCACTACATTTTTGTGCGGATGAATTTCACGCACTACTTTTTTGGCGGATGAATTTCGCGCACCACTTTTTTGGCGTTTAAATTTCATGCACTACTTTTTTGCTCGGCTGAATTTCGCGCACTATTTTTTTGCGCGAATGAATTTCACGCACTTGTTTTTTGCGAGGGTGAATTTCCCGCACTAGTTTTTTGGCGTATGAATTTCGCGCACTCCTTTTTTCGGCGTGTGAAGTTTGCGCACTACTTTTTTTGGCGTATGAATTTCGCGCACTACTTTTTTGCGCAGATGAATTTCACGCACTACTTTTTTTGGCGTATGAATTTCGCGGACTACTTTATTTGGCGTATGAATTTCGCGCACTACTTTTTTGTGTGGATGAATTTCATGCACTACTTTTTGGCGTATGAATTTCGCGCACTACTTTTTTGCGCGGATGAATTTCGCGAACTACTCTTTTGCGCAGATGAATTTCGCGCACTACTTTTTTTGGCGTATGAATTTCGCGCACTACATTTTTGTGCGGATGAATTTCACGCACTACTTTTTTGGCGTATGAATTTCGCGCACCTCTTTTTTGGCGTATGAATTTCATGCACTACTTTTTTGCTCGGCTGAATTTCGCACCCTACTTTTTTTGGCGTATGAATTTTGCGCACTACTTTATTTGGCGTATGAATTTTGCCCACTACTTTTTTGGCGTATGAATTTTGCGCACTACTTTATTTGGCGTATGAATTTCGCGCACCACTTTTTTGCGCGGATGAATTTCGCTAACTACTCTTTTGCGCTGATGAATTTCGCGCACGACTTTTTTTAGCGTATTAATTTCACGCACTACTTTTTTGCGCGGATGAATTTCGTGCACTACTTTTTTAGGTGTATGAATTTCGCGCACTACTTTTGGCGCAGATGAATTTCACGCACTACTTTTTTGGCGTATTAATTTCGCGCACTACTTTTTTTGGCGTATGAATTTTGCGCTCTACTTTTTGCGCTGATAAATTTCGTGCACCACTTTTTTGCGCGGATGAATTTCGCGCACTACTTTTTTGCGCAGATGAATTTTGTGCACTACTTTTTTTGGCGTATGATTTTCGCGGACTACTTTTTAGCGCGAATGAATTTTGCAAATTACTTTTTTTGGCGTATGAATTTCGCACTACTTTTTTGGCGTATGAATTTCGCACTACCTTTTTTGGCGTATAAATTTCGTGCACTACTTTTTTGCGCGGATGAATTCCGCGAACTACTCTTTTGCGCAGATGAATTTCGCGCACTACTTTTTTTGGCGTATGAATTTCGCGCACTACATTTTTGTGCGGATGAATTTCACGCACTACTTTTTTGGCGGATGAATTTCGCGCACCACTTTTTTGGCGTATAAATTTCATGCACTACTTTTTTGCTCGGCTGAATTTCGCGCACTATTTTTTTGCGCGAATGAATTTCACGCACTTGTTTTTTGCGAGGGTGAATTTCCCGCACTAGTTTTTTGGCGTATGAATTTCGCGCACTCCTTTTTTTGGCGTGTGAAGTTTGCGCACTACTTTTTTTGGCGTATGAATTTCGCGCACTACTTTTTTGCGCAGATGAATTTCACGCACTACTTTTTTTGGCGTATGAATTTCGCGGACTACTTTATTTGGCGTATGAATTTCGCGCACTACTTTTTTGTGTGGATGAATTTCATGCACTACTTTTTGGCGTATGAATTTCGCGCACTACTTTTTTGCGCGGATGAATTTCGCGAACTACTCTTTTGCGCAGATGAATTTCGCGCACTACTTTTTTTGGCGTATGAATTTCGCGCACTACATTTTTGTGCGGATGAATTTCACGCACTACTTTTTTGGCGTATGAATTTCGCGCACCTCTTTTTTGGCGTATGAATTTCATGCACTACTTTTTTGCTCGGCTGAATTTCGCGCACTATTTTTTTGCGCGAATGAATTTCACGCACTTGTTTTTTGCGAGGGTGAATTTCCCGCACTAGTTTTTTGGCGTATGAATTTCGCGCACTCCTTTTTTCGGCGTGTGAAGTTTGCGCACTACTTTTTTTGGCGTATGAATTTCGCGCACTACTTTTTTGCGCAGATGAATTTCACGCACTACTTTTTTTGGCGTATGAATTTCGCGGACTACTTTATTTGGCGTATGAATTTCGCGCACTACTTTTTTGTGTGGATGAATTTCATGCACTACTTTTTGGCGTATGAATTTCGCGCACTACTTTTTTGCGCGGATGAATTTCGCGAACTACTCTTTTGCGCAGATGAATTTCGCGCACTACTTTTTTTGGCGTATGAATTTCGCGCACTACATTTTTGTGCGGATGAATTTCACGCACTACTTTTTTGGCGTATGAATTTCGCGCACCTCTTTTTTGGCGTATGAATTTCATGCACTACTTTTTTGCTCGGCTGAATTTCGCACCCTACTTTTTTTGGCGTATGAATTTTGCGCACTACTTTATTTGGCGTATGAATTTTGCCCACTACTTTTTTGGCGTATGAATTTTGCGCACTACTTTATTTGGCGTATGAATTTCGCGCACCACTTTTTTGCGCGGATGAATTTCGCTAACTACTCTTTTGCGCTGATGAATTTCGCGCACGACTTTTTTTAGCGTATTAATTTCACGCACTACTTTTTTGCGCGGATGAATTTCGTGCACTACTTTTTTAGGTGTATGAATTTCGCGCACTACTTTTGGCGCAGATGAATTTCACGCACTACTTTTTTGGCGTATTAATTTCGCGCACTACTTTTTTTGGCGTATGAATTTTGCGCTCTACTTTTTGCGCTGATAAATTTCGTGCACCACTTTTTTGCGCGGATGAATTTCGCGCACTACTTTTTTGCGCAGATGAATTTTGTGCACTACTTTTTTTGGCGTATGATTTTCGCGGACTACTTTTTAGCGCGAATGAATTTTGCAAATTACTTTTTTTGGCGTATGAATTTCGCACTACTTTTTTGGCGTATGAATTTCGCACTACCTTTTTTGGCGTATAAATTTCGTGCACTACTTTTTTGCGCGGATGAATTCCGCGAACTACTCTTTTGCGCAGATGAATTTCGCGCACTACTTTTTTTGGCGTATGAATTTCGCGCACTACATTTTTGTGCGGATGAATTTCACGCACTACTTTTTTGGCGGATGAATTTCGCGCACCACTTTTTTGGCGTATAAATTTCATGCACTACTTTTTTGCTCGGCTGAATTTCGCGCACTATTTTTTTGCGCGAATGAATTTCACGCACTTGTTTTTTGCGAGGGTGAATTTCCCGCACTAGTTTTTTGGCGTATGAATTTCGCGCACTCCTTTTTTTGGCGTGTGAAGTTTGCGCACTACTTTTTTTGGCGTATGAATTTCGCGCACTACTTTTTTGCGCAGATGAATTTCACGCACTACTTTTTTTGGCGTATGAATTTCGCGGACTACTTTATTTGGCGTATGAATTTCGCGCACTACTTTTTTGTGTGGATGAATTTCATGCACTACTTTTTGGCGTATGAATTTCGCGCACTACTTTTTTGCGCGGATGAATTTCGCGAACTACTCTTTTGCGCAGATGAATTTCGCGCACTACTTTTTTTGGCGTATGAATTTCGCGCACTACATTTTTGTGCGGATGAATTTCACGCACTACTTTTTTGGCGTATGAATTTCGCGCACCTCTTTTTTGGCGTATGAATTTCATGCACTACTTTTTTGCTCGGCTGAATTTCGCACCCTACTTTTTTTGGCGTATGAATTTTGCGCACTACTTTATTTGGCGTATGAATTTTGCGCACTACTTTTTTGGCGTATGAATTTTGCGCACTACTTTATTTGGCGTATGAATTTCGCGCACCACTTTTTTGCGCGGATGAATTTCGCTAACTACTCTTTTGCGCGGATGAATTTCGCGCACGACTTTTTTTAGCGTATTAATTTCGCGCACTACTTTTTTGCGCGGATAAATTTATCGCACTACTTTTTTTGGCGTAGTTATTTCGCGCACTACTTTTTTGCGCGGATGAATTTCACGCACTTGTTTTTTGCGAGGGTGAATTTCCCGCACTAGTTTTTTGGCGTATGAATTTCGCGCACTCCTTTTTTTGGCGTGTGAAGTTTGCGCACTACTTTTTTGCGCGGTTGGATTTTGCGCACCACTTTTTTTGGCGTATGAATTTCGCGCACAACTTTTTTGCGCGGATGAATTTCGTGCACTACTTTTTTTGGTGTATGAATTTCGCGCACTACTTTTTTGCGCAGATGAATTTCACGCACTACTTTTTTGGCGTATTAATTTCGCGCACTACTTTTTTTGGCGTATGAATTTTGCGCTCTACTTTTTGCGCTGATAAATTTCGTGCACCACTTTTTTGCGCGGATGAATTTCGCGCACTATTTTTTTGCGCGAATGAATTTCACGCACTTGTTTTTTGCGAGGGTGAATTTCCCGTACTAGTTTTTTGGCGTATGAATTTCGCGCACTCCTTTTTTTGGCGTGTGAAGTTTGCGCACTACTTTTTTTGGCGTATGAATTTCGCGCACTACTTTTTTGCGCAGATGAATTTCACGCACTACTTTTTTTGGCGTATGAATTTCGCGGACTACTTTTTTGCTCGGATGAATTTCACACACTACTTTTTTGGCGTATGAATTTCGCGCACTACTTTTAATTTCGCGCACCTCTTTTTTGGCGTATGAATTTCATGCACTACTTTTTTGCTCGGCTGAATTTCGCACCCTACTTTTTTTGGCGTATGAATTTTGCGCACTACTTTATTTGGCGTATGAATTTTGCGCACTACTTTTTTGGCGTATGAATTTTGCGCACTACTTTATTTGGCGTATGAATTTCGCGCACCACTTTTTTGCGCGGATGAATTTCGCTAACTACTCTTTTGCGCGGATGAATTTCGCGCACGACTTTTTTTAGCGTATTAATTTCGCGCACTACTTTTTTGCGCGGATAAATTTATCGCACTACTTTTTTTGGCGTAGTTATTTCGCGCACTACTTTTTTGCGCGGATGAATTTCACGCACTTGTTTTTTGCGAGGGTGAATTTCCCGCACTAGTTTTTTGGCGTATGAATTTCGCGCACTCCTTTTTTTGGCGTGTGAAGTTTGCGCACTACTTTTTTGCGCGGTTGGATTTTGCGCACCACTTTTTTTGGCGTATGAATTTCGCGCACAACTTTTTTGCGCGGATGAATTTCGTGCACTACTTTTTTTGGTGTATGAATTTCGCGCACTACTTTTTTGCGCAGATGAATTTCACGCACTACTTTTTTGGCGTATTAATTTCGCGCACTACTTTTTTTGGCGTATGAATTTTGCGCTCTACTTTTTGCGCTGATAAATTTCGTGCACCACTTTTTTGCGCGGATGAATTTCGCGCACTATTTTTTTGCGCGAATGAATTTCACGCACTTGTTTTTTGCGAGGGTGAATTTCCCGCACTAGTTTTTTGGCGTATGAATTTCGCGCACTCCTTTTTTTGGCTTGTGAAGTTTGCGCACTACTTTTTTTGGCGTATGAATTTCGCGCACTACTTTTTTGCGCAGATGAATTTCACGCACTACTTTTTTTGGCGTATGAATTTCGCGGACTACTTTTTTGCTCGGATGAATTTCACACACTACTTTTTTGGCGTATGAATTTCGCGCACTACTTTTTTGTGTGGATGAATTTCATGCACTACTTTTTGGCATATGAATTTCGCGCACTACTTTTTTGCGCGGATGAATTTCGCGAACTACTCTTTTGCGCAGATGAATTTCGCGCACTACTTTTTTTGGCGTATGAATTTCGCGCACTACATTTTTGTGCGGATGAATTTCACGCACTACTTTTATGGCGTATGAATTTCGCGCACCTCTTTTTTGGCGTATGAATTTCATGCACTACTTTTTTGCTCGGCTGAATTTCGCACCCTACTTTTTTTGGCGTATGAATTTTGCGCACTACTTTATTTGGCGTATGAATTTTGCGCACTACTTTTTTGGCGTATGAATTTTGCGCACTATTTTATTTGGCGTATGAATTTCGCGCACCACTTTTTTGCGCGGATGAATTTCGCTAACTACTCTTTTGCGCGGATGAATTTCGCGCACGACTTTTTTTAGCGTATTAATTTCGCGCACTACTTTTTTGCGCGGATAAATTTATCGCACTACTTTTTTTGGCGTAGTTATTTCGCGCACTACTTTTTTGCGCGGATGAATTTCACGCACTTGTTTTTTGCGAGGGTGAATTTCCCACACTAGTTTTTTGGCGTATGAATTTCGCGCACTCCTTTTTTTGGCGTGTGAAGTTTGCGTACTACTTTTTTGCGCGGTTGGATTTTGCGCACCACTTTTTTTGGCGTATGAATTTCGCGCACAACTTTTTTGCGCGGATGAATTTCGTGCACTACTTTTTTTGGTGTATGAATTTCGCGCACTACTTTTTTGCGCAGATGAATTTCACGCACTACTTTTTTGGCGTATTAATTTCGCGCACTACTTTTTTTGGCGTATGAATTTTGCGCTCTACTTTTTGCGCTGATAAATTTCGTGCACCACTTTTTTGCGCGGATGAATTTCGCGCACTACTTTTTTGCGCAGATGAATTTTGTGCACTACTTTTTTTGGCGTATGATTTTCGCGGACTACTTTTTTGTGCGAATGAATTTTGCAAACTACTTTTTTTGGCGTATGAATTTCGCGCACTACTTTTTTTGGCGTATAAATTTCGTGCACTACTTTTTTGCGCGGCTGAATTTCGCGAACTACTCTTTTGCGCAGATGAATTTCGCGCACTACTTTTTTTGGCGTATGAATTTCGCGCACTACATTTTTGTGCGGATGAATTTCACGCACTACTTTTTTGGCGTATGAATTTCGCGCACCACTTTTTTGGCGTATGAATTTCATGCACTACTTTTTTGCTCGGCTGAATTTCGCGCACTTTTTTTTTGTGCAGATGAATTTCGCGCACTACTTTTTTTGGCGTATGAATTTCGCGCACTACTTTTTTGCGCAGATGAATTTCACGCACTACTTTTTTTGGGGTATGAATTTCGCGGACTACTTTTTTGCTCGGATGAATTTCACACACTACTTTTTTGGCGTATGAATTTCGCGCACTACTTTTTTTGGCGTATGAATTTCACGCACTACTTTTTTGTGTGGATGAATTTCATGCACTACTTTTTGGCGTATGAATTTCGCGCACTACTTTTTTGCGCGGATGAATTTCGCGAACTACTCTTTTGCGCAGATGAATTTCGCGAACTACTTTTTTTTGGCGTATGAATTTCGCGCACTCCATTTTTGTGCGGATGTATTTCACGCACTACTTTTTTGGCGTATGAATTTCGCGCACCTCTTTTTTGGCGTATGAATTTCATGCACTACTTTTTTGCTCGGCTGAATTTCGCACCCTACTTTTTTTGGCGTATGAATTTTGCGCACTACTTTTTTGTCGTATGAATTTTGCGCACTACTTTATTTGGCGTATGAATTTTGCGCACTACTTTTTTGCGCGGATGAATTTCGCTAACTACGCTTTTGCGCGGATGAATTTCGCGCACTACTTTTTTTAGCGTATGAATTTCGCGCACTACTTTTTTGCGCGTATAAATTTATCGCACTACTTTTTTTGGCGTAGTTATTTCGCGCACTATTTTTTTGCGCGGATGAATTTCACGCACTTGTTTTTTGCGAGGGTGAATTTCCCGCACTAGTTTTTTGGCGTATGAATTTCGCGCACTCCTTTTTTTGGCGTGTGAAGTTTGCGCACTACTTTTTTGCGCGGTTGAATTTTGCGCACCACTTTTTTTGGCGTATGAATTTCGCGCTCAACTTTTTTGCGCGGATGAATTTCGTGCACTACTTTTTTTGGCGTATGAATTTTGCGCACTACTTTTTTGCGCAGATGAATTTCACGCACTACTTTTTTGGCGTATTAATATCGCGCACTACTTTTTTTGGCGTATGAATTTTGCGCTCTACTTTTCGCGCTGATGAATTTCGTGCACCACTTTTTTGCGCGGATGAATTTAGCGCACTACTTTTTTGCGCAGATGAATTTTGTGCACTACTTTTTTTGGCGTATGATTTTCGCGGACTACTTTTTTGCGCGAATGAATTTTGCAAATTACTTTTTTTGGCGTATGAATTTCGCGCACTACTTTTTTTGGCGTATAAATTTCGTGCACTACTTTTTTGCGCGGATTAATTTCGCGAACTACTCTTTTGCGCAGATGAATTTCGCGCACTACTTTTTTTGGCGTATGAATTTCGCGCACTACATTTTTGTGCGTATGAATTTCACGCACTACTTTTTTGGCGTATGAATTTCGCGCACCACTTTTTTGGCGCATGAATTTCATGCACTACTTTTTTGCTCGGCTGAATTTCGCGCACTATTTTTTTGTGCAGATGAATTTCGCGCACTACTTTTTTTGGGGTATGAATTTCGCGCACTACTTTTTTGCGCAGATGAATTTCACGCACTACTTTTTTTGGCGTATGAATTTCGCGGACTACTTTTTTGCTCGGATGAATTTCACACACTACTTTTTTGGCGTATGAATTTCGCGGACTACTTTTTTTGGCGTATGAATTTCACGCACTACTTTTTTGTGTGGATGAATTTCATGCACTACTTTTTTGGCGTATGAATTTCGCGCACTACTTTTTTGCGCGTATGAATTTTGTGCACTACTTTTTTGCGCGGATGAATTTCGCGCACTACTTTTTTTGGCGTATGATTTTCGTAAACTACTTTTTTGCGCGGATGAATTTTGCGAACTACTTTTTTGAGCGGATGAATTTCGCGCACTAACTTTTTTGGCGTATGATTTTCGCACACTACTTTTTTGCGCGGATGAATTTCGAGCACTACTTTTTTTGGCGTATGAATTTTGCGTACTACTATTTTTGGCGTATGAATTTCGTGCATTACTTTTTTGCGCGGATGAATTTCGAGCACTACTTTTTTGTGCGGATGAATTTCGCACACTACTTTTTTGGCGTATGAATTTTGCGCACTACTTTTTTGCGCGGATGAATTTTACGCACTCCTTTTTTTGGCGTATGAATTTAGCGGACTATTTTTTTTGCGGGGATGAATTTTACACACTACTTTTTTTAGCGTATGAATTTTGTGGACTACTTTTTTGCAAGGATAAATTTCGCGAACTACTTTTTTGAGCGGATGAATTTCGCGCACTACTATTTTGGCTTATGATTTTCGCCTCTACTTTTTTGCGCGAATGAATTTTGCGCATTACTTTTTTTGGCGTATGAATTTCGCGGACTACTTTTTTGCGGGGATGAATTTCACGCACTACTTTTTTTGGCGTATGAATTTCGCGCACTACTTTTTTGCGCGGATGAATTTCGAGCACTAATTTTTTGCGCGGATGAATTTCACGTCCTACTTTTTTTGGCGTATGAATTTCGCGGACTACTTTTTTGCGGGGATGAATTTCACGCACTACTTTTTTTAGCGTATGAATTTCGCGCACTACTTTTTTGCGCGGATGAATTTCGAGCACTAATTTTTTGTGCGGATGAATTTCACGTCCTACTTTTTTTTGGCGTATGAATTTCGCGCACTACTTTTTTGGGCGGATGAATTTCGCGCACTATTTTTTTTGGCGTATGCTTTTCCCGCACTACTTTTTTTGGCGTATGATTTTCCCGTACTACTTTTTGCGCGGATGAATTTGACGCACTACTTCTTCGGTGTATAAATTTCAAGTCCTACTTTTTTTGGCGTATTAATTTCGCGCACTACTTTTTTGCGCGGATTAATTTCACGCACTACTTTTTTGGCGTATGGATTTCGCGCAGTACTTTTTTGCGCCGATGAATTTCACGCAGTACTTTTTTGCGCCGATGAATTTCGCGCACTACTTTTTTGCGCGAGTAAATTTCGCGCACTACTTTTTTTAGCGTATGAATTTCGGGCACTACTTTTTTGCGCGGATAAATTTCGCGCACTACTTTTTTTGGCGTATGAATTTCGCGCACTTTTTTTGCGCGGATGAATTTCACGCACTACTTTTTTGGCGTATGAATTTTGCGCACTACTTCTTTTGGTGTATGAATTTCGTGCACTACTTTTTTGCGCGGATGAATTTCACGTACTACTTTTTTGGCATATAAATTTCGCGCACAAATTTTTTGTGCGGATGAATTTTGTGCACTACTTTTTTTGCGCAGATGAATTTTGCGCACTACTTCTTTTGGGCGTATGAATTTCGCGCACTATTTTTTTGCGCGGATGAATTTCGCGCACTACTTTTTTGTGCAGATGAATTTCACGCACTACTTTTTTGGCGTATTAATTTCGCGACTACTTTTTTTGGCGTATGAATTTTTGACGCATGAATTTCGCGCACTACTTTTTGCGCTGATGAATTTCGCGCACCACTTTTTTGCGCGGATGAATTTAGCACACTACTTTTTTTTGCGTATGAATTTCACGCACTACTTTTTTGCGCAGATGAATTTCATGCACCATTTTTTTGGCGTATGAATTTCGCGTACTACTTTTTTTGGCGTATGAATTTCGCGCACTTCTTTTTTGCGCGGATTAATTTCGCGCACCACTTTTTTGCGCGGATGAATTTCGCGGACTACTTTTTTTGACGTATGAATTTCACGCACTACTTTTTTGCGCTGATGAATTTCATGCACTACTTTTTTGGCGTATGAATTTCGCGTACTACTTTTTTTGGCGTATGAATTTCGAGCACACTTTTTTGCGCAGATGAATTTCACGCATTACTTTTTTGGCGTATGAATTCCGTGCACTACTTTTTTTGGCGTATGAATTTCGCGCACTACTTTTTTGCGCGGATGAATTTCGCGGACTACTTTTTTGCGGGGATGAATTTCACGCACTACTTTTTTTGGCGTATGAATTTCGCGCACTACTTTTTTGCGCAGATGAATTTCATGCACCATTTTTTTGGCGTATGAATTTCGCGTACTACTTTTTTTGGCGTATGAATTTCGCGCACTTCTTTTTTGCGCGGATTAATTTCGCGCACCACTTTTTTGCGCGGATGAATTTCGCGGACTACTTTTTTTGACGTATGAATTTCACGCACTAATTTTTTGCGCTGATGAATTTCATGCACTACTTTTTTGGCGTATGAATTTCGCGTACTACTTTTTTTGGCGTATGAATTTCGAGCACACTTTTTTGCGCAGATGAATTTCACGCATTACTTTTTTGGCGTATGAATTCCGTGCACTACTTTTTTTGGCGTATGAATTTCGCGCACTACTTTTTTGCGCGGATGAATTTCGCGGACTACTTTTTTGCGGGGATGAATTTCACGCACTACTTTTTTTGGCGTATGAATTTCGCGCACTACTTTTTTGCGCGGATGAATTTCGAGCACTAATTTTTTGCGCGGATGAATTTCACGTCCTACTTTTTTTGGGCGTATGAATTTCGCGCACTACTTTTTTGGGCGGATGAATTTCGCGCACTATTTTTTTTGGCGTATGCTTTTCCCGCACTACTTTTTTTGGCGTATGATCTTCCCGTACTACTTTTTTGCGCGGATGAATTTGACGCACTACTTCTTCGGTGTATGAATTTCAAGTCCTACTTTTTTTGGCGTATTAATTTCGCGCACTACTTTTTTGCGCGGATTAATTTCACGCACTACTTTCTTGGCGTATGGATTTCGCGCAGTACTTTTTTGCGCCGATGAATTTCACGCAGTACTTTTTTGCGCCGATGAATTTCGCGCACTACTTTTTTGCGCGAGTAAATTTCGCGCACTACTTTTTTTAGCGTATGAATTTCGGGCACTAATTTTTTGCGCGGATAAATTTCGCGCACTACTTTTTTTGGCGTATGAATTTCGCGCACTTTTTTTTGCGCGGATGAATTTCACGCACTACTTTTTTGGCGTATGAATTTTGCGCACTACTTCTTTTGGTGTATGAATTTCGTGCACTACTTTTTTGCGCGGATGAATTTCACGTGCTACTTTTTTGGCATATAAATTTCGCGCACAAATTTTTTGTGCGGATGAATTTTGTGCACTACTTTTTTGCGCAGATGAATTTTGCGCACTACTTCTTTTGGGCGTATGAATTTCGCGCACTATTTTTTTGCGCGGATGAATTTCGCGCACTACTTTTTTGTGCAGATGAATTTCGCGCACTACTTTTTTTTGTGTATGAATTTCGTGAACTACTTTTTTGCGCGGATGAATTTCGCGCACTACTTTTTTGTGCAGATGAATTTCGCGCACTACTTTTTTTTGTGTATGAATTTCGTGAACTACTTTTTTGCGCGGATGAATTTCGCTAACTATTTTTTTGCGGGGATGAATTTCGCGCACTACTTTTTTGCGCGGATAAATTTCACGTACTACTTTTTTGGCGTATGATTTTCGCGCCCTACTTTTTTGAGCGAATGAATTTCGCGCACTACTTTTTTTAGCATATGAATTTCGCGCACTACTTTTTTGCGCAGATAAATTTATCGCACTACTTTTTTGCGCGTATGAATTTCGCTAACTACTTTTTTGCGGGGATGAATTTCACGACTACTTTTTTTGCGCCAATGAATTTCACGCACCTGTTTTTTGCACGGATGAATCCATGCACAAGTTTTTTGGCGTATGAATTTCGCTCACTCCTTTTTTTGGCGTGTGAAGTTTGTGCAATCCTTTTTTCGCAGATGAATTTTGCGCACTACTTTTTTTGGGGTATGAATTTCGCGCACTACTTTTTTGCGCAGATGAATTTCACGCACTACTTTTTTGGCGTATTAATTTCGCGACTACTTTTTTTGGCGTATGAATTTTTGACGCATGAATTTCGCGCACTACTTTTTGCGCTGATGAATTTCGCGCACCACTTTTTTGCGCGGATGAATTTAGCACACTACTTTTTTTTGCGTATGAATTTCACGCACTACTTTTTTGCGCAGATGAATTTCATGCACCATTTTTTTGGCGTATGAATTTCGCGTACTACTTTTTTTGGCGTATGAATTTCGCGCACTTCTTTTTTGCGCGGATTAATTTCGCGCACCACTTTTTTGCGCGGATGAATTTCGCGGACTACTTTTTTTGACGTATGAATTTCACGCACTACTTTTTTGCGCTGATGAATTTCATGCACTACTTTTTTGGCGTATGAATTTCGCGTACTACTTTTTTTGGCGTATGAATTTCGAGCACACTTTTTTGCGCGGATGAATTTCACGCATTACTTTTTTGGCGTATGAATTCCGTGCACTACTTTTTTTGGCGTATGAATTTCGCGCACTACTTTTTTGCGCGGATGAATTTCACGCACTACTTTTTTGGCATATGAATTTCGCGCACAACTTTTTTGTGCGGATGAATTTCGCGCACTACTTTTTGCGCAGATGAATTTCGCGCACTACTTTTTTTGGCGTATGTATTTCGCGCACTGCGCGATGAATTTCGCGCACTACTTTTTTTGGCGTATGAATTTCACGCACTACTTTTTTGCTTGGATGATATTCAGGCACTACTTTTTTGGCGTATGAATTTTGCGAACTACTTTTTTTGGCGTATAATTTTGTGCACTTCTTTTTTGCGCGGATTAATTTCACGCACTACTTTTTTGGCGTATGAATTTCGCGCACTACTTTTTTTAGCGTATGAATTTTGGATACTTCTTTTTTGCGCGGATAAATTTATCGCACTACTTTTTTTGGCGTATGTATTTCGCGCACTACTTTTTTGTGCGGATGAATTTCACGCACTAGTTTTTTGCGCAGATGAATTTTGCGTACTACTTTTTTGGGCTTATGAATTTCCGCGCTACTTCTTCGGCGTATGAATTTCGCGTACTACTTTTTTTGGCGTATTATTTTCGCGCACTTCTTTTTTGCACGGATTAATTTCACGCACTACTTTTTTGGCGTATGAATTTCGCGCACCACTTTTTTTGGCGTATTATTTTCGCGCACTACTTTTTTGCACAGACGAATTTCGCGCAGAGCTTTTTTTGGCGTATGAATTTCGCGCAGTACTTTTTTGCATGGATGAATTTCGCGCACTACTTTTTTGTGCGACTGAATTTCGCGCACTACTTTTTTTGGCTTATGAATTTCGCGCACTACTTTTTTGCGCGGATGAATTTCACGCACTACTTTTTTGGCGTATGAATTTCGCACACTACTTTTTTTGGCGTATAAATTTCGCGCACTTTTTTTTACGCGGATGAATTTCACGCACTACTTTTTTGGCGTATGAATTTCGCGCACTACTTTTTTTGGCGTATGAATTTCGTGCACTACTTTTTTGTGCGGATGAATTTTGCGCACTACTTTTTTGGGCAGATGAATTTCGCGCACTAATTTTTTGGGCGTATGAATTTCGCTCACAATTTTTTTGCGCAGATGAATTTCGCGCACTACTTTTTTTTTAGTATGAAATTCGTGAACTACTTTTTTGCGCGGATGAATTTCGCTAACTACTTTTTTGCGGGGATGAATTTCGCGCACTACTTTTTTGCGCGGATGAATTTCACGTACTACTTTTTTGGCGTAGGATTTTCGCGCCCTACTTTTTTGTACGAATGAATTTCGCGCACTACTTTTTTGGCGTATGAATTTTGCGCACTACTTTATTTGGCGTATGAATTTTGCGCACTATTTTTTTGCGCTGATGAATTTCGCTGATAATTTTGCGCACTTCTTTATTGCGCGGATTAATTTCACGCACTACTTTTGTGGCGTATGAATTTCGCGCACTACATTTTTTGGCGTATGAATTTCGCGCACTACTTTTTCTAGCGTATGAATTATGGATACTTCTTTTTTGCGCGGATAAATTTATCGCACTACTTTTTTTGGCGTATGTATTTCGCACACTACTTTTTTGTGCTGATGAATTTCACGCACTAGTTTTTTACGCAGATGAATTTTGCGCACTACTTTTTTGGGCTTATGAATTTCGCGCACTACTTCTTCGGCGTATGAATTTCACGTACCACTTTTTTTGGCGTATTATTTTAGCGCACTTCTTTTTTGTGCGGATTATTTTCACGCACTACTTTTTTGGCGTATGAATTTCGCGCATTACTTTTTTTGGCGTATTATTTTCGCGCACTACTTTTTTGCACAGACGAATTTCGCGCAGAGCTTTTTTTGGCGTATGAATTTTGCGCAGTACTTTTTTGCGCGGATGGATTTCGCGCACTACCTTTTTGTGCGACTGAATTTCGCACACTACTTTTTTTGGCGTATTAATTTCGCACACTTTTTTTTTGCGCGGATGAATTTCACGCACTACTTTTTTGGCGTAATAATTTCGCGCACTACTTTTTTTGGCGTATGAATTTCGTGCACTACTTTTTTGCGCGGATGAATTTCACGCACTACTTTTTTGGCATATTAATTTTGCGCACAACTTTTTTGTGCGGAAGAACTTTGCGCACTACTATTTTGCATGGATGAATTTCGCGCACTACTTTTTTGTGCGACTGAATTTCGCGCACTACTTTTTTTGGCTTATGAATTTCGCGCACTACTTTTTTGCGCGGATGAATTTCACGCACTACTTTTTTGGCGGATGAATTTCGCACACTACTTTTTTTGGCGTATAAATTTCGCGCACTTTTTTTTACGCGGATGAATTTCACGCACTACTTTTTTGGCGTATGAATTTCGCGCACTACTTTTTTTGGCGTATGAATTTCGTGCACTACTTTTTTGTGCGGATGAATTTTGCGCACTACTTTTTTGGGCAGATGAATTTCGCGCACTAATTTTTTGGGCGTATGAATTTCGCTCACAATTTTTTTGCGCAGATGAATTTCGCGCACTACTTTTTTTTTAGTATGAAATTCGTGAACTACTTTTTTGCGCGGATGAATTTCGCTAACTACTTTTTTGCGGGGATGAATTTCGCGCACTACTTTTTTGCGCGGATGAATTTCACGTACTACTTTTTTGGCGTAGGATTTTCGCGCCCTACTTTTTTGTACGAATGAATTTCGCGCACTACTTTTTTGGCGTATGAATTTTGCGCACTACTTTATTTGGCGTATGAATTTTGCGCACTATTTTTTTGCGCTGATGAATTTCGCTGATAATTTTGCGCACTTCTTTATTGCGCGGATTAATTTCACGCACTACTTTTGTGGCGTATGAATTTCGCGCACTACTTTTTTTGGCGTATGAATTTCGCGCACTACTTTTTCTAGCGTATGAATTATGAATACTTCTTTTTTGCGCGGATAAATTTATCGCACTACTTTTTTTGGCGTATGTATTTCGCACACTACTTTTTTGTGCTGATGAATTTCACGCACTAGTTTTTTACGCAGATGAATTTTGCGCACTACTTTTTTGGGCTTATGAATTTCGCGCACTACTTCTTCGGCGCATGAATTTCACGTACCACTTTTTTTGGCGTATTATTTTAGCGCACTTCTTTTTTGTGCGGATTATTTTCACGCACTACTTTTTTGGCGTATGAATTTCGCGCATTACTTTTTTTGGCGTATTATTTTCGCGCACTACTTTTTTGCACAGACGAATTTCGCGCAGAGCTTTTTTTGGCGTATGAATTTTGCGCAGTACTTTTTTGCGCGGATGGATTTCGCGCACTACCTTTTTGTGCGACTGAATTTCGCACACTACTTTTTTTGGCGTATTAATTTCGCACACTTTTTTTTTGCGCGGATGAATTTCACGCACTACTTTTTTGGCGTAATAATTTCGCGCACTACTTTTTTTGGCGTATGAATTTCGTGCACTACTTTTTTGCGCGGATGAATTTCACGCACTACTTTTTTGGCATATTAATTTTGCGCACAACTTTTTTGTGCGGATGAACTTTGCGCACTACTTTTTTGCAAAGATGAATTTCGCGCACTACTTTTTTTTGAGTATGAAATTCGTGAACTACTTTTTTGCGCGGATGAATTTCGCTAACTACTTTTTTGCGGGGATGAATTTCGCGCACTACTTTTTTGCGCGGATGAATTTCACGTACTACTTTTTTGGCGTATGATTTTCGTGCCCTACTTTTTTGTACGAATGAATTTCGCGCACTACTTTTTTGGCGTATGAATTTTGCGCACTACTTTATTTGGCGTATGAATTTTGCGCACTATTTTTTTGCTCTAATGAATTTCGCAAACTACTTTTTTTAGCGTATGAATTACGCGCACTACTTTTTTGAGCGGATAAATGTATCGCACTACTTTTTTGCGCGGATGAATTTCGCTAACGACTTTTTGGCGGGGATGAATTTCGCGCACCACTTTTTTGCGCGGATGAATTTCACGCTCTAGTTTTTTGGCGTATGAATTTCGCGCACTCCTTTTTTTGGCGTGTGAAGTTTGCGCACTACTTTTTTGCGCGGATGAATTTTGCGCACTACTTTTTTTGGCGTATGAATTTCGCGCACTACTTTTTTGCGCAAATGAATTTCACGCATTACTTTTTTGGCGTATCAATTTTGCACACTACTTTTTTTGGCGTATGAATTCAGCGCACTACTTTTCACGCTGATGAATTTCGCGCACCACTTTTTTGCGCAGATGAATTTCATGCACTAATTTTTCGGAGTATAAATTTCGCGTACTACTTTTTTTGGCGTATGAATTTCTCGCACACCTTTTTTGAGTGGATGAATTTCACGCATTACTTTTTAGGCGTATGAATTCCATGCACTCCTTTTTTTGGCGTGTGAAGTTTGCGCACTACTTTTTTGCGCGGATGAATTTTGCGCACTACTTTTTTTGGCGCATGAATTTCGCGCACTACTTTTTTGCGCAGATGAATTTCACGCATTACTTTTTTGGCGTATCAATTTTGCACACTACTTTTCTTGGCGTATGAATTCAGCGCACTACTTTTCACGCTGATGAATTTCGCGCACCACTTTTTTGCGCAGATGAATTTCATGCACTAATTTTTTGGCGTATAAATTTCGCGTACTACTTTTTTTGGCGTATGAATTTCTCGCACACCTTTTTTGCGTGGATGAATTTCACGCATTACTTTTTTGGCGTATGAATTCCATGCACTACTTTTTTTGGCGTATGAATTTCGCGCACTACTTTTTTGCGCGGATGAATTTCGCGCACTACTTTTTTGTGCGGATGAATTTCGCGCACTACTTTTTTGCGCAGATAAATTTATCGCACTACTTTTTTGCGCGTATGAATTTCGCTAACTACTTTTTTGCGGGGATGAATTTCGCGACTACTTTTTTTGCGCCAATGAATTTCACGCACCTGTTTTTTGCACGGATGAATCCATGCACAAGTTTTTTGGCGTATGAATTTCGCTCACTCCTTTTTTTGGCGTGTGAAGTTTGTGCAATCCTTTTTTGCGCAGATGAATTTTGCGCACTACTTTTTTTGGAGTATGAATTTCGCGCACTACTTTTTTTGCGCAGATGAATTTCACGCACTACTTTTTTGGCGTATTAATTTCGCGACTACTTTTTTTGGCGTATGAATTTTTGACGCATGAATTTCGCGCACTACTTTTTGCGCTGATGAATTTCGCGCACCACTTTTTTGCGCGGATGAATTTAGCACACTACTTTTTTTTGCGTATGAATTTCACGCACTACTTTTTTGCGCAGATGAATTTCATGCACCATTTTTTTGGCGTATGAATTTCGCGTACTACTTTTTTTGGCGTATGAATTTCGCGCACTTCTTTTTTGCGCGGATTAATTTCGCGCACTACTTTTTTGCGCGGATGAATTTCGCGGACTATTTTTTTTGACGTATGAATTTCACGCACTACTTTTTTGCGCTGATGAATTTCATGCACTACTTTTTTGGCGTATGAATTTCGCGTACTACTTTTTTTGGCGTATGAATTTCGAGCACATTTTTTTGCGCGGATGAATTTCACGCATTACTTTTTTGGCGTATGAATTCCGTGCACTACTTTTTTTGGCTTATGAATTTCGCGCACTACTTTTTTGCGCGGATGAATTTCGCGGACTACTTTTTTGCGGGGATGAATTTCACGCACTACTTTTTTTGGCGTATGAATTTCGCGCACTACTTTTTTGCGCGGATGAATTTCGAGCACTAATTTTTTGCGCGGATGAATTTCACGTCCTACTTTTTTTTGGCGTATGAATTTCGCGCACTACTTTTTTGGGCGGATGAATTTCGCGCACTATTTTTTTTGGCGTATGCTTTTCCCGCACTACTTTTTTTGGCGTATGATCTTCCCGTACTAATTTTTTGCGCGGATGAATTTGACGCACTACTTCTTCGGTGTATGAATTTCAAGTCCTACTTTTTTTGGCGTATTAATTTCGCGCACTACTTTTTTGCGCGGATTAATTTCACGCACTACTTTCTTGGCGTATGGATTTCGCGCAGTACTTTTTTGCGCCGATGAATTTCACGCAGTACTTTTTTGCGCCGATGAATTTCGCGCACTACTTTTTCGCGCGAGTAAATTTCGCGCACTACTTTTTTTAGCGTATGAATTTCGGGCACTAATTTTTTGCGCGGATAAATTTCGCGCACTACTTTTTTTGGCGTATGAATTTCGCGCACTTTTTTTTGCGCGGATGAATTTCACGCACTACTTTTTTGGCGTATGAATTTTGCGCACTACTTCTTTTGGTGTATGAATTTCGTGCACTACTTTTTTGCGCGGATGAATTTCACGTACTACTTTTTTGGCATATAAATTTCGCGCACAAATTTTTTGTGCGGATGAATTTTGTGCACTACTTTTTTGCGCAGATGAATTTTGCGTACTACTTCTTTTGGGCGTATGAATTTCGCGCACTATTTTTTTGCGCGGATGAATTTCGCGCACTACTTTTTTGTGCAGATGAATTTCGCGCACTACTTTTTTTTGTGTATGAATTTCGTGAACTACTTTTTTGCGAGGATGAATTTCGCGCACTACTTTTTTGTGCAGATGAATTTCGCGCACTACTTTTTTTTGTGTATGAATTTCGTGAACTACTTTTTTGCGCGGATGAATTTCGCTAACTACTTTTTTGCGGGGATGAATTTCGCGCACTACTTTTTTGCGCGGATAAATTTCACGTACTACTTTTTTGGCGTATGATTTTCGCGCCCTACTTTTTTGAGCGAATGAATTTCGCGCACTACTTTTTTTAGCATATGAATTTCGCGCACTACTTTTTTGCGCAGATAAATTTATCGCACTACTTTTTTGCGCGTATGAATTTCGCTAACTACTTTTTTGCGGGGATGAATTTCACGACTACTTTTTTTGCGCCAATGAATTCCACGCACCTGTTTTTTGCACGGATGAATCCATGCACAAGTTTTTTGGCGTATGAATTTCGCTCACACTTTTTTTTGGCGTGTGAAGTTTGTGCAATCCTTTTTTGCGCAGATGAATTTTGCGCACTACTTTTTTTGGGGTATGAATTTCGCGCACTACTTTTTTGCGCAGATGAATTTCACGCACTACTTTTTTGGCGTATTAATTTCGCGACTACTTTTTTTGGCGTATGAATTTTTGACGCATGAATTTCGCGCACTACTTTTTGCGCTGATGAATTTCGCGCACCACTTTTTTGCGCGGATGAATTTAGCACACTACTTTTTTTTGCGTATGAATTTCACGCACTACTTTTTTGCGCAGATGAATTTCATGCACCATTTTTTTGGCGTATGAATTTCGCGTACTACTTTTTTTGGCGTATGAATTTTGCGCACTTCTTTTTTGCGCGAATTAATTTCGCGCACCACTTTTTTGCGCGGATGAATTTCGCGGACTACTTTTTTTGACGTATGAATTTCACGCACTACTTTTTTGCGCTGATGAATTTCATGCACTACTTTTTTGGCGTATGAATTTCGCGTACTACTTTTTTTGGCGTATGAATTTCGAGCACACTTTTTTGCGCGGATGAATTTCACGCATTACTTTTTTGGCGTATGAATTCCGTGCACTACTTTTTTTGGCGTATGAATTTCGCGCACAACTTTTTTGTGCGGATGAATTTCGCGCACTACTTTTTGCGCAGATGAATTTCGCACACTACTTTTTTTGGCGTATGTATTTCGCGCACTGCGCGATGAATTTCGCGCACTACTTTTTTTGGCGTATGAATTTCACGCACTACTTTTTTGCTTGGATGATATTCAGGCACTACTTTTTTGGCGTATGAATTTTGCGAACTACTTTTTTTGGCGTATAATTTTGTGCACTTCTTTTTTGCGCGGATTAATTTCACGCACTACTTTTTTGGCGTATGAATTTCGCGCACTACTTTTTTTAGCGTATGAATTTTGGATACTTCTTTTTTGCGCGGATAAATTTATCGCACTACTTTTTTTGGCGTATGTATTTCGCGCACTACTTTTTTGTGCGGATGAATTTCACGCACTAGTTTTTTGCGCAGATGAATTTTGCGTACTACTTTTTTGGGCTTATGAATTTCCGCACTACTTCTTCGGCGTATGAGTTTCGCGTACTACTTTTTTTGGCGTATTATTTTCGCGCACTTCTTTTTTGCACGGATTAATTTCACGCACTACTTTTTTGGCGTATGAATTTCGCGCACCACTTTTTTTGGCGTATTATTTTCGCGCACTACTTTTTTGCACAGACGAATTTCGCGCAGAGCTTTTTTTGGCGTATGAATTTCGCGCAGTACTTTTTTGCGTGGATGAATTTCGCGCACTACTTTTTTGTGCGACTGAATTTCGCGCACTACTTTTTTTGGCTTATGAATTTCGCGCACTACTTTTTTGCGCGGATGAATTTCACGCACTACTTTTTTGGCGTATGAATTTCGCACACTGCTTTTTTTGGCGTATAAATTTCGCGCACTTTTTTTTACGCGGATGAATTTCACGCACTACTTTTTTGGCGTATGAATTTCGTGCACTACTTTTTTTGGCGTATGAATTTCGTGCACTACTTTTTTGTGCGGATGAATTTTGCGCACTACTTTTTTGGGCAGATGAATTTCGCGCACTAATTTTTTGGGCGTATGAATTTCGCTCACAATTTTTTTGCGCAGATGAATTTCGCGCACTACTTTTTTTTTAGTATGAAATTCGTGAACTACTTTTTTGCGCGGATGAATTTCACGTACTACTTTTTTGGCGTAGGATTTTCGCGCCCTACTTTTTTGTACGAATGAATTTCGCGCACTACTTTTTTGGCGTATGAATTTTGCGCACTACTTTATTTGGCGTATGAATTTTGCGCACTATTTTTTTGCGCTGATGAATTTCGCTGATAATTTTGCGCACTTCTTTATTGCGCGGATTAATTTCACGCACTACTTTTGTGGCGTATGAATTTCGCGCACTACTTTTTTTGGCGTATGAATTTCGCGCACTACTTTTTCTAGCGTATGAATTATGGATACTTCTTTTTTGCGCGGATAAATTTATAGCACTACTTTTTTTGGCGTATGTATTTCGCACACTACTTTTTTGTGCTGATGAATTTCACGCACTAGTTTTTTACGCAGATGAATTTTGCGCACTACTTTTTTGGGCTTATGAATTTCGCGCACTACTTCTTCGGCGTATGAATTTCACGTACCACTTTTTTTGGCGTATTATTTTAGCGCACTTCCTTTTTGTGCGGATTATTTTCACGCACTACTTTTTTGGCGTATGAATTTCGCGCATTACTTTTTTTGGCGTATTATTTTCGCGCACTACTTTTTTGCACAGACGAATTTCGCGCAGAGCTTTTTTTGGCGTATGAATTTTGCGCAGTACTTTTTTGCGCGGATGGATTTCGCGCACTACCTTTTTGTGCGACTGAATTTCGCACACTACTTTTTTTGGCGTATTAATTTCGCACACTTTTTTTTTGCGCGGATGAATTTCACGCACTACTTTTTTGGCGTAATAATTTCGCGCACTACTTTTTTTGGCGTATGAATTTCGTGCACTACTTTTTTGCGCGGATGAATTTCACGCACTACTTTTTTGGCATATTAATTTTGCGCACAACTTTTTTGTGCGGATGAACTTTGCGCACTACTTTTTTGCAAAGATGAATTTCGCGCACTACTTTTTTTTGAGTATGAAATTCGTGAACTACTTTTTTGCGCGGATGAATTTCGCTAACTACTTTTTTGCGGGGATGAATTTCGCGCACTCCTTTTTTGCGCGGATGAATTTCACGTACTACTTTTTTGGCGTATGATTTTCGTGCCCTACTTTTTTGTACGAATGAATTTCGCGCACTACTTTTTTGGCGTATGAATTTTGCGCACTACTTTATTTGGCGTATTATTTTCGCGCACTACTTTTTTGCACAGACGAATTTCGCGCAGAGCTTTTTTTGGCGTATGAATTTCGCGCAGTACTTTTTTGCGTGGATGAATTTCGCGCACTACTTTTTTGTGCGACTGAATTTCGCGCACTACTTTTTTTGGCTTATGAATTTCGCGCACTACTTTTTTGCGCAGATGAATTTCACGCGCTACTTTTTTGGCGTATGAATTTCGCACACTACTTTTTTGGCGTATAAATTTCGCGCACTTTTTTTTTACGCGGATGAATTTCACGCACTACTTTTTTGGCGTATGAATTTCGCGCACCACTTTTTTGTGCGGATGAATTTTGCGCACTACTTTTTTGGGCTTATGAATTTCGCGCACTACTTTTTTGGCATATTAATTTTGCGCACAACTTTTTTGTGCGGATGAACTTTGCGCACTACTTTTTTGCAAAGATGAATTTCGCGCACTACTTTTTTTTTAGTATGAAATTCGTGAACTACTTTTTTGCGCGGATGAATTTCGCTAACTACTTTTTTGCGGGGATGAATTTCGCGCACTCCTTTTTTGCGCGGATGAATTTCACGTACTACTTTTTTGGCGTATGATTTTCGTGCCCTACTTTTTTGTACGAATGAATTTCGCGCACTACTTTTTTGGCGTATGAATTTTGCGCACTACTTTATTTGGCGTATTATTTTCGCGCACTACTTTTTTGCACAGACGAATTTCGCGCAGAGCTTTTTTTGGCGTATGAATTTCGCGCAGTACTTTTTTGCGTGGATGAATTTCGCGCACTACTTTTTTGTGCGACTGAATTTCGCGCACTACTTTTTTTGGCTTATGAATTTCGCGCACTACTTTTTTGCGCGGATGAATTTCACACGCTACTTTTTTGGCGTATGAATTTCGCACACTACTTTTTTGGCGTATAAATTTCGCGCACTTTTTTTTTACGCGGATGAATTTCACGCACTACTTTTTTGGCGTATGAATTTCGCGCACCACTTTTTTGTGCGGATGAATTTTGCGCACTACTTTTTTGGGCTTATGAATTTCGCGCACTACTTCTTCGGCGTATGAATTTCGCGTACCACTTTTTTTGGCGTATTATTTTAGCGCACTACTTTTTTGCGCAGATTAATTTCGCGCACTACTTTTTTTTTAGTATGAAATTCGTGAACTACTTTTATGCGCGGATGAATTTCGCTAACTACTTTTTTGCGGGGATGAATTTCGCGCAATACTTTTTTGCGCGGATGAATTTCACGTACTACTTTTTTGGCGTATGATTTTCGCGCCCTACTTTTTTGTACGAATGAATTTCGCGCACTACTTTTTTGGCGTATGAATTTTGCGCACTACTTTATTTGGCGTATGAATTTTGCGCACTATTTTTTTGCGCTGATGAATTTCGCTGATAATTTTGCGCACTTCTTTATTGCGCGGATTAATTTCACGCACTACTTTTGTGGCGTATGAATTTCGCGCACTACTTTTTTTGGCGTATGAATTTCGCGCACTACTTTTTCTAGCGTATGAATTTTGGATACTTCTTTTTCGCGCGGATAAATTTATCGCACTACTTTTTTTGGCGTATGTATTTCGCGCACTACTTTTTTGTGCGGATGAATTTCACGCACTAGTTTTTTGCGCAGATGAATTTTGCGCACTACTTTTTTGGGCTTATCAATTTCGCGCACTACTTCTTCGGCGTATGAATTTTGCGTACCACTTTTTTTGGCGTATTATTTTAGCGCACTTCTTTTTTGCGCGGATTAATTTCACGCACTTCTTTTTTGGCGTATGAATTTCGCGCACAATTTTTTTGGCGTATTATTTTCGCGCACTACTTTTTTGCACAGACGAATTTCGCGCAGAGCTTTTTTTGGCGTATGAATTTTGCGCAGTACTTTTTTGTGCGGATGGATTTCGCGCACTACCTTTTTGTGCGACTGAATTTCGCACACTACTTTTTTTGGCGTATTAATTTCGCACACTTTTTTTTAGCGCGGATGAATTTCGCACACTACCTTTTTGTGCGACTGAATTTCGCACACTACTTTTTTTGGCGTATTAATTTCGCGCACTACTTTTTTTGGCGTATGAATTTCGTGCACTACTTTTTTGCGCGGATGAATTTCACGCACTACTTTTTTGGCATATTATTTTCGCGCACAACTTTTTTGTGCGGATGAACTTTGCGCACTACTTTTTTGGGCACATGAATTTCGCGCACTAATTTTTTAGGCGTATGAATTTCGCGCACAATTTTTTTGCGCGGATGAATTTCGCGCACTACTTTTTTGCAAAGATGAATTTCTCGCACTACTTTTTCTTGAGTATGAAATTCGTGAACTACTTTTTTGCGCGGATGAATTTCGCTAACTTCTTTTTTGCGGGGATGAATTTCGCGCACTACTTTTTTGCGCGGATGAATTTCACGTACTACTTTTTTGGCGTATGATTTTCGTGCCCTACTTTTTTGTACGAATGAATTTCGCGCACTACTTTTTTGGCGTATGAATTTTGCGCACTACTTTATTTGGCGTATGAATTTTGCGCACTATTTTTTTGCGCTAATGAATTTTGCAAACTACTTTTTTGCGCGGATGAATTTCGCGCACTACTTTTTTTAGCGTATGAATTACGCGCACTACTTTTTTGAGCGGATAAATGTATCGCACTACTTTTTTGCGCGGATGAATTTCGCTAACGACTTTTTGGCGGGGATGAATTTCGCGCACTACTTTTTTGCGCGGATGAAATTCACGCACTACTTTTTTGGCGTATGAATTTCGCACATTATTTTTTTTGGCGTATAAATTTCGCGCAGTTTTTTTTTACGCGGATGAATTTCACGCACTACTTTTTTGGCGTATGAATTTCGCGCACCACTTTTTTTGGCGTATGAATTTCGTGCACTACTTTTTTGCGCAAATGAATTTTGCGCACTACTTTTTTGGGCAGATGAATTTCGCGCACTAATTTTTGAGGCGTATGAATTTCGCGCACTACTTTTTTGCAAAGATGAATTTTGCGCACTACTTTTTTTTTGAGTATGAAATTCGTGAACTATTTTTTTGCGCGGATGAATTTCGCTAACTACTTTTTTGCGGGGATGAATTTCGAGCATTTTTTTGCGCGGATGAATTTCACGTACTACTTTTTTGGCGTATGATTTTCGTGCCCTACTTTTTTGTACGAATGAATTTCGCGCACTACTTTTTTGGCGTATGAATTTTGCGCACTACTTTATTTGGCGTATGAATTTTGCGCACTATTTTTTTGCGCTAATGAATTTCGCAAACTACTTTTTTTGCGCGGATGAATTTCACGCACTACTTTTTTTAGCGTATGAATTACGCGCACTACTTTTTTGAGCGGATAAATGTATCGCACTACTTTTTTGCGCGGATGAATTTCGCTAACGACTTTTTGGCGGGGATGAATTTCGCGCACTACTTTTTTGCGCGGATGAATTTCACGCTCTAGTTTTTTGGCGTGTGAATTTCGCGCACTCCTTTTTTTGGCGTGTGAAGTTTGCGCACTATTTTTTTGCGCGGATGAATTTTGCGCACTACTTTTTTTGGCGTATGAATTTCGGGCACTACTTTTTTGCGCAGATGAATTTCACGCATTACTTTTTTGGCGTATCAATTTTGCACACTACTTTTTTTGGCGTATGAATTCAGCGCACTACTTTTCACGCTGATGAATTTCGCGCACCACTTTTTTGCGCAGATGAATTTCATGCACTAATTTTTTGGCGTCTAAATTTCGCGTACTACTTTTTTTGGCGTATGAATTTCCCGCACACCTTTTTTGCGTGGATGAATTTCACGCATTACTTTTTTGGCGTATGAATTCCATGCACTACTTTTTTTGGCGTATGAATTTCGCGCACTACTTTTTTGCGCGGATGAATTTCACGCACTACTTTTTTGTGCGGATGAATTTCGCGCACTACTTTTTGCGCAGATGAATTTCACACACTACTTTTTTTGGCGTATGAATTTCGCGCACTACTTTTTTGCGCGGATGAATTTCGCGCACTGCTTTTTTGCGCGATGAATTTGGCGCACTACTTTTTTTGGCGTATGAATTTTGCGCACTACTTTTTTGTGCGGATGAATTTCACGCACAACATTTTTGGCGTATGAATTTTGCGCACTACTTTTTTTGGCGTATGAATTTCGCGCACTTGTTTTCAGAGCGGATTAATTTCGCGCACCACTTTTCTGCGCGGATGAATTTCGCGCACTACTTTTTTGGCGTATGAATTTCACGCACTACTTTTTTGCGCTGATGATTTTCATGCACCACGTTTTTGTACGAATGAATTTCGCGCACTACTTTTTTGGCGTATGAATTTTGCGCACTACTTTATTTGGCGTATGAATTTTGCGCACTATTTTTTTGCGCTAATGAATTTTGCAAACTACTTTTTTGCGCGGATGAATTTCGCGCACTACTTTTTTTAGCGTATGAATTACGCACACTACTTTTTTGAGCGGATAAATGTATCGCACTACTTTTTTGCGCGGATGAATTTCGCTAAAGACTTTTTGGCGGGGATGAATTTCGCGCACTACTTTTTTGCGCGGATGAAATTCACGCACTACTTTTTTGGCGTATGAATTTCGCACACTATTTTTTTTGGCGTATAAATTTCGGCACTTTTTTTTTACGCGGATGAATTTTGCGCACTACTTTTTTTGGCTTATGAATTTCGCGCACTACCTTTTTGCGCAGATGAATTTCACGCACTACTTTTTTGGCGTTTTAATTTCGCGCACTACTTTTTTGCGTGAATGAATTTCGCGCACTCTTTTTCTGCGCGGATGAATTTCGCGCAGTACTTTTTTTGTAGTATGAATTTCGCGCAATACTTTTTTGCACAGATAAATTTAGCGCACTACTTTTTTTGGCGTATGTATTTCGCGCACTACTTTTTTGCGCGGATGAATTTCACGCACTAGTTTTTTGCGCAAATGAATTTCACGAACTAGTTTTTTGGCGTATGATTCTCGCGCACTCCTTTTTTTAACGTGTGAAGTTTGCGCACTACTTTTTTGCGCGGATGAATTTTGCGCACTACTTTTTTTGGCTTATGAATTTAGAGCACTACTTTTTTGCGCAGATGAATTTCACGCACTACTTTTTTGCGCGGATAAATTTCGCGAACTACTTTTTTGCGCGGATAAATTTCGCGCACTACTCTTTTTGGCGTATAAATTTCATGCACTACTTTTTTGCGCGGATGAATCTCATGTACTACTTTTTGGCGTATAAATTCCGCGCACTACTTTTTTGCGTGGATGAATTTCACGCACTACTTTTTTTAGTATGAATTTCGCGTACTACTTTTTTGCGTGAATGAATTTCGCGCACTACTTTTTTGCGTGAATGAATTTCATGCACTACTTTTTTGCGCGGATGAATCTCATGCACTACTTTTTTGCGCAGATGAATTTCGCGCACTACTTTTTTTGGCGTATAAATTCCGCGCACTACTTTTTTGCGTGGATGAATTTCACGCACTACTTTTTTTGGCAGACGGATTTCGCACACTACTTTTTTGGGGGTATGAATTTCACGCACTACTTTTTTTGGCGTATGAATTTTGCGCACTACTTTTTTGCGTGAAAGAATTTCGCACACTCTTTTTCTGCGCGGATGAATTTCGCGCACTACTTTTTTTGGAGTATGAATTTCGCGCACTACTTTTTTGCATGGATAAATTTAGCGCACTACTTTTTTGCGCCGATAAATTTAGCGCACTACTTTTTTTGGCGTATCTATTTCGCGCACTACTTTTTTGCGCGGATGAATTTCACGCACTAGTTTTTTGCGCAAATGAATTTCACGCACTAGTTTTTTGGCGTATGAATTTCGCGCACTCCTTTTTTTGACGTGTGAAGTTTGCGCACTACTTTTTTGCGCGGATGAATTTTGCGCACTACTTTTTTTGGCTTATGAATTACGCGCACTACCTTTTTGCGCAGATGAATTTCACGCACTACTTTTTTGGCGTTTTAATTTCGCGCACTACTTTTTTTAGCGTATGAATTTTGCGCACTACTTTTTTGTGCGGATAAATTTCGCGCACTACTGTTTTTGGTGTATAAATTTCACGCACTACTTTTTTGCGCGGATGAATCTCATGCACTACTTTTTTGGCGTATGAATTTCGCGCATTAATTTTTTGCGCAGATGAATTTCGCGCACTACTTTTTTTGGCGTATAAATTCCACGCACTACTTTTTTGCGTGGATGAATTTCACGCACTACTTTTTTGGGCAGACGAATTTCGCACACTACTTTTTTTGGGGTATGAATTTCACGCACTACTTTTTTTGGCGTATGAATTTCGCTCACTAGTTTTTTGCGTGAATGAATTTCGCGCACTCTTTTTTTGCGCGGATGAATTTCGCGCACTACTTTTTTTGGCGTATGAATTTCACGCACTACTTTTTTTGGCGTATGAATTTTCGCGCACTACTTTTTTGCGTGAATGAATCTCGCGCACTCTTTTTCTGCGCGGATGAATTTCGCGCACTACTTTTTTTGGAGAATGAATTTCGCGCAATACTTTTTTGCACAGATAAATTTAGCGCACTACTTTTTTTGGCGTATGTATTTCGCGCACTACTTTTTTGCGCGGATGAATTTCACGCACTAGTTTTTTGCGCAAATGAATTTCACGAACTAGTTTTTTGGCGTATGAATTTCGGCGTATGAATGAATTTCACGCACCACTTTTTTGCGCGGATGAATCTCATGCACTACTTTTTTGGCGTATGAATTTCGCGCACTACTTTTTTGCGCAGATGAATTTCGCGCACTACTTTTTTTGGCGTATAAATTCCGTGCACTACTTTTTTGCGTGGATGAATTTCACACACTACTTTTTTTGGCAGACAGATTTCGCACACTACCTTTTTTGGGGTATGAATTTCACGCACTACTTTTTTTGGGGTATGAATTTTGCGCACTACTTTTTTGCGTGAATGAATTTCGCGCACTCTTTTTCTGCGCGTATGAATTTCGCGCACTACTTTTTTTGGAGAATGAATTTCACGAACTACTTTTTTGCATGGATGAATTTCGCGCACTACTTTTTTTGCGCGGATAAATTTAGCGCACTACTTTTTTTGGCGTATGTATTTCGCGCACTACTTTTTTGCGCGGATGAATTTCACGCACTAGTTTTTTGCGCAAATGAATTTCACGCACTAGTTTTTTGGCGTATGAATTTCGCGCACTCCTTTTTTTGACGTGTGAAGTTTGCGCACTACTTTTTTGCGCGCATGAATTTTGCGCACTATTTTTTTTTGGCTTATGAATTTCGCGCACTACTTTTTTGCGCAGATGAATTTCACGCACTACTGTTTTTTGCGTATAAATTTCACGTACTACTTTTTTGGGCGTATAAATTCCGCGCACTACTTTTTTGGGTGAATGAATTTCGCGCACTCTTTTTCTGCGTGGATGAATTTTGCGCACTACTTTTTTTGGAGTGTGAATTTCGCGCACTACTTTTTTGCACGGATAAATTTAGCGCACTACTTTTTTTGTTGTATGTATTTCGCGCGCTACTTTTTTGCGCGGATGAATTTCACGCACTAGTTTTTTGCGCAAATGAATTTCACACACTAGTTTTTTGGCGTATGAATTTCGCGAACTCCTTTTTTTGACGTGTGAAATTTGCGCACTACTTTTTTGCGCGGATGAATTTTGCGCACTACTTTTTTTGGCTTATGAATTTCGCGCACTACTTTTTTGCGCAGATGAATTTCACGCACTACTTTTTTGGCGTTTTAATTTCGCGCACTACTTTTTTTAGCGTATGAATTTCGCGCACTACTCTTTTGCGCGGATGAATTTCGCGCACTACTTTTTTGCGCGGATAAATTTCGCGCACTACTGTCTTTGGCGTATAAATTTCACGCACTACTTTTTTGTGCGGATGAATCTCATGCACTACATTTTTGGCGTATGAATTTCGCGCACTACTTTTTTGCGCAGATGAATTTTGCGCACTACTTTTTTTGGCGTATAAATTCCGCGCACTACTTTTTTGCGAGGATGAATTTCACGCACTACTTTTTTGGGCAGACGAATTTCGCACACTACTTTTTTTGGGGTATGAATTTCACGCACTACTTTTTTTGGCGTATGAATTTCGCGCACTACTTTTTTGCGTGAATGTATTTCGCGCACTCTTTTTCTGCGCGGATGAATTTCGCGCACTACTTTTTTTGGAGTATGAATTTCGCGCACTACTTTTATGCACGGATGAATTTCGCGCACCACTTTTTTGCGCGGATAAATTTAACGCACTACTTTTTTTGGCGTATGTATTTCGCGCACTACTTTTTTGCGCGGATGAATTTCACGCACTAGTTTTTTGCGCAAATGAATTTCACGCACTAGTTTTTTGGCGTATGATTTTTCGCGCACTCCTTTTTTTGACGTGTGAAGTTTGCGCACTACTTTTTTGCGCGGATGAATTTTGCGCACTACTTTTTTTGGCTTATGAATTTCGCGCACTACTTTTTTGCGCAGATGAATTTTACGCACTACTTTTTTGGCGTTTTAATTTCGCGCACTACTTTTTTTAGCGGATAAATTTAGCGCACTACTTTTTTTGGCGTATGTATTTCGCGCACTACTTTTTTGCGCGGATGAATTTCACGCACTACTGTTTTTGGCGTATAAATTTCACGCACTACTTTTTTGCGCGGATGAATCTCATGCACTACTTTTTTGGCGTATTAATTTCGCGCACTACTTTTTTGCGCAGATGAATTTCGCGCACTACTTTTTTGGCGTATAAATTCCGCGCACTACTTTTTTGCGTGGATGAATTTCACGCACTATTTTTTTGGGCAGACGAATTTCGCACACTACTTTTTTTGGGGTATGAATTTCACGCACTACTTTTTTTGGTGTATGAATTTCGCGCACTACTTTTTTGCGTGAATGAATTTCGCGCACTCTTTTTTTGCGCGGATGAATTTCGCGCACTACTTTTTTGCGCAAATGAATTTCACACACTAGTTTTTTGGCGTATGAATTTCGCGCACTCCTTTTTTTGACGTGTGAAATTTGCGCACTACTTTTTTGCGCAGATGAATTTTGCGCACTACTTTTTTTGGCTTATGAATTTCGCGCACTACTTTTTTGCGCAGATGAATTTCACGCACTACTTTTTTGGCGTTTTAATTTCGCGCACTACTTTTTTTAGCGTATGAATTTCGCGCACTACTTTTTTGCGCGGATGAATTTCGCGCACTACTTTTTTGCGCGGATAAATTTCGCGCACTACTGTCTTTGGCGTATAAATTTCACGCACTACTTTTTTGTGCGGATGAATCTCATGCAACACATTTTTGGCGTATGAATTTCTGCGCACTACTTTTTTGCGCAGATGAATTTTGCGCACTACTTTTTTTGGCGTATAAATTCCGCGCACTACTTTTTTGCGAGGATAAATTTCACGCACTACTTTTTTGGGCAGACGAATTTCGCACACTACTTTTTTTGGGGTATGAATTTCACGCACTAATTTTTTTGGCGTATGAATTTCGCGCACTACTTTTTTGCGTGAATGAATTTCGCGCACTCTTTTTCTGCGCGGATGAATTTCGCGCACTACTTTTTTTGGAGTATGAATTTCGCGCACTACTTTTATGCATGGATGAATTTCGCGCACTACTTTTTTGCGCGGATAAATTTAACGCACTACTTTTTTTGGCGTATGTATTTCGCGCACTACTTTTTTGCGCGGATGAATTTCACGCACTAGTTTTTTGCGCAAATGAATTTCACGCACTAGTTTTTTGGCGTATGAATTTCGCGCACTCCTTTTTTTGACGTGTGAAGTTTGCGCACTACTTTTTTGCGCGGATGAATTTTGCGCACTACTTTTTTTGGCTTATGAATTTCGCGCACTACTTTTTTGCGCAGATTAATTTTACGCACTACTTTTTTGGCGTTTTAATTTCGCGCACTACTTTTTTTAGCGGATAAATTTAGCGCACTACTTTTTTTGGCGTATGTATTTCGCGCACTACTTTTTTGCGCGGATGAATTTCACGCACTACTGTTTTTTGCGTATAAATTTCACGCACTACTTTTTTGCGCGGATGAATCTCATGCACTACTTTTTTGGCGTATGAATTTCGCGCACTACTTTTTTGCGCAGATGAATTTCGCGCACTACTTTTTTTGGCGTATAAATTCCGCGCACTACTTTTTTGCGTGGATGAATTTCACGCACTATTTTTTTGGGCAGACGAATTTCGCACACTACTTTTTTTGGGGTATGAATTTCACGCACTACTTTTTTTGGTGTATGAATTTCGCGCACTACTTTTTTGCGTGAATGAATTTCGCGCACTCTTTTTTTGCGCGGATGAATTTCGCGCACTACTTTTTTGCGCGGATGAATTTCGCACACTACTTTTTTGCGCGGATAAATTTCGCGCACTACTGTTTTTGGCGTATAAATTTCACGCACTACTTTTTTGCGCGGATGAATCTCATGCACTACTTTTTTGGCGTATGAATTTCGCGCACTACTTTTTTGCGCAGATGAATTTCGCGCACTACTTTTTTTGGAGTATGAATTTCGCGCACTACTTTTATGCTCGGATGAATTTCGCGCACTACTTTTTTGCGCGGATAAATTTAACGGTCTACTTTTTTTGGCGTATGTATTTCGCGCACTACTTTTTTGCGCAGATGAATTTCACGCACTAGTTTTTTGCGCAAATGGATTTCACGCACTAGTTTTTTGGCGTATGAATTTCGCGCACTCCTTTTTTTGACGTGTGAAGTTTGCGCACTACTTTTTTGCGCGGATGAATTTTGCGCACTACTTTTTTTGGCTTATGAATTTCGCGCACTACTTTTTTGCGCAGATGAATTTCACGCACTACTGTTTTGGGCAGACGAATTTCGCACACTACTTTTTTTGGGGTATGAATTTCACGCACTACTTTTTTTGGCGTATGAATTTCGCGCACACCTTTTTTTGACGTGTGAAGTTTGCGCACTACTTTTTTGCGCGGATGAATTTTACGCACTACTTTTTTGGCGTTTTAATTTCGCGCACTACTTTTTTTAGCGGATAAATTTAGCGCACTACTTTTTTTGGCGTATGTATTTCGCGCACTACTTTTTTGCGCGGATGAATTTCACGCACTACTGTTTTTGGCGTATAAATTTCACACAATCCTTTTTTGCGCGGATGAATCTCATGCACTACTTTTTTGGCGTATGAATTTCGCGCACTACTTTTTTGCGCAGATGAATATCGCGCACTACTTTTTTTAGCGTATAAATTCCGCGCACTACTTTTTAGCGTGGATGAATTTCACGCACTACTTTTTTTGGCAGACGAATTTCGCACACTACTTTTTTTGGTGTATGAATTTCACGCACTACTTTTTTTGGCGTATGAATTTCGCGCACTACTTTTTTGCGTGAATGAATTTCGCGCACTCTTTTTTTGCGCGGATGAATTTCGCGCACTACTTTTTTGCGCTGATAAATTTCGCACACTACTTTTTTGCGCGGATAAATTTCGCGCACTACTGTTTTTGGCGTATAAATTTCACGCACTACTTTTTTGCGCGGATGAATCTCATGCACTACTTTTTTGGCGTATGAATTTCGCGCACTACTTTTTTGCGCAGATGAATTTCGCGCACTACTTTTTTTGGATTATGAATTTCGCGCACTACTTTTATGCACGGATGAATTTCGCGCACTACTTTTTTGCGCGTAAAATTTTAACGGACTACTTTTTTTGGCGTATGTATTTCGCGCACTCCTTTTTTTGACGTGTGAAGTTTGCGCACTACTTTTTAGCGCGGATGAATTTTGCGCACTACTTTTTTTGGCTTATGAATTTCGCGCACTACTTTTTTGCGCAGATGAATTTTACGCACTACTTTTTTGGCGTTTTAATTTCGCGCACTACTTTTTTTAGCGGATAAATTTAGCGCACTACTTTTTTTGGCGTATGTATTTCGCGCGCTACTTTTTTGCGCAGATGAATTTCACGCACTAGTTTTTTGACGTATGAATTTCGCGCACTTCTTTTTTTGACGTGTGAAGTTTGCGCACTACTTTTTTGCGCGGATGAATTTTGCGCACTACTTTTTTTGGCTTATGAATTTCGCGCACTACTTTTTTGCGCAGATGAATTTTACGCACTACTTTTTTTGGCGTATAAATTCCGCGCACTACTTTTTTGCGTGGATGAATTTCACGCACTACTGTTTTTGGCGTATAAATTTCACGCACTACTTTTTTGCGCGGATGAATCTCATGCACTACTTTTTTGGCGTATGAATTTCGCGCACTACTTTTTTGCGCAGATGAAGTTCGCGCACTACTTTTTTTGGCGTATAAATTCCGCGCACTACTTTTTTGCGCGGATGGATTTCACGCAATACTTTTTTGGGCAGACGAATTTCGCACACTACTTTTTTTGGGGTATGAATTTCATGCACTACATTTTTTGGCGTATGAATTTCGCGCACTACTTTTTTGCGTGAATGAATTTCGCGCACTCTTTTTTTGCGCGGATGAATTTCGCGCACTACTTTTTTGCGCGGATGAATTTAGCACACTACTTTTTTGCGCGGATAAATTTCGCGCACTACTGTTTTTGGCGTATAAATTTCACGCACTACTTTTTTGCGCGGATGAATCTCATGCACTACTTTTTTGGCGTATGAATTTCGCGCACTACTTTTTTTGGAGTATGAATTTCGCGCACTACTTTTATGCACGGATGAATTTCACGCACTACTTTTTTTGGAGTATGAATTTCGCGCACTACTTTTATGCACGGATGAATTTCGCGCACTACTTTTTTGCACGGATAAATTTAACAGACTACTTTTTTTGGCGTATGTACTTCGCGCACTACTTTTTTGCGCAGATGAATTTCACGCACTAGTTTTTTGCGCAAATGAATTTCACGCACTAGTTTTTTGGCGTTTTAATTTCGCGCACTACTTTTTTTAGCGTATGAATTTTGCGCACTACTTTTTTGTGCGGATAAATTTCGCGCACTACTGTTTTTGGTGTATAAATTTCACGCACTACTTTTTTGCGCGGATGAATCTCATGCACTACTTTTTTGGCGTATGAATTTCGCGCATTAATTTTTTGCGCAGATGAATTTCGCGCACTACTTTTTTTGGCGTATAAATTCCACGCACTACTTTTTTGCGTGGATGAATTTCACGCACTACTTTTTTGGGCAGACGAATTTCGCACACTACTTTTTTTGGGGTATGAATTTCACGCACTACTTTTTTTGGCGTATGAATTTCGCTCACTAGTTTTTTGCGTGAATGAATTTCGCGCACTCTTTTTTTGCGCGGATGAATTTCGCGCACTACTTTTTTTGGCGTATGAATTTCACGCACTACTTTTTTTGGCGTATGAATTTTCGCGCACTACTTTTTTGCGTGAATGAATCTCGCGCACTCTTTTTCTGCGCGGATGAATTTCGCGCACTACTTTTTTTGGAGAATGAATTTCGCGCAATACTTTTTTGCACAGATAAATTTAGCGCACTACTTTTTTTGGCGTATGTATTTCGCGCACTACTTTTTTGCGCGGATGAATTTCACGCACTAGTTTTTTGCGCAAATGAATTTCACGAACTAGTTTTTTGGCGTATGAATTTCGGCGTATGAATGAATTTCACGCACCACTTTTTTGCGCGGATGAATCTCATGCACTACTTTTTTGGCGTATGAATTTCGCGCACTACTTTTTTGGGCAGATGAATTTCGCGCACTACTTTTTTTGGCGTATAAATTCCGCGCACTACTTTTTTGCGTGGATGAATTTCACGCACTACTTTTTTTGGCAGACAGATTTCGCACACTACCTTTTTTGGGGTATGAATTTCACGCACTACTTTTTTTGGGGTATGAATTTTGCGCACTACTTTTTTGCGTGAATGAATTTCGCGCACTCTTTTTCTGCGCGTATGAATTTCGCGCACTACTTTTTTTGGAGAATGAATTTCGCGCACTACTTTTTTGCATGGATGAATTTCGCGCACTACTTTTTTTGCGCGGATAAATTTAGCGCACTACTTTTTTTGGCGTATGTATTTCGCGCACTACTTTTTTGCGCGGATGAATTTCACGCACTAGTTTTTTGCGCAAATGAATTTCACGCACTAGTTTTTTGGCGTATGAATTTCGCGCACTCCTTTTTTTGACGTGTGAAGTTTGCGCACTACTTTTTTGCGCGCATGAATTTTGCGCACTATTTTTTTGGGCTTATGAATTTCGCGCACTACTTTTTTGCGCAGATGAATTTCACGCACTACTGTTTTTTGCGTATAAATTTCACGTACTACTTTTTTGGGCGTATAAATTCCGCGCACTACTTTTTTGGGTGAATGAATTTCGCGCACTCTTTTTCTGCGTGGATGAATTTTGCGCACTACTTTTTTTGGAGTGTGAATTTCGCGCACTACTTTTTTGCACGGATAAATTTAGCGCACTACTTTTTTTGTTGTATGTATTTCGCGCGCTACTTTTTTGCGCGGATGAATTTCACGCACTAGTTTTTTGCGCAAATGAATTTCACACACTAGTTTTTTGGCGTATGAATTTCGCGAACTCCTTTTTTTGACGTGTGAAATTTGCGCACTACTTTTTTGCGCGGATGAATTTTGCGCACTACTTTTTTTGGCTTATGAATTTCGCGCACTACTTTTTTGCGCAGATGAATTTCACGCACTACTTTTTTGGCGTTTTAATTTCGCGCACTACTTTTTTTAGCGTATGAATTTCGCGCACTACTCTTTTGCGCGGATGAATTTCGCGCACTACTTTTTTGCGCGGATAAATTTCGCGCACTACTGTCTTTGGCGTATAAATTTCACGCACTACTTTTTTGTGCGGATGAATCTCATGCACTACATTTTTGGCGTATGAATTTCGCGCACTACTTTTTTGCGCAGATGAATTTTGCGCACTACTTTTTTTGGCGTATAAATTCCGCGGACTACTTTTTTGCGAGGATGAATTTCACGCACTACTTTTTTGGGCAGACGAATTTCGCACACTACTTTTTTTGGGGTATGAATTTCACGCACTACTTTTTTTGGCGTATGAATTTCGCGCACTACTTTTTTGCGTGAATGAATTTCGCGCACTCTTTTTCTGCGCGGATGAATTTCGCGCACTACTTTTTTTGGAGTATGAATTTCGCGCACTACTTTTATGCACGGATGAATTTCGCGCACCACTTTTTTGCGCGGATAAATTTAACGCACTACTTTTTTTGGCGTATGTATTTCGCGCACTACTTTTTTGCGCGGATGAATTTCACGCACTAGTTTTTTGCGCAAATGAATTTCACGCACTAGTTTTTTGGCGTATGATTTTTCGCGCACTCCTTTTTTTGACGTGTGAAGTTTGCGCACTACTTTTTTGCGCGGATGAATTTTGCGCACTACTTTTTTTGGCTTATGAATTTCGCGCACTACTTTTTTGCGCAGATGAATTTTACGCACTACTTTTTTGGCGTTTTAATTTCGCGCACTACTTTTTTTAGCGGATAAATTTAGCGCACTACTTTTTTTGGCGTATGTATTTCACGCACTACTTTTTTGCGCGGATGAATTTCACGCACTACTGTTTTTGGCGTATAAATTTCACGCACTACTTTTTTGCGCGGATGAATCTCATGCACTACTTTTTTGGCGTATTAATTTCGCGCACTACTTTTTTGCGCAGATGAATTTCGCGCACTACTTTTTTGGCGTATAAATTCCGCGCACTACTTTTTTGCGTGGATGAATTTCACGCACTATTTTTTTGGGCAGACGAATTTCGCACACTACTTTTTTCGGGGTATGAATTTCACGCACTACTTTTTTTGGTGTATGAATTTCGCGCACTACTTTTTTGCGTGAATGAATTTCGCGCACTCTTTTTTTGCGCGGATGAATTTCGCGCACTACTTTTTTGCGCAAATGAATTTCACACACTAGTTTTTTGGCGTATGAATTTCGCGCACTCCTTTTTTTGACGTGTGAAATTTGCGCACTACTTTTTTGCGCGGATGAATTTTGCGCACTGCTTTTTTTGGCTTATGAATTTCGCGCACTACTTTTTTGCGCAGATGAATTTCACGCACTACTTTTTTGGCGTTTTAATTTCGCGCACTACTTTTTTTAGCGTATGAATTTCGCGCACTACTTTTTTGCGCGGATGAATTTCGCGCACTACTTTTTTGCGCGGATAAATTTCGCGCACTACTGTCTTTGGCGTATAAATTTCACGCACTACTTTTTTGTGCGGATGAATCTCATGCAACACATTTTTGGCGTATGAATTTCTGCGCACTACTTTTTTGCGCAGATGAATTTTGCGCACTACTTTTTTTGGCGTATAAATTCCGCGCACTACTTTTTTGCGAGGATAAATTTCACGCACTACTTTTTTGGGCAGACGAATTTCGCACACTACTTTTTTTGGGGTATGAATTTCACGCACTAATTTTTTTGGCGTATGAATTTCGCGCACTACTTTTTTGCGTGAATGAATTTCGCGCACTCTTTTTCTGCGCGGATGAATTTCGCGCACTACTTTTTTTGGAGTATGAATTTCGCGCACTACTTTTATGCATGGATGAATTTCGCGCACTACTTTTTTGCGCGGATAAATTTACCGCACTACTTTTTTTGGCGTATGTATTTCGCGCACTACTTTTTTGCGCGGATGAATTTCACGCACTAGTTTTTTGCGCAAATGAATTTCACGCACTAGTTTTTTGGCGTATGAATTTCGCGCACTCCTTTTTTTGACGTGTGAAGTTTGCGCACTACTTTTTTGCGCGGATGAATTTTGCGCACTACTTTTTTTGGCTTATGAATTTCGCGCACTACTTTTTTGCGCAGATTAATTTTACGCACTACTTTTTTGGCGTTTTAATTTCGCGCACTACTTTTTTTAGCGGATAAATTTAGCGCACTACTTTTTTTGGCGTATGTATTTCGCGCACTACTTTTTTGCGCGGATGAATTTCACGCACTACTGTTTTTTGCGTATAAATTTCACGCACTACTTTTTTGCGCGGATGAATCTCATGCACTACTTTTTTGGCGTATGAATTTCGCGCACTACTTTTTTGCGCAGATGAATTTCGCGCACTACTTTTTTTGGCGTATAAATTCCGCGCACTACTTTTTTGCGTGGATGAATTTCACGCACTATTTTTTTGGGCAGACGAATTTCGCACACTACTTTTTTTGGGGTATGAATTTCACGCACTACTTTTTTTGGTGTATGAATTTCGCGCACTACTTTTTTGCGTGAATGAATTTCGCGCACTCTTTTTTTGCGCGGATGAATTTCGCGCACTACTTTTTTGCGCGGATGAATTTCGCACACTACTTTTTTGCGCGGATAAATTTCGCGCACTACTGTTTTTGGCGTATAAATTTCACGCACTACTTTTTTGCGCGGATGAATCTCATGCACTACTTTTTTGGCGTATGAATTTCGCGCTCTACTTTTTTGCGCAGATGAATTTCGCGCACTACTTTTTTTGGAGTATGAATTTCGCGCACTACTTTTATGCTCGGATGAATTTCGCGCACTACTTTTTTGTGCGGATAAATTTAACGGTCTACTTTTTTTGGCGTATGTATTTCGCGCACTACTTTTTTGCGCAGGTGAATTTCACGCACTAGTTTTTTGCGCAAATGGATTTCACGCACTAGTTTTTTGGCATATGAATTTCGCGCACTCCTTTTTTTGACGTGTGAAGTTTGCGCACTACTTTTTTGCGCGGATGAATTTTGCGCACTACTTTTTTTGGCTTATGAATTTCGCGCACTACTTTTTTGCGCAGATGAATTTCACGCACTACTGTTTTGGGCAGACGAATTTCGCACACTACTTTTTTTGGGGTATGAATTTCACGCACTACTTTTTTTGGCGTATGAATTTCGCGCACACCTTTTTTTGACGTGTGAAGTTTGCGCACTACTTTTTTGCGCGGATGAATTTTACGCACTACTTTTTTGGCGTTTTAATTTCGCGCACTACTTTTTTTAGCGGATAAATTTAGCGCACTACTTTTTTTGGCGTATGTATTTCGCGCACTACTTTTTTGCGCGGATGAATTTCACGCACTACTGTTTTTGGCGTATAAATTTCACACAATCCTTTTTTGCGCGGATGAATCTCATGCACTACTTTTTTGGCGTATGAATTTCGCGCACTACTTTTTTGCGCAGATGAATATCGCGCACTACTTTTTTTGGCGTATAAATTCCGCGCACTACTTTTTAGCGTGGATGAATTTCACGCACTACTTTTTTTGGCAGACGAATTTCGCACACTACTTTTTTTGGTGTATGAATTTCACGCACTACTTTTTTTGGCGTATGAATTTCGCGCACTACTTTTTTGCGTGAATGAATTTCGCGCACTCTTTTTTTGCGCGGATGAATTTCGCGCACTACTTTTTTGCGCTGATAAATTTCGCACACTACTTTTTTGCGCGGATAAATTTCGCGCACTACTGTTTTTGGCGTATAAATTTCACGCACTACTTTTTTGCGCGGATGAATCTCATGCACTACTTTTTTGGCGTATGAATTTCGCGCACTACTTTTTTGCGCAGATGAATTTCGCGCACTACTTTTTTTGGATTATGAATTTCGCGCACTACTTTTATGCACGGATGAATTTCGCGCACTACTTTTTTGCGCGTAAAATTTTAACGGACTACTTTTTTTGGCGTATGTATTTCGCGCACTCCTTTTTTTGACGTGTGAAGTTTGCGCACTACTTTTTAGCGCGGATGAATTTTGCGCACTACTTTTTTTGGCTTATGAATTTCGCGCACTACTTTTTTGCGCAGATGAATTTTACGCACTACTTTTTCGGCGTTTTAATTTCGCGCACTACTTTTTTTAGCGGATAAATTTAGCGCACTACTTTTTTTGGCGTATGTATTTCGCGCGCTACTTTTTTGCGCAGATGAATTTCACGCACTAGTTTTTTGACGTATGAATTTCGCGCACTTCTTTTTTTGACGTGTGAAGTTTGCGCACTACTTTTTTGCGCGGATGAATTTTGCGCACTACTTTTTTTGGCTTATGAATTTCGCGCACTACTTTTTTGCGCAGATGAATTTTACGCACTACTTTTTTTGGCGTATAAATTCCGCGCACTACTTTTTTGCGTGGATGAATTTCACGCACTACTGTTTTTGGCGTATAAATTTCACGCACTACTTTTTTGCGCGGATGAATCTCATGCACTACTTTTTTGGCGTATGAATTTCGCGCACTACTTTTTTGCGCAGATGAAGTTCGCGCACTACTTTTTTTGGCGTATAAATTCCGCGCACTACTTTTTTGCGCGGATGAATTTCACGCAATACTTTTTTGGGCAGACGAATTTCGCACACTACTTTTTTTGGGGTATGAATTTCATGCACTACATTTTTTGGCGTATGAATTTCGCGCACTACTTTTTTGCGTGAATGAATTTCGCGCACTCTTTTTTTGCGCGGATGAATTTCGCGCACTACTTTTTTGCGCGGATGAATTTCGCACACTACTTTTTTGCGCGGATAAATTTCGCGCACTACTGTTTTTGGCGTATAAATTTCACGCACTACTTTTTTGCGCGGATGAATCTCATGCACTACTTTTTTGGCGTATGAATTTCGCGCACTACTTTTTTTGGAGTATGAATTTCGCGCACTACTTTTATGCACGGATGAATTTCGCGCACTACTTTTTTTGGAGTATGAATTTCGCGCACTACTTTTATGCACGGATGAATTTCGCGCACTACTTTTTTGCACGGATAAATTTAACAGACTACTTTTTTTGGCGTATGTACTTCGCGCACTACTTTTTTGCGCAGATGAATTTCACGCACTAGTTTTTTGCGCAAATGAATTTCACGCACTAGTTTTTTGGCGTATGAATTTCGCGCACTCCTTTTTTTGACGTGTGAAGTTTGCGCACTACTTTTTTGCGCGGATGAATTTTGCGCACTACTTTTTTTGGCTTATGAATTTCGCGCACTACTTTTTTGCGCAGATGAATTTTACGCACTACTTTTTTTGGCGTATAAATTCCGCACACTACTTTTTTGCGTGGATGAATTTCGCGCACTACTTTTTTGCGCAGATGAATTTCGCGCACTAATTTTTTTGGAGTATGAATTTCGCGCACTACTTTTATGCACGGATGAATTTCGCGCACTACTTTTTTGCGCGGATAAATTTAACGCACTACTTTTTTTGGCGTATGTATTTCGCGCACTACTTTTTTGCGCAGATGAATTTCACGCACTAGTTTTTTGCGCAAATGAATTTCACGCACTAGTTTTTTGGCGTATGAATTTCGCGCACTCCTTTTTTTGACGTGTGAAGTTTGCGCACTACTTTTTTGCGCGGATGAATTTTGCGCACTACTTTTTTTGGCTTATGAATTTCGCGCACTACTTTTTTGCGCAGATGAATTTTACGCACTACTTTTTTGGCGTTTTAATTTCGCGCACTCCTTTTTTTAGCGGTTAAATTAGCGCACTACTTTTTTGGCGTATGTATTTCGCGCACTACTTTTTTGCGCGGATGAATTTCACGCACTACTGTTTTTGGCGTATAAATTTCACGCACTACTTTTTTGCGCGGATGAATCTCATGCACTACTTTTTTGGCGCATGAATTTCGCGCACTACTTTTTTGCGCAGATGAATTTCGCGCACTACTTTTTTTGGCGTATAAATTCCGCGCACTACTTTTTTGCGTGGATGAATTTCGCACACTACTTTTTTTGGGGTATGAATTTCACGCAGTACTTTTTTTGGCGTATGAATTTCGCGCACTACTTTTTTGCGTGAATGAATTTCGCGCACTCTTTTTTTGCGCGGATGAATTTCGCACACTACTTTTTTGCGCGGATAAATTTTGCGCACTACTGTTTTTGGCGTATAAATTTCACGCACTACTTTTTTGCGCGAATGAATCTCATGCACTACTTTTTTGGCGTATGAATTTTGCGCACTACTTTTTTGCGCAGATGAATTTCGCGCACTACTTTTTTTGGAGTATGAATTTCGCGCACTACTTTTTTGCGCGGATAAATTTAACGCACTACTTTTTTTGGCGTATGTATTTCGCGCACTACTTTTTTGCGCGGATGAATTTCACGCACTAGTTTTTTGCGCAAATGAATTTCACGCACTAGTTTTTTGGCGTATGAATTTTGCGCACTACTTTTTTGCGCGGATAAATTTCGCGCACTACTTTTTTGCGCGGATGAATTTCGCACACTACTTTTTTGCGCGGATAAATTTCGCGCACTACTGTTTTTGGCGTATAAATTTCACGCACTACTTTTTTGCGCGGATGAATCTCATGCACTACTTTTTTGGCGTATGAATTTCGCGCACTATTTTTTTGCGCAGATGAATTTCGCGCACTACTTTTTTTGGCGTATGAATTTTCGCGCACTACTTTTTTGCGTGAATAAATTTCGCGCACTCTTTTTCTGCGCGGATGAATTTCGCGCACTACTTTTTTTGGCGTATGAATTTCGCGCACTACTTTTTTGTGTGGATGAATTTCACGCACAACTTTTTTTGGCAGACGGATTTCGCACACTACTTTTTTTGGGGTATGAATTTCACGCACTACTTTTTTTGGCGTATGAATTTCGCGCACTACTTTTTTGCGTGAATGAATTTCGCGCACTCTTTTTCTGCGCGGATGAATTTCGCGCACTACTTTTTTTGGAGTATGAATTTCGCGCACTACTTTTTTGCACGGATGAATTTCGCGCACTACTTTTTTGCGCGGATAAATTTAGCGCACTACTTTTTTTGGCGTATAAATTTCACGCACTACTTTTTTGCGCGGATGAATCTCATGCACTACTTTTTTGGCGCATGAATTTCGCGCACTACTTTTTTGCGCAGATGAATTTCGCGCACTACTTTTTTTGGCGTATAAATTCCGCGCACTACTTTTTTGCGTGGATGAATTTCGCACACTACTTTTTTTGGGGTATGAATTTCACGCAGTACTTTTTTTGGCGTATGAATTTCGCGCACTACTTTTTTGCGTGAATGAATTTCGCGCACTCTTTTTTTGCGCGGATGAATTTCGCACACTACTTTTTTGAGCGGATAAATTTCGCGCACTACTGTTTTTGGCGTATAAATTTCACGCACTACTTTTTTGCGCGAATGAATCTCATGCACTACTTTTTTGGCGTATGAATTTCGCGCACTACTTTTTTGCGCGGATAAATTTAACGCACTACTTTTTTTGGAGTATGTATTTCGCGCACTACTTTTTTGCGCGGATGAATTTCACGCACTAGTTTTTTGCGCAAATGAATTTTACGCACTAGTTTTTTGGCGTATGAATTTCGCGCACTCCTTTTTTTGACGTGTGAAGTTTGCGCACTACTTTTTTGCGCGCATGAATTTTGCGCACTACTTTTTTTGGGTCATGAATTTCGCGCACTACTTTTTTGCGCAGATGAATTTCACGCACTACTGTTTTTTGCGTATAAATTTCACGCACTACTTTTTTGGGCGTATAAATTCCGCGCACTACTTTTTTGCGTGAATGAATTTCGCGCACTCTTTTTCTGCGTGGATGAATTTTGCGCACTACTTTTTTTGGAGTGTGAATTTCGCGCACTACTTTTTTGCACGGATAAATTTAGCGCACTACTTTTTTTGTTGTATGTATTTCGCGCACTACTTTTTTGCGCGGATGAATTTCACGCACTAGTTTTTTGCGCAAATGAATTTCACACACTAGTTTTTTGGCGTATGAATTTCGCGCACTCCTTTTTTTGACGTGTGAAGTTTGCGCACTACTTTTTTGCGCGGATGAATTTTGTGCACTACTTTTTTTGGCTTATGAATTTCGCGCACTACTTTTTTGCGCAGATGAATTTCACGCACTACTTTTTTGGCGTTTTAATTTCGCGCACTACTTTTTTTAGCGTATGAATTTCGCGAACTACTTTTTTGCGCGGATGCATTTCGCGCACTACTTTTTTGCGCAGATGAATTTCACGCACTACTGTTTTTGGCGTATAAATTTCACGCACTACTTTTTTGCGCGGATGAATCTCATGCACTACTTATTTGGCGTATGAATTTCGCGCACTACTTTTTTGCGCAGATGAATTTAGCGCACTACTTTTTTTGGCGTATAAATTCCGCGCACTACTTTTTTGCGTGAATGAATTTCGCGCACTCTTTTTCTGCGTGGATGAATTTTGCGCACTACTTTTTTTGGAGTGTGAATTTCGCGCACTACTTTTTTGCACGGATAAATTTAGCGCACTACTTTTTTTGTTGTATGTATTTCGCGCACTACTTTTTTGCGCGGATGAATTTCACGCACTAGTTTTTTGCGCAAATGAATTTCACACACTAGTTTTTTGGCGTATGAATTTCGCGCACTCCTTTTTTTGACGTGTGAAGTTTGCGCACTACTTTTTTGCGCGGATGAATTTTGTGCACTACTTTTTTTGGCTTATGAATTTCGCGCACTACTTTTTTGCGCAGATGAATTTCACGCACTACTTTTTTGGCGTTTTAATTTCGCGCACTACTTTTTTTAGCGTATGAATTTCGCGAACTACTTTTTTGCGCGGATGCATTTCGCGCACTACTTTTTTGCGCAGATGAATTTCACGCACTACTGTTTTTGGCGTATAAATTTCACGCACTACTTTTTTGCGCGGATGAATCTCATGCACTACTTATTTGGCGTATGAATTTCGCGCACTACTTTTTTGCGCAGATGAATTTAGCGCACTACTTTTTTTGGCGTATAAATTCCGCGCACTACTTTTTTGCGTGGATGAATTTCACGCACTACTTTTTTGGGCAGACGAATTTCGCACACTACTTTTTTGGGGTATGAATTTCACACACTACTTTTTTTGGCGTATGAATTTCGCGCACTACTTTTTTGCGTGAATGAATTTCGCGCACTCTTTTTTTGCGCGGATGAATTTTGCGCACTACTTTTTTGCGCGGATGAATTTCGCACACTACTTTTTTGCGCGGATAAATTTCGCGCACTACTGTTTTTGGCGTATAAATTTCACGCACTACTTTTTTGCGCGGATGAATCTCATGCACTACTTTTTTGGCGTATGAATTTCGCGCACTACTTTTTTGCGCAGATGAATTTCGCGCACTACTTTTTTGGCGTATGAATTTTGCGCACTACTTTTTTGGGCGTATAAATTCCGCGCACTACTTTTTTGCGTGAATGAATTTCACGCACTACTTTTTTTGGGCAGACGAATTTCGCGCACTACTTTTTTTGCGTATGAATTTTCGCGCACTACTTTTTTGCGTGAATGAATTTCGCGCACTCTTTTTCTGCGCGGATGAATTTCGCGCACTACTTTTTTTGGAGTATGAATTTCGCGCACTACTTTTTTGCACGGATGAATTTCGCGCACTACTTTTTTGGCGTATGAATTTCGCGCACTACTTTTTTGGGCGTATAAATTCCGCGCACTACTTTTTTGCGTGAATGAATTTCACGCACTACTTTTTTGGGCAGACAAATTTCGCGCACTACTTTTTTTGGCGTATGAATTTTCGCGCACTACTTTTTTGCGTGAATAAATTTCGCGCACTCTTTTTCTGCGCGGATGAATTTCGCGCACTACTTTTTTTGGCGTATGAATTTCGCGCACTACTTTTTTGTGTGGATGAATTTCACGCACAACTTTTTTTGGCAGACGGATTTCGCACACTACTTTTTTTGGGGTATGAATTTCACGCACTACTTTTTTTGGCGTATGAATTTCGCGCACTACTTTTTTGCGTGAATGAATTTCGCGCACTCTTTTTCTGCGCGGATGAATTTCGCGCACTACTTTTTTTGGAGTATGAATTTCCCGCACTACTTTTTTGCACGGATGAATTTCGCGCACTACTTTTTTGCGCGGATAAATTTAGCGCACTACTTTTTTTGGCGTATGTACTTCGCGCACTACTTTTTTGCGCGGATGAATTTCACGCACTAGTTTTTTGCGCAAATGAATTTCACGCACTAGTTTTTTGGCGTATGAATTTCGCGCACTCCTTTTTTTGACGTGTGAAGTTTGCGCACTACTTTTTTGCGCGCATGAATTTTGCGCACTACTTTTTTTGGCTTATGAATTTCGCGCACTACTTTTTTGCGCAGATGAATTTCACGCACTACTGTTTTTTGCGTATAAATTTCACGCACTACTTTTTTGGGCGTATAAATTCCGCGCACTACTTTTTTGCGTGAATGAATTTCGCGCACTCTTTTTCTGCGTGGATGAATTTTGCGCACTACTTTTTTTGGAGTGTGAATTTCGCGCACTACTTTTTTGCACGGATAAATTTAGCGCACTACTTTTTTTGTTGTATGTATTTCGCGCACTACTTTTTTGCGCGGATGAATTTCACGCACTAGTTTTTTGCGCAAATGAATTTCACACACTAGTTTTTTGGCGTATGAATTTCGCGCACTCCTTTTTTTGACGTGTGAAGTTTGCGCACTACTTTTTTGCGCGGATGAATTTTGTGCACTACTTTTTTTGGCTTATGAATTTCGCGCACTACTTTTTTGCGCGATGAATTTCACGCACTACTTTTTTGGCGTTTTAATTTCGCGCACTACTTTTTTTAGCGTATGAATTTCGCGAACTACTTTTTTGCGCGGATGCATTTCGCGCACTACTTTTTTGCGCGGATGAATTTCACGCACTACTGTTTTTGGCGTATAAATTTCACGCACTACTTTTTTGCGCGGATGAATCACATGCACTACTTTTTTGGCGTATGAATTTCGCGCACTACTTTTTTGCGCAGATGAATTTCGCGCACTACTTTTTTTGGCGTATAAATTCCGCACACTACTTTTTTGCGTGGATGAATTTCACGCACTACTTTTTTGGGCAGACGAATTTCGCACACTACTTTTTTGGGGTATGAATTTCACACACTACTTTTTTTGGCGTATGAATTTCGCGCACTACTTTTTTGCGTGAATGAATTTCGCGCACTCTTTTTTTGCGCGGATGAATTTCGCGCACTACTTTTTTGCGCGGATGAATTTCGCGCACAACTTTTTTGCGCGGATAAATTTCGCGCACTACTGTTTTTGGCGTATAAATTTCACGCACTACTTTTTTGCGCGGATGAATCTCATGCACTACTTTTTTGGCGTATGAATTTCGCGCACTACTTTTTTGCGCAGATGAATTTCGCGCACTACTTTTTTTGGCGTATGAATTTTGCGCACTACTTTTTTGGGCGTATAAATTCCGCGCACTACTTTTTTGCGTGAATGAATTTCACGCACTACTTTTCTTGGGCAGACGAATTTCGCGCACTACTTTTTTTGCGTATGAATTTTCGCGCACTACTTTTTTGCGTGAATGAATTTCGCGCACTCTTTTTCTGCGCGGATGAATTTCGCGCACTACTTTTTTTGGAGTACGAATTTTCGCGCACTACTTTTTTGCGTGAATGATTTCGCGCACTCTTTTTCTGCGCGGATGAATTTCGCGCACTACTTTTTTTGGAGTATGAATTTCGCGCACTACTTTTTTGCACGGATGAATTTCGCGCACTACTTTTTTGCGCGGATAAATTTAGCGCACTACTTTTTTTGGCGTATGAATTTTCGCGCACAACTTTTTTGCGTGAATGAATTTCACGCACTCTTTTTCTGCGCGGATGAATTTCGCGCGCTACTTTTTTTGGAGTATGAATTTCGCGCACTACTTTTTTGCGCAAATGAATTTCACGCACTAGTTTTTTGGCGTATGAATTTCGCGCACTCCTTTTTTTGACGTGTGAAGTTTGCGCACTACTTTTTTGCGCGGATGAATTTTGCGCACTACTTTTTTTGGCTTATGAATTTCGGGCACTACTTTTTTGCGCAGATGAATTTCGCGCACTACTTTTTTGCGCAGATGAATTTCACGCACTACTTTTTTGGCGTTTTAATTTCGCGCAATACTTTTTTTAGCGGATAAATTTAGCGCACTACTTTTTTTGGCGTATGTATTTCGCGCACTACTTTTTTGCGCGGATGAATTTCACGCACTAGTTTTTTGCGCAAATGAATCTCACGCACTAGTTTTTTGGCGTATGAATTTCGCCCCCTTCTTTTTTTGACGTGTGAAGTTTGCGCACTACTTTTTTGCGCGGATGAATTTTGTGCACTACTTTTTTTGGCTTATGAATTTCGCGCACTACTTTTTTGCGCAGATGAATTTCACGCACTACTTTTTTGGCGTTTTAATTTCGCGCACTACTTTTTTTAGCGTATGAATTTCGCGAACTACTTTTTTGCGCGGATGCATTTCGCGCACTACTTTTTTGCGCGGATGAATTTCACGCACTACTGTTTTTGGCGTATAAATTTCACGCACTACTTTTTTGCGCGGATGAATCACATGCACTACTTTTTTGGCGTATGAATTTCGCGCACTACTTTTTTGCGCAGATGAATTTCGCGCACTACTTTTTTTGGCGTATAAATTCCGCGCACTACTTTTTTGCGTGGATGAATTTCACGCACTACTTTTTTGGGCAGACGAATTTCGCACACTACTTTTTTGGGGTATGAATTTCACACACTACTTTTTTTGGCGTATGAATTTCGCGCACTACTTTTTTGCGTGAATGAATTTCGCGCACTCTTTTTTTGCGCGGATGAATTTCGCGCACTACTTTTTTGCGCGGATGAATTTCGCACACAACTTTTTTGCGCGGATAAATTTCGCGCACTACTGTTTTTGGCGTATAAATTTCACGCACTACTTTTTTGCGCGGATGAATCTCATGCACTACTTTTTTGGCGTATGAATTTCGCGCACTACTTTTTTGCGCAGATGAATTTCGCGCACTACTTTTTTTGGCGTATGAATTTTGCGCACTACTTTTTTGGGCGTATAAATTCCGCGCACTACTTTTTTGCGTGAATGAATTTCACGCACTACTTTTTTTGGGCAGACGAATTTCGCGCACTACTTTTTTTGCGTATGAATTTTCGCGCACTACTTTTTTACGTGAATGAATTTCGCGCACTCTTTTTCTGCGCGGATGAATTTCGCGCACTACTTTTTTTGGAGTATGAATTTTCGCGCACTACTTTTTTGCGTGAATGAATTTCGCGCACTCTTTTTCTGCGCGGATGAATTTCGCGCACTACTTTTTTTGGAGTATAAATTTCGCGCACTACTTTTTTGCACGGATGAATTTCGCGCACTACTTTTTTGCGCGGATAAATTTAGCGCACTACTTTTTTTGGCGTATGAATTTTCGCGCACAACTTTTTTGCGTGAATGAATTTCACGCACTCTTTTTCTGCGCGGATGAATTTCGCGCGCTACTTTTTTTGGAGTATGAATTTCGCGCACTACTTTTTTGCGCAAATGAATTTCACGCACTAGTTTTTTGGCGTATGAATTTCGCGCACTCCTTTTTTTGACGTGTGAAGTTTGCGCACTACTTTTTTGCGCGGATGAATTTTGCGCACTACTTTTTTTGGCTTATGAATTTCGCGCACTACTTTTTTGCGCAGATGAATTTCGCGCACTACTTTTTTGCGCAGATGAATTTCACGCACTACTTTTTTGGCGTTTTAATTTCGCGCAATACTTTTTTTAGCGGATAAATTTAGCGCACTACTTTTTTTGGCGTATGTATTTCGCGCACTACTTTTTTGCGCGGATGAATTTCACGCACTAGTTTTTTGCGCAAATGAATCTCACGCACTAGTTTTTTGGCGTATGAATTTCGCCCCCTTCTTTTTTTGACGTGTGAAGTTTGCGCACTACTTTTTTGCGCGGATGAATTTTGCGCACTACTTTTTTTGGCTTATGAATTTCGCGCACTACTTTTTTGCGCAGATGAATTTCACGCACTACTCTTTTGGCGTTTTAATTTCGCGCACTACTTTTTTTAGCGTATGAATTTCGCGCACTACTTTTTTGCGCGGATAAATTTCGCGCACTACTGTTTTTGGCGTATAAATTTCACGCACTACTTTTTTGCGCGGATGAATCTCATGCACTACTTTTTTGGCGTATGAATTTCTCGCACTACTTTTTTGCGCAGATGAATTTCGCGCACTACTTTTTTGCGCGGATAAATTTCGCGCACTACTGTTTTTGGCGTATAAATTTCACGCACTACTTTTTTGCGCGGATGAATCTCATGCACTACTTTTTTGGCGTATGAATTTCGCGCACTACTTTTTTGCGTGGATGAATTTCACGCACTACTTTTTTGGGCAGACGAATTTCGCACACTACTTTTTTTGGGGTATGAATTTCACGCACTACTTTTTTTGGCGTATGAAATTCGCGCACTACTTTTTTGCGTGAATGAATTTCGCGCACTCTTTTTTTGCGCGGATGAATTTCGCGCACTACTTTTTTTGGCGTATGAATTTCACGCACTAATTTTTTTGGCGTATGAATTTTTGCGCACTACTTTTTTGCATGAATGAATTTCGCGCACTCTTTTTCTGCGCGGATGAATTTCGCGCACTACTTTTTTTGGAGTATGAATTTCGCGCACTACTTTTTTGCACGGATGAATTTCGCGCACTACTTTTTTGCGGGGATAAATGTAGCGCACTACTTTTTTTGGCGTATGTATTTTGCGCACTACTTTTTTGCGTTGATGAATTTCACACACTACTTTTTTGCGTTGATGAATTTCACGCACTAGTTTTTTGGCGTATGAACTTCGCGCACTCCTTTTTTTGACGTGTGAAGTTTGCGCACTACTTTTTTGCGCGGATGAATTTTGCGCACTACTTTTTTGGCGTTTTAATTTCGCGCACTACTTTTTTTAGCGGATAAATTTAGCGCACTACTTTTTTTGGCGTATGTATTTCGCGCACTACTTTTTTGCGCGGATGAATTTCACGCACTAGTTTTTTGCGCAAATGAATTTCACGCACTATTTTTTTGGCGTATGAATTTCACGCACTCCTTTTTTTGACGTGTGAAGTTTGCGCACTACTTTTTTGCGCGGATGAATTTCGCGCACTACTTTTTTTGGCGTATAAATTCCGCGCACTACTTTTTTGCGTGGATGAATTTCACGCACTACTTTTTTGGGCAGACGAATTTCGCACACTACTTTTTTTGAGATATGAATTTCACGCACTACTTTTTTTGGCGTATGAATTTCGCGCACTACTTTTTTGCATGAATGAATTTCGCGCACTCTTTTTTTGCGTAAATGAATTTCGCGCACTACTTTTTTGGCGTATAAATTTCACGCACTACTTTTTTGCGCGGATGAATCTCATGCACTACTTTTTTGGCGTATGAATTTCGCGCACTACTTTTTTGCGCAGATGAATTTCGCGCACTACTTTTTTTGGCGTATAAATTCCGCGCACTACTTTTTTGGGGTATGAATTTCACGCACTACTTTTTTTGGCGTATGAATTTCGCGCACTACTTTTTTGCGTGAATGAATTTCGCGCACTACTTTTTTGCGTGAATGATTTTCACGCACCACTTTTTTGCGCGGATGAATCTCATGCACTACTTTTTTGGCGTATGAATTTCGCGCACTACTTTTTTGCGCAGATGAATTTTGCGCACTACTTTTTTTGGCGTATAAATTCCGCGCACTACTTTTTTGCGTGGATGAATTTCACGCACTACTTTTTTGGGCAGACGAATTTCGCACACTACTTTTTTTGGGGTATGAATTTCACGCACTGCTTTTTTTGGCATATGAATTTCGCGCACTACTTTTTTGCGTGAATGAATTTCGCGCACTCTTTTTTTGCGCGGATGAATTTCGCGCACTACTTTTTTTGGAGTATGAATTTCACGCACTACTTTTTTTGGCGTATGAATTTTCGCACACTACTTTTTTGCGTGGATGAATTTCACGCACTACTTTTTTTGGCTTATGAATTTCGCGCACTACTTTTTTGCATGAATGAATTTCGCGCACTCTTTTTTTGCGTAAATGAATTTCTCGCACTACTTTTTCGGCGTATAAATTTCACGCACTACTTTTTTGCGCGGATGAATCTCATGCACTACTTTTTTGGCGTATGAATTTCGCGCACTACTTTTTTGCGCAGATGAATTTCGCGCACTACTTTTTTTGGCGTATAAATTCCGCGCACTACTTTTTTGGGGTATGAATTTCACGCACTACTTTTTTTGGCGTATGAATTTCGCGCACTACTTTTTTGCGTGAATGAATTTCGCGCACTACTTTTTTGCGCGAATGAATTTCGCTCACTATTTTTTTGCGCGGATGAATTTCGCGCACTACTTTTTTTGGAGTATGAATTTCACGCACTACTTTTTTTGGCGTATGAATTTTGCGCCCTACTTTTTTGCGTGAATGAATTTAGCGCACTCTTTTTCTGCGCGGATGAATTTCGCGCACTACTTTTTTTGGAGTATGAATTTCGCGCACTACTTTTTTGCACGCATGAATTTCGCGCACTACTTTTTTGCGCGGATGAATTTCACGCACTAGTTTTTTGCGCAAATGAATTTCACGCACTAGTTTTTTGGCGTATGAATTTCGCGCACTCCTTTTTTTGACGTGTGAAGTTTGCGCACTACTTTTTTGCGCGGATGAATTTTGCGCACTACTTTTTTTGGCTTATGAATTTCGCGCACTACTTTTTTGCGCAGATGAATTTCACGCACTACTTTTTTGGCGTTTTAATTTCGCGCACTACTTTTTTTAGCGTATAAATTTCGCGCACTACTTTTTTGCGCGGATAAATTTCGCGCACTACTGTTTTTGGCGTATAAATTTCACGCACTACTTTTTTGCGCGGATGAATCTCATGCACTACTTTTTTGGCGTATGAATTTCGCGCACTACTTTTTTGCGCAGATGAATTTTGCGCACTACTTTTTTGCGTGGATGAATTTCACGCACTACTTTTTTGGGCAGACGAATTATGCACACTACTTTTTTTGGGGTATGAATTTCACGCACTACTTTTTTTGGCGTATGAATTTCGCGCACTACTTTTTTGCGTGAATGAATTTCGCGCACTCTTTTTTTGCGCGGATGAATTTTGCGCACTACTTTTTTTGGCGTATGAATTTCGCGCACTACTTTTTTGCGCGGATGAATTTCACGCACTACTTTTATGGCGTATGAATTTAGCGCACTACTATTTTTGGCGTATGAATTTTGTGCACTACTTTTTTGCGCGGATGAATTTCGCACACTACTTTTTTGCGTGGATGAATTTCACGCACTACTTTTTTTGGTGTATGCATTTCGCTGATTACTTTTTTGCGCGGATGAATTTCACGCACTACTTTTTTGTCGTATGTAACAAATGCTTTGCTGAAGTCCAGAACGATTACATCTAACAGAGTGTTCTTGTTCCAGTAGTTGAGCATATCGTGGATGGTGACCAGTAGTTGTGATTCACATGATCTCGCACGTCTGAAACCATGCTGCAGCACTGTAAGTATGCTTTGCTTTTCTGTGTGTTTGATGATATGTTTACATATGACGTGCTCCAGAGACACAGACCTATAGTTTTCTGGTTGGTATCGACTGCCTTTTTTGTGTATGTGTGTAATATTTGCCTGTGTCCAGTCTTTTGGGTAGTGTTAATTTATTCAAGGACTGTTTCTGTATGCATGCACCTGTTAAGTTAAAGATGCATGTCCACAAATAGATCACACATATTATGCGTACCGATATGCAGGTCATGTACATATATAATACAATAATAAAAGGTGTATAGCAATTTATTGGAATGCAGTGTCTATAATACGTTTTAAAATATTAACCGTATCCTTATTCAAGTATACTTTTTGCCAGTGTAAATCATACATACATCTATAGCTAGTATAAGCGCCTAAAGACGCAAGGAAAGTGTTAACAGTTCTCTTGGTTTTGGTGTCTTTCGATAAAATCCTATATTTAAAAATTCCGTAATAAATAATTGTTATCACTTTAACAATATGTGGTTCACAATGCTCACTTATAATGACATCAATAACATTAATGTTACGCTGTACAATTTTCGATGTTTGTAATGTTTTTTTGAAAGTAAAAATCTCAGCTAAATAATTGTTTTTGGTTCTTAATTTATTATAAATATATCTTTCGTCTATGGATCCCTGTGTTACTTTGATGGCCTTAACATATATAATGCAGCTCTCTATCCATGATTTATAGTATATTACTTGTTTTTTAGAAGCTGTTTCATATGTAATCCATTTATTTCCCCATATATACGTGTTTAGTATCTCATCTCGTGATACAGGTTTCTCAGTTTGGTTCACTTTGCAAAAACTAATAATAATATGTTTATAGAATGATGGTATGTGATTCAATTTCTCAAAGTCGAGGGAATCCGAGTAATTTAATTTTGATATATCATCGAAAGATCCCAGATATTGTTTGCCGTAGAAGGACAAGTTATTTTGTTGGCTGTTAATAATTCGCGGAACCCATGATGTGCTTAAGGCTAGACAATATGTTTCAATGTCAATCATGTTCACACCTCCATGTATGATGTCTTTTCGTAAAATATAGCGTTTTATTTTATCTCTTTTTCCCCAAGTAAAATTATATCGTTTGGAGGAATCAAATTTAGTAATAGAAAAGTTATTTGAAATGGCAAGAGTCTTTAGAAATAGTATTTTACCGAAAATGCTTAATTCTTTCTTTTTCCACATGTCTAGTGTTTTCTTTTACTCAAGTTAAGGTCTAGACATGCTCTATCATTTTTCCCAACATAAATACCTAAGCATTTGACAGGTTTTGAAGTAAAATATATTCCTAGGTAATCGTAATCAGTCTGTTCATCTGTTTCTGTTAGGTCTATGCCTATAGTCTTGTTTATATTTAGTTCTAAACCGGCCGCATCAGTAAAATATTTTATTTCTGCTAGCAATTATTTTATGATTGCTTTATTTTTCAAGAACACCGTGCAGTTAGTCTAAGGTCCAAGAAGCTGGAAAATGCCGGATGCTAAATTTTATGTTGAGCATTTTTTTTAATTAGCATAATTAGCATAATTTATGAGGTAATCCAATAACTAGCTTATCTCTCAATTTCCAATGACAATAATAATAAAATAAAGGTACTAAAACTATATTTTGAGTCCACTAAATGAGTCCAATAAAATTTGAAAGATATATCGATTATAAAAAAACCGTATCCAAAAATTCAAAATGGCAGCCGAGTCGCATTTTATAGATAAATCTATAAATTATATGTGGAAAGCACATTATGTTTTTTTATTTTTGTTTAGTTGTCTCACTATAATGAGAATTATGGGTTTTCATGATTATGGAGTTTCAGGAAAATATGTGTTGTCGATAAAATAAGCTGTAATTTTATTTTTGTGCGAGGGCCATATAGGTAAATAGTTAATTAAATACACTGTAATGTTATTGTGTGAGTGCTATGTCCTGCGGGAATGGCACACATAATTATTATCCGTAATTGTCATTGCTATTACATCACTAAGTCTGCAACACTCGATAATATGGATGGTTCTGATACTATACTTTGTTGACAGTCGACGAACCACGATGTTCGACTTTTATTAGTATGTATATATTGTGTATTATGTGTTTCTGTAGTAGTACTGTTATTACGTTGTTAAGTTTACACCACTAGTTCATAGCGACTGTGCTTGCATGGTCACATGGCTCGGAGCTACCTGTTTCGCGGATTGCCACATTAATTGTACTTGCATGATAACCGCCACTATTACTGTTACTAGTTGTTAAGTTAACAGGTTAATATCAGGGAATCTACGAGCTTATAGCGACTGTGCTTGCATGGTCACATGGCTCGTAGCTACCTGTTTCGCGGATTGCCACATTTATTGTACTGCTTTATATCGTTTTGTTTGTTTTTAAAAAAAAACATATCATTTTTACCATTGTCTTATTTCATACTCCAGTTACAGTAGCATAATTATGCTATTGTTGATTTCTACGCTTTCTAGAATGTTTTTTTTGCTACTATGTATAATTAGTATGTTATACATAGTAGCTATTTTATCTCTGGTTTTGGTGCGGGAAACAAAACGATAGAACCCCATGTTATCTTGGCAATGCCTTTTAATTTTATTTTAAGAAGTAGTCATTTGTATTACTGAAATACCCAGTGTTTATTATGGCAATGCCATTTAACATGATTTTAGTTGTTAGCATGTATATTGTCATATATAATTTTAACAAACTAACATTCTTGTATATACATGTACATATATCTCTCTTATTACTATGACAAATAAGTCTGTAATGACTTTTATTTTTGTCAATAAAATATCTGTCGGTTTGTCTGTCTGGTGGTAAAATACAAGATTGCCGCAAGGCCAAGCAATAATTTTTTTTATTATTTCTCCTCAGAAAAGAAACAGATTAATGATTTTGGTGTCTACCGTAGGGTTTTCAGATATACCTGATGTGACCAGAACGTACTTTAGACATTGCTTGTGGGTAAATTCCATTATGGCCGCCATCTGTGCAAGGTCAAACTATAAATTTATATATTTTTTTGGGAGAACATAGGCCGAATCATGATTTTGGTGTCGACCATACAGCTTTAAAGTATGCCCGACTCAATTAATGAGTGAATATTGTTTTGCGTCGTTTTCTGCACAATCATGGCAATATCGCAATGGAAGGAAGCCTGACGTCGGGACTATGCCCTACTCTTATGTAATGCAAATGTTTCCCAAATGTCCCTATGTCGTTTTGGTGATCACTTTATATCCGAGTCGACAGCATTGAAAAAAACAACCAGCTTGGTCCCTGGCAACGACCCATCCCGACATCCCGACATTAATTCTATTAAAATACTTTTGTAGCGCCTAACTCCTCGGAGGACCGAGCTCAGAGGCGCGTCAATCCAAAACTATATGCAAGAAATGTCCAAATCATGGTCGTCAAAAAGGGTGCCGGGCAGTAAAAGAGCTAGGGTCGAAATGCTAAATCAAATATCGATGGGCTAAAACAATAGTGTGCTAAGTGACATTTCTGGCCTTTAGAATAATAACCAGCTAAGTCATCTATAATATGTATAAAGTTTGAATTTATTCCAAATTCAGGTTAAAACAACAGATCAAGTCGACTTAGCACATTGCTATTCTCGTGAAAAGGAGCACATATCAGCATAATATCTGCTCAACACAAGATCAATTCGACTTGACACATTGTTATTCTGGTGTTATATGCTTATGGGCTCTGTTTCTGGGACAAAAACGGTGCAAGTGCACTTAGCGCATTCTTATTCTGAGACTTGCGGAGACAACACAGGAGAAATGCCTGGACTTAGTTTATTGTTGATCTAGGAGCAATCTCTGTATATTCTGTGTTCCTGGTGTAACAAAGCGCTAAGTCAACTTGGTGTCTTGTTGATCCCAATTTTGCTTCTGTAAGTCACTTTTGCAGGTAAAAATATACTCTGATAACTTCACTTGATCTACTGTCAAATTCCAATCGATGTGTGTGTCATCATTATAAGTCCAAGTCTACATGCTGATAAGTGGATTTAGCAGACTGTAGTTCTTAGCAAAAAGATAAACACAATTTCGCGGTCAAGTCGACTTGACCCACTATTGTTTTAGACCATCGATATAATGTTTTTTTTATTAATTTTCTGAAAGTCGTAATCGCTGTTGATCAGTTGATGTTCTTATGGAAACAAGTAATGAATTCCTACAACAGAAAATGTCATCGAGTCGTTCTTTGCAGATCATCTAGTTTTTTTGGTATGAGAAGATCGGAGCGGTTTTTGTTGGACAAGTAGCACCAAAAGTATTTTGGTTGATTAGAAGTAAAGTATCGGAAAACAAGTGTGCGTATTTTCAGCTGCCAATGTAATGATTTTAAAATAGGGATGTATCGACTAAAGCGTGGGTCCCTACCCTAGCCAGATAATTTTGGACATGTTATAATTTTTTCTGGTATGTTATGTAGTAAAGAATTACAATAATCCAGTTTACTAGTTTCTAATGCGACTGTAATCTGTTCAGCAAGAGCCAGAGGTAAACCTTTGATGATGCGTCGAATATCCCAAATATGATAGAAACAGGCACTACACGATAAATCTTGGCTAAAATTATTGTCAAATAGGACTCCCAGGTCTCTTTGCAGAATCCGTTTGGTTAACAAGAATTGAAAGGGGGGGAGGAGATGGCTAAACTTTTTTCGTTGAAATTCAGATCCAATTAGGAGGAATTCGGTTTTACTTGGATTTGTTTTATCTTGGTTTGAGTCATTCAGTTAAATACACTCATGCCACACCTCTGTACTTCCACCAAAGATTGCTGAGCACTCTCAGTAGACAGAGAGATGTAAATGGAGTGTCATTTGCATAAAGATGGTGACTCAAACTATGTTCAGAGAAAATATAACTGAGCTAGTTGAGTGTAAAGAGTGAACAGCAAAGGGCCAAGTACAGACCCTTGTGGTAGCCATGTAAAGGATTAGAAGCAGTAGACAATTTGTTGAAAACTTTTACTTTTTGACACCTGTCTCTCAAATAGTACGAAAACAAATCCAGAGCCACACAAGAAACCCCATACTAATTCGACAGCGTGTCAGTTAGTGTAAAATAAGATCAATATTGTGAAAAGCCGCAGTCAGATCCAGAAGCCTTAAGGCAATAAATCAGCCTTTGTCTAAAGAAATGGCAATAATATTTACGACTTGCAGCAAAACTGACACAATTAATTGAAATGTCCGATAAGCTGGCTCTTATGGATTTTCCTATTTATATTTGCTGATGCATTAAGAAGCATTGGAATATTTCACAATGTGTCAATTTTCGAAATTCTGTGGATTCCAGATAAAATGTGCGCCATAGCACATGAAATTAACACAGTGCTTCTACTTGAAGATTGGAAGAAATCATTCAATACTGAAATTCCTCTCTTTGTGTGTGTGATTAAACAATATAACAACAAGCGTACGTGGTACCAGAGTTGTGAGGATCGGTGTTTCGTGGTGAAGCCAAGAAGGCAGCTTCAATTTTCACGATAAGAACCTCGAATAGCCACAAATCCTGAATAGCCCGAACCTAATAACATAGGTGGAGGTCCAGATGAGACTCTAGTATTGTATGCACGTCCACTCCATCCTGCAATGTGATTTATAAATGGGAAAAATCACTCAGCCACCATAATTGTGTTGAAAAGCTATGCAGATTCCCTTGCTTTTTCATGACATATTGGCAGGTATTTTGTCTGTCTAATAGCCACCATCTTAAATTTGGTCATCTGGATTAAGCCGGTTATGTGTATGACGCGCAGGAGTGATCACCACTCTCATCATTGAGTTAACTCAGCTACATTGGTAGCACACGTACATGCCTCATAATCTCTGGGATAAAACCGTGAAAACATTTTGTATTTTTAATATCATTTGATGTAGGCCTACGCATAGCAGTTTGTTGAATATTGCAGTTGAATATGATAATTGTGCGATTTTTGTAATAAATGTAGCCTAAAATGCTACATCAATGTAGCAATAAATTTGGATCCTGTGATTTGTGTCAAAAGAGAAGTATTTACAATATCCGCGATTTAGGGTATTTTACATAAAAAATCGATTTTGTGTTTGGCGGCCATTTTGATTTTTTCTATTAAAAGCGTTGTATCAATTTCAATTTTTCAATATTCTGAGCATATTCATTATCACGATTATGTAGAAGCGAGGGTGTTAAACCTCAAGTTCATCAAGTACATCAAGTTCATCAAGGAGTACGATATTGGTCCTGAAATGACCTAATTAAATATGCATATTAAAAATGGCGGATGTCAGCCATTTGCATTTTTTTTAAATGTTGTTGATATTATGCTTGACATTGTTATTATGCTTGAAAAATCCTAAGGTAAGCAGAAATTGAGAGTCAGTGTTGATTGAAGGTTGACCCTTCTGATATAGGCGAGTCCCTAATTTACCTCATTAAATATGCTAATTATGCTAATTAAAAATTTGCTAAACATATAAAATTAGCATCCGGCATTTTCTGACTCCTTAGATCATATAGATAATATTTCCATAAAAAAACTGGCAGCAAAAGACATTTTGGGTTGGTATATTATTATGTCTATGAGAGTGGCAAATAGACTAATTAAATATGCAAATTCAAAATGGCGGATGTCAGCCATTTTGTATTTAATAAAAAATGTTGATACTATGTTTGACATTTTTTATCATGCTAGAATCAATGCAAAGTTAGCCAAAATTTTAGAGTTTGTGTTGATTGGGGGCTCCGATATAGGCGAGTCCCTAATTTACCTCATTAAATATGCTAATTATGCTAATTAAAAAAAATGCTCAACATATAAAATTTAGCATCCGGCATTTTCTGACTTCTTGGATAACATAGATAATATTTCCATCAAAAAACCTTGCTGTAAAAGACATTTTGGGTCTAACAAATTATGTCAATGGGAGTGGTAAGTAGACTATATGTTTAGCTTGTTTCATAATACTTTTTACTCGACTTATATATATAGATAAACTTTCTTACAATTGTTAGTAGGCTTATCCACAAAAGTGAGGGTAATTTAAAGACTGTGCTATTTGTATACATTATGACTGTGATGCTAGTTGGTTCAAGTTACAAACCCAGTTTGTAAAATATACGTTTTGCCTACACTTTTTGATTGATTGTTTGGTTTATTGATGGATTGATTGATTGAACATTGATGAATTCCTATCTCCTATCTGATGAATTCCTATAAGTGTGTATCACCCCGGAAATTATTCAAGGATCCCGACCGGGAAACCGCTTGGGCATCGTAGGGGTGCCGGCGGGACTCCGCCCGGGTCCCCTACAAGCCGATCGCGAGTCAGGACCCCACAGGCGCCCTCCCGGGTACCGTAGGGGCCCTACGTGCTTTCCTTCAAAATTTGTCCCCGCATCGCTGGCGGATCCCGGCAGGTATCCTGCCGAGCCCCTGTCGGGCAGTTGACGGTTTGATCCGTGGTTTATTTCTCGCCGGGGCCCGGGTTACTTTTAGGTTAGAATTGAAAGTAACCCGGGGCCCGTGCGGGGTGAAAAAATTGACAGCACTCGGCCGGAGTCCCACCGGATCCCATGCGGGACGGCCAAAAACAGCCGAGATGCCCGGTAAGGCCCCTTTTGTGAATTGTGATCAAGGCATACTGGGGCATTAGAGCGACAGTGTAGTTAGCATTCGTCAATTGAAGCCGATAAATAAAATTATTGTCAGGTAGCCTCACCTGAGAGCGTTGACCGTAAATACTGACATTTTCGAATATATTTAAGACTGTTGTCTGTATGTATTGCAGCGCAGAATGCGTTATGATATGATGACCATTTTATTAGGCAACCGTCAACCTTTGGCAACTGTAATTTTGGTAAGTTTACTTTTCTCTTCGTTGACGTGGTTTGATCTTACCAATATTTAACGGAGACGAAGCGTTGAGAGTTGACAGTTTCTTAATTTCTATGCAATAACTCTCTATGATATTATCTGATTCGATAATTTTGTCAGCGAGTTCCGCATGAGGTATTATGGCAATTATATCAGTGTCTAAAATGTCATTTCTAGTTTGTTATTCATGAATAGTATCATTTCTTCTGACAATACGTCTGGACAGATACCCGGTATTATTTCTGACAAAACAGCTTTCTGCAATTTTATTCCAAGTTGGTAGGGTTTTTATCACTGCTCCTGTACTAAATAAGAAAACAGCGTTCGCTGTTATAGCCTGACGGACAAATATCGTGCAACTCTTTGGGTAAAATCGCACATAAACCCGTATCTCATACTGCATTTCTAGAGATTTGGATATTTGATTGACATAAAGGAAAGTCATTAGGGACTTCTTTGTCATGAACCTATTATAACATTTTTTTTATGACCACATCATGGTGACTGCCCTATGTTCAGAAGGTTCTATGTTCAAAAGGTTCTATATTCAGAAGGTCCTATGTTGAGAAGGTTCTTTGTTCAGAAGGTCCTATATTCAGAAGGTCCTATGTTCAGAAGGTCCTATGTCAGAAAAAACATTGTTCAAAAGGTCCTATATTCAGAATGTTCTATGTTTAGAAGGTCCTATATTCAGATTTATTCAGAAAATTCTTTGTTTTATGTAGGAAAAAACTTTCAGTTTCAGTTAAATTACAATGCAAGATAACAAATCACAGGCTCTAATTTGAGATCATTCGGTCAAAGATCAGATGAGCTTTTCTCATGGCGCGTTGTCATTCGTCTGTCCGTCCACAATTTGCCAAAATCGCTATGCATGGGACTTCAATCAACATAGTGAAGAACCATAAACCAGGAGTGATCACAGAAGGATAGTCCCCGCAATTCAGGAATATGACACTACTGTAGATCTGGTAATTTTCGGGTGTTCAAATTTTCGCGAATTTCTGATTTTAGGACTTTTCACGAAGTTTAGAATTCGAGAATTTTCTTTTTTCTTCAGTGTGCTATTATAATGATAATTTTCGCGAGATTCTGGAATTCGCGAATTTCTTCTCCTCGCAAAATTCGCGAAAATTAAAACCTGATCTACATTATATCTGAGTTCAAATCAACCTAAATCCGGTGCTAGTGTGAACTTGTCCTATAGCCTAGACATGTAGACAGTTCAAACCAAAAACACCTGCAATTACAAAGATGAGCTTTATACGGCGCCATTGACACTTTTCTTTCATTTTTTGTTTCTTCATTTTGGTCCATTCCGGGGGGAGGGGGGAGGGGTGTCTGTAATCCCCTGCATATTCACAAAATGCGTTGTATTGCTGGGTTGACCAATTAGAGCCTTGTTTTACCTATAGGCCTACCATGGGCCACAATTATTTTGGTATATCTGTAGCGCATGTTTTACGTCGATTTCTCAACGATTCTGAACCGAGTCAAATCCTAGCACCAGTAACTATTTAGTTACACCATTAGACATGTAATAGAATTCCAGAATTAGCGTAACGGGTTGATAGAGGGACGTCATAATTTCAATTTACTACATGTCAAATCATCTAACTTTTGAAATAATGCGTATAATTTTACGTTTACAAAATTTCACGAAAATCGCTTGACAATTGACGGAGTAATTAACGAAAAACATGCGCTACTGGTTAGTTCTGGCCTAATGTTTTGCGTGCGATGAATGACGTTAGCCCTGGATTGATTCGTTTTACCCGAAAAAATCAACGTTTTTCAACATGGCGGTGACTGAGAGCGATCTCGACCCCAAGGTCTGAAAAATGTTCACAACTTTTTAATGACTGTGAAGAAAATGAGCTGAGCATGCGACATCGTACCTAAAATGTTACTGATTCGAAAAAAAACTATTTTCTTAGATATGACCGTCCCACGATTTTGTATGGGGTCAACCTATTTCAGCCACTGTGGCTAGAATGGAGTTACCCTCTGTTAGGCTCGTATTGTTAATTTGGGGACTATCCGACCCGAGGATATCGGAGCTATATAAAAAGCCAAGGTGTGTCAGCATTACATTGCATAGCAAAATCCAAGTGGACCGTCTGGGGGTAATTTCTCTATAGTCAGATTCACATTAAATTCATCAACCAGGGTGAATGAATTTCGCGGATTCCCCAGTCAATTCTGAACCAATTTTCATGACATTTTGCACAGACAATCATCTAGCCATGGGGCGACTACTTTGAAAAGTTGAACAAGGTAAGAAGTTAGACCATTTGATGTAATGAAATTATGAGACAAAGCTAATGGGTTTATAGAGGGCGATATATACACTATTTTTCAATGAAAATACTCTCAATAACCCACCATGCCCTATCACTCCACGCTCACATCAGCATCATTCTGTATATCATTCATCTCATCAATTAACTGCACTGTTTTTATCGTATTGAAATGTCACTCAAATGATTGTAAGTTTACTGTCAAAAAGGGACGTACAGCAGCAATTTACAATTACATGACCCAGACATCTATATGACCTTGATTTTTAACTACAATTATTTTTCTCCTTTGCACAATACACTCAACATGTTTCTGGAATGTATAACATATGAGTAGTTCACTGGTCACGATGACCATCAATTTATTCTATTTAAAAGACGTATTTTTTATTATTTAATCAATTTATCATTTTACAATGTAAAATGATAAATTGATTAAATAATATTTTTCTCATTACCAGCTAGCGCTATGCAGCAGATCGCTGCGCTCGCATAGGCCGTTGTAATACACGGCTATTTACCAGCGTGCATCATTACTTGTGAAGGTTGTGATATAATGCATATTTACCTACCACCACACTCCATGCACTTAGACTTCACATTCAACAGAGAATAATCCCATAGACCACATAAGATAAAATAATTGATGTTTATACATCGATATCACTCGTTTTCTATATGGTATTTCGAACAACGTACCTCCTATGGAAAATAATTAAAACTGTCATAAATACAATTTATTGAGTCCATCAAATTTGATCAAACGTCATTAATTTAAAGCTCGGAAACCCACTGGGTACACAACATTTTTGCGACATTAAATCAACGTCATTGACGTTGATTCAACGTCATTGACGTTGATTCAACGTCATTGACGTTGATTCAACGTCGTGAACTGACAAATGGTCACCCGTACTTTCTAAATATAGGACCTTCTGAACAAATATTTCTGAACATAGAACCCTCTGAACATGGAACCTTCTGAACATAGGACCTTCTGAACAAAGGACCTTCTGAACATAAAGCCTTCTGAACATAGGACCTTCTGAACATATGACCTTCTGAACATAGATCTGCAACTCCAAATCATATATGCAACCGACTATTTATAAATACATAGTAATTTATTGTGTCTTCCATAAGGCACATTGATTCAAATTTACCATGTATCCCTACATAATTTTAGTATACTTGTTTTTAAATGTATCCCTTCGTATCCCTTCCTTTTTTTAATCCTAGCCTATGATTCTTTCTACAAGCCCATTCCACTTATCTATCCCACTCAATTTCTGGGGTTAGATCTTGTCAGATGCCATTAGTGCTAGCATTACATGTTTATGGTTTGGTAAAAGCTACTTTTCGCTTCATTAATATCAACGTGCCCAAAAAAGGAAACATTTATCCTGGGCATATTATTGCAATGGTGGCCCACCATCTGCGAGGCTGGCCTAACATTGAAACAGCATGTGCCGATGCATGGGCTGATAAGTAGGTATGTGAGCTGTTGTGGCAGCATTGATCAGACATCGGCGAGTAGGATGTAAACGCGGCAAGTGGGCCCTACCTGCACAATGTAGACTAACATGATTTGGAATGGTAGATAGGCTGTGATGGACTAAGGTCAGGGCACTCAGAAATATGAGAACAGATGTTCCAGGCATGGGGATCCGGCCAGGCGTCATGTCATGGGATCCGGTCAGGCATCATGTCAGGGGATCCGGCCAGACGTCATGTCGGGGAATACAGTCAGGCGCCATGTCATGTCAGGGGATCCGGCCAGGCGTCATGTCAGGGGATCCAGCCATGCGCCATGTCAGGTGATCTGGTCAGGCGTCATGTCATGTCAGGTGATCCAGCCAGGCGTCATGTCATGTGAGGGTATCCGGCCAGGCGTCATGTCAGGGGATACTGCCAGGCGTCATGTCATGGGATCCAGCCAGGCGTCATGTCATGTCAGGGGATCCGGTCAGGCGTCATGTCATGTCAAGGGATCCGGTCAGGCGTTATGTTATGTCAGGGGATACAGCCAGGCGCCATGTCATGTGAGGGGATCCAGCCAGGCGTCATGCCAGGGGATACAGTCAGGCGCCATGTCAGGGGATCCGGCTAGGCGTCATGGCAGGGGATCCACCCATGCGCCATGTCAGGGGATCTGGTCAGGCGTCATGTCAGGGGATCCAGTCAGGCGTCATGTCAGGGGATCCAGTCAGGCGTCATGTCAGGGGATCCAGCCAGGCGTCATGTCAGGGGATCCGGTAAGGCGTCATGTCAGGGGATCCGGCCAGGCGTCATGTCAGGGGATCCGGCCAGGCGTCATGTCAGGGGATCTGGTCAGGCGTCATGTCAGGGGATCCAGCCAGGCGTCATGTCAGGTGATCTGGCCAGGCGTCATGCCAGGGAATCTGGCGAGGCGCCATGTCAGGGGATCCAGTCAGGCGCCATGTCAAGGGATCCAGCCAGGCGTCATGTCAGGAGATTCGGCCAGGCGTCACGTCAGGGGATCCAGCTAAGGGTCATATGATGTCAGGGGATCTGATCAGGCGTCATGTCAGGGGATCCGGCCAGGCGTCATGTCATGGGATCCGGCCAGGCGTCATGTCATGGGATCCAGTCAGGCGTCATGTCAGGGGATCCAGCCAGGCGTCATGTTGGGTGATCCAGCCAGGCGTCATCTCAGGGGATCTGGTCAGGCGTCATGTCAGGGGATCCAGCCAGGCGCCATGTCAGGGGATCTGGTCAGGCGTCATGTCAGGGGATCTGGTCAGGCGTCATGTCAGGGGATCCAGCCAGGCGTCATGTCATGTCGGGGGATCCGGACAGGCGTCATGTCAGGGGATCCGGTCAGGCGTCATGTCAGGGGATCCAGCCAGGCGTCATGTCATGTCAGGGGATCTGGTCAGGCGTCATGTCAGGGGATCCAGCCAGGCGTCATGTCATGGGATCCAGCCAGGCGTCATGTCATGTCAGGGGATCCAGTCAGGCGTCATGTCAGGGGATCCAGCCAGGCGTCATGTCATGTCAGGGGATCCAGCCAGGCGTCATGTCAGGGGATCTGGTCAGGCGTCATGTCAGGGGATCTGGTCAGGCGTCATGTCAAGGGATCCAGCCAGGCGTCATGTCAGGGGATCCGGCCAGGCGTCACGTCAGGGGATCCAGCCAGGCTCTCATATGATGTCAGAGAATCTGGTCAGGCGTCATGTCAGGGGATCTGGCCAGGCGTCATATCAGGAGATCCGTTCAGGCGTCATGCCAGGGGATCCGGCCTAGCGTCATGTCAGGGGATCCGTTCAGGCGTCATGTCAGGGGATCCGGCCAGGCGTCAAGTCATGGGATCCAGTCAGGCGTCATGTGAGGGGATCCGTTGAGGTGTCATGTCAGGGGATCCAGCCAGGCGTCAGGTCATGGGATTCAGCCAGGCGTCATGTCATGTCAGGGGATCCAGCCAGGCGTCATGTCAGGGGATCCAGCCAGGCGTCATGTCATGTCAGGGGATCCAGCCAGGCGTCATGTCAGGGGATCTGGTCAGGCGTCATGTCAGGGGATCTGGTCAGGCGTCATGTCAAGGGATCCAGCCAGGCGTCATGTCAGGGGATCCGGCCAGGCGTCACGTCAGGGGATCCAGCCAGGCTCTCATATGATGTCAGAGAATCTGGTCAGGCGTCATGTCAGGGGATCCAGCCAGGCCTCATGTGAAGGGATCCGTATAGGCGTCATGCCAGGGGATCTGGCCAGGCGTCATGTCAGGAGATCCGTTCAGGCGTCATGCCAGGGGATCCGGCCTAGCGTCATGTCAGGGGATCCGTTCAGGCGTCATGTCAGGGTATCCGGCCAGGCGTCATGTCATGGGATCCAGTCAGGCGTCATGTGAGGGGATCCGTTGAGGTGTCATGTCAGGGGATCCAGCCAGGCATCATGTCATCTTAGGTGATCCAGCCAGGCGTCATGCCATGTCAGGGGATCCTGCCAGGCGTCATGTAATGGGATCCAGTCAGGCGTCATGTCAGGGGATCCGGACAGGCGTCATGTCAGGGGATCCAGCCAGGCGTCATGTCAGGGGATCTGGCCAGGCGTCATGTCAGGGGATCCAGCCAGGCGTCATGCCATGTCAGGGGATCCGGCCAAGCGTCATGTAATGGGATCCAGTCAGGCGTCATGTCAGGGGATCCGGCCAGGCGTCATGTAATGGGATTCAGTCAGGCGTCATGTCAGGGGATCCAGCCAAGCGTCATGCCATGGGATCCGGCCAGGCATCATGTCAGGTGATCTAGCCAGGCGTCATGCCATGTCAGGGGATCCGGCCAATCGTCATGTCATGGGATCCGGCCAGGCCTCATGTCATGGGATCCAGTCAGGCTTCATGTCAGGGGATCCAGCCAGGTGTCATGTCAGGGGATCTGGCCAGGTGTCATGTCAGGGGATCTGGCCAGGCGTCATATGATGTCAGGGGGTTTGGTCAGGCATCATGTCAGGGGATCCAGTCAGGCTTGATGTCAGCGGATCCAACCAGGCGTCATGCCAGGGGATCCGGCCAGGCGTGATGTCATGGGATCCAGTCAAGCGTCATGTCATGGGATCCGGTCAGGCGTCATGTCAGGAGATCCAGTCAGGCGTCATGTCATGTCAGTGGATCCGGTCAGGCGTCATGTCAGGGGATCCAGTCAGGCATCATGTCAGGGGATCTGGCCAGGCGTCATGACAGGGGATCCAGCCAGGCGTCATGTCATGGGATCCAGTCAGGCGTCATTTCAGGGGATCCAGCCAGGCGTCATGACATGTCTGGGGATCCAGCCAGACGTCATGTCAGGGGATCCGGCCAGGCGTCATGTCAGGGGATCCGGTCAGGCGTCATGTCATTTCAGGGGATCCGGCCAGGCGTCATGTCATGTCAGGTGATCGGTCAGGCGTCATGTCATGTCAGGGGATTTGGTCAGGCGTCATGCCAGGGGATCCAACTAGGCGTCATGTCAGGGGATCCAACCAGGCGTCATGTCATGTCAGGGGATCTGGCCAGGCGTCATGTCAGGGGATCCGGTCAGGCGTCATGTCATGTCAGGGGATCCGGCCAGGCGTCATGTCAGGGGATCCAGCCAGGCGTCATGTCATGTCAGGGGATCCGGTCAGGCGTCATGTCATGTCAGGGGATCCAGCCAGGCGTCATTTCAGGGGATCCGGTTGGGCGGCATGTCAGGGGTTCCGACCAGGCGTCATGTCATGTTAGGGGATCCGGTCAGGCGTCATGTCATGCCAGGGGATCCGGCCAGGCGTCATGTCAAGGGATCCAGCCAGGCGTCATGTCATGTCAGGGGATCAGGCAAGGCGTCATGTCATGTCAGGGGATCCGGACAGGCGTCATGTCAGGGGATCCAGCCAGGCGTCATGTCAGGGGATCTGGCCAGGCGTCATGTCAGGGGATCCAGCCAGGCGTCATGCCATGTCAGGGGATCCGGCCAAGCGTCATGTAATGAGATCCAGTCAGGCGTCATGTCAGGGGATCCGGCCAGGCGTCATGTAATGGGATTCAGTCAGGCGTCATGTCAGGGGATCCAGACAAGCGTCATGCCATGGGATCCGGCCAGGCATCATGTCAGGTGATCTAGCCAGGCGTCATGCCATGTCAGGGGATCCGGCCAATCGTCATGTCATGGGATCCGGCCAGGCCTCATGTCATGGGATCCAGTCAGGCTTCATGTCAGGGGATCCAGCCAGGTGTCATGTCAGGGGATCTGGCCAGGTGTCATGTCAGGGGATCTGGCCAGGCGTCATATGATGTCAGGGGGTTTGGTCAGGCATCATGTCAGGGGATCCAGTCAGGCTTGATGTCAGCGGATCCAACCAGGCGTCATGCCAGGGGATCCGGCCAGGCGTGATGTCATGGGATCCAGTCAAGCGTCATGTCATGGGATCCGGTCAGGCGTCATGTCAGGAGATCCAGTCAGGCGTCATGTCATGTCAGTGGATCCGGTCAGGCGTCATGTCAGGGGATCCAGTCAGGCATCATGTCAGGGGATCTGGCCAGGCGTCATGACAGGGGATCCAGCCAGGCGTCATGTCATGGGATCCAGTCAGGCGTCATTTCAGGGGATCCAGCCAGGCGTCATGACATGTCTGGGGATCCAGCCAGACGTCATGTCAGGGGATCCGGCCAGGCGTCATGTCAGGGGATCCGGTCAGGCGTCATGTCATTTCAGGGGATCCGGCCAGGCGTCATGTCATGTCAGGTGATCGGTCAGGCGTCATGTCATGTCAGGGGATTTGGTCAGGCGTCATGCCAGGGGATCCAACTAGGCGTCATGTCAGGGGATCCAACCAGGCGTCATGTCATGTCAGGGGATCTGGCCAGGCGTCATGTCAGGGGATCCGGTCAAGCGTCATGTCATGTCAGGGGATCCGGCCAGGCGTCATGTCAGGGGATCCAGCCAGGCGTCATGTCATGTCAGGGGATCCGGTCAGGCGTCATGTCATGTCAGGGGATCCAGCCAGGCGTCATTTCAGGGGATCCGGTTGGGCGGCATGTCAGGGGTTCCGACCAGGCGTCATGTCATGTTAGGGGATCCGGTCAGGCGTCATGTCATGCCAGGGGATCCGGCCAGGCGTCATGTCAAGGGATCCAGCCAGGCGTCATGTCATGACAGGGGATTCGGTCAGGCGTCATGTCAGGGGATCCGGTCAGGCGTCATGTCGGGGATCCGGCCAGGCGTCATGTCAGGGGATCCAGCCAGGCGTCATGTCAGGGGGTCCAGCCAGGCGTCATGTCAGGGGATCCAGCCAGGCATCATGCCAGGGGATCCGGCCAGGCGTCATGTCAGGGAATCCAGCCAGGCGTCATCTTAGGGGATTTGGTCAGGCGTAATGCAATGTCAGGGGATCCGGCCAGGCGTCATGTCAGAGGATCCAGCCAGGCGTCATGCCAGGGGATCCGGCCAGGCGTCATGTCAGGGGATCCAGCCAGGCGTCAAGTTGAGGGATCCGCCAGGCATCATTTCATGTGAGGGGATACGGCCACGATATGACGTCTTGTTGATTAAGTCAAATCACAATATGACGTCTGGTTGATTTAGGCATATCGCAATATCACGTCTGATTGATTTGGGCAAATCACAAAATCACGTCTGATTGATTTAGTCACATCACAATATCACGTCTGATTGATTTAGTCACATCACAATATCACGTCTGATTGATTTACTCACATCACATTATCACGTCTGATTGATTTAGTCACATCACAATATGCAAAGCATTCGATCTAGTAGATCACGATCTATTAATCAGAAAATTTGAAATTTACAAATGTAATCATGCCTCACTACAATGGTTTAAATCTTACCTCAATAATAGGGAACAGCTGGTGGAAATAAATGGTACAAAGTCAGACCCTTTAAAAATTAAATCCGGAGCGCCCCAAGGATCTATACTTGGGCCACTCCTGTTTCTTGTATTCATTAACGATATATCTCTAGAAGAACACCCAAGCGACATAAATCTATTTGCAGACGATGCCGTTGCGAGTGCGGAAAACAAATCCAAACATGAAATAATTGATCAATTGCAAAACTGTGCAAAAAGTTTGGATAAATGGTGCATAAGTAACAAAATGGTATTGAGCATAGAAAAAACTAAAACGTTATTTATCTCAAATAGTCAACCAAATTCTCAACAAAAGACTAACAACCATTTTGAAAATGTAAAGATAAGCAATACAATGATTGACGAAGTAGATAGTACTAAATTATTAGGTGTTAATGTAGATAAAACACTTTCCTGGTGTATGCAGGTTGCTCAGGTTTAAAAATGCACCTCTTATAGATTATTCATTCTTAAGAAAATTAGAAAATATTTACTATTAGAAATTAGAATTAAATTTTCTGATTATTATGTTGAATATTGAATATTATTATGTTGAATAATTGAATATTGCAGCTCAGTTTGGGGCGTTTGTTCAAAAGAAAATCAAAGGAAGATAATTAAAATTCAAAAGAAAGCTGCAAGATTAATATTAGAAGCACCTCCTTTAACACCAAGCAAACACATGTTTCAAGAGCTCAAATGGTTACCCTTTGATGAAATCGTAAAATTTAAACAGGTCAGTCTAGTCTATAAAGCTGTAACTGGTTGTGCACCCCAATATATACAGACACTGTTTACTAATATTAAAGATCACTCAAAATATTCCCTCAGATCTTCAACAAATAACAAATTATTCGTTCCTAGAACACATCACAAATCATTTTCCTATGCAGGCGTAATTATTTGGAATGCACTACCAGAGAATATAAAAAAATCTGAAACATTTGCTAAATTCAAACAATTGTATAATAAAAAAACATTGGAAGAAAATAAATACAGATAATTTCAAATAATTTCACAAGACCTGTATATATATATAATCATACTGTAGCTGTATTATTGTTCCCGGCAGGCGCGGGGCTTCTGCCTGGTGTTGGGAGGGTGCCGGACTTGGCCAGCATTTGACCGGCGCTGGGTTGACGTCTCGAGTCTGCTAGGAACACGTGTGATAATGAAGTTTTTAATACATACTTGTTTAAACATAATTATGCAAATTTACCTATCTTTAGATTTCTACGCTTTCCAGAGTATTTTTTTTTTGCTACTACATATCATATGTTTATTATACATAGTAGCTATTTGATCTCTAGTTTTGGTGCGGGAAACAGCTTTCTTAATATCTTGTTAATGCCAGTTAATTATACTTTATGTAGTCAACTTCATTTTGGAGTTTAGATAAACTGAGGGACAAACTGCAAGATCGAAGAAAAAAGAAAGAAAGAATGAATGCTGAAGAGGATTTTGAATTGGACGATACCCAGACGGAGGCGATGGTGCTTATTGGGGAAGCAGGAGAAATAATAGGGGAAGATGGTGATTTATTTGGGGAAGATGGGGAAGATCGAGAGGAAGAAGATGGTAATAAGTGTAGTACGTGCGGCAGAATGGGGATGGAGCATGAAGAGCGAGGACGGATAGGATGGTTGGAGTGTGAGTCGTGTGGGGAGTGGACGCTTATTAAATGTTTAGCAATTGGAAAACAGAAGTACGTAAGGGAAGAACTGAAAAAGAAGAAGGGGGTGAATTATAAATGTGGGAAGTGCCAGAACGTAATGATCAAGATGAGAACAATAGTGAAGGAATGGGAGGAGATGAAGGAGACTGTGAAGAAAATAGATGGGCGTACAGAGATAATAGCAGAGAGTGTTCTAAGCAAGTCGGATGATAATGAGGGAACAGATATGGGAAGGTGTGTCGTTAAAGATAATGGGGGAACAGATATGGGAAGGTGTGCCGTTAAAAAAAATGAGAAGAGGAAAGAGAAAGAGAAGTTGAGAGAAGATCAATTAAAGGAAGAAAGGATCAGAAAAGAGCTGGATAAATTGAGGGAATATAATTCGAATCAAGAGAGGATGAGAAAAGAACTAGACAAAAAAGAGAAATTGAGAGAAGAGAAATTGCGGGAAGAAAAACTGAGGGAGGAAAAGAAAAAGAGAGAGATCAGGGAAGAAAGAGAGAGAAAGATAAGAGAAGAGAGAAGGATGCAAGAAAAGAGAAGAAGGGAGGAAGAAAAGTTGTTACTGGAAAAAAAGAGAAAAGAGGAGGAAAAAAGAGAGAGGGACTTGGCAGACAGACAGGCTAAATTGGAATCAGAACTGTATAAAGTACGCAAAGAGATTAATACAACAGCTGAAAGAAAGACAAAATTAAAGGACATGGAATGTCAGATGGAGGAAAAGGCCTAAGAGTAGAAAGAGAAGATGTGGGGGAAAGAAGAAATGAGTCGAGAGAGAAGGAACCAGGAAGGGATAGGGAGAGAGAAAAGGAAACAGCGGACACACAAAAAAGAGAAAGGGAAACATCGACACGCGGAAAAAGGTTTACTATAGTATGGGTAGTAGGGATTATCGATATGACAGAGATGGAAATTTAAAAGTCACAATCACGGAAAATAAAAGGACAAAAGAGCATTCGTATAATTTGGAAACAGAACTTGAAGTGACGAGGACAAGGATGGGAGACATTTGGATAGTGGGAGATAGTTTGATAAGGGGGATAACATTCGACCAAGGACTAGAAAAGACCGCAGTAGTGAGGGACTGGAACGTAAGATTCAAGAGAGGTGGACATGCAGGGGAGATAGCAAAGATAGTAAAGGATAATTTGTGAAAGATAAATAAAAACAGCAACATTTTGCTATCGGCAGGAGGTAATAACATCGATGACTTGATTCATAATGATGATGATCAGAGACACTGATACGTGAAGGAGAAAGTTATAAGACCGATGGTTAGGATTGCGGAAATGGTAAGAAGCAAAGGAGCTGGAATGTTTTACTGGGCCTTCCCCCCTAGAAGAACCATGTATGAGGACAACCGAATATTAATGAACAGAAGACTGGAAAGTAATTTAAATGGATTAGCCACTCAAATTACCAGAGAATTGGAAAACATTTCTTGGAACCAGTATTTGGAGGAATGCCTTGTCGATGGGACACATTTCAATGAGGATCATTGCAGGAATGTTCTCACAAATTCACTGCAAGTCATGGGTGTAAATAGCAGTTTGTTCCCCAGGGACATAAGAATTCAGCTTCATGATTTCATTCCTGAAGTGTGCCCGGCTTGTGGCGAAAATCACCCCCGCAACGTCACGAAATCCTACGTCCCTGCAGAAAATGTTACATGGCACTGGGTAAAGAACACACGGCGAAAGCATGTCTACTCAAATATAAGATGTGTAGGAACTGTGGTATCCAGGGTCACAGAATGGAAGACTGTCGCACCTACCGGTGACTAGTGGATGTAAATGGAAATCATAATTTAGGGAACTATAAAGATAATGGAAAACAAAATTTGGGAAAGTCAAAAGAGAAGAATAATAACAGGAGAATTAGAAGTGAAAAAGTAAACACTACCCATGATAATAGAAGAAAACCAAGAAACTCTAAGAGTAAGAAAGATAAGGGTCATATAGAAATTTTATACAATAACATTAATTTAGGAGCAAAAACGCATTGGAATGAAATAAAAGAAAAAATACATGCTGCAAGTCCCGAAGTAATAGGCTTGGTGGAAACTAATTGGAGAGAGGGAAGCAAGGGTAAACATTTAAAAGGATATAAAAGATATTGGAAATGTAGAAAGGTGAACTCCAAAAAAGGAGGAGGAATAGCAATATTTGTCAAAGAGAATATTGTGAGTTATAAATGGGAAAGGAATGAAGGACAGTCGAAAGATATAAATGATACAATTTGGATTGTAATAAAACTTGAAAATGAAAGAAAAATGGCTATAGGCCTAGTATATTTTGCTACAGAGGGGAGTATGATAGAGAATGGAATGATGAGATAGAACAAAAATTGACAGAGGACATTGAAATATTACAACAACAAGAGATTGGCGTCATGTTATTAGGAGACTTTAATGGTCATGTGGCTGAGCTGGATGGAGGAGTAAAAGGGGAGAAAGCTACCAATGGTAATGGGAAAATAATAACCAGAATAATGGAAAGACACCAGTTGCAAATGTTGAATACATCAAGCAAATGTAAAGGTAGATGGACCAGAATGAGAAATAACAGTAAATCGGTGATTGACTATGTATTAACATCAAAAGAGATAACTGACTCAATGTCTAGTATGTATATAAATGACACAGGAGTGGGACTAGCAAACTTTTCAGATCATAACTGGATAACAGTGAATTTAACTACTCCAGCCCTGATACAATTGGAGAACAGAACATACAAAAATTCAAGATGGAATATAAACAACAAAACAGACTGGGATAACTTCAAAAATGTACTTGATAAAAAACTTGAAGAATGGGAGTATGAAGTGGAAAAAATGGAGGATGATGTGGATGATGTGAACATTATATATACCAAACTGATAGAACTGTTAAGGGATACAGGACAAAAGACGGTAGGACGGAAAATTGGACAGTCTCGCATGATCAAGAATCATTCAAAAAATAGAACAATAAAATTACGGAACAGATGCGGAAGAAAATGGAGAATAGCCTGTAAACGGGGAAATCCTAACTCATCGACATTATGGAAGAAGTTCAATAAATATATGAAAAAAGTTACAGCCCTAAAGAAACAAAAAGAAAGGAAAAGAAACAAAAGATGGATGGAAAATCTGAATATTAATAATGAAGCACCTGGAACGATGTTATGGAGAGCACTACACACGAGTAAAACAAATATAAAGGTAGAAGCATTAGAAATAGATGGAATAATGAAAACTGACCCCAATGAAATATTAAAGGAAGTTGAGATCTACTTTCAGAAACTGGGAGAGGAAAAACCTAACAGGTACACCAATAAGAAGAATGGGAAGACTGAACCGAAATTCAATTCTACTTTTGAAAAAGCCATTACAGTTGAGGAGGTGGAGAGAGCAATAAGAAAACTTAAAAACGGAAAATCTGGAGGAAGAGAGAATATTCCAAACGAATTCATAAAAAAAGGTGGGAAAAATTTGATAGAAGCATTAAGAAAAGTATTTGACAAAATCATAGTATCGGAAACCATACCCGAGGAATGGTCTAAGGAAAATATGCATCTTATACATAAAGGAAAAAGCAGAACTACATTGGATAATTATCGGGGAATTTCAGTGGGAAGCAGTATCGGAAAAATTTTCACAAAAATATGGAAAGAAAGACTCGAAAAGATAGTGGAGAATGAGAATTACCTAGGCGAGATACAGGGGGGTTTCCGAAAAGGAAAAGAGGTGTTGGAAAATGTCTTCATCCTTAATACTTTAATTGAAAGAGCCCAGAAAAGAAGAAAACCTCTGCTAGTAGCCTTCATAGATATAAGAAAGGCTTTTGATACCGTCAATAGAGATAAACTTTGGGAATGCATGGAAGAGATGGGGCTAGGAGGGAAATGCTTGAACATAATTAAAGGACTCTACACAGAACATAAGAGGAAAGTACAACTGGGGAACAGACAAACAAATTGAATCAAATGCCATAAAGGGGTTAAGCAGGGCTGCGTCTTATCGCCCTTACTGTTTTCCCTGTATATAACAGAACTGGGAAAAATTCTACAGGAAGGGAACACTGGAGTATCACTAGGAGACATCAATATTCCAGGTATATTTTTTGCTGATGACCTAGTACTAGTGGCAGAAAATGAGAACAATATGGAAAGGGCGCTGGACATTACCAACAAAGTTACCTGTGACAAAGGGATGGAGTTAAGCTGTAAGAAATGTAGCATCATGAGATTTGGACCAGGGGCCATGCAAGAGAAAGAATGGAAACTAGAAAATAATATGGGAACAATATTAGAAAGTAAAGTATTTAAATATTTGGGAATTCTTATAGGATCTAGCAGAACATACACTCAGCTAAGACGTTTCACAAAAAGGAGAATCCCAGGTTTATTAGGCTTGTTAAAAATAAAGTCTTCAGAGACACCAAACAAATTAATAGCGGCAGATCTGATGTGGAGGCAAGGAGCGAAGCAAACATTACTCTATGGTACAGAAGTCATTCCACTGAACAAGGAAGGTATAAGACAGATAGAAGTAGCACAAAACAAGGTTGGAAAATGGATGCTTGGATTAAAGAAAAACGCGTCGTCAATAGGCCTCAGAGGAGAACTCGGCTGGAGGTCGATAAAACGGGAAATACAAATGAGAAAATTAATTTTCTGATATAGGATTAATAAAAAGACACAAGAAAGCTGGGTAAAACAAGCAGCAATGGAAATAATAAGGAAGGAAGATAATACCATGATTAAAGACATTAAGAGCATCCAATAAGAATGGAACATTATACTCCCCGGGTTTCAATCAGGAAATGAAACTGAAATCAAAAGGTCTTGGAAGAAAATAGAAAAAATAACATGGCTGAGCGAAAAAGGATTGTTAAATTCCTTAAAACACTACCCGAAGGATGAATTATCAAGAAGAGAAGAATACATAGAAGACACAAACAAGTCGCGCACACTAACTAAATTAAGAATTAATAACACAATGGGACCAGTGGAAGAAAATCATGACCGGGGAAAATGCCCTAAATGTAATGAAGTCAATATAGTAAACATGACAGTTCACATAGTAATCAACTGCAATCCAATTAATTGGTTAAAAACAAAAGAAACCCAACATTTCATAAGTAGAAAGAAACTAAATGGAACCTCAGAAACAGATATCGCAAAAATAATTGTCGCAGATAAGTCTGAAGAAAATTTGAAACAACTAGAAAGATTGTTTTACCAATGGAAAAACTGAGGGGAGTTATAAAAATAACGAATAATATTAATAAAGGAAAGGAAGCAAAAATCAAGAAGTCTTGGGAAGCACAACTTGGGAAGCACGACAGAGTAAAAGGCTGTAAATGAAAGAAGTCAACATTGTAAACAGGGCACTATAATAGTTATCAACTAAATGTTCTAAACAACAAATGGGGTAAGATGGATTGAAACTCAACACTGCATCAGATGTAAGAAAATGGATTGAGCCTCACAAACAGATTTGGAAAAATATTTGTTACAGATAAGTCTGAAGAAAGTCTGAAACAGTGAAGCAAATGTTGTATAAGTAGAGAATATGATTGGAGATGAAGATACAGAAACCATTATCTTTTTCTAGTTATGTGAAGATTAGTAACTTATATTGGAGTATGCTTCACACAGAAGTTTGACATAATAAATAAGAGTTATGATCACCAACAGAGGGCTCCCTTATAACTAAGCAAGGATAGTATTATGAAAAGTAACAGAAATAATTTTGAAGATAGTCAAGAAGAAATATCTATAGCAGGAAATTCAAACAAGGACAGAGGAGGTAAAACAAACAAACAAACAAACAAACTGAATGGAGTGAACTGATCCTAAAAGAAGATTCGATATGACAAAGACAGCAGTGTAGGTGGAGGAAAACAACTATTGGCTAGAGGAGAGGTCTTAAAAAAGGGGACAACATAAGGTTACATGAATTTATTTGTTTATTTATTTTAGAATAAGGTGAATTATATGATGTATTTTATGGGAGATAGACAGGAGAACAAAGAGAAAGACAAGATTATATAATTGAAAATTTAAATTTATTCTTTTAGGATGGGACCTAGTAGGGAGTTGAAATTATCAATTGGTTCAGTGTGAATATAATAAAGAAAATGGGAAAAACTTGGAGAAGTATAAGGTAATTGGAAACTCAGTGAATATAAGGAAAGAGAAACAAGATTTTATTTCTTCATTACTATAGTGAGTATAATTAAGAAATACGGGAAAATTTGAAAAGGACAGTATGATTTGGAACCTGTGACAATAGAAAGGGTTAATAAAGAGGAAGGCAAGAGATCTTGTATTATCACAAGGGTAAAATGGGAAAATATTGGAAAAATATAATGTATCTGAAAAATGGGAAAAAAGAAATATGGAAAATGACAAGACTTTATAATTGGGAACTATAATGTGAGGGTGTGCTCCTCTTTCTAGGGAGAGAGTTGAGCTCCTGTATTAACACAGTGTTGCCCGTCAATAAGCTGAAAAGCTGATTGAGTTTAAATCAAATCAAACCAAATCAAAGCATCCTGTGTTTCATTATGGCAATGCCACCTAATATTTTAATTCTGTATGTGATTACATCCAAACTAACAATGCCAATAAAATATATATATATCTAAGCTAACTACCTTTAACGTATATAGTCAAGAACCATAGTAAATTTATTATTTTATTGTACTTCGCTCATCATGTTTGTCTCTACATACTATAAATTATTTTTTCTGTTTATATTCATTTCATGTATTTTGTATGTATAATGTGTTTTGTATATATAATGTTTTGAGCGCCCCAAGGAAGATTGGGTGAATGCTCATTGGGTTTACCTTCTTGAAATAAAGATATTTTTATTATTATTATTATTAATATCACGTCTGATTGATTTAGTCACATCACAATATCACGTCTGATTTATTATTTCACATATATGTTTCTCCTTTTAATTATAAATAGTATTTATCGACAGGTGATGCAGCTGTGCATCCCTATTATTAGTTAACGGCTCAGTCACATATCAGAAACACCAACTTTACGTCGGATGAACTGAATCAGTTACTATCTTTTTTCTGTCTTGATCATACACTGAATTGTATTACCTGCACTAAATTATTAGTCTGTGAGATTAACCACTTTTAATTACGTGTCTGAGCCCAAAAGGTTTGAAGATTGTTTCTAACTCAGATTTTCATGCTGATTCTGAAAACCCATTTCTTAAATGCCGCAGACGCTGCGTTTCCTCAGAAAATGACATTTTATGACTTTTTTCGTGTTTTTTTATATAAAAATTGTAAAATCGCTATTTTAATCCATGACATTGTTTAAATATATCTCCATAAGCACATGTGGTGCCAAATTAAACTGTCTGATACATGTGATCCAATAATAAGACAAAAACATATGTTTTTAACCCTTTAAGCGCTAGGACGGACTTTAGACGTCAGAATCTGACGTCTAAAGTCGGTCTCCGCACTGAAATATTAAAAATACTTGATAATGAGCGTAGACCCACAGGTACTGAAATCTAAAGGAGCTAACTAAGACATTAATAACGACTTTAAATTGAAAAACAATCCTTTGGTCTCTATAGTTTATGCAAAATTATGGCATTTTAAGGGTTAATATAAATCATCGAACGTAGTAAAAATTTGCATAAATTGTGAGTCAAACTTATATGTGATCCTTATGTTCCTATTTTTTGTGAATTTATCTCTGTTGTGATATTAGGCTAATCAATGTCATGCAGATGAAAATTACTATAATTTATATAATTTAACCCTTTCAGCGCCGGGACCAACTTTAGACATCATGATCGGATTTTACTCCATGACACCATTCAAATTACATCTACATGGGCATATACCGCGGTACCAAATTAAACTTATTAACCAACACATTACGATTATTATATACATAGGGATTTTAAAATATACAGTATATACCTATATAATATGTACGTTTAGTTGAACAATGTTTTTATTTCCTTTCAACCTAAACAGAAATGTTGAAAAGTCAATTATTATATCATTTTTGATCTTTATATTTGCATTTCTAGTTTATCATGCACATTTATAACAGTCTTCATATCTCGTCCCCTTGGAGTTAGAAGGTACTAAACTGCCACTTTGTAAAGTGCAATTTAGCACCTTCTAACTCCAAGGGACGATTTATTATTGTTTTTAACATAGAAAATAAAAGCAAACGTAGATAGTTGTATTCATTGTAATAAAGATTGATATTTATATGTATACTGGTCTGAATTAGATTTTTAGTCACCATCACTATAATATTCTTCATCTGATAAGTAATAGAATTCATCATCACCCTCATTGTCACCGGTTAAATCTACACTATGGTCAATGTGACAACTTCACGAATGACTGAGGTAAAATCATTCACAAGAAATCAAAATGCCAGAAAAAAATGGATGATTACACAGTCAATGAGGGGCGCAATCCTTAGATAGTTGCTTTACATAGCAGGGGTGAAAAAAACAATTGACTCCCCACAGGATTTGACTAATCACGGAACTACAAGAGATAACAGTGATCTCAATAAAATCATGCAGGGTATTCACAGTACATGGAAATCCTTTAAAAATCAAAACAATAACCTCTACTGTCTATTCACAGAAAAGGAAGCATCCGACAACGTAAAAGCTTTTACGCTGTAGAGAGATTGGAGAAGACATGTGTCAGCAGTTCAGAGATGAATGCTTTGAAAATCCAATAAGGTTGGAAAAGCCAATCAAGAAATGTAAAGTGAAGAACTTTGCTGCAGATGCTGTTAAAGTTAAGGTAACAGTGAAAAACAGCAAGATCAAGGAGCTGCAAGGGAAACGTGATATAATTAGTAGATTATTGTATTTGGCAGTCATAGAGGACTTAGACCTCCATGTGGTTTTTACCTATCCTTTAACACCTGTACCCTTTTCATTATCACATGTCAATGGCACCTTGCACAAAACAGATAAAACCAAACTCATGCATAAATTGGAGGAGAAAGTAACAAGCGGCAATCCACTTACCAACGATGCATATGGCTATGTAGTGGATGCAATGTTTTTTCTCCGTTCTCAGGTACAAGCACCAAAACATTTGTAGAACTGGCAAAAAGAGGATTGACTTGTGTGTGATACATGCACAAGTCATTCGATTAAAAATGTAGAGCGCAACATCTGCGGATCACATACCGTGATGATAGATTTCTGTTTAAAATAACAGGTGCTGAAATCCTGTAATTTCAAATCATCGCTATTACGATTTCTGGCAGATGGATGGCGGAATCAGGCATATCTTGACATTATCAGGGGACACATTCTGTATGTTGGGATTGAAGACAAGGCATATCGCTATGATGTGCATGTCAATACTGTTCAAAGGTATGGATTTGTGAACTTGTTTGCAGCCACGAAGAGGCGGACACTCGCCTGATATGGCATGTCAAACACATATGCGAAAGTATTCCTGATGGAAATATCATTATTCGTGCCAATGATACCGATGTAAGCTTACTGATTATTCTGCTAACTCATGCACATGCCCTTCCCACATATATGATATGACTGTGACCTGAACAGCAATAATTCACGTAGATATGTAGATATATCGTTGTTGGCGCGTAATGTGGGACAAAATCTATGTATGGCTATCGCAGGATTGCATGCTTTCACCGGATCCGATTACACTGCTTCATTCCTGATTAAGGGCAAGGTGCGTCTATTGGCCCTGATGGAGTAATCAGTCAAAGTCATGACAACATTTGGAAAGCTAGGTGAATCCTCTTCTGTGCCCCCATAGACAATATAGGAATTGGAAACATATGTCTGTAATCTGGTAATATGTACAGCAAGCCTAAATTACCATCAGTCCACAAGGCAAGACAGATGCTTTTCAATCACTATTTTGCCCTGAAGAGCGAGTCTCACCCACTTTATAAACTCAAGGGAACAAATCCCAGTTCTTCCCCCCTAGTAGCTCAGTAGGCCTACTGCTAGAAAAAAATAAACGTACTAATCTTGTGACTTCAATCTGGAAAAATGCATTGTCGCCAGAGCCCATGCAATATAGTACAATTGGAAATGGGTAGTTCCTGGGTGACGATGAGGGTGATGATGAACTCTATTACTCGTCAGATGATGAATATGATAGTGATAGTGACTAACAATCTAATTCAGACCAGTATATAAATATCAATCTTCATTACAATGCATACAGCTATCTACGTTTGCTTTTATTTTCGTCTGAAACAAGTCTTCTAAGTGTTAAAAACAACAATAAATCGTACCCTTGGAGTTAGAAGGTGCTAAACTGCCACTTTGTAAAGTGGCAGTTTAGCACCTAATTCTAACTCCAAAGGGACGAGATATGAAGACTGTTATAAATGCGCATGATAAACTACGAATGCCAATAGAAAGATAAACAATGATATAATAATTGACTTTCAACATTTCTGTTTAGATTGAAAGGAAAAAAAAAAAATTGTTCAACTAAACGTACATATTATATTGGTATATACTGTATATCCTAAAATCCCTGTGTACATTATAATCGTAATGTGTTGGTCAATAAGTTAATTTGGTAGCATAGATGCCCATGTAGATGTATTTTGAAAGGTGTCATGGACTAAAATTCGATTCTGCCGTCCAAAGTTTGTCCCAACGCTGAAAGGGTTAAATTATATAAATGCTTGTGATTTGCATCTGCATGACATTGATTAGCACAATATCACAACAGAGATAAGACAAACAATAGGAACATAAGGATAACTTATACGGTTAACTCACAATTTATGCAAATTTGTACTACGTTTGATGATTTATTTTAACCCTTAAGATGCTGAAATATTTTTGCATAAACTATGGAGACTAAAGGTTTTTTCAATTTGACGTCGTCATTAATGTCTTAGTTAGCTCTTTTACATTTGAATACGTATGGGTTTACACCCACGATAAATATTTTAAATATTTCAGTGCGAAGACCGACTTTAGACGTCAGATTCTGACGTCTAAACTCCGTCCTAGCGCTTATAGGGTTAAAACATATGTTTTTGTCTTATTATTGGATCACATGTATCAGACAGTTTAATTTGGCACCACATGTGCTTATGGAGATACATTTAAACAGTGTCATGGGTGAAAATAACGATTTTACAATTTTTATATAAAAAACACACAAAAAAGTCATAAAATGCTATTTTGTGAGAAAACGCAGCGTCTGTGGCATTTAAGAAATGGGTTTTCAGAATCAGCACGAAATTCTGAGTTAGAAACAATCTTCAAACCTTTCGGGCTCGGACACGTAATTAAAAGTGGTTCATCTCACAGTCTATATTCAATTACACACTGCATACTATGTTCATGTACTAAGAGTACGAAATAAAGATTATTATTATTATTATTATTATTATTATTATTATTATTATTATTATTTTAATTATTATTATTATATTTACTCAGCACAGACGAGAGATTACATGCTGTGCATTTTTTTTCCTTGATGTGGCGGTTACTTGACGACGTGTGGATCTACTTGGACCCACTGCTAGTTTGGAGTTACAATATCTGCCAGCACGTGGCGCTGCTGTGAGTGACTGCTCCAGTATTTGCCGAAAGGTGTCGCTTCGCTGGCTGACTGCCGGCAGGTGTCGCTGCTGTGGCTGTCTGCCGGGAGGTGTCGCTGCTGTGGCTGACTGCCGGCAGGAGGATGCTGGTAATTGAGGCCGCTGGTGGTTGTCCAGTCAGATTCATGCTGTCTCAGGGATCACTTGTCTAATCTGGATCACTCACGCCAAGTACATCACACAGGCGAGACTGAATACAACCAAAGGGGAAGCATGATTAATAATGAGTTTTAGTACACAGCATTCGTTAATTAGAACATCATATTTTATTTTCATACATTTTTTTCAGATACGGTCGCTAGCGGATTACTGTCTGTGGATTAACTTGGCGTTAGTACATTGGACATGGTGAACGGCTTAAGCTTACTGGTTTTCAACAAGCTCCTATCCCATTGTCCAGAAGGTAATGCTGAGCTACACGCCAGACAAACCATAGCTCTGTAGCATAGGAATCTGTGACACTGGAATGTCTCCATATCCTCGTGAGTGAGTGACTGCGACTACACCGTGATAACGAAACGTGTCAGCAGCTGTTTATATTGGTATCCTGCTCATCATTATCACCAGTATGATTGATATTCAGTCTGCCACCAGGAGTTTGATGATGCTTATACTACTTGTCTTTGTTTTCTTATCCGGTAAGTTACAGTACTATGATTATTCACATTCACTTTCAATGTTTTCTCACCCGGTAAGTTACTGTAATGTGATTATTCACATTCACTTTCAATGTTTTCTCACCCGCTAAGTTACCGGACTGTGATTATTCACATTCACTTTCAATGTTTTCTCACCCGGTAAGTTACTGTTCTGTGATTATTCACATTCACTTTCAATGTTTTCTCACCCGGTAAGTTACCGTTCTGTGATTATTCACATTCACTTTCAATGTTTTCTCATCGGGTAAGTTACCATACTGTGATTATTCACATTCACTTTCAATGTTTTCTCACCCGGTAAGTTACCGTACTGTGATTATTCACATTCACTTTCAATGTTTTCTCACCCGGTAAGTTACCGGACTGTGATTATTCACATTCACTTTCAATGTTTTCTCATCCGGTAAGTTACCGTACTGTGATTATTCACATTCACTTTCAATGTTTTCTCATCCGGTAAGTTACCGCTCTGTGATTATTCACATTCACTTTCAATGTTTTCTCATCCAGTAAGTTACCGTTCTGTGATTATTCACATTCACTTTTAATCAATCAGCCGTTATTCATAGCCTTATATGGAAATACATTAACCATCAAAGTGCTCTCAACCAGCTCATATCAATATATGCTCGCTCTACTGTTCCATCAAAAAGAACATTTTTTTGTGGCCAAACACGCTTTTAAACCACATAAATAGTTCTATCCGCAAAATTGTGCAGTTATTGTTCTGTTTAAGGTAGGAATAAGCAGCATTTATTTACTCCTTACTGTTATAAAAGTGATTACTCTCAGGCAATTATTTTATATGAAACAAAATTGCCATCTCACCGCCATCCTTATCGATGAGCCACATTGAAGTTCTCATCGCCATCTTTATTAGTGAGCTCCATTGGAGTCGTATATTGTCATCACCATCTTTAATAGTTAGCCGAATTGAAGCCGAATGCTTCCATCACCATCTTCATTAATGAGTCACAAGACTTAGGGCACAACTACCATCTTCATTAGTGAGCCACATTGAAGGTTCCCAACCATCCTTATCGATGAGCTACATTGAAGCCTCAACTTCTCATCGCCATCTTTATTAGTGAGCCCCATTGAAGCCGTATGTTCCCATCACCATCCCTATTAATGAGTCACATTGAAGACTTAGGGCACCACCACCATTTTTAATAGTGAGCCCATTGAAGCCGTATGTTCCCATCGTTATCTTTATTAGTGAGCCACGATGAAACCTCAGGTTCCCAGCCATCTTTATTAGTGAGCCCCATTGAAGCCGTATGTTCCCATCACCATCTTTATTAGTGAGACGAATTGAAGCCTTATGTTATTTACCACCATCATCTTTATCGGTGATCCACATTGAAGACTTAGGATCCCACCGCCATCTTTATTGCCGAGCCATATTGAAGCCTTAAGTTCTCATCTCCATCTTTATTCGTGAGCCACATTGAAACCGTATGTTACTTACCACCGTCATCTTTATATTGAAGCCTTATGTTCTCATCGCTGTTTGAATCAGTGCACCACATAGAAGCTTCAGGCTCCCTCTACCATATGTATTAGTGAGCCGGATTTAAGCATTATGTTCTCATCGCTGTTTGTATCAGTGTACCACATAGAAGCTTCAGGCTCCCTCTACCATATGTATTAGTGAGCCGGATTTAAGCATTATGTTCTCATCGCTGTTTGTATCAGTGTACCACATAGAAGCTTCAGGCTCCCTCTACCATATGTATTAGTGAGCCGGATTTAAGCATTATGTTCTCATCGCTGTTTGTATCAGTGTACCACATAGAAGCTTCAGGCTCCCTCTACCATATGTATTAGTGAGCCGGATTTAAGCATTATGTTCTCATCGCTGTTTGTATCAGTGTACCACATAGAAGCTTCAGGCTCCCTCTACCATATGTATTAGTGAGCCGGATTTAAGCCTTAGGTTCGCTCCACGAAGGTAATATACTAATTGCGGTGACTCTGATGTATAATTTATTTTTGTAATTGGCGAGGAAAAAGTATACAGCTTTCAAGTTTCTATGCACAATTAATTTGAAATAATAATGAAAATCTAAATACTAGGCAGTTTTAATAATGTTTTATTAAAATACATATATATATATTTATGCTGAAGGTTTGTGCTCGGGTTTGGAATGCTGGCAATGTCTGAGTGATAACTGTGACCTTGACCCCAGAGACAATCACAGAGCAGCTAAGAAGATGTGTCGTCCAGAACAATCATGTCAGGTCAGGCGTAATCACTTTTAATGTGAATAGTAATAATATACGGAATGTTTTAAGCTGATACATATATTTCTTAATATTATTCATGAATATTAGTAGGACAAAATTTGCTCGTGATGTTGATGTTAAGTATAATTATCATTCGGAAATTAATAAATATATTAATATTTGACAAGGTCTACGAACAATTAAAATAAAATAAAATTGATAATGTACACAATAGTAGGCTATTCAAATAACAATCTCATTTAACTATTCTGTTGATATATATAGGCTATATTTGAGCTTTTCAATAATTCAATAATCGAAAAATCAAAAGTCACGGAATTGTGATGTCAGAGTGCGCAGATATGAGCTTTTGTATTTCAACCATACAATGCCCTGTTTTGTTTACAGAAAGTGGAGTATCACGGTTATGTCTCTGCCAGCAAGACAGACATCCATTCGATCACTAGAAGCTGTTCACAGAACAAATGTATCCCACGAATGGACAACTGTTCAGAGTCTCAGCTGTCAAATCCAGGATGTACGATGAGATATTGCTGCAATGACAGGAGTCTGTGTAACATGGCCCCTAACATCATAATCACTGCACAGGCGTCGATCACCTGCTTTCTGTCGTCAACAGTCGCGGTTGCGTTCATATATAGATTTATTAGTTGATCCTAAACTTTAGCTTTACCTATATATTGTTACTATATTTACGACTCTCTATATGACTCGATATTGTTACTATTTTTACGACTCTTTATAATGACAGTATCGTGGTGCCCATTGTTATGATGTGTGCAGTTTACATCTGTTGTATAGTGTATTGCGCTAGTGGGTGAAACAAGTGCTAATGTTTCCGTGAAACACTGAAACTTTTCCGTTTTCGTTCCTTTGTTAATGCCTTCAGAACAAAGAAGAAGATAATATTGCTTTATGCCATGCTACAATTCGTGAGCTCAGTTGTAAAATACGTTGTTTCCGCGAGATTGCAAATGAGTTCATTAACATATGCACACTCACACAAAAGAAAGTCCAAAGCCATACAAATTCGGAAACGTATTTATGGGCATTGCTGTGAGGGTTTCCTGAAATGTCTAAATGATGGTTATCACTCACCCACACCATATGATGTTTTTAGAAGGTAATCGTTCGTTAGCCAGAAATATTTGAGATACTTATAAATACAAACTAAATGAGAATGGGATTAAGGTTCCAATAAAAAAAATCGTATGCACAATAATTGGGTTTAATTTTATTTATTCATGGATAAGCTGATAGGTCTGTCATGATCGGTATTAGATGACTATCAACCATTTACTCATTTTTTACCTGAAATAATTTAAATTGTCCAAGGCTATGTCTCCAGTTTCAAAAATTTGTATCTTTGATATAGTTATTTTCATACTCACAAATAACATAGCATTTTGTTTGATGGTATACATATTTTAATTTATGAACGACTATTACTTTATGATTTATATAATTACATATCAATTGATTTATACTGCTAAAACTGTTCACATTGTATTCTACCTTCTATATTGTGCCTCATGGCAAACTTGTGTACGTCTCTATAAATAATAGCAGTCTTGGAATCACTTGTGATAAGATGCAATATAAAAGCATTGAATATTAGCATTTAATATTAATATTAATTCAAAACATTTTAAAATGTATTTGCTATGATTCTCAGTGGGAGAATGATAAATGATGAATGATTCTTAAACAATCACAAATTGTATGAAGAACTTGAAGATAAAAAAGCATGGTTGTACACATCTAAGAATAAAGACGTATTATACACATACAGCATACAACATTTCATATGGACTTAAATTTGCAATCTAAAACTAGTCTGGTAATCAGATGTGATAATACAGATATTTTGCTGAACATGTTGCTCCACGCAGAGCACCTCAATACATCGATGGATATTGGGAAGTGCTCAAGCAACACAACAAAATAAATTAGTCAACTATCCAACTATCTAGACAGAAGGTAAAACATATTTTATTGTGCTCCAAATATACTGAAGTTCTGCAACAAAAGCAGTCATGTTTGTGGAATGTTGAAAACAAGTTTTATTTAGTTGTTTTAATGAATCTTCGAATTGATTTTTTTATAGTTTTTGTCCAGGGCTTAAAATTATATATTTGGTGGTTCGTATCCAATGACACTGATTTTTCAGCGATGACCGTCGTTAAGTTTGGTTATTATATTTTACATACGTTTTTAAGTTTATCTGTATATATATAAATTTATTTATTTTCCAAAACATACCAGCGCGACGACGCACGCAAGCGCGCTAGGCTAGTTAATTTTTTGTCGCGCGTCGCGCCGGTTGTCGCGCCTGTTTTCGCGCTACACATGTGGCGCCGGTCGTCGCGTTATATAAATACGCTGGCCAAATGCAGGTTATGTTGATCATAGGCTGACCATGTGCCGGCTAATACGCTGGTCATAGGCTGATATTTGCTGACGTTGGCAAATCATGCTAGTGATACGCTGGCAAACATAAGGATACGCACAATTCTGTATTTTCACAATTCTGTATTTGCGTATCACACGTATTTCGATTATTTTATAACGCAACGCAACGCTTCTCTCAGACGTATAGTGTGACACCGCTTTTAATCCATAAAATGCCTTGAGCAGCAACCGCTTGTGGAAGACATCCAAACTAGCACCAGATTTTGACCAAATGCTACCCCACCGTCTGCCACGCTGAGCCAACATTTAACCATATAGTACCAGCCTGGGGTTGACATGACATGTCGTGTTTGATAGCACGTTGATCCTTTCTGATAAATACCGACTCTAATTAATCCATCTTTCCGCGCTTGTGGAAGTGATTGTTTAACTATAATTACTCTAACTTTCTGCCCTTGTGGTAGTGATTGTTTAACTCTAAATACTCCACCTCTCCGCCCTTGTGGTAGTGATTGTTTAGCTGTAATTACTCTAACTCTCCGCCCTTCTGGTATTGATTATTTAGCTGTAATTACTCTACCTCTCCGCCCTTGTGGTAGTGATTGTTTAGCTGTAATTACTCTACCTCTCCTCCCTTGTGGTAGTGATTGTTTAACTCTAAATTCTCCACCTTTCCGCCCTTGTGGTAGTGATTGTTTAGCTGTAATTACTCTACATCTCCGCCCTTGTGGTAGTGATTGTTTAGCTGTAATTACTCTACCTCTCCGCCCTTGTGGTAGTGATTGTTTAACTCTAATAACTCTACCTCTCCGCCCTTGTGGTAGTGATTGTTTAACTCTAATTACTCTAACTCTCCGCCCTTGTGGTAGTGATTGTTTAACTCTAATAACTCTATCTCTCCGCCCTTGTGGTAGTGATTGTTTAACCCTAATTACTCTACCTCTCCGCCCTTGTGGTAGTGATTGTTTAACTCTAATTACTCTACCTCTCCGCCCTTGTGGTAGTGATTGTTTGACTCTAATTACTCTAACTCTCCGCCCTTGTGGTAGTGATTGTTTAGCTGTAATTACTCTACCTCTCCGCCCTTGTGGTAGTATTTGTTTAACTCTAAATACTCCTAATTTCCGCCCTTGTGGTAGTGATTGTTTAGCTGTAATTACTCTACCTCTCCGCCCTTCTGGTATTGATTATTTAGCTGTAATTACTCTACCTCTCCGCCCTTGTGGTAGTGATTGTTTAGCTGTAATTACTCTACCTCTCCTCCCTTGTGGTAGTGATTGTTTAACTCTAAATTCTCCACCTTTCCGCCCTTGTGGTAGTGATTGTTTAGCTGTAATTACTCTACCTCTCCGCCCTTGTGGTAGTGATTGTTTAGCTGTAATTACTCTACCTCTCCGCCCTTGTGGTAGTGATTGTTTAACTCTAATAACTCTACCTCTCCGCCCTTGTGGTAGTGATTGTTTAACTCTAATTACTCTAACTCTCCGCCCTTGTGGTAGTGATTGTTTAACTCTAATAACTCTACCTCTCCGCCCTTGTGGTAGTGATTGTTTAACCCTAATTACTCTACCTCTCCGCCCTTGTGGTAGTGATTGTTTAACTCTAATTACTCTACCTCTCCGCCCTTGTGGTAGTGATTGTTTGACTCTAATTACTCTAACTCTCCGCCCTTGTGGTAGTGATTGTTTAGCTGTAATTACTCTACCTCTCCGCCCTTGTGGTAGTATTTGTTTAACTCTAAATACTCCTAATTTCCGCCCTTGTGGTAGTGATTGTTTAGCTGTAATTACTCTACCTCTCCGCCCTTGTGGTAGTGATTGTTTAACTCTAATTACTCTACCTCTCCGCCCTTGTTGTAGTGATTGTTTAACTCTAAATACTCCTAATTTCCGCCCTTGTGGTAGTGATTGCTTAGCTGTAATTACTCTACCTCTCCGCCCTTGTGGTAGTGATTGTTTAACTCTGAATACTCCACCTTTCCGCCCTTGTGGTAGTGATTGTTTAACTGTAATTACTCTACCTCTCCGCCCTTGTGGTAGTGATTGCTTAACTATAATTACTCTAACTTTCTGCCCTTGTGGTAGTGATTGTTTAGCTCTAAATACTCTACCTCTCCGCCCTTGTGGTAGTGATTTTTTAGCTGTAATTACTCTACCTCTCCGCCCTTGTGGTAGTGATTGTTTAACTATAATTACTCTAACTTTCTGCCCTTGTGGTAGTGATTGTTTAACTCTAAATACTCTACCTCTCCGCCCTTGTGGTAGTGATTGTTCAGCTGTAATTACTCTAATTCTCCGCCCTTGTGGTAGTGATTGTTTAGCTGTAATTACTCTACCTCTCCGCCCTTGTGGTAATGATTGTTTAATTCTAAATACTCCACCTTTCCGCCCTTGTGGTAGTGATTGTTTAACTTAAATTACTCTACCTCTCCGCCCTTGTGGTAGTGATTGTTTAGCTGTAGTTACTCTACCTCTCCGCCCTTGTGGTAGTGATTGTTTAACTCTAATAACTCTACCTCTCCGCCCTTGTGGTAGTGATTGTTTAACTCTAATTACTCTAACTTACCGCCCTTGTGGTAGTGATTGTTTAACTCTAATAACTCTACCTCTCCGCCCTTGTGGTAGTGATTGTTTAACCCTAATTACTCTACCTCTCCGCCCTTGTGGTAGTGATTGTTTAACTCTAATTACTCTACCTCTCCGCCCTTGTGGTAGTGATTGTTTAGCTGTAATTACTCTACCTCTCCGCCCTTGTGGTAGTGATTGTTTGACTCTAATTACTCTAGCTCTCCACCCTTGTGGTAGTGATTGTTTAGCTGTAATTACTCTACCTCTCCGCCCTTGTGGTAGTATTTGTTTAACTCTAAATACTCCTAATTTCCGCCCTTGTGGTAGTGATTGTTTAGCTGTAATTACTCTACCTCTCCGCCCTTCTGGTATTGATTATTTAGCTGTAATTACTCTACCTCTCCGCCCTTGTGGTAGTGATTGTTTAGCTGTAATTACTCTACCTCTCCTCCCTTGTGGTAGTGATTGTTTAACTCTAAATTCTCCACCTTTCCGCCCTTGTGGTAGTGATTGTTTAGCTGTAATTACTCTACCTCTCCGCCCTTGTGGTAGTGATTGTTTAGCTGTAATTACTCTACCTCTCCGCCCTTGTGGTAGTGATTGTTTAACTCTAATAACTCTACCTCTCCGCCCTTGTGGTAGTGATTGTTTAACTTTAATTACTCTAACTCTCCGCCCTTGTGGTAGTGATTGTTTAACTCTAATAACTCTACCTCTCCGCCCTTGTGGTAGTGATTGTTTAACCCTAATTACTCTACCTCTCCGCCCTTGTGGTAGTGATTGTTTAACTCTAATTACTCTACCTCTCCGCCCTTGTGGTAGTGATTGTTTGACTCTAATTACTCTAACTCTCCGCCCTTGTGGTAGTGATTGTTTAGCTGTAATTACTCTACCTCTCCGCCCTTGTGGTAGTATTTGTTTAACTCTAAATACTCCTAATTTCCGCCCTTGTGGTAGTGATTGTTTAGCTGTAATTACTCTACCTCTCCGCCCTTGTGGTAGTGATTGTTTAACTCTAATTACTCTACCTCTCCGCCCTTGTTGTAGTGATTGTTTAACTCTAAATACTCCTAATTTCCGCCCTTGTGGTAGTGATTGCTTAGCTGTAATTACTCTACCTCTCCGCCCTTGTGGTAGTGATTGTTTAACTCTGAATACTCCACCTTTCCGCCCTTGTGGTAGTGATTGTTTAACTGTAATTACTCTACCTCTCCGCCCTTGTGGTAGTGATTGCTTAACTATAATTACTCTAACTTTCTGCCCTTGTGGTAGTGATTGTTTAGCTCTAAATACTCTACCTCTCCGCCCTTGTGGTAGTGATTTTTTAGCTGTAATTACTCTACCTCTCCGCCCTTGTGGTAGTGATTGTTTAACTATAATTACTCTAACTTTCTGCCCTTGTGGTAGTGATTGTTTAACTCTAAATACTCTACCTCTCCGCCCTTGTGGTAGTGATTGTTCAGCTGTAATTACTCTAATTCTCCGCCCTTGTGGTAGTGATTGTTTAGCTGTAATTACTCTACCTCTCCGCCCTTGTGGTAATGATTGTTTAATTCTAAATACTCCACCTTTCCGCCCTTGTGGTAGTGATTGTTTAACTCTAATTACTCTACCTCTCCGCCCTTGTGGTAGTGATTGTTTCTAACAATAGTGGGTGTCTTAAAACCAGCATCAGTATTAACTTCATAAATAGTACTTCCTAAATAATATGCAGCTGATACCAGCTTGACGTTGCGGGTTGTGGTGGCGCGATAGAACTTTAACACGTTTAAGTGTGTACCTCTATAGTTGATCCATCTAATACTTTTAAGGTTAAACTCTCGTGTCAAAGTCTTTACTTAACATATTTTCAGCGTCACAAAGTAATTTTTTTTAATTTGTGATCATCATTATCTAGCTCTATGTTGATTAACTGTCTTGTAACTCATCTTTATTTACGTCCTCATTTAAATTAGTCATCACGTTTTTATTTTTTGTTATCGTACAGTTAATTTAAATAGAATGTATTAGCAGGCAAATTATTATTTTAAGCAGTTTAATTTATTAAATAAATTTATCTATATCGCGTCGTGGTCACTATGGATAAACCATACCTGACATACTCCTAATTGAAAAACATGATGTTGGAAGCAAATTGGGATAATCTAGTAATTTGAAAGTGCTGGATGTCAATAAATTGTATGCAAGGCTGGACGTGTAGTGGTGTAATCATTATATAAAATGAAAACAAAATGGCCATCGTATGATTTTTTTTCTTCATTTTTTTATTCTTACCGAGCCTATACCTTAAAATTTTAAGTTAATTAAAACTATATCACCTAAAGACACTAAAGTCTGCAAAAAAATAACAACGCCATAAGCAATGTAAGCTAGACACCTTAAACCGTTTGAGTTTGGAGTAAATATCAGAGAATTTACTGACCCAACCCTTTTTGAGTGCCAAGCTGACAATGAAGGGTAAATAGGTCAATTTAGTTATTCAAAATAACACCTGTAATACATATATACATGTATCTAGCGTTAAATATACGCTTGTTCATGGGACCGATGAGGTTACAGTGCAGTCTGAAACCAAGTTTTGTTTTACTCCTTAAACCTCCCCCAACATAAAAAAGAGATTCCATTAACATATTGTTGTGATGGATTACACATATATGATCATTTTCTAAATGGCCGCCACTAAGATATTTTTTTATTGATTAAAATATACAATACAAAATTGAAATGTGATATCAATAAAACATTTTAATATAAATATCAATTAAGAGTGAAACATAATCAGATAATATCATTTCACGGGAAAAAATACAATAGAAACTGTTGAATAAGATTTGACAGACATGTTTATTAGATTGGTTAGGATATATCCCTGTATATTAGTCTTCATGTAACCACACAATAGCGGAAAGGGGAATAATGTTGCACAACAACTGCACAAGGTTGCTCTGGTGCGCATAGTCGATCATGATGTTGTTTTCCAGGCCATTTGCTTTTTTCTTCACTTGGGCTGTCTTAATTGTGGAGCTGCTATGGCAGTGGGGGACAATTCGTGACACCCCTATATATGCCTTAACTATATATCCAGCTTGGACCAGCCCAGCGCATTACAAGTGTTCACGTGACCTATGACCTTCCAATGATCCCCAAAAAATAATATTGCCCATGACACGATATCACAATTTTTGGGATGTGGAAAATCTGTCTGGTTAGTAGATATTATGAAACATGATCGTATCTCTCTTGTTCTAAGACGTCTACATTGGCTTCTTCTTGCAAGTCGTATTTTGCTAAAGCAACACCCTCCATTTGAAACAACTTGCCAGATGACTTTACGTCAATGTTCATCTCTTCCAGTATTCAAGTGTCACATAAAAAAGTCTCTCTTTACCAAGTAGTCAAACTTTTAAGCGCATCAAATGGATATGCTAGATGAAATGCGCTATATATGCTGTTTATTTCATTTATAAAGTGTTATGTTGTAACATTTTACTGTTTTGTAATTACTCTCCAACAAGCATACAACACATCAATGTCATTTGTTGTTTATTTTATGACATTTCACATGATCAGACAAACAAAACTTGTTTGACAAAAATGTCGCAATTTCCGCACTTTCGGTGGACAACACTGAGGCCCGGATTCCCTGATATTTCAACTACTAAAATCATAGTGACATATATTGCCATTTTGAATGAAATTGTCAGCATTTGTAAATATATTCCATTATTTAATTTAAAAATATATAATTTTTTATTTGAAAATAAAGAAAATTAGCTTGTTTTTCCTAAATTGCTGACAAAGTTATGTGTTGTGATATTTTTCTTTTTTTTCGTTATTACCCCCAACAAACATAGAAGACATATGCCATTTTTTGTCTATTGCATAACATTTTACACAAGTTTGCATTTTTCTAGTTGCTTCTACAGAAAGTATAAAAAACTGCCAGACGATCAAGATTCAGATTTCTACAGGCCATTTTCTAACATGGGTGTGCGTTTTGCTATTTTTGTCAAATTGGAGGTCAAGTCGGGAAAAAAAAATCATTATCAATAATGGACCAACACTTCATATTTCGGTATCAAAACACCCAGTATTAAATAAGCCACCGTTTGGTGTCTGAACTTACGTTATCACTTTCAATTTGAGTCTATTTGCAAGTCCCTATCCCGATTTTAATTTTTTTACTGTTTTCACCTGGATATTGGCAGCCATTTTTGAAATATTCAAATTAGGAGAGGAAAATGAGATGGAACAATAACTTTTTTTTAATCAGCTTAGTAATATCTTCAATTTGAGCCTATTTGCGGTCCGCTATCTCGATTTTGATATTTTCACTCTCATTGAACCTGGCAGTTGGCGGCCATCTTGGAAATATGCAAATTAAAAGGTCAAAACGAGGTCAATAGTGTCCCTATGTCAGAAGTTTAAAAGTGTATACCAGAGGTCATCTGTGTCAAATTTCATGATTTTCATGAGAATGAAACATAATTTACCAAACATATGGCTGCCCCTAAGTGAGTGAGTGAGTCCAGTATTATTAACGAAAGACAATTTCAAAAGAACGCAGTGAGAAATTTTAAACTCCCTCGGTAATATAGATACCAGTCATCAGCCTTTTAGCTGAAATCCCTTTGGTCTGTGTTGATCTGAAGATGACAGTAACATCTGGTAACATCTGGATGCCATCAGATGTGATTAACGCCACAGACAGACCTCTGGGTGCCTTAGCCGTGGAAATAACATTAGCACAACAAAGTGGTGCAAAGTGGTGCATATGAAATCACCAATATTTATGTGATGAGGTTAAAACGTTGACAGCATATGATGATTCGTGAGTGGGTGAGAGTATTTTTATAAACACAATAAATAATACATAATTATGATCACCTCGTGTTATAATAAGCTGTAATTGACTCGTATAATACAAAGAATAATGATATGAGAGGAAGCATGGCACATCCAGGGACGTATTCAATAAATGTACAGCGACTCAACACCTACAGATTATAATACCTAACGGTCAATAAATGTACAGCGATACAACACCTACAGATTATAATACCTAACGGTCAATAAATGCACAGCGATAGAACACCTACAGCTTATAAGACTTAACGGTCAATAAATGTACAGCGATACAACATCTACAGCTTAATGGACTTAACGGCCAATAAATGTACAGCAATACAACACCTACAGATAATAAGACTTAAATATCAATAAATGTACAGCAATACAACACCTGCAGACTATGATACTTAACGGTCAATAAATGTACAGCGATACAACACCTACAGATAATAAGATTTAAAGGTCAATAAATGTACAGCAATACAACATCTACAGCTTATAATACTTAACGGTCAATAAAATAAACATATCTCTCCTTCACATCATCGGTATACACGGCTCACTCAATATGCTCTATTGTCGGACGGTTCATGTCCCAGAGTGGGACTATTGTGAAATCACCGATGAGTAGAAGGCCAAGGCTTAGAGGACACTAAAATACCACATTCTTATTCATGTTTACAAATATGTAAAGGAATCCCATGTTTCATTAAAATTAAAATTTATTTATTTATACTCCAGGTACATTTATTACACCTGTTAAAGTGGTTTTTTTTAATAATAGATGCAAGGGAGATCCGCAAAAGGCTTTGTTAAAAGCTGCTTCCATGCGGGCCACCCTAGCTCTGTAAGTCAAAAGGCAGTATCCGCTTACTTGTGTTAAGCATACACTGGTCTATTGAGAACACCACGTCCTATCGTGACCTCGGAGGTGATGACAAGATTATAAATATGCCGTTATAACTGCCCCATGGTGCCATATCTCCTGACCTCACATAAACCTTCATAGGCAACATGTTCACCCCCTTCTATGGAGACACAGCAAGAAATACACACTTCCAATAGAGTGATACATCTAACGCCATAGATACAAAGACACAACATACTGAACATTTTACCGGTAGCAATGGCACGGCATAACACTAAACCAATCACACCACAGAACACTGCAACATTTACAAGTAGCCATAGCACGACAGAACACTACACCATTTACTAGTAGCCATGGCATGAGATAGCACTAGTACATTTACCAGTAGCCATGGTATGACATAGCACTAATACATTTACCAGTAGCCATGGTATGACATAGCACTAATACATTTACCAGTAGCCATGGTATGACATAGCACTAATACATTTACCAGGAGCCATGGTATGACATAGCACTAATACATTTACCAGTAGCCATGGTATGACATAACACTAATACATTTACCAGTAGCCATGGTATGACATAGCACTAATACATTTACCAGTAGCCATGGTATGACATAGCACTGATACATTTACCAGTAGCCATGGTATGACATAACACTAATACATTTACCAGTAGCCATGGTATGACATAGCACTAATACATTTACCAGTAGCCATGGTATTACATAACACAAATACATTTACCAGTAGCCATGGTATGACATAACACTAATACATTTACCAGTAGCCATGGTATGACATAGCACTAATACATTTACCAGTAGCCATGGTATGCCATAGCACTAATACATTTACCAGTAGCCATGGTATTACATAGCACTAATACATTTACCAGTAGCCATGGCACGGCAGAACACTACAACATTTATCAGTAGCCATGGCATGACATATCACTAATACATTTACCAGTAGCCATGGCACGGCAGAACGTTACAATATTTACCAGTAGCCATGTCATGACATATCACTTATACATTTACCAGTTCTCATGGCACGGCAGAGCACTACAACATTTACCAGTTGCCATGTCATGACATATCACTTATACATTTACCAGTTCCCATGGCACGGCAGAGCACTACAACATTTTCCAGTAGCCATGGCACAGCAGAACGTTACAACATTTACCAGTAGCCATGGTATGACATAGCACTAATACATTTACCAGGAGCCATGGTATGACATAGCACTAATACATTTACCAGTAGCCATGGTATGACATAACACTAATACATTTACCAGTAGCCATGGTATGACATAGCACTAATACATTTACCAGTAGCCATGGTATGACATAACACTAATACATTTACCAGTAGCCATGGTATGACATAGCACAAATACATTTACCAGTAGCCATGGTATTACATAACACAAATACATTTACCAGTAGCCATGGTATGACATAACACTAATACATTTATCAGTAGCCATGGCATGACATATCACTAATACATTTACCAGTAGCCATGGCACGGCAGAACGTTACAATATTTACCAGTAGCCATGTCATGACATATCACCTATACATTTACCAGTTCTCATGGCACGGCAGAGCACTACAACATTTACCAGTTGCCATGTCATGACATATCACTTATACATTTACCAGTTCCCATGGCACGGCAGAGCACTACAACATTTTCCAGTAGTCATGGCACAGCAGAACGTTACAACATTTACCAGTAGCCATGGCACGATATAACACTAAACCATTTATCAGTAGCCGTAGCCAGTTCAGATGGTGTCCAGCCACAAAAAAGTCATTTGTCTGGTCATGCACATTTTTATGCAGTTAACAACAAAATATGATCTGCCCAGATCTTTTCCAGCCATACAAGTTTCCTAACCAGCTTATAAAATAAAAAAGTCCAGCTCAGTTTTTGCTGTTGGGCTAAATAAATTGTGTCCGGCCAGACATCTTTTTTACTACATTTTGCTACAATAACATTTATTCTGCCGGAATAATAGCATGGTTTTGAAAGGCTGTTATACACATCTGTGGTATAATAATTCCATGTTGTCTAGCAATGCTAAATAATAATTACATCTTTCCACCGGATTGTTTTTAAATAGATGCATACTATGGTAATATGCATACTCATGCTCAGAGATACCAGACCAACGTTTAGTCAGCGTTTGCGTAACATCTAGTGTTAGTTGGCGGTGTCAATGGACTCTCAAGCTGGTATTGTTATACAAACACATTACTTTAGTAGGCTAACTAACAAAAGTGTTCCAATCACTGACTGATATGATCAATAAATATACAAAATGACGACATGCACCGATACTTTATTCTTGAGTTACTTTTATTTACGCTCACGCACTATCGATAATAATAATTTTCTTAAAGATTCTTGAATTCTCTTATTTGTTCTACTAGCGAAATTCGCGAAAACTAAAACTTCGCGAATATTGCCAGCTCTCTATTTGTACAAAATGCATAAAAAGTATAAAAAATAAGTAAAAAAATAAGTGGTTTCAACTTAGACAGAACAAACTCCAATGTGTAAAGCCCCTTCAAAGCTGGGTGTATTTAATTGATTCAAGTCTTTGGAAACAACGGGTGTCGTGAATGTTATGCAATAGTCGGTGCCCAATCACAACATGTAGGCCAAATCACTACCATGCAAAGCTAAAATGCAGTATCTACTTACATTGCAAGTAAGCAGATAATTCCTTCTGGCTTTGTAGAGCGGTGTACATTGTGATTTGACGTGACTGCTAATCACACCTGCTGCCGGTGTTATCCCCACCCTCTAAAGTGGCGTCCACACCTGTTACGACTTTTCCCTGGCGAAACGACATTTTTGCTTACGACGCGTCCGGAGAAGTTGAGCCTTCTATAATATGATGAGGTGTTAACACTAGGAAGCGCCCCGGACGCGTGGACGCTAGCCCCTCGCGCCGCCTCCACAGAAAGTAGAAAAATGTTCAGCTTTTGTCGCGGACGCACGGTGGAGGCTTACAATTTTTTTCTAGCCAGCCAATCACTGTTTCTCGTCACGTGGCAAAACATGGTAAATAGTGTTGTTTACTTGGCTGCTCACATGTTTTCCTGGTAGCGATGAATACGACCAAGAAAAAGCCTTTCTAGATTTACAGGTCTAATTTACACGTGGATGACTGTATCACATGCACTTTTCAGTAGTTTTCTACCCTGAGAAGCTACTATATCTACAGTGTACACTTGATACACTGGTGGAGAAAAATACGGATCAGAAGTTACATGCTTTTTCAGAATTTCGTGAACCCATTTTTTTTCTGTTTTGTGGGCGTTTTTCTTTTTGTGCAATATAGCAGTAATGGTCAACAGAATGATCTTCGTTTTTTAGCTCGTCGAATATACTTGTATTCATCGTGGATTTAAAATTTCTTCTGGTGTCAAGCTTCAACGTAGCACGAAGTCTGTATCTGTATATTACGTGGCAGTACGCACTATTGTGCTATCGCGCCACGGGAGTAACTTAGCAAGGCCTGTTATCATTCATGATATCATTCATGGCCTTATATATGTGCCAAGTACTCCACATTGTGGATTTTCTGGGGTCTCGCTGGATAGAAACTGCGCCTACGTCCATTGAGGTTCTTTTACGTCCAACTCTAGGTCAGCCAGACGAGCCATCTGATTTACGTGGTTCTCTGAGCCCCACGAGTGTAATTCGGATCTAATTTACCCCATTAAGTAATGATTATGATTTTGTGCGTTATCTTTTTTATAAAGGTGTTGCTAATTATGATTTCGCGCCCTATAAAAGCTGACAAAAAGTCTCAGGATTTTGTTTCCGGTCCATTGGGCAACCCTGTAATTTCTCAAAGCCATAAGGCTGCTTATAGCAGCTGCAGATATTCTAACCCTTTGTAAGCAAGTCCAGCACACACTTCTAAAATTCAACCTAAGCTTTGTTGTCTCGTGAATGTATCTATAAAAGCCTGCGCACCTGCGCTGATGTATTTTTTGTGGTGGTCACTCAGTTATAACTGCACTCTCCCAGTAAACATGTTATCATTCAGTGGTTATATGATAACCCCTTTGTGCACATATAGGCTAAACTGGGCCAGGAGAACCTCCTGAGGATGGTGAGATGAATGAGATGACACTGTCCTCCAGACACAGGATTCGAAATTGTTATAATCATTAGATTGATTATAACACAACAAGATTATGTAGTGGTAGTAGTAGCAGTAGTAGTAGTAGTAGTAGTAGTAGTAGTAGTAGTAGTAGTAGTAGTAGTAGTAGACTTATCCGAACCTTGTAGTACCACGACTACGACTACAATTAACTCAGGGACCATCTCAAGTAGTCCAGGAAAAAAAACATTTTGTTCCGTGCTTTTTTCTTCTACAATCCGCTCAGTTTAGAGCTGATTTACCCTGTAATTTATTATAGCCATAATACTACCGCTTCTGTCAAAAGGACCATCTGAAGTATTCAACAACCTATACCAATGTAACCACATCTAATTGGTAATATCATAATCTATCCAGTTATTCTAAAGGATACCAAACACAGAACTCTACAATTAAAGTTATATTGGCTCGTGGCTGCCTATAAAGGTTTCCAATAACTTCAAATAATTTTAATAGTGTATAATGAAGTGTTCAACCTTCTGTGGTGCAATGTGTCTATATAAAGATCTTGGTCTCTTCAAGCACATGCGTTGACGTATTTCTCGCGTTGGTCTGTTCTCTCATGCAGGGTACGTCACAAGAGGGGTTCTACCACTGGGTACCGTCTCGCGGCCGAAGTGAGTCGGCAGCACTCGGAGTGTGTGTGTATAATAAAGACATGGGTATCAACTCCCCAGCCATGCGCGTCCAAAATATCGGCTGTCCCTTCACAATACATCGCCTAGCTGAGTAGTATTAAATCCTAGCAAACCAAATCAAGTGTAAAGTAATCGAATGATAATTATTCTTTGCATATGTTATAAAATAACACTTCTGGGAAGGCGAACAACGCCACAATTCTCCATAAATACGGGCACATTTTGATTGCGGTCATTTCTCGACACGAACTTATCACACTTTTGGTACCGCCCACTTTTCAAGGCAATCTGAGAAAACAACGTATTTTACAACAAAGCTCACGATTTATAACTTGCCGTGTGGCATATTACAATCTAGTTTTGTCCCGAAGAAAAATTTAAAGAAAACGGGAAAAATCATTCGTTATTTCACTTTATCGACAAATCGTCAGTTATTTTCCACACTGGCAGACTAACTTATGCAACAGTTGTCCATTCGTTACCAGCATACACGAAGCGTTGAATCAATGTTGGGGCGATGTTATACCATCACCTGCAGCGTTAGCCCTACACGAAAACAGCATCGGGTGAACGCTGTGCAGGTACCAACATCATAACAACAGCCTCTCTATCATGCAAATTTGTTGATAGAAAACGAGAATTAAACACATGCACTGCTGTCGTGATTGTGCAGTATTAACGTCACATCAAAAATGATTGTTGAATGGTAAGATAAAATAAATCGTATCTTTATTTTCGACGACAAATATATACGATATATTAAAGTAATAACAAATGACTTAATTACATGGTCCATTGGGTACCGACGTTTAATTACACAGTATCAGAAATAAACAGCAGAAGATCAAGCAGATGATCAAAGCAAAATTGCACGGTGAACAATTAGACAGATAAGTTAGTATTATCAGCTATGTCAGCTTGGTAAATAAAAAAAATTACAATAGACAATAGAGACAGGCATAGTGTTACTACTTAAAATGGCCTTAGATAGTTTGTTGCTTATACTTTTTTCCCGTATCCACGCCTTCACAGGATATGTTCACAAAGCGTTCTAATGTCTTTGTTTGTAAACCTGTGGCACTTTATCACAAAAAATTGTTTTGTCGTATACTGTCACGTTTTGGAATTGAATGGGATGTAATTTTAATTGGTGTTCAATCACAAATTATATTGCAAAACAGAACTGAATATTTTATATTGTCCAAAGTAGCAGAAGTATCTACATATACTGATACTAATAGCCTGGGGGCAGAATCTTTAAAGTGCTCTGGAAATAGGTTTAGTGGTAAAACTTTGCTACCATGTGGAAATCATTTTTATGTCTCCGTTCGCCTGCGGCCGGAGGCAATATGTTTTCGGATTGTCCGTCCGTCCGAGCGTCTGTCTGACCGTCTGTCTGTCCACCCGGATTACATTTTTTTCAAATGGAAGGGTAAGACAGGACGGGGAGTGATCAAGGCCAATTAAAACAAATTCAGACTGGGTGGGCACATGGAGGGGGGAGCTTCAACAAATATTTATTTTAAGCTTTTTTTTGTATTTACCGCACTAGCCTCTCTGGATAACATTTATTTACGGGCGGGGAGGGTCAGGGCGGGGTTGGGGGGTCAAGGCAAATTATCCTGTTTTTTCTTTTGAATGGTAGGGTAAGTCAGGAAGGGCAATGATCAAGGCCAATTTAAAAATATTCAAACAGGGTGGGCACATGAAGTGGGGAGGTTAACAAATATTTGTTTACGTTTTTTTTTCATTTAACACAACAAATTTGAACAAATAAACGGGGGGTAAATGCATTTTTTTTTTAAATATATAGGCCATATCTAGTCTCAGTTATTTGTGGATGTGGGAAGGTACGATGTAGGTCAAAGGAATATTCATTTTGCCTGTCCTAAAAAAAAATAGAGGGGGTGTTGACAACGGAGGCATAGTCATCGACGCCTGCGTCGATTCACCTTACACCTTTCACCCCCAAACCTGTGTATATTTTAAGGGATATGGTTACGTAAGCGTCTGTCGTCGCTGTTATGATTTACGGTACCTATATATCAACACATGTACTACGTCTGATAACAGATACTTAAATTTCTGTTCTTATGATGTGCTGCACACATAAGTGAAGAGCCATGTCTTTACAGACGTTGAAACATAATTGTAATTTAAAAATAATTAGAATCAACAACAAAAGACAATATTAAAATTATTGTGACACTCCGTTTCAGTGGTGCAAGTGAATGCAACATTCAATCAGCTTACGTGCAATATTTATTAACAAAAAAGTGTTTTCCTGTGCCACATATGACTAGATTGTGGCCCTGACACGCAAATTTGAACGCCCTATTCTGAATTTTTGTTAATAACATATTCGCTTTATAAAAGCATTAATTTGATAAAGATCAATGAATGACTGTGCTGTCATCGTAATGGCAATAATAGAAGTTGAATTTGTATGATCGTGGCCCCATTGCTTCATGCTGGTAACTGCACAGCAGATACGGGACGTTGACCCAATGCTGTTTTCGTGCTGGGCTGACGTTGCATGCGATGGAATAACATCGCGCCAACATTGAATCAGCGTATCGTGTATGCTGGTGGCTATAGTGGACACCTGTTGCATAACTTATTCTGGCTAGTGAGCAAAATAACTGAACATTTGTTGATAAAGTAAGACAAATGACGTTTGGTTTCGTTTTCTTTAATTTATGAAGTCTTCAGAACAAAGAAAGATGATGATATGCCACACTACACGGCAAGTTATAATTCGTGAGCTTTGTTGTATAATACGTTGTTTTATCAAATTGTCTTAAAAGTGGGCGGTACCGAAAGTGTGATGGGTTCGTGTCGAGAAATGACGGTAAACAAAATGTGCCCGTATTTATGGAGAATTGTGGTGTTATTTGCCTTCCTGAAGGTAATATTATGTAACATATGCAAAGAATAATTCTCATTCGATGACTTCACACTTGATTTGGTTTGTTACGATTCAATATTACTCAACTAGGCAATGTATTGTAAAGGGACTGTCGGTATTTTGGACGAGAATGACTGTCGAGCTGCTACCCATGTCTTTATTATACATGTAGGATCCCTGCTTCGCTCGACGTTTTGGTACTTCAGTACCGTGTGCATAAAACCGAATCCCATGCGGTCGTAGCGTTTTTCCCGCACTTGTGATATAGCTCTTGGCGACTGCGGACGTGCCGCAGGTCGTCCGCTCGGAGTTTGACTGAGACGTGTCGTGCGCGGGGTTGTGAATTGCTGGTGTTCGATGTCTAGACCAATAAACATAATAATCTGAAGAGAAGTTTTGTGAAGTTAATCGGAACCGTCGACCTGACGGGGAAAGATAAAGTTTATGATATGTGGGTGAATGTTAAGTGGCTTCTGCCGTTCACCCTTCAACGAGCCACCTCCCATCTCCACATACACACACACACTCCGAGTGCTGCCGACTCACTTCGGCCGCGAGACGGTACCCAGTGGGCTCTACATGGATAAATTCTATCTGCAAGTAGATGCATGTGCAGCATCGTTGTGGACAATCTAATTGTTGTTCAGGGCCCACGTGTATCCTCGTACAAGTTACGATATATCGTAGGCTCGGATTGGTCGTCGAGATGGCCATTGGCATCATGCGGTATGAGCAAGTAATGGCGTTGCAGCTGCCCTTGATCTATGACACGGTGATCCACGTCCGTGTCCAGAATAAAATGCTGTGTTCCGGTTCTCCAACAACCCTTGGCAGCGGCCAGATCCCGTTCATCTGCTTAAAATATTTTCAACATTGGCGCCACTCGTTGAATTTCGTCACATAATGATCAGGGCACCGGTTCTACTCGACAAGCGATAATACGCCATGGTGCATTCAGGTACATTATTGGCTCCGTTGTAGGCTACCCATTGTATTTTTTCAAATGAGGGAAGGGTTCCTGGCGACATCATAAAGTGTATAAAAATCGCACACACTTGTCAGTCGAAGCTTCTTCCCAGAAGCGCCAGCATTGCTAATCATGCAATTAGAATCATTAAAACAACTAGCCGATGGTAATGTAAATAATGAAACGCATTTAAATTGCCAAACGACTTTTGCTTTGTTTACCGTATACAATAGTTAAGTGTTCGTAGCCTCAGGTCTTTTCATGAAGCTAATTATTCAATGCTGAACCAACATGATATAATTGTAAGTGTACTCACACTCAACAGAGGGCCAAATGTATCACCGTAATGCAAACTGAACATTTCATAATAATGAACAAAGAAGTGATCAGGCTAAAATAATTTTAAAACATAATCACGCTTTCAGCACCCTATCGGGTGCTCAGGTTCCGCTCTCTCTAAACTAAATGAAGATACAGAAATAATATGATTATTAGATTTCAAAACTGAATAATAATTATTGGTTACTGGTCGAAATGTCTCCATTTTTTATTGTGGTAGTTAATAACACAATATAGTTAATTATTATAAATCGTATTAATCGTACCGAGCTGCTAATAATGAACATATACTTGTGTGGCTAAGTGTCCCTGCCATATGATCAAATATCTAGTGTGTGAGATGTTTTTACACTTTTTGATATTGCATGAGAAACCCTTCCGTCTTTTGAAAATATGATGGAGACAATGTTTTGCCCACCCCGTTCAATTTTATTGGCTTACTCAGCGGCAGTAGGACCCAAGCTTCCAAGGACTGTAGGTGTCATTGGTGGGGTATGTCATAGGATTTACAGAACAGGAAATTATTCAGAACAAGAGTTGCATTCTGGACACAGACGCAATTATTTCATACACAAACAAATACCTGTGAGCAACTGCAAAACTATTACTTCTGTGCATAGTTTTAGTTTTAGTTTTAGTGTATGCATGGTACCGGTACAGTGTTAAAATTTTAATATTTTAAATAATGAAGGGCTTTTGTGACTGTTATACATTGAATGTTGATACGACCCACAGGAACTATTTCAGCAGCATATGCAATTTTAAGAATTTCTATGAAAAAGCTCTGACATATGCGCGTTAAAGCCAGCATGGGCAGTTTGCGTAGAAAAATTATTCATTTTTCGGTTAAAATCAGGTGTGGATAGAGGGGGGGGGGGGTGCGCACTATAAGCCGATTTAGTATGGCATCCTAAATAATCAGTCAAAAGCGTTATAAACAAAAACGGAACCACTCACGATATTTTAGGAAAACCATGTTCAAATCCTGGGTTGGTGGTATATGAGCCATGCATAAACTGTGGTGCTAAAAAAACTCGGGAAATCAGGGCTCTGTGGTGGCTCAAGGACCAAGATTTCCGGGAGGGGTGGGGGTAGTTTTTCAATTGCCGTCCATGGGGGGAGCCCGAATTTTTACTGGAACAGCCCTTACGTCATGCTGGCAGGACATAGAGTCGTGTCCGTGGGATTCAAGCATACATATCTGTATATTAATGTGTGGCCGTGTACGCTGCAATTGGAAGAGTGGCAGAGCTGAACCTTGAAAAAATGGCCTAATTTTTCACTTCGTTATTAAAGTAGTTGTACACATAAAAAAAATGGTTTCAATAAAATATTACCATCAAAGAATTACAGTTATAATAGCTTTTGACGTAGCTTATTACCTCCACCACACGAGGAAGGCTACGTGTTTGTCGTGTTGGCTTGCGGCTGTCGATCGGATATGACTTGGCAAATAACGAACGGATTTTTGTGGGATTTTCTCTAATCGATTTGATTTCGATGTTGATCGGGATTACGTTCCGGATTATGATCCAGATGCGATCCCGATCGCTAGGATTTTAAATAATTTCTTAACACAAGTGCGTCTCGACCAAGCACCAGTCTTTAAAATTTTGGGATGATTCAAATTATGATCTGGATCAGAGAGATAGACAGACATATTATTTATATTTATAGATTTATTGACATAGATACAAGTCATTACAGACGTATTTTTCATAGTAATAATACCATGTACATGATATATATCAAAATTGCTATAGTTTGGTGAAATCACATACGGAATTAAGTGGGATTGCCATAATGAAACACTGCATATTTAAAAAAATGAATGATGGCTATCTAAAATAAATTTAAATGGCAATACCAATATATGAAGATAGATGTTTCCCGCACTTAAGCAAGATATAAAATAGCTACTATCTATAATACGCAAAAATGATATGTAGTTGCAAAAAATACACTCTGGAAAGCGTAAAAATCTAAAGACACAAACAGATTCATAATTATGCTCCTGAAGTATGTATTAAAACAATATTGTCAAACATGTATGAGAGAAAAAAAAACTAAATGATTTGCTTGCAAATAAATGACCTTACTATTGCTTTTGACCTTGATATTGGTTAATTTAGATTGAAAATGACATCATTATCGTGATCCTTGACCTTAGATATACCCTGGCATACTCGTATTACATGTGATTTCGGTATGTTTATAACACATTATTATAATAAGGCTTTGTATTGTTGACCTTTTTGAAATTGCTCATTATGAACACCAAGATTTATTTTATTTTTTATTTTATTTAACTTTACAGTAGAAAAAATGCAAGAAAATTGTACAATATCATTAGTATTAATTGAATTTTTCTTCCAACATGTTATTAACGTTGGTTGACGGGAACAGGTTGAGACGACCTCTATGAGGCATGTCGACCATATTATTGAATTACAACTATATAATAAAATAATATATAGCAGTATATTATATAAAACCAACTGTTTAGCAGTTATATGTGTTGGCTTACTTATGATGTAAGACAACGTCAGATTCAGTGTTTTAAATATTAATGTTTCTTTTTTATGTACACCATGCTGTTTTAAAAATATACACAGTAGATTGTAAATTCTGTGATATGTACACATTTAAGCTAAAGATATCTAATTGTCTGTCATAAGGTTCCCGCACCAACATTCTTTCCATGCGCAGTATCTCTGTGCAGATCGTTCACTATATAGATGCGGAATAAAAATTGTGAAAAATTATTAATTTCACGCCATATTTACATCATTTGGATAGGTTTCCAACACATTTTCAGAATATCAAAATTGCTATTGATGTTAGTATGGACCTAGGTTAGACAATATCGGCATAGTACCTAGGGTTTAGGCTAAAGTCATTTCAAAGTCATGTCAAGGTCAAATCATACGCAACTTCTCACATTTTACATCGTTTAAGGCATTCTACTGAAGCTCTAAACGTCGGACATTTAATTTTAGCCTTAACTCTCCCCATATTATGTTAGGGTAGGTTATTGACAGATTATTGACATATCGGCTTCAAAGGGGGGTGGTAATTCACACACATTGCCTTGTCAGTACTGAAATTACCAGTGATAAACTGTAACGTCATGTACATAGTACCAGCTGGGGTCCGGCGCCGTAAATAAGGAAACATACATATTTTCATTATCGGGTATTTGACGCTAGTTTTTAAGAAGTCACTAATAGAATAATATTTGTCAACTCTATCTGCATATTGAGGCCATATGGCTGTCAATGTTGTGTTTTTATTGAACCAGCTTTGGAGCGGGACGTTTTGATTAGTTTGGTAAGACACAAGGTGCGCAGGACTAGCGTTTTGACTATAGTTTTGTAAGACGCAAAGTGAGCGGGACTAGCGTTTTGACTAGTTTGGTAAGACGCAAGGTGAGCGGGACCAGCGTTTTGACTAGTTTGGTAAGACACAAGGTGAGTGGGACTAGCGTGTTAACTAGTTTGGTAAGACGCAAGGTGAGCGGGACTAGCGTTTTGACTAGTTTGGTAAGACGCAAGGTGAGCGGGACTAGCGTTTTGACTATAGTTTGGTAATACGCAAGGTGAGCGGTACTAGTGTTTTGACTAGTTTGGTAAGACGCAAGGTGAGCGGGGCTAGCGTTTTGACTATAGTTTGGTAAGACGCAAGGTGAGCGGGACTAGCGTTTTGACTAGTTTGGTAAGACACAAGGTGAGCGGGACTACCATTTCGACTAGTTTGGTAAGACGCAAGTTGAGCGGGACTAGCGTTTTGACTATAGTTTGGTAAGACGCAAGGTGAGCGGGACTAGCGTTTTGACTATAGTTTGGTAAGACGCAAGTTGAGCGGGACTAGCGTTTTGACTAGTTTGGTAAGACGCAAGGTGAGCGGGACTAGCGTTTTGACTAGTTTGGTAAGACGCAAGTTAAGCGGGACTAGCGTTTTGACTATAGTTTGGTAAGACCAAGGTGAGCGGGACTAGCGTTTTGACTATAGTTTGGTAAGACGCAAGTTGAGCGGGACTAGCTCTTTGACTATAGTTTGGTAAGACGCAAGGTGAGCGGGACTAGCGTTTTGATTAGTTTGGTAAGACGCAAGGTGAGCGGGACTAGCGTTTTCACTAGTTTGGTAAGACGCAAGGTGAGCGGGACTAGCGTTTTGACTATAGTTTGGTAAGACGCAAGGTGAGCGGGACTAGCATTTTGACTATAGTTTGGTAAGATGCAAGGTGAGCGGGACTAGCGTTTTGACTAGTTTGGTAAGATGCAAGTTGAGCGGGACTAGCGTTTTGACTATAGTTTGGCAAGACGCAAGGTGAGCGGGACTAGCGTTTTTACTAGTTTGGTAAGACACAAGGTGAGCGGGACTAGCGTTTTGACTAGTTTGGTAAGACGCAAGGTGAGCAGGACTAGCGTTTTGACTAGTTTGGTAAAACGCAAGGTGAGCTGGACTAGCGTTTTGACTAGTTTGATAAGACGCAAGGTGAATGGGACTAGCGTTTTGACTATAGTTTGGTAAGACGCAAGGTGAGCGGGACTAGCGTTTTGACTAGTTTGGTAAGACGCAAGGTGAGCGGGACTAGCGTTTTGACTATAGTTTGGTAAGACGCAAGTTGAGCGAGACCAGCGTTTTGACTAGTTTCGTAAGACGCAAGGTGAGCGGGACTAGCGTTTTGACTATAGTTTGGTAAGACGCAAGTTGAGCGGGACTAGCGTTTTTACTAGTTTGGGAAGACACAAGGTGAGCGGGACTAGCGTTTTGACTAATTTGGTAAGACGCAAGGTGAGCGGGACTAGCGTTTTGACTAGTTTGGTAAGACGCAAGGTGAGCGGGACTAGCGTTTTGACTAGTTTGATAAGACGCAAATTGAGCGGGACTAGCGTTTTGACTATAGTTTGGTATGACGCAAGGTGAGCGGGACTAGCGTTTTGACTAGTTTGGTAAGACGCAAGGTGAGCGGGACTAGCGTTTTGACTATAGTTTGGTAAGACACAAGTTGAGCGAGACTAGCGTTTTGACTAGTTTGGTAAGACGCAAGGTGAGAGGGACTAACGTTTTGACTATAGTTTGGTGAGACGCAAGTTGAGCGGGACTAGCGTTTTGACTAGTTTGGTAAGACGCAAGGTGAGTGGGACTAGCGTTTCCACTAGTTTGGTAAGACGCAAGGTGAGCGGAACCTGCGTTTTGACTAGTTTGGTAAGACGCAAGGTGAGCTGGACTAGCGTTTCGACTATAATTTAGTAAGACGCCAGTTGAGCGGGACTAGCGTTTTCACTAGTTTGGTAAGACGCAAGGTGAGCGGGACTAGCGTTTTGACTATAGTTTGGTAAGACGCAAGGTGAGCGGGACTAGCGTTTTGACTAGTTTGGTAAGACGCAAGGTGAGTGGGACTAGCGTTTTGACTATAGTTTGGTAAGACGCAAGGTGAGCGGGACTAGCGTTTTGACTAGTTTGGTAAGACGCAAAGTGAGCGGGACTAGCGTTTTGACTATAGTTTGGTAAGACGCAAGGTGAGCGGGACTAGCGTTTTGACTAGTTTGGTAAGACGCAAAGTGAGCGGGACTAGCGTTTTGACTATAGTTTGGTAAGACTCAAGTTGAGCGGGACTAGCGTTTTGACTAGTTTAGTAAGACGCAAGGTGAGCGGGACTAGCGTTTTGACTATAGTTTGGTAAGACGCAAGGTGTGCGGGACTAGCGTTTTGACTATAGTTTGATAAGACACCGGTGGAGCGGGACTAGCGTTTTGACTAGTCTGGTAAGACGCAAGGTTAGCGGGACTAGTGTTTTGACTAGTTTGGTAAGACGAAAGGTGAGCGGGACTAGCGTTTTGACTATAGCTTGATAAGACACCAGTTGAGCGGGACTAGCGTTTTGACTAGTTTGGTAAGACGCAAGGTGAACGGGACTAGGGTTTTGACTATAGTTTGGTAAGACGCAAGGTGAGCGGGACTAGCGTTTTGACTAGTTTGGTAAGATGCAAAGTGAGCGGGACTAGCGTATTGACTATAGTTTGGTAAGACACAAGTTGAGCGGGACTAGCGTTTTGACTAGTTTGATAAGACGCAAAGTGAGCGGGACTAGCGTTTTGACTAGTTTGGTAGGACGCAAGGTGAGCGGGACTAGCGTTTTGACTAGTTTGGTAAAACGCAAGGTGAGCGGGACTAGCGTTTTGACTAGTTTGGTAAGACGCAAGGTGAGAGGGACTAGCGTTTTGACTATAGTTTGGTAAGACGCAAGTTGAGTGGGACTAGCGTTTTGACTATAGTTTGGTAAGACGCAAGGTGAGCGGGACTAGCGTTTTGACTAGTTTGGTAAGACGCAAGGTGAGCGGGACTAGCGTTTTGACTATAGTTTGGTAAGACGCAAGGTGAGCGGGACTAGCGTTTTGACTAGTTTGGTAAAACGCAAGGTGAGGGGGACTAGCGTTTTGACTAGTTTGGTAAGATGCAAGTTGAGCGGGACTAGCGTTTTGACTATAGTTTGGCAAGACGCAAGGTGAGCGGGACTAGCGTTTTTACTAGTTTGGTAAGACACAAGGTGAGCGGGACTAGCGTTTTGACTAGTTTGGTAAGACGCAAGGTGAGCAGGACTAGCGTTTTGACTAGTTTGGTAAAACGCAAGGTGAGCGGGACTAGCGTTTTGACTAGTTTGATGAGACGCAAGGTGAATGGGACTAGCGTTTTGACTATAGTTTGGTAAGACGCAAGGTGAGCGGGACTAGCGTTTTGACTAGTTTGGTAAGACGCAAGGTGAGCGGGACTAGCGTTTTGACTATAGTTTGGTAAGATGCAAGTTGAGCGAGACTAGCGTTTTGACTAGTTTCGTAAGACGCAAGGTGAGCGGGACTAGCGTTTTGACTATAGTTTGGTATGACGCAAGGTGAGCGGGACTAGCGTTTTGACTAGTTTGGTGAGACGCAAGGTGAGCGGGACTAGCGTTTTGACTATAGTTTGGTAAGACGCAAGTTGAGCGGGACTAGCGTTTTTACTAGTTTGGGAAGACACAAGGAGAGCGGGACTAGCTTTTTGACTAGTTTGGTAAGACGCAAGGTGAGCGGGACTAGCGTTTTGACTAGTTTGGTAAGACGCAAGGTGAGCGGGACTAGCGTTTTGACTAGTTTGATAAGACGCAAATTGAGCGGGACTAGCGTTTTGACTATAGTTTGGTATGACGCAAGGTGAGCGGGACTAGCGTTTTGACTAGTTTGGTGAGACGCAAGGTGAGCGGGACTAGCGTTTTGACTATAGTTTGGTAAGACGCAAGTTGAGCGAGACTAGCGTTTTGACTAGTTTGGTAAGACGCAAGGTGAGAGGGACTAGCGTTTTGACTATAGTTTGGTGAGACGCAAGTTGAGCGGGACTAGAGTTTTGACTAGTTTGGTAAGACGCAAGGTGAGCGGGACTAGCGTTTCCACTAGTTTGGTAAGACGCAAGGTGAGCGGAACCTACGTTTTGACTAGTTTGGTAAGACGCAAGGTGAGCTGGACTAGCGTTTTGACTATAGTTTGGTAAGACGCCAGTTGAGCGGGACTAGCGTTTTCACTAGTTTGGTAAGACGCAAGGTGAGCGGGACTAGCGTTTTGACTATAGTTTGGTAAGACGCAAGGTGAGCGGGACTAGCGTTTTGACTAGTTTGGTAAGACGCAAGGTGAGTGGGACTAGCGTTTTGACTATAGTTTGGTAAGACGCAAGGTGAGCGGGACTAGCGTTTTGACTAGTTTGGTAAGACGCAAAGTGAGCGGGACTAGCGTTTTGACTATAGTTTGGTAAGACGCAAGGTGAGCGGGACTAGCGTTTTGACTAGTTTGGTAAGACGCAAAGTGAGCGGGACTAGCGTTTTGACTATAGTTTGGTAAGACTCAAGTTGAGCGGGACTAGCGTTTTGACTAGTTTGGTAAGACGCAAGGTGAGCGGGACTAGCGTTTTGACTATTGTTTGGTAAGACGCAAGGTGAGCGGGACTAGCGTTTTGACTATAGTTTGATAAGACACCGGTGGAGCGGGACTAGCGTTTTGACTAGTTTGGTAATACGCAAGGTTAGCGGGACTAGTGTTTTGACTAGTTTGGTAAGACCAAAGGTGAGCGGGACTAGCGTTTTGACTATAGCTTGATAAGACACCAGTTGAGCGGGACTAGCGTTTTGACTAGTTTGGTAAGACGCAAGGTGAACGGGACTAGGGTTTTGACTATAGTTTGGTAAGACGCAAGGTGAGCGGGACTAGCGTTTTGACTAGTTTGGTAAGACGCAAAGTGAGCGGGACTAGCGTTTTGACTATAGTTTGGTAAGACACAAGTTGAGCGGGCCTAGCGTTTTGACTAGTTTGATAAGACGCAAAGTGAGCGGGACTAGCGTTTTGACTATAGTTTGGTAGGACGCAAGGTGAGCGGGACTAGCGTTTTGACTAGTTTGGTAAAACGCAAGGTGAGCGGGACTAGCGTTTTGACTAGTTTGGTAAGACGCAAGGTGAGAGGGACTAGCGTTTTGACTATAGTTTGGCAAGACGCAAGGTGAGCGGGACTAGCGTTTTTACTAGTTTGGTAAGGCACAAGGTGAGCGGGACTAGCGTTTTGACTAGTTTGGTAAGACGCAAGGTGAGCAGGACTAGCGTTTTGACTAGTTTGGTAAAACGCAAGGTGAGCGGGACTAGCGTTTTGACTAGTTTGATAAGACGCAAGGTGAATGGGACTAGCGTTTTGACTATAGTTTGGTAAGACGCAAGGTGAGCGGGACTAGCGTTTTGACTAGTTTGGTAAGACGCAAGGTGAGCGGGACTAGCGTTTTGACTATAGTTTGGTAAGACGCAAGGTGTGCGGGACTAGCGTTTTGACTATAGTTTGATAAGACACCGGTGGAGCGGGACTAGCGTTTTGACTATAGTTTGGTAAGACGCAAGGTGTGCGGGACTAGCGTTTTGACTATAGTTTGATAAGACACCGGTGGAGCGGGACTAGCGTTTTGACTAGTTTGGTAAGACGCAAGGTTAGCGGGACTAGTGTTTTGACTAGTTTGGTAAGACGAAAGGTGAGCGGGACTAGCGTTTTGACTATAGCTTGATAAGACACCAGTTGAGCGGGACTAGCGTTTTGACTAGTTTGGTAAGACGCAAGGTGAACGGGACTAGGGTTTTGACTATAGTTTGGTAAGACGCAAGGTGAGCGGGACTAGCGTTTTGACTAGTTTGGTAAGATGCAAAGTGAGCGGGACTAGCGTATTGACTATAGTTTGGTAAGACACAAGTTGAGCGGGACTAGCGTTTTGACTAGTTTGATAAGACGCAAAGTGAGCGGGACTAGCGTTTTGACTAGTTTGGTAGGACGCAAGGTGAGCGGGACTAGCGTTTTGACTAGTTTGGTAAAACGCAAGGTGAGCGGGACTAGCGTTTTGACTAGTTTGGTAAGACGCAAGGTGAGAGGGACTAGCGTTTTGACTATAGTTTGGTAAGACGCAAGTTGAGTGGGACTAGCGTTTTGACTATAGTTTGGTAAGACGCAAGGTGAGCGGGACTAGCGTTTTGACTAGTTTGGTAAGACGCAAGGTGAGCGGGACTAGCGTTTTGACTATAGTTTGGTAAGACGCAAGGTGAGCGGGACTAGCGTTTTGACTAGTTTGGTAAAACGCAAGGTGAGGGGGACTAGCGTTTTGACTAGTTTGGTAAGATGCAAGTTGAGCGGGACTAGCGTTTTGACTATAGTTTGGCAAGACGCAAGGTGAGCGGGACTAGCGTTTTTACTAGTTTGGTAAGACACAAGGTGAGCGGGACTAGCGTTTTGACTAGTTTGGTAAGACGCAAGGTGAGCAGGACTAGCGTTTTGACTAGTTTGGTAAAACGCAAGGTGAGCGGGACTAGCGTTTTGACTAGTTTGATAAGACGCAAGGTGAATGGGACTAGCGTTTTGACTATAGTTTGGTAAGACGCAAGGTGAGCGGGACTAGCGTTTTGACTAGTTTGGTAAGACGCAAGGTGAGCGGGACTAGCGTTTTGACTATAGTTTGGTAAGACGCAAGTTGAGCGGGACTAGCGTTTTTACTAGTTTGGGAAGACACAAGGAGAGCGGGACTAGCTTTTTGACTAGTTTGGTAAGACGCAAGGTGAGCGGGACTAGCGTTTTGACTAGTTTGGTAAGACGCAAGGTGAGCGGGACTAGCGTTTTGACTAGTTTGATAAGACGCAAATTGAGCGGGACTAGCGTTTTGACTATAGTTTGGTATGACGCAAGGTGAGCGGGACTAGCGTTTTGACTAGTTTGGTGAGACGCAAGGTGAGCGGGACTAGCGTTTTGACTATAGTTTGGTAAGACGCAAGTTGAGCGAGACTAGCGTTTTGACTAGTTTGGTAAGACGCAAGGTGAGAGGGACTAGCGTTTTGACTATAGTTTGGTGAGACGAAAGTTGAGCGGGACTAGCGTTTTGACTAGTTTGGTAAGACGCAAGGTGAGCGGGACTAGCGTTTCCACTAGTTTGGTAAGACGCAAGGTGAGCGGAACCTGCGTTTTGACTAGTTTGGTAAGACGCAAGGTGAGCTGGACTAGCGTTTTGACTATAGTTTGGTAAGACGCCAGTTGAGCGGGACTAGCGTTTTCACTAGTTTGGTAAGACGCAAGGTGAGCGGGACTAGCGTTTTGACTATAGTTTGGTAAGACGCAAGGTGAGCGGGACTAGCGTTTTGACTAGTTTGGTAAGACGCAATGTGAGTGGGACTAGCGTTTTGACTATAGTTTGGTAAGACGCAAGGTGAGCGGGACTAGCGTTTTGACTAGTTTGGTAAGACGCAAAGTGAGCGGGACTAGCGTTTTGACTATAGTTTGGTAAGACGCAAGGTGAGCGGGACTAGCGTTTTGACTAGTTTGGTAAGACGCAAAGTGAGCGGGACTAGCGTTTTGACTATAGTTTGGTAAGACTCAAGTTGAGCGGGACTAGCGTTTTGACTAGTTTGGTAAGACGCAAGGTGAGCGGGACTAGCGTTTTGACTATAGTTTGGTAAGACGCAAGGTGAGCGGGACTAGCGTTTTGACTATAGTTTGATAAGACACCGGTGGAGCGGGACTAGCGTTTTGACTAGTTTGGTAATACGCAAGGTTAGCGGGACTAGTGTTTTGACTAGTTTGGTAAGACCAAAGGTGAGCGGGACTAGCGTTTTGACTATAGCTTGATAAGACACCAGTTGAGCGGGACTAGCGTTTTGACTAGTTTGGTAAGACGCAAGGTGAACGGGACTAGGGTTTTGACTATAGTTTGGTAAGACGCAAGGTGAGCGGGACTAGCGTTTTGACTAGTTTGGTAAGACGCAAAGTGAGCGGGACTAGCGTTTTGACTATAGTTTGGTAAGACACAAGTTGAGCGGGACTAGCGTTTTGACTAGTTTGATAAGACGCAAAGTGAGCGGGACTAGCGTTTTGACTAGTTTGGTAGGACGCAAGGTGAGCGGGACTAGCGTTTTGACTAGTTTGGTAAAACGCAAGGTGAGCGGGACTAGCGTTTTGACTAGTTTGGTAAGACGCAAGGTGAGAGGGACTAGCGTTTTGACTATAGTTTGGCAAGACGCAAGGTGAGCGGGACTAGCGTTTTTACTAGTTTGGTAAGACACAAGGTGAGCGGGACTAGCGTTTTGACTAGTTTGGTAAGACGCAAGGTGAGCAGGACTAGCGTTTTGACTAGTTTGGTAAAACGCAAGGTGAGCGGGACTAGCGTTTTGACTAGTTTGATAAGACGCAAGGTGAATGGGACTAGCGTTTTGACTATAGTTTGGTAAGACGCAAGGTGAGCGGGACTAGCGTTTTGACTAGTTTGGTAAGACGCAAGGTGAGCGGGACTAGCGTTTTGACTATAGTTTGGTAAGATGCAAGTTGAGCGAGACTAGCGTTTTGACTAGTTTCGTAAGACGCAAGGTGAGCGGGACTAGCGTTTTGACTATAGTTTGGTAAGACGCAAGTTGAGCGGGACTAGCGTTTTTACTAGTTTGGGAAGACACAAGGTGAGCGGGACTAGCGTTTTGACTAGTTTGGTAAGACGCAAGGTGAGCGGGACTAGCGTTTTGACTAGTTTGGTAAGACGCAAGGTGAGCGGGACTAGCGTTTTGACTAGTTTGATAAGACGCAAATTGAGCGGGACTAGCGTTTTGACTATAGTTTGGTATGACGCAAGGTGAGCGGGACTAGCGTTTTGACTAGTTTGGTGAGACGCAAGGTGAGCGGGACTAGCGTTTTGACTATAGTTTGGTAAGACGCAAGTTGAGCGAGACTAGCGTTTTGACTAGTTTGGTAAGACGCAAGGTGAGAGGGACTAGCGTTTTGACTATAGTTTGGTGAGACGCAAGTTGAGCGGGACTAGCGTTTTGACTAGTTTGGTAAGACGCAAGGTGAGCGGGACTAGCGTTTCCACTAGTTTGGTAAGACGCAAGGTGAGCGGAACCTGCGTTTTGACTAGTTTTGTAAGACGCAAGGTGAGCTGGACTAGCGTTTTGACTATTGTTTGGTAAGACGCCAGTTGAGCGGGACTAGCGTTTTCACTAGTTTGGTAAGACGCAAGGTGAGCGGGACTAGCGTTTTGACTATAGTTTGGTAAGACGCAAGGTGAGCGGGACTAGCGGTTTGACTAGTTTGGTAAGACGCAAGGTGAGTGGGACTAGCGTTTTGACTATAGTTTGGTAAGACGCAAGGTGAGCGGGACTAGCGTTTTGACTAGTTTGGTAAGACGCAAAGTGAGCGGGACTAGCATTTTGACTATAGTTTGGTAAGACGCAAGGTGAGCGGGACTAGCGTTTTGACTAGTTTGGTAAGACGCAAAGTGAGCGGGACTAGCGTTTTGACTATAGTTTGGTAAGACTCAAGTTGAGCGGGACTAGCGTTTTGACTAGTTTGGTAAGACGCAAGGTGAGCGGGACTAGCGTTTTGACTATAGTTTGGTAAGACGCAAGGTGAGCGGGACTAGCGTTTTGACTATAGTTTGATAAGACACCGGTGGAGCGGGACTAGCGTTTTGACTAGTTTGGTAAGACGCAAGGTTAGCGGGACTAGTGTTTTGACTAGTTTGGTAAGACCAAAGGTGAGCGGGACTAGCGTTTTGACTATAGCTTGATAAGACACCAGTTGAGCGGGACTAGCGTTTTGACTAGTTTGGTAAGACGCAAGGTGAACGGGACTAGGGTTTTGACTATAGTTTGGTAAGACGCAAGGTGAGCGGGACTAGCGTTTTGACTAGTTTGGTAAGACGCAAAGTGAGCGGGACTAGCGTTTTGACTATAGTTTGGTAAGACACAAGTTGAGCGGGACTAGCGTTTTGACTAGTTTGATAAGACGCAAAGTGAGCAGGACTAGCGTTTTGACTAGTTTGGTAGGACGCAAGGTGAGCGGGACTAGCGTTTTGACTAGTTTGGTAAAACGCAAGGTGAGCGGGACTAGCGTTTTGACTAGTTTGGTAAGACGCAAGGTGAGAGGGACTAGCGTTTTGACTATAGTTTGGTAAGACGCAAGTTGAGCGGGACTAGCGTTTTGACTATAGTTTGGTAAGACGCAAGGTGAGCGGGACTAGCGTTTTGACTAGTTTGGTAAGACGCAAGGTGAGCGGGACAAGCGTTTTGACTATAGTTTGGTAAGACGCAAGGTGAGCGGGACTAGCGTTTTCACTAGTTTGGTAAGACGCAAGGTGAGCGGGACTAGCGTTTTGACTATAGTTTGGTAAGACGCAATGTGAGCGGGACTAGCGTTTTGACTAGTTTGGTAAAACGCAAGGTGAGGGGGACTAGCGTTTTGACTATAGTTTGGTAAGACGCAAGTTGAGCGGGACTAGCGTTTTGACTAGTTTGGTAAGACGCAAGGTGAGCAGGACTAGCGTTTTGACTAGTTTGGTAAAACGCAAGGTGAGCGGGACTAGCGTTTTGACTAGTTTGATAAGACGCAAGGTGAATGGGACTAGCGTTTTGACTATAGTTTGGTAAGACGCAAGGTGAGCGGGACTAGCGTTTTGACTAGTTTGGTAAGACGCAAGGTGAGCGGGACTAGCGTTTTGACTATAGTTTGGTAAGATGCAAGTTGAGCGAGACTAGCGTTTTGACTAGTTTCGTAAGACGCAAGGTGAGCGGGACTAGCGTTTTGACTATAGTTTGGTAAGACGCAAGTTGAGCGGGACTAGCGTTTTTACTAGTTTGGGAAGACACAAGGTGAGCGGGACTAGCGTTTTGACTAGTTTGGTAAGACGCAAGGTGAGCGGGACTAGCGTTTTGACTAGTTTGGTAAGACGCAAGGTGAGCGGGACTAGCGTTTTGACTAGTTTGATAAGACGCAAATTGAGCGGGACTAGCGTTTTGACTATAGTTTGGTATGACGCAAGGTGAGCGGGACTAGCGTTTTGACTAGTTTGGTGAGACGCAAGGTGAGCGGGACTAGCGTTTTGACTATAGTTTGGTAAGACGCAAGTTGAGCGAGACTAGCGTTTTGACTAGTTTGGTAAGACGCAAGGTGAGAGGGACTAGCGTTTTGACTATAGTTTGGTGAGACGCAAGTTGAGCGGGACTAGCGTTTTGACCAGTTTGGTAAGACGCAAGGTGAGCGGGACTAGCGTTTCCACTAGTTTGGTAAGACGCAAGGTGAGCGGAACCTGCGTTTTGACTAGTTTGGTAAGACGCAAGGTGAGCTGGACTAGCGTTTTGACTATAGTTTGGTAAGACGCCAGTTGAGCGGGACTAGCGTTTTCACTAGTTTGGTAAGACGCAAGGTGAGCGGGACTAGCGTTTTGACTATAGTTTGGTAAGACGCAAGGTGAGCGGGACTAGCGGTTTGACTAGTTTGGTAAGACGCAAGGTGAGTGGGACTAGCGTTTTGACTATAGTTTGGTAAGACGCAAGGTGAGCGGGACTAGCGTTTTGACTAATTTGGTAAGACGCAAAGTGAGCGGGACTAGCATTTTGACTATAGTTTGGTAAGACGCAAGGTGAGCGGGACTAGCGTTTTGACTAGTTTGGTAAGACGCAAAGTGAGCGGGACTAGCGTTTTGACTATAGTTTGGTAATACTCAAGTTGAGCGGGACTAGCGTTTTGACTAGTTTGGTAAGACGCAAGGTGAGCGGGACTAGCGTTTTGACTATAGTTTGGTAAGACGCAAGGTGAGCGGGACTAGCGTTTTGACTATAGTTTGATAAGACACCGGTGGAGCGGGACTAGCGTTTTGACTAGTTTGGTAAGACGCAAGGTTAGCGGGACTAGTGTTTTGACTAGTTTGGTAAGACCAAAGGTGAGCGGGACTAGCGTTTTGACTATAGCTTGATAAGACACCAGTTGAGCGGGACTAGCGTTTTGACTAGTTTGGTAAGACGCAAGGTGAACGGGACTAGGGTTTTGACTATAGTTTGGTAAGACGCAAGGTGAGCGGGACTAGCGTTTTGACTAGTTTGGTAAGACGCAAAGTGAGCGGGACTAGCGTTTTGACTATAGTTTGGTAAGACACAAGTTGAGCGGGACTAGCGTTTTGACTAGTTTGATAAGACGCAAAGTGAGCAGGACTAGCGTTTTGACTAGTTTGGTAGGACGCAAGGTGAGCGGGACTAGCGTTTTGACTAGTTTGGTAAAACGCAAGGTGAGCGGGACTAGCGTTTTGACTAGTTTGGTAAGACGCAAGGTGAGAGGGACTAGCGTTTTGACTATAGTTTGGTAAGACGCAAGTTGAGCGGGACTAGCGTTTTGATTATAGTTTGGTAAGACGCAAGGTGAGCGGGACTAGCGTTTTGACTAGTTTGGTAAGACGCAAGGTGAGCGGGACAAGCGTTTTGACTATAGTTTGGTAAGACGCAAGGTGAGCGGGACTAGCGTTTTCACTAGTTTGGTAAGACGCAAGGTGAGCGGGACTAGCGTTTTGACTATAGTTTGGTAAGACGCAATGTGAGCGGGACTAGCGTTTTGACTAGTTTGGTAAAACGCAAGGTGAGGGGGACTAGCGTTTTGACTAGTTTGGTAAGATGCAAGTTGAGCGGGACTAGCGTTTTGACTATAGTTTGGCAAGACGCAATGTGAGCGGGACTAGCGTTTTTACTAGTTTGGTAAGACACAAGGTGAGCGGGACTAGCGTTTTGACTAGTTTGGTAAGACGCAAGGTGAGCGGGACTAGCGTTTTGACTAGTTTGGTAAGACGCAAAATGAGCGGGACTAGCGTTTTGACTATAGTTTGGTAAGACTCAAGTTGAGCGGGACTAGCGTTTTGACTAGTTTGGTAAGACGCAAGGTGAGCGGGACTAGCGTTTTGACTATAGTTTGGTAAGACGCAAGGTGAGCGGGACTAGCGTTTTGACTATAGTTTGATAAGACACCGGTGGAGCGGGACTAGCGTTTTGACTAGTTTGGTAAGACGCAAGGTTAGCGGGACTAGTGTTTTGACTAGTTTGGTAAGACGAAAGGTGAGCGGGACTAGCGTTTTGACTATAGCTTGATAAGACACCAGTTGAGCGGGACTAGCGTTTTGACTAGTTTGGTAAGACGCAAGGTGAACGGGACTAGGGTTTTGACTATAGTTTGGTAAGACGCAAGGTGAGCGGGACTAGCGTTTTGACTAGTTTGGTAAGACGCAAAGTGAGCGGGACAAGCGTTTTGACTATAGTTTGGTAAGACACAAGTTGAGCGGGACTAGCGTTTTGACTAGTTTGATAAGACGCAAAGTGAGCGGGACTAGCGTTTTGACTAGTTTGGTAGGACGCAAGGTGAGCGGGACTAGCGTTTTGACTAGTTTGGTAAAACGCAAGGTGAGCGGGACTAGCGTTTTGACTAGTTTGGTAAGACGCAAGGTGAGAGGGACTAGCGCTTTGACTATAGTTTGGTAAGACGCAAGTTGAGCGGGACTAGCGTTTTGACTAGTTTGGTAAGACGCAAGGTGAGCGGGACTAGCGTTTCCACTAGTTTGGTAAGACGCAAGGTGAGCGGAACCTGCGTTTTGACTAGTTTGGTAAGACGCAAGGTGAGCTGGACTAGCGTTTTGACTATAGTTTGGTAAGACGCCAGTTGAGCGGGACTAGCGTTTTCACTAGTTTGGTAAGACGCAAGGTGAGCGGGACTAGCGTTTTGACTATAGTTTGGTAAGACGCAAGGTGAGCGGGACTAGCGTTTTGACTAGTTTGATAAGACGCAAGGTGAGTGGGACTAGCGTTTTGACTATAGTTTGGTAAGACGCAAGGTGAGCGGGACTAGCGTTTTGACTAGTTTGGTAAGACGCAAAGTGAGCGGGACTAGCGTTTTGACTATAGTTTGGTAAGACGCAAGGTGAGCGGGACTGGCGTTTTGACTAGTTTGGTAAGACGCAATGTGAGCGGGACTAGCGTTTTGACTATAGTTTGGTAAGACTCAAGTTGAGCGGGACTTGCGTTTTGACTAGTTTGGTAAGACGCAAAGTGAGCGGGACTAGCGTTTTGACTATAGTTCGGTAAGGCGCAAGGTGAGCGGGACTAGCGTTTTGACTATAGTTTGATAAGACACTGGTGGAGCGGGACTAGCGTTTTGACTAGTTTGGTAGGACGCAAGGTGAGCGGGACTAGCGTTTTGACTAGTTTGGTAAGACGAAAGGTGAGCGGGACTAGCGTTTTGACTATAGCTTGATAAGACACCAGTTGAGCGGGACTAGCGTTTTGACTAGTTTGGTAAGACGCAAGGTGAACGGGACTAGGGTTTTGACTATAGTTTGGTAAGACGCAAGGTGAGCGGGACTAGCGTTTTGACTAGTTTGGTAAGACGCAAAGTGAGCGGGACTAGCGTTTTGACTATAGTTTGGTAAGACACAAGTTGAGCGGGACTAGCGTTTTGACTAGTTTGCTAAGACGCAAAGTGAGCGGGACTAGCGTTTTGACTAGTTTGGTAGGACGCAAGGTGAGCGGGACTAGCGTTTTGACTAGTTTGGTAAAACGCAAGGTGAGCGGGACTAGCGTTTTGACTAGTTTGGTAAGACGCAAGTTGAGCGGGACTAGCGTTTTGACTAGTTTGGTGAGTCGCAAGGTGAGCGGGACTAGTGTTTTGTCTATAGTTTGGTAAGACGCAAGGTCAGCGGGACTAGCGTTTCTACTAGTTTGGTAAGACGCAAGTGGAGCGGGACTAGCGTTTTGACTATAATTTGGTAAGACGCAAGGTCAGCGGGACTAGCGTTTCGACTAGTTTGGTAAGACGCAAGGTGAGCGGGACTAGCGTTTTGACTAGTTTGGTAAGACGCAAGGTGAGCGGGACTAGCGTTTTGACTAGTATGGTAAGACGCAAGTTGAGCGGGAGTAGCGTTTTGACTATAGTTTGGTAAGACGCAAGGTGAGCGGGACTAGCGTTTCGACTATAGTTTGGTAAGACGCAAGTTGAGCGGGACTAGCGTTTTGACTATAGCTTGGTAAGACGCAAAGTGAGCGGGACTAGCGTTTTAACTAGTTTGGTAAGTCTCAAGGTGAGCGGGACTAGCTTTTCGACTACTTTGGTAAGACGCAAGTTGAGCTGGACTAGCGTTTTGACTTTAGTTTGTTAAGACGCAAGGTGAGCGGGACTAGCGTTTTGACTATAGTTTGGTAAGACGCAAGGTGATCGGGACTAGCGTTTTGACTAATTTGGTAAGACGCAAGGTGAGTGGGACTATCGTTTTGACTAGTTTGGTAAGACGCAAGGTGAGCGGGACTAGCGTTTTGACTAGTTTGGTAAGACGCAAGGTGAGCGGGACTAGCGTTTTGACTAGTTTGGTAAGACGCAAGGTGAGCGGGACTAGCGTTTTGACTATAGTTTTGTAAGATGCAAGGTGAGCGGGACTAGCGTTTTGACTATAGTTTGGTAAGACGCAAGGTGAGCGGGACTAGCGTTTTGACTAGTTTGGTAAAGACGCAAGTTGAGCGGGACTAGCGTTTTGACTAGTTTGGTAAGACACAAGTTGAGCGGGACTAGCGTTTTGACTATAGTTTGGTAAGACGCAAGGTGAGCGGGACTATCGTTTCGACTAGTTTGGTAAGACGCAAGGTGAGCGGGGCTAGCGTTTTGACTAGTTTGGTAAGACTCAAGGTGAGCGGGAATAGCGTTTTGACTATAGTTAGGTAAGACGCAAGTTGAGCAGGACTAGCTCTTTGACTAGTTTGGTAAGACCCAAGGTGAGCGGGACTAGCGTTTTGACTAGTTTGGTAAGACACAAGTTGAGCGGGACTAGCGTTTTGACTATAGTTTCGGAAGACGCAAGGTGAGCGGGACTAGCGTTTTGACTATAGTTTGGTAACACGCAAGCTGAGCGGGACTAGCGTTTTGACTATAGTTTGGTAAGACGCAAAGTGAGCGGGACTAGCGTTTTGACTAGTTTGGTAAGACGCAAGGTGAGCGGGAAGAGCGTTTTGACTATAGTTTGGTAAGACGCAAGGTGAGCAGGACAAGCGTTTCGACTAGTTTGGTAAGACGAAAGGTGAGCTGAACTAGCGTTTTGACTATTGTATGGTAAGACGCAAGGTGAGCGGAACTATCGTTTTGACTAGTTTGGTAAGACGCAAGGTGAGCGGGGCTAGCGTTTTGACTAGTTTGGTATGACGCAAGGTGAGCGGGAATAGCGTTTTGACTATGGTTAGGTAAGATGCAAGTTGAGCGGGACTAGCTCTTTGACTAGTTTGGTAAGACGCAAGGTGAGCAGGTCAAGCGTTTCGACTAGTTTGGTAAGACGAAAGGTGAGCTGAACTAGCGTTTTGACTATAGTTTGGTAAGACGCAAGGTGAGCGGAACTATCGTTTTGACTATAGTTTGGTAAGACGCAAAGTGAGCAGGTCAAGCGTTTCGACTAGTTTGGTAAGACGAAAGGTGAGCTGAACTAGCGTTTTGACTATAGTTTGGTAAGACGCAAGGTGAGCGGAACTATCGTTTTGACTAGTTTGGTAAGACGCAAGGTGAGCGGGGCTAGCGTTTTGACTAGTTTGGTATGACGCAAGGTGAGCGGGAATAGCGTTTTGACTATGGTTAGGTAAGATGCAAGTTGAGCGGGACTAGCTCTTTGACTAGTTTGGTAAGACGCAAGGTGAGCAGGTCAAGCGTTTCGACTAGTTTGGTAAGACGAAAGGTGAGCTGAACTAGCGTTTTGACTATAGTTTGGTAAGACGCAAGGTGAGCGGAACTATCGTTTTGACTATAGTTTGGTAAGACGCAAGGTGAGCAGGTCAAGCGTTTCGACTAGTTTGGTAAGACGAAAGGTGAGCTGAACTAGCGTTTTGACTATAGTTTGGTAAGACGCAAGGTGAGCGGAACTATCGTTTTGACTAGTTTGGTAAGACGCAAGGTGAGTGGGGCTAGCGTTTTGACTAGTTTGGTATGACGCAAGGTGAGCGGGAATAGCGTTTTGACTATGGTTAGGTAAGATGCAAGTTGAGCGGGACTAGCTCTTTGACTAGTTTGGTAAGACCCAAGGTGAGCGGGACTAGCGCTTTGACTAGTTTGTTAAAGACGCAAGTTGAGCGGGACTAGCGTTTTGACTAGTTTGGTAAGACGCAAGGTGAGCAGGACAAGCGTTTCGACTAGTTTGGTAAGACGAAAGGTGAGCTGAACTAGCGTTCTGACTATAGTTTGGTAAGACGCAAGGTGAGCGGAACTATCGTTTCGACTAGTTTGGTAAGACGCAGGGTGAGCGGGGCTAGCGTTTTGACTAGTTTGGTAAGACGCAAGGTGAGCGGGAATAGCGTTTTGACTATAGTTAGGTAAGACGCAAGTTGAGCGGGACTAGCTCTTTGACTAGTTTAGTAAGACCCAAGGTGAGCGGGACTAGCGTTTTGACTAGTTTGGTAAGACACAAGTTGAGCGGGACTAGCGTTTTGACTATATTTTCGGAAGACGCAAGGTGAGCGGGACTAGCGTTTTGACTATAGTTTGGTAACACGCAAGCTGAGCGGGACTAGCGTTTTGACTATAGTTTGGTAAGACGCAAGGTGAGCGGGACTAGCATTTTGACTAGTTTGGTAAGACGCAAGGTGAGCGGGAAGAGCGTTTTGACTATAGTTTGGTAAGACGCAAGGTGAGCGGGACAAGCGTTTCGACTAGTTTGGTAAGACGAAAGGTGAGCTGAACTAGCGTTTTGACTATAGTTTGGTAAGACGCAAGGTGAGCGGAACTATCGTTTTGACTAGTTTGGTAAGACGCAAGGTGAGCGGGAATAGCGTTTTGACTATAGTTAGGTAAGACGCAAGTTGAGCGGGACTAGCTCTTTGACTAGTTTGGTAAGACCCAAGGTGAGCGGGACTAGCGTTTTGACTAGTTTGGTAAGACGCAAGTTGAGCGGGACTAGCGTTTTGACTATAGTTTCGGAAGACGCAAGGTGAGCGGGACTAGCGTTTTGACTATAGTTTGGTAACACGCAAGCTGAGCGGGACTAGCGTTTTGACTATAGTTTGGTAAGACGCAAGGTGAGCGGGACTAGCGTTTTGACTAGTTTGGTAAGACGCAGGGTGAGCGGGAAGAGCGTTTTGACTATAGTTTGGTAAGACGCAAGGTGAGCGGGACAAGCGTTTCGACTAGTTTGGTAAGACGAAAGGTGAGCGGGACTAGCGTTTTGATTATTGTTTGGTAAGACGCAAGTTGAGCGGGACTAGCGTTTTTACTAGTTTGGTAAGACACAAGTTGAGCGGGACTAGCGTTTTGACTATAGTTTGGTAAGACGCAAGGGGAGCGGAACTATTGTTTTGACTAGTTTGGTAAGACGCAAGGTGAGCGGGACTAGCGTTTTGACTAGTTTGGTAAGACGCAAGGTGAGCGGGACTAGCCTTTTGACTAGTTTGGTAAGACGCAAGGTGAGCAGGAATAGCGTTTTGACTATAGTTAGGTAAGACGCAAGTTGAGCGGGACTAGCACTTTGACTAGTTTGGTATGACGCAAGGTGAGCGGGGCTAGCGTTTTGACTAGTTTGGTATGACGCAAGGTGAGCGGGAATAGCGTTTTGACTATGGTCAGGTAAGATGCAAGTTGAGCGGGACTAGCTCTTTGACTAGTTTGGTAAGACCCAAGGTGAGCGGGACTAGCGCTTTGACTAGCTTGGTAAAGACGCAAGTTGAGCGGGACTAGCGTTTTGACTAGTTTGGTAAGACACAAGTTGAGCGGGACTAGCGTTTTGACTATAGTTTGGTAAGACGCAAGGTGAGCAGGTCAAGCGTTTCGACTAGTTTGGTAAGACGAAAGGTGAGCTGAACTAGCGTTTTGACTATAGTTTGGTAAGACGCAAGGTGAGCGGAACTATCGTTTTGACTAGTTTGGTAAGACGCAAGGTGAGTGGGGCTAGCGTTTTGACTAGTTTGGTATGACGCAAGGTGAGCGGGAATAGCGTTTTGACTATGGTTAGGTAAGATGCAAGTTGAGCGGGACTAGCTCTTTGACTAGTTTGGTAAGACCCAAGGTGAGCGGGACTAGCGCTTTGACTAGTTTGTTAAAGACGCAAGTTGAGCGGGACTAGCGTTTTGACTAGTTTGGTAAGACGCAAGGTGAGCAGGACAAGCGTTTCGACTAGTTTGGTAAGACGAAAGGTGAGCTGAACTAGCGTTCTGACTATAGTTTGGTAAGACGCAAGGTGAGCGGAACTATCGTTTCGACTAGTTTGGTAAGACGCAGGGTGAGCGGGGCTAGCGTTTTGACTAGTTTGGTAAGACGCAAGGTGAGCGGGAATAGCGTTTTGACTATAGTTAGGTAAGACGCAAGTTGAGCGGGACTAGCTCTTTGACTAGTTTAGTAAGACCCAAGGTGAGCGGGACTAGCGTTTTGACTAGTTTGGTAAGACACAAGTTGAGCGGGACTAGCGTTTTGACTATATTTTCGGAAGACGCAAGGTGAGCGGGACTAGCGTTTTGACTATAGTTTGGTAACACGCAAGCTGAGCGGGACTAGCGTTTTGACTATAGTTTGGTAAGACGCAAGGTGAGCGGGACTAGCATTTTGACTAGTTTGGTAAGACGCAAGGTGAGCGGGAAGAGCGTTTTGACTATAGTTTGGTAAGACGCAAGGTGAGCGGGACAAGCGTTTCGACTAGTTTGGTAAGACGAAAGGTGAGCTGAACTAGCGTTTTGACTATAGTTTGGTAAGACGCAAGGTGAGCGGAACTATCGTTTTGACTAGTTTGGTAAGACGCAAGGTGAGCGGGAATAGCGTTTTGACTATAGTTAGGTAAGACGCAAGTTGAGCGGGACTAGCTCTTTGACTAGTTTGGTAAGACCCAAGGTGAGCGGGACTAGCGTTTTGACTAGTTTGGTAAGACGCAAGTTGAGCGGGACTAGCGTTTTGACTATAGTTTCGGAAGACGCAAGGTGAGCGGGACTAGCGTTTTGACTATAGTTTGGTAACACGCAAGCTGAGCGGGACTAGCGTTTTGACTATAGTTTGGTAAGACGCAAGGTGAGCGGGACTAGCGTTTTGACTAGTTTGGTAAGACGCAGGGTGAGCGGGAAGAGCGTTTTGACTATAGTTTGGTAAGACGCAAGGTGAGCGGGACAAGCGTTTCGACTAGTTTGGTAAGACGAAAGGTGAGCGGGACTAGCGTTTTGATTATTGTTTGGTAAGACGCAAGTTGAGCGGGACTAGCGTTTTTACTAGTTTGGTAAGACACAAGTTGAGCGGGACTAGCGTTTTGACTATAGTTTGGTAAGACGCAAGGGGAGCGGAACTATTGTTTTGACTAGTTTGGTAAGACGCAAGGTGAGCGGGACTAGCGTTTTGACTAGTTTGGTAAGACGCAAGGTGAGCGGGACTAGCCTTTTGACTAGTTTGGTAAGACGCAAGGTGAGCAGGAATAGCGTTTTGACTATAGTTAGGTAAGACGCAAGTTGAGCGGGACTAGCACTTTGACTAGTTTGGTAAGACGCAAGGTGAGCGGGGCTAGCGTTTTGACTAGTTTGGTATGACGCAAGGTGAGCGGGAATAGCGTTTTGACTATGGTCAGGTAAGATGCAAGTTGAGCGGGACTAGCTCTTTGACTAGTTTGGTAAGACCCAAGGTGAGCGGGACTAGCGCTTTGACTAGCTTGGTAAAGACGCAAGTTGAGCGGGACTAGCGTTTTGACTAGTTTGGTAAGACACAAGTTGAGCGGGACTAGCGTTTTGACTATAGTTTGGTAAGACGCAAGGTGAGCAGGTCAAGCGTTTCGACTAGTTTGGTAAGACGAAAGGTGAGCTGAACTAGCGTTTTGACTATAGTTTGGTAAGACACAAGGTGAGCGGAACTATCGCTTTGACTAGTTTGGTAAGACGCAAGGTGAGTGGGGCTAGCGTTTTGACTAGTTTGGTATGACGCAAGGTGAGCGGGAATAGCGTTTTGACTATGGTTAGGTAAGATGCAAGTTGAGCGGGACTAGCTCTTTGACTAGTTTGGTAAGACCCAAGGTGAGCGGGACTAGCGCTTTGACTAGTTTGTTAAAGACGCAAGTTGAGCGGGACTAGCGTTTTGACTAGTTTGGTAAGACGCAAGGTGAGCAGGACAAGCGTTTCGACTAGTTTGGTAAGACTAAAGGTGAGCTGAACTAGCGTTTTGACTATTGTTTGGTAAGACGCAAGGTGAGCGGAACTATCGTTTCGACTAGTTTGGTAAGACGCAGGGTGAGCAGGGCTAGCGTTTTGACTAGTTTGGTAAGACGCAAGGTGAGCGGGAATAGCGTTTTGACTATAGTTAGGTAAGACGCAAGTTGAGCGGGACTAGCTCTTTGACTAGTTTGGTAAGACCCAAGGTGAGCGGGACTAGCGTTTTGACTAGTTTGGTAAGACACAAGTTGAGCGGGACTAGCGTTTTGACTATATTTTCGGAAGACGCAAGGTGAGCGGGACTAGCGTTTTGACTATAGTTTGGTAAGACGCAAGGTGAGCGGGACTAGCGTTTTGACTAGTTTGGTAAGACGCAAGGTGAGCGGGAAGAGCGTTTTGACTATAGTTTGGTAAGACGCAAGGTGAGCGGGACAAGCGTTTCGACTAGTTTGGTAAGACGAAAGGTGAGCTGAACTAGCGTTTTGACTATAGTTTGGTAAGACGCAAGGTGAGTGGAACTATCGTTTTGACTAGTTTGGTAAGACGCAAGGTGAGCGGGAATAGCGTTTTGACTATAGTTAGGTAAGACGCAAGTTGAGCGGGACTAGCTCTTTGACTTGTTTGTTGAGACGCAAGGTGAGCGGGACAAGCGTTTCGACTAGTTTGGTAAGACGAAAGGTGAGCTGAACTAGCGTTTTGACTATAGTTTGGTAAGATGCAAGGTGAGCGGAACTATCGTTTTGACTAGTTTGGTAAGACGCAAGGTGAGCGGGAATAGCGTTTTGACTATGGTTAGGTAAGACGCAAGTTGAGCGGGACTAGCTCTTTGACTAGTTTGGTAAGACCCAAGGTGAGCGGGACTAGCGTTTTGACTAGTTTGGTAAGACGCAAGTTGAGCGGGACTAGCGTTTTGACTATAGTTTCGGAAGACGCAAGGTGAGCGGGACTAGCGTTTTGACTATAGTTTGGTAGCACGCAAGGTGAGCGGGACGAGCGTTTTGACTAGTTTGGTAAGACGCAAGGTGAGCGGGAAGAGCGTTTTGACTATAGTTTGGTAAGACGCAAGGTGAGCGGGACAAGCGTTTCGACTAGTTTGGTAAGACGAAAGGTGAGCGGGACTAGCGTTTTGATTATTGTTTGGTAAGACGCAAGTTGAGCGGGACTAGCGTTTTGACTAGTTTGGTAAGACACAAGTTGAGCGGGACTAGCGTTTTGACTATAGTTTGGTAAGACGCAAGGGGAGCGGAACTATTGTTTTGACTAGTTTGGTAAGACGCAAGGTGAGCGGGACTAGCGTTTTGACTAGTTTGGTAAGACGCAAGGTGAGCGGGACTAGCCTTTTGACTAGTTTGGTAAGACGCAAGGTGAGCAGGAATAGCGTTTTGACTATAGTTAGGTAAGACGCAAGTTGAGCGGGACTAGCATTTTGACTAGTTTGGTAAGACGCAAGGTGAGCGGGGCTAGCGTTTTGACTAGTTTGGTAAGACACAAGTTGAGCGGGACTAGCGTTTTGACTATATTTTCGGAAGACGCAAGGTGAGCGGGACTAGCGTTTTGACTATAGTTTGGTAAGACGCAAGGTGAGCGGGACTAGCGTTTTGACTAGTTTGGTAAGACGCAAGGTGAGCGGGAAGAGCGTTTTGACTATAGTTTGGTAAGACGCAAGGTGAGCGGGACAAGCGTTTCGACTAGTTTGGTAAGACGAAAGGTGAGCTGAACTAGCGTTTTGACTATAGTTTGGTAAGACGCAAGGTGAGTGGAACTATCGTTTTGACTAGTTTGGTAAGACGCAAGGTGAGCGGGAATAGCGTTTTGACTATAGTTAGGTAAGACGCAAGTTGAGCGGGACTAGCTCTTTGACTAGTTTGTTAAGACGCAAGGTGAGCGGGACAAGCGTTTCGACTAGTTTGGTAAGACGAAAGGTGAGCTGAACTAGCGTTTTGACTATAGTTTGGTAAGATGCAAGGTGAGCGGAACTATCGTTTTGACTAGTTTGGTAAGACGCAAGGTGAGCGGGAATAGCGTTTTGACTATAGTTAGGTAAGACGCAAGTTGAGCGGGACTAGCTCTTTGACTAGTTTGGTAAGACCCAAGGTGAGCGGGACTAGCGTTTTGACTAGTTTGGTAAGACGCAAGTTGAGCGGGACTAGCGTTTTGACTATAATTTCGGAAGACGCAAGGTGAGCGGGACTAGCGTTTTGACTATAGTTTGGTAGCACGCAAGGTGAGCGGGACGAGCGTTTTGACTAGTTTGGTAAGACGCAAGGTGAGCGGGAAGAGCGTTTTGACTATAGTTTGGTAAGACGCAAGGTGAGCGGGACAAGCGTTTCGACTAGTTTGGTAAGACGAAAGGTGAGCGGGACTAGCGTTTTGATTATTGTTTGGTAAGACGCAAGTTGAGCGGGACTAGCGTTTTGACTAGTTTGGTAAGACACAAGTTGAGCGGGACTAGCGTTTTGACTATAGTTTGGTAAGACGCAAGGGGAGCGGAACTATTGTTTTGACTAGTTTGATAAGACGCAAGGTGAGCGGGACTAGCGTTTTGACTAGTTTGGTAAGACGCAAGGTGAGCGGGACTAGCCTTTTGACTAGTTTGGTAAGACGCAAGGTGAGCAGGAATAGCGTTTTGACTATAGTTAGGTAAGACGCAAGTTGAGCGGGACTAGCACTTTGACTAGTTTGGTAAGACGCAAGGTGAGCGGGGCTAGCGTTTTGACTAGTTTGGTATGACGCAAGGTGAGCGGGAATAGCGTTTTGACTATGGTTAGGTAAGATGCAAGTTGAGCGGGACTAGCTCTTTGACTAGTTTGGTAAGACCCAAGGTGAGCGGGACTAGCGCTTTGACTAGTTTGGTAAAGACGCAAGTTGAGCGGGACTAGCGTTTTGACTAGTTTGGTAAGACACAAGTTGAGCGGGACTAGCGTTTTGACTATAGTTTGGTAAGACGCAAGGTGAGCAGGTCAAGCGTTTCGACTAGTTTGGTAAGACGAAAGGTGAGCTGAACTAGCGTTTTGACTATAGTTTGGTAAGACGCAAGGTGAGCGGAACTATCGTTTTGACTAGTTTGGTAAGACGCAAGGTGAGTGGGGCTAGCGTTTTGACTAGTTTGGTATGACGCAAGGTGAGCGGGAATAGCGTTTTGACTATGGTTAGGTAAGATGCAAGTTGAGCGGGACTAGCTCTTTGACTAGTTTGGTAAGACCCAAGGTGAGCGGGACTAGCGCTTTGACTAGTTTGTTAAAGACGCAAGTTGAGCGGGACTAGCGCTTTGACTAGTTTGGTAAGACGCAAGGTGAGCAGGACAAGCGTTTCGACTAGTTTGGTAAGACGAAAGGTGAGCTGAACTAGCGTTTTGACTATAGTTTGGTAAGACGCAAGGTGAGCGGAACTATCGTTTCGACTAGTTTGGTAAGACGCAGGGTGAGCGGGGCTAGCGTTTTGACTAGTTTGGTGAGACGCAAGGTGAGCGGGAATAGCGTTTTGACTATAGTTAGGTAAGACACAAGTTGAGCGGGACTAGCTCTTTGACTAGTTTGGTAAGACCCAAGGTGAGCGGGACTAGCGTTTTGACTAGTTTGGTAAGACACAAGTTGAGCGGGACTAGCGTTTTGACTATATTTTCGGAAAACGCAAGGTGAGCGGGACTAGCGTTTTGACTTTAGTTTGGTAACACGCAAGCTGAGCGGGACTAGCGTTTTGACTATAGTTTGGTAAGACGCAAGGTGAGCGGGACTAGCGTTTTGACTAGTTTGGTAAGACGCAAGGTGAGCGGGAAGAGCGTTTTGACTATAGTTTGGTAAGACGCAAGGTGAGCGGGACAAGCGTTTCGACTAGTTTGGTAAGACGAAAGGTGAGCTGAACTAGCGTTTTGACTATAGTTTGGTAAGACGCAAGGTGAGCGGGACTAGCGTTTTGACTAGTTTGGTAAGACGCAAGGTGAGCGGGAAGAGCGTTTTGACTATAGTTTGGTAAAACGCAAGGTGAGCGGGACAAGCGTTTCGACTAGTTTGGTAAGACGCAAGGTGAGCGGGAATAGCGTTTTGACTATAGTTAGGTAAGACGCAAGTTGAGCGGGACTAGCTCTTTGACTAGTTTGGTAAGACGCAAGGTGAGCGGGACAAGCATTTCGACTAGTTTGGTAAGACGAAAGGTGAGCTGAACTAGCGTTTTGACTATAGTTTGGTAAGACGCAAGGCGAGCGGAACTATCGTTTTGACTAGTTTGGTAAGACGCAAGGTGAGCGGGAATAGCGTTTTGACTATAGTTAGGTAAGACGCAAGTTGAGCGGGACTAGCTCTTTGACTAGTTTGGTAAGACCCAAGGTGAGCGGGACTAGCGTTTTGACTAGTTTGGTAAGACGCAAGTTGAGCGGGACTAGCGTTTTGACTATAGTTTCGGAAGACGCAAGGTGAGCGGGACTAGCGTTTTGACTATAGTTTGGTAACACGCAAGCTGAGCGGGACTAGCGTTTTGACTATAGTTTGGTAAGACGCAAGGTGAGCGGGACGAGCGTTTTGACTACTTTGGTAAGACGCAAGGTGAGCGGGAAGAGCGTTTTGACTATAGTTTGGTAAGACGCAAGGTGAGCGGGACAAGCGTTTCGACTAGTTTGGTAAGACGAAAGGTGAGCGGGACTAGCGTTTTGATTATTGTTTGGTAAGACGCAAGTTGAGCGGGACTAGCGTTTTGACTAGTTTGGTAAGACACAAGTTGAGCGGGACTAGCGTTTTGACTATAGTTTGGTAAGACGCAAGGGGAGCGGAACTATTGTTTTGACTAGTTTGGTAAGACGCAAGGTGAGCGGGACTAGCGTTTTGACTAGTTTGGTAAGACGCAAGGTGAGCGGGACTAGCCTTTTGACTAGTTTGGTAAGACGCAAGGTGAGCAGGAATAGCGCTTTGACTATAGTTAGGTAAGACGCAAGTTGAGCGGGACTAGCACTTTGACTAGTTTGGTAAGACGCAAGGTGAGCGGGGCTAGCGTTTTGACTAGTTTGGTATGACGCAAGGTGAGCGGGAATAGCGTTTTGACTATGGTTAGGTAACATGCAAGTTGAGCGGGACTAGCTCTTTGACTAGTTTGGTAAGACCCAAGGTGAGCGGGACTAGCGCTTTGACTAGTTTGGTAAAGACGCAAGTTGAGCGGGACTAGCGTTTTGACTAGTTTGGTAAGACACAAGTTGAGCGGGACTAGCGTTTTGACTATAGTTTGGTAAGACGCAAGGTGAGCAGGTCAAGCGTTTCGACTAGTTTGGTAAGACGAAAGGTGAGCTGAACTAGCGTTTTGACTATTGTTTGGTAAGACGCAAGGTGAGCGGAACTATCGTTTTGACTAGTTTGGTAAGACGCAAGGTGAGTGGGGCTAGCGTTTTGACTAGTTTGGTATGACGCAAGGTGAGCGGGAATAGCGTTTTGACTATGGTTAGGTAAGATGCAAGTTGAGCGGGACTAGCTCTTTGACTGGTTTGGTAAGACCCAAGGTGAGCGGGACTAGCGCTTTGACTAGTTTGTTAAAGACGCAAGTTGAGCGGGACTAGCGTTTTGACTAGTTATGTAAGACGCAAGGTGAGCAGGACAAGTTTTTCGACTAGTTTGGTAAAACGAAAGGTGAGCTGAACTAGCGTTTTGACTATAGTTTGGTAAGACGCAAGGTGAGCGGAACTATCGTTTCGACTAGTTTGGTAAGACGCAGGGTGAGCTGGGCTAGCGTTTTGACTAGTTTGGTAAGACGCAAGGTGAGCGGGAATAGCGTTTTGACTATAGTTAGGTAAGACGCAAGTTGAGCGGGACTAGCTCTTTGACTAGTTTGGTAAGACCCAAGGTGAGCGGGACTAGCGTTTTGACTAGTTTGGTAAGGCACAAGTTGAGCGGGACTAGCGTTTTGACTATATTTTCGGAAGACGCAAGGTGAGCGGGACTAGCGTTTTGACTATAGTTTGGTAACACGCAAGCTGAGCGGGACTAGCGTTTTGACTATAGTTTGGTAAGACGCAAGGTGAGCGGGACAAGCGTTTCGACTAGTTTGGTAAGACGAAAGGTGAGCTGAACTAGCGTTTTGACTATAGTTTGGTAAGACGCAAGGTGAGCGGGACTAGCGTTTTGACTAGTTTGGTAAGACGCAAGGTGAGCGGGAAGAGCGTTTTGACTATAGTTTGGTAAAACGCAAGGTGTGCGGGACAAGCGTTTCGACTAGTTTGGTAAGACGCAAGGTGAGCGGGAATAGCGTTTTGACTATAGTTAGGTAAGACGCAAGTTGAGCGGGACTAGCTCTTTGACTAGTTTGGTAAGACGCAAGGTGAGCGGGACAAGCATTTCGACTAGTTTGGTAAGACGAAAGGTGAGCTGAACTAGCGTTTTGACTATAGTTTGGTAAGACGCAAGGTGAGCGGAACTATCGTTTTGACTAGTTTGGTAAGACGCAAGGTGAGCGGGAATAGCGTTTTGACTATAGTTAGGTAAGACGCAAGTTGAGCGGGACTAGCTCTTTGACTAGTTTGGTAAGACCCAAGGTGAGCGGGACTAGCGTTTTGACTAGTTTGGTAAGACGCAAGTTGAGCGGGACTAGCGTTTTGACTATAGTTTCGGAAGACGCAAGGTGAGCGGGACTAGCGTTTTGACTATAGTTTGGTAACACGCAAGCTGAGCGGGACTAGCGTTTTGACTATAGTTTGGTAAGACGCAAAGTGAGCGGGACGAGCGTTTTGACTACTTTGGTAAGACGCAAGGTGAGCGGGAAGAGCGTTTTGACTATAGTTTGGTAAGACGCAAGGTGAGCGGGACAAGCGTTTCGACTAGTTTGGTAAGACGAAAGGTGAGCGGGACTAGCGTTTTGATTATTGTTTGGTAAGACGCAAGTTGAGCGGGACTAGCGTTTTGACTAGTTTGGTAAGACACAAGTTGAGCGGGACTAGCGTTTTGACTATAGTTTGGTAAGACACAAGGGGAGCGGAACTATTGTTTTGACTAGTTTGGTAAGACGCAAGGTGAGCGGGACTAGCGTTTTGACTAGTTTGGTAAGACGCAAGGTGAGCGGGACTAGCCTTTTGACTAGTTTGGTAAGACGCAAGGTGAGCAGGAATAGCGCTTTGACTATAGTTAGGTAAGACGCAAGTTGAGCGGGACTAGCACTTTGACTAGTTTGGTAAGACGCAAGGTGAGCGGGGCTAGCGTTTTGACTAGTTTGGTATGACGCAAGGTGAGCGGGAATAGCGTTTTGACTATGGTTAGGTAACATGCAAGTTGAGCGGGACTAGCTCTTTGACTAGTTTGGTAAGACCCAAGGTGAGCGGGACTAGCGCTTTGACTAGTTTGGTAAAGACGCAAGTTGAGCGGGACTAGCGTTTTGACTAGTTTGGTAAGACACAAGTTGAGCGGGACTAGCGTTTTGACAATAGTTTTGTAAGACGCAAGGTGAGCAGGTCAAGCGTTTCGACTAGTTTGGTAAGACGAAAGGTGAGCTGAACTAGCGTTTTGACTATAGTTTGGTAAGACGCAAGGTGAGCGGAACTATCGTTTTGACTAGTTTGGTAAGACGCAAGGTGAGTGGGGCTAGCGTTTTGACTAGTTTGGTATGACGCAAGGTGAGCGGGAATAGCGTTTTGACTATGGTTAGGTAAGATGCAAGTTGAGCGGGACTAGCTCTTTGACTGGTTTGGTAAGACCCAAGGTGAGCGGGACTAGCGCTTTGACTAGTTTGTTAAAGACGCAAGTTGAGCGGGACTAGCGTTTTGACTAGTTATGTAAGACGCAAGGTGAGCAGGACAAGCGTTTCGACTAGTTTGGTAAAACGAAAGGTGAGCTGAACTAGCGTTTTGACTATAGTTTGGTAAGACGCAAGGTGAGCGGAACTATCGTTTCGACTAGTTTGGTAAGACGCAGGGTGAGCGGGGCTAGCGTTTTGACTAGTTTGGTAAGACGCAAGGTGAGCGGGAATAGCGTTTTGACTATAGTTAGGTAAGACGCAAGTTGAGCGGGACTAGCTCTTTGACTAGTTTGGTAAGACCCAAGGTGAGCGGGACTAGCGTTTTGACTAGTTTGGTAAGACACAAGTTGAGCGGGACTAGCGTTTTGACTATATTTTCGGAAGACGCAAGGTGAGCGGGACTAGCGTTTTGACTATAGTTTGGTAACACGCAAGCTGAGCGGGACTAGCGTTTTGACTATAGTTTGGTAAGACGCAAGGTGAGCGGGACTAGCGTTTTGACTAGTTTGGTAAGACGCAAGGTGAGCGGGAAGAGCGTTTTGACTATAGTTTGGTAAGACGCAAGGTGAGCGGGACAAGCGTTTCGACTAGTTTGGTAAGACGAAAGGTGAGCTGAACTAGCGTTTTGACTATAGTTTGGTAAGACGCAAGGTGAGCGGAACTATCGTTTTGACTAGTTTGGTTAGACGCAAGGTGAGCGGGAATAGCGTTTTGACTATAGTTAGGTTAGACGCAAGTTGAGCGGGACTAGCTCTTTGACTAGTTTGGTAAGACCCAAGGTGAGCGGGACTAGCGTTTTGACTAGTTTGGTAAGACGCAAGTTGAGCGGGACTAGCGTTTTGACTATAGTTTCGGAAGACGCAAGGTGAGCGGGACTAGCGTTTTGACTATAGTTTGGTAACACGCAAGCTGAGCGGGACTAGCGTTTTGACTATAGATTGGTAAGACGCAAGGTGAGCGGGACTAGCGTTTTGACTAGTTTGGTAAGACGCAAGGTGAGCGGGACTAGCGTTTTGACTAGTTTGGTAAGACGCAAGGTGAGCGGGAAGAGCGTTTTGACTATAGTTTGGTAAGACGCAAGGTGAGCGGGACAAGCGTTTCGGCTAGTTTGGTAAGACGAAAGGTGAGCTGAACTAGCGTTTTGACTATAGTTTGGTAAGACGCAAGGTGAGCGGAACTATCGTTTTGACTAGTTTGGTAAGACGCAAGGTGAGCGGGAATAGCGTTTTGACTATAGTTAGGTAAGACGCAAGTTGAGCGGGACTAGCTCTTTGACTAGTTTGGTAAGACCCAAGGTGAGCGGGACTAGCGTTTTGACTAGTTTGGTAAGACGCAAGTTGAGCGGGACTAGCGTTTTGACTATAGTTTCGGAAGACGCAAGGTGAGCGGGACTAGCGTTTTGACTATAGTTTGGTAACACGCAAGCTGAGCGGGACTAGCGTTTTGACTATAGATTGGTAAGACGCAAGGTGAGCGGGACTAGCGTTTTGACTAGTTTGGTAAGACGCAAGGTGAGCGGGACAAGCGTTTCGACTAGTTTGGTAAAACGAAAGGTGAGCTGAACTAGCGTTTTGACTATAGTTTGGTAAGACGCAAGGTGAGCGGAACTATCGTTTTGACTAGTTTGGTAAGACGCAAGGTGAGCGGGAATAGCGTTTTGACTATAGTTAGGTAAGACGCAAGTTGAGCGGGACTAGCTCTTTGACTAGTTTGGTAAGACCCAAGGTGAGCGGGACTAGCGTTTTGACTAGTTTGGTAAGACGCAAGTTGAGCGGGACTAGCGTTTTGACTATAGTTTCGGAAGACGCAAGGTGAGCGGGACTAGCGTTTTGACTATAGTTTGGTAACACGCAAGCTGAGCGGGACTAGCGTTTTGACTATAGTTTGGTAAGACGCAAGGTGAGCGGGACGAGCGTTTTGACTAGTTTGGTAAGACGCAAGGTGAGCGGGAAGAGCGTTTTGACTATAGTTTGGTAAGACGCAAGGTGAGCGGGACAAGCGTTTCGACTAGTTTTGGTAAGACGAAAGGTGAGCGGGACTGGCGTTTTGATTATTGTTTGGTAAGACGCAAGTTGAGCGGGACTAGCGTTTTGACTAGTTTGGTAAGACACAAGTTGAGCGGGACTAGCGTTTTGACTATAGTTTGGTAAGACGCAAGGGGAGCGGAACTATTGTTTTGACTAGTTTGGTAAGACGCAAGGTGAGCGGGACTAGCGTTTTGACTAGTTTGGTAAGACGCAAGGTGAGCGGGACTAGCCTTTTGACTAGTTTAGTAAGACGCAAGGTGAGCAGGAATAGCGTTTTGACTATAGTTAGGTAAGACGCAAGTTGAGCGGGACTAGCACTTTGACTAGTTTGGTAAGACGCAAGGTGAGCGGGGCTAGCGTTTTGACTAGTTTGGTATGACGCAAGGTGAGCGGGAATAGCGTTTTGACTATGGTTAGGTAAGATGCAAGTTGAGCGGGACTAGCTCTTTGACTAGTTTGGTAAGACCCAAGGTGAGCGGGACTAGCGCTTTGACTAGTTTGGTAAAGACGCAAGTTGAGCGGGACTAGCGTTTTGACTAGTTTGGTAAGACACAAGTTGAGCGGGACTAGCGTTTTGACTATAGTTTGGTAAGACGCAAGGTGAGCAGGTCAAGCGTTTCGACTAGTTTGGTAAGACGAAAGGTGAGCTGAACTAGCGTTTTGACTATAGTTTGGTAAGACGCAAGGTGAGCGGAACTATCGTTTTGACTAGTTTGGTAAGACGCAAGGGGAGTGGGGCTAGCGTTTTGACTAGTTTGGTATGACGCAAGGTGAGCGGGAATAGCGTTTTGACTATGGTTAGGTAAGATGCAAGTTGAGCGGGACTAGCTCTTTGACTAGTTTGGTAAGACCCAAGGTGAGCGGGACTAGCGCTTTGACTAGTTTGTTAAAGACGCAAGTTGAGCGGGACTAGCGTTTTGACTAGTTTGGTAAGACGTAAGGTGAGCAGGACAAGCGTTTCGACTAGTTTGGTAAGACGAAAGGTGAGCTGAACTAGCGTTTTGACTATAGTTTGGTAAGACGCAAGGTGAGCGGAACTATCGTTTCGACTAGTTTGGTAAGACGCAGGGTGAGCGGGGCTAGCGTTTTGACTAGTTTGGTAAGACGCAAGGTGAGCGGGAATAGCGTTTTGACTATAGTTAGGTAAGACGCAAGTTGAGCGGGACTAGCTCTTTGACTAGTTTGGTAAGACCCAAGGTGAGCGGGACTAGCGTTTTGACTAGTTTGGTAAGACACAAGTTGAGCGGGACTAGCGTTTTGACTATATTTTCGGAAGACGCAAGGTGAGCGGGACTAGCGTTTTGACTATAGTTTGGTAACACGCAAGCTGAGCGGGACTAGCGTTTTGACTATAGTTTGGTAAGACGCAAGGTGAGCGGGACTAGCGTTTTGACTAGTTTGGTAAGACGCAAGGTGAGCGGGAAGAGCGTTTTGACTATAGTTTGGTAAGACGCAAGGTGAGCGGGACAAGCGTTTCGACTAGTTTGGTAAGACGAAAGGTGAGCTGAACTAGCGTTTTGACTATAGTTTGGTAAGACGCAAGGTGAGTGGAACTATCGTTTTGACTAGTTTGGTAAGACGCAAGGTGAGCTGGAATAGCGTTTTGACAATAGTTAGGTAAGACGCAAGTTGAGCGGGACTAGCTCTTTGACTAGTTTGGTAAGACGCAAGGTGAGCGGGACAAGCGTTTCGACTAGTTTGGTATGACGAAAGGTGAGCTGAACTAGCGTTTTGACTATAGTTTGGTAAGACGCAAGGTGAGCGGAACTATCGTTTTGACTAGTTTGGTAAGACGCAAGGTGAGCGGGAATAGCGTTTTGACTATAGTTAGGTAAGACGCAAGTTGAGCGGGACTAGCTCTTTGACTAGTTTGGTAAGACCCAAGGTGAGCGGGACTAGCGTTTTGACTAGTTTGGTAAGACGCAAGTTGAGCGGGACTAGCGTTTTGACTATAGTTTCGGAAGACGCAAGGTGAGCGGGACTAGCGTTTTGACTATAGTTTGGTAACACGCAAGCTGAGCGGGACTAGCGTTTTGACTATAGTTTGGTAAGACGCAAGGTGAGCGGGACGAGCGTTTTGACTAGTTTGGTAAGACGCAAGGTGAGCTGGAAGAGCGTTTTGACTATAGTTTGGTAAGACGCAAGGTGAGCGGGACAAGCGTTTCGACAAGTTTGGTAAGACGAAAGGTGAGCGGGACTAGCGTTTTGATTATTGTTTGGTAAGACGCAAGTTGAGCGGGACTAGCGTTTTGACTAGTTTGGTAAGACACAAGTTGAGCGGGACTAGCGTTTTGACTATAGTTTGGTAAGACGCAAGGGGGCGGAACTATTGTTTTGACTAGTTTGGTAAGACGCAAGGTGAGCGGGACTAGCGCTTTGACTAGTTTGGTAAGACGCAAGGTGAGCGGGACTAGCCTTTTGACTAGTTTGGTAAGACGCAAGGTGAGCAGGAATAGCGTTTTGACTATAGTTAGGTAAGACGCAAGTTGAGCGGGACTAGCACTTTGACTAGTTTGGTAAGACGCAAGGTGAGCGGGGCTAGCGTTTTGACTAGTTTGGTATGACGCAAGGTGAGCAGGAATAGCGTTTTGACTATGGTTAGGTAAGATGCAAGTTGAGCGGGACTAGCTCTTTGACTAGTTTGGTAAGACCCAAGGTGAGCGGGACTAGCGCTTTGACTAGTTTGGTAAAGACGCAAGTTGAGCGGGACTAGCGTTTTGACTAGTTTGGTAAGACACAAGTTGAGCGGGACTAGCGTTTTGACTATAGTTTGGTAAGACGCAAGGTGAGCAGGTCAAGCGTTTCGACTAGTTTGGTAAGACGAAAGGTGAGCTGAACTAGCGTTTTGACTATAGTTTGGTAAGACGCAAGGTGAGCGGAACTATCGTTTTGACTAGTTTGGTAAGACGCAAGGTGAGTGGGGCTAGCGTTTTGACTAGTTTGGTATGACGCAAGGTGAGCAGGAATAGCGTTTTGACTATGGTTAGGTAAGATGCAAGTTGAGCGGGACTAGCTCTTTGACTAGTTTGGTAAGACCCAAGGTGAGCGGGACTAGCGCTTTGACTAGTTTGTTAAAGACACAAGTTGAGCGGGACTAGCGTTTTGACTAGTTTGGTAAGACGCAAGGTGAGCAGGACAAGCGTTTCGACTAGTTTGGTAAGACGAAAGGTGAGCTGAACTAGCGTTTTGACTATAGTTTGGTAAGACGCAAGGTGAGCGGAACTATCGTTTTGACTAGTTTGGTAAGACGCAAGGTGAGTGGGGCTAGCGTTTTGACTAGTTTGGTAAGACGCAAGGTGAGCGGAACTATCGTTTCGACTAGTTTGGTAAGACGCAGGGTGAGCGGGGCTAGCGTTTTGACTAGTTTGGTAAGACGCAAGGTGAGCGGGAATAGCGTTTTGACTATAGTTAGGTAAGACGCAAGTTGAGCGGGACTAGCTCTTTGACTAGTTTGGTAAGACCCAAGGTGAGCGGGACTAGCGTTTTGACTAGTTTGGTAAGACACAAGTTGAGCGGGACTGACGTTTTGACTATATTTTCGGAAGACGCAAGGTGAGCGGGACTAGCGTTTTGACTATAGATTGGTAAGACGCAAGGTGAGCGGGACTAGCGTTTTGACTAGTTTGGTAAGACGCAAGGTGAGCGGGACTAGCGCTTTGACTAGTTTGGTAAGACGCAAGGTGAGCGGGAAGAGCGTTTTGACTATAGTTTGGTAAGACGCAAGGTGAGCGGGACAAGCGTTTCGACTAGTTTGGTAAGACGGAAGGTGAGCTGAACTAGCGTTTTGACTATAGTTTGGTAAGACGCAAGGTGAGCTGAACTATCGTTTTGACTAGTTTGGTAAGACGCAAGGTGAGCGGGAATAGCGTTTTGACTATAGTTAGGTAAGACGCAAGTTGAGCGGGACTAGCTCTTTGACTAGTTTGGTAAGACCCAAGGTGAGCGGGACTAGCGTTTTGACTAGTTTGGTAAGACGCAAGTTGAGCGGGACTAGCGTTTTGACTATAGTTTCGGAAGGCGCAAGGTGAGCTGGACTAGCGTTTTGACTATAGTTTGGTAACACGCAAGCTGAGCGGGACTAGCGTTTTGACTATAGATTGGTAAGACACAAGGTGAGCGGGACTAGCGTTTTGACTAGTTTGGTAAGACGCAAGGTGAGCGGGACAAGCGTTTCGACTAGTTTGGTAAGACGAAAGGTGAGCTGAACTAGCGTTTTGACTATAGTTTGGTAAGACGCAAGGTGAGCGGAACTATCGTTTTGACTAGTTTGGTAAGATGCAAGGTGAGCGGGAATAGCGTTTTGACTATAGTTAGGTAAGACGCAAGTTGAGCGGGACTAGCTCTTTGACTAGTTTGGTAAGACCCAAGGTGAGCGGGACTAGCGTTTTGACTAGTTTGGTAAGACGCAAGTTGAGCGGGACTAGCGTTTTGACTATAGTTTCGGAAGACGAAAGGTGAGCGGGACTAGCGTTTTGACTATAGTTTGGTAACACGCAAGCTGAGTGGGACTAGCGTTTTGACTATAGTTTGGTAAGACGCAAGGTGAGCGGGACGAGCGTTTTGACTAGTTTGGTAAGACACAAGGTGAGCGGGAAGAGCGTTTTGACTATAGTTTGGTAAGACGCAAGGTGAGCGGGACAAGCGTTTTGACTAGTTTGGTAAGACGAAAGGTGAGCGGGACTAGCGTTTTGATTATTGTTTGGTAAGACGCAAGTTGAGCGGGACTAGCTTTTTGACTAGTTTGGTAAGACACAAGTTGAGCGGGACTAGCGTTTTGACTATAGTTTGGTAAGACGCAAGGGGAGCGGAACTATTGTTTTGACTAGTTTGGTAAGACGCAAGGTGAGCGGGACTAGCGTTTTGACTAGTTTGGTAAGACGCAAGGTGAGCGGGGCAAGCGTTTCGACTAGTTTGGTAAGACGAAAGGTGAGCTGAACTAGCGTTTTGACTATAGTTTGGTAAGACGCAAGGTGAGCGGAACTATCGTTTTGACTAGTTTGGTAAGACGCAAGGTGAGCGGGAATAGCGTTTTGACTATAGTTAGGTAAGACGCAAGTTGAGCTTGACTAGCTCTTTGACTAGTTTGGTAAGACCCAAGGTGAGCGGGACTAGCGTTTTGACTAGTTTGGTAAGACGCAAGTTGAGCGGGACTAGCGTTTTGACTATAGTTTCGGAAGGCGCAAGGTGAGCGGGACTAGCGTTTTGACTATAGTTTGGTAACACGCAAGCTGAGCGGGACTAGCGTTTTGACTATAGATTGGTAAGACACAAGGTGAGCGGGACTAGCGTTTTGACTAGTTTGGTAAGACGCAAGGTGAGCGGGACAAGCGTTTCGACTAGTTTGGTAAGACGAAAGGTGAGCTGAACTAGCGTTTTGACTATAGTTTGGTAAGACGCAAGGTGAGCGGAACTATCGTTTTGACTAGTTTGGTAAGACGCAAGGTGAGCGGGAATAGCGTTTTGACTATAGTTAGGTAAGACGCAAGTTGAGCGGGACTAGCTCTTTGACTAGTTTGGTAAGACCCAAGGTGAGCGGGACTAGCGTTTTGACTAGTTTGGTAAGACGCAAGTTGAGCGGGACTAGCGTTTTGACTATAGTCTCGGAAGACGAAAGGTGAGCGGCACTAGCGTTTTGACTATAGTTTGGTAACACGCAAGCTGAGTGGGACTAGCGTTTTGACTATAGTTTGGTAAGACGCAAGGTGAGCGGGAATAGCGTTTTGACTATAGTTAGGTAAGACGCAAGTTGAGCGGGACTAGCTCTTTGACTAGTTTGGTAAGACCCAAGGTGAGCGGGACTAGCGTTTTGACTAGTTTGGTAAGACGCAAGTTGAGCGGGACTAGCGTTTTGACTATAGTTTCGGAAGACGCAAGGTGAGCGGGACTAGCGTTTTGACTATAGTTTGGTAACACGCAAGCTGAGCGGGACTAGCGTTTTGACTATAGTTTGGTAAGACGCAAGGTGAGCGGGACGAGCGTTTTGACTAGTTTGGTAAGACGCAAGGTGAGCGGGAAGAGCGTTTTGACTATAGTTTGGTAAGACGCAAGGTGAGCGGGACAAGCGTTTCGACTAGTTTGGTAAGACGAAAGGTGAGCGGGACTGGCGTTTTGATTATTGTTTGGTAAGACGCAAGTTGAGCGGGACTAGCGTTTTGACTAGTTTGGTAAGACACAAGTTGAGCGGGACTAGCGTTTTGACTATAGTTTGGTAAGACGCAAGGGGAGCGGAACTATTGTTTTGACTAGTTTGGTAAGACGCAAGGTGAGCGGGACTAGCGTTTTGACTAGTTTGGTAAGACGCAAGGTGAGCGGGACTAGCCTTTTGACTAGTTTAGTAAGACGCAAGGTGAGCAGGAATAGCGTTTTGACTATAGTTAGGTAAGACGCAAGTTGAGCGGGACTAGCACTTTGACTAGTTTGGTAAGACGCAAGGTGAGCGGGGCTAGCGTTTTGACTAGTTTGGTATGACGCAAGGTGAGCGGGAATAGCGTTTTGACTATGGTTAGGTAAGATGCAAGTTGAGCGGGACTAGCTCTTTGACTAGTTTGGTAAGACCCAAGGTGAGCGGGACTAGCGCTTTGACTAGTTTGGTAAAGACGCAAGTTGAGCGGGACTAGCGTTTTGACTAGTTTGGTAAGACACAAGTTGAGCGGGACTAGCGTTTTGACTATAGTTTGGTAAGACGCAAGGTGAGCAGGTCAAGCGTTTCGACTAGTTTGGTAAGACGAAAGGTGAGCTGAACTAGCGTTTTGACTATAGTTTGGTAAGACGCAAGGTGAGCGGAACTATCGTTTTGACTAGTTTGGTAAGACGCAAGGGGAGTGGGGCTAGCGTTTTGACTAGTTTGGTATGACGCAAGGTGAGCGGGAATAGCGTTTTGACTATGGTTAGGTAAGATGCAAGTTGAGCGGGACTAGCTCTTTGACTAGTTTGGTAAGACCCAAGGTGAGCGGGACTAGCGCTTTGACTAGTTTGTTAAAGACGCAAGTTGAGCGGGACTAGCGTTTTGACTAGTTTGGTAAGACGTAAGGTGAGCAGGACAAGCGTTTCGACTAGTTTGGGAAGACGAAAGGTGAGCTGAACTAGCGTTTTGACTATAGTTTGGTAAGACGCAAGGTGAGCGGAACTATCGTTTCGACTAGTTTGGTAAGACGCAGGGTGAGCGGGGCTAGCGTTTTGACTAGTTTGGTAAGACGCAAGGTGAGCGGGAATAGCGTTTTGACTATAGTTAGGTAAGACGCAAGTTGAGCGGGACTAGCTCTTTGACTAGTTTGGTAAGACCCAAGGTGAGCGGGACTAGCGTTTTGACTAGTTTGGTAAGACACAAGTTGAGCGGGACTAGCGTTTTGACTATATTTTCGGAAGACGCAAGGTGAGCGGGACTAGCGTTTTGACTATAGTTTGGTAACACGCAAGCTGAGCGGGACTAGCGTTTTGACTATAGTTTGGTAAGACGCAAGGTGAGCGGGACTAGCGTTTTGACTAGTTTGGTAAGACGCAAGGTGAGCGGGAAGAGCGTTTTGACTATAGTTTGGTAAGACGCAAGGTGAGCGGGACAAGCGTTTCGACTAGTTTGGTAAGACGAAAGGTGAGCTGAACTAGCGTTTTGACTATAGTTTGGTAAGACGCAAGGTGAGTGGAACTATCGTTTTGACTAGTTTGGTAAGACGCAAGGTGAGCTGGAATAGCGTTTTGACTATAGTTAGGTAAGACGCAAGTTGAGCGGGACTAGCTCTTTGACTAGTTTGGTAAGACGCAAGGTGAGCGGGACAAGCGTTTCGACTAGTTTGGTAAGACGAAAGGTGAGCTGAACTAGCGTTTTGACTATAGTTTGGTAAGACGCAAGGTGAGCGGAACTATCGTTTTGACTAGTTTGGTAAGACGCAAGGTGAGCGGGAATAGCGTTTTGACTATAGTTAGGTAAGACGCAAGTTGAGCGGGACTAGCTCTTTGACTAGTTTGGTAAGACCCAAGGTGAGCGGGACTAGCGTTTTGACTAGTTTGGTAAGACGCAAGTTGAGCGGGACTAGCGTTTTGACTATAGTTTCGGAAGACGCAAGGTGAGCGGGACTAGCGTTTTGACTATAGTTTGGTAACACGCAAGCTGAGCGGGACTAGCGTTTTGACTATAGTTTGGTAAGACGCAAGGTGAGCGGGACGAGCGTTTTGACTAGTTTGGTAAGACGCAAGGTGAGCTGGAAGAGCGTTTTGACTATAGTTTGGTAAGACGCAAGGTGAGCGGGACAAGCGTTTCGACAAGTTTGGTAAGACGAAAGGTGAGCGGGACTAGCGTTTTGATTATTGTTTGGTAAGACGCAAGTTGAGCGGGACTAGCGTTTTGACTAGTTTGGTAAGACACAAGTTGAGCGGGACTAGCGTTTTGACTATAGTTTGGTAAGACGCAAGGGGGCGGAACTATTGTTTTGACTAGTTTGGTAAGACGCAAGGTGAGCGGGACTAGCGCTTTGACTAGTTTGGTAAGACGCAAGGTGAGCGGGACTAGCCTTTTGACTAGTTTGGTAAGACGCAAGGTGAGCAGGAATAGCGTTTTGACTATAGTTAGGTAAGACGCAAGTTGAGCGGGACTAGCACTTTGACTAGTTTGGTAAGACGCAAGGTGAGCGGGGCTAGCGTTTTGACTAGTTTGGTATGACGCAAGGTGAGCAGGAATAGCGTTTTGACTATGGTTAGGTAAGATGCAAGTTGAGCGGGACTAGCTCTTTGACTAGTTTGGTAAGACCCAAGGTGAGCGGGACTAGCGCTTTGACTAGTTTGGTAAAGACGCAAGTTGAGCGGGACTAGCGTTTTGACTAGTTTGGTAAGACACAAGTTGAGCGGGACTAGCGTTTTGACTATAGTTTGGTAAGACGCAAGGTGAGCAGGTCAAGCGTTTCGACTAGTTTGGTAAGACGAAAGGTGAGCTGAACTAGCGTTTTGACTATAGTTTGGTAAGACGCAAGGTGAGCGGAACTATCGTTTTGACTAGTTTGGTAAGACGCAAGGTGAGTGGGGCTAGCGTTTTGACTAGTTTGGTATGACGCAAGGTGAGCAGGAATAGCGTTTTGACTATGGTTAGGTAAGATGCAAGTTGAGCGGGACTAGCTCTTTGACTAGTTTGGTAAGACCCAAGGTGAGCGGGACTAGCGCTTTGACTAGTTTGTTAAAGACACAAGTTGAGCGGGACTAGCGTTTTGACTAGTTTGGTAAGACGCAAGGTGAGCAGGACAAGCGTTTCGACTAGTTTGGTAAGACGAAAGGTGAGCTGAACTAGCGTTTTGACTATAGTTTGGTAAGACGCAAGGTGAGCGGAACTATCGTTTTGACTAGTTTGGTAAGACGCAAGGTGAGTGGGGCTAGCGTTTTGACTAGTTTGGTAAGACGCAAGGTGAGCGGAACTATCGTTTCGACTAGTTTGGTAAGACGCAGGGTGAGCGGGGCTAGCGTTTTGACTAGTTTGGTAAGACGCAAGGTGAGCGGGAATAGCGTTTTGACTATAGTTAGGTAAGACGCAAGTTGAGCGGGACTAGCTCTTTGACTAGTTTGGTAAGACCCAAGGTGAGCGGGACTAGCGTTTTGACTAGTTTGGTAAGACACAAGTTGAGCGGGACTGACGTTTTGACTATATTTTCGGAAGACGCAAGGTGAGCGGGACTAGCGTTTTGACTATAGATTGGTAAGACGCAAGGTGAGCGGGACTAGCGTTTTGACTAGTTTGGTAAGACGCAAGGTGAGCGGGACTAGCGCTTTGACTAGTTTGGTAAGACGCAAGGTGAGCGGGAAGAGCGTTTTGACTATAGTTTGGTAAGACGCAAGGTGAGCGGGACTAGCGTTTTGACTATAGATTGGTAAGACACAAGGTGAGCGGGACTAGCGTTTTGACTAGTTTGGTAAGACGCAAGGTGAGCGGGACAAGCGTTTCGACTAGTTTGGTAAGACGAAAGGTGAGCTGAACTAGCGTTTTGACTATAGTTTGGTAAGACGCAAGGTGAGCGGAACTATCGTTTTGACTAGTTTGGTAAGATGCAAGGTGAGCGGGAATAGCGTTTTGACTATAGTTAGGTAAGACGCAAGTTGAGCGGGACTAGCTCTTTGACTAGTTTGGTAAGACCCAAGGTGAGCGGGACTAGCGTTTTGACTAGTTTGGTAAGACGCAAGTTGAGCGGGACTAGCGTTTTGACTATAGTTTCGGAAGACGAAAGGTGAGCGGGACTAGCGTTTTGACTATAGTTTGGTAACACGCAAGCTGAGTGGGACTAGCGTTTTGACTATAGTTTGGTAAGACGCAAGGTGAGCGGGACGAGCGTTTTGACTAGTTTGGTAAGACACAAGGTGAGCGGGAAGAGCGTTTTGACTATAGTTTGGTAAGACGCAAGGTGAGCGGGACAAGCGTTTTGACTAGTTTGGTAAGACGAAAGGTGAGCGGGACTAGCGTTTTGATTATTGTTTGGTAAGACGCAAGTTGAGCGGGACTAGCTTTTTGACTAGTTTGGTAAGACACAAGTTGAGCGGGACTAGCGTTTTGACTATAGTTTGGTAAGACGCAAGGGGAGCGGAACTATTGTTTTGACTAGTTTGGTAAGACGCAAGGTGAGCGGGACTAGCGTTTTGACTAGTTTGGTAAGACGCAAGGTGAGCGGGGCAAGCGTTTCGACTAGTTTGGTAAGACGAAAGGTGAGCTGAACTAGCGTTTTGACTATAGTTTGGTAAGACGCAAGGTGAGCGGAACTATCGTTTTGACTAGTTTGGTAAGACGCAAGGTGAGCGGGAATAGCGTTTTGACTATAGTTAGGTAAGACGCAAGTTGAGCGGGACTAGCTCTTTGACTAGTTTGGTAAGACCCAAGGTGAGCGGGACTAGCGTTTTGACTAGTTTGGTAAGACGCAAGTTGAGCGGGACTAGCGTTTTGACTATAGTTTCGGAAGGCGCAAGGTGAGCGGGACTAGCGTTTTGACTATAGTTTGGTAACACGCAAGCTGAGCGGGACTAGCGTTTTGACTATAGATTGGTAAGACACAAGGTGAGCGGGACTAGCGTTTTGACTAGTTTGGTAAGACGCAAGGTGAGCGGGACAAGCGTTTCGACTAGTTTGGTAAGACGAAAGGTGAGCTGAACTAGCGTTTTGACTATAGTTTGGTAAGACGCAAGGTGAGCGGAACTATCGTTTTGACTAGTTTGGTAAGACGCAAGGTGAGCGGGAATAGCGTTTTGACTATAGTTAGGTAAGACGCAAGTTGAGCGGGACTAGCTCTTTGACTAGTTTGGTAAGACCCAAGGTGAGCGGGACTAGCGTTTTGACTAGTTTGGTAAGACGCAAGTTGAGCGGGACTAGCGTTTTGACTATAGTCTCGGAAGACGAAAGGTGAGCGGGACTAGCGTTTTGACTATAGTTTGGTAACACGCAAGCTGAGTGGGACTAGCGTTTTGACTATAGTTTGGTAAGACGCAAGGTGAGCGGGACGAGCGTTTTGACTAGTTTGGTAAGACACAAGGTGAGCGGGAAGAGCGTTTTGACTATAGTTTGGTAAGACGCAAGGTGAGCGGGACAAGCGTTTCGACTAGTTTGGTAAGACGAAAGGTGAGCGGGACTAGCGTTTTGATTATTGTTTGGTAAGACGCAAGTTGAGCGGGACTAGCTTTTTGACTAGTTTGGTAAGACACAAGTTGAGCGGGACTAGCGTTTTGACTATAGTTTGGTAAGACGCAAGGGGAGCGGAACTATTGTTTTGACTAGTTTGGTAAGACGCAAGGTGAGCGGGACTAGCGTTTTGACTAGTTTGGTAAGACGCAAGGTGAGCGGGACTAGCTTTTTGACTAGTTTGGTAAGACGCAAGGTGAGCAGGAATAGCGTTTTGACTATAGTTAGGTAAGACGCAAGTTGAGCGGGACTAGCACTTTGACTAGTTTGGTAAGACGCAAGGTGAGCGGGGCTAGCGTTTTGACTAGTTTGGTATGACGCAAGGTGAGCGGGAATAGCGTTTTGACTATGGTTAGGTAAGATGCAAGTTGAGCGGGACTAGCTCTTTGACTAGTTTGGTAAGACCCAAGGTGAGCGGGACTAGCGCTTTGACTAGTTTGGTAAAGACGCAAGTTGAGCGGGACTAGCGTTTTGACTAGTTTGGTAAGACACAAGTTGAGCGGGACTAGCGTTTTGACTATAGTTTGGTAAGACGCAAGGTGAGCAGGTCAAGCGTTTCGACTAGTTTGGTAAGACGAAAGGTGAGCTGAACTAGCGTTTTGACTATAGTTTGGTAAGACGCAAGGTGAGCGGAACTATCGTTTTGACTAGTTTGGTAAGACGCAAGGTGAGTGGGGCTAGCGTTTTGACTAGTTTGGTATGACGCAAGGTGAGCGGGAATAGCGTTTTGACTATGGTTAGGTAAGATGCAAGTTGAGCGGGACTAGCTCTTTGACTAGTTTGGTAAGACCCAAGGTGAGCGGGACTAGCGCTTTGACTAGTTTGTTAAAGACGCAAGTTGAGCGGGACTAGCGTTTTGACTAGTTTGGTAAGACGCAAGGTGAGCAGGACAAGCGTTTCGACTAGTTTGGTAAGACGAAAGGTGAGCTGAACTAGCGTTTTGACTATAGTTTGGTAAGACGCAAGGTGAGCGGAACTATCGTTTCGACTAGTTTGGTAAGACGCAGGGTGAGCAGGGCTAGCGTTTTGACTAGTTTGGTAAGACGCAAGGTGAGCGGGAATAGCGTTTTGACTATAGTTAGGTAAGACGCAAGTTGAGCGTTGAGCGGGACTAGCGTTTTGACTATATTTTCGGAAGACGCAAGGTGAGCGGGACTAGCGTTTTGACTATAGTTTGGTAACACGCAAGCTGAGCGGGACTAGCGTTTTGACTATAGTTTGGTAAGACCCAAGGTGAGCGGGACTAGCGCTTTGACTAGTTTGTTAAAGACGCAAGTTGAGCGGGACTAGCGTTTTGACTAGTTTGGTAAGACGCAAGGTGAGCAGGACAAGCGTTTCGACTAGTTTGGTAAGACGAAAGGTGAGCTGAACTAGCGTTTTGACTATAGTTTGGTAAGACGCAAGGTGAGCGGAACTATCGTTTCGACTAGTTTGGTAAGACGCAGGGTGAGCAGGGCTAGCGTTTTGACTAGTTTGGTAAGACGCAAGGTGAGCGGGAATAGCGTTTTGACTATAGTTAGGTAAGACGCAAGTTGAGCGGGACTAGCTCTTTGACTAGTTTGGTAAGACCCAAGGTGAGTGGGACTAGCGTTTTGACTAGTTTGGTAAGACACAAGTTGAGCGGGACTAGCGTTTTGACTATATTTTCGGAAGACGCAAGGTGAGCGGGACTAGCGTTTTGACTATAGTTTGGTAACACGCAAGCTGAGTGGGACTAGCGTTTTGACTATAGTTTGGTAAGACGCAAGGTGAGCGGGACTAGCGTTTTGACTAGTTTGGTAAGACGCAAGGTGAGCGGGAAGAGCGTTTTGACTATAGATTGGTAAGGCGCAAGGTGAGCGGGACAAGCGTTTCGACTAGTTTGGTAAGACGAAAGGTGAGCTGAACTAGCGTTTTGACTATAGTTTGGTAAGACGCAAGGTGAGCGGGAATAGCGTTTTGACTATAGTTAGGTAAGACGCAAGTTGAGCGGGACTAGCTCTTTGACTAGTTTGGTAAGACGCAAGGTGAGCGGGACAAGCGTTTCGACTAGTTTGGTAAGACGAAAGGTGAGCTGAACTAGCGTTTTGACTATTGTTTGGTAAGACGCAAGGTGAGCGGAACTATCGTTTTGACTAGTTTGGTAAGACGCAAGGTGAGCGGGAATAGCGTTTTGACTATAGCTAGGTAAGACGCAAGTTGAGCGGGACTAGCTCTTCGACTAGTTTGGTAAGACCCAAGGTGAGCGGGACTAGCGTTTTGACTAGTTTGGTAAGACGCAAGTTGAGCGGGACTAGCGTTTTGACTATAGTTTCGGAAGACGCAAGGTGAGCGGGACTAGCGTTTTGACTATAGTTTGGTAACACGCAAGCTGAGCGGGACTAGCGTTTTGACTATAGTTTGGTAAGACGCAAGGTGAGCGGGACGAGCGTTTTGACTAGTTTGGTAAGACGCAAGGTGAGCTGGAAGAGCGTTTTGACTATAGTTTGGTAAGACGCAAGGTGAGCGGGACAAGCGCTTCGACTAGTTTGGTAAGACGAAAGGTGAGCGGGACTAGCGTTTTGATTATTGTTTGGTAAGACGCAAGTTGAGCGGGACTAGCGTTTTGACTAGTTTGGTAAGACACAAGTTGAGCGGGACTAGCGTTTTGACTATAGTTTGGTAAGACGCAAGGGGAGCGGAACTATTGTTTTGACTAGTTTGGTAAGACGCAAGGTGAGCGGGACTAGCGTTTTGACTAGTTTGGTAAGACGCAAGGTGAGCGGGACTGGCCTTTTGACTAGTTTGGTAAGTCGCAAGGTGAGCAGGAATAGCGTTTTGACTATAGTTAGGTAAGACGCAAGTTGAGCGGGACTAGCACTTTGACTAGTTTGGTAAGACGCAAGGTGAGCGGGGCTAGCGTTTTGACTAGTTTGGTATGACGCAAGGTGAGCGGGAATAGCGTTTTGACTATGGTTAGGTAAGATGCAAGTTGAGCGGGACTAGCTCTTTGACTAGTTTGGTAAGACCCAAGGTGAGCGGGACTAGCGCTTTGACTAGTTTGGTAAAGACGCAAGTTGAGCGGGACTAGCGTTTTGACTAGTTTGGTAAGACACAAGTTGAGCGGGACTAGCGTTTTGACTATAGTTTGGTAAGACGCAAGGTGAGCAGGTCAAGCGTTTCGACTAGTTTGGTAAGACGAAAGGTGAGCTGAACTAGCGTTTTGACTATAGTTTGGTAAGACGCAAGGTGAGCGGAACTATCGTTTTGACTAGTTTGGTAAGACGCAAGGTGAGTGGGGCTAGCATTTTGACTAGTTTGGTATGACGCAAGGTGAGCGGGAATAGCGTTTTGACTATGGTTAGGTAAGATGCAAGTTGAGCGGGACTAGCTCTTTGACTAGTTTGGTAAGACCCAAGGTGAGCGGGACTAGCGCTTTGACTAGTTTGTTAAAGACGCAAGTTGAGCGGGACTAGCGTTTTGACTAGTTTGGTAAGACGCAAGGTGAGCAGGACAAGCGTTTCGACTAGCTTGGTAAGACGAAAGGTGAGCTGAACTAGCGTTTTGACTATAGTTTGGTAAGACGCAAGGTGAGCGGAACTATCGTTTCGACTAGTTTGGTAAGACGCAGGGTGAGCGGGGCTAGCGTTTTGACTAGTTTGGTAAGACGCAAGGTGAGCGGGAATAGCGTTTTGACTATAGTTAGGTAAGACGCAAGTTGAGCGGGACTAGCTCTTTGACTAGTTTGGTAAGACCCAAGGTGAGCGGGACTAGCGTTTTGACTAGTTTGGTAAGACACAAGTTGAGCGGGACTAGCGTTTTGACTATATTTTTGGAAGACGCAAGGTGTGCGGGACTAGCGTTTTGCCTATAGTTTGGTAACACGCAAGCTGAGCGGGACTAGCGTTTTGACTATAGTTTGGTAAGACGCAATGTGAGCGGGACTAGCGTTTTGACTAGTTTGGTAAGACGCAAGGTGAGCGGGAAGAGCGTTTTGACTATAGTTTGGTAAGACGCAAGGTGAGCGGGACAAGCGTTTCGACTAGTTTGGTAAGACGAAAGGTGAGCTGAACTAGCGTTTAGACTATAGTTTGGTAAGACGCAAGGTGAGCGGAACTATCGTTTTGACTAGTTTGGTGAGACGCAAGGTGAGCGGGAATAGCGTTTTGACTATAGTTAGGTAAGACGCAAGTTGAGCGGGACTAGCTCTTTGACTAGTTTGGTAAGACCCAAGGTGAGCGGGACTAGCGTTTTGACTAGTTTGGTAAGACGCAAGTTGAGCGGGACTAGCGTTTTGACTATAGTTTCGGAAGACGCAAGGTGAGCGGGACTAGCGTTTTGACTATAGTTTGGTAACACGCAAGCTGAGCGGGACTAGCGTTTTGACTATAGATTGGTAAGACGCAAGGTGAGCGGGACTAGCGTTTTGACTAGTTTGGTAAGACGCAAGGTGAGCGGGAAGAGCGTTTTGACTATAGTTTGGTAAGACGCAAGGTGAGCGGGACAAGCGTTTCGACTAGTTTGGTAAGACGAAAGGTGAGCGGGACTAGCGTTTTGATTATTGTTTGGTAAGACGCAAGTTGAGCGGGACTAGCGTTTTGACTAGTTTGGTAAGACACAAGTTGAGCGGGACTAGCGTTTTGACTATAGTTTGGTAAGACGCAAGGGGAGCGGAACTATTGTTTTAACTAGTTTGGTAAGACGCAAGGTGAGCGGGACTAGCGTTTTGACTAGTTTGGTAAGACGCAAGGAGAGCGGGACTAGCCTTTTGACTAGTTTGGTAAGACGCAAGGTGAGCAGGAATAGCGTTTTGACTATAGTTAGGTAAGACGCAAGTTGAGCGGGACTAGCACTTTGACTAGTTTGGAAGGACGCAAGGTGAGCGGGGCTAGCGTTTTGACTAGTTTGGTATGATGCAAGGTGAGCGGGAATAGCGTTTTGACTATGGTTAGGTAAGATGCAAGTTGAGCGGGACTAGCTCTTTGACTAGTTTGGTAAGACCTAAGGTGAGCGGGACTAGCGCTTTGACTAGTTTGGTAAAGACGCAAGTTGAGCGGGACTAGCGTTTTGACTAGTTTGGTAAGACACAAGTTGAGCGGGACTAGCGTTTTGACTATAGTTTGGTAAGACGCAAGGTGAGCAGGTCAAGCGTTTCGACTAGTTTGGTAAGACGAAAGGTGAGCTGAATTAGCGTTTTGACTATAGTTTGGTAAGACGCAAGGTGAGCGGAACTATCGTTTTGACTAGTTTGGTAAGACGCAAGGTGAGTGGGGCTAGCGTTTTGACTAGTTTGGTATGACGCAAGGTGAGCGGGAATAGCGTTTTGACTATGGTTAGGTAAGATGCAAGTTGAGCGGGACTAGCTCTTTGACTAGTTTGGTAAGACCCAAGGTGAGCGGGACTAGCGTTTTGACTAGTTTGGTAAGACACAAGTTGAGCGGGACTAGCGTTTTGACTATATTTTCGGAAGACGCAAGGTGAGCGGGACTAGCGTTTTGACTATAGTTTGGTAACACGCAAGCTGAGCGGGACTAGCGTTTTGACTATAGTTTGGTAAGACACAAGGTGAGCGGGACTAGCGTTTTGACTAGTTTGGTAAGACGCAAGGTGAGCGGGAAGAGCGTTTTGACTATAGTTTGGTAAGACGCAAGGTGAGCGGGACAAGCGTTTCGACTAGTCTGGTAAGACGAAAGGTGAGCTGAACTAGCGTTTTGACTATAGTTTGGTAAGACGCAAGGTGAGCGGAACTATCGTTTTGACTAGTTTGGTAAGACGCAAGGTGAGCGGGAATAGCGTTTTGACTATAGTTAGGTAAGACGCAAGTTGAGCAGGACTAGCTCTTTGACTAGTTTGGTAAGACCCAAGGTGAGCGGGACTAGCGTTTTGACTAGTTTGGTAAGACGCAAGTTGAGCGGGACTAGCGTTTTGACTATAGTTTCGGAAGACGCAAGGTGAGCGGGACTAGCGTTTTGACTATAGTTTGGTAACACGCAAGCTGAGCGGGACTAGTGTTTTGACTATAGTTTGGTAAGACGCAAGGTGAGCGGGACTAGCGTTTTGACTAGTTTGGTAAGACGCAAGGGCAAGGTGAGCGGGAAGAGCGTTTTGACTAGAGTTTGGTAAGACGCAAGGTGAGCGGGACAAGCGTTTCGACTAGTTTGGTAAGACGAAAGGTGAGCGGGACTAGCGTTTTGATTATTGTTTGGTAAGACGCAAGTTGAGCGGGACTAGCGTTTTGACTAGTTTGGTAAGACACAAGTTGAGCGGGACTAGCGTTTTGACTATAGTTTGGTAAGACGCAAGGGGAGCGGAACTATTGTTTTGACTAGTTTGGTAAGACGCAAGGTGAGCGGGACTAGCGTTTTGACTAGTTTGGTAAGACGCAAGGTGAGCGGGACTAGCCTTTTGACTAGTTTGGTAAGACGCAAGGTGAGCAGGAATAGCGTTTTGACTATAGTTAGGTAAGACGCAAGTTGAGCGGGACTAGCACTTTGACTAGTTTGGTAAGACGCAAGGTGAGCGGGGCTAGCGTTTTGACTAGTTTGGTATGACGCAAGGTGAGCGGGAATAGCGTTTTGACTATGGTTAGGTAAGATGCAAGTTGAGCGGGACTAGCTCTTTGACTAGTTTGGTAAGACCCAAGGTGAGCGGGACTAGCGCTTTGACTAGTTTGGTAAAGACGCAAGTTGAGCAGGACTAGCGTTTTGACTAGTTTGGTAAGACACAAGTTGAGCGGGACTAGCGTTTTGACTATAGTTTGGCAAGACGCAAGGTGAGCAGGTCAAGCGTTTCGACTAGTTTGGTAAGACGAAAGGTGAGCTGAACTAGCGTTTTGACTATAGTTTGGTAAGACGCAAGGTGAGCGGAACTATCGTTTTGACTAGTTTGGTAAGACGCAAGGTGAGTGTGGCTAGCGTTTTGACTAGTTTGGTATGACGCAAGGTGAGCGGGAATAGCGTTTTGCCTATGGTTAGGTAAGATGCAAGTTGAGCGGGACTAGCTCTTTGACTAGTTTGGTAAGACCCAAGGTGAGCGGGACTAGCGCTTTGACTAGTTTGTTAAAGACGCAAGTTGAGCGGGACTAGCGTTTTGACTAGTTTGGTAAGACACAAGGTGAGCAGGACAAGCGTTTCGACTAGTTTGGTAAGACGAAAGGTGAGCTGAACTATAGTTTGGTAAGACGCAAGGTGAGCGGAACTATCGTTTCGACTAGTTTGGTAAGACGCAGGGTGAGCGGGGCTAGCGTTTTGACTAGTTTGGTAAGACGCAAGGTGAGCGGGAATAGCGTTTTGACTATAGTTAGGTAAGACGCAAGTTGAGCGGGACTAGCTCTTTGACTAGTTTGGTAAGACCCAAGGTGAGCGGGACTAGCGTTTTGACTAGTTTGGTAAGACACAAGTTGAGCGAGACTAGCGTTTTGACTATATTTTTGGAAGACGCAAGGTGAGCGGGACTAGCGTTTTGACTATAGTTTGGTAACACGCAAGCTGAGCGGGACTAGCGTCTTGACTATAGTTTGGTAAGACGCAAGGTGAGCGGGACTAGCGTTTTGACTAGTTTGGTAAGACGCAAGGTGAGCGGGAAGAGCGTTTTGACTATAGTTTGGTAAGACGCAAGGTGAGCGGGACAAGCGTTTCGACTAGTTTGGTAAGACGAAAGGTGAGCTGAACTAGCGTTTTGACTATAGTTTGGTAAGACGCAAGGTGAGCGGAACTATCGTTTTGACTAGTTTGGTAAGACGCAAGGTGAGCGGGAATAGCGTTTTGACTATAGTTAGGTAAGACGCAAGTTGAGCGGGACTAGCTCTTTGACTAGTTTGGTAAGACCCAAGGTGAGCGGGACTAGCGTTTTGACTAGTTTGGTAAGACGCAAGTTGAGCGGGACTAGCGTTTTGACTATAGTTTTGGAAGACGCAAGGTGAGCGGGACTAGCGTTTTGACTATAGTTTGGTAACACGCAAGCTGAGCGGGACTAGCGTTTTGACTATAGTTTGGTAAGACGCAAGGTGAGCGGGACTAGCGTTTTGACTAGTTTGGTAAGACGCAAGGTGAGCGGGAAGAGCGTTTTGACTATAGTTTGGTAAGACACAAGGTGAGCGGGACAAGCGTTTCGACTAGTTTGGTAAGACGAAAGGTGAGCGGGACTAGCGTTTTGATTATTGTTTGGTAAGACGCAAGTTGAGCGGGACTAGCGTTTTGACTAGTTTGGTAAGACACAAGTTGAGCGGGACTAGCGTTTTTACTATAGTTTGGTAAGACGCAAGGGGAGCGGAACTATTGTTTTGACTAGTTTGGTAAGACGCAAGGTGAGCGGGACTAGCGTTTTGACTAGTTTGGTAAGACGCAAGGTGAGCGGGACTAGCCTTTTGACTAGTTTGGTAAGACGCAAGGTGAGCAGGAATAGCGTTTTGACTATAGTTAGGTAAGACGCAAGTTGAGCGAGACTAGCACTTTGACTAGTTTGGTAAGACGCAAGGTGAGCGGGGCTAGCGTTTTGACTAGTTTGGTATGACGCAAGGTGAGCGGGAATAGCGTTTTGACTATGGTTAGGTAAGATGCAAGTTGAGCGGGACTAGCTCTTTGACTAGTTTGGTAAGACCCAAGGTGAGCGGGACTAGCGCTTTGACTAGTTTGGTAAAGACGCAAGTTGAGCGGGACTAGCGTTTTGACTAGTTTGGTAAGACACAAGTTGAGCGGGACTAGCGTTTTGACTATAGTTTGGTAAGACGCAAGGTGAGCAGGTCAAGCGTTTCGACTAGTTTGGTAAGACGAAAGGTGAGTTGAACTAGCGTTTTGACTATAGTTTGGTAAGACGCAAGGTGAGCGGAACTATCGTTTTGACTAGTTTGGTAAGACGCAAGGTGAGTGGGGCTAGCGTTTTGACTAGTTTGGTATGACGCAAGGTGAGCGGGAATAGCGTTTCGACTAGTTTGGTAAGACGAAAGGTGAGCTGAACTATAGTTTGGTAAGACGCAAGGTGAGCGGAACTATCGTTTCGACTAGTTTGGTAAGACGCAGGGTGAGCGGGGCTAGCGTTTTGACTAGTTTGGTAAGACGCAAGGTGAGCGGGAATAGCGTTTTGACTATAGTTAGGTAAGACACAAGTTGAGCGGGACTAGCTCTTTGACTAGTTTGGTAAGACCCAAGGTGAGCGGGACTAGCGTTTTGACTAGTTTGGTAAGACACAAGTTGAGCGGGACTAGCGTTTTGACTATATTTTCGGAAGACGCAAGGTGAGCGGGACTAGCGTTTTGACTATAGTTTGGTAACACACAAGCTGAGCGGGACTAGCGTTTTGACTATAGTTTGGTAAGACGCAAGGTGAGCGGGACTAGCGTTTTGACTAGTTTGGTAAGACGCAAGGTGAGCGGGAAGAGCGTTTTGACTATAGTTTGGTAAGACGCAAGGTGAGCGGGACAAGCGTTTCGACTAGTTTGGTAAGACGAAAGGTGAGCTGAACTAGCGTTTTGACTATAGTTTGGTAAGACGCAAGGTGAGCGGAACTATCGTTTTGACTAGTTTGGTAAGACGCAAGGTGAGCGGGAATAGCGTTTTGACTATAGTTAGGTAAGACGCAAGTTGAGCGGGACTAGCTCTTTGACTAGTTTGGTAAGACCCAAGGTGAGCGGGACTAGCGTTTTGACTAGTTTGGTAAGACGCAAGTTGAGCGGGACTAGCGTTTTGACTATAGTTTCGGAAGACGCAAGGTGAGCGGGACTAGCGTTTAGACTATAGTTTGGTAACACGCAAGCTGAGCGGGACTAGCGTTTTGACTATAGTTTGGTAAGACGCAAGGTGAGCGGGACTAGCGTTTTGACTAGTTTGGTAAGACGCAAGGTGAGCGGGAAGAGCGTTTTGACTATAGCTTGGTAAGACGCAAGGTGAGCAGGACAAGCGTTTCGACTAGTTTGGTAAGACGAAAGGTGAGCGGGACTAGCGTTTTGATTATTGTTTGGTAAGACGCAAGTTGAGCGGGACTAGCGTTTTGACTAGTTTGGTAAGACACAAGTTGAGCGGGACTAGCGTTTTGACTATAGTTTGGTAAGACGCAAGGGGAGCGGAACTATTGTTTTGACTAGTTTGGTAAGACGCAAGGTGAGCGGGACTAGCGTTTTGACTAGTTTGGTAAGACGCAAGGTGAGCGGGACTAGCCTTTTGACTAGTTTGGTAAGACGCATGGTGAGCAGGAATAGCGTTTTGACTATAGTTAGGTAAGACGCAAGTTGAGCGGGACTAGCACTTTGACTAGTTTCATAAGACGCAAGGTGAGCGGGACCAGCGTTTCGACTAGATTGGTAAGACGCAAGGTTTGCGAGACAAGCGTTTTGACTAGTTTGGTAAGACGCAAGGTGAGCGGGACTAGCGTTTTGACTAGCTTGGTAAGACGCAAGGTGAGCGGGACTAGCGTTTTGACTAGTTTGGTAAGACGCAAGTTGAGCGGGACTAGCGTTTTGTGAATAGTTTGGTAAGACGCAAGTGGAGCGGGACTAGCGTTTTGACTATAGTTTAGTAAGACGCAAGGTCAGCGGGACTAGCGTTTCGACTAGTTTGGAAAAACACAAGTTGAACGGGACTAGCGTTTTGACTAGTTTGGTAAGACGCAATGTGAGCGGGACTAGCATTTTGACTAGTTTGGTAAGACGCAAGTTGAGCGGGACTAGCGTTTTGTCTATAGTTTGGTAAGACGCAAGGTGAGCCGGACTTGCGTTTTGACTAGTTTGGTAAGACGAAAGGTGAGCGGGACTAGCATTTTGATTATAGTTTGGTCAAACGCAAGTTGAGCGGTACTAGCGTTTTGACTATTGTTTGGTAAGACGCAAGTTGAGCGGGACTATTGTTTTGACTTGTTTGGTAAGACGCAAGGTGAGCGGGACTAGAGTTTTAACTAGTGTGGTAAGACGCAAGGTGAGGAGGACTAGCGTTTTGACTAGTTTGGTAAGACGAAAGGTGAGCGGGACTAGCGTTTAGATTATAGTTTGGTGAGACGCAAGTTGAGCGGGACTATCGTTTTGACTAATTCGGTAAGACGCAAGTTTAGCGGGACTAGCGTTTTGACTCTAGTTTTGTAAGACGCAAGGTGAGCGGGACGAGCATTTTGACTAGTTTGGTAAAACGAAAGTCGAGTGGGACTAGCGTTTTGACTATTGTTTGGTAAGACTCAAGTTGAGCGGGACTATTGTTTTGACTTGTTTGGTAAGACGCAAGGTGAGCGGGACTAGCGTTTTGACTAGTGTGGTAAGACGCAAGGCGAGTGGGACTAGCGTTTTGACTAGTTTGGTAAGACGCAAGTTGAGCGGGACTAGCGTTTTGACTAGTTTGGTAAGACGCAAGGTGAGCGGGACTAGCGTTTTGACCATTGTTTGGTAAGACGCAAGGTGAGTGGGACTAGCGTTTTGACTAGTTTGGTAAGACGCAAGGCGAGCGGGACTAGCGTTTTGACTGGTTTGGTAAGACGCAAGGTGAGCGAGACCAGCGTTTTGACTAGTTTGGTAAGACGGAAGTTGAGCGGGACTAGCGTTTTGACTATAGTTTGGTAAGATGCAAGGTGAGCGGGACTAGCATTTTGACTATAGTTTGGTAAGACGCAAGTTGAGCAGGACTAGCGTTTTGACTATAGTTTGGTAAGACGCAAGGTGAGCGGGACTAGCATCTTAACTAGTTTGGTAAGACTCAAGGTGAGCGGGACTAGCGTTTTGACTATAGTTTGGTAAGACGCAAGGTGAGCGGGACTAGCGTTTTGACTAGTTTGGTAAGACGCAAGGTTAGCGGGACTAGCGTTTTGACTAGTTTGGTAAGACGCAAGGTGAGCAGGACTAGCGTTTTGATTATAGTTTGGAAACACGCAAGTTGAGCGGGACTAGAGTTTTGACTAGTTTGGTAAGACGCAAGGTGAGCGGGACTAGCGTTTTGACTATTGTTTGGTAAGACGCAAGATGAGCAGGACTAGCGTTTCGACTAGTTTGGTAAGACGCAAGGCGAGCGGAACTAGCGTTTTGACTAGTTTGGTAAGACGCAAGGTGAGCGAGACTAGCGTTTTGACTAGTTTGGTAAGAAAGAAGTTGAGCGGGACTAGCATTTTGACTATAGTTTGGTAAGACGCAAGGTGAGCGGGACTAGCATTTTGACTATAGTTTGGTAAGACGCAAGTTGAGCGGGACTAGCGTTTTGACTATAGTTTGGTAAGACGCAAGGTGAGCGGGACTAGCGTTTTGACTAGTTTGGTAAGACGCAAGGTGAGCGGGACTAGCGTTTTGACTAGTTTGGTAAGACGCAAGGTGAGCAGGACTAGCGTTTTGATTATAGTTTGGTAAGACGCACGTTGAGCGGGACTAGCGTTTTGACTTGTTCGGTAAGACGCAAGGTGAGCGGGACTAGCGTTTTGACTAGTGTGGTAAGACGCAAGGTGAGTGGGACTAGCGTTTTGACTAGTTTGGTAAGACGCAAGGTGAGCGGGACTAGCGTGTTTACTAGTTTGGTAAGACGCAAGGTGAGCGGGACTAGCGTTTTGACTATAGTTTGGTAAGACACAAGGTGAGCGGGACTAGCGTTTTGACTAGTTTGGTAAGAAGCAAGGCGAGCGGGACTAGCGTTTTGACTACGGTTTGGGAAGACGCAAGGTGAGCAGGACTAGCGTGTTGACTATAGTTTGGTTAGACGCAAGTTGAACGGGACTAGCGTTTTGACTATAGTTTGGTAAGACGCAAGGTGAGAGGGGCTAGCGTTTTGACTAGTTGGGCAAGACGCAAGGTGAGCGGGACTAGCATTTTGACTAGTTTGGTAAGACGCAAGGTGAGCGGAACTAGCGTTTTGACTAGTATGGTAAGACGAAAGGCGAGCGGGACTAGCGTTTTGACTATAGTTTGGTAAGACGCAAGTTGAGCGGGACTAGCGTTTTGACTATATTTTGGTAAGATGCAATGTGAGCGGGACTAGCGTTTTGACTAGTTTGGTAAGACGCAAGGTGAGAGGGACTAGCGTTTTGACTAGTTCGGTAATACGCAAGTTGAGCGGGACTAGCGTTTTGACTATAGTTTGGTAAGACGCAAGGTGAGCGGGACGAGCATTTCGACTAATTTGGTAAAACGAAAGGCGAGCGGGACTAGCGTTTTGACTATTGTTTGGTAAGACGCAAGTTGAGCGGGACTATTGCTTTGACTTGTTTGGTAAGACGCAAGGCGAGCGGGACTAGCGTTTTGACTAGTTTGGCAAGACGCAAGGTGAGCGAGACTAGCGTTTTGACTAGTTTGGTAAGACGGAAGTTGAGCGGCACTAGTGTTTTGACTATAGTTTGGTAAGACGCAAGTTGAGCGGGACTAGCGTTTTGACTATAGTTTGGTAAGACGCAAGGTGCGCGGGACTAGCGTTTTAACTAATTTGGTAAGACTCAAGGTGAGCGGGACTGGCGTTTTGACTATAGTTTGGTAAAACGCAAGATGAGCTGGACTAACGTTTTGACTAATTTGGTAAGACGCAAGGTGAGCGGGACTAGCGTTTTGACTAGTTTGGTAAGACGCAAGGTGAGCAGGACTAGCGTTTTGATAATAGTTTGGTAAGACGCAAGTTGAGCGGGACTAGCGTTTTGACTTGTTTGGTAAGACGCAAGTTGAGCGGGACTAGCGTTTTGACAAGTGTGGTAAGACGCAAGGTGAGTGGGACTAGCGTTTTGACTAGTTTGGTAAGACGCAAGGTAGGCGGGACTTGCATTTTGACTAGTTCGGTAAGACGCAAGGTTAGCGGGACTAGCGTTCTGACTATAGTTTGGTAAGACACAAAGTGAGCGGGACTAGCGTTTCGACTAGTTTGGTAAGAAGCAAGGCGAGCGGGACTAGCGTTTTGACTATAGTTTGGTGAGACGCAAGGTGAGCGGGACTATTGTTTTGACTAGTATGGTAAGACGCAAGGTGAGCGAGACTAGCGTTTTGACTAGTTTGGTAAGACGGAAGTTGAGCGGCACTAGCGTTTTGACTATAGTTTGGTAAGACGCAAAGTGAGCGGGACTAGCATTTTGACTATAGTCTGGTAAGACGCAAGTTGAGCGGGACTAGCGTTTTGACTAGTTTGGTAAGAAGCAAGGTGAGCGGGACTAGCGTTTTGACTAGTTTGGTATGACGCAAGGTGAGCGGGACTAGCATTTTGACTATTTTGGTAAGACGCAAGGTGAGCGGGACTATCGTTATGACTATAGTTTGGTAAGACACAAGGTGAGCGGGACAAGTGTTTCGACTATTTTGGTATGACGAAAGGTGAGCGGGACTAGCGTTTTGACTATAGTTTGGGAAGACGCAAGTTGAGCGGGACTAGCGTTTTGACTATAGTTTGGTAAGACGCAATGTGAGCAGGACTATCGTTTCGACTAGTTCGGTAAGACGCAAGTTGAGCGGGACTAGCGTTTTGACTATAGTTTGGTAAGACGAAAGGTGAGCGGGACTAGCGTTTTGATTATAGTTTGGTAAGACGCAAGTTGAGCGGGACTAGCGTTTTGACTAGTTCGGTCAGACGCAAGTTGAGCGGGACTAGCGTTTTGACTATAGTTTGGTAAGACGCAAGGTGAGCGGGACAAGCGTTTTGACTAGTTTGGTAAGACGAAAGGCAAGCGGGACTAGCGTTTTGACTATAGTTTGTTAAGACGCAAGGTGAGCGGGACTATCGTTTTGACTAGTTCTGTAAAACGCAAGTTGAGCGGCACTAGCGTTTTGACTATAGTTTGGGAAGACGCAAGGTGAGCGGGACTAGCGTTTTGACTATAGTTTGGTAAGACGCAAGTTGAGCGGGACTAGCGTTTTGCCTATATTTTGGTAAGATGCAAGGTGAGCGGGACTAGCGTTTTGACTAGTTTGGTGAGACGCAAGGTGAGGGGGACTAGCGTTTTGACTAGTTTGGTAAGACAAAAGGTGAGCGGGACTAGCGTTTAGATTATAGTTTGGTAAGACGCAAGTTGAGCGGGACTATCGTTTTGACTAGTTCGGTAGGACGCAAGTTGAGCGGGACTAGCGTTTTGACTATAGTTTGGTAAGACGCAAGGTGAGCGGGACGAGCGTTTCGACTAGTTTGGTAAGACGAAAGGCGAGCGGGACTAGCGTTTTGACTATTGTTTGGTAAGACGCAAGTTGAGCGGGACTATTGTTTTGACGCAAGGTGAGCGGGACTATCGTTTTGACTATAGTTTGGTAAGACGCAAGGTGAGCGGGACTAGCGTTTTGTCTAGTTTGGTAAGACGCAAGGCGTGCGCGACTAGCGTTTTGACTAGTTTGGTAAGACGCAAGGTGAGCGAGACTAGCGTTTTGTCTAGTTTGGTAAGACGCAAGGCGAGCGGGACTAGCGTTTTGACTAGTTTGGTAAGACGCAAGGTGAGCGGGACTAGGGTTTTGACTAGTTTGGTAAGACGCATGTTGAGCGGGACTAGCGTTTTGACTATAGTTTGGGAAAACGCAAGGTGAGCGGGACTAGCGTTTTGACTATAGTTTGGTAAGAGGCAAGTTGAGCGGGACTAGCGTTTTGACTATAGTTTGGGAAAACGCAAGGTGAGCGGGACTAGCGTTTTGACTATAGTTTGGTAAGAGGCAAGTTGAGCGGGACTAGCGTTTTGACAATAGTTTGGTAAGACGCAAGGTGAGAGGGACTAGCGCTTTGACTAGTTTTGTGAGATGCAAGGTGAGCGGGACTAGCGTTTTGACTATAGTTTGGTAAGACGCAAGGTGAGCGGGTCGAGCGTTTCGACTAGTTTGGTAAGACGAAAGGCGAGCGGGACTAGCGTTTTGACTATTGTTTGGTAAGACGCAAGTTGAGCGGGACTATTGTTTTGACTAGTTTGGTAAGACGCAAGGTGAGCGGGACTAGCGTTTTGACTAGTTTGGTAAGACGCAAGGTGAGGGGGACTAGCGTTTTGACTATAGTTTGGTAAGACGCAAGGTGAGCGGGACTAGCGTTTTGTCTAGTTTGGTAAGACGCAAGGCGAGCGGGACTAGCGTTATGACTATAGTTTGGGAAGACGCAAGGTGAGCGGGTCTAGCGTTTTGACTATAGTTTGGTAAGACGCAAGTTGAGTGGGACTAGCGTTTTGACTATAGTTTGGTAAGACGCAAGGTTAGCGGGACTAGCGTTTTGACTATAGTTTGTTAAGACGCAAGGTGAGCTGGACAAGCGTTTCGACTAGTTTGGTGGGACGAAAGGTGAACGGGACTAGCGTTTTGACTATAGTTTGGTGAGACGCAAGTTGAGCGGGACTAGCGTTTTGACTAGTTTGTTAAGACACAAGTTGAGCGGGACTAGCGTTTTGACTATAGTTTGGTAAGACGCAAGGTGAGCGGAACTATTGTTTTGACTAGTTTGGTAAGACGCAAGGTGAGCAGGACTAGCGTTTTGACTAGTTTGGTAAAACACAAGGTGAGCGGGACTAGCGTTTTGACTAGTTTGGTAAGACGCAAGGTGAGAAGAACTAGCGTTTTGACTATAGTTAGGTAAGACGCAAGTTGAGCGGGACTAGCGTTTTGACTAGTTTGATAAGACGCAAGGTGAGCGGGACCAGCGTTTTGACTAGTTTGATAAGACGCAAGTTGAGCGAGACTAGCGTTTTGTCTATAGTTTGGTAAGACGCAAGGTGAGCGGGACTAGCGTTTTGACTAGTTTGGTAAGACGCAAGTTGAGCGGGACTAGCGTTTTGACTATAGTTTGGGAAGACGCAAGGTGAGAGGGACTAACGTTTTGACTATAGTTTGGTAAGAGGCAAGTTGAGCGGGACTAGCGTTTTGACTATAGTTTGGTAAGACGCAAGGTGAGCGGGACTAGCGTTTTGACTAGTATGGTAAGACGCAAGGTGAGCAGGACTAGCGTTTTGACTATAGTTTGGTACGACGCAAGGTGAGCGGGACTAGAGTTTTGACTAGTTTGGTAAGACGCAAGGTGAGCGGGACTAGGGTTTTGACTAGTTTGGTAAGACGCAAGGTGAGCGGGACTAGGGTTTTGACTAGTTTGGTAAGACGCAAGTTGAGCGGGACTATTGTTTTGACTTGTTTGGTAAGACGCAAGGTGAGCGGGACTAGCGTTTTGACTAGTGTGGTAAGACGCAAGGCGAGTGGGACTAGCGTTTTGACTAGTTTGGTAAGACGTAAGTTGAGCGGGACTAGCGTTTTGACTAGTTTGGTAAGACGCAAGGTGAGCGGGACTAGCGTTTTGACCATTGTTTGGTAAGACGCAAGGTGAGCGGGACTAGCGTTTTGACTAGTTTGGTAAGACGCAAGGCGAGCGGGACTAGCGTTTTGACTGGTTTGGTAAGACGCAAGGTGAGCGAGACCAGCGTTTTGACTAGTTTGGTAAGACGGAAGTTGAGCGGGACTAGCGTTTTGACTATAGTTTGGTAAGATGCAAGGTGAGCGGGACTAGCATTTTGACTATAGTTTGGTAAGACGCAAGTTGAGCAGGACTAGCGTTTTGACTATAGTTTGGTAAGACGCAAGGTGAGCGGGACTAGCATCTTAACTAGTTTGGTAAGACTCAAGGTGAGCGGGACTAGCGTTTTGACTATAGTTTGGTAAGACGCAAGGTGAGCGGGACTAGCGTTTTGACTAGTTTGGTAAGACGCAAGGTTAGCGGGACTAGCGTTTTGACTAGTTTGGTAAGACGCAAGGTGAGCAGGACTAGCGTTTTGATTATAGTTTGGAAACACGCAAGTTGAGCGGGACTAGAGTTTTGACTAGTTTGGTAAGACGCAAGGTGAGCGGGACTAGCGTTTTGACTATTGTTTGGTAAGACGCAAGATGAGCAGGACTAGCGTTTCGACTAGTTTGGTAAGACGCAAGGCGAGCGGAACTAGCGTTTTGACTAGTTTGGTAAGACGCAAGGTGAGCGAGACTAGCGTTTTGACTAGTTTGGTAAGAAAGAAGTTGAGCGGGACTAGCATTTTGACTATAGTTTGGTAAGATGCAAGGTGAGCGGGACTAGCATTTTGACTATAGTTTGGTAAGACGCAAGTTGAGCGGGACTAGCGTTTTGACTATAGTTTGGTAAGACGCAAGGTGAGCGGGACTAGCGTTTGGACTAGTTTGGTAAGACGCAAGGTGAGCGGGACTAGCGTTTTGACTAGTTTGGTAAGACGCAAGGTGAGCAGGACTAGCGTTTTGATTATAGTTTGGTAAGACGCACGTTGAGCGGGACTAGCGTTTTGACTTGTTCGGTAAGACGCAAGGTGAGCGGGACTAGCGTTTTGACTAGTGTGGTAAGACGCAAGGTGAGTGGGACTAGCGTTTTGACTAGTTTGGTAAGACGCAAGGTGAGCGGGACTAGCGTGTTTACTAGTTTGGTAAGACGCAAGGTGAGCGGGACTAGCGTTTTGACTATAGTTTGGTAAGACACAAGGTGAGCGGGACTAGCGTTTTGACTAGTTTGGTAAGAAGCAAGGCGAGCGGGACTAGCGTTTTGACTACGGTTTGGGAAGACGCAAGGTGAGCAGGACTAGCGTGTTGACTATAGTTTGGTTAGACGCAAGTTGAACGGGACTAGCGTTTTGACTATAGTTTGGTAAGACGCAAGGTGAGAGGGGCTAGCGTTTTGACTAGTTGGGCAAGACGCAAGGTGAGCGGGACTAGCATTTTGACTAGTTTGGTAAGACGCAAGGTGAGCGGAACTAGCGTTTTGACTAGTATGGTAAGACGAAAGGCGAGCGGGACTAGCGTTTTGACTATAGTTTGGTAAGACGCAAGTTGAGCGGGACTAGCGTTTTGACTATATTTTGGTAAGATGCAATGTGAGCGGGACTAGCGTTTTGACTAGTTTGGTAAGACGCAAGGTGAGAGGGACTAGCGTTTTGACTAGTTCGGTAATACGCAAGTTGAGCGGGACTAGCGTTTTGACTATAGTTTGGTAAGACGCAAGGTGAGCGGGACGAGCATTTCGACTAATTTGGTAAAACGAAAGGCGAGCGGGACTAGCGTTTTGACTATTGTTTGGTAAGACGCAAGTTGAGCGGGACTATTGCTTTGACTTGTTTGGTAAGACGCAAGGCGAGCGGGACTAGCGTTTTGACTAGTTTGGCAAGACGCAAGGTGAGCGAGACTAGCGTTTTGACTAGTTTGGTAAGACGGAAGTTGAGCGGCACTAGTGTTTTGACTATAGTTTGGTAAGACGCAAGTTGAGCGGGACTAGCGTTTTGACTATTGTTTGGTAAGACGCAAGGTGAGCGGGACTAGCGTTTTAACTAATTTGGTAAGACTCAAGGTGAGCGGGACTGGCGTTTTGACTATAGTTTGGTAAAACGCAAGATGAGCGGGACTAACGTTTTGACTAATTTGGTAAGACGCAAGGTGAGCGGGACTAGCGTTTTGACTAGTTTGGTAAGACGCAAGGTGAGCAGGACTAGCGTTTTGATAATAGTTTGGTAAGACGCAAGTTGAGCGGGACTAGCGTTTTGACTTGTTTGGTAAGACGCAAGTTGAGCGGGACTAGCGTTTTGACAAGTGTGGTAAAACGCAAGGTGAGTGGGACTAGCGTTTTGACTAGTTTGGTAAGACGCAAGGTAGGCGGGACTTGCATTTTGACTAGTTCGGTAAGACGCAAGGTTAGCGGGACTAGCGTTCTGACTATAGTTTGGTAAGACACAAAGTGAGCGGGACTAGCGTTTCGACTAGTTTGGTAAGAAGCAAGGCGAGCGGGACTAGCGTTTTGACTATAGTTTGGTGAGACGCAAGGTGAGCGGGACTATCGTTTTGACTAGTATGGTAAGACGCAAGGTGAGCGAGACTAGCGTTTTGACTAGTTTGGTAAGACGGAAGTTGAGCGGCACTAGCGTTTTGACTATAGTTTGGTAAGACGCAAAGTGAGCGGGACTAGCATTTTGACTATAGTCTGGTAAGACGCAAGTTGAGCGGGACTAGCGTTTTGACTAGTTTGGTAAGAAGCAAGGTGAGCGGGACTAGCGTTTTGACTAGTTTGGTATGACGCAAGGTGAGCGGGACTAGCATTTTGACTATTTTGGTAAGACGCAAGGTGAGCGGGACTATCGTTATGACTATAGTTTGGTAAGACACAAGGTGAGCGGGACAAGTGTTTCGACTATTTTGGTATGACGAAAGGTGAGCGGGACTAGCGTTTTGACTATAGTTTGGGAAGACGCAAGTTGAGCGGGACTAGCGTTTTGACTATAGTTTGGTAAGACGCAATGTGAGCAGGACTATCGTTTCGACTAGTTCGGTAAGACGCAAGTTGAGCGGGACTAGCGTTTTGACTATAGTTTGGTAAGACGAAAGGTGAGCGGGACTAGCGTTTTGATTATAGTTTGGTAAGACGCAAGTTGAGCGGGACTAGCGTTTTGACTAGTTCGGTCAGACGCAAGTTGAGCGGGACTAGCGTTTTGACTATAGTTTGGTAAGACGCAAGGTGAGCGGGACAAGCGTTTTGACTAGTTTGGTAAGACGAAAGGCAAGCGGGACTAGCGTTTTGACTATAGTTTGTTAAGACGCAAGGTGAGCGGGACTATCGTTTTGACTAGTTCTGTAAAACGCAAGTTGAGCGGCACTAGCGTTTTGACTATAGTTTGGGAAGACGCAAGGTGAGCGGGACTAGCGTTTTGACTATAGTTTGGTAAGACGCAAGTTGAGCGGGACTAGCGTTTTGCCTATATTTTGGTAAGATGCAAGGTGAGCGGGACTAGCGTTTTGACTAGTTTGGTGAGACGCAAGGTGAGGGGGACTAGCGTTTTGACTAGTTTGGTAAGACAAAAGGTGAGCGGGACTAGCGGTTAGATTATAGTTTGGTAAGACGCAAGTTGAGCGGGACTATCGTTTTGACTAGTTCGGTAGGACGCAAGTTGAGCGGGACTAGCGTTTTGACTATAGTTTGGTAAGACGCAAGGTGAGCGGGACGAGCGTTTCGACTAGTTTGGTAAGACGAAAGGCGAGCGGGACTAGCGTTTTGACTATTGTTTGGTAAGACGCAAGTTGAGCGGGACTATTGTTTTGACGCAAGGTGAGCGGGACTATCGTTTTGACTATAGTTTGGTAAGACGCAAGGTGAGCGGGACTAGCGTTTTGTCTAGTTTGGTAAGACGCAAGGCGTGCGCGACTAGCGTTTTGACTAGTTTGGTAAGACGCAAGGTGAGCGAGACTAGCGTTTTGTCTAGTTTGGTAAGACGCAAGGCGAGCGGGACTAGCGTTTTGACTAGTTTGGTAAGACGCAAGGTGAGCGGGACTAGGGTTTTGACTAGTTTGGTAAGACGCATGTTGAGCGGGACTAGCGTTTTGACTATAGTTTGGGAAAACGCAAGGTGAGCGGGACTAGCGTTTTGACTATAGTTTGGTAAGAGGCAAGTTGAGCGGGACTAGCGTTTTGACTATAGTTTGGGAAAACGCAAGGTGAGCGGGACTAGCGTTTTGACTATAGTTTGGTAAGAGGCAAGTTGAGCGGGACTAGCGTTTTGACTATAGTTTGGTAAGACGCAAGGTGAGAGGGACTAGCGCTTTGACTAGTTTTGTGAGATGCAAGGTGAGCGGGACTAGCGTTTTGACTATAGTTTGGTAAGACGCAAGGTGAGCGGGTCGAGCGTTTCGACTAGTTTGGTAAGACGAAAGGCGAGCGGGACTAGCGTTTTGACTATTGTTTGGTAAGACGCAAGTTGAGCGGGACTATTGTTTTGACTAGTTTGGTAAGACGCAAGGTGAGCGGGACTAGCGTTTTGACTAGTTTGGTAAGACGCAAGGTGAGGGGGACTAGCGTTTTGACTATAGTTTGGTAAGACGCAAGGTGAGCGGGACTAGCGTTTTGTCTAGTTTGGTAAGACGCAAGGCGAGCGGGACTATCGTTATGACTATAGTTTGGGAAGACGCAAGGTGAGCGGGTCTAGCGTTTTGACTATAGTTTGGTAAGACGCAAGTTGAGTGGGACTAGCGTTTTGACTATAGTTTGGTAAGACGCAAGGTTAGCGGGACTAGCGTTTTGACTATAGTTTGTTAAGACGCAAGGTGAGCTGGACAAGCGTTTCGACTAGTTTGGTGGGACGAAAGGTGAACGGGACTAGCGTTTTGACTATAGTTTGGTGAGACGCAAGTTGAGCGGGACTAGCGTTTTGACTAGTTTGTTAAGACACAAGTTGAGCGGGACTAGCGTTTTGACTATAGTTTGGTAAGACGCAAGGTGAGCGGAACTATTGTTTTGACTAGTTTGGTAAGACGCAAGGTGAGCAGGACTAGCGTTTTGACTAGTTTGGTAAAACACAAGGTGAGCGGGACTAGCGTTTTGACTAGTTTGGTAAGACGCAAGGTGAGAAGAACTAGCGTTTTGACTATAGTTAGGTAAGACGCAAGTTGAGCGGGACTAGCGTTTTGACTAGTTTGATAAGACGCAAGGTGAGCGGGACCAGCGTTTTGACTAGTTTGATAAGACGCAAGTTGAGCGAGACTAGCGTTTTGTCTATAGTTTGGTAAGACGCAAGGTGAGCGGGACTAGCGTTTTGACTAGTTTGGTAAGACGCAAGTTGAGCGGGACTAGCGTTTTGACTATAGTTTGGGAAGACGCAAGGTGAGAGGGACTAACGTTTTGACTATAGTTTGGTAAGAGGCAAGTTGAGCGGGACTAGCGTTTTGACTATAGTTTGGTAAGACGCAAGGTGAGCGGGACTAGCGTTTTGACTAGTATGGTAAGACGCAAGGTGAGCAGGACTAGCGTTTTGACTATAGTTTGGTACGACGCAAGGTGAGCGGGACTAGAGTTTTGACTAGTTTGGTAAGACGCAAGGTGAGCGGGACTAGGGTTTTGACTAGTTTGGTAAGACGCAAGGTGAGCGGGACTAGGGTTTTGACTAGTTTGGTAAGACGCAAGTTGAGCGGGACTAGCGTTTTGACTATAGTTTGGGAAAACGCAAGGTGAGCGGGACTAGCGTTTTGACTATAGTTTGGTAAGAGGCAAGTTGAGCGGGACTAGCGTTTTGACTATAGTTTGGGAAAACGCAAGGTGAGCGGGACTAGCGTTTTGACTATAGTTTGGTAAGAGGCAAGTTGAGCGGGACTAGCGTTTTGACTATAGTTTGGTAAGACGCAAGGTGAGCGGGACTAGCGCTTTGACTAGTTTGGTGAGATGCAAGGTGAGCGGGACTAGCGTTTTGACTATAGTTTGGTAAGACGCAAAGGGGAGCGGGTCGAGCGTTTCGACTAGTTTGGTAAGACGAAAGGTGAGCGGGACTAGCGTTTTGACTATTGTTTGGTAAGACGCAAGTTGAGCGGGACTATTGTTTTGACTTGTTTAGTGAGACGCAAGGTGAGTGGGACTAGCGTTTTGACTAGTGTGGTAAGACGCAAGGCGAGTGGGACTTGCGTTTTGACTAGTTTGGTAAGACGCAAGGTGAGCGGGACTAGCGTTTTGACTAGTTTGGTAAGCCGCAAGGTGAGGGGGACTAGCGTTTTGACTATAGTTTGGTAAGACGCAAGGTGAGCGGGACTAGCGTTTTGACTAGTTTGGTAAGACGCAAGGCGAGCGGGACTAGCGTTTTGACTATAGTTTGAGAAGACGCAAGGTGAGCGGGACTAGCGTTTTGACTATAGTTTGGTAAGACGCAAGTTGAGTGGGACTAGCGTTTTGACTATAGTTTGGTAAGACGCAAGGTGAGCGGGACTAGCGTTTTGACTATAGTTTGTTAAGACGCAAGGTGAGCTGGACAAGCGTTTCGACTAGTTTGGTGAGACGAAAGGTGAACGGGACTAGCGTTTTGACTATAGTTTGGTGAGACGCAAGTTGAGCGGGACTAGCGTTTTGACTAGTTTGTTAAGACACAAGTTGAGCGGGACTAGCGTTTTGACTATAGTTTGGTAAGACGCAAGGTGAGCGGAACTATTGTTTTGACTAGTTTGGTAAGACGCAAGGTGAGCGGGACTAGCGTTTTGACTAGTTTGGTAAAACACAAGGTGAGCGGGACTAGCGTTTGACTAGTTTGGTAAGACGCAAGGTGAGCGGAACTAGCGTTTTGACTATAGTTAGGTAAGACGCAAGTTGAGCGGGACTAGCGTTTTGACTAGTTTGATAAGACGCAAGGTGAGCGGGACCAGCGTTTTGACTAGTTTGATAAGACGCAAGTTGAGCGAGACTAGCGTTTTGTCTATAGTTTGGTAAGACGCAAGGTGAGCGGGACTAGCGTTTTGACTAGTTTGGTAAGACGCAAGTTGAGCGGGACTAGCGTTTTGACTATAGTTTGGGAAGACGCAAGGTGAGCGGGACTAGCGTTTTGACTATAGTTTGGTAAGACGCAAGATGAGCGGGACTAGCGTTTTGACTTGTTTGGTAAGACACAAGGTGAGCGGGACTAGCGTTTTGACTAGTTTGGTAAGACGCAAGGTGAGCAGGACTAGCGTTTTGATTATAGTTTGGTAAGACGCAAGTTGAGCGGGACTAGCGTTTTGACTTGTTTGGTAAGACGCAAGGTGAGCGGGACTAGCGTTTTGACTAGTGTGGTAAGACGCAAGTTGAGTGGGACTAGCGTTTTGACTAGTTTGGTAAGACGCAAGGTGAGCGGGACTAGCGTTTTGACTAGTTTGGTAAGACGCAAGGTGAGCGGGACTAGCGTTTTGACTATGGTTTGGGAAGACGCAAGGTGAGCGGGACTAGCGTTTTGACTATAGTTTGGTAAGACGCAAGGTGAGCGGGGCTAGCGTTTTGACTAGTTTGGTAAGAAGCAACGTGAGCGAGACTAGCGTTTTGACTATAGTTTGGTGAGACGCAAGGTGAGCGGGACTATCGTTTTGACTAGTTTGGTAAGACGCAAGGTGAGCGGGACTAGCGTTTTGACTATGGTTTGGGAAGACGCAAGGTGAGCGGGACTAACGTTTTGACTATTGTTTGGTAAGACGAAAGGTGAGCGGGACTAGCGTTTTGATTATAGTTTGGTAAGACGAGAGGTGAGCGGGACTAGCGTTTTGACTATGGTTCGGGAAGACGCAAGGTGAGCGGGACTAGCGTTTTGACTTTAGTTTGGTAAGACGAAAGGTGAGCGGGACTAGCGTTTTGATTATAGTTTGGTAAGACGCAAGTTGAGCGGGACTATCATTTCGACTAGTTCGGTAAGACGCAAGATAAGCGGGACTAGCGTTTTGACTATAGCTTGGTGAGACGCAAGGTGAGCGGGACAAGCGTTTCGACTAGTTTGGTAAGACGAAAGGCAATCGGGACTAGCGTTTTGACTATAGTTTGGTAAGACGCAAGGTGAGCGGGACTATCGTTTTGACTAGTTCGGTAAAACGTAAGTTGAGCGGGACTAGCGTTTTGACTATAGTTTGGGAAGACGCAAGGTGAGCGAGACTAGCGCTTTGACTATAGTTTGGTAAGACGCAAGTTGAGCGGGACTAGCGTTTTGACTATAGTTTGGTAAGACGCAAGGTGAGCGGGACTAGTGTTTTGACTATAGTTTGGTAAAACGCAAGGTGAGCTGGACAAGCATTTCGACTAGTTTGGTAAGACGAAAGGTGAGCGAGACTAGCGTTTTGACAATAGTTTGGTAAGACGCAAGTTGAGCGGGATTAGCGTTTTGACTAGTTTGGTAAGACACAAGTTGAGCGGGACTAGCGTTTTGACTATAGTTTGGTAAGACGCAAGGTGAGCGGGACTAGCGTTTTGACTATAGTTTGGTAAAACGCAAGGTGAGCTGGACAAGCATTTCGACTAGTTTGGTAAGACGAAAGGTGAGCGAGACTAGCGTTTTGACTATAGTTTGGTAAGACGCAAGTTGAGCGGGATTAGCGTTTTGACTAGTTTGGTAAGACACAAGTTGAGCGGGACTAGCGTTTTGACTATAGTTTGGGAAGACGCAAGGTGAGCGGGACTAACGCTTTGACTATAGTTTGGTAAGAGGCAAGTTGAGCGGAACTAGCGTTTTGACCATTGTTTGGTAAGACGCAAGGTGAGCGGGACTAGCGTTTTGACTAGTATGGTAAGACGCAAGGTGAGCGGGACTAGCGTTTTGACTATAGTTTGGTACGACGCAAGGTGAGCGGGACTAGCGTTTTGACTAGTTTGGTAAGACGCAAGGTGAGCGGGACTAGGGTTTTGACTAGTTTGGTAAGACGCAAGTTGAGCGGGACTAGCGTTTTGACTATAGTTTGGGAAAACGCAAGGTGAGCGGGACTAGCGTTTTGACTATAGTTTGGTAAGAGGCAAGTTGAGCGGGACTAGCGTTTTGACTATAGTTTGGAAAAACGCAAGGTGAGCGGGACTAGCGTTTTGACTATAGTTTGGTAAGAGGCAAGTTGAGCGGGACTAGCGTTTTGACTATAGTTTGGTAAGACGCAAGGTGAGCGGGACTAGCGCTTTGACTAGTTTGGTGAGATGCAAGGTGAGCGGGACTAGCGTTTTGACAATAGTTTGGTAAGACGCAAGGTGAGCGGGTCGAGCGTTTCGACTAGTTTGGCAAGACGAAAGGCGAGCGGGACTAGCGTTTTGACTATTGTTTGGTAAGACGCAAGATGAGCGGGACTATTGTTTTGACTTGTTTGGTAAGACGCAAGGTGAGTGGTATTAGCGTTTTGACTAGTGTGGTAAGACGCAAGGCGAGTGGGACTAGCGTTTTGCCTATGGTTAGGTAAGATGCAAGTTGAGCGGAACTATCGTTTCGACTAATTTGGTAAGACGCAAGGTGAGCGGAACTATCGTTTCGACTAGTTTGGTAAGACGCAGGGTGAGCGGGGCTAGCGTTTTGACTAGTTTGGTAAGACGCAAGGTGAGCGGGAATAGCGTTTTGACTATAGTTAGGTAAGACGCAAGTTGAGCGGGACTAGCTCTTTGACTAGTTTGGTAAGACGCAAGTTGAGCGGGACTAGCTCTTTGACTAGTTTGGTAAGACACAAGTTGAGCGGGACTAGCGTTTTGACTATATTTTCGGAAGACGCAAGGTGAGCGGGACTAGCGTTTTGACTATAGTTTGGTAACACGCAAGCTGAGCGGGACTAGCGTTTTGACTATAGTTTGGTAAGACGCAAGGTGAGCGGGACTAGCGTTTTGACCAGTTTGGTAAGACGCAAGGTGAGCGGGAAGAGCGTTTTGACTATAGTTTGGTAAGACGCAAGGTGAGCGGGACAAGCGTTTCGACTAGTTTGGTAAGACGAAAGGTGAGCTGAACTAGCGTTTTGACTATAGTTTGGTAAGATGCAAGGTGAGCGGAACTATCGTTTTGACTAGTTTGGTAAGACGCAAGGTGAGCGGGAATAGCGTTTTGACTATAGTTAGGTAAGACGCAAGTTGAGCGGGACTAGCTCTTTGACTAGTTTGGTAAGACCCAAGGTGAGCGGGACTAGCGTTTTGACTAGTTTGGTAAGACGCAAGTTGAGCGGGACTAGCGTTTTGACTATAGTTTCGGAAGACGCAAGGTGAGCGGGACTAGCGTTTTGACTATAGTTTGGTAACACGCAAGCTGAGCGGGACTAGCGTTTTGACTATAGTTTGGTAAGACGCAAGTTGAGCGGGACTAGCTCTTTGACTAGTTTGGTAAGACGCAAGGTGAGCGGGAATAGCGTTTTGACTATAGTTAGGTAAGACGCAAGTTGAGCGGGACTAGCACTTTGACTAGTTTCATAAGACGCAAGGTGAGCGGGACCAGCGTTTTGACTAGTTTGGTAAGACGCAAGGTGAGCGAGACAAGCGTTTTGACTAGTTTGGTAAGACGCAAGGTGAGCGGGACTAGCGTTTTGACTAGCTTGGTAAGACGCAAGGTGAGCGGGACTAGCGTTTTGACTAGTTTGGTAAGACGCAAGTTGAGCGGGACTAGCGTTTTGAATAGTTTGGTAAGACGCAAGGTCAGCGGGACTAGCGTTCCTACTAGTTTGGTAAGACGCAAGGTGAGCGGGACTAGCGTTTTGACTATAGTTTGATAAGACGCAAGGTGTGAGGGACTAGCGTTTTGACTATAGTTTGGTAAGACGCAAGTGGAGCGGGACTAGCGTTTTGACTATAGTTTGGTAAGACGCAAGGTCAGCGGGACTAGCGTTTCGACTAGTTTGGAAAAACACAAGTTGAACGGGACTAGCGCTTTGACTAGTTTGGTAAGACGCAATGTGAGCGGGACTAGCATTTTGACTAGTTTGGTAAGACGCAAGTTGAGCGGGACTAGCGTTTTGTCTATAGTTTGGTAAGACGCAAGGTGAGCCGGACTTGCGTTTTGACTAGTTTGGTAAGACAAAAGGTGAGCGGGACTAGCGTTTTGATTATAGTTTGGTCAAACGCAAGTTGAGCGGTACTAGCGTTTTGACTATTGTTTGGTAAGACGCAAGTTGACCGGGACTATTGTTTTGACTTGTTTGGTAAGACGCAAGGTGAGGGGGACTAGCGTTTTGACTAGTTTGGTAAGACGAAAGGTGAGCGGGACTAGCGTTTAGATTATAGTTTGGTAAGACGCAAGTTGAGCGGGACTATCGTTTTGACTAATTCGGTAAGACGCAAGTTGAGCGGGACTAGCGTTTTGACTCTAGTTTTGTAAGACGCAAGGTGAGCGGGACGAGCATTTTGACTAGTTTGGTAAAACGAAAGGCGAGCGGGACTAGCGTTTTGACTATTGTTTGGTAAGACTCAAGTTGAGCGGGACTATTGTTTTGACTTGTTTGGTAAGACGCAAGGTGAGCGGGACTAGCGTTTTGACTAGTGTGGTAAGACGCAAGGCGAGTGGGACTAGCGTTTTGACTAGTTTGGTAAGACGCAAGTTGAGCGGGACTAGCGTTTTGACTAGTTTGGTAAGACGCAAGGTGAGCGGGACTAGCGTTTTGACCATTGTTTGGTAAGACGCAAGGTGAGCGGGACTAGCGTTTTGACTAGTTTGGTAAGACGCAAGGCGAGCGGGACTAGCGTTTTGACTGGTTTGGTAAGACGCAAGGTGAGCGAGACTAGCGTTTTGACTAGTTTGGTAAGACAGAAGTTGAGCGGGACTAGCGTTTTGACTATAGTTTGGTAAGATGCAAGGTGAGCGGGACTAGCATTTTGACTATAGTTTGGTAAGACGCAAGTTGAGCGGGACTAGCGTTTTGACTATAGTTTGGTAAGACGCAAGGTGAGCGGGACTAGCATCTTAACTAGTTTGGTAAGACTCAAGGTGAGCGGGACTAGCGTTTTGACTATAGTTTGGTAAGACGCAAGGTGAGCGGGACTAGCGTTTTGACTAGTTTGGTAAGACGCAAGGTTAGCGGGACTAGCGTTTTGACTAGTTTGGTAAGACGCAAGGTGAGCGGGACTAGCGTTTTGACTAGTTTGGTAAGACGCAAGGTTAGCGGGACTAGCGTTTTGACTAGTTTGGTAAGACGCAAGGTGAGCGGGACTAGCGTTTTGACTAGTTTGGTAAGACGCAAGGTGAGCGGGACTAGCGTTTTGTCTAGTTTGGTAAGACGCAAGGCGTGCGCGACTAGCGTTTTGACTAGTTTGGTAAGACGCAAGGTGAGCGAGACTAGCGTTTTGTCTAGTTTGGTAAGACGCAAGGCGAGCGGGACTAGCGTTTTGACTAGTTTGGTAAGACGCAAGGTGAGCGGGACTAGGGTTTTGACTAGTTTGGTAAGACGCATGTTGTGCGGGACTAGCGTTTTGACTATAGTTTGGGAAAACGCAAGGTGAGCGGGACTAGCGTTTTGACTATAGTTTGGTAAGAGGCAAGTTGAGCGGGACTAGCGTTTTGACTATAGTTTGGGAAAACGCAAGGTGAGCGGGACTAGCTTTTTGACTATAGTTTGGTAAGAGGCAAGTTGAGCGGGACTAGCGTTTTGACTATAGTTTGGTAAGACGCAAGGTGAGAGGGACTAGCGCTTTGACTAGTTTTGTGAGATGCAAGGTGAGCGGGACTAGCGTTTTGACTATAGTTTGGTAAGACGCAAGGTGAGCGGGTCGAGCGTTTCGACTAGTTTGGTAAGACGAAAGGCGAGCGGGACTAGCGTTTTGACTATTGTTTGGTAAGACGCAAGTTGAGCTGGACTATTGTTTTGACTAGTTTGGTAAGACGCAAGGTGAGCGGGACTAGCGTTTTGACTAGTTTGGTAAGACGCAAGGTGAAGGGGACTAGCGTTTTGACTATAGTTTGGTAAGACGCAAGGTGAGCGGGACTAGCGTTTTGTCTAGTTTGGTAAGACGCAAGGCGAGCGGGACTAGCGTTATGACTATAGTTTGGGAAGACGCAAGGTGAGCGGGTCTAGCGTTTTGACTATAGTTTGGTAAGACGCAAGTTGAGTGGGACTAGCGTTTTGACTATAGTTTAGTAAGACGCAAGGTTAGCGGGACTAGCGTTTTGACTATAGTTTGTTAAGACGCAAGGTGAGCTGGACAAGCGTTTCGACTAGTTTGGTGGGACGAAAGGTGAACGGGACTAGCGTTTTGACTATAGTTTGGTGAGACGCAAGTTGAGCGGGACTAGCGTTTTGACTAGTTTGTTAAGACACAAGTTGAGCGGGACTAGCGTTTTGACTATAGTTTGGTAAGACGCAAGGTGAGCGGAACTATTGTTTTGACTAGTTTGGTAAGACGCAAGGTGAGCGGGACTAGCGTTTTGACTAGTTTGGTAAAACACAAGGTGAGCGGGACTAGCGTTTTGACTAGTTTGGTAAGACGCAAGGTGAGAAGAACTAGCGTTTTGACTATAGTTAGGTAAGACGCAAGTTGAGCGGGACTAGCGTTTTGACTAGTTTGATAAGACGCAAGGTGAGCGGGACCAGCGTTTTGACTAGTTTGATAAGACGCAAGTTGAGCGAGACTAGCGTTTTGTCTATAGTTTGGTAAGACGCAAGGTGAGCGGGACTAGCGTTTTGACTAGTTTGGTAAGACGCAAGTTGAGCGGGACTAGCGTTTTGACTATAGTTTGGGAAGACGCAAGGTGAGAGGGACTAACGTTTTGACTATAGTTTGGTAAGAGGCAAGTTGAGCGGGACTAGCGTTTTGACTATAGTTTGGTAAGACGCAAGGTGAGCGGGACTAGCGTTTTGACTAGTATGGTAAGACGCAAGGTGAGCAGGACTAGCGTTTTGACTATAGTTTGGTACGACGCAAGGTGAGCGGGACTAGAGTTTTGACTAGTTTGGTAAGACGCAAGGTGAGCGGGACTAGGGTTTTGACTAGTTTGGTAAGACGCAAGTTGAGCGGGACTAGCGTTTTGAATATAGTTTGGGAAAACGCAAGGTGAGCGGGACTAGCGTTTTGACTATAGTTTGGTAAGAGGCAAGTTGAGCGGGACTAGCGTTTTGACTATAGTTTGGGAAAACGCAAGGTGAGCGGGACTAGCGTTTTGACTATAGTTTGGTAAGAGGCAAGTTGAGCGGGACTAGCGTTTTGACTATAGTTTGGTAAGACGCAAGGTGAGCGGGACTAGCGCTTTGACTAGTTTGGTGAGATGCAAGGTGAGCGGGACTAGCGTTTTGACTATAGTTTGGTAAGACGCAAGGTGAGCGGGTCGAGCGTTTCGACTAGTTTGGTAAGACGAAAGGCGAGCGGGACTAGCGTTTTAACTATTGTTTGGTAAGACGCAAGTTGAGCGGGACTATTGTTTTGACTTGTTTGGTAAGACGCAAGGTGAGTGGGACTAGCGTTTTGACTAGTGTGGTAAGACGCAAGGCGAATGGGACTTGCGTTTTGACTAGTTTGGTAAGACGCAAGGTGAGCGGGACTAGCGTTTTGACTAGTTTGGTAAGCCGCAAGGTGAGGGGGACTAGCGTTTTGACTATAGTTTGGTAAGACGCAAGGTGAGCGGGACTAGCGTTTTGACTAGTTTGGTAAGACGCAAGGCGAGCGGGACTAGCGTTTTGACTATAGTTTGGGAAGACGCAAGGTGAGCAGGACTAGCGTTTTGACTATAGTTTGGTAAGACGCAAGTTGAGTGGGACTAGCGTTTTGACTATAGTTTGGTAAGACGCAAGGTGAGCGGGACTAGCGTTTTGACTATAGTTTGTTAAGACGCAAGGTGAGCTGGACAAGCGTTTCGACTAGTTTGGTGAGACGAAAGGTGAACGGGACTAGCGTTTTGACTATAGTTTGGTGAGACGCAAGTTGAGCGGGACTAGCGTTTTGACTAGTTTGTTAAGGCACAAGTTGAGCGGGACTAGCGTTTTGACTATAGTTTGGTAAGACGCAAGGTGAGTGGAACTATTGTTTTGACTAGTTTGGTAAGACGCAAGGTGAGCGGGACTAGCGTTTTGACTAGTTTGGTAAAACACAAGGTGAGCGGGACTAGCGTTTGACTAGTTTGGTAAGACGCAAGGTGAGCGGAACTAGCGTTTTGACTATAGTTAGGTAAGACGCAAGTTGAGCGGGACTAGCGTTTTGACTAGTTTGGTAAGACGCAAGGTGAGCGGGACTAGCGTTTTGACTAGTATGGTAAGACGCAAGGTGAGCAGGACTAGCGTTTTGACTATAGTTTGGTACGACGCAAGGTGAGCGGGACTAGAGTTTTGACTAGTTTGGTAAGACGCAAGGTGAGCGGGACTAGGGTTTTGACTAGTTTGGTAAGACGCAAGTTGAGCGGGACTAGCGTTTTGAATATAGTTTGGGAAAACGCAAGGTGAGCGGGACTAGCGTTTTGACTATAGTTTGGTAAGAGGCAAGTTGAGCGGGACTAGCGTTTTGACTATAGTTTGGGAAAACGCAAGGTGAGCGGGACTAGCGTTTTGACTATAGTTTGGTAAGAGGCAAGTTGAGCGGGACTAGCGTTTTGACTATAGTTTGGTAAGACGCAAGGTGAGCGGGACTAGCGCTTTGACTAGTTTGGTGAGATGCAAGGTGAGCGGAACTAGCGTTTTGACTATAGTTTGGTAAGACGCAAGGTGAGCGGGTCGAGCGTTTCGACTAGTTTGGTAAGACGAAAGGCGAGCGGGACTAGCGTTTTAACTATTGTTTGGTAAGACGCAAGTTGAGCGGGACTATTGTTTTGACTTGTTTGGTAAGACGCAAGGTGAGTGGGACTAGCGTTTTGACTAGTGTGGTAAGACGCAAGGCGAATGGGACTTGCGTTTTGACTAGTTTGGTAAGACGCAAGGTGAGCGGGACTAGCGTTTTGACTAGTTTGGTAAGCCGCAAGGTGAGGGGGACTAGCGTTTTGACTATAGTTTGGTAAGACGCAAGGTGAGCGGGACTAGCGTTTTGACTAGTTTGGTAAGACGCAAGGCGAGCGGGACTAGCGTTTTGACTATAGTTTGGGAAGACGCAAGGTGAGCAGGACTAGCGTTTTGACTATAGTTTGGTAAGACGCAAGTTGAGTGGGACTAGCGTTTTGACTATAGTTTGGTAAGACGCAAGGTGAGCGGGACTAGCGTTTCGACTAGTTTGGTGAGACGAAAGGTGAACGGGACTAGCGTTTTGACTATAGTTTGGTGAGACGCAAGGTGAGCTGGACAAGCGTTTCGACTAGTTTGGTGAGACGAAAGGTGAACGGGACTAGCGTTTTGACTATAGTTTGGTGAGACGCAAGTTGAGCGGGACTAGCGTTTTGACTAGTTTGTTAAGACACAAGTTGAGCGGGACTAGCGTTTTGACTATAGTTTGGTAAGACGCAAGGTGAGTGGAACTATTGTTTTGACTAGTTTGGTAAGACGCAAGGTGAGCGGGACTAGCGTTTTGACTCGTTTGGTAAAACACAAGGTGAGCGGGACTAGCGTTTGACTAGTTTGGTAAGACGCAAGGTGAGCGGAACTAGCGTTTTGACTATAGTTAGGTAAGACGCAAGTTGAGCGGGACTAGCGTTTTGACTAGTTTGATAAGACGCAAGGTGAGCGGGACCAGCGTTTTGACTAGTTTGATAAGACGCAAGTTGAGCGAGACTAGCGTTTTGTCTATAGTTTGGTAAGACGCAAGGTGAGCGGGACTAGCGTTTTGACTAGTTTGGTAAGACGCAAGTTGAGCGGGACTAGCGTTTTGACTATAGTTTGGGAAGACGCAAGGTGAGCGGGACTAGCGTTTTGACTATAGTTTGGCAAGAGGCAAGTTGAGCGGGACTAGCGCTTTGACTATAGTTTGGTAAGACGCAAGGTGAGCGGGACTAGCGTTTTGACTAGTATGGTAAGACGCAAGGTGAGCGGGACTAGCGTTTCGACTATAGTTTGTACGACGCAAGGTGAGCGGGTCGAGCGTTTTGACTAGTTTGGTAAGACGAAAGGCGAGCGGGACTAGCGTTTTGACAATTGTTTGGTAAGACGCAAGCTGAGCGGGACTATTGTTTTGACTTGTTTGATAAGACGCAAGGTGAGTGGGACTAGCGTTTTGACTAGTGTAGTAAGACGCAAGGCGAGTGGGACTAGCGTTTTGACTAGTTTGGTAAGACGCAAGGTGAGCGGGATTAGCGTTTTGACTAGTTTGGTAAGACGCAAGGTGAGCGGGACTAGCGTTTTGACTATTGTTTGGTAAGACGCAAGGTGAGCGGGACTAGCGTTTTGACTAGTTTGGTAAGACGCAAGTTGAGCGGGACTAGCGTTTTGACTATAGTTTGGGAAGACGCAAGGTGAGCGGGACTAACGTTTTGACTATAGTTTGGTAAGAGGCAAGTTGAGCGGGACTAGCGTTTTGACTATAGTTTGGTAAGACGCAAGGTGAGCGGGACTAGCGTTTTGACTAGAATGGTAAGACGCAAGGTGAGCGGGACTAGCGTTTTGACTATAGTTTGGTACGACGCAAGTTGAGCGGGACTATTGTTTTGACTTGTTTGGTAAGACACAAGGTGAGTGGGACTAGCGTTTTGACTAGTTTGATAAGACGCAAGGTGAGCGGGACCAGCGTTTTGACTGGTTTGATAAGACGCAAGTTGAGCGAGACTAGCGTTTTGTCTATAGTTTGGTAAGACGCAAGGTGAGCGGGACTAGCGTTTTGACTAGTTTGGTAAGACGCAAGTTGAGCGGGACTAGCGTTTTGACTATAGTTTGGGAAGACGCAAGGTGAGCGGGACTAACGCTTTGACTATAGTTTGGTAAGAGGCAAGTTGAGCGGGACTAGCGTTTTGACTATAGTTTGGTAAGACGCAAGGTGAGCGGGACTAGCGTTTTGACTAGTATGGTAAGACGCAAGGTGAGCGGGACTAGCGTTTTGACTATAGTTTGGTACGACGCAAGGTGAGCGGGACTAGCGTTTTGACTAGTTTGGTAAGACGCAAGGTGAGCGGGACTAGGGTTTTGACTAGTTTGGTAAGACGCAAGTTGAGCGGGACTAGCGTTTTGACTATAGTTTGGGAAAACGCAAGGTGAGCGGGACTAGCGTTTTGACTATAGTTTGGTAAGAGGCAAGTTGAGCGGGACTAGCGTTTTGACTATAGTTTGGGAAAACGCAAGGTGAGCGGGACTAGCGTTTTGACTATAGTTTGGTAAGAGGCAAGTTGAGCGGGACTAGCGTTTTGACTATAGTTTGGAAAGACGCAAGGTGAGCGGGACTAGCGCTTTGACTAGTTTGGTGAGATGCAAGGTGAGCGGGACTAGCGTTTTGACTATAGTTTGGTAAGACGCAAAGGGGAGCGGGTCGAGCGTTTCGACTAGTTTGGTAAGACGAAAGGCGAGCGGGACTAGCGTTTTGACTATTGTTTGGTAAGACGCAAGTTGAGCGGGACTATTGTTTTGACTTGTTTGGTGAGACGCAAGGTGAGTGGGACTAGCGTTTTGACTAGTGTGGTAAGACGCAAGGCGAGTGGGACTTGCGTTTTGACTAGTTTGGTAAGACGCAAGGTGAGCGGGACTAGCGTTTTGACTAGTTTGGTAAGCCGCAAGGTGAGGGGGACTAGCGTTTTGACTATAGTTTGGTAAGACGCAAGGTGAGCGGGACTAGCGTTTTGACTAGTTTGGTAAGACGCAAGGCGAGCGGGACTAGCGTTTTGACTATAGTTTGGGAAGACGCAAGGTGAGCGGGACTAGCGTTTTGACTATAGTTTGGTAAGACGCAAGTTGAGTGGGACTAGCGTTTTGACTATAGTTTGGTAAGACGCAAGGTGAGCGAGACTAGCGTTTTGACTATAGTTTGTTAAGACGCAAGGTGAGCTGGACAAGCGTTTCGACTAGTTTGGTGAGACGAAAGGTGAACGGGACTAGCGTTTTGACTATAGTTTGGTGAGACGCAAGTTGAGCGGGACTAGCGTTTTGACTAGTTTGTTAAGACACAAGTTGAGCGGGACTAGCGTTTTGACTATAGTTTGGTAAGACGCAAGGTGAGCGGAACTATTGTTTTGACTAGTTTGGTAAGACGCAAGGTGAGCGGGACTAGCGTTTTGCCTAGTTTGGTAAAACACAAGGTGAGCGGGACTAGCGTTTGACTAGTTTGGTAAGACGCAAGGTGAGCGGAACTAGCGTTTTGACTATAGTTAGGTAAGACGCAAGTTGAGCGGGACTAGCGTTTTGACTAGTTTGAAAAGACGCAAGGTGAGCGGGACCAGCGTTTTGAGTAGTTTGATAAGACGCAAGTTGAGCGAGACTAGCGTTTTGTCTATAGTTTGGTAAGACGCAAGGTGAGCGGGACTAGCGTTTTGACTAGTTTGGTAAGACGCAAGTTGAGCGGGACTAGCGTTTTGACTATAGTTTGGGAAGACGCAAGGTGAGCGGGACTAGCGTTTTGACTATAGTTTGGTAAGACGCAAGATGAGCGGGACTAGCGTTTTGACTTGTTTGGTAAGACACAAGGTGAGCGGGACTAGCGTTTTGACTAGTTTGGTAAGACGCAAGGTGAGCAGGACTAGCGTTTTGATTATAGTTTGGTAAGACGCAAGTTGAGCGGGACTAGCGTTTTGACTTGTTTGGTAAGACGCAAGGTGAGCGGGACTAGCGTTTTGACTAGTGTGGTAAGACGCAAGTTGAGTGGGACTAGCGTTTTGACTAGTTTGGTAAGACGCAAGGTGAGCGGGACTAGCGTTTTGACTAGTTTGGTAAGACGCAAGGTGAGCGGGACTAGCGTTTTGACTATGGTTTGGGAAGACGCAAGGTGAGCGGGACTAGCGTTTTGACTATAGTTTGGTAAGACGCAAGGTGAGCGGGGCTAGCGTTTTGACTAGTTTGGTAAGAAGCAACGTGAGCGAGACTAGCGTTTTGACTATAGTTTGGTGAGACGCAAGGTGAGCGGGACTATCGTTTTGACTAGTTTGGTAAGACGCAAGGTGAGCGGGACTAGCGTTTTGACTATGGTTTGGGAAGACGCAAGGTGAGCGGGACTAGCGTTTTGACTATTGTTTGGTAAGACGAAAGGTGAGCGGGACTAGCGTTTTGATTATAGTTTGGTAAGACGAGAGGTGAGCGGGACTAGCGTTTTGACTATGGTTTGGGAAGACGCAAGGTGAGCGGGACTAGCGTTTTGACTTTAGTTTGGTAAGACGAAAGGTGAGCGGGACTAGCGTTTTGATTATAGTTTGGTAAGACGCAAGTTGAGCGGGACTATCATTTCGACTAGTTCGGTAAGACGCAAGATGAGCGGGACTAGCGTTTTGACTATAGCTTGGTGAGACGCAAGGTGAGCGGGACAAGCGTTTCGACTAGTTTGGTAAGACGAAAGGCAATCGGGACTAGCGTTTTGACTATAGTTTGGTAAGACGCAAGGTGAGCGGGACTATCGTTTTGACTAGTTCGGTAAAACGTAAGTTGAGCGGGACTAGCGTTTTGACTATAGTTTGGGAAGACGCAAGGTGAGCGAGACTAGCGCTTTGACTATAGTTTGGTAAGACGCAAGTTGAGCGGGACTAGTGTTTTGACTATAGTTTGGTAAGACGCAAGGTGAGCGGGACTAGTGTTTTGACTATAGTTTGGTAAAACGCAAGGTGAGCTGGACAAGCATTTCGACTAGTTTGGTAAGACGAAAGGTGAGCGAGACTAGCGTTTTGACTATAGTTTGGTAAGACGCAAGTTGAGCGGGATTAGCGTTTTGACTAGTTTGGTAAGACACAAGTTGAGCGGGACTAGCGTTTTGACTATAGTTTGGTAAGACGCAAGGTGAGCGGGACTAGCGTTTTGACTATAGTTTGGTAAAACGCAAGGTGAGCTGGACAAGCATTTCGACTAGTTTGGTAAGACGAAAGGTGAGCGAGACTAGCGTTTTGACTATAGTTTGGTAAGACGCAAGTTGAGCGGGATTAGCGTTTTGACTAGTTTGGTAAGACACAAGTTGAGCGGGACTAGCGTTTTGACTATAGTGTGGGAAGACGCAAGGTGAGCGGGACTAACGCTTTGACTATAGTTTGGTAAGAGGCAAGTTGAGCGGAACTAGCGTTTTGACTATTGTTTGGTAAGACGCAAGGTGAGCGGGACTAGCGTTTTGACTAGTATGGTAAGACGCAAGGTGAGCGGGACTAGCGTTTTGACTATAGTTTGGTACGACGCAAGGTGAGCGGGACTAGCGTTTTGACTAGTTTGGTAAGACGCAAGGTGAGCGGGACTAGGGTTTTGACTAGTTTGGTAAGACGCAAGTTGAGCGGGACTAGCGTTTTGACTATAGTTTGGGAAAACGCAAGGTGAGCGGGACTAGCGTTTTGACTATAGTTTGGTAAGAGGCAAGTTGAGCGGGACTAGCGTTTTGACTATAGTTTGGAAAAACGCAAGGTGAGCGGGACTAGCGTTTTGACTATAGTTTGGTAAGAGGCAAGTTGAGCGGGACTAGCGTTTTGACTATAGTTTGGTAAGACGCAAGGTGAGCGGGACTAGCGCTTTGACTAGTTTGGTGAGATGCAAGGTGAGCGGGACTAGCGTTTTGACTATAGTTTGGTAAGACGCAAGGTGAGCGGGTCGAGCGTTTCGACTAGTTTGGTAAGACGAAAGGCGAGCGGGACTAGCGTTTTGACTATTGTTTGGTAAGACGCAAGATGAGCGGGACTATTGTTTTGACTTGTTTGGTAAGACGCAAGGTGAGTGGTACTAGCGTTTTGACTAGTGTGGTAAGACGCAAGGCGAGTGGGACTAGCATTTTGCCTATGGTTAGGTAAGATGCAAGTTGAGCGGAACTATCGTTTCGACTAGTTTGGTAAGACGCAAGGTGAGCGGAACTATCGTTTCGACTAGTTTGGTAAGACGCAGGGTGAGCGGGGCTAGCGTTTTGACTAGTTTGGTAAGACGCAAGGTGAGCGGGAATAGCGTTTTGACTATAGTTAGGTAAGACGCAAGTTGAGCGGGACTAGCTCTTTGACTAGTTTGGTAAGACGCAAGTTGAGCGGGACTAGCTCTTTGACTAGTTTGGTAAGACACAAGTTGAGCGGGACTAGCGTTTTGACTATATTTTCGGAAGACGCAAGGTGAGCGGGACTAGCGTTTTGACTATAGTTTGGTAACACGCAAGCTGAGCGGGACTAGCGTTTTGACTATAGTTTGGTAAGACGCAAGGTGAGCGGGACTAGCGTTTTGACTAGTTTGGTAAGACGCAAGGTGAGCGGGAAGAGCGTTTTGACTATAGTTTGGTAAGACGCAAGGTGAGCGGGACAAGCGTTTCGACTAATTTGGTAAGACGAAAGGTGAGCTGAACTAGCGTTTTGACTATAGTTTGGTAAGATGCAAGGTGAGCGGAACTATCGTTTTGACTAGTTTGGTAAGACGCAAGGTGAGGGAGAATAGCGTTTTGACTATAGTTAGGTAAGACGCAAGTTGAGCGGGACTAGCTCTTTGACTAGTTTGGTAAGACCCAAGGTGAGCGGGACTAGCGTTTTGACTAGTTTGGTAAGACGCAAGTTGAGCGGGACTAGCGTTTTGACTATAGTTTCGGAAGACGCAAGGTGAGCGGGACTAGCGTTTTGACTATAGTTTGGTAACACGCAAGCTGAGCGGGACTAGCGTTTTGACTATAGTTTGGTAAGACGCAAGTTGAGCGGGACTAGCTCTTTGACTAGTTTGGTAAGACGCAAGGTGAGCGGGAATAGCGTTTTGACTAAAGTTAGGTAAGACGCAAGTTGAGCGGGACTAGCACTTTGACTAGTTTCATAAGACGCAAGGTGAGCGGGACCAGCGTTTTGACTAGTTTGGTAAGACGCAAGGTGAGCGAGACAAGCGTTTTGACTAGTTTGGTAAGACGCAAGGTGAGCGGGACTAGCGTTTTGACTAGCTTGGTAAGACGCAAGGTGAGCGGGACTAGCGTTTTGACTAGTTTGGTAAGACGCAAGTTGAGCGGGACTAGCGTTTTGAATAGTTTGGTAAGACGCAAGGTCAGCGGGACTAGCGTTCCTACTAGTTTGGTAAGACGCAAGGTGAGCGGGACTAGCATTTTGACTATAGTTTGATAAGACGCAAGGTGTGAGGGACTAGCGTTTTGACTATAGTTTGGTAAGACGCAAGTGGAGCGGGACTAGCGTTTTGACTATAGTTTGGTAAGACGCAAGGTCAGCGGGACTAGCGTTTCGACTAGTTTGGAAAAACACAAGTTGAACGGGACTAGCGTTTTGACTAGTTTGGTAAGACGCAATGTGAGCGGGACTAGCATTTTGACTAGTTTGGTAAGACGCAAGTTGAGCGGGACTAGCGTTTTGTCTATAGTTTGGTAAGACGCAAGGTGAGCCGGACTTGCGTTTTGACTAGTTTGGTAAGACAAAAGGTGAGCGGGACTAGCGTTTTGATTATAGTTTGGTCAAACGCAAGTTGAGCGGTACTAGCGTTTTGACTATTGTTTGGTAAGACGCAAGTTGACCGGGACTATTGTTTTGACTTGTTTGGTAAGACGCAAGGTGAGGGGGACTAGCGTTTTGACTAGTTTGGTAAGACGAAAGGTGAGCGGGACTAGCGTTTAGATTATAGTTTGGTAAGACGCAAGTTGAGCGGGACTATCGTTTTGACTAATTCGGTAAGACGCAAGTTGAGCGGGACTAGCGTTTTGACTCTAGTTTTGTAAGACGCAAAGTGAGCGGGACGAGCATTTTGACTAGTTTGGTAAAACGAAAGGCGAGCGGGACTAGCGTTTTGACTATAGTTTGGTAAGACGCAAGGTGAGCGGAACTATTGTTTTGACTAGTTTGGTAAGACGCAAGGTGAGCGGGACTAGCGTTTTGCCTAGTTTGGTAAAACACAAGGTGAGCGGGACTAGCGTTTGACTAGTTTGGTAAGACGCAAGGTGAGCGGAACTAGCGTTTTGACTATAGTTAGGTAAGACGCAAGTTGAGCGGGACTAGCGTTTTGACTAGTTTGATAAGACGCAAGGTGAGCGGGACCAGCGTTTTGAGTAGTTTGATAAGACGCAAGTTGAGCGAGACTAGCGTTTTGTCTATAGTTTGGTAAGACGCAAGGTGAGCGGGACTAGCGTTTTGACTAGTTTGGTAAGACGCAAGTTGAGCGGGACTAGCGTTTTGACTATAGTTTGGGAAGACGCAAGGTGAGCGGGACTAGCGTTTTGACTATAGTTTGGTAAGACGCAAGATGAGCGGGACTAGCGTTTTGACTTGTTTGGTAAGACACAAGGTGAGCGGGACTAGCGTTTTGACTAGTTTGGTAAGACGCAAGGTGAGCAGGACTAGCGTTTTGATTATAGTTTGGTAAGACGCAAGTTGAGCGGGACTAGCGTTTTGACTTGTTTGGTAAGACGCAAGGTGAGCGGGACTAGCGTTTTGACTAGTGTGGTAAGACGCAAGTTGAGTGGGACTAGCGTTTTGACTAGTTTGGTAAGACGCAAGGTGAGCGGGACTAGCGTTTTGACTAGTTTGGTAAGACGCAAGGTGAGCGGGACTAGCGTTTTGACTATGGTTTGGGAAGACGCAAGGTGAGCGGGACTAGCGTTTTGACTATAGTTTGGTAAGACGCAAGGTGAGCGGGGCTAGCGTTTTGACTAGTTTGGTAAGAAGCAACGTGAGCGAGACTAGCGTTTTGACTATAGTTTGGTGAGACGCAAGGTGAGCGGGACTATCGTTTTGACTAGTTTGGTAAGACGCAAGGTGAGCGGGACTAGCGTTTTGACTATGGTTTGGGAAGACGCAAGGTGAGGGGGACTAGCGTTTTGACTATTGTTTGGTAAGACGAAAGGTGAGCGGGACTAGCGTTTTGATTATAGTTTGGTAAGACGAGAGGTGAGCGGGACTAGCGTTTTGACTATGGTTTGGGAAGACGCAAGGTGAGCGGGACTAGCGTTTTGACTTTAGTTTGGTAAGACGAAAGGTGAGCGGGACTAGCGTTTTGATTATAGTTTGGTAAGACGCAAGTTGAGCGGGACTATCATTTCGACTAGTTCGGTAAGACGCAAGATGAGCGGGACTAGCGTTTTGACTATAGCTTGGTGAGACGCAAGGTGAGCGGGACAAGCGTTTCGACTAGTTTGGTAAGACGAAAGGCAATCGGGACTAGCGTTTTGACTATAGTTTGGTAAGACGCAAGGTGAGCGGGACTATCGTTTTGACTAGTTCGGTAAAACGTAAGTTGAGCGGGACTAGCGTTTTGACTATAGTTTGGGAAGACGCAAGGTGAGCGAGACTAGCGCTTTGACTATAGTTTGGTAAGACGCAAGTTGAGCGGGACTAGTGTTTTGACTATAGTTTGGTAAGACGCAAGGTGAGCGGGACTAGTGTTTTGACTATAGTTTGGTAAAACGCAAGGTGAGCTGGACAAGCATTTCGACTAGTTTGGTAAGACGAAAGGTGAGCGAGACTAGCGTTTTGACTATAGTTTGGTAAGACGCAAGTTGAGCGGGATTAGCGTTTTGACTAGTTTGGTAAGACACAAGTTGAGCGGGACTAGCGTTTTGACTATAGTTTGGTAAGACGCAAGGTGAGCGGGACTAGCGTTTTGACTATAGTTTGGTAAAACGCAAGGTGAGCTGGACAAGCATTTCGACTAGTTTGGTAAGACGAAAGGTGAGCGAGACTAGCGTTTTGACTATAGTTTGGTAAGACGCAAGTTGAGCGGGATTAGCGTTTTGACTAGTTTGGTAAGACACAAGTTGAGCGGGACTAGCGTTTTGACTATAGTTTGGGAAGACGCAAGGTGAGCGGGACTAACGCTTTGACTATAGTTTGGTAAGAGGCAAGTTGAGCGGAACTAGCGTTTTGACTATTGTTTGGTAAGACGCAAGGTGAGCGGGACTAGCGTTTTGACTAGTATGGTAAGACGCAAGGTGAGCGGGACTAGCGTTTTGACTATAGTTTGGTACGACGCAAGGTGAGCGGGACTAGCGTTTTGACTAGTTTGGTAAGACGCAAGGTGAGCGGGACTAGGGTTTTGACTAGTTTGGTAAGACGCAAGTTGAGCGGGACTAGCGTTTTGACTATAGTTTGGGAAAACGCAAGGTGAGCGGGACTAGCGTTTTGACTATAGTTTGGTAAGAGGCAAGTTGAGCGGGACTAGCGTTTTGACTATAGTTTGGAAAAACGCAAGGTGAGCGGGACTAGCGTTTTGACTATAGTTTGGTAAGAGGCAAGTTGAGCGGGACTAGCGTTTTGACTATAGTTTGGTAAGACGCAAGGTGAGCGGGACTAGCGCTTTGACTAGTTTGGTGAGATGCAAGGTGAGCGGGACTAGCGTTTTGACTATAGTTTGGTAAGACGCAAGGTGAGCGGGTCGAGCGTTTCGACTAGTTTGGTAAGACGAAAGGCGAGCGGGACTAGCGTTTTGACTATTGTTTGGTAAGACGCAAGATGAGCGGGACTATTGTTTTGACTTGTTTGGTAAGACGCAAGGTGAGTGGTACTAGCGTTTTGACTAGTGTGGTAAGACGCAAGGCGAGTGGGACTAGCATTTTGCCTATGGTTAGGTAAGATGCAAGTTGAGCGGAACTATCGTTTCGACTAGTTTGGTAAGACGCAAGGTGAGCGGAACTATCGTTTCGACTAGTTTGGTAAGACGCAGGGTGAGCGGGGCTAGCGTTTTGACTATGGTTAGGTAAGACGCAAGTTGAGCGGGACTAGCTCTTTGACTAGTTTGGTAAGACGCAAGTTGAGCGGGACTAGCTCTTTGACTAGTTTGGTAAGACACAAGTTGAGCGGGACTAGCGTTTTGACTATATTTTCGGAAGACGCAAGGTGAGCGGGACTAGCGTTTTGACTATAGTTTGGTAACACGCAAGCTGAGCGGGACTAGCGTTTTGACTATAGTTTGGTAAGACGCAAGGTGAGCGGGACTAGCGTTTTGACTAGTTTGGTAAGACGCAAGGTGAGCGGGAAGAGCGTTTTGACTATAGTTTGGTAAGACGCAAGGTGAGCGGGACAAGCGTTTCGACTAATTTGGTAAGACGAAAGGTGAGCTGAACTAGCGTTTTGACTATAGTTTGGTAAGATGCAAGGTGAGCGGAACTATCGTTTTGACTAGTTTGGTAAGACGCAAGGTGAGGGAGAATAGCGTTTTGACTATAGTTAGGTAAGACGCAAGTTGAGCGGGACTAGCTCTTTGACTAGTTTGGTAAGACCCAAGGTGAGCGGGACTAGCGTTTTGACTAGTTTGGTAAGACGCAAGTTGAGCGGGACTAGCGTTTTGACTATAGTTTCGGAAGACGCAAGGTGAGCGGGACTAGCGTTTTGACTATAGTTTGGTAACACGCAAGCTGAGCGGGACTAGCGTTTTGACTATAGTTTGGTAAGACGCAAGTTGAGCGGGACTAGCTCTTTGACTAGTTTGGTAAGACGCAAGGTGAGCGGGAATAGCGTTTTGACTAAAGTTAGGTAAGACGCAAGTTGAGCGGGACTAGCACTTTGACTAGTTTCATAAGACGCAAGGTGAGCGGGACCAGCGTTTTGACTAGTTTGGTAAGACGCAAGGTGAGCGAGACAAGCGTTTTGACTAGTTTGGTAAGACGCAAGGTGAGCGGGACTAGCGTTTTGACTAGCTTGGTAAGACGCAAGGTGAGCGGGACTAGCGTTTTGACTAGTTTGGTAAGACGCAAGTTGAGCGGGACTAGCGTTTTGAATAGTTTGGTAAGACGCAAGGTCAGCGGGACTAGCGTTCCTACTAGTTTGGTAAGACGCAAGGTGAGCGGGACTAGCATTTTGACTATAGTTTGATAAGACGCAAGGTGTGAGGGACTAGCGTTTTGACTATAGTTTGGTAAGACGCAAGTGGAGCGGGACTAGCGTTTTGACTATAGTTTGGTAAGACGCAAGGTCAGCGGGACTAGCGTTTCGACTAGTTTGGAAAAACACAAGTTGAACGGGACTAGCGTTTTGACTAGTTTGGTAAGACGCAATGTGAGCGGGACTAGCATTTTGACTAGTTTGGTAAGACGCAAGTTGAGCGGGACTAGCGTTTTGTCTATAGTTTGGTAAGACGCAAGGTGAGCCGGACTTGCGTTTTGACTAGTTTGGTAAGACAAAAGGTGAGCGGGACTAGCGTTTTGATTATAGTTTGGTCAAACGCAAGTTGAGCGGTACTAGCGTTTTGACTATTGTTTGGTAAGACGCAAGTTGACCGGGACTATTGTTTTGACTTGTTTGGTAAGACGCAAGGTGAGGGGGACTAGCGTTTTGACTAGTTTGGTAAGACGAAAGGTGAGCGGGACTAGCGTTTAGATTATAGTTTGGTAAGACGCAAGTTGAGCGGGACTATCGTTTTGACTAATTCGGTAAGACGCAAGTTGAGCGGGACTAGCGTTTTGACTCTAGTTTTGTAAGACGCAAAGTGAGCGGGACGAGCATTTTGACTAGTTTGGTAAAACGAAAGGCGAGCGGGACTAGCGTTTTGACTATTGTTTGGTAAGACTCAAGTTGAGCGGGACTATTGTTTTGACTTGTTTGGTAAGACGCAAGGTGAGCGGGACTAGCGTTTTGACTAGTGTGGTAAGACGCAAGGCGAGTGGGACTAGCGTTTTGACTAGTTTGGTAAGACGCAAGTTGAGCGGGACTAGCGTTTTGACTAGTTTGGTAAGACGCAAGGTGAGCGGGACTAGCGTTTTGACCATTGTTTGGTAAGACGCAAGGTGAGCGGGACTAGCGTTTTGACTAGTTTGGTAAGACAGAAGTTGAGCGGGACTAGCATTTTGACTATAGTTTGGTAAGACGCAAGGTGAGCGGGACTAGCATTTTGACTATAGTTTGGTAAGACGCAAGTTGAGCGGGACTAGCGTTTTGACTATAGTTTGGTAAGACGCAAGGTGAGCGGGACTAGCGTTTTGACTAGTTTGGTAAGACGCAAGGTGAGCGGGACTAGCGTTTTGACTAGTTTGGTAAGACGCAAGGTGAGCAGGACTAGCGTTTTGATTATAGTTTGGTAAGACGCAAGTTGAGCGGGACTAGCGTTTTGACTTGTTCGGTAAGACGCAAGGTGAGCGGGACTAGCGTTTTGACTAGTTTGGTAAGACGCAAGGTGAGCGGGACTAGCGTGTTTACTAGTTTGGTAAGACGCAAGGTGAGCGGGACTAGCGTTTTGACTATAGTTTGGTAAGACACAAGGTGAGCGGGACTAGCGTTTTGACTAGTTTGGTAAGAAGCAAGGCGAGCGGGACTAGCGTTTTGACTACGGTTTGGGAAGACGCAAGGTGAGCGGGACTAGCTTGTTGACTATAGTTTGGTGAGATGCAAGTTGAACGGGACTAGCGTTTTGACTATAGTTTGGTAAGACGCAAGGTGAGCGGGACTAGCGTTTTGACTAGTTGGGTAAGACGCAAGGTGAGCGGGACTAGCATTTTGACTAGTTTGGTAAGACGCAAGGTGAGCGGGACTAGCGTTTTGACTACAGTTTGGTAAGACGCAAGGTGAGCGGGACAAGTGTTTCGACTATTTTGGTAAGACGAAAGGTAAGCGGGACTAGCGTTTTGACTATAGTTTGGGAAGACGCAAGTTGTGCGGGACTAGCGTTTTGACTATAGTTTGGGAAGACGCAAGGTGAGCGGGACAAGCGTTTCGACTAGTATGGTAAGACGAAAGGCGAGCGGGACTAGCATTTTGACTATAGTTTGGTAAGACGCAAGTTGAGCAGGACTAGCGTTTTGACTATATTTTGGTAAGATGCAATGTGAGCGGGACTAGCGTTTTGACTAGTTTGGTAAGACGCAAGGTGAGAGGGACTAGCGTTCTGACTAGTTCGGTAATACGCAAGTTGAGCGGGACTAGCGTTTTGACTATAGTTTGGTAAGACGCAAGGTGAGCGGGACGAGCATTTCGACTAATTTGGTAAAACGAAAGGCGAGCGGGACTAGCGTTTTGACTATTGTTTGGTAAGACGCAAGTTGAGCGGGACTATTGCTTTGACTTGTTTGGTAAGACGCAAGGCGAGCGGGACTAGCGTTTTGACTAGTTTGGTAAGACGCAAGGTGAGCGAGACTAGCGTTTTGACTAGTTTGGTAAGACGGAAGTTGAGCGGCACTAGCGTTTTGACTATTGTTTGGTAAGACGCAAGGTGAGCGGGACTAGCATTTTGACTATAGTCTGGTAAGACGCAAGTTGAGCGGGACTAGCGTTTTGACTATAGTTTGGTAAGACGCAAGGTGAGCGGGACTAGCGTTTTAACTAGTTTGGTAAGACTCAAGGTGAGCGGGACTGGCGTTTTGACTATAGTTTGGTAAAACGCAAGATGAGCGGGACTAACGTTTTGACTAATTTGGTAAGACGCAAGGTGAGCGGGACTAGCGTTTTGACTAGTTTGGTAAGACGCAAGGTGAGCAGGACTAGCGTTTTGATAATAGTTTGGTAAGACGCAAGTTGAGCGGGACTAGCGTTTTGACTTGTTTGGTAAGACGCAAGTTGAGCGGGACTAGCGTTTTGACAAGTGTGGTAAGACGCAAGGTGAGTGGGACTAGCGTTTTGACTAGTTTGGTAAGACGCAAGGTGAGCGGGACTTGCGTTTTGACTAGTTCGGTAAGACGCAAGGTTAGCGGGACTAGCGTTCTGACTATAGTTTGGTAAGACACAAAGTGAGCGGGACTAGCGTTTCGACTAGTTTGGTAAGAAGCAAGGCGAGCGGGACTAGCGTTTTGACTATAGTTTGGTGAGACGCAAGGTGAGCGGGACTATCGTTTTGACTAGTTTGGTAAGACGCAAGGTGAGCGGGACTAGCGTTTTGACTATGGTTTGGTAAGACGCAAGGTGAGCGGGACTAGCGTTTTGTCTAGTTTGGTAAGACGCAAGGTGAGCGGGACTAGCGTTTTGACTATAGTTTGGTAATCACAAGGTGAGCGGGACTAGCGTTTTGACTAGTTTGGTAAGAAGCAAGGTGAGCGGGACTAGCGTTTTGACTAGTTTGGTATGACGCAAGGTGAGCGGGACTAGCATTTTGACTAGTTTTGGTAAGACGCAAGGTGAGCGGGACTAGCGTTATGACTATAGTTTGGTAAGACGCAAGGTGAGCGGGACAAGTGTTTCGACTATTTTGGTATGACGAAAGGTGAGCGGGACTAGCGTTTTGACTATAGTTTGGGAAGACGCAAGTTGAGCGGGACTAGCGTTTTGACTATAGTTTGGTAAGACGCAATGTGAGCAGGACTATCGTTTCGACTAGTTCGGTAAGACGCAAGTTGAGCGGGACTAGCGTTTTGACTATAGTTTGGTAAGACGAAAGGTGAGCAAGACTAGCGTTTTGATTATAGTTTGGTAAGACGCAAGTTGAGCGGGACTAGCGTTTTGACTAGTTCGGTCAGACGCAAGTTGAGCGGGACTAGCGTTTTGCCTATATTTTGGTAAGATGCAAGGTGAGCGGGACTAGCGTTTTGACTAGTTTGGTGAGACGCAAGGTGAGGGGGACTAGCGTTTTGACTAATTTGGTAAGACAAATGGTGAGCGGGACTAGCGTTTAGATTATAGTTTGGTAAGACGCAAGTTGAGCGGGACTATCGTTTTGACTAGTTCGGTAGGACGCAAGTTGAGCGGGACTAGCGTTTTGACTATAGTTTGGTAAGACGCAAGGTGAGCGGGACGAGCGTTTCGACTAGTTTGGTAAGACGAAAGGCGAGCGGGACTAGCGTTTTGACTATTGTTTGGTAAGACGCAAGTTGAGCGGGACTATTGTTTTGACGAAGGTGAGCGGGACTATCGTTTTGACTATAGTTTGGTAAGACGCAAGGTGAGCGGGACTAGCGTTTTGTCTTGTTTGGTAAGACGCAAGGCGTGCGCGACTAGCGCTTTGACTAGTTTGGTAAGACGCAAGGTGAGCGAGACTAGCGTTTTGTCTAGTTTGGTAAGACGCAAGGCGAGCGGGACTAGCGTTTTGACTAGTTTGGTAAGACGCAAGGTGAGCGGGACTAGGGTTTTGACTAGTTTGGTAAGACGCAAGTTGTGCGGGACTAGCGTTTTGACTATAGTTTGGGAAAACGCAAGGTGAGCGGGACTAGCGTTTTGACTATAGTTTGGTAAGAGGCAAGTTGAGCGGGACTAGCGTTTTGACTATAGTTTGGGAAAACGCAAGGTGAGCGGGACTAGCGTTTTGACTATAGTTTGGTAAGAGGCAAGTTGAGCGGGACTAGCGTTTTGACTATAGTTTGGTAAGACGCAAGGTGAGAGGGACTAGCGCTTTGACTAGTTTTGTGAGATGCAAGGTGAGCAGGACTAGCGTTTTGACTATAGTTTGGTAAGACGCAAGGTGAGCGGGTCGAGCGTTTCGACTAGTTTGGTAAGACGAAAGGCGAGCGGGACTAGCGTTTTGACTATTGTTTGGTAAGACGCAAGTTGAGCGGGACTATTGTTTTGACTAGTTTGGTAAGACGCAAGGTGAGCGGGACTAGCGTTTTGACTAGTTTGGTAAGACGCAAGGTGAGGGGGACTAGCGTTTGACTAGCTTGGTAAGACGCAAGGTGAGCGTAACTAGCGTTTTGACTATAGTTAGGTAAGACGCAAGTTGAGCGGGACTAGCGTTTTGACTAGTTTGATAAGACGCAAGGTGAGCGGGACCAGCGTTTTGACTAGTTTGATAAGACGCAAGTTGAGCGAGACTAGCGTTTTGTCTATAGTTTGGTAAGACGCAAGGTGAGCGGGACTAGCGTTTTGACTAGTTTGGTAAGACGCAAGTTGAGCGGGACTAGCGTTTTGACTATAGTTTGGGAAGACGCAAGGTGAGCGGGACTAGCGTTATGACTATAGTTTGGTAAGAGGCAAGTTGAGCGGGACTAGCGTTTTGACTATAGTTTGGTAAGACGCAAGGTGAGCGGGACTAGCGTTTTGACTAGTATGGTAAGACGCAAGGTGAGCGGGACTAGCGTTTCGACTATAGTTTGGTACGACGCAAGGTGAGCGGGTCGAGCGTTTTGACTAGTTTGGTAAGACGAAAGGCGAGCGGGACTAGCGTTTTGACAATTGTTTGGTAAGACGCAAGTTGAGCGGGACTATTGTTTTGACTTGTTTGGTAAGACGCAAGGTGAGTGGGACTAGCGTTTTGACTAGTGTAGTAAGACGCAAGGCGAGTGGGACTAGCGTTTTGACTAGTTTGGTAAGACGCAAGGTGAGCGGGATTAGCGTTTTGACTAGTTTGGTAAGACGCAAGGTGAGCGGGACTAGCGTTTTGACTATAGTTTGGTAAGACGCAAGGTGAGCGGGACTAGCGTTTTGACTAGTTTGGTAAGACGCAAGTTGAGCGGGACTAGCGTTTTGACTATAGTTTGGGAAGACGCAAGGTGAGCGGGACTAACGTTTTGACTATAGTTTGGTAAGAGGCAAGTTGAGCGGGACTAGCGTTTTGACTATAGTTTGGTAAGACGCAAGGTGAGCGGGACTAGCGTTTTGACTAGTATGGTAAGACGCAAGGTGAGCGGGACTAGCGTTTTGACTATAGTTTGGTACGACGCAAGTTGAGCGGGACTATTGTTTTGACTTGTTTGGTAAGACGCAAGGTGAGTGGGACTAGCGTTTTGACTAGTGTAGTAAGACGCAAGGCGAGTGGGACTAGCGTTTTGACTAGTTTGATAAGACGCAAGGTGAGCGGGACCAGCGTTTTGACTAGTTTGATAAGACGCAAGTTGAGCGAGACTAGCGTTTTGTCTATAGTTTGGTAAGACGCAAGGTGAGCGGGACTAGCGTTTTGACTAGTTTGGTAAGACGCAAGTTGAGCGGGACTAGCGTTTTGACTATAGTTTGGGAAGACGCAAGGTGAGCGGGACTAACGCTTTGACTATAGTTTGGTAAGAGGCAAGTTGAGCGGGACTAGCGTTTTGACTATAGTTTGGTAAGACGCAAGGTGAGCGGGACTAGCGTTTTGAGTAGTATGGTAAGACGCAAGGTGAGCGGGACTAGCGTTTTGACTATAGTTTGGTACGACGCAAGGTGAGCGGGACTAGCGTTTTGACTAGTTTGGTAAGATGCAAGGTGAGCGGGACTAGGGTTTTGACTAGTTTGGTAAGACGCAAGTTGAGCGGGACTAGCGTTTTGACTATAGTTTGGGAAAACGCAAGGTGAGCGGGACTAGCGTTTTGACTATAGTTTGGTAAGAGGCAAGTTGAGCGGGACTAGCGTTTTGACTATAGTTTGGGAAAACGCAAGGTGAGCGGGACTAGCGTTTTGACTATAGTTTGGTAAGAGGCAAGTTGAGCGGGACTAGCGTTTTGACTATAGTTTGGTAAGACGCAAGGTGAGCGGGACTAGCGCTTTGACTAGTTTGGTGAGATGCAAGGTGAGCGGGACTAGCGTTTTGACTATAGTTTGGTACGACGCAAGGTGAGCGGGACTAGAGTTTTGACTAGTTTGGTAAGACGCAAGGTGAGCGGGACTAGGGTTTTGACTAGTTTGGTAAGACGCAAGTTGAGCGGGACTAGCGTTTTGAATATAGTTTGGGAAAACGCAAGGTGAGCGGGACTAGCGTTTTGACTATAGTTTGGTAAGAGGCAAGTTGAGCAGGACTAGCGTTTTGACTATAGTTTGGGAAAACGCAAGGTGAGCGGGACTAGCGTTTTGACTATAGTTTGGTAAGAGGCAAGTTGAGCGGGACTAGCGTTTTGACTATAGTTTGCTAAGACGCAAGGTGAGCGGGACTAGCGCTTTGACTAGTTTGGTGAGATGCAAGGTGAGCGGGACTAGCGTTTTGACTATAGTTTGGTAAGACGCAAGGTGAGCGGGTCGAGCGTTTCGACTAGTTTGGTAAGACGAAAGGCGAGCGGGACTAGCGTTTTGACTATTGTTTGGTAAGACGCAAGGTGAGCGGGACTAGCGTTTTAACTAGTTTGGTAAGACGCAAGGCGAGCGGGACTAGCGTTTTGACTATAGTTTGGGAAGACGCAAGGTGAGCGGGACTAGCGTTTTGACTATAGTTTGGTAAGACGCAAGGTGAGCGGGACTAGCGTTTTGACTATAGTTTGTTAAGACGCAAGGTGAGCTGGACAAGCGTTTCGACTAGTTTGGTGAGACGAAAGGTGAGCGGGACTAGCGTTTTAACTATAGTTTGGTGAGACGCAAGTTGAGCGGGACTAGCGTTTTGACTAGTTTGTTAAGACACAAGTTGAGCGGGACTAGCGTTTTGACTATAGTTTGGTAAGACGCAAGGTGAGCGGAACTATTGTTTTGACTAGTTTGGTAAGACGCAAGGTGAGCGGGACTAGCGTTTTGACTAGTTTGGAAAAACACAAGGTGAGCGGGACTAGCGTTTGACTAGCTTGGTAAGACGCAAGGTGAGCGTAACTAGCGTTTTGACTATAGTTAGGTAAGACGCAAGTTGAGCGGGACTAGCGTTTTGACTAGTTTGATAAGACGCAAGGTGAGCGGGACCAGCGTTTTGACTAGTTTGATAAGACGCAAGTTGAGCGAGACTAGCGTTTTGTCTATAGTTTGGTAAGACGCAAGGTGAGCGGGACTAGCGTTTTGACTAGTTTGGTAAGACGCAAGTTGAGCGGGACTAGCGTTTTGACTATAGTTTGGGAAGACGCAAGGTGAGCGGGACTAGCGTTCTGACTATAGTTTGGTAAGAGGCAAGTTGAGCGGGACTAGCGTTTTGACTATAGTTTGGTAAGACGCAAGGTGAGCGGGACTAGCGTTTTGACTAGTATGGTAAGACGCAAGGTGAGCGGGACTAGCGTTTCGACTATAGTTTGGTACGACGCAAGGTGAGCGGGACTATTGTTTTGACTTGTTTGGTAAGACGCAAGGTGAGTGGGACTAGCGTTTTGACTAGTGTAGTAAGACGCAAGGCGAGTGGGACTAGCGTTTTGACTAGTTTGGTAAGACACAAGGTGAGCGGGATTAGCGTTTTGACTAGTTTGGTAAGACGCAAGGTGAGCGGGACTAGCGTTTTGACTATAGTTTGGTAAGACGCAAGGTGAGCGGGACTAGCGTTTTGACTAGTTTGGTAAGACGCAAGTTGAGCGGGACTAGCGTTTTGACTATAGTTTGGGAAGACGCAAGGTGAGCGGGACTAACGTTTTGACTATAGTTTGGTAAGAGGCAAGTTGAGCGGGACTAGCGTTTTGACTATAGTTTGGTAAGACGCAAGGTGAGCGGGACTAGCGTTTTGACTAGTATGGTAAGACGCAAGGTGAGCGGGACTAGCGTTTTGACTATAGTTTGGTACGACGCAAGTTGAGCGGGACTATTGTTTTGACTTGTTTGGTAAGACGCAAGGTGAGTGGGACTAGCGTTTTGACTAGTGTAGTAAGACGCAAGGCGAGTGGGACTAGCGTTTTGACTAGTTTGATAAGACGCAAGGTGAGCGGGACCAGCGTTTTGACTAGTTTGATAAGACGCAAGTTGAGCGAGACTAGCGTTTTGTCTATAGTTTGGTAAGACGCAAGGTGAGCGGGACTAGCGTTTTGACTAGTTTGGTAAGACGCAAGTTGAGCGGGACTAGCGTTTTGACTATAGTTTGGGAAGACGCAAGGTGAGCGGGACTAACGCTTTGACTATAGTTTGGTAAGAGGCAAGTTGAGCGGGACTAGCGTTTTGACTATAGTTTGGTAAGACGCAAGGTGAGCGGGACTAGCGTTTTGACTAGTATGGTAAGACGCAAGGTGAGCGGGACTAGCGTTTTGACTATAGTTTGGTACGACGCAAGGTGAGCGGGACTAGCGTTTTGACTAGTTTGGTAAGACGCAAGGTGAGCGGGACTAGGGTTTTGACTAGTTTGGTAAGACGCAAGTTGAGCGGGACTAGCGTTTTGACTATAGTTTGGGAAAACGCAAGGTGAGCGGGACTAGCGTTTTGACTATAGTTTGGTAAGAGGCAAGTTGAGCGGGACTAGCGTTTTGACTATAGTTTGGGAAAACGCAAGGTGAGCGGGACTAGCGTTTTGACTATAGTTTGGTAAGAGGCAAGTTGAGCGGGACTAGCGTTTTGACTATAGTTTGGTAAGACGCAAGGTGAGCGGGACTAGCGCTTTGACTAGTTTGGTGAGATGCAAGGTGAGCGGGACTAGCGTTTTGACTATAGTTTTGTAAGACGCAAGGTGAGCGGGTCGAGCGTTTCGACTAGTTTGGTAAGACGAAAGGCGAGCGGGACTAGCGTTTTGACTATTGTTTGGTAAGACGCAAGTTGAGCGGGACTATTGTTTTGACTTGTTTGGTAAGACGCAAGGTGAGTGGGACTAGCGTTTTGACTAGTGTGGTAAGACGCAAGGCGAGTGGGACTTGCGTTTTGACTAGTTTGGTAAGACGCAAGGTGAGCGGGACTAGCGTTTTGACTAGTTTGGTAAGCCGCAAGGTGAGGGGGACTAGCGTTTTGACTATAGTTTGGTAAGACGCAAGGTGAGCGGGACTAGCGTTTTGACTAGTTTGGTAAGACGCAAGGCGAGCGGGACTAGCGTTTTGACTATAGTTTGGGAAGACGCAAGGTGAGCGGGACTAGCGTTTTGACTATAGTTTGGAAAGACGCAAGTTGAGTGGGACTAGCGTTTTGACTATAGTTTGGTAAGACGCAAGGTGAGCGGGACTAGCGTTTTGACTATAGTTTGTTAAGACGCAAGGTGAGCTGGACAAGCGTTTCGACTAGTTTGGTGAGACGAAAGGTGAACGGGACTAGCGTTTTGACTATAGTTTGGTGAGACGCAAGTTGAGCGGGACTAGCGTTTTGACTAGTTTGTTAAGACACAAGTTGAGCGGGACTAGCGTTTTGACTATAGTTTGGTAAGACGCAAGGTGAGCGGAACTATTGTTTTGACTAGTTTGGTAAGACGCAAGGTGAGCGGGACTAGCGTTTTGACTAGTTTGGTAAAACACAAGGTGAGCGGGACTAGCGTTTGACTAGTTTGGTAAGACGCAAGGTGAGCAGAACTAGCGTTTTGACTATAGTTAGGTAAGACGCAAGTTGAGCGGGACTAGCGTTTTGACTAGTTTGATAAGACGCAAGGTGAGCGGGACCAGCGTTTTGACTAGTTTGATAAGACGCAAGTTGAGCGAGACTAGCGTTTTGTCTATAGTTTGGTAAGACGCAAGGTGAGCGGGACTAGCGTTTTGACTAGTTTGGTAAGACACAAGTTGAGCGGGACTAGCGTTTTGACTATAGTTTGGGAAGACGCAAGGATAGCGGGACTAGCGTTTTGACTATAGTTTGGTAAGAGGCAAGTTGAGCGGGACTAGCGTTTTGACTATAGTTTGGTAAGACGCAAGGTGAGCGGGACTAGCGTTTTGACTAGTATGGTAAGACGCAAGGTGAGCGGGACTAGCGTTTCGACTATAGTTTGGTACGACGCAAGGTGAGCGGGTCGAGCGTTTTGACTAGTTTGGTAAGACGAAAGGCGAGCGGGACTAGCGTTTTGACAATTGTTTGGTAAGACGCATGTTGAGCGGGACTATTGTTTTGACTTGTTTGGTAAGACGCAAGGTGAGTGGGACTAGCGTTTTGACTAGTGTAGTAAGACGCAAGGCGAGTGGGACTAGCGTTTTGACTAGTTTGGTAAGACGCAAGGTGAGCGGGATTAGCGTTTTGACTAGTTTGGTAAGGCGCAAGGTGAGCGGGACTAGCGTTTTGACTATAGTTTGGTAAGACGCAAGGTGAGCGGGACTAGCGTTTTGACTAGTTTGGTAAGACGCAAGTTGAGCGGGACTAGCGTTTTGACTATAGTTTGGGAGGACGCAAGGTGAGCGGGACTAACGTTTTGACTATAGTTTGGTAAGAGGCAAGTTGAGCGGGACTAGCGTTTTGACTATAGTTTGGTAAGACGCAAGGTGAGCGGGACTAGCGTTTTGACTAGTATGGTAAGACGCAAGGTGAGCGGGACTAGCGTTTTGACTATAGTTTGGTACGACGCAAGTTGAGCGGGACTATTGTTTTGACTTGTTTGGTAAGACGCAAGGTGAGTGGGACTAGCGTTTTGACTAGTGTAGTAAGACGCGAAGCGAGTGGGACTAGCGTTTTGACTAGTTTAATAAGACGCAAGGTGAGCGGGACCAGCGTTTTGACTAGTTTGATAAGATGCAAGTTGAGCGAGACTAGCGTTTTGTCTATAGTTTGGTAAGACGCAAGGTGAGCGGGACTAGCGTTTTGACTAGTTTGGTAAGACGCAAGTTGAGCGGGACTAGCGTTTTGACTATAGTTTGGGAAGACGCAAGGTGAGCGGGACTAACGCTTTGACTATAGTTTGGTAAGAGGCAAGTTGAGCGGGACTAGCGTTTTGACTATAGTTTGGTAAGACGCAAGGTGAGCGGGACTAGCGTTTTGACTAGTATGGTAAGACGCAAGGTGAGCGGGACTAGCGTTTTGACTATAGTTTGGTACGACGCAAGGTGAGCGGGACTAGCGTTTTGACTAGTTTGGTAAGACGCAAGGTGAGCGGGACTAGGGTTTTGACTAGTTTGGTAAGACGCAAGTTGAGCGGGACTAGCGTTTTGACTATAGTTTGGGAAAACGCAAGGTGAGCGGGACTAGCGTTTTGACTATAGTTTGGTAAGAGGCAAGTTAAGCGGGACTAGCGTTTTGACTATAGTTTGGGAAAACGCAAGGTGAGCGGGACTAGCGTTTTGACTATAGTTTGGTAAGAGGCAAGTTGAGCGGGACTAGCGTTTTGACTATAGTTTGGTAAGACGCAAGGTGAGCGGGACTAGCGCTTTGACTAGTTTGGTGAGACGCAAGGTGAGCGGGACTAGCGTTTTGACTATAGTTTGGTAAGACGCAAGGTGAGCGGGTCGAGCGTTTCGACTAGTTTGGTAAGACGAAAGGCGAGCGGGACTAGCGTTTTGACTATTGTTTGGTAAGACGCAAGTTGAGCGGGACTATTGTTTTGACTTGTTTGGTAAGACGCAAGGTGAGTGGGACTAGCGTTTTGACTAGTGTGGTAAGACGCAAGGCGAGTGGGACTTGCGTTTTGACTAGTTTGGTAAGACGCAAGGTGAGCGGGACTAGCGTTTTGACTAGTTTGGTAAGCCGCAAGGTGAGGGGGACTAGCGTTTTGACTATAGTTTGGTAAGACGCAAGGTGAGCGGGACTAGCGTTTTGACTAGTTTGGTAAGACGCAAGGCGAGCGGGACTAGCGTTTTGACTATAGTTTGGGAAGACGCAAGGTGAGCGGGACTAGCGTTTTGACTATAGTTTGGTAAGACGCAAGTTGAGTGGGACTAGCGTTTTGACTATAGTTTGGTAAGACGCAAGGTGAGCGGGACTAGCGTTTTGTCTATAGTTTGTTAAGACGCAAGGTGAGCTGGACAAGCGTTTCGACTAGTTTGGTGAGACGAAAGGTGAACGGGACTAGCGTTTTGACTATAGTTTGGTGAGACGCAAGTTGAGCGGGACTAGCGTTTTGACTAGTTTGTTAAGACACAAGTTGAGCGGGACTAGCGTTTTGACTATAGTTTGGTAAGATGCAAGGTGAGCGGAACTATTGTTTTGACTAGTTTGGTAGGACGCAAGGTGAGCGGGACTAGCGTTTTGACTAGATTGGTAAAACACAAGGTGAGCGGGACTAGCGTTTGACTAGTTTGGTAAGACGCAAGGTGAGCGGAACTAGCGTTTTGACTATAGTTAGGTAAGACGCAAGTTGAGCGGGACTAGCGTTTTGACTAGTTTGATAAGACGCAAGGTGAGCGGGACCAGCGTTTAGACTAGTTTGATGAGACGCAAGTTGAGCGAGACTAGCGTTTTGTCTATAGTTTGGTAAGACGCAAGGTGAGCGGGACTAGCGTTTTGACTAGTTTGGTAAGACGCAAGTTGAGCGGGACTAGCGTTTTGACTATAGTTTGGGAAGACGCAAGGTGAGCGGGACTAGCGTTTTGACTATAGTTTGGTAAGAGGCAAGTTGAGCGGGACTAGCGTTTTGACTATAGTTTGGTAAGACGCAAGGTGAGCGGGACTAGCGTTTTGACTAGTATGGTAAGACGCAAGGTGAGCGGGACTAGCGTTTTGACTATAGTTTGGTACGACGCAAGGTGAGCGGGTCGAGCGTTTTGACTAGTTTGGTAAGACTAAAGGCGAGCGGGACTAGCGTTTTGACAATTGTTTGGTAAGACGCAAGTTGAGCGGGACTATTGTTTTGACTTGTTTGGTAAGACGCAAGGTGAGTGGGACTAGCGTTTTGACTAGTGTAGTAAGACGCAAGGCGAGTGGGACTAGCGTTTTGACTAGTTTGGTAAGACGCAAGGTGAGCCGGACTAGCGTTTTGACTAGTTTGGTAAGACGCAAGGTGAGCGGGACTAGCGTTTTGACTATAGTTTGGTAAGACGCAAGGTGAGCGGGACTAGCGTTTTGTCTAGTTTGGTAAGACGCAAGGTGAGCGAGACTAGCGTTTTGACTAGTTTTGGTAAGACGGAAGTTGAGCGGGACTAGCGTTTTGACTATAGTTTGGTAAGACGCAAGGTGAGCGGGACCAGCATTTTGACTGTAGTTTGGTAAGACGCAAGTTGAGCGGGACAAGCGTTTTGACTATATTTTGGTAAGACGCAAGGTGAGCGGGACTAGCGTTTTAACTAGTTTGGTAAGACTCAAGGTGATCGCGACTAGCATTTTGACTATAGTTTGGTAAGACGCAACATGAGCGGGACTAGCGCTTTGACTTGTTTGGTAAGACACAAGGTGAGCGGGACTAGCGTTTTGACTAGTTTTGTAAGACGCAAGGTGAGCAGGACTAGCGTTTTGATTATAGTTTGGTAAGACGCAAGTTGAGCGGGACTAGCGTTTTGACTTGTTTGGTAAGACGCAAGGTGAGCGGGACTAGCGTTTTGACTAGTGTGGTAAGACGCAAGTTGAGTGGGACTAGCGTTTTGACTAGTTTGGTAAGACGCAAGGTGAGCGGGACTAGCGTTTTGACTAGTTTGGTAAGACGCAAGGTGAGCGGGACTAGCGTTTTTACTATGGTTTAGGAAGACGCAAGGTGAGCGGGACTAGCGTTTTGACTATAGTTTGGTAAGACGCAAGGTGAGCGGGGCTAGCGTTTTGACTAGTTTGGTAAGAAGCAACGTGAGCGAGACTAGCGTTTTGACTATAGTTTGGTGAGACGCAAGGTGAGCGGGACTATCGTTTTGACTAGTTTGGTAAGACGCAAGGTGAGCGGGACTAGCGTTTTGACTATGGCTTGGGAAGACGCAAGGTGAGCGGGACTAGCGTTTTGACTAGTTCGGTAAAACGCAAGTTGAGCGGGACTAGCGTTTTGACTATAGTTTGGGAAGACGCAAGGTGAGCGAGACTAGCGCTTTGACTATAGTTTGGTAAGACGCAAGTTGAGCGGGACTAGCGGTTTGACTATAGTTTGGTAAGACGCAAGGTGAGCGGGACTAGCGCTTTGACTATAGTTTTGTAAAACGCAAGGTGAGCTGGACAAGCATTTCGACTAGTTTGGTAAGACGAAAGGTGAGCGAGACTAGCGTTTTGACTATAGTTTGGTAGGACGCAAGTTGAGCGGGATTAGCGTTTTGACTAGTTTGGTAAGACACAAGTTGAGCGGGATTAGCGTTTTGACTAGTTTGGTAAGACACAAGTTGAGCGGGACTAGCGTTTTGACTATAGTTTGGGAAGACGCAAGGTGAGCGGGACTAACGCTTTGACTATAGTTTGGTAAAAGGCAAGTTGAGCGGGACTAGCGTTTTGACTATTGTTTGGTAAGACGCAAGGTGAGCGGGACTAGCGTTTTGACTAGTATGGTAAGACGCAAGGTGAGCGGGACTAGCGTTTTGACTATAGTTTGGTACGACGCAAGGTGAGCGGGACTAGCGTTTTGACTAGTTTGGTAAGACGCAAGGTGAGCGGGACTAGGGTTTTGACTAGGTTGGTAAGACGCAAGTTGAGCGGGACTAGCGTTTTGACTATAGTTTGGGAAAACTCAAGGTGAGCGGGACTAGCGTTTTGACTATAGTTTGGTAAGAGGCAAGTTGAGCGGTACTAGCGTTTTGACTATTGTTTGGAAAAACGCAAGGTGAGCGGGACTAGCGTTTTGACTATAGTTTGGTAAGAGGCAAGTTGAGCGGGACTAGCGTTTTGACTATAGTTTGGTAAGACGCAAGGTGAGCGGGACTAGCGCTTTGACTAGTTTGGTGAGATGCAAGGTGAGCGGGACTAGCGTTTTGACTATCGTTTGGTAAGACGCAAGGTGAGCGGGTCGAGCGTTTTGACTAGTTTGGTAAGACGCAAGGCGAGCGGGACTAGCGTTTTGACTATAGTTTGGGAAGTCGCAAGGTGAGCGGGACTATTGTTTTGACTATAGTTTGGTAAGACGCAAGTTGAGTGGGACTAGCGTTTTGACTATAGTTTGGTAAGACGCAAGGTGAGCGGGACTAGCGTTTTGACTATAGTTTGTTAAGACGCAAGGTGAGCTGGACAAGCGTTTCGACTAGTTTGGTGAGACGAAAGGTGAACGGGACTAGCGTTTTGACTATAGTTTGGTGAGACGCAAGTTGAGCGGGACTAGCGTTTTGACTAGTGTGTTAAGACACAAGTTGAGCGGAACTAGCGTTTTGACTATAGTTTGGTAAGACGCAAGGTGAGCGGAACTATTGTTTTGACTAGTTTGGTAAGACGCAAGGTGAGCGGGACTAGCGTTTTGACTAGTTTGGTAAAACACAAGGTGAGCGGGACTAGCGTTTGACTAGTTTGGTAAGACGCAAGGTGAGCGGAACTAGCGTTTTGACTATAGTTAGGTAAGACGCAAGTTGAGCGGGACTAGCGTTTTGACTAGTTTGATAAGACGCAAGGTGAGCGGGACCAGCGTTTTGACTAGTTTGATAAGACGCTAGTTGAGCGAGACTAGCGTTTTGTCTATAGTTTGGTAAGACGCAAGGTGAGCGGGACTAGCGTTTTGACTAGTTTGGTAAGACGCAAGTTGAGCGGGACTAGCGTTTTGACTATAGTTCGGGAAGACGCAAGGTGAGCGGGACTAGCGTTTTGACTATAGTTTGGTAAGAGGCAAGTTGAGCGGGACTAGCGTTTTGACTATAGTTTGGTAAGACGCAAGGTGAGCGGGACTAGCGTTTTGACTAGTATGGTAAGACGCAAGGTGAGCGGGACTAGCGTTTCGACTATAGTTTGGTACGACGCAAGGTGAGCGGGTCGAGCGTTTTAACTAGTTTGGTAAGACTCAAGGTGATCGGGACTAGCGTTTTGACTATAGTTTGGTAAGACGCAAGATGAGCGGGACTAGCGTTTTGACGTGTTTGGTAAGACACAAGGTGAGCGGGACTAGCGTTTTGACTAGTTTGGTAAGACGCAAGGTGAGCAGGACTAGCGTTTTGATTATAGTTTGGTAAGACGCAAGTTGAGCGGGACTAGCGTTTTGACTTGTTTGGTAAGACGCAAGGTGAGCGGGACTAGCGTTTTGACTAGTGTGGTAAGACGCAAGTTGAGTGGGACTAGCGTTTTGACTAGTTTGGTAAGACGCAAGGTGAGCGGGACTAGCGTTTTGACTAGTTTGGTAAGACGCAAGGTGAGCGGGACTAGCGTTTTGACTATGGTTTGGGAAGACGCAAGGTGAGCGGGACTAGCGTTCTGACTATAGTTTGGTAAGACGCAAGGTGAGCGGGGCAAGCGTTTTGACTAGTTTGGTAAGAAGCAACGTGAGCGAGACTAGCGTTTTGACTATAGTTTGGTGAGACGCAAGTGAGCGGGACTATCGTTTTGACTAGTTTGGTAAGACGCAAGGTGAGCGGGACTAGCGTTTTGACTATGGTTTGGGAAGACGCAAGGTGAGCGGGACTAGCGTTTTGACTATTGTTTGGTAAGACGAAAAGTGAGCGGGACTGGCGTTTTGATTATAGTTTGGTAAGACGAGAGGTGAGCGGGACTAGCGTTTTGACTATGGTTTGGGAAGACGCAAGGTGAGCGGGACTAGCGTTTTGACTTTAGTTTGGTAAGACGAAAGGTGAGCGGGACTAGCGTTTTGATTATAGTTTGGTAAGACGCAAGTTGAGCGGGACTATCATTTCGACTAGTTCGGTAAGACGCAAGTTGAGCGGGACTAGCGTTTTGACTATAGCTTGGTGAGACGCAAGGTGAGTGGGACAAGCGTTTCGACTAGTTTGGTAAGACGAAAGGCAATCGGGACTAGCGTTTTGACTATAGTTTGGTAAGACGCAAGGTGAGCGGGACTATCGTTTTGACTTGTTCGGTAAAACGCAAGTTGAGCTGGACTAGCGTTTTGACTATAGTTTGGGAAGACGCAAGGTGAGCGGGACTAGCGCTTTGACTATAGTTTGGTAAGACGCAAGTTGAGCGGGACTAGCGTTTTGACTATAGTTTGGTAAGACGCAAGGTGAGCGGGACTAGCGTTTTGACTATAGTTTGGTAAAACGCAAGGTGAGCTGGACAAGCATTTCGACTAGTTTGGTAAGACGAAAGGTGAGCGAGACTAGCGTTTTGACTATAGTTTGGTAAGACGCAAGTTGAGCGGGATTAGCGTTTTGACTAGTTTGGTAAGACACAAGTTGAGCGGGACTAGCGTTTTGACTATAGTTTGGTAAGACGCAAGGTGAGCGGAACTATTGTTTTGACTAGTTTGGTAAGACGCAAGGTGAGCGGGACTAGCGTTTTGACTAGTTTGGTAAAACGCAAGGTGAGCAGGACTAGCGTTTTGACTAGTTTGGTAAGACGCAAGGTGAGCGGGACTAGCGTTTTGACTATAGTTTGGTAAGACGCAAGGTGAGCGGAACTATTGTTTTGACTAGTTTGGTAAGACGCAAGGTGAGCGGGACTAGCGTTTTGACTAGTTTGGTAAGACGCAAGGTGAGCGGAACTATTGTTTTGACTAGTTTGGTAAGACGCAAGGTGAGCGGGACTAGCGTTTTGACTAGTTTGGTAAAACGCAAGGTGAGCGGGACTAGGGTTTTGACTAGTTTGGTAAGACGCAAGTTGAGCGGGACTAGCGTTTTGACTATAGTTTGGGAAAACGCAAGGTGAGCGGGACTAGCGTTTTGACTATAGTTTGGTAAGAGGCAAGTTGAGCGGGACTAGCGTTTTGACTATAGTTTGGTAAGACGCAAGGTGAGCAGGACTAGCGCTTTGACTAGTTTGGTGAGATGCAAGGTGAGCGGGACTAGCGTTTTGCCTATAGTTTGGTAAGACGCAAGGTGAGCGGGTCGAGCATTTCGACTAGTTTGGTATGACGAAAGGCGAGCGGGACTAGCGTTTTGACTATTGTTTGGTAAGACGCAAGTTGAGCAGGACTATGTTTTGACTTGTTTGGTAAGACGCAAGGTGAGTGGGACTAGCGTTTTGACTAGTGTGGTGAGACGCAAGGCGAGTGGGACTAGCGTTTTGACTAGTTTGGTAAGAAGCAAGGTGAGCGGGACTAGCGTTTTAACTAGTTTGGTAAGACGCAAGGTGAGCGGGACTAGCGTTTTGACTATAGTTTGGTAAGACGCAAGGCGAGCGGGACTAGCTTTTTGACTAGTTTGGTAAGCCGCAAGGTGAGCGAGACTAGCGTTTTGACTAGTTTGGTAAGACGGAAGTTGAGCGGGACTAGCGTTTTGACTATAGTTTGGTAAGACGCAAGGTGAGCAGGACCAGCATTTTGACTATAGTTTAGTAAGACGCAAGTTGAGCGGGACTAGCGTTTTGACTATAGTTTGGTAGGACGCAAGGTAAGCGGGACTAGCGTTTTAACTAGTTTGGTAAGACTCAAGGTGAGCGGGACTAGCGTTTTGACTATAGTTTGGTAAGACGCAAGATGAGTGGGACTAACGTTTTGACTAGTTTGGTAAGACGCAAGGTGAGCGGGACTAGCGTTTTGACTATTTTGGTAAGACGCAAGGTGAGCGGAACTAGCGTTTTGACTATAGTTAGGTAAGACGCAAGTTGAGCGGGACTAGCGTTTTGACTAGTTTGATAAGACGCAAGGTGAGCGGGACCAGTGTTTTGACTAGTTTGGTAAGACGCAAGTTGAGCGAGACTAGCGTTTTGTCTATAGTTTGGTAAGACGCAAGGTGAGTGGGACTAGGGTTTTGACTAGTTTGGTAAGACGCAAGTTGAGCAGGACTAGCGTTTTGACTATAGTTTGGGAGAACGCAAAGTGAGCGGGACTAGTGTTTTGACTATAGTTTGGTAAGTGGCAAGTTGAGCGGGACATGCGTTTTGACTATAGTTTGGTAAGACGCAAGGTGAGCGGGACTAGCGTTTTGACTATTTTGGTAAGATGCAAGGTGAGCGGGACTAGCGTTTTGACTATAGTTTGGTAAGACGCAACGTGAGCGGGTCGAGCGTTTCGACTAGTTTGGTAAGAGCAAAGGAGAGCAGGACTAGCGTTTTGACTATTGTTTGGTAAGACGCAAGTTGAGCGGGACTATTGTTTTGACTTGTTTGGTAAGACGCAAGGTGAGTGGGACTAGCGTTTTGACTAGTGTGGTAAGACGCAAGGCTGGTGGGTCTAGCGTTTTGACTAGTTTGGTAAGACGCAAGGTGAGCGGGACTAGGGTTTTGACTAGTTTGGTAAGACGCAAGGTGAGCGGGACTAGCGTTTTGACTATAGTTTGGTAAGACGCAAGGTGAGCGGGACTAGCGTTTTGACTAGTTTGGTAAGACGCAAGGCGAGCGGGACTAGCGTTTTGACTAGTTTGGTAAGACGCAAGGTGAGCGAGACTAGCGTTTTGACTAGTTTGATAAGACGGAAGTTGAGTGGGACTAGCGTTTTGACTATTGTTTGGTAAGACGTAAGGTGAGCGGGACTAGCGTTTTGACTAGTTTGGTAAGACGCAAGGTGAGCGAGACTAGCGTTTTGACTAGTTTGATAAGACGGAAGTTGAGTGGGACTAGCGTTTTGACTATAGTTTGGTAAGACGCAAGTTGAGCGGGACTAGCGTTTTGACTATAGTTTGGTAAGACGAAAGGTGAGCGGGACTAGCGTTTTGATTATAGTTTGGTAAGACGCAAGTTGAGCGGGACTATCGTTTCGACTAGTTTGGTAAGACGAAAGGCAAGCGGGACTAGCGTTTTGACTATAGTTTGGTAAGACGCAAGGTGAGCGGGACTATCGTTTTGACTAGTGTGGTAAGACGCAAGTTGAGTGGGACTAGCGTTTTGACTATAGTTTGGTAAGACGAAAGGTGAGCGGGACTAGCGTTTTGATTATAGTTTGGTAAGACGCAAGTTGAGCGGGACTATCGTTTCGACTAGTTCGGTAAGACGAAAGGCAAGGGGGACTAGCGTTTTGACTATAGTTTGGTAAGACGCAAGGTGAGCGGGACTATCGTTTCGACTAGTTTGGTAAAACGCAAGTTGAGCGGGAATAGCGTTTTGATTATAGTTTGGGAAGACGCAAGGTGAGCAGGACTAGCGTTTTGACTATAGTTTGGTAAGACGCAAGTTGAGCGGGACTAGCGTTTTGACTATAGTTTGGTAAGACGCAAGGTGAGCGGGACTAGCGTTTTGACTAGTTTGGTAAGACGCAAGGTGAGCGGGACTAGGGTTTTGACTATAGTTTGGTAAGACGCAAGGTGAGCTGGACAAGCATTTCGACTAGTTTGGTTAGACGAAAGGTGAGCGAGACTAGCGTTTTGACTATAGTTTGGTAAGACGCAAGTTGAGCGGGACTAGCGTTTTGACTAGTTTGGTAAGACACAAGTTGAGCGGGACTAGCGTTTTGAGTATAGTTTGGTAAGACGCAAGGTGAGCGAAACTATTGTTTTGATCAGTTTGGTAAGACGCAAGGTGAGCGGGACTAGCGTTTTGACTAGTTTGGTAAAACGCAAGGTGAGCGGGACTAGCGTTTTGACTAGTTTGGTGAGACGCAAGGTGAGCGGAACTAGCGTTTTGACTATAGTTAGGTAAGACGCAAGTTGAGCGGGACTAGCGTTTTGACTAGTTTGATAAGACGCAAGGTGAGCGGGACCAGTGTTTTGACTAGTTTGGTAAGACGCAAGTTGAGCGAGACTAGCGCTTTGTCTATAGTTTGGAAAGACGCAAGGTGAGTGGGACTAGGGTTTTGACTAGTTTGGTAAGACGCAAGTTGAGCGGGACTAGCGTTTTGACTATAGTTTTTAAAAACGCAAAGTGAGCGGGACTAGTGTTTTGACTATAGTTTGGTAAGTGGCAAGATGAGCTGGACTAGCGTTTTGACTATAGTTTGGTAAGACGCAAGGTGAGCGGGACTAGCGTTTTGACTATTTTGGTAAGATGCAAGGTGAGCGGGACTAGCGTTTTGACTATAGTTTGGTAAGATGCAAGGTGAGCGGGTCGAGCGTTTCGACTAGTTTGGTAAGACGAAAGGAGAGCAGGACGAGCGTTTTGACTATTGTTTGGTAAGACGCAAGTTGAGCGGGACTATTGTTTTGACTTGTTTGGTAAGACGCAAGGTGAGTGGGACTAGCGTTTTGACTAGTGTGGTAAGACGCAAGGCGAGTGGGACTAGCGTTTTGACTAATGTGGTAAGACGCAAGGTGAGCGGGACTAGCGTTCTGACTATAGTTTGGTAAGACGCAAGGTGAGCGGGACTAGCGTTTTGACTAGTTTGGTAAGACGCAAGGCGAGCGGGACTAGCGTTTTGACTAGTTTGGTAAGACGCAAGGTGAGCGAGACTAGCGTTTTGACTAGTTTGGTAAAACGGAAGTTGAGTGGGACTAGCGTTTTGACTATAGTTTGGTAAGACGCAAGGTGAGCGGGACCAGCATTTTGACTATAGTTTGGTGAGACGCAAGTTGAGTGGGACTAGCGTTTTGACTAGTTTGGTAAGACGCAAGGTGAGCGGGACTAGCGTTTTCACTAGTTTGGTAAGACGCAAGTTGAGCGGGACTAGCGTTTTGACTTGTTTGGTAAGACGCAAGTTGAGTGGGACTAGCGTTTTGACTATAGTTTGGTGAGACGAAAGGTGAGCGGGACTAGCGTTTTGATTATAGTTTGGTAAGACGCAAGTTGAGTGGGACTATCGTTTCGACTAGTTCGGTAAGACGCAAGATGAGCGGGACTAGCGTTTTGACTATAGCTTGGTAAGAAGCAAGGTGAGCGGGACAAGCGTTTCGACTAGTTTGGTAAGACGAAAGGCAAGCGGGACTAGCGTTTTGACTATAGTTTGGGAAGACGCAAGGTGAGCGGGACTAGCGTTTTGACTATTGTTTGGTAAGACGCAAGTTGAGCGGGATCAGCGTTTCGACTATATTTTGGTAAGACGCAAGGTGAGCGGGACTAGCGTTTTGACCAGTTTGGTAAGACGCAAGGTGAGCGGGACTAGCGTTTTGACTATAGTTTGGTAAGACGCAAGGTGAGCTGGACAAGCGTTTCGACTAGTTTGGTAAGACGAAAGGTGAGCGAGACTAGCGTTTTGACTATAGTTTGGTAAGACGCAAGTTGAGCGGGACTAGCGTTTTGACTAGTTTGGTAAGACACAAGTTGAGCGGGACTAGCGTTTTGACTATAGTTTGGTAAGACGCAAGGTGAGCGGGACTAGCGTTTTGACTAGTTTGGTAAGACGCAAGGTGAGCGGAACTAGCGTTTTGACTATAGTTAGGTAAGACGCAAGTTGAGCAGGACTAGCGTTTTGACTAGTTTGGTAAGACGCAAGGTGAGCGGGACCAGTGTTTTGACTAGTTTGGTAAGACGCAAGCTGAGAGAGACTAGCGTTTTGTCTATAGTTTGGTAAGATGCAAGGTGAGCTAGACTAGGGTTTTGACTAGTTTGGTAAGACGCAAGTTGAGCGGGACTAGCGTTTTGACTATAGTTTGGGAAAACGCAAGGTGAGCGGGACTAGCGTTTTGACTATAGTTTGGTAAGAGGCAAGTTGAGCGGGACTACCGTTTGGACTATAGTTTGGTGAGACGCAAGGTGAGCAGGACTAGCGTTTTGACTAGTTTGGTAAGATGCAAGGTGAGCGGGACTAGCGTTTTGACTATAGTTAGGTAAGACGCAAGGTGAGTGGGTCGAGCGTTTCGACTAGTTTGGTAGGACGAAAGGCGAGCGGGACTAGCGTTTTGACTATTGTTTGGTAAGACGCAAGTTGAGCGGGACTATTGTTTTGACTTGTTTGGTAAGACGCAAGGTGAGTGGGACTAGGGTTTTGACTAGTGTGGTAAGACGCAAGGCGAGTGGGACTAGTGTTTTGACTAGTTTGGTAAGACGGAAGGTGAGCGGGACTAGCGTTTTGACTAGTTTGGTAAGACGCAAGGTGAGCGGGACTAGCGTTTTGACTATAGTTTGGTAAGACGCAAAGTGAGCGGGACTAGTGTTTTGACTAGTTTGGTAAGACGCAAGGCGAGCGGGACTAGCGTTTTGACTAGTTTGGTAAACGCAAGGTGAGCGAGACTAGCGTTTTGACTAGTTTGGTAAGACGGAAGTTGAGCGGGACTAGCATTTTGACTATAGTTTGGTAAGATGCAAGGTGAGCGGGACCAGCATTTTGCTATAGTTTGGTAAGACGCAAGTTGAGCGGGACTAGCGTTTTGACTATAGTTTGGTAAGACGCAAGGTGAGCGGGACTAGCGTTTTAACTAGTTTGGTAAGACTCAATGTGAGCAGGACTAGCGTTTTGACTATAGTTTGGTAAGACGCAAGATGAGCGGGACTAACGTTTTGACTAGTTTGGTAAGACGCAAGGTGAGCGGGACTAGCGTTTTGACTAGTTTGGTAAGACGCAAGGTGAGCGGGACTAGCGTGTTGATTATAGTTTGGTAAGACCCAAGTTGAGCAGGACTAGCGTTTTGACTTGTTTGGTAAGACGCAAGGTGAGCAGGACTAGCGTTTTGACTAGTGTGGTAAGACGCAAGTTGAGTGGGACTTTCGTTTTGACTAGTTTGGTAAGACGCAAGGTGAGCGGGACTAGCGTTTTGACTAGTTTGGTAAGACGCAAGATGAGCGGGACTAGCGCTTTGACTATGGTTTGGGAAGACGCAAGGTGAGCGGGACTAGCGTTTTGACTATAGTTTGGTAAGACGCAAGGTGAGCGGGACTAGCGTTTTGACTAGTTTGGTAAGAAGCAAGGTGAGCGGGACTAGCGTTTTGACTATAGTTTGGTGAGACCCAAGGTGAGCGGGACTATCGTTTTGACTAGTTTGGTAAGACGCAAGGTGAGCGGGACTAGCGTTTTGACTAGTTTGGTAAGATGCAAGGTGAGCGGGACTAGCGTTTTGACTATAGTTAGGTAAGACGCAAGGTGAGCGGGTCGAGCGTTTCGACTAGCGTTTTGACTATAGTTTGGTAAGACGCAAAGTGAGCGGGACTAGTGTTTTTACTAGTTTGGTAAGACGCAAGGCGAGCGGGACTAGCGTTTTGACTAGTTTGGTAAGACGCAAGGTGAGCGAGACTAGCGTTTTGACTAGTTTGGTAAGACGCAAGTAGAGCGGGACTAGCGTTTTGACTATAGTTTGGTAAGATGCAAGGTGAGCGGGACCAGCATTTTGCTATAGTTTGGTAAGACGCAAGTTGAGCGGGACTAGCGTTTTGACTATAGTTTGGTAAGACGCAAGGTGAGCGGGACTAGCGTTTTAACTAGTTTGGTAAGACTCAAGGTGAGCAGGACTAGCGTTTTGACTATAGTTTGGTAAGACGCAAGATGAGCGGGACTAACGTTTTGACTAGTTTGGTAAGACGCAAGGTGAGCGGGACTAGCGTTTCGACTAGTTTGGTAAGACGCAAGGTGAGCGGGACTAGCGTTTTGATTATAGTTTGGTAAGACCCAAGTTGAGCAGGACTAGCGTTTTGACTTGTTTGGTAAGACGCAAGGTGAGCAGGACTAGCGTTTTGACTAGTGTGGTAAGACGCAAGTTGAGTGGGACTTTCGTTTTGACTAGTTTGGTAAGACGCAAGGTGAGCGGGACTAGCGTTTTGACTAGTTTGGTAAGACGCAAGGTGAGCGGGACTAGCGCTTTGACTATGGTTTGGGAAGACGCAAGGTGAGCGGGACTAGCGTTTTGACTATAGTTTGGTAAGACGCAAGGTGAGCAGGACTAGCGTTTTGACTAGTTTGGTAAGAAGCAAGGTGAGCGGGACTAGCGTTTTGACTATGGTTTGGTGAGACCCAAGGTGAGCGGGACTATCGTTTTGACTAGTTTGGTAAGACGCAAGTGGAGCGGGACTAGCGTTTTGACTAGTTTGGTAAGATGCAAGGTGAGCAGGACTAGCGTTTTGATTATAGTTTGGTAAGACGCAAGTTGAGCAGGACTAGCGTTTTGACTTGTTTGGTAAGACGCAAGGTGAGCGGGACTAGCGTTTTGACTAGTGTGGTAAGACGCAAGTTGAGTGGGACTAGCGTTTTGACTAGTTTGGTAAGACGCAAGGTGAGCGGGACTAGCGTTTTCACTAGTTTGGTAAGACGCAAGTTGAGCGGGACTAGCGTTTTGACTTGTTTGGTAAGACGCAAGGTGAGCGGGACTAGCGTTTTGACTAGTGTGGTAAGACGCAAGTTGAGTGGGACTAGCGTTTTGACTATAGTTTGGTGAGTCGAAAGATGAGCGGGACTAGCGTTTTGATTATAGTTTGGTAAGACGCAAGTTGAGCGGGACTATCGTTTCGACTAATTCGGTAAGACGCAAGTTGAGCGGGACTAGCGTTTTGACTATAGCTTGGTAAGAAGCAAGGTGAGCGGGACTATCGTTTCGACTAGTTCGGTAAGACGCAAGTTGAGCGGGACTAGCGTTTTGACTATAGCTTGGTAAGAAGCAAGGTGAGCGGGACAAGCGTTTCGACTAGTTTGGTATGACGAAAGGCAAGCGGGACTAGCGTTTTGACTATAGTTTAGTAAGACGCAAGGTGAGCGGGACTATCGTTTTGACTAGTTCGGTAAAACGCAAGTTGAGCGGGACTAGCGTTTTGACTATAGTTTGGGAAGACGCAAGGTGAGCGGGACTAGCGTTTTGACTATAGTTTGGTAAGACGCAAGTTGAGCCGGATCAGCGTTTCGACTACATTTTGGTAAGACACAAAGTGAGCGGGACTAGCGTTTTGACTAGTTTGGTAAGACGCAAGGTGAGCGGGACTAGCGTTTTGACTATAGTTTGGTAAGACGCAAGGTGAGCTGGAAAAGCGTTTCGACCAGTTTGGTAAGACGAAAGGTGAGCGAGACTAGCGTTTTGACTATAGTTTGGTAAGACGCAAGTTGAGCGGGACTAGCGTTTTGACTAGTTTGGTAAGACACAAGTTGAGCGGGACTAGCGTTTTGACTATAGTTTGGTAAGACGCAAGGTGAGCGGGACTAGCGTTTTGACTAGTTTGGTAAGACGCAAGGTGAGCGGAACTAGCGTTTTGACTATAGTTGGGTAAGACGCAAGTTGAGCGGGACTAGCGTTTTGACTAGTTTGGTAAGACGCAAGGTGAGCGGGACCAGTGTTTTGACTAGTTTGGTAAGACGCAAGTTGAGAGAGACTAGCGATTTGTCTATAGTTTGGTAAGATGCAAGGTGAGCGGGACTAGGGTTTTGACTAGTTTGGTAAGACGCAAGTTGAGCGGGACTAGCGTTTTGACTATAGTTTGGGAAAACGCAAGGTGAGCGGGACTAGCGTTTTAACTATAGTTTGGTAAGAGGCAAGTTGAGCGGGACTACCGTTTGGACTATAGTTTGGTGAGACGCAAGGTGAGCGGGACTAGCGTTTTGACTAGTTTGGTAAGATGCAGGGTTAGCGGGACTAGCGTTTTGACTATAGTTAGGTAAGACGCAAGGTGAGCGGGTCGAGCGTTTCGACTAGTTTGGTAGGACGAAAGGCGAGCGGGACTAGCGTTTTGACTATTGTTTGGTAAGACGCAAGTTGAGCGGAACTATTGTTTTGACTTGTTTGGTAAGACGCAAGGTGAGTGGGACTAGGGTTTTGACTAGTGTGGTAAGACGCAAGGCGAGTGGGACTAGCGTTTTGACTAGTTTGGTAAGACGCAAGGTGAGCGGGACTAGCGTTTTGACTAGTTTGGTAAGACGCAAGGTGAGCGGGACTAGCGTTTTGACTATAGTTTGGTAAGACGCAAAGTGAGCGGGACTAGTGTTTTGACTAGTTTGGTAAGACGCACGGTGAGCGGGACTAGCGTTTTGACTAGTTTGGTAAGACGCAAGGTGAGCGAGACTAGCGTTTTGACTAGTTTGGTAAGACGGAAGTTGAGCAGGACTAGCGTTTTGACTATAGTTTGGTAAGATGCAAGGTGAGCGGGACCAGCATTTTGCTATAGTTTGGTAAGATGCAAGATGAGCGGGACTAACGTTTTGACTAGTTTGGTAAGACGCAAGGTGAGCGGGACTAGCGTTTTGACTAGTTTGGTAAGACGCAAGGTGAGCGGGACTAGCGTTTTGATTATAGTTTGGTAAGACCCAAGGTGAGCGGGACTAGCGTTTTGATTATAGTTTGGTAAGACCCAAGTTGAGCAGGACTAGCGTTTTGACTTGTTTGGTAAGACGCAAGGTGAGCAGGACTAGCGTTTTGACTAGTGTGGTAAGACGCAAGTTGAGTGGGACTTTCGTTTTGACTAGTTTGGTAAGACGCAAGGTGAGCGGGACTAGCGTTTTGACTAGTTTGGTAAGACGCAAGGTGAGCGGGACTAGCGCTTTGACTATGGTTTGGGAAGACGCAAGGTGAGCGGGACTAGCGTTTTGACTATAGTTTGGTGAGACGCAAGGTGAGCGGGACTAGCGTTTTGACTAGTTTGGTAAGAAGCAAGGTGAGCGGGACTAGCGTTTTGACTATAGTTTGGTGAGACCCAAGGTGAGCGAGACTATCGTTTTGACTAGTTTGGTAAGACGCAAGGTGAGCGGGACTAGCGTTTTGACTATGGTTTGGGAAGACGCAAGGTGAGCGGGACTAGCGTTTTGACTATAGTTTGATAAGACGAAAGGTGAGCGGGACTAGCGTTTTGACTATAGTTTGGTAAGACGAAAGGTGAGCGGGACTAGCGTTTTGATTATAGTTTGGTAAGACGCAAGTTGAGCGGGACTATCGTTTTGACTAGTTCGGTAAGACGCAAGTTGAGCGGGACTAGCGTTTTGACTATAGTTTGGTAAGACGCAAGGTGAGCGGGACAAGCGTTTTGACTATAGTTTGGTAAGACGCAAGGTGAGCGGGACAAGCGTTTTGACTAGTTTGGTAAGACGAAAGGCAAGAGGGACTAGCGTTTTGATTATAGTTTGGTAAGACGCAAGGTGAGCGGGACTATCGTTTTGACTAGCTCGGTCAAACGCAAGTTGAGCGGGACTAGCGTTTTGACTATAGTTTGGGAAGACGCAAGGTGAGCGGGACTAGCGTTTTGACTATAGTTTGGTAAGACGCAAGTTGAGAGAGACTAGCGTTTTGACTACAGTTTGGTAAGACGCAAGGTTAGCGGGACTAGCGTTTTGACTAGTTTGGTAAGACGCAAGGTGAGCGGGACTAGCGTTTTGACTATAGTTTGGGAAGAAGCAAGGTGAGCGGGACTAGCGTTTTGACTATAGTTTGGTAAGACGAAAGGTGAGCGGGACTAGCGTTTTGATTATAGTTTGGTAAGACGCAAGTTGAGCGGGACTATCGTTTTGACTAGTTCGGTAAGACGCAAGTTGAGCGGGACTAGCGTTTTGACTATAGTTTGGTAAGACGCAAGGTGAGCGGGACAAGCGTTTTGACTATAGTTTGGTAAGACGCAAGGTGAGCGGGACAAGCGTTTTGACTAGTTTGGTAAGACGAAAGGCAAGAGGGACTAGCGTTTTGATTATAGTTTGGTAAGACGCAAGGTGAGCGGGACTATCGTTTTGACTAGCTCGGTGAAACGCAAGTTGAGCGGGACTAGCGTTTTGACTATAGTTTGGGAAGACGCAAGGTGAGCGGGACTAGCGTTTTGACTATAGTTTGGTAAGACGCAAGTTGAGAGAGACTAGCGTTTTGACTACAGTTTGGTAAGACGCAAGGTGAGCGGGACTAGCGTTTTGACTAGTTTGGTAAGACGCAAGGTGAGCGGGACTAGCGTTTTGACTATAGTTTGGTAAGACGCAAGGTGAGCTGGACAAGCGTTTCGACTAGTTTGGTAAGACGAAAGGTGAGCGAGACTAGCGTTTTGACTATAGTTTGGTAAGACGCAAGTTGAGCGAGACTAGCGTTTTGACTAGTTTGGTAAGACACAAGTTGAGCGGGACTAGCGTTTTGACTATTGTTTGGTAAGACGCAAGGTGAGCGGAACTATTGTTTTGACTAGTTTGATAAGACGCAAGGTGAGTGGGACTAGCGTTTTGACTAGTTTGGTAAAACGCAAGGTGAGCGGGACTAGCGTTTTGACTAGTTTGGTAAGACGCAAGGTGAGCGGAATTAGCGTTTTGACTATAGTCAGGTAAGACGCAAGTTGAGCGGGACTAGCGTTTTGACTAGTTTGATAAGACGCAAGGTGAGCGGGACCAGCGTTTTGACTAGTTTGGTAAGATGCAAGGTGACCGGGACTAGGGTTTTGACTAGTTTGGTAAGACGCAAGTTGAGCGGGACTAGCGTTTTGACTATAGTTTGGGAAAACGCAAGGTGAGCGAGACTAGCGTTTTGACTATAGTTTGGTAAGAGGCAAGTTGAGCGGGACAAGCGTTTTGACTATAGTTTGGTGAGACGCAAGGTGAGCGGGACTAGCGTTTTGACTAGTTTGGTAAAACGCAAGGTGAGCGGGACTAGCGTTTTGACTAGTTTGGTAAGACGCAAGGTGAGCGGAATTAGCGTTTTGACTATAGTCAGGTAAGACGCAAGTTGAGCGGGACTAGCGTTTTGACTAGTTTGATAAGACGCAAGGTGAGCGGGACCAGCGTTTTGACTAGTTTGGTAAGATGCAAGGTGACCGGGACTAGGGTTTTGACTAGTTTGGTAAGACGCAAGTTGAGCGGGACTAGCGTTTTGACTATAGTTTGGGAAAACGCAAGGTGAGCGGGACTAGTGTTTTGACTATAGTTTGGTAAGACGCAAGGTGAGCGGGTCGAGCGTTTCGACTAGTTTGGTAAGACGAAAGGCGAGCGGGACTAGCGTTTTGACTATTGTTTGGTAAGACGCAAGTTGAGCGGGACTATTGTTTTGACTTGTTTGGTAAGACGCAAGGTGAGTGGGACTAGCGTTTTGACTAGTGTAGTAACACGCAAGGCGAGTGGGGCTAGCGTTTTGACTAGTTTGGTAAGACGCAAGTTGAGCGGGACTAGCGTTTTGACTAGTTTGGTAAGACGCAAGGTGAGCGGGACTAGCGTTTTGACTATAGTTTGGTAAGACGCAAAGTGAGCGAGACTAGTGTTTTGACTAGTTTGGTAAGATGCAAGGCGAGCGGGACTAGCGTTTTGACTAGTTTGGTAAGACGCAAGGTGAGCGAGACTAGCGTTTTGACAAGTTTGGTAAGACGGATGTTGAGCGGGACTAGCGTTTTGACTATAGTTTGGTAAGATGCAAGGTGAGCGGGACCAGCATCTGCTATAGTTTGGTAAGACGCAAGTTGAGCGGGACTAGCGTTTTGACTATAGTTTGGTAAGACGCAAGGTGAGCGGGACTAGCGTTTTAACTAGTTTGGTAAGACTCAAGGTGAGCAGGACTAGCGTTTTGGCTAGTGTGGTAAGAGGGAAGTTGAGCGGGACTAGCGTTTTGACTAGTTTGGTAAGACGCAAGTTGAGCTAGACTAGCGTTTTGGCTAGTGTGGTAAGAGGGAAGTTGAGCGGGACTAGCGTTTTGACTATAGTTTGGTAAGGCGCAAGGTGAGCGGGACCAGCAACTGACTATAGTTTGGTAAGACGCAAGTTGAGCGGGACTAGCGTTTTGACTATAGTTTGGGAAAACGCAAGGTGAGCGGGACTAGCGTTTTGACTATAGTTTGGTAAGAGGCAAGTTGAGCGGGAGAAGCGTTTTGACTATAGTTTGGTAAGACGCAAGGTGAGCGGGACTAGCGTTTTCACTAGTTTGGTAAGACGCAAGGTGAGCGGGACTAGTGTTTTGACTATAGTTTGGTAAGACGCAAGGTGAGCGGGTCGAGCGTTTCGACTAGTTTGGTAAGACGAAAGGCAAGCGGGACTAGCGTTTTGACTATTGTTTGGTAAGACGCAAGTTGAGCGGGACTATTGTTTCGACTTGTTTGGTAAGACGCAAGGTGAGTGGGACTAGCGTTTTGATTAGTGTAGTAAGACGCAAGGCGAGTGGGACTAGCGTTTTGACTAGTTTGGTAAGACGCAAGGTGAGCGGGACTAGCGTTTTGACTAGTTTGGTAAGACGCAAGGTGAGCGGGACTAGGGTTTTGACTATAGTTTGTTAAGACGCAAGGTGAGCGGGATAGCGTTTTGACTAGTTTGGTAAGACGCAAGGCGAGCGGGACTAGCGTTTTGACTAGTTTGGTAAGACGCAAGTTGAGCTAGACTAGCGTTTTGGCTAGTTTGGTAAGACAGAAGTTGAGCGGGACTAGCGTTTTGACTATAGTTTGGTAAGACGCAAGGTGAGCGGGACCAGCAACTGACTATAGTTTGGTAAGACGCAAGTTGAGAGGGACTAGCGTTTTGACTATAGTTTGGTAAGACGCAAGGTGAGCGGGACTAGCGTTTTAACTAGTTTGGTAAGACTCAAGGTGAGCGCGACTAGCGTTTTGACTATAGTTTGGTAAGACGCAAGATGAGCGGGACTAACGTTTTGACTAGTTTGGTAAGACGCAAGGTGAGCGGGACTAGCCTTTTGACTAGTGTGGTGAGACGCAAGTTGAGTGGGACTAGCGTTTTGACTAGTTTGGTAAGACGCAAGGTGAGCGGGACTAGCGTTTTGACTAGTTTGGTAAGACGCAAGGTGAGCGGGACTAGCGTTTTGACTATAGTTTGGTAAGACGCAAAGTGAGCGAGACTAGTGTTTTGACTAGTTTGGTAAGATGCAAGGCGAGCGGGACTAGCGTTTTGACTAGTTTGGTAAGACGCAAGGTGAGCGAGACTAGCGTTTTGACAAGTTTGGTAAGACGGATGTTGAGCGGGACTAGCGTTTTGACTATAGTTTGGTAAGATGCAAGGTGAGCGGGACCAGCATCTGCTATAGTTTGGTAAGACGCAAGTTGAGCGGGACTAGCGTTTTGACTATAGTTTGGTAAGACGCAAGGTGAGCGGGACTAGCGTTTTAACTAGTTTGGTAAGACTCAAGGTGAGCAGGACTAGCGTTTTGACTATAGTTTGGTAAGACGCAAGATGATCGGGACTAACGTTTTGACTAGTTTGGTAAGACGCAAGGTGAGCGGGACTAGCGTTTTGACTAGTTTGGTAAGACGCAAGGTGAGCGGGACTAGCGTTTTCATTATAGTTTGGTAAGACCCAAGTTGAGCAGGACTAGCGTTTTGACTAGTGTGGTAAGACGCAAGTTGAGTGGGACTTTCGTTTTGACTAGTTTGGTAAGACGCAAGGTGAGCGGGACTAGAGTTTTAACTAGTTTGGTAAGACGCAAGGTGAGCGGGACTAGCGTTTTGACTATGGTTTGGGAAGACGCAAGGTGAGCGGGACTAGCGTTTTGACTATAGTTTGGTAAGACGCAAGGTGAGCGGGACTAGCGTTTTGACTAGTTTGGTAAGAAGCAAGGTGAGCGGAATTAGCGTTTTGACTATAGTTTGGTGAGACCCAAGGTGAGCAGGACTAGCGTTTTGACTAGTTTGGTAAGACACAAGTTGAGCGGGACTAGCGTTTTGACTATTGTTTGGTAAGACGCAAGGTGAGCGGAACTATTGTTTTGACTAGTTTGATAAGACGCAAGGTGAGTGGGACTAGCGTTTTGACTAGTTTGGTAAAACGCAAGGTGAGCGGGACTAGCGTTTTGACTAGTTTGGAAAGACGCAAGGTGAGCGGAATTAGCGTTTTGACTATTGTCAGGTAAGACGCAAGGTGAGTGGGACTAGCGTTTTGACTAGTTTGGTAAAACGCAAGGTGAGCAGGACTAGCGTTTTGACTAGTTTGGTAAGACGCAAGGTGAGCCGAATTAGCGTTTTGACTATAGTCAGGTAAGACGCAAGTTGAGCGGGACTAGCGTTTTGACTAGTTTGGTAAGACGCAAGTTGAGTTGGACTAGCGTTTTGACTATAGTTTGGGAAAACGCAAGGTGAGCGGGACTAGCTATTTGACTATAGTTTGGTAAGAGGCAAGTTGAGCGGGACTAGCGTTTTGACTATAGTTTGGTAAGACGCAAGGTGAGCGGGACTAGCGTTTTGACTAGTTTGGTAAGACGCAAGGTGAGCGGGACTAGTGTTTTGACTATAAGTTGGTAAGACGCAAGGTGAGCGGGTCGAGCGTTTCGACTAGTTTGGTAAGACGCAAGATGAGCGGGACTAGGGTTTTGACTATAGTTTATTAAGACGCAAGGTGAGCGGGATAGCGCTTTGACTAGTTTGGTAAGACGCAAGGCGAGCGGGACTAGCGTTTTGACTAGTTTGGTAAGACGCAAGTTGAGCTAGACTAGCGTTTTGGCTAGTTTGGTAAGACGGAAGTTGAGCGGGACTGACGTTTTGACTATAGTTTGGTAAGACGCAAGGTGAGCGGGACCAGCAACTGACTATAGTTTGGTAAGACGCAAGTTGAGCGGGACTAGCGTTTTGACTATAGTTTGGGAAAACGCAAGGTGAGCGGGACTAGCGTTTTGACGATAGTTTGGTAAGAGGCAAGTTGAGCGGGACAAGCGTTTTGACTATTGTTTGGTAAGACGCAAGGTGAGCGGGACTAGCGTTTTGACTAGTTTGGTAAGACGCAAGGTGAGCGGGACTAGTGTTTTGACAATAGTTTGGTAAGACGCAAGGTGAGCGGGTCGAGCGTTTCGACTAGTTTGGTAAGACGAAAGGCGAGCGGGACTAGCGTTTTGACTATTGTTTGGTAAGACGCAAGTTGAGCGGGACTAGGGTTTTGACTAGTTTGGTAAGACTCAAGGTGAGCGGGACTAGGGTTTTGACTATAGTTTGTTAAGACGCAAGGTGAGCGGGATAGCGTTTTTACTAGTTTGGTGAGACGCAAGGCGAGCGGGACTAGCGTTTTGACTAGTTTGGTAAGACTCAAGGTGAGCGGGACTAGCGATTTGACTAGTGTAGTAAGACGCAAGGCGAGTGGGACTAGCGTTTTGACTAGTTTGGTAAGACGCAAGGTGAGCGGGACTAGCGTTTTGACTAGTTTGGTAAGACTCAAGGTGAGCGGGACTAGGGTTTTGACTATAGTTTGTTAAGACGCAAGGTGAGCGGGATAGCGTTTTTACTAGTTTGGTAAGACGCAAGGCGAGCGGGACTAGCGTTTTGACTAGTTTGGTAAGACGCAAGATGAGCGGGACTAACGTTTTGACTAGTTTGGTAAGACGCAAGGTGAGCGGAACTAGCGTTTTGACTAGTGTGGTGAGACGCAAGTTGAGTGGGACTAGCGTTTTGACTAGTTTGGTAAGACGCAAGGTGAGCGGGACTAGCGTTTTGACTAGTTTGGTAAGACGCAAGGTGAGCGGGACTAGCGTTTTGACTATAGTTTGGTAAGACGCAAAGTGAGCGAGACTAGTGTTTTGACTAGTTTGGTAAGATGCAAGGCGAGCGGGACTAGCGTTTTGACTAGTTTGGTAAGACGCAAGGTGAGCGAGACTAGCGTTTTGACCAGTTTGGTAAGACGGAAGTTGAGCGGGACTAGCGTTTTGACTATAGTTTGGTAAGATGCAAGGTGAGCGGGACTAACGTTTTGACTAGTTTGGTAAGACGCAAGGTGAGCGGGACTAGCGTTTTGACTATTTTGGTAAGACGCAAGGTGAGCGGGACTAGCGTTTTCATTATAGTTTGGTAAGACCCAAGTTGAGCAGGACTAGCGTTTTGACTAGTGTGGTAAGACGCAAGTTGAGTGGGACTTTCGTTTTGACTAGTTTGGTAAGACGCAAGGTGAGCGGGACTAGCGTTTTGACTAGTTTGGTAAGACGCAAGGTGAGCGGGACTAGCGTTTTGACTATGGTTTGGGAAGACGCAAGGTGAGCGGGACTAGCGTTTTGACTATAGTTTGGTAAGACGCAAGGTGAGCGGGACTAGCGTTTTGACTAGTTTGGTAAGAAGCAAGGTGAGCGGAATTAGCGTTTTGACTATAGTTTGGTGAGACCCAAGGTGAGCAGGACTAGCGTTTTGACTAGTTTGGTAAGACACAAGTTGAGCGGGACTAGCGTTTTGACTATTGTTTGGTAAGACGCAAGGTGAGCGGAACTATTGTTTTGACTAGTTTGATAAGACGCAAGGTGAGTGGGACTAGCGTTTTGACTAGTTTGGTAAAACGCAAGGTGAGCGGGACTAGCGTTTTGACTAGTTTGGTAAGACGCAAGGTGAGCGGAATTAGCGTTTTGACTATTGTCAGGTAAGACGCAAGGTGAGTGGGACTAGCGTTTTGACTAGTTTGGTAAAACGCAAGGTGAGCAGGACTAGCGTTTTGACTAGTTTGGTAAGACGCAAGGTGAGCCGAATTAGCGTTTTGACTATAGTCAGGTAAGACGCAAGTTGAGCGGGACTAGCGTTTTGACTAGTTTGGTAAGACGCAAGTTGAGTTGGACTAGCGTTTTGACTATAGTTTGGGAAAACGCAAGGTGAGCGGGACTAGCTATTTGACTATAGTTTGGTAAGAGGCAAGTTGAGCGGGACTAGCGTTTTGACTATAGTTTGGTAAGACGCAAGGTGAGCGGGACTAGCGTTTTGACTAGTTTGGTAAGACGCAAGGTGAGCGGGACTAGTGTTTTGACTATAAGTTGGTAAGACGCAAGGTGAGCGGGTCGAGCGTTTCGACTAGTTTGGTAAGACGCAAGATGAGCGGGACTAGGGTTTTGACTATAGTTTATTAAGACGCAAGGTGAGCGGGATAGCGCTTTGACTAGTTTGGTAAGACGCAAGGCGAGCGGGACTAGCGTTTTGACTAGTTTGGTAAGACGCAAGTTGAGCTAGACTAGCGTTTTGGCTAGTTTGGTAAGACGGAAGTTGAGCGGGACTGACGTTTTGACTATAGTTTGGTAAGACGCAAGGTGAGCGGGACCAGCAACTGACTATAGTTTGGTAAGACGCAAGTTGAGCGGGACTAGCGTTTTGACTATAGTTTGGGAAAACGCAAGGTGAGCGGGACTAGCGTTTTGACGATAGTTTGGTAAGAGGCAAGTTGAGCGGGACAAGCGTTTTGACCATAGTTTGGTAAGACGCAAGGTGAGCGGGACTAGCGTTTTGACTAGTTTGGTAAGACGCAAGGTGAGCGGGACTAGTGTTTTGACTATAGTTTGGTAAGACGCAAGGTGAGCGGGTCGAGCGTTTCGACTAGTTTGGTAAGACGAAAGGCGAGCGGGACTAGCGTTTTGACTATTGTTTGGTAAGACGCAAGTTGAGCGGGACTAGGGTTTTGACTAGTTTGGTAAGACTCAAGGTGAGCGGGACTAGCGATTTGACTAGTGTAGTAAGACGCAAGGCGAGTGGGACTAGCGTTTTGACTAGTTTGGTAAGACGCAAGGTGAGCGGGACTAGCGTTTTGACTAGTTTGGTAAGACTCAAGGTGAGCGGGACTAGGGTTTTGACTATAGTTTGTTAAGACGCAAGGTGAGCGGGATAGCGTTTTTACTAGTTTGGTAAGACGCAAGGCGAGCGGGACTAGCGTTTTGACTAGTTTGGTAAGACGCAAGATGAGCGGGACTAACGTTTTGACTAGTTTGGTAAGACGCAAGGTGAGCGGAACTAGCGTTTTGACTAGTGTGGTGAGACGCAAGTTGAGTGGGACTAGCGTTTTGACTAGTTTGGTAAGACGCAAGGTGAGCGGGACTAGCGTTTTGACTAGTTTGGTAAGACGCAAGGTGAGCGGGACTAGCGTTTTGACTATAGTTTGGTAAGACGCAAAGTGAGCGAGACTAGTGTTTTGACTAGTTTGGTAAGATGCAAGGCGAGCGGGACTAGCGTTTTGACTAGTTTGGTAAGACGCAAGGTGAGCGAGACTAGCGTTTTGACTAGTTTGGTAAAACGCAAGGTGAGCAGGACTAGCGTTTTGACTAGTTTGGTAAGACGCAAGGTGAGCCGAATTAGCGTTTTGACTATAGTCAGGTAAGACGCAAGTTGAGCGGGACTAGCGTTTTGACTAGTTTGGTAAGACGCAAGTTGAGTTGGACTAGCGTTTTGACTATAGTTTGGGAAAACGCAAGGTGAGCGGGACTAGCTATTTGACTATAGTTTGGTAAGAGGCAAGTTGAGCGGGACTAGCGTTTTGACTATAGTTTGGTAAGACGCAAGGTGAGCGGGACTAGCGTTTTGACTAGTTTGGTAAGACGCAAGGTGAGCGGGACTAGTGTTTTGACTATAAGTTGGTAAGACGCAAGGTGAGCGGGTCGAGCGTTTCGACTAGTTTGGTAAGACGCAAGATGAGCGGGACTAGGGTTTTGACTATAGTTTATTAAGACGCAAGGTGAGCGGGATAGCGCTTTGACTAGTTTGGTAAGACGCAAGGCGAGCGGGACTAGCGTTTTGACTAGTTTGGTAAGACGCAAGTTGAGCTAGACTAGCGTTTTGGCTAGTTTGGTAAGACGGAAGTTGAGCGGGACTGACGTTTTGACTATAGTTTGGTAAGACGCAAGGTGAGCGGGACCAGCAACTGACTATAGTTTGGTAAGACGCAAGTTGAGCGGGACTAGCGTTTTGACTATAGTTTGGGAAAACGCAAGGTGAGCGGGACTAGCGTTTTGACGATAGTTTGGTAAGAGGCAAGTTGAGCGGGACAAGCGTTTTGACTATAGTTTGGTAAGACGCAAGGTGAGCGGGACTAGCGTTTTGACTAGTTTGGTAAGACGCAAGGTGAGCGGGACTAGTGTTTTGACTATAGTTTGGTAAGACGCAAGGTGAGCGGGTCGAGCGTTTCGACTAGTTTGGTAAGACGAAAGGCGAGCGGGACTAGCGTTTTGACTATTGTTTGGTAAGACGCAAGTTGAGCGGGACTAGGGTTTTGACTAGTTTGGTAAGACTCAAGGTGAGCGGGACTAGCGATTTGACTAGTGTAGTAAGACGCAAGGCGAGTGGGACTAGCGTTTTGACTAGTTTGGTAAGACGCAAGGTGAGCGGGACTAGCGTTTTGACTAGTTTGGTAAGACTCAAGGTGAGCGGGACTAGGGTTTTGACTATAGTTTGTTAAGACGCAAGGTGAGCGGGATAGCGTTTTTACTAGTTTGGTAAGACGCAAGGCGAGCGGGACTAGCGTTTTGACTAGTTTGGTAAGACGCAAGATGAGCGGGACTAACGTTTTGACTAGTTTGGTAAGACGCAAGGTGAGCGGAACTAGCGTTTTGACTAGTGTGGTGAGACGCAAGTTGAGTGGGACTAGCGTTTTGACTAGTTTGGTAAGACGCAAGGTGAGCGGGACTAGCGTTTTGACTAGTTTGGTAAGACGCAAGGTGAGCGGGACTAGCGTTTTGACTATAGTTTGGTAAGACGCAAAGTGAGCGAGACTAGTGTTTTGACTAGTTTGGTAAGATGCAAGGCGAGCGGGACTAGCGTTTTGACTAGTTTGGTAAGACGCAAGGTGAGCGAGACTAGCGTTTTGACCAGTTTGGTAAGACGGAAGTTGAGCGGGACTAGCGTTTTGACTATAGTTTGGTAAGATGCAAGGTGAGCGGGACCAGCATCTGCTATAGTTTGGTAAGACGCAAGTTGAGCGGGACTAGCGTTTTGACTATAGTTTGGTAAGACGCAAGGTGAGCGGGACTAGCGTTTTAACTAGTTTGGTAAGACTCAAGGTGAGCAGGACTAGCGTTTTGACTATAATTTGGTAAGACGCAAGATGATCGGGACTAACGTTTTGACTAGTTTGGTAAGACGCAAGGTGAGCGGGACTAGCGTTTTGACTAGTTTGGTAAGACGCAAGGTGAGCGGGACTAGCGTTTTGATTATGGTTTGGTAAGACCCAAGTTGAGCAGGACTAGCGTTTTGACTTGTTTGGTAAGACGCAAGGTGAGCAGGACTAGAGTTTTGACTAGTGTGGTTAGACGCAAGTTGAGTGGGACTTTCGTTTTGACTAGTTTGGTAGGACGCAAGGTGAGCGGGACTAGCGTTTTGACTAGTTTGGTAAGACGCAAGGTGAGCGGGACTAGCGTTTTGACTATGGTTTGGGAAGACGCAAGGTGAGCGGGACTAGCGTTTTGACTATAGTTTGGTAAGACGCAAGGTGAGCGGGACTAGCGTTTTGACTAGTTTGGTAAGAAGCAAGGTGAGCGGGACTAGCGTTTTGACTATAGTTTGGTGAGACCCAAGGTGAGCCGGACTAGCGTTTTGACTAGTTTGGTAAGACACAAGTTGAGCGGGACTAGCGTTTTGACTATTGTTTGGTAAGACGCAAGGTAAGCGGAACTATTGCTTTGACTAGTTTGATAAGACGCAAGGTGAGTGGGACTAGCGTTTTGACTAGTTTGGTAAAACGCAAGGTGAGCGGGACTAGCGTTTTGACTAGTTTGGTAAGACGCAAGGTGAGCGGAATTAGCGTTTTGACTATAGTCAGGTAAGACGCAAGTTGAGCGGGACTAGCGTTTTGACTAGTTTGATAAGACGCAAGGTGAGCGGGACCAGCGTTTTGACTAGTTTGGTAAGATGCAAGGTGACCGGGACTAGGGTTTTGACTAGTTTGGTAAGACGCAAGTTGAGCGGGACTAGCGTTTTGACTATAGTTTGGGAAAACGCAAGGTGAGCGGGACTAGCTATTTGACTATAGTTTGGTAAGAGGCAAGTTGAGCGGGACTAGCGTTTTGACTATAGTTTGGTAAGACGCAAGGTGAGCGGGACTAGCGTTTTGACTAGTTTGGTAAGACGCAAGGTGAGCGGGACTAGTGTTTTGACTATAGTTTGTTAAGACGCAAGGTGAGCGGGATAGCGTTTTGACTAGTTTGGTGAGACGCAAGGTGAGCGGGACTAGCGTTTTGACTAGTTTGGTAAGACTCAAGGTGAGCGGGACTAGGGTTTTGACTATAGTTTGTTAAGACGCAAGGTGAGCGGGATAGCGTTTTTACTAGTTTGGTAAGACGCAAGGCGAGCGGGACTAGCGTTTTGACTAGTTTGGCAAGACGCAAGATGAGCGGGACTAACGTTTTGACTAGTTTGGTAAGACGCAAGGTGAGCGGAACTAGCGTTTTGACTAGTGTGGTGAGACGCAAGTTGAGTGGGACTAGCGTTTTGACTAGTTTGGTAAGACGCAAGGTGAGCGGGACTAGCGTTTTGACTAGTTTGGTAAGACGCAAGGTGAGCGGGACTAGCGTTTTGACTATAGTTTGGTAAGACGCAAAGTGAGCGAGACTAGTGTTTTGACTAGTTTGGTAAGATGCAAGGCGAGCGGGACTAGCGTTTTGACTAGTTTGGTAAGACGCAAGGTGAGCGAGACTAGCGTTTTGACCAGTTTGGTAAGACGGAAGTTGAGCGGGACTAGCGTTTTGACTATAGTTTGGTAAGATGCAAGGTGAGCGGGACCAGCATCTGCTATAGTTTGGTAAGACGCAAGTTGAGCGGGACTAGCGTTTTGACTATAGTTTGGTAAGACGCAAGGTGAGCGGGACTAGCGTTTTAACTAGTTTGGTAAGACTCAAGGTGAGCAGGACTAGCGTTTTGACTATAATTTGGTAAGACGCAAGATGATCGGGACTAACGTTTTGACTAGTTTGGTAAGACGCAAGGTGAGCGGGACTAGCGTTTTGACTAGTTTGGTAAGACGCAAGGTGAGCGGGACTAGCGTTTTGATTATGGTTTGGTAAGACCCAAGTTGAGCAGGACTAGCGTTTTGACTTGTTTGGTAAGACGCAAGGTGAGCAGGACTAGAGTTTTGACTAGTGTGGTTAGACGCAAGTTGAGTGGGACTTTCGTTTTGACTAGTTTGGTAGGACGCAAGGTGAGCGGGACTAGCGTTTTGACTAGTTTGGTAAGACGCAAGGTGAGCGGGACTAGCGTTTTGACTATGGTTTGGGAAGACGCAAGGTGAGCGGGACTAGCGTTTTGACTATAGTTTGGTAAGACGCAAGGTGAGCGGGACTAGCGTTTTGACTAGTTTGGTAAGAAGCAAGGTGAGCGGGACTAGCGTTTTGACTATAGTTTGGTGAGACCCAAGGTGAGCCGGACTAGCGTTTTGACTAGTTTGGTAAGACACAAGTTGAGCGGGACTAGCGTTTTGACTATTGTTTGGTAAGACGCAAGGTAAGCGGAACTATTGTTTTGACTAGTTTGATAAGACGCAAGGTGAGTGGGACTAGCGTTTTGACTAGTTTGGTAAAACGCAAGGTGAGCGGGACTAGCGTTTTGACTAGTTTGGTAAGACGCAAGGTGAGCGGAATTAGCGTTTTGACTATAGTCAGGTAAGACGCAAGTTGAGCGGGACTAGCGTTTTGACTAGTTTGATAAGACGCAAGGTGAGCGGGACCAGCGTTTTGACTAGTTTGGTAAGATGCAAGGTGACCGGGACTAGGGTTTTGACTAGTTTGGTAAGACGCAAGTTGAGCGGGACTAGCGTTTTGACTATAGTTTGGGAAAACGCAAGGTGAGCGGGACTAGCTATTTGACTATAGTTTGGTAAGAGGCAAGTTGAGCGGGACTAGCGTTTTGACTATAGTTTGGTAAGACGCAAGGTGAGCGGGACTAGCGTTTTGACTAGTTTGGTAAGACGCAAGGTGAGCGGGACTAGTGTTTTGACTATAGTTTGGTAAGACGCAAGGTGAGCGGGTCGAGCGTTTCGACTAGTTTGGTAAGACGCAAGGTGAGCGGGACTAGGGTTTTGACTATAGTTTATTAAGACGCAAGGTGACAGGATAGCGTTTTGACTAGTTTGGTAAGACGCAAGGCGAGCGGGACTAGCGTTTTGACTAGTTTGGTAAGACGCAAGTTGAGCTAGACTAGCGTTTTGGCTAGTTTGGTAAGACGGAAGTTGAGCGGGACTGGCGTTTTGACTATAGTTTGGTAAGACGCAAGGTGAGCGGGACCAGCAACTGACTATAGTTTGGTAAGACGCAAGTTGAGCGGGACTAGCGTTTTGACTATAGTTTGGGAAAACGCAAGGTGAGCGGGACTAGCGTTTTGACTATAGTTTGGTAAGAGGCAAGTTGAGCGGGACAAGCGTTTTGACTATAGTTTGGTAAGACGCAAGGTGAGCGGGACTAGCGTTTTGACTAGTTTGGTAAGACGCAAGATGAGCGGGACTAGTGTTTTGACTATAGTTTGGTAAGACGCAAGGTGAGCGGGTCGAGCGTTTCGACTAGTTCGGTAAGACGAAAGGCGAGCGGGACTAGCGTTTTGACTATTGTTTGGTAAGACGCAAGTTGAGCGGGACTATTGTTTTGACTTGTTTGGTAAGACGCAAGGTGAGTGGGACTAGCGTTTTGACTAGTGTAGTAAGACGCAAGGCGAGTGGGACTAGCGTTTTGACTAGTTTGGTAAGATGCAAGGTGAGCGGGACTAGCGTTTTGACTAGTTTGGTAAGACGCAAGGTGAGCGGGACTAGGGTTTTGACTATAGTTTGTTAAGACGCAAGGTGAGCGGGATAGCGTTTTGACTAGTTTGGTAAGACGCAAGGCGAGCGGGACTAGCGTTTTGACTATAGTTTGGTAAGACGCAAGTTGAGCTAGACTAGCGTTTTGGCTAGTTTGGTAAGACGGAAGTTGAGCGGGACTAGCGTTTTGACTATAGTTTGGTAAGACGCAAGGTGAGCGGGACCAGCAACTGACTATAGTTTGGTAAGACGCAAGTTGAGAGGGACTAGCGTTTTGACTATAGTTTGGTAAGACGCAAGGTGAGCGGGACTAGCGTTTTAACTAGTTTGGTAAGACTCAAGGTGAGCGCGACTAGCGTTTTGACTATAGTTTGGTAAGACGCAAGATGAGCGGGACTAACGTTTTGACTAGTTTGGTAAGACGCAAGGTAAGCGGGACTAGCGTTTTGACTAGTGTGGTGAGACGCAAGTTGAGTGGGACTAGCGTTTTGACTAGTTTGGTAAGACGCAAGGTGAGTGGGACTAGCGTTTTGACTAGTTTGGTAAGACGCAAGGTGAGCGGGACTAGCGTTTTGACTATAGTTTGGTAAGACGCAAAGTGAGCGGGACTAGTGTTTTGACTAGTTTGGTAAGATGCAAGGCGAGCGGGACTAGCGTTTTGACTAGTTTGGTAAGACGCAAGGTGAGCGAGACTAGCGTTTTGACTAGTTTGGTAAGACGGAAGTTGAGCGGGACTAGCGTTTTGAATATAGTTTGGTAAGATGCAAGGTGAGCGGGACCAGCATTTGCTATAGTTTGGTCAGACGCAAGTTGAGCGGGACTAGCGTTTTGACTATAGTTTGGTAAGACGCAAGGTGAGCGGGACTAGCGTTTTAACTAGTTTGGTAAGACTCAAGGTGAGCAGGACTAGCGTTTTGACTATAGTTTGGTAAGACGCAAGATGATCGGGACTAACGTTTTGACTAGTTTGGTAAGACGCAAGGTGAGCGGGACTAGCGCTTTGACTAGTTTGGTAAGACGCAAGGTGAGCGGGACTAGCGTTTTGATTATAGTTTGGTAAGACCCAAGTTGAGCAGGACTAGCGTTTTGACTTGTTTGGTAAGACGCAAGGTGAGCAGGACTAGCGCTTTGACTAGTGTGGTAATACGCAAGTTGAGTGGGACTTTCGTTTTGACTAGTTTGGTAAGACGCAAGGTGAGCGGGACTAGCGTTTTGACTAGTTTGGTAAGACGCAAGGTGAGCGGGACTAGCGTTTTGACTATGGTTTGGTAAGACGCAAGGTGAGCGGGACTAGCGTTTTGACTAGTTTGGTAAGAAGCAAGGTGAGCGGGACTAGCGTTTTGACTATAGTTTGGTGAGACCCAAGGTGAGCGGGACTATCGTTTTGACTAGTTTGGTAAGACGCAAGGTGAGCGGGACTAGCGTTTTGACTATGGTTTGGGAAGACGCAAGGTGAGCGGGACTAGCGTTTTGACTATAGTTTGGTAAGACGAAAGGTGAGCGGGACTAGCGTTTTGACTATGGTTTGGGAAGAAGCAAGGTGAGCGGGACTAGCGTTTTGACTATAGTTTGGTAAGACGAAAGGTGAGCGGGACTAGCGTTTTGATTATAGTTTGATAAGACGCAAGTTGAGCGGGACTATCGTTTTGACTAGTTCGGTCAGACGCAAGTTGAGCGGGACTAGCGTTTTGACTATAGTTTGGTAAGACGCAAGGTGAGCGGGACAAGCGTTTTGACTATAGTTTGGTAAGACGCAAGGTGAGCGGGACAAGCGTTTTGACTAGTTTGGTAAGACGAAAGGCAAGAGGGACTAGCGTTTTGATTATAGTTTGGTAAGACGCAAGGTGAGTGGGACTATCGTTTTCACTAGTTCGGTAAAACGCAAGTTGAGCGGGACTAGCGTTTTGGCTATAGTTTGGGAAGACGCAAGGTGAGCGGGACTAGCGTTTTGACTATAGTTTGGTAAGACGCAAGTTGAGAGAGACTAGCGTTTTGACGACAGTTTGGTAAGACGCAAGGTGAGCGGGACTAGCGTTTTGACTAGTTTGGTAAGACGCAAGGTGAGCGGGACTAGCGTTTTGACTATAGTTTGGTAAGACGCAAGGTGAGCTGGACAAGCGTTTCGACTAGTTTGGTAAGACGAAAGGTGAGCGAGACTAGCGTTTTGACTATAGTTTGGTAAGACGCAAGTTGAGCGGGACTAGCGTTTTGACTATAGTTTGGTAAGACGCAAGGTGAGCGGGACTAGCGTTTTAACTAGTTTGGTAAAACTCAAGGTGAGCAGGACTAGCGTTTTGACTATAGTTTGGTAAGACGCAAGATGATCGGGACTAACGTTTTGACTAGTTTGGTAAGACGCAAGGTGAGCGGGACTAGCGTTTTGACTAGTTTGGTAAGACGCAAGGTGAGCAGGACTAGCGTTTTGATTATAGTTTGGTAAGACCCAAGTTGAGCAGGACTAGCGTTTTGACTTGTTTGGTAAAACGCAAGGTGAGCAGGACTAGCGTTTTGACTAGTGTGGTAATACGCAAGTTGAGTGGGACTTTCGTTTTGACTAGTTTGGTAAGACGCAAGGTGAGCGGGACTAGCGTTTTGACTAGTTTGGTAAGACGCAAGGTGAGCGGGACTAGCGTTTTGACTATGGTTTGGGAAGACGCAAGGTGAGCGGGACTAGCGTTTTGACTATAGTTTGGTAAGACGCAAGGTGAGCGGGACTAGCGTTTTGACTAGTTTGGTAAGAAGCAAGGTGAGCGGGACTAGCGTTTTGACTATAGTTTGGTGAGACCCAAGGTGAGCGGGACTATCGTTTTGACTAGTTTGGTAAGACGCAAGTTGAGCGGGACTAGCGTTTTGACTATGGTTTGGGAAGACGCAAGGTGAGCGGGACTAGCGTTTTGACTATAGTTTGGTAAGACGAAAGGTGAGCGGGACTAGCGTTTTGACTATGGTTTGGGAAGAAGCAAGGTGAGCGGGACTAGCGTTTTGACTATAGTTTGGTAAGACGAAAGGTGAGCGGGACTAGCGTTTTGATTATAGTTTGATAAGACGCAAGTTGAGCGGGACTATCGTTTTGACTAGTTCGGTCAGACGCAAGTTGAGCGGGACTAGCGTTTTTACAATAGTTTGGTAAGACGCAAGGTGAGCGGGACAAGCGTTTTGAGTATAGTTTGGTAAGACGCAAGGTGAGCGGGACAAGCGTTTTGACTAGTTTGGTAAGACGAAAGGCAAGAGGGACTAGCGTTTTGATTATAGTTTGGTAAGACGCAAGGTGAGCGGGACTATCGTTTTGACTAGTTCGGTAAAACGCAAGTTGAGCGGGACTAGCGTTTTGACTATAGTTTGGGAAGACGCAAGGTGAGCGGGACTAGCGTTTTGACTATAGTTTGGTAAGACGCAAGTTGAGAGAGACTAGCGTTTTGACTACAGTTTGGTAAGACGCAAGGTGAGCGGGACTAGCGTTTTGACTAGTTTGGTAAGACGCAAGGTGAGCGGGACTAGCGTTTTGACTATAGTTTGGTAAGACGCAAGGTGAGCTGGACAAGCGTTTCGACTAGTTTGGTAAGACGAAAGGTGAGCGAGACTAGCGTTTTGACTATAGTTTGGTAAGACGCAAGGTGAGCGGGTCGAGCGTTTCGACTAGTTTGGTAAGACGCAAGGTGAGCGGGACTAGGGTTTTGACTATAGTTTATTAAGACGCAAGGTGACAGGATAGCGTTTTGACTAGTTTGGTAAGACGCAAGGCGAGCGGGACTAGCGTTTTGACTAGTTTGGTAAGACGCAAGTTGAGCTAGACTAGCGTTTTGGCTAGTTTGGTAAGACGGAAGTTGAGCGGGACTGGCGTTTTGACTATAGTTTGGTAAGACGCAAGGTGAGCGGGACCAGCAACTGACTATAGTTTGGTAAGACGCAAGTTGAGCGGGACTAGCGTTTAGACTATAGTTTGGGAAAACGCAAGGTGAGCGGGACTAGCGTTTTGACTATAGTTTGGTAAGAGGCAAGTTGAGCGGGACAAGCGTTTTGACTATAGTTTGGTAAGACGCAAGGTGAGCGGGACTAGCGTTTTGACTAGTTTGGTAAGACGCAAGGTGAGCGGGACTAGTGTTTTGACTATAGTTTGGTAAGACGCAAGGTGAGCGGGTCGAGCGTTTCGACTAGTTCGGTAAGACGAAAGGCGAGCGGGACTAGCGTTTTGACTATTGTTTGGTAAGACGCAAGTTGAGCGGGACTATTGTTTTGACTTGTTTGGTAAGACGCAAGGTGAGTGGGACTAGCGTTTTGACTAGTGTAGTAAGACGCAAGGCGAGTGGGACTAGCGTTTTGACTAGTTTGGTAAGATGCAAGGTGAGCGGGACTAGCGTTTTGACTAGTTTGGTAAGACGCAAGGTGAGCGGGACTAGGGTTTTGACTATAGTTTGTTAAGACGCAAGGTGAGCGGGATAGCGTTTTGACTAGTTTGGTAAGACGCAAGGCGAGCGGGACTAGCGTTTTGACTATAGTTTGGTAAGACGCAAGTTGAGCTAGACTAGCGTTTTGGCTAGTTTGGTAAGACGGAAGTTGAGCGGGACTAGCGTTTTGACTATAGTTTGGTAAGACGCAAGGTGAGCGGGACCAGCAACTGACTATAGTTTGGTAAGACGCAAGTTGAGAGGGACTAGCGTTTTGACTATAGTTTGGTAAGACGCAAGGTGAGCGGGACTAGCGTTTTAACTAGTTTGGTAAGACTCAAGGTGAGCGCGACTAGCGTTTTGACTATAGTTTGGTAAGACGCAAGATGAGCGGGACTAACGTTTTGACTAGTTTGGTAAGACGCAAGGTAAGCGGGACTAGCGTTTTGACTAGTGTGGTGAGACGCAAGTTGAGTGGGACTAGCGTTTTGACTAGTTTGGTAAGACGCAAGGTGAGCGGGACTAGCGTTTTGACTAGTTTGGTAAGACGCAAGGTGAGCGGGACTAGCGTTTTGACTATAGTTTGGTAAGACGCAAAGTGAGCGGGACTAGTGTTTTGACTAGTTTGGTAAGATGCAAGGCGAGCGGGACTAGCGTTTTGACTAGTTTGGTAAGACGCAAGGTGAGCGAGACTAGCGTTTTGACTAGTTTGGTAAGACGGAAGTTGAGCGGGACTAGCGTTTTGAATATAGTTTGGTAAGATGCAAGGTGAGCGGGACCAGCATTTGCTATAGTTTGGTCAGACGCAAGTTGAGCGGGACTAGCGTTTTGACTATAGTTTGGTAAGACGCAAGGTGAGCGGGACTAGCGTTTTAACTAGTTTGGTAAGACTCAAGGTGAGCAGGACTAGCGTTTTGACTATAGTTTGGTAAGACGCAAGATGATCGGGACTAACGTTTTGACTAGTTTGGTAAGACGCAAGGTGAGCGGGACTAGCGCTTTGACTAGTTTGGTAAGACGCAAGGTGAGCGGGACTAGCGTTTTGATTATAGTTTGGTAAGACCCAATTTGAGCAGGACTAGCGTTTTGACTTGTTTGGTAAGACGCAAGGTGAGCAGGACTAGCGTTTTGACTAGTGTGGTAATACGCAAGTTGAGTGGGACTTTCGTTTTGACTAGTTTGGTAAGACGCAAGGTGAGCGGGACTAGCGTTTTGACTAGTTTGGTAAGACGCAAGGTGAGCGGGACTAGCGTTTTGACTATGGTTTGGTAAGACGCAAGGTGAGCGGGACTAGCGTTTTGACTAGTTTGGTAAGAAGCAAGGTGAGCGGGACTAGCGTTTTGACTATAGTTTGGTGAGACCCAAGGTGAGCGGGACTATCGTTTTGACTAGTTTGGTAAGACGCAAGGTGAGCGGGACTAGCGTTTTGACTATGGTTTGGGAAGACGCAAGGTGAGCGGGACTAGCGTTTTGACTATAGTTTGGTAAGACGAAAGGTGAGCGGGACTAGCGTTTTGACTATGGTTTGGGAAGAAGCAAGGTGAGCGGGACTAGCGTTTTGACTATAGTTTGGTAAGACGAAAGGTGAGCGGGACTAGCGTTTTGATTATAGTTTGATAAGACGCAAGTTGAGCGGGACTATCGTTTTGACTAGTTCGGTCAGACGCAAGTTGAGCGGGACTAGCGTTTTGACTATAGTTTGGTAAGACGCAAGGTGAGCGGGACAAGCGTTTTGACTATAGTTTGGTAAGACGCAAGGTGAGCGGGACAAGCGTTTTGACTAGTTTGGTAAGACGAAAGGCAAGAGGGACTAGCGTTTTGATTATAGTTTGGTAAGACGCAAGGTGAGTGGGACTATCGTTTTCACTAGTTCGGTAAAACGCAAGTTGAGCGGGACTAGCGTTTTGGCTATAGTTTGGGAAGACGCAAGGTGAGCGGGACTAGCGTTTTGACTATAGTTTGGTAAGACGCAAGTTGAGAGAGACTAGCGTTTTGACGACAGTTTGGTAAGACGCAAGGTGAGCGGGACTAGCGTTTTGACTAGTTTGGTAAGACGCAAGGTGAGCGGGACTAGCGTTTTGACTATAGTTTGGTAAGACGCAAGGTGAGCTGGACAAGCGTTTCGACTAGTTTGGTAAGACGAAAGGTGAGCGAGACTAGCGTTTTGACTATAGTTTGGTAAGACGCAAGTTGAGCGGGACTAGCGTTTTGACTATAGTTTGGTAAGACGCAAGGTGAGCGGGACTAGCGTTTTAACTAGTTTGGTAAGACTCAAGGTGAGCAGGACTAGCGTTTTGACTATAGTTTGGTAAGACGCAAGATGATCGGGACTAACGCTTTGACTAGTTTGGTAAGACGCAAGGTGAGCGGGACTAGCGTTTTGACTAGTTTGGTAAGACGCAAGGTGAGCGGGACTAGCGTTTTGATTATAGTTTGGTAAGACCCAAGTTGAGCAGGACTAGCGTTTTGACTTGTTTGGTAAAACGCAAGGTGAGCAGGACTAGCGTTTTGACTAGTGTGGTAATACGCAAGTTGAGTGGGACTTTCGTTTTGACTAGTTTGGTAAGACGCAAGGTGAGCGGGACTAGCGTTTTGACTAGTTTGGTAAGACGCAAGGTGAGCGGGACTAGCGTTTTGACTATGGTTTGGGAAGACGCAAGGTGAGCGGGACTAGCGTTTTGACTATAGTTTGGTAAGACGCAAGGTGAGCGGGACTAGCGTTTTGACTAGTTTGGTAAGAAGCAAGGTGAGCGGGACTAGCGTTTTGACTATAGTTTGGTGAGACCCAAGGTGAGCGGGACTATCGTTTTGACTAGTTTGGTAAGACGCAAGTTGAGCGGGACTAGCGTTTTGACTATGGTTTGGGAAGACGCAAGGTGAGCGGGACTAGCGTTTTGACTATAGTTTGGTAAGACGAAAGGTGAGCGGGACTAGCGTTTTGACTATGGTTTGGGAAGAAGCAAGGTGAGCGGGACTAGCGTTTTGACTATAGTTTGGTAAGACGAAAGGTGAGCGGGACTAGCGTTTTGATTATAGTTTGATAAGACGCAAGTTGAGCGGGACTATCGTTTTGACTAGTTCGGTCAGACGCAAGTTGAGCGGGACTAGCGTTTTTACAATAGTTTGGTAAGACGCAAGGTGAGCGGGACAAGCGTTTTGAGTATAGTTTGGTAAGACGCAAGGTGAGCGGGACAAGCGTTTTGACTAGTTTGGTAAGACGAAAGGCAAGAGGGACTAGCGTTTTGATTATAGTTTGGTAAGACGCAAGGTGAGCGGGACTATCGTTTTGACTAGTTCGGTAAAACGCAAGTTGAGCGGGACTAGCGTTTTGACTATAGTTTGGGAAGACGCAAGGTGAGCGGGACTAGCGTTTTGACTATAGTTTGGTAAGACGCAAGTTGAGAGAGACTAGCGTTTTGACTACAGTTTGGTAAGACGCAAGGTGAGCGGGACTAGCGTTTTGACTAGTTTGGTAAGACGCAAGGTGAGCGGGACTAGCGTTTTGACTATAGTTTGGTAAGACGCAAGGTGAGCTGGACAAGCGTTTCGACTAGTTTGGTAAGACGAAAGGTGAGCGAGACTAGCGTTTTGACTATAGTTTGGTAAGACGCAAGTTGAGCGGGACCAGCATTTTGACTGTAGTTTGGTAAGACGCAAGTTGAGCGGGACTAGCGTTTTGATTATAGTTTGGTGAGACGCAAGGTGAGCGGGACTATCGTTTTGACTAGTTCGGTAAAACGCAAGTTGAGCGGGACTAGCGTTTTGACTATAGTTTGGGAAGACGCAAGGTGAGCGGGACTAGCGTTTTGACTATAGTTTGGTAAGACGCAAGGTGAGCTGGACAAGCGCTTCGACTAGTTTGGTAAGACGAAAGGTGAGCGAGACTAGCGTTTTGACTATAGTTTGGTAAGACGCAAGTTGAGCGGGACTAGCGTTTTGACTAGTTTGGTAAGACACAAGTTGAGCGGGACTAGCGTTTTGACTATTGTTTGGTAAGACGCAAGGTGAGCGGAACTATTGTTTTGACTAGTTTGGTAAGACGCAAGGTGAGTGGGACTAGCGTTTTGACTAGTTTGGTAAAACGCAAGGTGAGCGGGACTAGCGTTTTGACTAGTTTGGTAAGACGCAAGGTGAGCGGAATTAGCGTTTTGACTATAGTTAGGTAAGACGCAAGTTGAGCGGGACTAGCGTTTTGACTAGTTTGATAAGACGCAAGGTGAGCGGGACCAGCGTTTTGACTAGTTTGGTAAGATGCAAGGTGACCGGGACTAGGGTTTTGACTAGTTTGGTAAGACGCAAGTTGAGCGGGACTAGCGTTTTGACTATAGTTTGGGAAAACGCAAGGTGAGCGGGACTAGCGTTTTGACTATAGTTTGGTAAGAGGCAAGTTGAGCGGGACTAGCGTTTTGACTATAGTTTGGTAAGACGCAAGGTGAGCGGGACTAGCGTTTTGACTAGTTTGGTAAGACGCAAGGTGAGCGGGACTAGTGTTTTGACTATAGTTTGGTAAGACGCAAGGTGAGCGGGTCGAGCGTTTCGACTAGTTTGGTAAGACGAAAGGCGAGCGGCACTAGCGTCTTGACTATTGTTTGGTAAGACGCAAGTTGAGCGGGACTATTGTTTTGACTTGTTTGGTAAGACGCAAGGTGAGTGGGACTAGCGTTTTGACTAGTGTAGTAAGACGCAAGGCGAGTGGGACTAGCGTTTTGACTAGTTTGGTAAGACGCAAGGTGAGCGGGACTAGCGTTTTGACTATGGTTTGGGAAGACGCAAGGTGAGCGGGACTAGCGTTTTGACTATAGTTTGGTAAGACGAAAGGTGAGCGGGACTAGCGTTTTGACTATGGTTTGGGAAGAAGCAAGGTGAGCGGGACTAGCGTTTTGACTATAGTTTGGTAAGACGAAAGGTGAGCGGGACTAGCGTTCTGATTATAGTTTGATAAGAGGCAAGTTGAGCGGGACTATCGTTGTGACTAGTTCGGTCAGACGCAAGTTGAGCGGGACTAGCGTTTTGACTATAGTTTGGTAAGACGCAAGGTGAGCGGGACAAGCGTTTTGACTATAGTTTGGTAAGACGCAAGGTGAGCGGGACAAGCGTTTTGACTAGTTTGGTAAGACGAAAGGCAAGAGGGACTAGCGTTTTGCTTATAGTTTGGTAAGACGCAAGGTGAGCGGGACTATCGTTTTGACTAGTTCGGTAAAACGCAAGTTGAGCGGGACTAGCGTTTTGACTATAGTTTGGGAAGACGCAAGGTGAGCGGGACTAGCGTTTTGACTATAGTTTGGTAAGACGCAAGTTGAGAGAGACTAGCGTTTTGACTACAGTTTGGTAAGACGCAAGGTGAGCGGGACTAGCGTTTTGACTATAGTTTGGTAAGACGCAAGGTGAGCTGGACAAGCGTTTCGACTAGTTTGGTAAGACGAAAGGTGAGCGAGACTAGCGTTTTGACTATAGTTTGGTAAGACGCAAGTTGAGCGGGACCAGCATTTTGACTGTAGTTTGGTAAGACGCAAGTTGAGCGGGACTAGCGTTTTGATTATAGTTTGGTAAGACGCAAGGTGAGCGGGACTATCGTTTTGACTAGTTCGGTAAAACGCAAGTTGAGCGGGACTAGCGTTTTGACTATAGTTTGGGAAGACGCAAGGTGAGCGGGACTAGCGTTTTGACTATAGTTTGGTAAGACGCAAATTGAGAGAGACTAGCGTTTTGACTACAGTTTGGTAAGACGCAAGGTGAGCGGGACTAGCGTTTTGACTAGTTTGGTAAGACGCAAGGTGAGCGGGACTAGCGTTTTGACTATAGTTTGGTAAGACGCAAGGTGAGCTGGACAAGCGTTTTGACTAGTTTGGTAAGACGAAAGGTGAGCGAGACTAGCGTTTTGACTATAGTTTGGTAAGACGCAAGTTGAGCGGGACTAGCGTTTTGACTAGTCTGGTAAGACACAAGTTGAGCGGGACTAGCGTTTTGACTATTGTTTGGTAAGACGCAAGGTGAGCGGAACTATTGTTTTGACTATTTTGGTAAGACGCAAGGTGAGTGGGACTAGCGTTTTGACTAGTTTGGTAAAACGCAAGGTGAGCTGGACTAGCGTTTTGACTAGTTTGGTAAGACGCAAGGTGAGCGGAATTAGCGTTTTGACTATAGTTAGGTAAGACGCAAGTTGAGCGGGACTAGCGTTTTAACTAGTTTGATAAGACGCAAGGTTAGCGGGACCAGCGTTTTGACTAGTTTGGTAAGATGCAAGGTGACCGGGACTAGGGTTTTGACTAGTTTGGTAAGACGCAAGTTGAGCGGGACTAGCGTTTTGACTATAGTTTGGGAAAACGCAAGGTGAGCGGGACTAGCGTTTTGACTATAGTTTGGTAAGAGGCAAGTTGAGCGGGACTAGCGTTTTGACTATAGTTTGGTAAGACGCAAGGTGAGCGGGACTAGCGTTTTGACTAGTTTGGTAAGACGCAAGGTGAGCGGGACTAGTGTTTTGACTATAGTTTGGTAAGACGCAAGGTGAGCGGGTCGAGCGTTTCGACTAGTTTGGTAAAACGAAAGGCGAGCGGCACTAGCGTTTTGACTATTGTTTGGTAAGACGCAAGTTGAGCGGGACTATTGTTTTGACTTGTTTGGTAAGACGCAAGGTGAGTGGGCCTAGCGTTTTGACTAGTGTAGTAAGACGCAAGGCGAGTGGGACTAGCGTTTTGACTAGTTTGATAAGACGCAAGGTGAGCGGGACTAGCGTTTTGACTAGTTTGGTAAGACGCAAGGTGAGCGGGACTAGGGTTTTGACTATAGTTTGTTAAGACGCAAGGTGAGCGGGATAGCGTTTTGACTAGTTTGGTAAGACGCAAGTTGAGCGGGACTATCGTTTTGACTAGTTCGGTCAGACGCAAGTTGAGCGGGACTAGCGTTTTGACTATAGTTTGGTAAGACGCAAGGTGAGCGGGACAAGCGTTTTGACTATAGTTTGGTAAGACGCAAGGTGAGCGGGACAAGCGTTTTGACTAGTTTGGTAAGACGAAAGGCAAGAGGGACTAGCGTTTTGATTATAGTTTGGTAAGACGCAAGGTGAGCGGGACTATCGTTTTGACTAGTTCGGTAAAACGCAAGTTGAGCGGGACTAGCGTTTTGACTATAGTTTGGGAAGACGCAAGGTGAGCGGGGACTAGCGTTTTGACTATAGTTTGGTAAGACGCAAGTTGAGAGAGACTAGCGTTTTGACTACAGTTTGGTAAGACGCAAGGTGAGCGGGACTAGCGTTTTGACTAGCTTGGTAAGACGCAAGGTGAGCGGGACTAACGTTTTGACTATAGTTTGGTAAGACGCAAGGTGAGCTGGACAAGCGTTTCGACTAGTTTGGTAAGACGAAAGGTGAGCGAGACTAGCGTTTTGACTATAGTTTGGTAAGACGCAAGTTGAGCGGGACTAGCGTTTTGACTAGTTTGGTAAGACACAAGTTGAGCGGGACTAGCGTTTTGACTATTGTTTGGTAAGACGCAAGGTGAGCGGAACTATTGTTTTGACTAGTTTGGTAAGACGCAAGGTGAGTGGGACTAGCGTTTTGACTAGTTTGGTAAAACGCAAGGTGAGCGGGACTAGCGTTTTGACTAGTTTGTTAAGACGCAAGGTGAGCGGAATTAGCGTTTTGACTATAGTTAGGTAAGACGCAAGTTGAGCGGGACTAGCGTTTTGACTAGTTTGATAAGACGCAAGGTGAGCGGGACCAGCGTTTTGACTAGTTTGGTAAGATGCAAGGTGACCGGGACTAGGGTTTTGACTAGTTTGGTAAGACGCAAGTTGAGCGGGACTAGCGTTTTGACTATAGTTTGGGAAAACGCAAGGTGAGCGGGACTAGCGTTTTGACTATAGTTTGGTAAGAGGCAAGTTGAGCGGGACTAGCGTTTTGACTATAGTTTGGTAAGACGCAAGGTGAGCAGGACTAGCGTTTTGACTAGTTTGGTAAGACGCAAGGTGAGCGGGACTAGTGTTTTGACTATAGTTTGGTAAGACGCAAGGTGAGCGGGTCGAGCGTTTCAACTAGTTTGGTAAGACGAAAGGCGAGCGGGACTAGCGTTTTGACTATTGTTTGGTAAGACGCAAGTTGAGCGGGACTATTGTTTTGACTTGTTTGGTAAGACGCAAGGTGAGTGGGACTAGCGTTTTGACTAGTGTAGTAAGACGCAAGGCGAGTGGGACTAGCGTTTTGACTAGTTTGGTAAGACGCAAGGTGAGCGGGACTAGCGTTTTGACTAGTTTGGTAAGACGCAAGGTGAGCGGGACTAGGGTTTTGACTATAGTTTGTTAAGACGCAAGGTGAGCGGGATAGCGTTTTGACTAGTTTGGTAAGACGCAAGGCGAGCGGGACTAGCGTTTTGACTAGTTTGGTAAGACGCAAGTTGAGCTAGACTAGTGTTTTGGCTAGTTTGGTAAGACGGAAGTTGAGCGGGACTAGCGTTTTGACTATAGTTTGGTAAGACGCAAGGTGAGCGGGACCAGCAACTGACTATAGTTTGGTAAGACGCAAGTTGAGCGGGACTAGCGTTTTGACTATGGTTTGGTAAGAGGCAAGTTGAGCGGGACTAGCGTTTGACTATAGTTTGGCAAGACGCAAGGTGAGCGGGACTAGCGTTTTGACTAGTTTGGTAAGACGCAAGGTGAGCGGGACTAGTGTTTTGACTATAGTTTGGTAAGACGCAAGGTGAGCGGGTCGAGCGTTTCGACTAGTTTGGTAAGACGAAAGGCGAGCGGGACTAGCGTTTTGACTATTGTTTGGTAAGACGCAAGTTGAGCGGGACTATTGTTTTGACTTGTTTGGTAAGACGCAAGGTGAGTGGGACTAGCGTTTTGACTAGTTTGGTAAGACGCAAGGTGAGCGGAATTAGCGTTTTGACTATAGTTAGGTAAGACGCAAGTTGAGCGGGACTAGCGTTTTGACTAGTTTGATAAGACGCAAGGTGAGCGGGACCAGCGTTTTGACTAGTTTGGTAAGATGCAAGGTGACCGGGACTAGGGTTTTGACTAGTTTGGTAAGACGCAAGTTGAGCGGGACTAGCGTTTTGACTATAGTTTGGGAAAACGCAAGGTGAGCGGGACTAGCGTTTTGACTATAGTTTGGTAAGAGGCAAGTTGAGCGGGACTAGCGTTTTGACTATAGTTTGGGAAAACGCAAGGTGAGCGGGACTAGCGTTTTGACTATAGTTTGGTAAGAGGCAAGTTGAGCGGGACTAGCGTTTTGACTATAGTTTGGTAAGAGGCAAGTTGAGCGGGACTAGCGTTTTGACTATAGTTTGGTAAGACGCAAGGTGAGCAGGACTAGCGTTTTGACTAGTTTGGTAAGACGCAAGGTGAGCGGGACTAGTGTTTTGACTATAGTTTGGTAAGACGCAAGGTGAGCGGGTCGAGCGTTTCAACTAGTTTGGTAAGACGAAAGGCGAGCGGGACTAGCGTTTTGACTATTGTTTGGTAAGACGCAAGTTGAGCGGGACTATTGTTTTGACTTGTTTGGTAAGACGCAAGGTGAGTGGGACTAGCGTTTTGACTAGTGTAGTAAGACGCAAGGCGAGTGGGACTAGCGTTTTGACTAGTTTGGTAAGACGCAAGGTGAGCGGGACTAGCGTTTTGACTAGTTTGGTAAGACGCAAGGTGAGCGGGACTAGGGTTTTGACTATAGTTTGTTGAGACGCAAGGTGAGCGGGATAGCGTTTTGACTAGTTTGGTAAGACGCAAGGCGAGCGGGACTAGCGTTTTGACTAGTTTGGTAAGACGCAAGTTGAGCTAGACTAGCGTTTTGGCTAGTTTGGTAAGACGGAAGTTGAGCGGGACTAGCGTTTTGACTATAGTTTGGTAAGACGCAAGGTGAGCGGGACCAGCAACTGACTATAGTTTGGTAAGACGCAAGTTGAGCGGGACTAGCGTTTTGACTATGGTTTGGTAAGAGGCAAGTTGAGCGGGACTAGCGTTTGACTATAGTTTGGTAAGACGCAAGGTGAGCGGGACTAGCGTTTTGACTAGTTTGGTAAGACGCAAGGTGAGCGGGACTAGTGTTTTGACTATAGTTTGGTAAGACGCAAGGTGAGCGGGTCGAGCGTTTCGACTAGTTTGGTAAGACGAAAGGCGAGCGGGACTAGCGTTTTGACTATTGTTTGGTAAGACGCAAGTTGAGCGGGACTATTGTTTTGACTTGTTTGGTAAGACGCAAGGTGAGTGGGACTAGCGTTTTGACTAGTTTGGTAAGACGCAAGGTGAGCGGAATTAGCGTTTTGACTATAGTTAGGTAAGACGCAAGTTGAGCGGGACTAGCGTTTTGACTAGTTTGATAAGACGCAAGGTGAGCGGGACCAGCGTTTTGACTAGTTTGGTAAGATGCAAGGTGACCGGGACTAGGGTTTTGACTAGTTTGGTAAGACGCAAGTTGAGCGGGACTAGCGTTTTGACTATAGTTTGGGAAAACGCAAGGTGAGCGGGACTAGCGTTTTGACTATAGTTTGGTAAGAGGCAAGTTGAGCGGGACTAGCGTTTTGACTATAGTTTGGGAAAACGCAAGGTGAGCGGGACTAGCGTTTTGACTATAGTTTGGTAAGAGGCAAGTTGAGCGGGACTAGCGTTTTTACTATAGTTTGGTAAGACGCAAGGTGAGCAGGACTAGCGTTTTGACTAGTTTGGTAAGACGCAAGGTGAGCGGGACTAGTGTTTTGACTATAGTTTGGTAAGACGCAAGGTGAGCGGGTCGAGCGTTTCAACTAGTTTGGTAAGACGAAAGGCGAGCGGGACTAGCGTTTTGACTATTGTTTGGTAAGACGCAAGTTGAGCGGGACTATTGTTTTGACTTGTTTGGTAAGACGCAAGGTGAGTGGGACTAGCGTTTTGACTAGTGTAGTAAGACGCAAGGCGAGTGGGACTAGCGTTTTGACTAGTTTGGTAAGACGCAAGGTGAGCGGGACTAGCGTTTTGACTATAGTTTGGTAAGAGGCAAGTTGAGCGGGACTAGCGTTTGACTATAGTTTGGTAAGACGCAAGGTGAGCGGGACTAGCGTTTTGACTAGTTTGGTAAGACGCAAGGTGAGCGGGACTAGTGTTTTGACTATAGTTTGGTAAGACGCAAGGTGAGCGGGTCGAGCGTTTCAACTAGTTTGGTAAGACGAAAGGCGAGCGGGACTAGCGTTTTGACTATTGTTTGGTAAGACGCAAGTTGAGCGGGACTATTGTTTTGACTTGTTTGGTAAGACGCAAGGTGAGTGGGACTAGCGTTTTGACTAGTTTGGTAAAACGCAAGGTGAGCGGGACTAGCGTTTTGACTAGTTTGGTAAGACGCAAGGTGAGCGGAATTAGCGTTTTGACTATAGTTAGGTAAGACGCAAGTTGAGCGGGACTAGCGTTTTGACTAGTTTGATAAGACGCAAGGTGAGCGGGACCAGCGTTTTGACTAGTTTGGTAAGATGCAAGGTGACCGGGACTAGGGTTTTGACTAGTTTGGTAAGACGCAAGTTGAGCGGGACTAGCGTTTTGACTATAGTTTGGGAAAACGCAAGGTGAGCGGGACTAGCGTTTTGACTATAGTTTGGTAAGAGGCAAGTTGAGCGGGACTAGCGTTTTGACTATAGTTTGGTAAGACGCAAGGTGAGCGGGACTAGCGTTTTGACTAGTTTGGTAAAACGCAAGGTGAGCGGGACTAGTGTTTTGACTATAGTTTGGTAAGACGCAAGGTGAGCGGGTCGAGCGTTTCGACTAGTTTGGTATGACGAAAGGCGAGCGGGACTAGCGTTTTGACAATTGTTTGGTAAGACGCAAGTTGAGCGGGACTATTGTTTTGACTTGTTTGGTAAGACGCAAGGTGAGTGGGACTAGCGTTTTGACTAGTGTAGTAAGACGCAAGGCGAGTGGGACTAGCGTTTTGACTAGTTTGGTAAGATGCAAGGTGAGCGGGACTAGCGTTTTGACTAGTTTGGTAAGACGCAAGGTGAGTGGGACTAGCGTTTTGACTAGTTTGGTAAAACGCAAGGTGAGCGGGACTAGCGTTTTGACTAGTTTGGTAAGACGCAAGGTGAGCGGAATTAGCGTTTTGACTATTGTCAGGTAAGACGCAAGGTGAGTGGGACTAGCGTTTTGACTAGTTTGGTAAAACGCAAGGTGAGCAGGACTAGCGTTTTGACTAGTTTGGTAAGACGCAAGGTGAGCCGAATTAGCGTTTTGACTATAGTCAGGTAAGACGCAAGTTGAGCGGGACTAGCGTTTTGACTAGTTTGGTAAGACGCAAGTTGAGCTAGACTAGCGTTTTGGCTAGTTTGGTAAGACGGAAGCTGAGCGGGACTAGCGTTTTGACTATAGTTTGGTAAGACGCAAGGTGAGCGGGACCAGCAACTGACTATAGTTTGGTAAGACGCAAGTTGAGCGGGACTAGCGTTTTGACTATAGTTTGGTAAGAGGCAAGTTGAGCGGGACTAGCGTTTTGACTATAGTTAGGTAAGACGCAAGTTGAGCGGGACTAGCGTTTTGACTAGTTTGGTAAGATGCAAGGTGACCGGGACTAGGGTTTTGACTAGTTTGGTAAGACGCAAGTTGAGCGGGACTAGCGTTTTGACTATAGTTTGGGAAAACGCAAGGTGAGCGGGACTAGCGTTTTGACTATAGTTTGGTAAGAGGCAAGTTGAGCGGGACTAGCGTTTTGACTATAGTTTGGTAAGACGCAAGGTGAGCGGGACTAGCGTTTTGACTAGTTTGGTAAGACGCAAGGTGAGCGGGACTAGTGTTTTGACTATAGTTTGGTAAGGCGCAAGGTGAGCGGGTCGAGCGTTTCGACTAGTTTGGTAAGACGAAAGGCGAGCGGGACTAGCGTTTTGACTATTGTTTGGTAAGACGCAAGTTGAGAGGGACTATTGTTTTGACTTGTTTGGTAAGACGCAAGGTGAGTGGGACTAGCGTTTTGACTAGTGTAGTAAGACGCAAGGCGAGTGGGACTAGCGTTTTGACTAGTTTGGTAAGACGCAAGGTGAGCGGGACTAGCGTTTTGACTAGTTTGGTAAGACGCAAGGTGAGCGGGACTAGGGTTTTGACTATAGTTTGTTAAGACGCAAGGTGAGCGGGATAGCGTTTTGACTAGTTTGGTAAGAAGCAAGGCGAGCGGGACTAGCGTTTTGACTAGTTTGGTAAGACGCAAGTTGAGCTAGACTAGCGTTTTGGCTAGTTTGGTAAGACAGAAGTTGAGCGGGACTAGCGTTTTGACTATAGTTTGGTAAGACGCAAGGTGAGCGGGACCAGCAACTGACTATAGTTTGGTAAGACGCAAGTTGAGCGGGACTAGCGTTTTGACTATAGTTTGGTAAGAGGCAAGTTGAGCGGGACTAGCGTTTTGACTATAGTTAGGTAAGACGCAAGTTGAGCGGGACTAGCGTTTTGACTAGTTTGATAAGACGCAAGGTGAGCGGGACCAGCGTTTTGACTAGTTTGGTAAGATGCAAGGTGACCGGGACTAGGGTTTTGACTAGTTTGGTAAGACGCAAGGTGAGCGGGACTAGCGTTTTGATTATAGTTTGGTAAGACCCAAGTTGAGCAGGACTAGCGTTTTGACTTGTTTGGTAAGACGCAAGGTGAGCAGGACTAGCGTTTTGACTAGTGTGGTAATACGCAAGTTGAGTGGGACTTTCGTTTTGACTAGTTTGGTAAGACGCAAGGTGAGCGGGACTAGCGTTTTGACTAGTTTGGTAAGACGCAAGGTGAGCGGGACTAGCGTTTTGACTATGGTTTGGGAAGACGCAAGGTGAGCGGGACTAGCGTTTTGACTATAGTTTGGTAAGACGCAAGGTGAGCGGGACTAGCGTTTTGACTAGTTTGGTAAGAAGCAAGGTGAGCGGGACTAGCGTTTTGACTATAGTTTGGTGAGACCCAAGGTGAGCGGGACTATCGTTTTGACTAGTTTGGTAAGACGCAAGGTGAGCGGGACTAGCGTTTTGACTATGGTTTGGGAAGACGCAAGGTGAGCGGGACTAGCGTTTTGACTATAGTTTTTTAAGACGAAAGGTGAGCGGGACTAGCGTTTTGACTATGGTTTGGGAAGAAGCAAGGTGAGCGGGACTAGCGTTTTGACTATAGTTTGGTAAGACGAAAGGTGAGCGGGACTAGCGTTTTGATTATAGTTTGATAAGACGCAAGTTGAGCGGGACTATCGTTTTGACTAGTTCGGTCAGACGCAAGTTGAGCGGGACTAGCGTTTTGACTATAGTTTGGTAAGACGCAAGGTGAGCGGGACAAGCGTTTTGACTATAGTTTGGTAAGACGCAAGGTGAGCGGGACAAGCGTTTTGACTAGTTTGGTAAGACGAAAGGCAAGAGGGACTAGCGTTTTGATTATAGTTTGGTAAGACGCAAGGTGAGTGGGACTATCGTTTTCACTAGTTCGGTAAAACGCAAGTTGAGCGGGACTAGCGTTTTGACTATAGTTTGGGAAGACGCAAGGTGAGCGGGACTAGCGTTTTGACTATAGTTTGGTAAGACGCAAGTTGAGAGAGACTAGCGTTTTGACTACAGTTTGGTAAGACGCAAGGTGAGCGGGACTAGCGTTTTGACTAGTTTGGTAAGACGCAAGGTGAGCGGGACTAGCGTTTTGACTATAGTTTGGTAAGACGCAAGGTGAGCTGGACAAGCGTTTCGACTAGTTTGCTAAGACGAAAGGTGAGCGAGACTAGCGTTTTGACTATAGTTTGGTAAGACGCAAGTTGAGCGGGACTAGCGTTTTGACTATAGTTTGGTAAGACGCAAGGTGAGCGGGACTAGCGTTTTAACTAGTTTGGTAAGACTCAAGGTGAGCAGGACTAGCGTTTTGACTATAGTTTGGTAAGACGCAAGATGATCGGGACTAACGTTTTGACTAGTTTGGTAAGACGCAAGGTGAGCGGGACTAGCGTTTTGACTAGTTTGGTAAGACGCAAGGTGAGCGGGACTAGCGTTTTGATTATAGTTTGGTAAGACCCAAGTTGAGCAGGACTAGCGTTTTGACTTGTTTGGTAAGACGCAAGGTGAGCAGGACTAGCGTTTTGACTAGTGTGGTAATACGCAAGTTGAGTGGGACTTTCGTTTTGACTAGTTTGGTAAGACGCAAGGTGAGCGGGACTAGCGTTTTGACTAGTTTGGTAAGACGCAAGGTGAGCGGGACTAGCGTTTTGACTATGGTTTGGGAAGACGCAAGGTGAGCGGGACTAGCGTTTTGACTATAGTTTGGTAAGACGCAAGGTGAGCGGGACTAGCGTTTTGACTAGTTTGGTAAGAAGCAAGGTGAGCGGGACTAGCGTTTTGACTATAGTTTGGTGAGACCCAAGGTGAGCGGGACTATCGTTTTGACTAGTTTGGTAAGACGCAAGGTGAGCGGGACTAGCGTTTTGACTATGGTTTGGGAAGACGCAAGGTGAGCGGGACTAGCGTTTTGACTATAGTTTGGTAAGACGAAAGGTGAGCGGGACTAGCGTTTTGACTATGGTTTGGGAAGAAGCAAGGTGAGCGGGACTAGCGTTTTGACTATAGTTTGGTAAGACGAAAGGTGAGCGGGACTAGCGTTTTGATTATAGTTTGATAAGACGCAAGTTGAGCGGGACTATCGTTTTGACTAGTTCGGTCAGACGCAAGTTGAGCGGGACTAGCGTTTTGACAATAGTTTGGTAAGACGCAAGGTGAGCGGGACAAGCGTTTTGACTATAGTTTGGTAAGACGCAAGGTGAGCGGGACAAGCGTTTTGACTAGTTTGGTAAGACGAAAGGCAAGAGGGACTAGCGTTTTGATTATAGTTTGGTAAGACGCAAGGTGAGCGGGACTATCGTTTTGACTAGTTCGGTAAAACGCAAGTTGAGCGGGACTAGCGTTTTGACTATAGTTTGGGAAGACGCAAGGTGAGCGGGACTAGCGTTTTGACTATAGTTTGGTAAGACGCAAGTTGAGAGAGACTAGCGTTTTGACTACAGTTTGGTAAGACGCAAGGTGAGCGGGACTAGCGTTTTGACTAGTTTGGTAAGACGCAAGGTGAGCGGGACTAGCGTTTTGACTATAGTTTGGTAAGACGCAAGGTGAGCTGGACAAGCGTTTCGACTAGTTTGGTAAGACGAAAGGTGAGCGAGACTAGCGTTTTGACTATAGTTTGGTAAGACGCAAGTTGAGCGGGACCAGCATTTTGACTGTAGTTTGGTAAGACGCAAGTTGAGCGGGACTAGCGTTTTGATTATAGTTTGGTAAGACGCAAGGTGAGCGGGACTATCGTTTTGACTAGTTCGGTAAAACGCAAGTTGAGCGAGACTAGCGTTTTGACTATAGTTTGGGAAGACGCAAGGTGAGCGGGACTAGCGTTTTGACTATAGTTTGGTAAGACGCAAGTTGAGAGAGACTAGCGTTTTGACTACAGTTTGGTAAGACGCAAGGTGAGCGGGACTAGCGTTTTGACTAGTTTGGTAAGACGCAAGGTGAGCGGGACTAGCGTTTTGACTATAGTTTGGTAAGACGCAAGGTGAGCTGGACAAGCGTTTCGACTAGTTTGGTAAGACGAAAGGTGAGCGAGACTAGCGTTTTGACTATAGTTTGGTAAGACGCAAGTTGAGCGGGACTAGCGTTTTGCCTAGTTTGGTAAGACACAAGTTGAGCGGGACTAGCGTTTTGACTATTGGTTTGGTAAGACGCAAGGTGAGCGGAACTATTGTTTTGACTAGTTTGGTAACACGCAAGGTGAGTGGACTAGCGTTTTGACTAGTTTGGTAAAACGCAAGGTGAGCGGGACTAGCGTTTTGACTAGTTTGGTAAGACGCAAGGTGAGCGGAATTAGCGTTTTGACTATAGTTAGGTAAGACGCAAGTTGAGCGGGACTAGCGTTTTGACTAGTTTGATAAGACGCAAGGTGAGCGGGACCAGCGTTTTGACTAGTTTGGTAAGATGCAAGGTGACCGGGACTAGGGTTTTGTCTAGTTTGGTAAGACGCAAGTTGAGCGGGACTAGCGTTTTGACTATAGTTTGGGAAAACGCAAGGTGAGCGGGACTAGCGTTTTGACTATAGTTTGGTAAGAGGCAAGTTGAGCGGGACTAGCGTTTTGACTATAGTTTGGTAAGACGCAAGGTGAGCGGGACTAGCGTTTTGACTAGTTTGGTAAGACGCAAGGTGAGCGGGACTAGTGTTTTGACTATAGTTTGGTAAGACGCAAGGTGAGCGGGTCGAGCGTTTCGACTAGTTTGGTAAGACGAAAGGCGAGCGGCACTAGCGTTTTGACTATTGTTTGGTAAGACGCAAGTTGAGCGGGACTATTGTTTTGACTTGTTTGGTAAGACGCAAGGTGAGTGGGACTAGCGTTTTGACTAGTGTAGTAAGACGCAAGGCGAGTGGGACTAGCGTTTTGACTAGTTTGGTAAGACGCAAGGTGAGCGGGACTAGCGTTTTGACTATGGTTTGGGAAGACGCAAGGTGAGCGGGACTAGCGTTTTGACTATAGTTTGGTAAGACGAAAGGTGAGCGGGACTAGCGTTTTGACTATGGTTTGGGAAGAAGCAAGGTGAGCGGGACTAGCGTTTTGACTATAGTTTGGTAAGACGAAAGGTGAGCGGGACTAGCGTTTTGATTATAGTTTGATAAGACGCAAGTTGAGCGGGACTATCGTTTTGACTAGTTCGGTCAGACGCAAGTTGAGCGGGACTAGCGTTTTGACTAGTTTGATAAGACGCAAGGTGAGCGGGACCAGCGTTTTGACTAGTTTGGTAAGATGCAAGGTGACCGGGACTAGGGTTTTGACTAGTTTGGTAAGACGCAAGTTGAGCGGGACTAGCGTTTTGACTATAGTTTGGGAAAACGCAAGGTGAGCGGGACTAGCGTTTTGACTATAGTTTGGTAAGAGGCAAGTTGAGCGGGACTAGCGTTTTGACTATAGTTTGGTAAGACGCAAGGTGAGCAGGACTAGCGTTTTGACTAGTTTGGTAAGACGCAAGGTGAGCGGGACTAGTGTTTTGACTATAGTTTGGTAAGACGCAAGGTGAGCGGGTCGAGCGTTTCAACTAGTTTGGTAAGACGAAAGGCGAGCGGGACTAGCGTTTTGACTATTGTTTGGTAAGACGCAAGTTGAGCGGGACTATTGTTTTGACTTGTTTGGTAAGACGCAAGGTGAGTGGGACTAGCGTTTTGACTAGTGTAGTAAGACGCAAGGCGAGTGGGACTAGCGTTTTGACTAGTTTGGTAAGACGCAAGGTGAGCGGGACTAGCGTTTTGACTAGTTTGGTAAGACGCAAGGTGAGCGGGACTAGGGTTTTGACTATAGTTTGTTAAGACGCAAGGTGAGCGGGATAGCGTTTTGACTAGTTTGGTAAGACGCAAGGCGAGCGGGACTAGCGTTTTGACTAGTTTGGTAAGACGCAAGTTGAGCTAGACTAGCGTTTTGGCTAGATTGGTAAGACGGAAGTTGAGCGGGACTAGCGTTTTGACTATAGTTTGGTAAGACGCAAGGTGAGCGGGACCAGCAACTGACTATAGTTTGGTAAGACGCAAGTTGAGCGGGACTAGCGTTTTGACTATGGTTTGGTAAGAGGCAAGTTGAGCGGGACTAGCGTTTGACTATAGTTTGGTAAGACGCAAGGTGAGCGGGACTAGCGTTTTGACTAGTTTGGTAAGACGCAAGGTGAGCGGGACTAGTGTTTTGACTATAGTTTGGTAAGACGCAAGGTGAGCGGGTCGAGCGTTTCGACTAGTTTGGTAAGACGAAAGGCGAGCGGGACTAGCGTTTTGACTATTGTTTGGTAAGACGCAAGTTGAGCGGGACTATTGTTTTGACTTGTTTGGTAAGACGCAAGGTGAGTGGGACTAGCGTTTTGACTAGTTTGGTAAGACGCAAGGTGAGCGGAATTAGCGTTTTGACTATAGTTAGGTAAGACGCAAGTTGAGCGGGACTAGCGTTTTGACTAGTTTGATAAGACGCAAGGTGAGCGGGACCAGCGTTTTGACTAGTTTGGTAAGATGCAAGGTGACCGGGACTAGGGTTTTGACTAGTTTGGTAAGACGCAAGTTGAGCGGGACTAGCGTTTTGACTATAGTTTGGGAAAACGCAAGGTGAGCGGGACTAGCGTTTTGACTATAGTTTGGTAAGAGGCAAGTTGAGCGGGACTAGCGTTTTGACTATAGTTTGGGAAAACGCAAGGTGAGCGGGACTAGCGTTTTGACTATAGTTTGGTAAGAGGCAAGTTGAGCGGGACTAGCGTTTTGACTATAGTTTGGTAAGACGCAAGGTGAGCAGGACTAGCGTTTTGACTAGTTTGGTAAGACGCAAGGTGAGCGGGACTAGTGTTTTGACTATAGTTTGGTAAGACGCAAGGTGAGCGGGTCGAGCGTTTCAACTTGTTTGGTAAGACGAAAGGCGAGCGGGACTAGCGTTTTGACTATTGTTTGGTAAGACGCAAGTTGAGCGGGACTATTGTTTTGACTTGTTTGGTAAGACGCAAGGTGAGTGGGACTAGCGTTTTGACTAGTGTAGTAAGACGCAAGGCGAGTGGGACTAGCGTTTTGACTAGTTTGGTAAGACGCAAGGTGAGCGGGACTAGCGTTTTGACTAGTTTGGTAAGACGCAAGGTGAGCGGGACTAGGGTTTTGACTATAGTTTGTTAAGACGCAAGGTGAGCGGGATAGCGTTTTGACTAGTTTGGTAAGACGCAAGGCGAGCGGGACTAGCGTTTTGACTAGTTTGGTAAGACGCAAGTTGAGCTAGACTAGCGTTTTGGCTAGTTTGGTAAGACGGAAGTTGAGCGGGACTAGCGTTTTGACTATAGTTTGGTAAGACGCAAGGTGAGCGGGACCAGCAACTGACTATAGTTTGGTAAGACGCAAGTTGAGCGGGACTAGCGTTTTGACTATAGTTTGGTAAGAGGCAAGTTGAGCGGGACTAGCGTTTGACTATAGTTTGGTAAGACGCAAGGTGAGCGGGACTAGCGTTTTGACTAGTTTGGTAAGACGCAAGGTGAGCGGGACTAGTGTTTTGACTATAGTTTGGTAAGACGCAAGGTGAGCGGGTCGAGCGTTTCGACTAGTTTGGTAAGACGAAAGGCGAGCGGGACTAGCGTTTTGACTATTGTTTGGTAAGACGCAAGTTGAGCGGGACTATTGTTTTGACTTGTTTGGTAAGACGCAAGGTGAGTGGGACTAGCGTTTGACTAGTTTGGTAAAACGCAAGGTGAGCGGGACTAGCGTTTTGACTAGTTTGGTAAGACGCAAGGTGAGCGGAATTAGCGTTTTGACTATAGTTAGGTAAGACGCAAGTTGAGCGGGACTAGCGCTTTGACTAGTTTGATAAGACGCAAGGTGAGCGGGACCAGCGTTTTGACTAGTTTGGTAAGATGCAAGGTGACCGGGACTAGGGTTTTGACTAGTTTGGTAAGACGCAAGTTGAGCGGGACTAGCGTTTTGACTATAGTTTGGGAAAACGCAAGGTGAGCGGGACTAGCGTTTTGACTATAGTTTGGTAAGAGGCAAGTTGAGCGGGACTAGCGTTTTGACTATAGTTTGGTAAGACGCAAGGTGAGCGGGACTAGCGTTTTGACTAGTTTGGTAAGACGCAAGGTGAGCGGGACTAGTGTTTTGACTATAGTTTGGTAAGACGCAAGGTGAGCGGGTCGAGCGTTTCGACTAGTTTGGTATGACGAAAGGCGAGCGGGACTAGCGTTTTGACAATTGTTTGGTAAGACGCAAGTTGAGCGGGACTATTGTTTCGACTTGTTTGGTAAGACGCAAGGTGAGTGGGACTAGCGTTTTGACTAGTGTAGTAAGACGCAAGGCGAGTGGGACTAGCGTTTTGACTAGTTTGGTAAGACGCAAGGTGAGCGGGACTAGCGTTTTGACTAGTTTGGTAAGACGCAAGGTGAGTGGGACTAGGGTTTTGACTATAGTTTGTTAAGACGCAAGGTGAGCGGGATAGCGTTTTGACTAGTTTGGTAAGACGCAAGGCGAGCGGGACTAGCGTTTTGACTAGTTTGGTAAGACGCAAGTTGAGCTAGACTAGCGTTTTGGCTAGTTTGGTAAGACGGAAGTTGAGCGGGACTAGCGTTTTGACTATAGTTTGGTAAGACGCAAGGTGAGCGGGACCAGCAACTGACTATAGTTTGGTAAGACGCAAGTTGAGCGGGACTAGCGTTTTGACTATAGTTTGGTAAGAGGCAAGTTGAGCGGGACTAGCGTTTTGACTATAGTTAGGTAAGACGCAAGTTGAGCGGGACTAGCGTTTTGACTAGTTTGGTAAGATGCAAGGTGACCGGGACTAGGGTTTTGACTAGTTTGGTAAGACGCAAGTTGAGCGGGACTAGCGTTTTGACTATAGTTTGGGAAAACGCAAGGTGAGCGGGACTAGCGTTTTGACTATAGTTTGGTAAGAGGCAAGTTGAGCGGGACTAGCGTTTTGACTATAGTTTGGTAAGACGCAAGGTGAGCGGGACTAGCGTTTTGACTAGTTTGGTAAGACGCAAGGTGAGCGGGACTAGTGTTTTGACTATAGTTTGGTAAGGCGCAAGGTGAGCGGGTCGAGCGTTTCGACTAGTTTGGTAAGACGAAAGGCGAGCGGGACTAGCGTTTTGACTATTGTTTGGTAAGACGCAAGTTGAGCGGGACTATTGTTTTGACTTGTTTGGTAAGACGCAAGGTGAGTGGGACTAGCGTTTTGACTAGTGTAGTAAGACGCAAGGCGAGTGGGACTAGCGTTTTGACTAGTTTGGTAAGACGCAAGGTGAGCGGGACTAGCGTTTTGACTAGTTTGGTAAGACGCAAGGTGAGCGGGACTAGGGTTTTGACTATAGTTTGTTAAGACGCAAGGTGAGCGGGATAGCGTTTTGACTAGTTTGGTAAGACGCAAGGCGAGCGGGACTAGCGTTTTGACTAGTTTGGTAAGACGCAAGTTGAGCTAGACTAGCGTTTTGGCTAGTTTGTTAAGACGGAAGTTGAGCGGGACTAGCGTTTTGACTATAGTTTGGTAAGACGCAAGGTGAGCGGGACCAGCAACTGACTATAGTTTGGTAAGACGCAAGTTGAGCGGGACTAGCGTTTTGACTATAGTTTGGTAAGAGGCAAGTTGAGCGGGACTAGCGTTTTGACTATAGTTAGGTAAGACGCAAGTTGAGCGGGACTAGCGTTTTGACTAGTTTGATAAGACGCAAGGTGAGCGGGACCAGCGTTTTGACGAGTTTGGTAAGATGCAAGGTGACCCGGACTAGGGTTTTGACTAGATTGGTAAGATGCAAGTTGAGCGGGACTAGCGTTTTGACTATAGTTTGGGAAAACGCAAGGTGAGCGGGACTAGCGTTTCGACTATAGTTTGGTAAGAGGCAAGTTGAGCGGGACTAGCGTTTTGACTATAGTTTGGTAAGACGCAAGGTGAGCTAGACTAGCGTTTTGGCTAGTTTGGTAAGACGGAAGTTGAGCGGGACTAGCGTTTTGACTATAGTTTGGTAAGACGCAAGGTGAGCGGGACCAGCAACTGACTATAGTTTGGTAAGACGCAAGTTGAGCGGGACTAGCGTTTTGACTAGTTTGGTAAGACGCAAGTTGAGCGGTACTAGTGTTTTGACTATAGTTTGGTAAGACGCAAGGTGAGCGGGTCGAGCGTTTCGACTAGTTTGGTAAGACGAAAGGCGAGCGGGACTAGCGTTTTGACTATTGTTTGGTAAGACGCAAGTTGAGCGGGACTATTGTTTTGACTTGTTTGGTAAGACGCAAGGTGAGTGGGACTAGCGTTTTGACTAGTGTAGTAAGACGCAAGGCGAGTGGGACTAGCGTTTTGACTAGTTTGGTAAGACGCAAGGTGAGCGGGACTAGCGTTTTGACTAGTTTGGTAAGACGCAAGGTGAGCGGGACTAGGGTTTTGACTATAGTTTGTTAAGACGCAAGGTGAGCGGGATACCGTTTTGACTAGTTTGGTAAGACGCAAGGCGAGCGGGACTAGCGTTTTGACTAGTTTGGTAAGACGCAAGTTGAGCTAGACTAGCGTTTTGGCTAGTTTGGTAAGACGGAAGTTGAGCGTGACTAGCGTTTTGACTATAGTTTGTTAAGACGCAAGGTGAGCGGGACCAGCAACTGACTATAGTTTGGTAAGACGCAAGTTGAGAGGGACTAGCGTTTTGACTATAGTTTGGTAAGACGCAAGGTGAGCGGGACTAGCGTTTTAACTAGTTTGGTAAGACTCAAGGTGAGCGCGACTAGCGTTTTGACTATAGTTTGGTAAGACGCAAGATGAGCGGGACTAACGTTTTGACTAGTTTGGTAAGACGCAAGTTGAGTGGGACTAGCGTTTTGACTAGTGTGGTGAGACGCAAGGTGAGAGGGACTAGCGTTTTGACTAGTTTGGTAAGACGCAAGGTGAGCGGGACTAGCGTTTTGACTATGGTTTGGGAAGACGCAAGGTGAGCGGGACTAGCGTTTTGACTATAGTTTGGTAAGATGCAAGGTGAGCGGGACTAGCGTTTTGACTAGTTTGGTAAGAAGCAAGGTGAGCAGGACTAGCGTTTTGACTATAGTTTGGTGAGACGCAAGGTGAGCGGGACTATCGTTTTGACTAGTTTGGTAAGACGCAAGGTGAGCGGGACCAGCGTTTTGACTATGGTTTGGGAAGACGCAAGGTGAGCGGGACTAGCGTTTTGACTATAGTTTGGTAAGACGAAAGGTGAGCGGGACTAGCGTTTTGATTATAGTTTGGTAGGACAAAAGGTGAGTGGGACTAACGTTTTGACTATGGTTTGGGAAGACGCAGGGTGAGCGGGACTAGCGTTTTGACTATAGTTTGGTAAGACGAAAGGTGAGCGGGACTAGCGTTTTGATTATAGTTTGGTAAGACGCAAGTTGAGCGGGACTATCGTTTTGACTAGTTCGATAAGACGCAAGTTGAGCGGGACTAGCGTTTTGACTATAGCTTGGTATGACGCAAGGTGAGCGGGACAAGCGTTTTGACTAGTTTGGTAAGACGAAAGGCAAGCGGGACTAGCATTTTGACTATAGTTTAGTAAGACGCAAGGTGAGCGGGACTATCGTTTTGACTAGTTCGGTAAAACGCAAGTTGAGCGGGACTAGCGTTTTGACTATAGTTTGGGAAGACGCAAGGTGAGCGGGACTAGCGTTTTGACTATAGTTTGGTAAGACACAAGTTGAGCGGGATCAGCGTTTTGACTATAGTTTGGTAAGACGCAAGGTGAGCGGGACTAGCGTTTTGTTTAGTTTGGTAAGACGCAAGGGGAGCGGGGCTAGCGTTTTGACTATAGTTTGGTAAGACGAAAGGTGAGCTGGACAAGCGTTTCGACTAGTTTGGTAAGACGCAAGGTGAGCGGGACTAGCGTTTTTTGACTAGTTTGGTAAGACGCAAGGTGAGCGGAACTAGCGTTTTGACTATAGTTAGGTAAGACGCAAGTTGAGCGGGACTAGCGCTTTCACTAGTTTGGTAAGACGCAAGGTGAGCGGGACCAGTGTTTTGACTAGTTTGGAAAGACGCAAGTTGAGAGAGACTAGCGTTTTGTCTATAGTTTGGTAAGACGCAAGGTGAGCGGGACTAGGGTTTTGACTAGTTTGGTAAGACGCAAGTTGAGTGGGACTAGCGTTTTGACTATAGTTTGGGAAAACGCAAGGTGAGCGGGACTAGCGTTTTGACTATAGTTTGGTAAGAGGCAAGTTGAGCGGGACTAGCGTTTTGACTATAGTTTGGGAAAACGCAAGGTGAGCGGGACTAGCGTTTTGACTATAGTTTGGTAAGAGGCAAGTTGAGCGGGACTAGCGTTTTGACTATAGTTTGATAAGACGCAAGGTGAGCGGGACTAGCGTTTTGACTAGTTTGTTAGGATGCAAGGTGAGCGGGACTAGCGTTTTGACCATAGTTTGGTAAGACACAAGGTGAGCGGGTCGAGCGTTTCGACTAGTTTGGTAAGACGAAAGGCGAGCGGGACTAGCGTTTTGACTATTGTTTGGTAAGACGCAAGTTGAGGGGGACTATTGTTTTGACTTGTTTGGTAAGACGCAAGGTGAGTGGGACTAGCGTTTTGACTAGTGTAGTAAGACGCAAGGCGAGTGGGACTAGCGTTTTGACTAGTTTGGTAAGACGCAAGGTGAGCGGGACTAGCGTTTTGACTAGTTTGGAAAGACGCAAGGTGAGCGGGACTATGGTTTGGACTATAGTTTGTTAAGACACAAGGTGAGCGGGATAGCGTTTTGACTAGTTTGGTAAGACGCAAGGCGAGCGGGACTAGCGTTTTGACTAGTTTGGTAAGACGCAAGTTGAGCTAGACTAGCGTTTTGGCTAGTTTGGTGAGACGGAAGTTGAGCGGGACTAGCGTTTTGACTATAGTTTGGTAAGACGCAAGGTGAGCGGGACCAGCAACTGACTATAGTTTGGTAAGACGCAAGTTGAGCGGGACTAGCGTTTTGACTAGTTTGGTAAGACGCAAGTTGAGCGGGACTAGTGTTTTGACTATAGTTTGGTAAGACGCAAGGTGAGCTGGTCGAGCGTTTCGACTAGTTTGGTAAGACGAAAGGCGAGCGGGACTAGCGTTTTGACTATTGTTTGGTAAGACGCAAGTTGAGCGGGACTATTGTTTTGACTTGTTTGGTAAGACGCAAGGTGAGTGGGATTAGCGTTTTGACTAGTGTAGTAAGACGCAAGGCGAGTGGGACTAGCGTTTTGACTAGTTTGGTAAGACGCAAGGTGAGCGGGACTAGCGTTTTGACTAGTTTGGTAAGACGCAAGGTGAGCGGGACTAGGGTTTTGACTATAGTTTGTTAAGACGCAAGGTGAGCGGGATACCGTTTTGACTAGTTTGGTAAGACGCAAGGCGAGCGGGACTAGCGTTTTGACTAGTTTGGTAAGACGCAAGTTGAGCTAGACTAGCATTTTGGCTAGTTTGGTAAGACGGAAGTTGAGCGTGACTAGCGTTTTGACTATAGTTTGGTAAGACGCAAGGTGAGCGGGACCAGCAACTGACTATAGTTTGGTAAGACGCAAGTTGAGAGGGACTAGCGTTTTGACTATAGTTTGGTAAGACGCAAGGTGAGCGGGACTAGCGTTTTAACTAGTTTGGTAAGACTCAAGGTGAGCGCGACTAGCGTTTTGACTATAGTTTGGTAAGACGCAAGATGAGCGGGACTAACGTTTTGACTAGTTTGGTAAGACGCAAGTTGAGTGGGACTAGCGTTTTGACTAGTGTGGTGAGACGCAAGGTGAGAGGGACTAGCGTTTTGACTACTTTGGTAAGACGCAAGGTGAGCGGGACTAGCGTTTTGACTATGGTTTGAGAAGACGCAAGGTGAGCGGGACTAGCGTTTTGACTATAGTTTGGTAAGATGCAAGGTGAGCGGGACTAGCGTTTTGACTAGTTTGGTAAGAAGCAAGGTGAGCGGGACTAGCGTTTTGACTATAGTTTGCTGAGACGCAAGGTGAGCGGGACTATCGTTTTGACTAGTTTGGTAAGACGCAAGGTGAGCGGGACCAGCGTTTTGACTATGGTTTGGGAAGACGCAAGGTGAGCGGGACTAGCGTTTTGACTATTGTTTGGTAAGACGAAAGGTGAGCGGGACTAGCGTTTTGATTATAGTTTGGTAGGACAAAAGGTGAGTGGGACTAGCGTTTTGACTATGGTTTGGGAAGACGCAAGGTGAGCGGGACTAGCGTTTTGACTATAGTTTGGTAAGACGAAAGGTGAGCGGGACTAGCGTTTTGATTATAGTTTGGTAAGACGCAAGTTGAGCGGGACTATCGTTTTGACTAGTTCGATAAGACGCAAGTTGAGCGGGACTAGCGTTTTGACTATAGCTTGGTATGACGCAAGGTGAGCGGGACAAGCGTTTTGACTAGTTTGGTAAGACGAAAGGCAAGCGGGACTAGCATTTAGACTATAGTTTAGTAAGACGCAAGGTGAGCGGGACTATCGTTTTGACTAGTTCGGTAAAACGCAAGTTGAGCGGGACTAGCGTTTTGACTATAGTTTGGGAAGACGCAAGGTGAGCGGGACTAGCGTTTTGACTATAGTTTGGTAAGACGCAAGTTGAGCGGGATCAGCGTTTTGACTATAGTTTGGTAAGACGCAAGGTGAGCGGGACTAGCGTTTTGTTTAGTTTCGTAAAACGCAAGGGGAGCGGGACTAGCGTTTTGACTATGGTTTGGTAAGACGAAAGGTGAGCTGGACAAGCGTTTCGACTAGTTTGGTAAGACGCAAGGTGAGCGGGACTAGCGTTTTGACTAGTTTGGTAAGACGCAAGGTGAGCGGAACTAGCGTTTTGACTATAGTTAGGTAAGACGCAAGTTGAGCGGGACTAGCGCTTTCACTGGTTTGGTAAGACGCAAAGTGAGCGGGACCAGTGTTTTGACTAGTTTGGAAAGACGCAAGTTGACAGAGACTAGCGTTTTGTCTATAGTTTGGTGAGACGCAAGGTGAGCGGGACTAGGGTTTTGACTAGTTTGGTAAGACGCAAGTTGAGTGGGACTAGCGTTTTGACTATAGTTTGGGAAAACGCAAGGTGAGCGGGACTAGCGTTTTGACTATAGTTTGGTAAGAGGCAAGTTGAGCGGGACTAGCGTTTTGACTATAGTTTGGGAAAACGCAAGGTGAGCGGGACTAGCGTTTTGACTATAGTTTGGTAAGAGGCAAGTTGAGCGGGACTAGCGTTTTGACTATAGTTTGGGAAAACGCAAGGTGAGCGGGACTAGCGTTTTGACTAGTTTGTTAAGATGCAAGGTGAGCGGGACTAGCGTTTTGACTATAGTTTGGTAAGACACAAGGTGAGCGGGTCGAGCGTTTCGACTAGTTTGGTAAGACGAAAGGCGAGCGGGACTAGCGTTTTGACTATTGTTTGGTAAGACGCAAGTTGAGCGGGACTATTGTTTTGACTTGTTTGGTAAGACGCAAGGTGAGTGGGACTAGCGTTTTGACTAGTGTGGTAAGACGCAAGGCGAGTGGGACTAGCGTTTTGACTAGTTTGGTAAGACGCAAGGTGAGCGAGACTAGCGTTTTGACTAGTTTGGTAAGACGGAAGTTGAGCAGGACTAGCGTTTTGACTATAGTTTGGTAAGACGCAAGGTGAGCGGGACCAGCATTTTGCTATAGTTTGGTAAGACGCAAGTTGAGCGGGACTAGCGTTTTGACTATAGTTTGGTAAGACGCAAGATGAGCGGGAGTAACGTTTTAACTAGTTTGGTAAGACTCAAGGTGAGCAGGACTAGCGTTTTGACTATAGTTTGGTAAGACGCAAGATGAGCGGGACTAACGTTTTGACTAGTTTGGTAAGACGCAAGGTGAGCGGGACTAGCATTTTGACTAGTTTGGTAAGACGCAAGGTGAGCGGGACTAGCGTTTTGATTATAGTTTGGTAAGACGCAAGTTGAGCGGGACTAGCGTTTTGACTATGGTTTGGTGAGACCCAAGGTGAGCGGGAGTATCGTTTTGACTAGTTTGGTAAGACGCAAGGTGAGCGGGACTAGCGTTTTGACTATAGTTTGGTAAGACGCAAGGTGAGCGGGACTAGCGTTTTGACTAGTTTGGTAAGAAGCAAGGTGAGCGGGACTAGCGTTTTGACTATAGTTTGGTGAGACCCAAGGTGAGCGGGACTATCGTCTTGACTAGTTTGGTAAGACGCAAGGTGAGCGGGACTAGCGTTTTGACTATGGTTTGGGAAGACGCAAGGTTAGCGGGACTAGCGTTTTGACTATAGTTTGGTAAGACGAAAGGTGAGCGGGACTAGCTTTTTGACTATGGTTTGGGAAGAAGCAAGGTGAGCGGGACTAGCGTTTTGACTATAGTTTGGTAAGACGAAAGGTGAGCGGGACTAGCGTTTTGATTATAGTTTGGTAAGACGCAAGTTGAGCGGGGCTATCGTTTTGACTAGTTCGGTAAGAGGCAAGTTGAGCGGGACTACCGTTTTGACTATGGTTTGGTAAGACGCAAGGTGAGCGGGACAAGCGTTTTGACTATAGTTTGATAAGACGCAAGGTGAGCGGGACAAGCGTTTTGACTACTTTGGTAAGACGAAAGGCAAGAGGGACTAGCGTTTTGATTATAGTTTGGTAAGACGCAAGGTGAGCGGGACTATCGTTTTGACTAGTTTGGTAAGACACAAGTTGAGTGGGACTAGCGTTTTGACTATAGTTTAGTAAGACGCAAGGTGAGCGGGACTATCGTTTTGACTAGTTCGGTAAAACGCAAGTTGAGTGGGACTAGCGTTTTGACTATAGTTTGGGAAAACGCAAGGTGAGCGGGACTAGCGTTTTGACTATAGTTTGGTAAGAGGCAAGTTGAGCGGGACTAGCGTTTTGACTATAGTTTGGGAAAACGCAAGGTGAGCGGGACTAGCGTTTTGACTATAGTTTGGTAAGAGGCAAGTTGAGCGGGACTAGCGTTTTGACTATAGTTTGGGAAAACGCAAGGTGAGCGGGACTAGCGTTTTGACTAGTTTGTTAAGATGCAAGGTGAGCGGGACTAGCGTTTTGACTATAGTTTGGTAAGACACAAGGTGAGCGGGTCGAGCGTTTCGACTAGTTTGGTAAGACGAAAGGCGAGCGGGACTAGCGTTTTGACTATTGTTTGGTAAGACGCAAGTTGAGCGGGACTATTGTTTTGACTTGTTTGGTAAGACGCAAGGTGAGTGGGACTAGCGTTTTGACTAGTGTGGTAAGACGCAAGGCGAGTGGGACTAGCGTTTTGACTAGTTTGGTAAGACGCAAGGTGAGCGAGACTAGCGTTTTGACTAGTTTGGTAAGACGGAAGTTGAGCAGGACTAGCGTTTTGACTATAGTTTGGTAAGACGCAAGGTGAGCGGGACCAGCATTTTGCTATAGTTTGGTAAGACGCAAGTTGAGCGGGACTAGCGTTTTGACTATAGTTTGGTAAGACGCAAGATGAGCGGGAGTAACGTTTTAACTAGTTTGGTAAGACTCAAGGTGAGCAGGACTAGCGTTTTGACTATAGTTTGGTAAGACGCAAGATGAGCGGGACTAACGTTTTGACTAGTTTGGTAAGACGCAAGGTGAGCGGGACTAGCATTTTGACTAGTTTGGTAAGACGCAAGGTGAGCGGGACTAGCGTTTTGATTATAGTTTGGTAAGACGCAAGTTGAGCGGGACTAGCGTTTTGACTATGGTTTGGTGAGACCCAAGGTGAGCGGGAGTATCGTTTTGACTAGTTTGGTAAGACGCAAGGTGAGCGGGACTAGCGTTTTGACTATAGTTTGGTAAGACGCAAGGTGAGCGGGACTAGCGTTTTGACTAGTTTGGTAAGAAGCAAGGTGAGCGGGACTAGCGTTTTGACTATAGTTTGGTGAGACCCAAGGTGAGCGGGACTATCGTCTTGACTAGTTTGGTAAGACGCAAGGTGAGCGGGACTAGCGTTTTGACTATGGTTTGGGAAGACGCAAGGTTAGCGGGACTAGCGTTTTGACTATAGTTTGGTAAGACGAAAGGTGAGCGGGACTAGCTTTTTGACTATGGTTTGGGAAGAAGCAAGGTGAGCGGGACTAGCGTTTTGACTATAGTTTGGTAAGACGAAAGGTGAGCGGGACTAGCGTTTTGATTATAGTTTGGTAAGACGCAAGTTGAGCGGGGCTATCGTTTTGACTAGTTCGGTAAGAGGCAAGTTGAGCGGGACTACCGTTTTGACTATGGTTTGGTAAGACGCAAGGTGAGCGGGACAAGCGTTTTGACTATAGTTTGATAAGACGCAAGGTGAGCGGGACAAGCGTTTTGACTAGTTTGGTAAGACGAAAGGCAAGAGGGACTAGCGTTTTGATTATAGTTTGGTAAGACGCAAGGTGAGCGGGACTATCGTTTTGACTAGTTTGGTAAGACACAAGTTGAGTGGGACTAGCGTTTTGACTATAGTTTAGTAAGACGCAAGGTGAGCGGGAACATCGTTTTGACTAGTTCGGTAAAACGCAAGTTGAGCGGGACTAGCGTTTTGACTATAGTTTGGGAAGACGCAAGGTGAGCGGGACTGGCGTTTTGACTATAGTTTGGTAAGACGTAAGTTGAGCGGGACTAGCGTTTTGACTATAGTTTGGTAAGACGCAAGGTGAGCCGGACTAGCGTTTTGACTAGTTTGGTAAGACGAAAGGTGAGCGGGACTAGCGTTTTGACTATAGTTTGGTAAGACGCAAGTTGAGCGGGACTAGCGTTTTGACTAGTTTGGTAAGACACAAGTTGAGCGGGACTAGCGTTTTGTTTATAGTTTGGTAAGACGCAAGGTGAGCGGTACTGTCGTTTTGACTAGTTTGGTAAGAAGCAAGGCGAGCGGGACTAGCGTTTTGACTATAGTTTGGTGAGAGGCAAGGTGAGCGGGACTATCGTTTTGACTAGCTTGGTAAGACGCAAGGTGAGCGGGACTAGCGTTTTGACTATGGTTTGGGAAAACGCAAGGTGAGCGGGACTAGCGTTTTGACTATAGTTTGGGAAAACGCAAGGTGAGCGGGACTAGCGTTTTGACTATAGTTTGGTAAGATGCAAGGTGAGCGGGACTAGCGTTTTGACTAGTTTGGTAAGACGCAAGGTTAGCGGGACTAGCATTTCGACTAGTTTGGTAAGACGAAAGGTGAGCGGGACTAGCGTTTTGACTATAGTTTGGTAAGACGCAAGTTGAGCGGGACTATCGTTTTGACTAGTTTGGTAAGACGCAAGTTGAGCGGGACTAGCGTTTTGACTATAGTTTGGGAAGACGCAAGGTGAGCGGGACAAGCGTTTGACTAGTTTGGTAAGACGAAAGGCGAGCGGGACTAGCGTTTTGACTATAGTTTGGTAAGACGAAAGGTGAGCGGGACTAGCGTTTTGATTATAGTTTGGTAAGACGCAAGTTGAGCGGGACTATCGTTTTGACTAGTTCGGTAAGACACAAGTTGAGCGGGACTAGCGTTTTGACTATAGTTTGGTAAGACGCAAGGTGAGCGGGACAAGCGTTTCGACTAGTTTGGTAAGACGAAAGGCAAGCGGGACTAATATTTTTTTGATGGTAGTAAAGATTCACATTGTGATACTTTGATCTTACTTTGATACTTTTGTCATAATTATGGTCTCGCCACCTCAAATGCCAGTATCATTGAAATACATGTAAACTGACTGAATTCCACAGGTCGAGTTTACTAATCTTCCTGCCCTCCCAACCATGTAGTGCCGCATATCATGATAATGTCTGGGCTAAAAACAGGTCCTATATGGGCTTGCTACCCAGACAAATTTTGAGCTACACCCCCTAGCCTGTAAAAATGTCACCACAGATCAAACCAGACACACATCCTTTTAACTCACTGTATCCCTGCGGGATTATCACGAAACAGAGACAGCGTGTACTTAGTAAATATCCGCAAAATTATAACATATTTGCTTTGTTCTTTAATTCAACAGAGGTTGGAACAACATCATTAAAAATATTTCATCTGCTGTTATTTTGGCTTATTCAGGGTGGAGAGACCTGTATATATAAAGCAGTGTAAATGTGTATTTGTCGTTTTTTAATTATGTGTCTTTAATTTAATTATGTGAGACAAATCATATGTTAAAGAAGTTACAGCATAAAATTACATACTTCGGATTTCAGATTTTGTGTCATTTAAACTCAACTTTGCACTTCACTTTCGAATATAAAAAAAAATTGCGGGTGGCCTGGTGCAGTGGTTAAAGCTGTCTGCTTGTAAAGTCGGAGATCGCGGGTTTAGTTCCTCGCTCTGAGATCTAGGTTTCAAAGAAACAAGATATCTCTTCCTCGCTCACTCGTAAAGATTCAACATTGTTGGGGAGCCTCCTTGAATGAGAGGTAGCGTGCTTGTGCTCGTATCATCGGGGCTCGAATTTCGAATCCTGTGTCCAGAGGGCAGTGTCATTTCATTCATCTCACCATTCCCATGTTCTCCTGACTCAATTTAGCATATATGAACAAATGTAGCCTGAAACCCCATTCATCATAAACCCATTCATTCATTTTTACTGTCCGTTTGGTATGTTTAATCGCTTGTCCATCCGTCCGTCCGTCTATTTGTTCGTTCATTCATTCGCTCGTTCGTTCGTTTCATTTGTTGGTTCATTTATTTTTGTCATTCAATTAGCTTTTTTCCGTTGAGTAGCTAACTCGTTGGCTCGTTATTTTTTCCATCATTCGCCCTCTGTTTATTGGTATTCGTTATTCGTTTGTCCATGTCCTTCTGTTTGCTTGATCAATATTTAAGGGCATTTTTTTTTATTATTTATTTAAGAAACATGAGCTGATTGATGGATTGGTCACTGATTTGAGTGGAATTTCAACAATGATTTATATTCACATCGATTTAAATGTTATTATTTTGTTTTAAATTTGAACTGATTGTTCACACAAAACCACCAAAAGTCAATATTTGATAACTTACCTGTAAAGTAAGCAGATATAATACTGCCTTTCTCTTCGCATGGCAACGTAGAACGGCTATAATTAATGAATAAGGTGATTCATTAAAGGTGATCAATCACCCCTTATATAGTATGAATAATTTTGTGACAAATAAATCAAAGTTGCCACAAGATGGGGCACAAGTGTTTCCTTATAATATGAGATGATTGGCTATCATGTGACCCTCTGAAAGGGTCACATGATAGCCAATCACCCCATATAAGGACATAATTATTCATACCATATAAGGGGTGATAGATCACCTTTAATTGAAAAAGGAAGTTCAAACATTTAATGTTATTTAAATGATTATGTATTGATTGGTACCATGATATTTTTGGGCAGTAATTAGTTATGCGTCTCTCATGTCATGCATATTGCCAGTGTGATCTGTGTATTTATAGTCCAGTCAATCTAGAACAAACTGCAACAATTATTTTGTTTTAGTCAGGGCTTATAATTCAGCCATATCATTCATTTATTCATTCATTTATTCATTCATTCATTCAACAATGAACTTTTCATTTTCGCTGAACATCCGCGGGAACCTAAGCTCCACGATTGGCCCCTCCCAGTAAACATGGAAAATTAAGTCAAAGTTTTTGCTACGTTACATTAACCCGGCATTGGCTTATAATGCAAAGCAACATGGGAATATTGATAACAATTTAAAAATCTAAGTACACTGTACGTCGCTTTATTATGAGTGGATATACGAACGGGTGAACGAACGAGCGAGTGGAAGCACAGAACATAATCCGTCTTGGAAATCTATCCCTGTTACATTATACGGCACTGGTTACGTTATACGGTCGTATGGTACCTTTTTTTCCTGGTTACATTATACGTTGACGCTGTGACCGTATAGTGTAACCAGTCGCCGTAAAATGTAACCGGTTACATTATACGGCGCCTTAAAATGTAACCGGTTACATTATACGTCTGGTTACATTATACAGTTCTACATGGCCACGAAATTCACCTCCATATGAAGAAGGAACAAAATTGCTATCGAAATGTAAATTAAACCTCTTTTTTTATTTGTGGCCTATAGTTTTTCGCAAAATCCAAGATGGACGTCATTTCACATATTTACTATTAAAATAATGACGTCATTCTAAATACAAAGCACATCATAGCATGTTAGAATATACTGTGCTTAAACGCAGTTTCGAATGCCTTTTAACCTAATCTGCCGTATTTCGTAGTCTATTTTTTAGATTTTCATTACATAAATGTTGTTTATGATATTATAGTTCACGTGCATAAAAAAACGTTTGGCGGTAACCGTTTTAAAATTGAAGGTCAAATATAGGTCATCGAAAAACAAGAGACGTAAATTTATCAAATAAAAATCAGGCAGAAACCAAAAATCGACAGATTCGGATTCAGCACACACAAATTATGGAAAACCATGGAGAGAAAAAATATAGACGTAAATGCAGAGCAAAATTCAATGTTTCATATTTCAACCCAGTTCAAAATTGTCCTAGACAGCATTTTCGCATTTTTATTTCTAAGACTTAAATGGTCACATATTTGATTTTTGCGCAAACATAAATAGTCATTAATAAAATATTAATACACATATTGGTCTATATATATATAGTCCCAGAGCTAGGGGGGTTTTATTTGTGTTGAAAGGTCCATACGATCCAAGAGTTCCACCTATAGTGAGTTTTTTTCAGGAATCCGAATCTGCGCGTCTTACAAAAATCATCCTGTCCAAAAGTACCGTAAAAAACCTTTAAACACTAGTACCGTCAAAATCGCACACCGCAATTTGAAATATTGCGTATGAAGTGATTGTTTGCTAAAATTGTGGTAATTTTCTATTTAAATAATTTTTTAATTATTTATTATCCTCACATATGACACAGGCTTTCACATGGATGTTAAATATTTTGTGTCTGATCAATGACAAATACACAATATAGCTTTAAGTTGATATTTTAACACGTAATTTTACTCATTTTCCATACTTTTTCACTAAATAGACAAAATACTTTTCTCTCAGCCGATTTTTTTATAGTACAAATGTTTAGTTTTGATTCAAACATGTTCTAGAACTATTGTTGACTTAAAATTAACCCATTTGGAATGAAAATAATGAGTTATGTGAACATATTACTCGCTTTTTTCGTTAGACGTAAAATTAGCTCGCTTTTCTTCAGGCTCGGGAAAATTGACCATATCTCACATTTTTGCCCACTGAGTAGTCAAATTTTAAGCTATATCAATATATTTGATATCAATGGAAAGCTACTGGTACAGGTATTTTGTATCTCATCATTGACAAATGCACAAGAAAGCTTTAAGTTGGTATTTTAACCCTTAATTTGACCTTTTTTCATACTTTTTCAGTAAATAGTCAAAATACTTTTTTTCTCAACTAATTTTTGTGTATAATAAATATTAAGTTTTGATTCAAACATGTTCTAGAACTATTGTTGACTTAAAATAAACCTATTTGGAATAAAAATAGTGAGTTATGTAAACATACTACATGTTTTTTTGTTTACACGTAAAATTTGCGGGCTTTTCTATGGGCTCAGGCAAATTGTATGTATCTCACAGTTTTGCCCAATGAGCAGTCAAATTTTGAGCTATATCAATATATTTGATATCAATAGAAAGCTACTGGCACAGGCCACGGATGTAAAATATGTTGTGTCTAATCTTTGACAAATGCACAAGAGAGCTTGAAGTTGGTAATTTAACACTTAATTTTACCTATTTTTTATACTTTTTCGATACATAGTCAAAATACTTTTCTCTCAACTGGTTTTTGTGTATAATAAATCTTTAGTTTTGATACAAACATGTTCTAGAATTATTGTTGACTTAAAATAACCCATAAAAAATGATGAGCTTTTTCAACATATTACACACTTTTTTGGGTAGGATGTAAAATTTAGGCACTTTTCTTCACCCCCCCCCCCCCCCCCGGGGAAATTGACAGTGTTTCACATTTTTGCCCAATGAGTACTGGTTACCCAAATTTAAAAAAATGTACAAACATATTCAATATCAGGTAAAAGTAACTATCAAGGGCTTTAACGTGGATACATAATATTTTATTTATGTTGAATACGAAATGTACAACAATTAAGCGCTAACTTTGTATTTTATCCCTCCATTTGAACAATTTCCAACGTTTTCTTGGTCAATACCATCAAGACTTCTCGCTCATGTTAATTTTATATGGTATAAATGTTTGTTATTACTTTTACATTCTCTGGAGCCATTTTTCAAAGGTTATCTTGACGACTGAAAAAGTGATCACAGCCATTTTTAAAGTTATCTCAGCCAGTACAAAAGTTATTTTAGCCACTGAAGAAGTGATCATAGCAACTTTAAACGTTATCTCAGCCACTACAAAAGTGATCTTGACCACTGCAATAGTGATAACAACCACCTTGAAAGTTACCTCAACCACTACAAAAGCTATCTTGGCCACTGAAGAAGTAAATACAGCGACTTTAACAGTTTTTTTATCCACCACAAATGTGATCTTGGCCACTGATGAAGTGATCACAGCAACTTAAAAAATTATTTCGCCAATGCAAAAGTTATCTTAGCGAGTGAAGATGTGATCACAGCCACGTTAGAAGTTATCTCAGCCACTACAAAGGTGATCTTGGCCACTTACAAACTGGTGTCAGCCAATTTAAAGGTTATCTAAGCCACTACAAAGTTATCTGGGCCACTGAAGAAGTGATAACAGCCACTTTTAAAAATATCCAAACGACTACAAAAGTGATCTTGGCCTCTGAAGAAGTGGTTACAATAACTTTAAAAGTTATTTCTGTCACTAGAAAAATGATTTTGGCCACTGACGAAGTGCTCATAACGACTTTAAAAGTGATCTCAGCCACTACAAAAGTGATCTTGGACACTGAAGAAGTGATTTCAGTCACAGTAAAAGTTATCTCAGCCACTACAAAAGTGATCTTGACCACTAACAATCTTATGTCAGCCCGTAAAAGTGATCTTGGCCACAAAAAAATGATCTTAGTCACGGAAGAAGTGATCACAGCAACTCTAAAAGTTATCACAGCCACTACAAAAGTGATCTTGGCCACTGAAGAAGTAATCATAGCCACTTTAAACGTTATCTCAGCCACTACAAAAGTGATCTTGGCTACTGAAGAAGTGATCACAGCCACTTTAAAGGTTATCTTTGCCATTGCAAAGTTGATCTTGGTCAGTATCAAACTATTGTCAGCCACTGACAAAATGATCTAAGCCACTACAAATTGATGTTGGCCACTGAAAAAATGATCACAGCCACTTAAAAAGTTATATTGACCACTACAAAGTTGCTGTGATCAATTCTTTAGTGGACAAGATCAGTTTGTTTGTGACCAAGATCAGCTTTGTGGTGGATGGGATGATTTTTAAAGTGGCTGTGATTGCTTCTTAAGTGGTCAAGATCACTTTTGTAGTGACCTAGATAAATTTTTTAGGGACTGACATATGATTATTAGTGGCCAATATCACTTTTGTATCGGCTGAGATGACTTTTAAAGTGAATGTGATCACTTCTACGGTGGACAAGATCAGTTTTTTTATGGCCAAGATCACTTTTACGGGCTGACATAAGATTGTTAGTGGTCAAGATCACTTTTGCAGTGGCTGAGATAACTTTTAAAGTCGCTGTGAGCACTTCGTCAGTGTCCAAGATTATTTTTATAGTGGCAGAGATAACTTTCAAAGTTATTGTAACCACTTCTTCACAGGTTAAGATCACTTTTGTGGTCGCTTAGATATTTTTAAAAGTGGCTGTGATCATTTCTTCAGTGGCCCAGATGACTTTGTAGTGGCTTAGATAACCTGTAAATTGGTTGACACCAGTTTGTTAGTGGCCAAGATCACCTTTGTAGTGGCTGAGATAACTTCTAAAGTGGCTGTGATCACTTCTTCACTCGCCAAGATAACTGTTGCATTGGCGAAATGACTTTTTAAGTTGCTGTGATCATTTCATCAGTGACCAAGATCACTTTTGTAGGGGCTGAGATAACTTTTAAAGTCGCTGTGTTCACTTTTTCAGTGGCCAAGATAATTTTTGTAGTGGTTGAGGTAACTTTTAAAGTGGTTGTAATCACTTCTTCAGTTGCCAAGATCACTTTTGTAGTGACTGAGATAACTTTTAAAGTCGCTGTGATAACTTCTTCAGTGGCCAAGATCACATTTGTAGTGGCTGAGATGACGTTTAAATTTGTGATAATCACTTCTTCAGTGGCTAAGATAACTTTTGTAGTGGCTGAGATAACTTTAAAAATGGCTGTGATCACTTCTTCAGTCGTCAAGATAACTTTTGAAAAATGGCTCCAGAGAATTTAAAAGTAATAACAAACATTTATACCATATAAAATTAACATGAGCGAGAAGGCTTGCTGGTATTCACTAAGAAAACGCTGGAAATTGTTCAAATAAATGGATAAAATACAAAGTTAGCGCTTAATTGTTGTACATTTCGTATTTAACAGAAATAAAATATTATGTATCCACGTTAAAGCCCTTGATAGTTACTTTTAACTGATATCAAAGATGTTGGTACATTTTTTTTATTTTGGGTACCGGGTACTCATTGGACAAAAATGTGAAACACTGTCAATTTCCCCGGGCTGGAAGAAAAGTGCCCAAATTTTACATCCAACCCAAAAAGTGTGTAATATGTTCGAATAGCTCATTATTTTTTATATTCCAAATGGGTTTATTTTAAGCCAACAATAATTCTAGAACATGTTTGAATCAAAACTAAATATTTATTATACACAAAAATCAGTTGAGAGAAAAGTATATTGACTATGTACTGAAAAACTATGAAAAATAGGTAAAATTAAGGGTTAAAGTACCAATTTCAAGCTCTCTTGTGCATTTGTCAAAGATTAGACACAAAATATTATACATCCGTGGCCTGTGCCAGTAGCTTTCTATTGATATCAAATATATTGATATAGCTCAAAATTTGACTACTCATTGGGCAAAACTGTGAGATACATACAATTTTCCCGAGCCCAAAGAAAAGCGCGCAAATTTTATGTCCAACCAAAAAAGTATATAATATGTTCACATAACTCACTATTTTAATTCCAAATGGGTTTATTTCAAGTCAACAATAGTTCTAGAACATGTTTGAATCAAAACTAAATATTTATTATACACAAAAGCTGAGAAAAAAGTATTTTGACTATTTACTGAAAAAGTATGAAAAAAGGTCAAATTAAGGGTTAAAATACCAACTTTAAGCTTTCTTGTGCATTTGTCAATAATCAGACACAACATATTTTACATTCATGTGAAGGCATGTGCCAGTAGCTTTCTATTGATATCAAACATATTGATATAGCACAAAATTTGACTACTCAGTGGGCAAAAATGTGAGATATGGTCAATTTTCCCGAGCCTGAAGAAAAGCGAGCTAATTTTACGTCTAACGAAAAAAGCGAGTAATATGTTCACATAACTCATTATTTTTATTCCAAATGGGGTAATTTTAAGTCAACAATAGTTCTAGAACATGTTTGAATCAAAACTAAACATTTATACTATACAAAAATCGGCTGAGAGAAAAGTATTTTGTCTATTTAGTGAAAAAGTATGAAAAATGAGTAAAATTACGTGTTAAAATACCAACTTAAAGCTATATTGTGTATTTGTCATTGATCAGACACAAAATATTTTACATCCATGTGAAAGCCTGTGTCACATGTGAGGATAATAAATAATTAAAAAATTATTTAAATAGAAAATTACCACAATTTTAGCAAACAATCACTTCATACGCAATATTTCAAATTGCGGTGTGCGATTTTGACGGTACTAGTGTTTAGAGGGTTTTTACGATACTTTTGGACAGGATGATTTTTGTAAGACGCGCAGATTCGGATTCCTGAGAACATTTCACTATAGGTGGAACTCTTAGATCGTATGGACCTTTCAACACAAATAAAACCCCCCCTAGCTCTGGGACTAATATCAGTCCCTGATGAACCCGAGCAATGCTTATTTTTGTAACATTCATCATGTTACAGAACGGGTAAGCTCACCCCTTATGTCCAACTGTTGCGCAATGACATTCCCAATATTCATATTTCTGAGATTCATACCTTCTTGGTATAGGATACATCTGGTTTAAGTTTGAGTTTGTCTGTCTGTCTGTCTGTCTGAATTTTAATTCCTACTGGACTTTTAAGAACTAATCATTATTACTGTTCATTATGTTCCCAGTATCACTTGAAAGGGTTATTCTGTATACAAAATATGCATTAAAGTAAATATTTCTTTATTCAATCTATTTTGCTAAACATATCACACAATCGAAAATAGATAATAGATTAAAATTTTACTAGCCACCAATTTTATTATTTTATTTTGACTCTTAGGAATTAAACAGTCACCAATTTCAGTTTCTCTATTTTTTTTTAAATGGCATAAAAATAAGCAGTTATTGCTAAAATATTAATGCACATATATATGTATATCAGTTCCTAGCAAACAGGGTGAAAGTTTTAAAACATTTTCAAATGTTTCACCATGGTACACAAAGGGTTAGCTCACCAATTGTGTCCAAATTTCGCGCAATGGCATCCCCATATTGATATTCCTGAGATTCATACCCTTAATTCGGAATAGGATACAACTTGTTAAAATTCGAATTTGGGTTACTCAATAAATACTGGACTTTTTAATTGATTGCTGCAGGCTGCAGCACTATTATTGTTCTTGCCAAGCATACATATTTACATAATTTTTTGTTTTTTACATACATGTATTAACACACTTTTTGTTAAAACAATGTAGACAATAGTGCGTACGATAGGATTAGAAGTAAAATTGATATTTATTATGCTCATGTATATAATGATTCATATATCCGTGTCAGGTCTACCAGATACATTGGGATCTGTTTCTCTTTATGACCATGGTGTATGTGAATCGTATGGGTGTGTATGACTTGTACAACTGATATTTTTGTTTAATTATATTCGGGCTATTTCTGCTGACTTGTAAAGTGAGCAGATACTGCACTATGCTGCTCTTCAAATGCAAAAGGCATAATCTGCTTACTTGTAGAGTGAGCAGATACTGCCTTTTGGCTTCCACGGCAGTAGGCCTATAATTGGGTTGAATGGGTTGGTTCAATAGTGGACATGTCGGGTGATTCTCCATTTATCGCCAGGAGGGTGAACAGGGTACCCCTATGTCCAAACCTACTCCACCCTTTAGTCTCTAGATTTGATAATAAAAATACATTTATCCAATGTTTTAATTCCGGGCCAGCGTCGCAAACGGTGGCCAAGTATTGAACCAATAAATTGTGTATTTGGTAAGGACAGTTGAAACCTTTCAAATGCTACAAATAAAATAACAGTTGCAATTCTTTTTAAACACAAAATGTTGGATCAATGTTGTTTTAATGTTGAGCTAGCGTCTCGGATAGTGATACAACATTGAATCAACAGAGAGACAAGTCAATGTGTGTACTGTGCACCCTGAATGCGATTCCATTTGACAAACAAATATATATCTATTTAAAACTGCAAAAGCCCAGTGGGGACTTCTGAAATTTGAAGCCTGAAGTCCGAAGTCTGAAATTACAATTCAGAATGGCTGCCAAAAAACTCAAACGCGAAATTCCAATCAATCTGTCATAATAAAAATAACCCAACCAAATTTAAAATGGCCGCCACAAAAACTCATAAAACCTAGCCCAAATATTATTGTTACTTGAAAAGTCACAATTCATGTCTAGTTATAGATTTTACTGTGTAACTTCACCGTGGTGATCACAAATCTGCTGTTTATTTTCTAGTTCGCCAGGGGTTGGGTATTATTGTTTTTATGATTTTGTGATGCGTGCTGACGAACGGCTGATGTGTGATTGACATAGTTATATTATTGTTAACGAGAGTGTGATATTGGTAAAATTGGTATTAATGTTTCATATAGTTATATTTGGGCTATCCCCAAATATACTGATTTTTGTCCGGTTCTTTGAACTTATTATTCTGTGCAGGTTTTGTTAGAAGCTATTTCTCCCTCAGTTTTTATCCAATCAACATGGAATTTGGACACCATATTCCCAGGGTAGTCAGGAGGTGTGCTATGACTTTCCAGCAAGTTCTTCCGGATTTATCGAGGATTTCCTGGATCATTACACTCTTGAATGGCAAAAGGCAGTTTTTGTTTATTTGTAAAGTGAGCAGATACCGCACTATGCTGCTCTTCAAATGCAATAGGCAGTATCTGCTTACTTACTAAGTGAGCATTTACTGCCTTTTAGCTTGCACGGCAGTAGGCCTATAATAGGGTTTAATGTGTGTACAATGGTGTACATGTTGGGTGATTCTCATTGACAGAAGGTGAACAGGGTGCCCCTATGTCCAGAACGACTCCACCTTTCGTCTCTAGATTTCATACAAAAATACATTTATCCAATGTTTCAATTCCGGGCCAGTGTCGCAGACAGTGGCCCAGTGTTGAAACAATATTGTGTATATGGACAGTTGAAACCTTTGAAATGCTACAATTAAAATAACAGTTGCAATTATATTCAAACACAAAACGTTGAATCAATGTTGTTTTAATGTTGGGCTAGCGTCGCGGATAGTGATACAACATTAAGTTAACAGAGAGACAAGTCAATGTGTATACTGGGCCAATGTGTATACCCTGAATGCGATTCCATTTGACAAACAAATATTATACATCTATTTAAAAGTGCAAAATCTCAGTGAGGACTTCTGAAATTTGTGGTCTGAAGTCCGAAGTCTAAAATTCCAGTTCCGAATGGCTGCCAAAAAACTCCAATAAATCCGTCATAATAAAAATAACCTCACAAAATTGAGGTGGCGAAATTTCGCAATGAATGTATGATATCCCTTGCTGATGCACAACCAGACAAATACAGATTCATCGAGAGCTGATCTAAGATAACAATATTTTTATTGCAATAAACAATCAGCTATTACAAATCAAAGTACATCGCTGTTTGTCAATGCATGTAATCTGAAAAACTACTTTAAAACATATATTTTAAAACTCAGGCAGGCATATATTTGACGGAGTGTGGTCAGGCGGAATCAAATCAGTAAACTCCATGAAACATTTCATCGACAACAACAAACTTATTTAATAAATGGCAGTGTTGTTGGCTATGAAATATGTGCTAGCTCTCTTAAAAGATTTGATGTTTGTCAGCTCACGGATTGTTGAGGGTGGCCTGTTCAGTGGAGAGTGCCAGTTGAGATGAAGGATTGCGGGTGTGCCTTACTCATATAGAAGTTTCCAGAGGTGGATGGTCGAGCAATATTACGACTCAAACGACCCAAAGTGTGGATAAGAATGGGAAATTAAAAAATAACTATTGAACAACAAAATCATGAGTACGATGCATCCTGATCCACCAACAACAACTTTATCGCCCGATAAGCTGTTATAGGCTGGTAGTCAGGGGGCTTAACCCATATTTACCCCCGAATTGTTCAAATCGTCCAAAAAGCATCAAATTTAGACCACGTATGGTCAAGGCCATATACTTTTGATTTTTCTCGGCAGCCGAGCTGCACACCCGCCGTGGGCGCAATATTTTACAAATCCAAGATGGCCGCCATTCAAATTAGGGCCATGTCATAACTTGTAAACTAATAAACAGTTGATTTGGGAATTATTAATAGCACAAAAATATATGTAAAAGTTATTTTCGTCAATATATACGACGTGATACTGGTTTAAATGACGCAGATCATCAATACAATCGTCTGTTTCAGACATTGATAGTGACCTATCCATAAGATCTGGTACCAGAGCCAGTCTATGGAGTTCTTGCGTATCAGATAAATTATAAATGGCCGCTATTTATAACAAGCCCACGTCATAACTTGCCAACCAATATAAGAAGATACACACTTGATAGTATTTTTCTACGGTTTTCAAAAACGATTAAAAATATATGTTAGTTTCTTAAAGGCAGTAAATATTCTAAAAATCGTTCTAGAAGCAAAAGAGTTACGTCAGACGTCGAAATTAGAAGCTTATTATTTCATCTGTTTGTAATAGCCAGTTTCCAGTCAGGACAAAAGGGTTTTTTCAAAGGTTTTATTGACTGTTTACATGTCACCTTTGACATATTAGTCATTCTTCATTTTTTTGTACGTTTTTTGATGGCGGAGCGAGTCGTTTATACGTTCGGTTGGCATTATTATACCACGAATTTGACCAGAATAGGTCACTGCATATTTGTGCACCAAGGAAAGATTTCGGCCGCAGCGGGACTCGAGCCCGGTACCCCTGAGCTCTGGATCAACCACAGCTACCAATGAGCTATCCTGGCGCCGGGACATAATTTGAAATCCAAGATAATAAGTTGTAAACTTGAAAAGAATCAAATAAAATAACATTGTGTATACATTTTTTGCCATGAGGAATCTATTTATAATTACGATACATGCAGTATTTCAGTCACACATGTATACATATTATTATATTTCCGATATAGAACATTTTCAGTTCTGATTATATAATAACAAACACAACATTCTGTAATACTTGTAACCTGGATAACTAATACTATTAATAAATTACATTAACAATATAGTTCAATATATCTGATAATTGTTTCAGATACTTTTACAGTTTAACGCTTCTTTTTAATGAAATATGTAAACGAAATTAGCCTGAAATGTTATGTACTACACAATACATTTTATATATTTTACACAAGCAAAAGGAATCATCCGACTTAAATATGATATTTGCTTTATGTTCAAAACAATAAAAGCTAGCCAATCTTTCAGTACCAGTTTCAATTTAACTACACCATGTATATCTATATTACTGAAGCTTGAACAATATAATTTATGTTAACATACAATAGTTATGTAGCAATCAATTCAACATTGAACCAGATCAACCGTTTATTTGTAACTAAGAACAATAACATTTATAATAATAATATTCTAGAATAATAGTATAGTGACTCAAGGCGCAACAACACAATTAGATTTTCATATTACTGTCGTAGATTTTACGCAACTCAGCTATAAAACTTCAATTGTTCCATTACTGCTAATACATCCATCCTCATACTTGACCTGCTCTACAGGATTTAAAGTTCCTCTGTAAATAAAGAGTCTCAACATATGATTTTAGGGGCGAGGAATTCGATTTTGACATTATATTAATTAGACAAAGAGTTATTTATTGTTTACATTAAAATAAATTAATAACAACATCTGTCGATTTATGCAAACCACCACTCGTGCCCCCCCCCAAAAAAAAAATCATATCCAGTGGTTTTGTCACCTATAGGATGTACTTTATAGCAGGGAAAAATTATATCTAAATCCGATTAACGGAAAGGTGTTAAATCCAAGATTGCCGCCAATGACCCTGAAAGAAGGAAATTGATATGAATAATGTAATAGTGTATAACTGGTGTTTATGTATTCTCAAAAGTATCAAGTGTTGTAAAATTTACTTGTACAATGTTCTGATAGCCGAATTATAACCACACAACAAGCTACGTGTGTTTGTATAGTGATGTAGGTGAAACTTGTATTAGGTTCTTGGATATACAGCAGTTATTCTACTGACATAAAAAGGAACCCATTAAATGCTCAACTCTTGGCTTACCCCCACCCCCGCCTTTAAATTCTTGAGAAGGAGGTGAATAACATAGACATGTATATGCCGAAAAAAATAGAGCACGCATAATACCTCGTTAAGGTGTGATTTTGACTGGATACTCTAATTCTTGTAGGTTTCTAATGATTATTGTTTTGCTACTTGTATTGCTCAAGGTTAAAAAAATCGATTTAACTTTTAAAAAGTGTCAGTTAAAAGGCAGTGAAGAGACGTTAATGCTGCTATTTGTATTTATTAAAAATAACATTTTTTAGAAATTTGATCTTGGAATTGACCTTTTGACCTTGAAGATCACCTTGAATCACACTCATAATACAAAAAATACCTGTCAAAATCCCATTAAAATTAGGTATTACCAAGTTTTATTTGGTAGAAATCATATTTTCGATTACTTGACCTTGAAACTAACCTTTTGACATTCAAGATTACTTTAAATTATGAAAGTGATGCATTAAATGGATATTTCAGTCAAAATTACACTGAAGAGAGGTATTACACTTGTACCTACGTTTATGATTTTGCTAATTGAGACCTTGCAAGTACATATGTCATCAAAAACATAAGTTTATATGTATATGTAAAAAAATACTAAAAATATTATTTTAGTGTTGAAATAATGTTGAAATCGAATTTCTCGTCCCCTAAAGCATATATTTAGACTTATTAATGACATTTCTATGATGATTTAAGCCCAAGATATGACAACATGTGAAATCGGCGGGCATCTTGTACGCCATCTTGAATTGATCAAAAGGCGCGGGGTGGATTCTTTTAGTATGATGTAGGGGATCGTTTTCTGAACATTTCCTGAAATTGTCAGCTTGTTATGAATTTGTTCAGGTAAGAAACCTAATACTCTTGGCCTATGTCTTCAATATGCAAAAGCTCAGAAATCTGAAAATGTATCCCCACCTAAGGTTTCTGAATATTGTCATTGGAGCTCTTCACATATAGGATAGAGTGGCAGATCAGAGCCAAGAGCTAGCATATGCGTCTGGTTAAGAAATTAAGAGCAGTGCTTTACAATGTCCACGGATAATGTCCATATAGTATTAAAAAATAATGGGAGGATATAAATCTGATCACGATCGAAGTTTGACAGATTCACATACACTGTGTGTTAAAAACACCACATGTTTTAGTCCATGGGCCAGATATCAAATCCCCCCCTCCCCTCCCCCCACCCCCCCTGGACAGTGATTTTTGGACACCATGTTATATGACTATTCAATATCTGCTTGTTTGCACTCGAAATATTGGGGCAGAAAAAAATACTGGGTCATCAAACATATGCACCCCCCGGAATTTTAAGCGGTAAATTAAATTTTATAAAAGTCATGTTGTGTATATTTTTTTCAACTGCAGGTATTTATTCTTATAATTAAACACTAGTTATGTTACAAAAAGATGCTATGTGAGACGAAAATTGAAAAAATAAAATAACATGTGGTTTATCAATATATGTAGTAACCCTTTAAATCCCAAATTCCACATATCGCTTGCTACGTTTACATGAAAATATAATCTAAAAACCCTCTCCACCCCCCTCCTCTAGGGCGAGATATTTGAAAACGATAATTTTATAACAGCTTTTTCAATATCCATTCAATATCTGCTTGTTTTCACTCAAAATATTGCGACAGGAAAAAATACCGGGTCATCAAACATATGTACCCCTTGAATTTTAGGCGGTAAATATAATTTACTGAAAGGCATGTTGTACATATTTTTTCAACTACAGGTATTTATTCTAATAATTAAACACTAGTTATGTTACAAGAATATGCTATGTGAGACGAAAATGTAAAAAATACAAGAATATGGGGTTCATCAATATATGTAATAACCCTTTAAATCCCAAATTCCACATATTGCTTGCAACGTTTACATACAAATCGAATATGTAATTTACTAAAAGGCATGTTGTATATATTATTTCAATTACATGTAGTTATTCCAAGAATTAAACACTAGTATTGTTACAAGATGCTATGTAAAGCTAGAATAAAAAACAAAAAAAATATGGGGTTTATTAATACATGTAATAACCCTTTAAATTTCAAATTCCTGGGCGGGATTTTTTAAGACAATAATTTCTAGACACCTTATTGTTTATCTGTTCTATATCTGCTTGTTTGCACTCAAAATATTGGGGCTGGGAAAAATAACGGGTCATCAAACATATGTACCCCCTGAATTATAAGCGGTAAATTTAATTTCCTACAAGACATGCTGTGATTTTTTTTTAACTCCAGGTATGTGTTCCATGGAATATAATGACTTTTAAAATCTCAAAGTACACGTCTTCCGTGCTATGTGTATATGAAAACCATACATGAAAAACATCCCCTACCCACTCCCCATGGGCGGGATTTTTAAAGACAAAATTTTTTAGACAACTTATTATATATGTATTTAATATCTGCTAGGGTTGCATCAATTTGTTCAAGTCTAGTTATTTATATCAAGGATTACATATTAAAATCACCCTAGTTATGTCAGTAGAAGATGTTATGTAAATAAAAAAAATTAAATGAACAAGGTGTGATAAAATAATAGTTTCATCATGTCAGTGGCATTTAGAAAGGTATGTGCATAAAATAATCTCAGAAATTACGAAGGGCTTAAAAAATGATAGTCTTTTTGATGAATTTTGAATTCATGTGACTCAAACCCAAAGCATGTCTCGACATAAATCACCGATTAAAAACTAGCAGGTGCAACGCTAGGTGCTGATAAATAGGTCTAAACACTATTTTTCTTTTATCAATATTCTAGATAACTTGTGACCACTAGCTAGTATGCATAGTGTACGTAACCTTTCTAATTATTTTGCAAACCCATGTTCTTAATAAGGCTTTTGTCTGAAAAGACAACACCATAGTTTTCTGGCAATCACAAGGTGCACGATATGTTCGGGCGATGTGTTTATTTTTAATTCCCGATATTCCTAATAAACATGTTGATATCTCTAATATTCATATTTCGATGCTTGGTAACTAGCTTAGCAGGATATAAGGGCAACCTTTTATCAAGGTTCTAAATTAACTTTTTCATATTATTAGAACTATAATTAAGAAGCCCACACTTCTGAATTGGCACCAGAATGAAATAAAAAAAATGCTACAGGCACATGCTTATTTTATTGTATAGTTGCCCAAACTCAAATAATTATACAGTAAATAGTAAATAGGTGTCATTCTAATTAAAGGTAATTTCCACGAGATCCGTGTTATAGGGTTACCTTAATATTGTAAAGAAAACAAAGTAGGGTCTAATGCTGTATTAGAAGATCAAAACATGAAAAATAAACGTTTAAACTGGTCGTGGGTATAAAGCCCTGGTCAGACAGCACTTGACGGCTTAATCACGGCCAAAAAGTTATAAAATCTGTTGGACGTGGTCGTACGTGCTAATTATTGGTCAATTTTGTGCTTTGTACGCGGTATGACCGTCGGCGGCTGCTCCACTGCTGAAGCACTGCCTATAAGCACGGGTAACCACGGCTAACTTATTCAGAGATTAGATGATTCCAGACGATTTGCAATTATGATAAAATATTTTTTCGTCGTTTTTGTGATTAATTGTGGCCTAGTTTAGCCTATATCTGCAAAAAGGTGGCCTGAAACCCCGTTCATTTTATGTTAACCCCTTGACATCTAGACTGCAAGTGCCGAGGTCTTCATAAAATTACGGTCTTTTATATGCCGCAAATCAGAAGTGATACAGAAGTGATTAGGCAGTGATCAATCGTAATTTGAAGTTGTTTGAAAAGTGCTTAGGTAGTGCTACGTACGCGGAAAAATGCATTTGTCAGTGATAAGCAGCTATAAACACACGCTATTTCCCGTGATACCAACGCGTAATACACGTCCGATAACCGTGCTTTGACCGTGACAGACCGCTAAACTTTGGCGTCTTACCACGTCTTACCACGGCTCACTCAGATTTAATCACTGCCAGAACACGAATTATCACGTGTGTTTCACGTGTGTTGCACGTCCTTACCACGTGTGCCGTCCGTGCTTGTCCGCGCTCTAAAGTTTGAGCAGTTCAAACTTTATTCCGCGTCCGACGCCGTTCCGATCTTTCCTCCACGTCCTGCAACGTCTACAACGCGGCTGTAGCTCGTCTTCAACGCGAACAACATCGGTTGTTTCACGTGAGACCACTTTTTGACGTTTTTTGGCCGTGATTAAGCCGTCAAGTGCTGTCTGACCAGGGTTTAAGCTGAGAGGTCAAGGGGCTTAGTGAGAGGTCTTGTGTGGCGATAATACGTCTTTGAGTTTTGTCTTTTTACACGAATTACTATTTCACAACGCCTCAACTACATGTGTGAACACAATTACCAGTTGAAATGTTATATATTACATGTAATGTGGACATTTCGGAACTCTTGAAATGTTTTCAGATGAAAGGTTGACCAAAAAATGGGAATATAGATATTTTATGTTTTACTCTTTGATTGTTTGGTCTTTGATATAGGCCCCTATTGATTGAAACCTGATTTTCTATAATCCTTATTATTAGCTGATTTGCATATTTTATGCTAAGATGTTTTCATGATGTTGATAACATATATTTTATTGCAATCACTGTCCATGAAAACCATAAGGTAGACATTTTTTCAAGATTCTAACTTGATTAGTTTCTCAGATATTGCTTGAAACTGGATTTTGCGTAATGGCTGCCTAATTTGCATATTTTATGCTAATTTATTATTCTGATCCTAATAGGATATATTTTATTGCATTCGTTGACCATGAAAACTGTATGATAGTCACTGTTTTTAGAATTCTAACTTGATTAGTTTCTGAGATATTGCTTATAACTTGATTTTGCGTAATGGCTGCCTAATTTGCATATTTTATGCTAATTTATTATTCTGATTCTAATCAGATATATTTTATTGCATTCGTTGACCATGAAAACTGTATGATAGACACTCTTTTTAGGATTCTAACTTAATTAGTTGCTGAGATATTGTTTGAAACTGGAATTTCGGTAATGACTGCCTAATTTGCATATTTTAGCATATTTAGCCCCAACAGCTTAAATGCAAACAAACGGATTTCAATAGGTCCATATTCAGAGGCTTCAAAAATAACCACCTTGAAAAATCCACAGGGGGGAGGGGGGTTACGTGTGGCCCACGGTCTATTATTACACCGTTTGTATCTTTTTCGCCTTTTCTGGACACTGTTGCAACATTTGAAACCCATGCTTTATCCTTTGCAATACTATGATATGATCTGACTGCATCTTGCTAGCTTTTAGGCACAAATACATCATGGTCGTTCATTGCAATGGGTGGAACAATTGCAAGTAGCTTGGGCTTCAGTTCGTTATGTTGATCGATATGGTCTACAATATGATCATTTTGATCTTTATAGTCCACTATAAATGGGCTGAAATAAATAAAAGTCACCAAAAATGTGAAAACAGATAAAGATACGTGATTTGTAACTAAATCAAATGCGTGTCGAAGCTCTTGATATAACTTATATAAATGTTATCTTGATATTTGAAACGTCTGAATCTAGAATTCCAAATAATTTTCTTTTTTAGGACTGGTCGGAGGCCTGTACTATTAAGTTAGTTTTGCCTGAGTTTGTGTCCTATTTAGGGGAAAGAGGGGTGCTGTGTGTGGGAAACGGTTGATATTACTGTACACCAGTCCTTTTAAACATGTGCAATATACCGTTTCAGGTTCTTAGCTTGAGTCCTATTCTCTTTAACAAGTGTTCAGAAAAAATGTTATTCTAGATTATATTTGTGGTTAAGTTTATAATAAGAGCTTAAATGGTTTTGGTTGTAATAATGTTGGCCCATCGTCGCAGACGGTGGCCCAACATTATTTCACAATTGGGCCAATGTATCGTGTTATCCTGGTAGTGGCCTTTTGGAGATAAAGTGTCACGTACCCGTATGACAGTCAGGGCCAACACGGGACAATCATCCAATTCTGTTTCAATGTTGGGCCAGCGTCGAATGCGATTGACCGGCATTGAACCAGCAATGGGCTGCGACGCTGTCCCATCATTGAACCGGTATTGGGTGGGTAGGTCAACATTGTGTGTACCAGGCAGTAGTTATTGCTTATGTACGGCCTGAGCCTTGCACGAGAACAATGACCAGGGTCGGGCAATAACTGGCTTGCAGCTTGCAGGTGGAGCTGTCCTTTGTTTTTTATTTGAATAGGCATAGTCTGAAAGAGTAAACATAAGACGGCCACTAGATATACGGTACCTTGAGAATTGTAAGCTACTTAGAAAATAATTAGCCTTTCATCACAGACCAGTATGCACGGGACAGCGAGTTGTTTTAAGTGGTTTACATAGGAATCAACTAGCGAATCGCACAGCGCCAGCCAGAGCTTCTGTGTAAGCTGTCTACACTGCAGTTAAATCCAGATCACAGCGTCAAGATCATATACCACGGATTACAAAGAGCCTGTTTCCAATTAGCCGTTAAAACAACTTTGTTCAGCGCAATTAACCCCAAATATCAGACCAGTATGAACGGACTAGATGTAGAATTTATCCATCACATAGATATAACTAAATAGTTGTTTTAAATTTTATCAGACTAACATTATACATAATTTTTGCCCCAAAAAATCGCCCCTTTTTAAAATAAAATTACTATACAGAAACACGAAGTGCATGGTATTTTTAGTATCATTAGAATTTGAAATCAGCAAGGTTTGTTTATAACCAAATTGTTGAATAGTTACATCCGACCACATTCGTTTAAATCAACATATATAAACAGAATCCTGTATTTATTAAACTGTTCAACTTGTACAGCCACTTTTACAAGTTTGAAAGATTTAAGAAATCACAGGTTAGATGAACACATGACAGGAAACGGACCAAACAACGAGCATTTACCGGCATGGTGGAGTTCATCCACTGATGAGATACGACAACTTTACAACCGACACAGATATGCCATCCACCAGCCCCACAACAGGAATCACGAAATGAATCATATATACAATTTCCCGGTATCGGGAGATATGGACATTGTTGAGAGGATTCAAAATCAGGTACGTTCTATATATCAATTTCAAAATGTTTCATTTAGATTAAATTTTGCGATCGGAATGATTCTGCAAAACATTGAGACGGGAGAAGTTCGATATTTCTTTCCGTTTCATAACACACATGTGTTTCTCCTACCAGAAATGGTACGAAACACTGCAGATTTGGATAGAGTTTTAAATAAAATTGAAAATTTAGAACTTGTAGAATCTATATTGCAAGATCGTCCTAACAGTAAATGGAAATTGGTAGAAATTACCAATATTAAATATGTGGTTACGTTAACCAACTTTGCTTTAGGATGTGATGACGTCATCATTCCAGATTTTTGAACAAACACAATGTTCATTCAATGGTAATCAATCCAGTCACACGGCATCCGTACAATGATAACCTATGTTTCTTCCGCTGTCTTGCCGTATATCGAAAAATGTCTGATACCGAAGGTGCTGTAGAAATATATAGAGAAATGTGGCAGAGATTCAAAAGCAGCTTTGAATTATATGAAGGAATTGTGCTTGAGGAGATACCTGATTTAGAGGTATGTTTCGATGTAAACATTGCAATTTTTCATTTAGATTATCACGATCATGCTACAACTCTATATGCGTCTACTAGTACTTTTAAAGAAGATTTATTGTTTAATGCATGGCAGAATCATTTAATGTTGCTTACTGAAAAATCCAGATTTTGTAGTAAATACGTCTGCTCCACAGTATACAAACGTTTGATCGAATTGACCATCTAAAAAGACACGTTGTGACATGTGGAGAAGGTGAAACAGTTTTGAAATTTAAGGGTGGTTATTATACCAAAAATATATTTGAGAGTTTGGCAGAATTCGGAATTACAACAGATTATCCATATTTTAATTATTTTGCCGTGTATGATTATGAGGCTTTATTAAAACCTGTACAGAGTGACAAGCAATGGACGGCTGAGCATCAAGCAATTAGTGTGTCTATTTGTAGCAACGTACCAGGTTTTGAAAAACCCTCATGCTTTGTAAATTCAGACAATAAAGAATTAGTCAAGGCTAAACTAAACTATTTGGAACAGATTCAATCATCGGCCAGTGCCTATATTGATCTAAAATGGGCAGGTGTAAGGGCTGACATACTAACACAACTCAAGGCTCATGCGCAGCTTGAAGGTGGTAGTATGGAACGCGATCTTGAAAAAATTAAAGTTAGATTTGATGCATATACCAAACAACTCCCGATCATTGGTTATAATAGCAGCAGGTATGACCTTAACCTAGTTAAGTCATGTATAGCACACTCTCTAAATCTAGATCGAGCAGGGTGTTATGTGATCAAAAAACAAAACGCTTATACATCCATTAAGACCCCCCTATTTAATTTCGTCGATGCAAATAATTTTGTGGCTCCAGGGACAAGCTACGATAAATTTTTGAAGTCATACCATTGCGTACAGGAAAAATCATATTTTCCTTATGAATGGTTTGACTGCGAAACAAAATTAGATTTTGACAGATTACCAGATTCCACAGCATTTTATTCGAAAATTAAGGGACAAAATGTTTTGGGATTTGATGCTGAAACTATTGCTGAAAAACATAAACAGTTGTTACAAATTTGGAAAGACAACAACATGTCTACATTTAAAGACTGGTTGATTTATTATAATAACCTAGACGTGGAGCCATTTGTTGACGCATTAAGCAAAATGCATACTTTCTACAGACAGAAAAACATTGATGTATTCAAACAGACGATATCAGTACCCGGAATCGCTAGACTTTTACTTTTCAGAGCAGCACGCTCTGCTAATGTCGATGATAGAAATAAAGATTTACACAAAACAGTGAAATCTAACATCGTCGGGGGACCCTCCATCATCTTTCAGAGGCATATGAAAAAAGGGGAAACCAAAATTCGTAACGGGGAACAAACTTGTCAGTCTGTAACAGGTTACGATTGTAACGCACTTTATTTGTGGGCATTGTCCCAAGATATGCCAGTGGGACCGTTTATTCGTAGACGAGCAGAGTCTAATCTTAAAGCCGTAAAATCTGATTGTTTTTTATTGGTTAGATTTTGTGGCTAAAACCAAAAATATCAAAATTGACCACCATCTGAATAGCGGGAAAAAGACGAAAATTCTAGGATTGAAAGTAGATGGTTTTGATGTCGCCAATCAAACCATATTGAAAAGTATGAATGTGAATTTAAACAAGACAAAGTTCTTGATATATCCATTCAAACTTTTATAGATTCAAAACAGCCAGAGTTTTTTCAAAAGACAAAATACAAAATTCAAACAGAAAATTCTATCATTCAAGCTGTGACACATAACATTCTTTTCGGGTTTATTGAGTGTGATATTAAAGTTCCCGAACGTTGGGAGGGTTCTTTTAAACCTGACATGAGCCCCAGTGATTATTTCAGCGAAATGTGTCCCCCTTTTGATAACACTGAAATTCCATTTGAGTCTATAGGGGATCATATGCAGAATTTTTTAAAAGAAGCTCAAATGAACAATCATTTAGCTAAGGGTAAATCAAGAGATATGTATAACTTTAAAATTCCAAAGCATAATAAATTACTCAGTGGGGCTATGAAGGCTGAAAAAATTATCCTGTCCAGTCCATTACTGAAATGGTATCTGGAGCATGGACTGGTAGTTACACGGATCTATCAGGTAATTGAATTCCAGAGAGATGCGTATTTCAAATAATTCGGGGATGAAGTTACCAATGCTAGACGTGAAGGTGATTCTAATTCAGATTTGGACGTAATTGCCAACACTATGAAGTTGATTGGTAACTCAGGTTATGGCAGTTTGATTATGGATGTCGAAAAACATCAGAAGGTCAAATATATTAGAGGGGCTCACATGGCCTCGCTAGAAACAAAATCTCCCTTCTTTAAGAAAGTTTCAGAGTGAGATGACTCAATATTCGAGTTTGAAATGGCGAAAGAGAAAATAAAACTGGAACTTCCAATATATCTTGGTTATCACATTCTTCAACTTGCAAAGTTGAAAATGTTGAATTTTTATTTCGATTGTGTAGACAAACTGTGTCATCGCTCTGATTTTGAGCTTTGCGAAATGGACACAGATTCTCTATACATGGGAATTTTTGGTGGTAACTTCGAGGAAGTAATCAAACCTCGATAAATTTCCGTCTACAAGAAAGAAGTGTATGAGAGCTGTAACCCGAATGACCAATCAACTTCAACTAATTTTTTTCCTCAAAAATGTTGCGCTGCTCATATAGCCCATGATCGACGCCAGCCCGGCTTGTTCAAAATTAAACACACATGTGATGAGATGATTTCCCTTTGCTCGAAATCTTATGTCTGTAGATCGGACAACGATTTAAAATTTTCGAGCAAAGGGATTCAAAAACATCGGTTACATGACGTGTTTGCGAAATTTGAAAATGTTTTAGAGAATGCCAAACCCGAAGGTGCTACCAACACTGGGTTTCGACAGCTAGTCCAGGAATTTTAGGTTTTGAAATGGAAAAAAAATAATATAAAGCTGAAAATTTCAGGAAGTGTTCATTGTGTCCTCCTTTATTACCTGTAAAAATCCCAAAGTTTCCCCTGAGCGGAACATCTTTTTTTTAAACAAAATTCAAAATGGCCGCCAAGCGCCATGTTGAAGTTGTAATTCATGAACTATTTAACATATATTTTAATGTAATACCTCATTTCCACATGATTTTTAATGCTGAATTCATTTCTGAAGCTAAGAGTAACTTTTAGGGTTTCGTTAAGGAATAAATCCAGGATGACTGCCATTTGATGTTTAATTGGGAGCAAGTCCATTGTCATTAGTATTTGAGATATATATAAGCTTTTAAATTTATATACTACCAGTATGTCCTCTTTAGATACATGTAAAAAAGTCCCAAGGTTTTTTCCCGGAGCGGAAAATACTTTTTTACAAAATTCAAAATGGCCGCCAGGCGTTATGTTGAAGTTGTAATTCCTGAACTATTAGACATATATTTTAATGTAATACCTCATTTCTACATGATTTTTAATGCTGAATTCATTTCTGAAGTTATTAGTAATTTTTAAGGTTTCGCTAAATAATAAATCTAAGATGGCCGCCATTTAAAGTTTCATTGGGAGCAATTGTCATTCTTATTCGAGATACATATAAGCTTTCAAATTTATGACCAGTAATGACCAGTAACAAATAACTCTGTATCCGAAAGAAATATGCAGTACACATTTTAGTGTATTTATTTATAATACATGATAGCCAAAACATCTTATTCAAACAACGTTAGTCCGGGAGAGTTGTGCCATTTTTTTCCTAATCATCAACTTGAATTTCAATAATCCGATATGACTTACTATACCCACTTCCCAATCAGCTTGTGTACCTCGCAGACCAGCTGCATCGTAACATGCAGCCAACTTTGGCAACCACACCTAATCATTCATTTAGGAGGTGCTGCATCGAGCTCCGTGAAAACTGGTTACAGGTTTTTATTTTAAAATTGACATCCCCAGCCTGTTGGTGTTGATCTGTTGCCATGGAATTATTATACGATCAGATATGTCAGTGATAAATGTTATTTACTACTGCTTCAGCTGGGGTCGTAAGCAAATATCCTAATCAAGGGTTCACACTAGAGTCCACAGGGTCATAGGCAAGGTCTTACACACAAGGCTGCATTGTCCTAAGCAAAGACTCACACCCGAGCCTACATGTCCTAGACAAGATCTTAAACCCGAGCCTCCAAGTCATAGGCAAGGGTTTACCATGAGCCCGCATGGTCTTAGGCTAGGACTCACACCCGTACCGGTGAGTCCTAGGCAAGGTCATACACTGGAGCCTGCAGGGTCCTAGGCAAGCACTCACAACTAGGCCCTTAGGGTCCTAGACAAGATCCCACACCTCACATGCGGCCATAAGGGTCAAATGCAAGGTATCACACCCGATCCTGCAGTATTCTTGGGAATGACCCATACCCTATTTATCATGTATAGGCTATATGCAACATTAATAGGAACCCGAATAAATTTGTTTATGGTTGAACGAGGCCGTCTCGATGGCCCATTCGATCCTGCTGTGGCTCGAAACTCAGAGCTACTGGGTTCAAATCGTGGTCGGGTTAGACGTTAGTCATCGAGGTTGTGCCTGTACAGTGCTCCAAACTGTTCAAATGCATGGAGTGTGCAGTGATGTCTATGGCACTGTGCACTATAAAGAACCCTTGAAGTTATTCGATAAGAGTAGGGCATAGTCCCTTCCTTCTTTCGCGATATTGCCATGATCGTGCAGAAAGCAACGTAAATCAATATTCACTTGAAACAACGACACGTGCATAGATGACAGATATTTTGTTCTGTGGTTCAGCTGGGTGGGTCTATATCCAAAAACCTCAATGGGGCATATAAACGTGTAATATCAATTTATCAATGGTGATAACGGCACCAAAATTAGTTTGTTTATGCACCTGAGGGTACTGTGAGAACAGCAAAATGATCGTAATTTTTTTCAATATGACCACCATAATATGTAATCATAGGCCTACCTGAAATATTTTATTGACGTTACTCATACGATTGTTTAGTTTGTATTTGATATTGTTATGTTTTAAAATGTTTTAACATGTTTACAATTTCTAAATTGCTACTTTTTTGTTTCTATATTTTGACAAAAAAATCAACAAACCTGTCAAATAAAAAAATAACCATCACAAAAAATAATATGGAATATTATATTATGAAAGTTATTTTAGTGCATCTAAAGGCATATGGCAGTTCTTCGTTAGATAAGCCTGACTGTGTTTATGCATTATGACATAGTATTTTTCTCCATACAAAAAATACAAAGCCCGCTATTTTTTAAGATGTCTGCTGACCCGTTCAACTGATACTTGTAAGTGACCACAATGAAGACATGTCCGCAAAAATGCATTCCAGTTTCTTGCTTCCAATCTCAATCTGTTTTTTAACCCTTTTTCATATCTGATTAATGTCTGCTTTGGATGTAATTGATTTGTCTCGTTGTGAATTATGTTTATTGTGTACCTGCTTCCCGTGTATCTGTTACGAATGACGAAATCTTATTATATTGAGTAATAACATTTCCAAATTTACAGACATTATTTCATTTATTAAATCTTACCTTTGAAAATATACTGAATTGTCAAAGGATGTTCAGTGCTGAAAAATAAAGATAGTAGTACCAGGGACACGTTGAGCCATCTTGGTGTGGTAAGTTGTTGTGACATGCACAATGACACAACGCACGCTGTTGTCACTATAATAATTTCATGCATCTTAATTTATAATTATTATTATCACATGAAAAGCTGGAGCAACCCCGAGGACAATTTACTGGACTAAACCACATAGCATAACAACCCTTGATACCAGAAATACTTTTTACTGCCATTATGATTCCAAATACAAAATATGTGGACAAAAAATGGCATAATTTCTGAAATCGTTCTTCTTTCTCAATGGCGGCCATTTTAAACTGTGGAATGACATAAGCTTTACAATGTTAAAATAGGACCAAAATTAGGTTTCTCGTGAAAAATTATGTAGAAGAAAGATATCACAAAGGAATATATTTGAAAGTTACAATTTCAGTATTGTATCAGGCGGCCATTTTGGATTTTTGCAAACAAAACACGAATGAGGCTTTAAAACTTAAAAAGAAGACATGAAATGAGTTCCCCGTAAAAAATCAACTAAAAATGAGGTATTACAAAGGAATATATGATAACTTCTTCGTATGTTACAATTTTCTAATGGCCTCTGGCGGCCATTTTGGATTTTCGCGAAAAAAAACATGTTCCGCTCCTGGGAAACTTTGGGACTTTTTACAGGTCATTAAGGATGACAATCTGAACAACTCCTGAAATTTTCAGCTTTATATTATTTTTTTCCATCTTTACCCCTGAAAATGCCTAAAATTCCTGGACTAAGCATAACAACACTATGTATACCTATGAACAATATAGGAGAGGTTTATCTTACTATTATGTAAAGAGAGTTGTTGCTGATGATGGTATATCTACAGCTCCTATAGATATTACAATCAAAAAGTAATTTTTTACATAATAGTAGGATACATTTGATAGGATCTGTTCCAAATATTTTAGGCGGAAGTAATTTAATTGTTTGTTTATTTATTTATATATTCTACATTTATAATACTTTAATTATAAATATTTCCCACGATTGTGCTTTTTTATTGTAAATATTCAGCTTAATAGTATGCTTCAATTGTACATAATAACTAAACAGTGCTTTGATTATCTCACCAAAGTGCTTCATTAACTGTAAATATTCACGCTAACACTGATATTGTTAAGTTTTAAATACGCTAGTCAACATTGTTTATTGTATACTCAACAGTGTTTTTTTCCATTGTTAAATATTCTCGCCAACACTGTTTTATTGTTAAGTTTAAATACACTAGTCAACATTATTTATTGTATTCTCAACAGTGCTTTTCTATTGTTAAATTTAATGTATCTCACATATTTGTTATATATAAATATATATATATTTATTTCTCGTTAGTATGAATTATGTCTAGACAAGGTTATCGTTGCTGTGTTCTGGATTGATTATCTTTGAATCGACTCGTCTCATCCCGAAGCAAACTGGTTACCGTCCATCTATCTAAGTTTCCGTATTGTTAGCACAGTTTTGTAATGGCGATTTTACAACTATTAAATTTCTGATTTTATTTACAAAAACTCTATCCAATTCGATCGTAGAATTCTATCGTAATGAAACATTGATGTTGATATATATAACGTACTTTATTTTAATTGTCTCGGGAATGTGCATTGTTTATGCAAATATATTATATATAATGTTGTATTTTACATAGATCTTAATTCACATATTCGTTTATGCGAGTGTAATATATTATATTTGCTGTATTTTACACTGATTTTTTATTTTACAATATTCGTTTATGTGAGTGTATATATTATATTTATCCTATTTCACACAGTTTCAATTAACATGTTCGTTTTTATTTCACGTATTTTACGCTGATCATGATTCTGTAATTTATAAATTCAATTTATGCTACATGTATTCAGCTATAATTAGTATTGTATTATTTTATTGTTATGTATTGTTATATATGTTAATAAATATGTTAAACTTGTGTGTGTGTTTTTTGAATAATCCATTAAAACTAAAACAACATTGGTATACATTTCAATGATTTTATTAATTCAATCACAAATATTTCACAAAATCGGTTACAATTGTTTCTGTATAAATCCTTAAAATTGATGACATGGATACATTTCTACATCTATAAAATAAATAGTACAAACAAAAACGCGCCGCATGCAATAGAATCTAAACGCTGAATTTGTATACGGTTATGCTCAATCGTTTTATTAAACAACCAGCCGTAATGTTCAGGTCTTTGACCAAGTGAATCCATGAACTCTACAAAATTGTCATCTATCCAAAGCGCTATCCAGTGTCTTCCTGGCTGATTTCTGTTATCCGTATTGACAATATAACCACCATTTAATAGTGTCTGTGGGAGTTCATCTCGAGCGAAAACACCCCAGCATTTATTCCTCATACATATATCAGCATTCATCTTCGTTTGTAGTTGAATCGCATCCATTTTTTATATCTTGACGTTTCGAGCTTTATCAATATGCATAACACTAGGAAATGTAGCTAGTATTATTAATGTCACGTTATGTGGTAATGGTTCTTCAAAATTACCGGATATCTTGACGTTGCCTCGTCCTAATGGAGTCGAGTAGTATGAATGATTGTCTGGAGTCACTCGAAATGTGAATAAGGCGAATCCTCCTACATATTCATGACGTGAGATATCGATTGTCCCCTGTTCAAAACTTTCTGAAAATAACGTTTGATATGCCTCCATAAAATTACCAGTAGAAAATTTGTCTTTAATGGCTGAGTAGGAACTGATTCATCATCCTCATATAGAGAAATAGTACCGATGTTGTAGTGGTGAAATAGATAGGGGTTATGGATAAAAGATCCGTTAAATGCTGTAGCATCAACCATAGCGCATATGACTTGTGTTGGAACTGTACCCTGGTATATATCTTCAAAATTAAAATCAAATTGTCCGGCGTTCATTTGATATGCTTTCATTTCTGTCCTATTAAATGGATAACTGGCAGGTTTCAATTCCAAAGCGGCATCATGTGCTAATATAATTGCCGGTATGGGTGTTAGTTTACATATCTTTATATATGCATCCAGCAAGTGTACTTTCCAACCTCCAGATTTTGCCATTATACAAAACGCATCTCTGTTTTGAGTTAGATTTATCTTTATTTCCACTCCGTTAATTACAATCTATCTTGTTGAAACATATCTGACATTAACGGGCCTTCAAGATCCACAGCAGCTCCCTTCACAAATAACGCAAATCTGTGGGCAAATCCTTTATTTTCTATATTCACCACCTCATTCAGCATACCTGCGGTTTCTTTGTAATATCCTTGAGCTTGTAGAAAGCTATTGTTGTTGGGTGGTTTTCTGAGTGTTTCTGTATACGATTTATAAGCGTATAACTGTCCACTGCTGATTATTTGCTGTTGAATTTGAACGTCTACTTGCTAGAATAAACTATGCAGTGTTAAATTAACTGGTGCAACAAAGTCAGCTAGAGTGGGATTTGTATCATCGTCTTTTATAATTTTCACTTTAACGCATAAACGCGATCTTTTCAAGTCTATATATTGTCTTGCAGTCGGAGGTATTACAAAATTTAAAGTACCACCCGTGTTGAGATTTGATGATGTGTGATAATTTACATATTGAATTTTCTGATATGCCACATTCAGTGGGTTTGCTTCAAATAGCGATAACGCAGCAGGAAACACCTCTTCTGTCATAGTTGCTTGCTCTTGTAACGATTCTTGTAGACTGAAGACAATCATTGCAAATTATCCTTATGTATAACTCGCCGCTTTCGTTTGACGGCTAATTTACCCGAAGGTTTTAGTAATTGTTTTGCCGACTTAGATTTTTTCCTCGGCTTCGATTTCAGTTTGCTTTGTTGTTGTTGTTGTTTCACCTGTGATTTCGCTTGTTCTACAACCATCGCAGTAAGTGTTATCAGTTGCACATTTGGAGTTTTTGATACATGTTTCAATACTGTGTATTTCCCTTTGGCTCCGTATCCTATTTGTTCTTTACCTTCTGCCATATCCACAAAATGTTTACGGACTGCGCCAACATTTGGAACATAGGGATATAGCTTCATTTTCTAATCCGTTTAAAATGAAGTGTACCGTGTAATAGCTGATCTCGAAATGAGGTTAATTGACCGTTGCTGTCGATAAAATACAATCTTACATGGTCAAATTCATTGGTTTTGATGCGTGTATATGTCAAATGACAGTTTGTGGGCTGTTTACCGATGCGTGCTATTACCGGAAGTTTTCGTTGATTAACAAAACTGGTTTGACATATATCACTTCATATATATATAGGTTCTCTAATGTTTTTCTTTGCGAATACATCTACTAGGCCACAACACCATTCGTCATCATTAAAACGAAGCCTTTCGGCGAGAGGAATATTAAAGTCATTTACGCTACTTGTGAAATATATATAGAAAGAAGATGAATCCTTCACTAGACTTGTTGCATGTCTGATGCTTTAACCCAACTGTTGAATTTTTTTGGGTATCCTCGCCATTTAATAAGATATTCTTTTTCAGATCCTCTCTTTTTTCTAGAATGTATGACTGTTTCTATTTTGAAAACATCATCCAAGTCTGCTTTGACTTGTTGTAATTCTTTGTCGTAAAATGTACCCTCAACTTGCTCATCTTGTAAATCGTTCAGTGTATAGACATTCAGACCCGCTCGTTTACTTCGTGATTTAACTTTGAATAACTCGTCGGTATATCGTTCATCATATTCTCTCTGAAAATTTCTTCGTAGATGAGAGATTCTTACAAGATCACCTACTTTGAGAGTGAATTTATTCTGGATTGAAGTGTTTGCTTGCCCGTATTGCATCATCCATACACCACCCTCCTCCATAAAGGAACGCGCGACAAGTTTGAACATGTCTGATGATCCCGTCCCCCCCCCCCCCCCTACCCCACGCGGTCCCCTCATCGAGTTTGTTCATGAATGTTCTGAGAGATGTGGTTACAGTTTATGTATAACATTTAGTTACTGTTCTGTTAAAACATCTATTTCTGAAGATTTTTTTACACGAGATGTTTTAACGCTGACACAGGGACTGGGGGGAAGGTATCCCAAGCTGCTTGCTAGCAAATTTGACCAAATTGAACATCTATCATTCTGAAGAATTAATTGAATCAGACTTGTTGTAATTGTGACATATAAAACAATAATTTGTGTCACAAAAATAATTTCCGCGTGAAAGGATAGGTAGTGACGCCACGACTTTATGTTTGCAACTGGTATATATCTATTCCAAGCGCTTTTATTTATTAGTCTACTGTATCATATGATTGTATTGAATTGTTTTCTTCGTCTTTTGGTTTCAATCCACTATTCACTTTTTTATAGAATTCGGCTTCGTATAATTCTTTAGTTAAATTTCTTTTTCTTGCGATAGTATCCATTTTTATATCTTTATAGCGTTCCAGCTGTTTTGTAAGACTAATGATTTGTCTTTGCAATTCGCAGCAGCGGTGACAATCCATGGTCAACTATTTTAAATGCATGTAGCTGTTCTCAGTCTGTATCGAGTCTTGATGCAGTTCAGTAAGTTTGTGTCGCGATGTAACCATGAATCTCATTAGTTTGCTGTTTTATCAACGATTTGCAAAGTTTACCCAGGTTGAATGGGGGTGGCCAATGCGAATGTGTATTCAACCAGGTTATATAACTATTGGATGTCGTAACGGATTAGTTTTACATTAGACTTGCTGATTCAGCATTCTTTCCAATCTATACATCAGCATGAATCACCTTAGTTCGTTGTTTTATCAATGATTTACAAAGTTTACCTTGGCTGTGTGCGTACTGTATGTGGAATGTGTATTCAGACAGGTTATATAACTCTTCGGTGCAGTAAGGGACATAACACACTTGCCGCCTCTTTGCAATATATACACGTACCTACTTTCTATTAGTCACAAATTGTATCAGTTTGTGATTTATTCTGAATTTATTTGGGATAGAACTGCTATTTTAATTTGATTTTCTTAGAATACATGTTCTGTGTTTCAAGTAATTGATTTTACATTCTACTTTATCTCGTTCAGGTGGGTCGCATGTTGACACAGGGGAATTAAGTCTACAGACCATGTTGGTGACGTCATATCCAGCATACCTGTCTTAATGCTCAAGGAATTCGCGGGGTTGCTGCTGACGTCATATCCAGCTTACCTGTATTTGTGTGCAAGGAATATGCGAGACTCGGCCATTTTAAAATTAAATTGTTAGAATTCGCGGCATTTGAATGGCATCCATCTTGGATTCCACAAGTTTCTGTTTAGATTCGAACGGCGGCCATTTTGGAATTAACTTAATTCTGTGAAACGCAGTGTCGTCACTCGGTGAAAACAAGGTTATATAGCACCCCCTCCCCATACTTCATTCTGTGAAACGCAGTGCCGGCACTCGGTGAAAACATGGTTATATAAGAACCCTCCCCTATATTTCATTGTATTAGGCAGCTCGGTGAAAACAAAAGAGGTCGAGGTAATTGAGTTTCATAGAATGGCAGCCATCTTGGATTCCACAATTTTCTATGTAGAATTAATTATGTCGACCATGTTGGAAAATGGCGGCCATTTTGGAATTAACGTAATTCTGTGAAACGTAGTTACGTCACTCGGTGAAAACAGGGTTACATGGCACCCCCTCCCCATACTTCATTCTGTGAAACATAGTGCCGTCACTCGGTGAAAACAAGGTTATATAAGATCCCTCCCCCATACTTCATTCTGTAAAACGCAGTGCCGTCACTCGGTGAAAACAAGGTTATTTAAGAACCCTCCCCATATTTCGTTGTATTAGGCAGCTCGGTGAAAACAAAAGAGGTCGAGGTCATTGAGGTTCACAGAATGGCAGCCATCTTGGATTTAGGTAAGGACGCCATATTGGATTATGATGTAATAATCCATTACGTAACGGCAGCCATCTTGGATTTAGGTAGGGACGCCATCTTGGATTATGATGTAATAATCCATTACGTAATGGCAGCCATCTTGGATTATGACGTAATAATCAATCAGGTCGGCCATTTTGTATTTTTTTAAATGGCGCCGAAGGCGCCATCTTGGATTTAGACCTCGTGTTGTTGGTGGAGGTCCGCAGGCTGCAGGCAAAAGTTTGCTCCACTGTCCTCCCTCATCTATTACTACTCCTATGGTCGTATAGTCCCTAGAATAACAATAGTTAATGGTAACTCTATTCTTTCCCACGTGAGAGACCTTATTATTTGTCAATCACTCTATTGCAAGTACTTCCAAGTTATTCATTATTAATGATGATAGATTGGTAACAGTACTAGAACTGTGATTGCGCAGATTGGTTAATTAAATTATGTGCGTTTTTTTTTAAGATGACCTCCACGATAATGTGTAACCAGCGTATTATGAGATTTAGCAAATCTGGTAAATTCGTTAATAAGTCTCTAGTTTTCTTTTCTTATGCATAATTTCAACATTTAAATGAGTCCATCCAGACCACTTGCAGAAAATTGTGAACAATATTTAACCCTTGCCTTGCGAGAGTCTAATTTGGCGCCCAGTAGTAATCTGTCCATATGAGTAATCTGTCCATATAATGTAAGTGTGGTAACCAGTGATAACCATAGCTTGTTGACCGTGAATCTGACACCTTTCATGTAAGTAGAAACAAATGTTGCTAGACATCTATTATATTCAACCCAGTCACCGGTTTATAATAATAATAAAGGACATTTTAAATATGTTTTTTCTCGTATTCCATTATACTGAGGACTGTTTAGAGTACAGAGTGAATATAAGGTACTAGCCAAAATTGTCCATTAATTGACTTGATCGCTGGTTTAGAAAATGTATCATTTCATGACAGTCCATAAAATATGGTTAGCAGGAAGAAATGTGTGTATTTTTTCCGAGTGAACCATTTACTTGCATGTGTTTTCCCTAACCATGCCTCTGCACAATATACATAGAGCTACTCATGCTACTGGATCGCAAGCCTCGTGAACCGCATAGTCATGTGACTAGAACGAGTACATAGGTACGTCAACGGGCATGTCATGTCACGTAGTAAATACTATGTGATCAACATATAGCTCAGAGGGTGAGCTATATTTGAAATCCTTGCAGACATCATCGCCGGTACTTCTGTCGAACAGGTCATGCATAGAAAGGGCCACGGACTTTCTATTTATCCGATATAACGGTTTACTAAAGAAACGTATTCAGACACCACTCTCAATGGCTAAAATCAATGGCACAAATATATTATTCACAGTATTTAAAATCGGTTTAATACTGCACAGCATTCTTAAACAATATGAAAACATACTCTGTGATGTCCAATGACTGAATGGAGTATATATAGCGGATTAACGTTACTGGTTTACACCATTAGCATTATCTTTATTGACAGATGTTGGTGTTCGTTTTATAGTGCGATGAAATTTGTTATTATAACTATGGGTAATATCACTCAGCACATTTATCCATTTGTGAGTTTGTTTGTGTGAGAAGTATCGAGAAATACGCAGTTTGAGTGTACGGTTTAATCTTTCAACATAATTTGCTTTCAAAATTTCTAAATTCACTTCCTCTGTCCGTCCTTATAGTAGACGGTTTTCTCCCTCCGTGGAAAATGCTTCTCAAAGCGGCTTCAATATTTTTTCCAGTTTTATTTTTTAGAGCTCTTGTCCAGGCAAATCTCGATAAAATATCTATAGCAACGAAAATATATTGAAAATTATCGTTTTTATCCCGATATTGTATCATATCAATTAAATCAATATCCCACTGACTGTCGATATCGGAAACTACAAAACTGTTGCGTTTAAACTTGTTGTGTATAGGCTTGTGTAAAGTATATGATTCTTGACCCTGAAGCCATTCTTTAACATCATCTCTAGATGTATCTGTTACATGTCTGTAAAATTTGTCAAGTCCTGCATAACTTCCAGGTTCTCGGGGATCATAATATTTTATTTCCAACTCAGCCATTTATATTCCCTCGGTTGCTCGAGTTTTATTGGTTTACTTTCCGTTTCTTCGTGTTCAGCTGATGCTGTTTTCTCTATTATCAATGCTGGCGGTGCTGATGTGTCATTACTTTTGACGTCTGTTGTTGTAATTGATTAATGTTCTTGCCACTTTTCCCACGGAACAATCACCCACTTTTGTGTCATTGTAAAATATGCTTGGATTTCTTAAATATATTGATAAATACTTTTATGTTTCTTTTCAACAATATTCTCCTCTGTTTTATACTGATTCGTCTATTGGCGAGGATTCGAATAAATGTCCTGTGCCGTTTAACCGATTGAACATCAATATCACCATGCAAGAGGTTATAGCAAAATTATCCTATATCCTGTATCTGTTTATTAGTGATGTGTGTGAGAATACGTTCCGTCTGTTTGAGATTGATAGAAAGTAATAGTCTCAAGAAAGATGGTAACAGTATAGTATCAAACATCTTAATGAACATTTCTAGTTTAATCGTCTTCTCTTAGAGAGTAAAACCAAGTCACTTCATTTCGAAAAACACGCGATCTCAACTGGAATCTACTATCTGTCGCAAGATGTAAATCATATACAAGATATCCATATGGTTGTTTGGTGGCATCTTGATATGCTGACATGAAATAACCTTTCTGACCTGGAAAAATTTGTCTCCCTAATATTTGAACTTGAAGTTCATCTCGTTTTGTTCCAAACAAAACTATATAATGACAGTTAAGAAATATGGTGCGTGCACATTTTCCTGGTGGAAATATATTCTGAGAAAGAAATAATACACTAATGTTTTTATGGTGGCAATGTATAGTAAAAAGACTCATTACTTCTTTTGAACTACACACTTCTTGCATTAAATCGTCTAGTATTAATAGCATATGACCATTTGACCATTCTTCCAAATTAACCTGTGAAGGGAGTCCCCTATGAAAGTGCACTTTTTCTTTCATAGCTTCAAACATTGTCTGCCACGCGGTGTAACAGTATACTACTTTCTCTGGAGTTTCTTTAAACATTTCGTCACCATGTTTTATTAAGTCTCTTATCCAGTAAGATTTACCGCTTTGAGTTGGACCGGCTAGTAAAACAGTTGTCGGGATCTCAAAAGGTATTGACATGATGACGGTAACGGTGTGAATGAATACAATATGAAAGGAACAACAACTTTTATATACATGCTTATTTTGTTTCATTATCTTCAATACATGTTGGAATATCATGTCACAGGTTTAATGTCAGTATACAATATCACGTTGTATTTTCTAAATACATGTTACAATGTTATTTTGCAATGTTCTCACATGTAATTGTATAGTTATTATATTCGTACGGGTTACAGTCACTGCACAATAAATATCCAAATTGATTTTGATGGTCGTCATCCAAATAACACGGCGTAACTCTTGACTCTTCTGGAAGACTGCGCTGAATTTCTTCTGTTTTAGAAATGAGTTGCTTAAAATGTTTCAGTTGCATGCACACACCTTTCTTGCCAGGTTTTTCCACATTGTCTTCGTCTTCTCCCATATACCATTGACGAATGTGTATGTATGATGTTCCTGCTGGTCTTGAAATGTAAACCGCTCTCCCAATATCAATCTTCTCTTCTATCATACTGATCTCATTAGAAAGTATCTTTATTGTACTATCTCTGGTCTCTCGCACTAGACGAGACCAATTCTGAGGAGTAAGTCGTATTCCTTTCTTTGTTGGAACAGAAAAATTGTGTGTGCTTGAAGTTTGCCATTTACGTATATCGACCCCGGTGTGTTCATTGTATGATATGACTCTTACAAGAATATCGTCACCTAATTCAGCTGTGTAAAATACTTCTGATTTAGACGTTGCCATTGCTGATTTAGACATTGTTGCTGCTGTTGATGTGTGATGAACTGAGCGTATACGTCTTTATAACTGTACTAGCTAGTCGCTGCGAGCCAATCACAGATGACGCTGGAGCCCCCCACCCCCCCCTCCTCCATAAAGGAACGCGCGACAAGTTTGAACATGTCTGATGATCCCGTCCCCCCCCCCTACCCCACGCGGTCCCCTCATCGAGTTTGTTCATGAATGTTCTGAGAGATGTGGTTACAGTTTATGTATAACATTTAGTTACTGTTCTGTTATAACATCTATTTCTGAAGATTTTTTTACACGAGATGTTTTAACGCTGACACAGGGACTGGGGGGAAGGTATCCCAAGCTGCTTGCTAGCAAATTTGACCAAATTGAACATCTATCATTCTGAAGAATTAATTGAATCAGACTTGTTGTAATTGTGACATATAAAACAATAATTTGTGTCACAAAAATAATTTCCGCGTGAAAGGATAGGTAGTGACGCCACGACTTTATGTTTGCAACTGGTATATATCTATTCCAAGCGCTTTTATTTATTAGTCTACTGTATCATATGATTGTATTGAATTGTTTTCTTCGTCTTTTGGTTTCAATCCACTATTCACTTTTTTATAGAATTCTGCTTCGTATAATTCTTTAGTTAAATTTCTTTTTCTTGCGATAGTATCCATTTTTATATCTTTATAGCGTTCCAGCTGTTTTGTAAGACTAATGATTTGTCTTTGCAATTCGCAGCAGCGGTGACAATCCATGGTCAACTATTTTAAATGCATGTAGCTGTTCTCAGTCTGTATCGAGTCTTGATGCAGTTCAGTAAGTTTGTGTCGCGATGTAACCATGAATCTCATTAGTTTGCTGTTTTATCAACGATTTGCAAAGTTTACCCAGGTTGAATGGGGGTGGCCAATGCGAATGTGTATTCAACCAGGTTATATAACTATTGGATGTCGTAACGGATTAGTTTTACATTAGACTTGCTGATTCAGCATTCTTTCCAATCTATACATCAGCATGAATCACCTTAGTTCGTTGTTTTATCAATGATTTACAAAGTTTACCTTGGCTGTGTGCGTACTGTATGTGGAATGTGTATTCAGACAGGTTATATAACTCTTCGGTGCAGTAAGGGACATAACACACTTGCCGCCTCTTTGCAATATATACACGTACCTACTTTCTATTAGTCACAAATTGTATCAGTTTGTGATTTATTCTGAATTTATTTGGGATAGAACTGCTATTTCAATTTGATTTTCTTAGAATACATGTTCTGTGTTTCAAGTAATTGATTTTACATTCTACTTTATCTCGTTCAGGTGGGTCGCATGTTGACACAGGGGGATTAAGTCTACAGACCATGTTGGTGACGTCATATCCAGCATACCTGTCTTATTGCTCAAGGAATTCGCGGGGTTGCTGCTGACGTCATATCCAGCTTACCTGTATTTGTGTGCAAGGAATATGCGAGACTCGGCCATTTTAAAATTAAATTGTTAGAATTCGCGGCATTTGAATGGCATCCATCTTGGATTCCACAAGTTTCTGTTTAGATTCGAACGGCGGCCATTTTGGAATTAACTTAATTCTGTGAAACGCAGTGTCGTCACTCGGTGAAAACAAGGTTATATAGCACCCCCTCCCCATACTTCATTCTGTGAAACGCAGTGCCGGCACTCGGTGAAAACATGGTTATATAAGAACCCTCCCCTATATTTCATTGTATTAGGCAGCTCGGTGAAAACAAAAGAGGTCGAGGTAATTGAGTTTCATAGAATGGCAGCCATCTTGGATTCCACAATTTTCTATGTAGAATTAATTATGTCGACCATGTTGGAAAATGGCGGCCATTTTGGAATTAACGTAATTCTGTGAAACGTAGTTACGTCACTCGGTGAAAACAGGGTTACATGGCACCCCCTCCCCATACTTCATTCTGTAAAACGCAGTGCCGTCACTCGGTGAAAACAAGGTTATTTAAGAACCCTCCCCATATTTCGTTGTATTAGGCAGCTCGGTGAAAACAAAAGAGGTCGAGGTCATAGAGGTTCACAGAATGGCAGCCATCTTGGATTTAGGTAAGGACGCCATATTGGATTATGATGTAATAATCCATTACGTAACGGCAGCCATCTTGGATTTAGGTAGGGACGCCATCTTGGATTATGATGTAATAATCCATTACGTAATGGCAGCCATCTTGGATTATGACGTAATAATCAATCAGGTCGGCCATTTTGTATTTTTTTAAATGGCGCCGAAGGCGCCATCTTGGATTTAGACCTCGTGTTGTTGGTGGAGGTCCGCAGGCTGCAGGCAAAAGTTTGCTCCACTGTCCTCCCTCATCTATTACTACTCCTATGGTCGCATAGTCCCTAGAATAACAATAGTTAATGGTAACTCTATTCTTTCCCACGTGAGAGACCTTATTATTTGTCAATCACTCTATTGCAAGTACTTCCAAGTTATTCATTATTAATGATGATAGATTGGTAACAGTACTAGAACTGTGATTGCGCAGATTGGTTAATTAAATTATGTGCGTTTTTTTTAAGATGACCTCCACGATAATGTGTAACCAGCGTATTATGAGATTTAGCAAATCTGGTAAATTCGTTAATTAGTCTCTAGTTTTCTTTTCTTATGCATAATTTCAACATTTAAATGAGTCCATCCAGACCACTTGCAGAAAATTGTGAACAATATTTAACCCTTGCCTTGCGAGAGTCTAATTTGGCGCCCAGTAGTAATCTGTCCATATGAGTAATCTGTCCATATAATGTAAGTGTGGTAACCAGTGATAACCATAGCTTGTTGACCGTGAATCTGACACCTTTCATGTAAGTAGAAACAAATGTTGCTAGACATCTATTATATTCAACCCAGTCACCGGTTTATAATAATAATAAAGGACATTTTAAATATGTTTTTTCTCGTATTCCATTATACTGAGGACTGTTTAGAGTACAGAGTGAATATAAGGTACTAGCCAAAATTGTCCATTAATTGACTTGATCGCTGGTTTAGAAAATGTATCATTTCATGACAGTCCATAAAATATGGTTAGCAGGAAGAAATGTGTGTATTTTTTCCGAGTGAACCATTTACTTGCATGTGTTTTCCCTAACCATGCCTCTGCACAATATACATAGAGCTACTCATGCTACTGGATCGCAAGCCTCGTGAACCGCATAGTCATGTGACTAGAACGAGTACATAGGTACGTCAACGGGCATGTCATGTCACGTAGTAAATACTATGTGATCAACATATAGCTCAGAGGGTGAGCTATATTTGAAATCCTTGCAGACATCATCGCCGGTAGTTCTGTCGAACAGGTCATGCATAGAAAGGGCCACGGACTTTCTATTTATCCGATATAACGGTTTACTAAAGAAACGTATTCAGACACCACTCTCAATGGCTAAAATCAATGGCACAAATATATTATTCACAGTATTTAAAATCGGTTTAATACTGCACAGCATTCTTAAACAATATGAAAACATACTCTGTGATGTCCAATGACTGAATGGAGTATATATAGCGGATTAACGTTACTGGTTTACATTTATCGACACGAAGAATGCATTATTGGCGAAAATAATGGCAGCTATGTTTTATGGCAGGCAACTTCCAATACTCGACACTGCCAGCACCAATGTCACAACTGGTTGTGGTATGAGAGACTTTACGAAGTGTGTGATCTAGGATGTATATTATATATAGTGTTAAGGCAACATGATTAGTAAATGGTTCACTCAGATGAAATACACACTCACTCTTCCCTCATACGGGGAACGTAGGCAAGCACTGACATGTCACTTGCATGGAATATCATGAAATGATCTCACCAACTTTTCCTAAACCAGCAATCAACTCGTTCAATGGCTGTTTTGGCGAGTACCGCGCTAGTATTCCCTAAATCTGACCATCCACCAGCGACAATACTTTGGACACCATCTGGAATTAAAGGATATTAATTAATAATAATTATTTTTAATCAATCAGCATTTATATATTTCACATTGACATACGCGACGAT